>OY987332.1:23091394-24454894 GCA_963920685.1 Polydrusus tereticollis | reverse complement strand
TGCCAGATTCAGACATAGAATTTCCGTTCTATATAGTTGGAGATGAAGCATATCCGTTGACCAACTTCTTAATGCGGCCATTTCCGAGAAGACAACTATCAGATGAAAATGAGAATTTCAACCGAAGACTAAGTAGAGCAAGAAGGTGTGTGGAGTGCGCATTCCGGCATCCTAGTGGCTAAGTGGAGAATACTGACAAAAGCAATTAAAACAGACCCTTCAGTGGCAGAAATCATAATCAAATGCGTTTGCTTGTTACAGAATATTATAATTGATCGGGAAGGAAACCATGACTATGACGTAAACAATCACGAGCAAAGAAGTGATGGTATGGCAGACCAATCAACCTCACGTTTAAATAATAGAGCTTCAAGACAGGCATACGAATTAAGAGATATTTTAAAGGCATACTTGTTAAATCACTAACTTTTTTTGGCTTAAAATATAAAATAATACTATTCTAGTTTTTCCTATTATTAATATTATTACAACTATCACATTAAAATGGTCTACTTACTCGTAACATTTAATTCTACAGCTATTTCCCTCCACAATTTTTTAACTTTGACACGATTCCGGTAATCTTTACTTTTTTGATCCCATACCGAAGGGCGCAATCGTACTTCGTTTATTAATTTTTCTACGTCCATCCCGAAATACATATAGGCGATGACTGGCGACCATAGACCATTGGCGACACGGCCGATTAAAACAAACATGTTTGAAAATCAAACCGACGCGCGATATCGCATCGCATAGCATAACAAAGCATCGCGCGAGCTAGCACGCTCTTTGAACACCCCCACTAGAGTTTATGAGTTTAAAGCAAACGCGACGCCTCGCCGCGTCGCATAGCATCGCATCGCATCGCTTTCTGTATGAACTTACACTTAAACGGTCAAATTTCTTGGAACCGATTTTAGTTTTATACTTTAACACATGAAGCACATTCCCATGAGCGGGCGCTCCCTTAAACGTCCGCGGGCAACTTTTTCTTTACACAAGACTAGAAAATATAACCCATAAGCGACCACGAGGCTCCAATAGCCAGGCGGATTAGATGTTAACGTATATTTCAGTTCGACACTTGGTGATTCCCCTTAAATTTTAGGGGATTTACCGGTTTATTTTTACAAGTTGTTCTTTGTGCTCCAGCTTCGCCAAAAAATCGGACGTGCGTGTTTGTTAACAATGACCCCGAAAAAAAAGAATGTTAACACTGAAAGAGAAAATGGAAGTAGTGAATGTAATTGATAAAGAAAAGCTAGCAACTCTGGCTATAGCATCGCGATTTCACATAGGAAAGACGCAAGCAGCGATGATAGCAAGAAATAAAGAGGATATCCGACGTTTGTGGCAGTCTGGTGTAAATGTGCACCAAAAAAGAAGTTTTTTCAAAACTTAAGGCACGACAAAGCATGTTTTAAGTGGTTGATAAGTGCTAGAAATCGAAGGATACCTATATCAGGAGGGCTTATTAAAGAAAAGGCATAAGAAATTGCAGAAAAGTTTGGCTACAAAAGGTTTAATGCATCTGATGGATGGCTTCAAAAGTGGCGTAAAAGACACAATGTCAGTTTTAAATAAATTTCCGGCGAAGCAGCTGATGTAAATCAAGAAACAGTTGATGCATTTATGGAGAAACTTCCTTCTTTGTTGCTCGGGTACCAATGCGAAGATACTTACAATGCCGAATTTCTTTATTTTTAGACAACGCGGCATCACATCCTCGAGAATTACACCTAAGAAATGTAAAAATTATTTTTTTGCCTCCTTGTACAACCTGTGCTTGCCAGCCACTAGATCAAGGGATCATTCAGAGTTTCAAGTTTTATTACCGTAATCAGGTTTTAAAACATATTTTATCAAACATGGATTGTGCTAAATCATCATCTGAACTTGCAAAAAAAATTAAAGTTTTGGAGGCATTGTTCTTTATAAAAACGGCATGGCAAAAGGTCGATCCAGCAACAATTCAAAATTGTTTTAGAAAGGGTGGGTTTAGAAAAGGGGATACAAAGCTTTTTTATTTTTACCCCGAAGATGACTTACCATTGTCTGTCCTTGCGACAATAATAAGGGCTGTTAAAAAGTTGAATGTTGTCAATGACCAAAATCTAGACGAATTTATAAACATTGATCAAAACACACCAACAGAAGATGATGATTTCGGAAAACAGGTTACTGCATTTAGTCAACATGATGGAAACAACGAGACGGATGACGAAATAGTGGACGTTCAAGAAGAAAATAAAATAAAGTGCTTCGATGAGGCTTTAAATTACATTAAAGAGCTAAATAAGTTTTCTAAAGACGACTATATGGCTTTTGAACAAATCAAGAATCTGGAATGTCATTTCCAGAAGTGCCGTATGGAAGAACAGCAAAAGAAGCTTAAGCGTCAAGCATTTTAAGATTTTTTCCAAATGCTTCTAAATAACTTTGAATATTTATGTTTGATGTTTTTTACAAGTTTTGATTTGCGTGGCAATAATTACATGCATGTTGCATGTAAATATTTAAATAATAAATTTTATTTTTATTATCTGTTGTTTCATCTGTATGTATTTATTTAATGAAATTCTCTCTTATGCGGGCAAAAAAGCGGGAACCGTGACTGTCCGCTTATGGGAGCTTTCACTGTAGTAATCTTTGCCGCTACAAATACAGTGAACTAAAGAGGTGACTTTGTCATACAAGCCGCAATCAGCTAAATACATATTTAAAATAGCACGGCGATTCTGATCGCGGAGAAAATGAATGTGGCAACACACAGAGACCAAGTTCACAACATCAAAGATTTGAAAATAAGCGTTCCGGCAGGGTTTTCGCACTGCTTAATTAATTTGTGTTTTTATTATTAATCTATAGATAGTTTTTTTCAGCTTTCGCTATTATAGGTATGGGTCGTTCATATAGATAATTGTTTTGTGTAAATATATAGTTGTTAATAAAGGGCGGAATATATGCAATGGTATGCAATATTTCTTAATTTATTATAGTAAAATAGGGCAAAGAAACACACTGGGCTCTAAAAAAGATGTTAATTTAAAAAAAAATGCAAAAAAAAACAAAGAAAAATTAAAGTAAACTATTTTTTAACCTGAAATTGTATAAAAGGCATTTGTTACTAAATATTTTTTAAAATTTTGAACTAAAAAGAATTGTCGTCTATCAATAAAAATATGTTTATAAAAAGAGAAGCTCCTTTCAACATGTACTGATGTAATCGGGCAACACTGCAACTTAGGTAGTAAAGTATAAATAAGGCCAAGATACAACTTCGTTGGATGGTTTACCTTCATAAATGCTTTTTACTGCAGTTAAGTATTTAAATCCTTCTTTCTTTTTTACAGTTACATCCAATTTGTTCCTTACTTGACCTCCTACTTTACCGGGAATGTTGTTACATTTAGCGGAAAAATTTCAACAATACTAATTGAGTCTCTTAAACTCAAATTTCTACTCTCTAACGAGGATATTATGTCCGGTATAAATCTGAAATTAACCTTAATAAAAACAAGATCTTAAACTGCACTTGCACTTTTTAACGACTCTTTACTTTGCACAACACACTGCGAATCGTCATCTAAATCCAAAATTAGTTCTTTAATGGCTTCGAAATGTTCTGCGTAGAATATTGCGGCCTTAATCCATGTTCCCCACCCAGTAAAGCTCTAATTTTTTCTAAAACGGTTCCGTATACTGAGTGGACTTTCTTCTTTCTAAGCGTGGATTCGGCAGGAATGGTTTTTGACAATATTTTTGCAAAAATCCTCTAAATTGCGGATTATGCAATTTTTGTAAGGGTATGTTTGCTGCGACCAAGGCCTTCCCTAAGTCTTTTTGAAAAATTTTCTTTTCAGATTTCGATTTTAACATTAAAATAACGAATAATAGTTAAAAACGTATACCACTGAATTCGGGAACGAAATCCTGAACTAACCACATTGGATGCTGCAGAAATATGTGGCGATTAAACAAAACTTTCCTCGGCCACTGTCTTCAGGGTTTTGAAAGACCTTCCTCAAGAAAATGACGGAAAACAGTTTTAAACGAACCTTAAAAGAAATGAATTTTAGGTATGATAAACAAAATCCAAAAAGCCTACTAATTGAAAAAAATAAATTAATTGTACCGCGGCGAAAATATTTTGAAAAAATTCGAGTTTTGAGAAAATAGGAAAAAAATGCATTATACCGACAAAACATGGCTCAATGAAAGGCACACAGTTAAGAAGGTATGGCGGCAAGATCTAAACATTAAAATTTTAACGCAGGAATTTATGGATGATAAGAGACATAATAGAGCCAATCTCGCTTAAACAGTGGGACTAACACTTCTCTAAACTACTAAAGGAAGGAAGGGCCGAATTTCAAGAACAACAAGATCAAAATGTTCAAACACTAGCATCACCTATTAGAATAACCACAAACGAAGTAACAAGAATTTGCAAAGCCCTAAAAAATAGAAAGACACCAGGTCCTAAAAACATAGCTGCGGAACTAAAAAAAAATGGAACAAATAAGCTTTACCAACATCTCACAAATCTACTCCAAAGAAATATAAATGGAATGACGGTACCCAAAGAATGGAGAACATCATTAATATCAACCATCCACAAGAAGGGAAAGCGGGATAATGCGATAATTACAGAAGCATTGCCGTTACTAGTACTAGGAATTAGGAAAAGATTGAACTGGAATATCGGGACATGGAAGCCGAAGAACAGGCAGGATTCCGAGCGGGAAGATCCACCACAGACCACCTATTTTGCGTCACCCAACTGATAGAAAAAAAGCTCGCATTCAACCAGGAAGTGCACCTTTTGTATGTGGACCTTAAAAAAGCCTATGACAGTGTACCCCAAGACCAGTTATGGAAGGCCCGCGAACAAATAAATATTAGCGCAACCCGTAAGTCGTAAAAAAACTTTACGAGGAAAACAGGGCCCAGGTTAAAATCGAAATGCAAACTTCGAAAGGTCTTAAAACAGATAATCGTTAAACGTTAATCATAATATTTCTTTCAGTATTTTTTTATTGATTCATTTTACTATTTCGTGGCGTTATTTCCAGTATTTTAATCAATCAGCAGCTTACTAATTATTATATATATATTATAATGTTTAGATACATGTGCCTGCCAATTCCAGGAGCAAAAACCCCAGTTTCCTACATTTGGATAGACGGAACCGGTCTGGATATACGCTCGAGAACTAGAATTCTGGACTCTGTGCCCACCGCATACAAAGATTGTCCCAATTGGACTTTTGATGGAAGCAGTTCACTTTTCGGTAAAACACTATGTCCCTCGAGTATAGCCATACAAACAGCTTAAACTTAAGTCAACTAAATCTGACGCCTTGCACCACAAAACATGTTTTTAGATTGGTCAAAAGCCTACACCTTCTCGTTTCTTCTTTTTTAAACGCAATGTTCCCTGGCCTTTAATCTGATTTTGTGATACATATTGGCACTCATGTATGTCCAAATTTAATAGATTTATTGTATCTATGTTTTAAGGCTCCCCTGACGAAAAATCTGACCAATACATCGTCCCTATTGCTATGTACCCAGACCCTTTTAGACGAGGTAAGTAACGAAGACTAGAGACTGTAATTTAAAGTGTACAGGGTGGGCCAAATTGAACACTTTTAAAGGGAAACCGCTCTTCCTAAACTAGATGGATGAAAACTGAGGCGTAATTTTAATGACAAACTTAAAGATGAAAGCCGCTTATCGATATTGTTAAAAAAAGATTATTTCTATGATAATATTTCCTAAACCCTTTTTTACGTAGAATTCACTGGTGTAAGTATAATGCTGTAATGTGATTTTGAGGGGCAAAATATTGGCTCCCCTGTACATTTTAGAGAAAAATTGGATTATACTTTTTTGAAGAGGCCGGTATAATAAATCCATGTGAAAAGTTCGAATAAATTGTAAAAAGCCAATCATAACTTATTCAATTAAATGTGATAGCAAAATTACGAAATTTTCATAGTTTAGGTAATTAATACAGCAAACACCAGCGAATTATTATTTGGCATTGACAAAACGAAAAGTAGATCAGTGACAACATTTTCATTGAAGGCGCTTTAATTATAAAGTAAAGTAAAGTAAAGTAAAGTAAATTTATTGGTGCTAATACAAAATTTGCTTACACAAGTCAGGTAGTTCATAGTAGTACTAACTAATAACCAATAACTCAAACTAAACGATGTCACATAATTATAAAATTCTCTCAAAATTCAGAATACAAATATACATATATACAAAATATATCACGTGTCCAAAAATAAAAGTGTCATATCTAAATAAAGCCATGGAGATCACAATTATTAAATTCCTGAAGAGAATAGAAACATCTAGAACTCAAAAACTCCTTTGTTTTTCTTTTAAACTCCGTCAGAGGCAAGTCCCTCCACGGACGGGGTAGCCTATTAAAAAGTTTAGGTGCATGGTAATTCATTGCCCATCTAGATCTATTGATTCTATGGAAGGCAACCAGGACATCCTGTTGGTGCCGTGTATTGTGCACATGAATATCTCCATGAGTGGTGTATTCGTTAAAATTCTTTTTCAAGAATATCAGATTCTCCAAAATATACATGGCAAGGACAGTCAAAACTCCAAGCCGTCTGTATCCCTCTCTACAGTCAGCTCTGTAAGGTAGCTTCAAGATGGCTCGGATTGCTTTTCTCTGAAGTGAAAAAATTATTTTTGCCTGTGAAGCATGACCCCAGATAAACAAAGCATAAGACACCCTGGACTGGATCAACGCATGAAAAGCCGTCAGCAGTGTAGGACCAGACACTGTGTTAACCAGTTGCCTCAAGACATAAACTCCAGATGAAAGGTTTGACGAGAGAAAATCTATATGTGAAGACCAGGTCAATCTTGGATCTATATGGACACCCAGAAATCTGACCGATGTTGGGTTCTCACTCAAGTCAACCACATTACTCATGGTAAAGACCATCCTTTCAGTCTTAGATGGATTAAGACTAAGTTTATTCGCCGAAAATCAATCAAAAGCCTCACGCTGCATCTCTCCCAGTCTCCTGTTCAAGGCGTCAAAGTCAGCATCCACTGCTAATACCGTGGTATCGTCAGCAAACTGAATCAAATCAATACCAGGATGACATGTGGGTAAGTCATTGCTATAGATGATAAATAGTAAGGGACCCAGTACTGAACCCTGTGGAACACCATGAATTATGGACTTTAGAGTAGAACGATCTCCATTAACCTCTACAAGCTGACACCGATTCTCCATATATGACTTAATATAGCTAAATATGAGCTATTCCAATAAGGAAAAAGTAACTGTGATTAAGTGGTATTATACAGAAAACAGTTTAAGAGCAGTGTCTGAAATGTTTTCAGTTCAATTCCCAGAGAAGCCTATCTCTTCCATGTCATTAATTAATCTTATCATTAGTAAATTTGAGTCCAAACGCACTGTAGTAAATAACTCTAAATGCTCAACTCAGAATTTTAATAGAGCTTAACTAAGCCATACATCACCCGGTATAAAAACCAAGGAAAAGACGTCACCGGAAGACACCTAGAATACCTTTTTGAGCCACCCTGTAAATTAGAAGTATCAGGGACGAGAATTTAAGTTAACTTTTATTATTTCCTTTTTAGTTATTATGTCTATTTAATTTTATACAAACATCGCCAGCATCTCTAAAACTATTATTCTGGTTCTTCCAATAAATCCAAAGCTATGTGGTCAGTTATAAATACTATTAAACAGAAAAATGATTGTTCGAGGAGAAGCATTGATATTGTTAGTGAGGATGGGCTCAGAGTTTCAGATTTGGAAATGGCCAATACTTTCATAGACATTTTTACCCTGGGCAATGTTGATGCGGAAAGGGTTAACCAGGATTTTCTCAAAGCACATGTTACTTTTAATTATGCATCTTTTTTCCTGCGGCCACTGTCTCCGCATGATGTTGAAATACTGTTCCTGCGTCTTAAGAACACACACTCTGCAGGGGTAGATGGTATAAATAATAATGTGCTTAAGGCATGTAAAGCGGAACTAGCCCCTATAATCTGTTTTTTAATAAACCTCATGTTCTCCAAGGGCAAATTTCCGGATAAGCTGAAGTTAGCATGCATCACTCCAATACATAAAAAGGGGGATGTGGAAAGCTATTCTAATTACCGACCTATTAGTCTCCTTTCTAGTATCTCTAAGGTTATGGAACTGGCTATTAAGAACCAACTTCTATGCTTCCTTAACGCCAACTGAATTCTATCAAAGTCTCAACATGGCTTCACTAAAAATGCTAGTACAGAGACTGCTCTATCATCCTTCGTAAAGTCAATTATATCCTCATTAGATAGGGGTGTGCATGTATGTGGTCTTTTTATAGATTTCTCCAAAGCCTTTGACTCGGTAAATCATATAGTCCTTTTGAGTAAGCTGGATAGATATGGCATAAGAGGTATCCCCTACCAGCTGCTAGAATCATACCTTATAAATCGTCATCATTTTGTCTCTCTGAATGGGGTCAATAGTGAAACTAAATTAATTTCTCAGGGTGTTCCACAGGGCTCTATTCTGGGCCCCCTGTTTTATAATATTTATGCCAACGACCTAATCTCCTACATTGCGGAGGATGGTGTGCAGGTTTTTTGTTATGCTGATGATACTAATATCCTCATCACATCTTGCAGTTATTCCAACCTTAAGGTAAAGTGTGAGGAAGTCCTTAATAAAGTTCTCACCTGGTCTGAGAAAAACTTCTTAAAACTAAATACAGACAAAACAATGCTCCTGCGTTTTACTATATCGAGGCAGCAAGTATCGACATTTGGTTTGCTTGAGGATTCAGGGCACCCAATTAAACCTAGTGAAACAACTAAAATGTTAGGGATTGAGATTGACCATAAGCTTCAATGGAGCAATCAGGTAAACTCTCTATGCGCCAAACTTAGATCATCCTGTTATGGGCTTAGTATAATGGCTGAACAATGTGGCCATACAACGTTAATGGCTCTTTATTATTCCAACTTTCACAGTCACTTAAGATATGGAATACTTTGTTGGGGTAATTGTGCCCAAATACAGAGGGTTTTTCTGCTGCAAAAGTATGCCATGCGAATCCTGTTTAAGCTTAAAAGAACTGAATCGTGTAGATCTACTTTTAGGGATAACAGAGTCTTGACTGTATTCTCGGTTTATGTCCTGGAGGTATGCAAGTATGTGTATAAAAACAGGGAAATTTTTGACGGCGTACAGGTCGTTCATACTCACAACACAAGATCTTGCAATGAGCTAATACCTCCCTCACATCGCACGGCAGCTTTCCAAAAGTGCTTTTATTTTAATGGGTTCAGATTTTTTAATCATCTCAGTGAAAATATTAAATCGGCTCCTACTGCCTCAGTTTTTCAAAAAAGACTAAAAGATTTTCTTATTGCCAAAACATGTTATAAAATGACTGACTTTTTCACATAGAATGTATTGGGAATATTATACCCTATTATGTATTGTAGTTTATTTAGATGTAAGATAAATTTGTAGTTTTAAACTGTTGTGTCGACTTTTTTGTAAAACTTTCTCGTTTGACGTATTGCTCAATTATTGTACTTGTTGAATTTCTGTAGGTACATTTATAAATTGAGGAAATAAATTTTATTATTATTATTATTATTATTATTATTATTATTATTATTAGGTATGTATATTAAGTTCAGGGTGTTACATCAACTTAGCGTATAATTTTAAATCAAACAAAATAAAATCAAAAAACTTTAGTCAATCGGAAATTAAAGCAAAAATTACAGTACCTATGCGTTTTGGAAAATATTTGATTCATCACAACTTTTTGAGCAACGCTGTATATTCCCATTAATTAATACATTTTTGAAAGCATTGGAACGTGTAACTGAAACACATCTCAATGTTAAAAATATCCTGATAGTCCCTAACCTTTTGACAATAAAAAGACGATTAAAATTATTATAGAACAGACACAGAAAAAAAATAATCAAAAATAAAATAATCACTTTAATTTCAGTTTGTCGTTATTTCTTTATAGCTGTTGCCAGCAATTATTTTGTGTATATTTACAATTTTAATTATTTCAACCACTTCAACATCTTTGTCATTACTTTGAGGCGATTTGTGTAAATCCTCATCTTCTACCTTATCAAGATCACTTATACTCTTCCCATCGTCGTCATATTCTTCAGAAACAAATTTATGCGCTTCCTCACAAATGTATGTTTGTGTATTCCATGGATTTACCCCCATAAGCTAAAAATAGCACCTACTTACCATATAAACTTGGCGTTTTAAACTAAATGCCTTCTTTTAGGGGGCATGTGAGACTTAGAATTAACACTTAGTTTCTTTAACAGTGTGAAATTTTTCTTACCTTTCTTTTTTTATGACGTTGGATGTCAATGTTGAGTTGTCGTGCAATATTATGCAAATCCTTGCGTTTCAGTAAAGACAACCTGGGATGACTTTCAAGAGGATCATTTACAGATTCCAGTATCTCATCAAAGGTTTCGCCTTCTTGAAGTCTTTCTAAATATAAACGAAAAGTAACTTTAATGTTTGTTACTTGGCAAATGTGAAATGAATTACAAGACAAATGACAGCTCTGACTCACATACAATCTTTCAACGTTCAAGCGCTTCTTCAAGCTTGTAACGAAATAATTAAAACAGAATAACTTCAGGGTTAATCAAGGGTGAATTTTATCCTCAGGTTGCCATGCTAATGCTCACGCTGTATTGAGACTGCTGCGACCTTCTAGCACATTAGGTGAAGATATAAAATCAGTTGGATATGATGACATTCCAGATGCATTGTTTAAAAAGGTTGCAGAATTCATTGAAATTCCATTGACATATATTTTAAATCTCCTGAAGGTAACGCTTTGGTAAAGCCAATATATAAGATATATAATTCATTGGCCCATATTGTTACTCTCGAATGTGAGCAAAATATTTGAGAGAATGATCTACAGAAGAGTAATGAATTATTTTGAAACACGACATTTATTAGGTTTGAAACGGCTTCCGAAAACAAAAATTCATAATTAGGGCTGTTTATCAGCCCTTACAAAAAATTCTGGAATCACTAAATGCAAATAAAACTATGGCAATGTGCTTGGATTTATCAAAGGCGTTCGACAGTGTTGATCATAAGATACTATGTAAGTTAAGGACATAACTGTTAAATCGACAACACTGTGTAATTGAAACGTAAAGAGACGGGCAACCTTTAAAGTCAAACTTAGCATCCATTAGCCAATATCGTCGTGCGTCAGATCCTCTTACACAACTGTACCAAATTTGGTTTAAATCGGCCAATAAATTGTGATGTTATTAAGCCATTTCCAGACTTTATACACACACTGTATATTCTATTATACAAATGGCATTGCTAATGTTATTAACAAAGATGTGATTCTCTATGCAGATGACACATCCATCATATTTAGTAATAAATACACCAAAGAGTAGCCTTTGAAAAACTATCAGTTCTTAAAATTAAAAGTAAGCTATGTAACTTGCTACTCCTTGAGGCATATTACAGCCTGGGGGAATTTTTCCATGATAGGCAGATCAATGAGGCACTAATATATATAAATTATCTTAATTTTATTGTGTAGACAATAACTTTTTAAATTGTGTCCGGCTTTTTTTTATACTGATTTGTAACAGGGTTTAAATGTACTAAAGTTCGTGATGCCTCTGTTTTGGATATTTTGGATATTTTAGATAAATTACTTTTAGTGTGCTTGTATTTTACTTTTAGTGTGCTTGTATTTTACTTTTATTGTGCTTAAATTGACAGGATCTATACCCTAAGTGGTCTTTCTAAATTATTTTATTTTAAAATGATCTAAAGAATAAGTAAGTATTACATCTAAGAATAAATTTTAATTAAAAACACACAGGATATGTATTAAGATCGGGTTTAAAGGATTGCTAACGGTCATAGAGCATGCAATTGCATGATGTCAAGTTCACAGAATTTTCAGAAACTATTTTACTGTTTTATTTCAGATAAGGCCTAGTATTTTATTAGCTCGTCTTGTCAAATTTTTAGTTTGATATATACCTAGATACTAGTTCGTTAGTAGTATTTTGTCTGTTAGGTTACCTAATCCTTTGTCATTTGAATCCCATAAACGACAGTATTTGTAGAAAGAGGATATAACTTGTCAACAAAGAAAGCCTATAAAAAGAAGGGTCAATCTTATAATATTTATGTTTTGGTTATGATGAACTTTTCTTCTGAGGTAAGGTTAGTTAAATACTACTTGACAAAAGGAATCTGTGGTTTTACTGTGTACAGTGTATCCGAGAGTGTATCATGACCAAAATACCTGCAATTTCTGCTCTTGTCCTACTATCCAAAGATATCCGTTCCAATTCCAACTGGTGCCCACAATGAGTTTTCCAAAATGTTACTTTTACCAGCACTGGCTGTTCTTCTTCATTTACATATATTCCAACTTCCATTCGTGAAGGACAGGCCTTTCCAATCTTATTTGAACCCTCGGCTCTTGGGCACCTTACACCATTGCCCAGAGGTCTAAAAAAATGTGAACGATGACAGTTGTAATAAGCTCTCTGAACTTTAAGGCCACTTGAAAGTGGACTTGACAGCTGTTTAACAGAACTATCTCTTGTATACAATGATAAGTTGTGCTGTTCAATAGCAGTTTTCCATGTTTCAAAACCTAAAATGAGATTAAGGCTAATTACTAAATAATCTATAAGTATAGTATTTCTTCAGATCTAACCTTATACCTTATAATAATATAGTATACAGTATACTTTTAGCAAAAAATAGGCTGTAGTTAATATTTAGTTACAGAAATCACTGATTCTATCTAACCACTTACATTCCAGTGAACTAAATTCAAAATTTTGTACTTCCACTTCAATGGAATGTTCATCCAGTAGATGATGTCTTAATATTGCATAGTTGGCAAACCTTCTATCACAAGACTCATGTGGGCATAGTAGTCGGGATTGTCTTGGTGTTGGCTTGATGTAGTCCTCAGGTTCATGATGCAATCTCTTAATATGTTTTGCTAGAGTTGATTTATGGGAGAAAAGTTTAGAACATACGCTACATCTAAACGTCTCCTCGCTTTTCTTTGAGAAAATCGGTTCTATTTTGTGACATTTTCTCAAATGAGTGTACAGGTTTTTTCTTTGGGTGAACTCGCTAGTGCATTCAATGCACTGTATTTTGTAAGACATGGTGAGTAAATTCCAACACAAGTCTACAGTGTGAATAAAAACGAAAAACGTTTTTAAATTAAATACAAATTAAAAGTAACCTATAAAACAACACATTCAAGTAACGATAAAATCGTAGATTTATGTATATAGAGTGGAGTAAAAAAATGTCAAACAGAACACAAAACTTGGCACTTTTAGGCAATGAATTGGAAAGAAATCATTTCAATTCAAAGAAAATACAAGTTCACTACAGAAACTCCGACATTTGATGAACAGCTTGGCGGAAACAAATTTTGAGTAGTAATTCTTCTTCTTTTTGTCAATCAATGGCTTTCATCCAAGGGAATTATATTTTTACCATTTTTACATAGCTCATCTGTGTATATGTGTATGTAGGAGGCATCGTCTGCCCCGTCCTCCCAAACGAGGGAAAAATGTTTTGCGGCTCAGTCGAAACACTTTTGATGTTTTTTTATACTTTTGCATGGAACATTAAAGTGGGATTTATAAACTTGTCGCAACGCTCAGTTCAGTTCCGCGCGGTCCAGTTCAGTTTCGCTGATTGTCGTTCGACTTTAAACAAACGAAAACATACCAAACCATTTATAAACCCTCAATTCATTCGCAGCGGTACGCCCAGTCGCGCAGCGAGACGCTCGGCTACGCTCGAGATGGCCAAGTTTTATCTTTTGACGCTGCAGTTCGTTGTCGCAGGACTCTTAACCAATGAAATGCGAAAGTTGAATCACGTGGTGGTTGACAGGCCAAATGAACCAATGAAATGCAATACGACATGCGAACAGCAGCTAAGTTTATAAATTACAAATTTGTTTACGGCGACCTCGGGCGAACTCTGGCGTACTGCGCTGCGGAACTGAACTGCGCGTAACTGAACTGAATAGTTTATAAATCCACCTTTATGATCTGTGTCTTTACACACAAAACTTTTTGTTTGGAAAACGATCATCCAAATGTATTAAAAATAATATAATTAAATGCAACAAATGTTTTTAGAATCAATAATCTGTTAAATATCTAATTTCAATATTATTTTAATGAAGGAGCAAAATGTATCAATGTTTGCGGAACGAATAGGGTTATCGCCGGGATAAACATAAAACTTACAAATATCATGCATCTTTTAAAATACATATAATAAGCGGCTAGTCGACCGTTATTCCAGGAAAAAGCAATGTTCTACATTTAGATGTTAAGATTATATTTTTTAGAATCTTGTACTTCCGAAACCCCTTTGACGGTGTTTTGGCGCTTTAGGAAGGTGACACAGCACGGTACATTTTGTTGATTACCGTCCAATTGTGTAGCCTATCAGAGTGCATTGTTGGTTGGTCGTCGTGACAGCGGGGACGTAATCTTGCTGTCAGATGGTATAGTTTTCCATTTTGTATACGACTACACTTTTGGCTTCGATAAAGCAAGGTTGTATGTCAACAAACCCACGTGGTTTCTTTCCGTCGGATTGCAACAAATAGCATTGCCTAAAAAAGGCACCCGGCAATTGTACTAAACAAATGTAGTGACTATAGTTATGTGTAAAATCAGTAGTGAATATCATAGAATAGGCCTCTTATTTCTATGGTGAATATGTATGTTATAGTATGTTATTGTAAAATCATGTACTAAAGAGGTTTTGTGTGATTTGGAGAATTAAACGCCAAATTACCACAGTGAAAAGCTCGTTTAATTCCTTCCTCAGTAAATAAAAGAATCAGTGAAATTAACCTACAATCGAGGAACATAAAACTTTTGTTTCTACGTTCATTCGATTATAAATATTTGAGTGTCATGATAACTTCTTAAAAAAAATATTATTTATTTTAGGTAACAGTAAGATATTGCTTTGCGAAACCTTTACGCCCGAGAAAACACCTACAAGCACAAACAAGAGACAGGCCTGCATTGAAGTATTAAATAAAGTGTGTAACCAAGAGGCGAGTTTCGGATTCCAGCAAGAGTTCTACCTCATGGGGCCTGGTGGAAGGCCTTTTGGGTGGCCTTGTGGAGCGACGCCCATAAACGATGGTAAGATCTAATCGTTCACATTTAAAGAGTATTACAATAATTTGCTGGAATGCGTGAAAACATGAAAATTAAAAAAGCGGCCATTCGCTTGACAAAATATGAGAAAACCCCCCCTCAATTAAATGGGTTTTAAAAACACTAAACGACCCATCAAATAGGTACTGGATGCATGGCTTAGTTAAACATAGGAAATCCCATGTAAATTTTGGGGTGGGTCAATATTGGCTCCCCTGTACATTTTAGAGAAAAATTGTATAACAATTTTTTAAAGAGTCCGATATAATAAACCCATGTGCCGAGTTTAAATAAATTTTAATAAGCCAATCTTAACTTATTCAATTAAATGTGATGGCAAGATTACGAAATTTTCATAGTTTAGGTAATACAGCAAACATCAGCAAATTATTATTTGCCATCGACAAAACGAAAAGTAGCGTCAGTGACAACATTTTTCTTAAAGGTGCTTTAATTATAGCTAAATATAAGCTATTTCATTTAGGAAAAAGTAACTATAATTAAGTGGTATTATACAGGAAAGCAGTGTCTGAAATGTTTTCAGTTCAATTTCCTGATAAGCCTATCCCTTCTCCCTTCCATTTTATTAATTAAACTTATATCATTAGTAAATTTGAGTCCAAAGGCACTGTAATAAATTACTGTATATGTCCAACTCAGAACGTCAATAAAGCTAAAGTAAGGGATAATAGAGATCTTGATATTTTATTGCACGTTGAGGAAAATAAAATGATTTGCACGAGGATTCTTGGGCAAGCCGTAGGAAAACATCAAACCACAGTGTTGCGCACTTTAAAAAAACATAAATATTTTCTGAAGCGCCCACCTCTATCCTCAAATGGGTACTTACTGTTTTATGACCTCATTCCTTGAAGGCGGCGACAAAAATCCTCAACGGGGTTTGCAGTACCAGTTTGTAATACCAAACACATCCAAATAGTCGTTGAATTGAAGTAGTTTATATTTTTTTTTTAAAGGGAGCAATATATTATTGAAAGGAAGCAACATTTATTCGTAAAGTAAATGAGTGTACTTCCAATTTCTAGCAGTAAAACCACAAAGTCACTATCAGTTTCACTTATTTATTAAAATAGCAAATTTCTGTCGAAGCCACCAACATTAAAATTTAAATTCACAAACAAATCTTTTCACTTACTTATTTAAATGACAAATAATCCTAACGTCGACACTGACTTTTAGAAATACGCTCACTTAACGCTTTTTAAAACTTTTCGCGTTACCGTACCAAGTCAATAAGTAAAGGTTTCTGAAACCGCGACGATACCTTACTATCTCCGCGTGACTTCGGGTTAACGGACTTTCAACTTCCGAACTACACTTTTCGCGACTACACTTGACTATAACGGCACGGCAACTTTCGATGGACGACGGTACTAACTTTGTAGGTATTTGAACATTACGACGGTTAAAAATGAACTAACTATTCCTCTAGCAATCCCACCTAATTATAGGGGAAAATTGATCAAAACAACACCTGCAAGTGCTTGCAGATGTTTACACAAGTGTTTCAGTTTCTGGAATCCCTTTGTCGGTACGAGGAAAACAAAATATTTCGGCATTTTACAAAGGCAATTATCTTAATTCATTTGACAGTTATTAGAAAAAAGTTGCACTGGACGGCAGATAATCTACAGGTGTTACTTGTTGACACCAACGCGACCCGTCCCCATTCCGAGATCTATTCAGATAAAACTAGTTTAAGTCAGAGTTTTGACCAATCAGGAATCGTACTAACGCGTCTTCTCCGAGGTGGGAGAGAGATTGTTTAAACTTTAGCAGCGCCTAATTTCATCAGTTTCTCTCGTACGGCACCTTTTGCTCGGTTAAATAAACAGTCGGAAAAGAAAAGTGAAGTGAGAAATAATATTTAATTTTAATTTATTCTGTTTGAAATATTTTTGTTAATTTGTGATGTGGTCTGTTAAAAAAACCGCTTATTGAATTATTTTATTTTACAAACGTGAGTTTTCCAAATATTTTTAATTTATTTATTTTCTTGAATTTTTATAAATAATATTATAAGTTATCTAAATTTTAATAACACTTTTGTTAATGATTAACTTATAGATTTTATTTATTTAATTTATCCGAAAATATTTAAGATATTTTAATTCTCTATACTTTATTTTAACTTATTCTGATAAAACTTTGAAGTCCAATTTAACTTTAAATATTTTCAAAAAGGTTTCTTATTTTATTTTGGAATTATATTAAATTTCAATATTTTTTCCAAAACTTATTTTAATCAAAATATTTTTTTTGTCTTAAAGACTACTCGCAGTTAATATAAATTTAATAAAATTATTATTTTCTTTTTAATTCGAATGATAATAAAAATAAATTATTTGTTTATCAAACGACCAAAAGCTTTCCCGAGTTTTATATAGTTATAACATTTCTAAAATGCCGTTCACCACATTTCCTTACAAGTATGAAAAACATCAAGAGCTACGGCAAAGTGATGAAGAACGGAGAATGGTATTCTGTTTTGAGGTAATGGAAAGAGCAAATAATAATAGGGATTTTTTTAGAAATATTTGTTTTACCGATGAATGTACAAATGTACATTCACCCTCAACAACGAGCCAATGTTCAAAATTGCCGGCATTGGAGTCAAGAAAATGAACATCGTCTTGTTCATACTCGGACTCAACATCCACAAAAAATAAATGTTTGGGCGGGAATTATAGGACATCTTATTATTGGACCATTTCTTATGGAAGGCAACCTTACAGCAGTAACCTATTTGGACTTAACTACAAAATCGAATTGAACCCGCACTAGAAGAAGTTGTACGCGAAAATCAGGAGATCTGGTATTAAATTAATGGTTGTCCTGCCCATAATTCTTTCATGGTTAGGGAATAATTGCAAAATATTTTTAACGGAAATATTATTGGCCCACGGCATCTAATCCTTTACTAATGTATAGCGTCATAGAAATTATTTGGTGGTGTTTGCTCTATTACCTAAACTATGAAAATTTCGTAATTTTGCCACCACATTTAATTGAATAAGTTAGAATTTATTCAAATAGCACATGTGTTTATTACATCGGCCTCTTAAAAAAATTATAATACAATTTTTCTGTAAAATGAGCCAATATTTAGCCACCTCAAAATTTACATGGGATTTCCTATGTTCAACTAAGCCATGCATCACCCCGTATAATTTTAGTGCTGCATCTAGCGCAATAGAGCACCCTATATTTGATTACAATTTCGAATTCTCTTGAAAATTCTAAGCACATTTAAGAAATATTTTTTACCGAATTTGCAATACATTAGCGCCGCTTACTTAACGTATAGGGGAGGTCAAAACAACCCTAATTTGTCATAGAAAAAAATACGTAAAGTGCCCCTTGACGGAGATACAGAGCCCCAAAGGGTTACCCAGCGACTTACCTTTTCGGTTCTAACTTTTGAACCGACACGTATAATTTAATGAAATTTTAATATCTTATGTATAAAGACTCATAAAACCATGCTACAGTAGGGGACACGTAAGGATTTTTTTCTATGACATATTATTGTTATTTTGACTTCCCGAGAGTATGCCATATACTTATTGCCGAATATCTAATACTATGTTTGGAGCGGTATTTTTCATTATCATACAACTGTGCTTTAGGAAAAAACTATGGCGGAATTGGTTCACACCGTACAGCTGGCAGAGAAATTATTGAATGTATTTGTAGATGTTGCCTATATGCAGGAGTTGATCTGTATGGCTCAACGGCAGAGGTAATTTTAGACTTTTCAACCAACAAATAGTTTGACACCAATACCCAAAACCTGTATGAAATCATGATTTTGATGACATGCCATAATTTAAGGATTTTAAAATGAAGATCCTAATAAAAACTCAGATTGCATCTTAACCTTCCATTGTGTATAGTAGAGATTATTTAAAAAGACCGAAAGGGCAATAAAACCTGCAACAAAGAAAGCTACAGCTTCTAATCATCTTTGTTTCTTCTAAACAAATCATAGGCATTATATTAGCAAGTATCAACCCTTAATTGCCCCTCTTTGCCAGGTGTGAGAAATTAAAGCGGAACAAAGAGCCTCTTCCCAGGTACCCAAAAATTCAGGTACAGGCGAGGAATTTTGGGGTTTATTCGACATTCGACTTAGAATATTTGGTGCAAAATGTTTAACGCTGAGACACGGAAAATTATTTTAAACGTTTTGAAGTATTTACAAAATGAAGAAGAAAATAGCCTTCAACCAATTTCAGCTGTGAAATACACTTTAGCAGCCTGTAAGATTAGTGAGAAAACTGTAGCCAGGATCCGAAAGGAATATACAACAGGACCCTCTTCCAGGGTAAGTGGTTTGAAATTTATTCACATATGAATACAGGGTGTCCCACAGTGGATGGCGTATTAGACGTTTATGAACCAAAAAATTTTGCGATTTTTATATTATATAATAAGGATGGTAATTTATTATAAGTATTTATATTCAAATTTAAAGTAATAAAAGAATATGTAGTCATAATATTCAATTTCCTTTTTAGGCTAATAGAGAAAAGCGTGCCCCAAAATCGAGGGATTTAACTGACGCAAGGAAAACTCAAATAAGGAACGTAGTTGACAATATGATTGCCACGCATAAGTATGTCACACGGCAAAAGCTAAAAGAGGAATTGCATGCCAAACAAATTATTGACCTAAGCAACTCCACATTAGGTCATTTGTTAAAGCATTTGGGATTTAAATTTAAAAGGGACAGTGGCAGGCGCTACATTATGGAGAAACCAGATATTGTTTCACAACGTATAAAATTTTTGAGACAATATACAGAAAACTTATTATCAGAAACTCCGTTAGATGTGGTTTTTATAGACGAAGCATGGATATTTCAAAATGATAGCGACATTAGAACATGGCATGATGACAACATCACATCAGTTTTAAATAAAAAACTATCAGACGGCAAGAGATATATAGTTTTGCATGCTGGCACCAAAGATGGCTTTATAGATGGGATATACTTAGTTTTTTCTACAAAAAATAAAAGCGCTGACTATCATGACAACATGAACTCTACATTGTTTGAAAAATGGTTGGAAGAACAGCTTTTACTTCGGTTCGAAAAACCCTCGCTTCTTGTTATGGACAATGCAAAGTACCATTCACGGCTCAGCGAAAATATGCCAAATGCTTCAACGAGAAAAGCTGATATCATTTCCTAGCTACAAAGCAAAAATATCAATTTTATGGAAAACACACTCAAACCCGAATTGCTACAAATAGTAAAACAATACAAAGCAAAATTCAAGTTTTGAGATTGCCGCCCTATCACTGCATTTTCAACGCTATTGAATTAATTTGGGCCCAAAGCAAAACATTTTTGAATTAAAAAATTATTGGAAAAGACAGAAAAGTTGAAAATGCCGTTTTGGATGTTTGGAAAGAGGCATTACAAACCATTACCTCCAAAAATTGGTCTGATTGTGTTTGCCATACAAATAATATTATAAGAGATTATTGGGGAAAAAGAAAATTAAAATTTTTAATTTTTAATTTTTACTCAACTTTTCTGAAATAATACATTCCGGATCTGACCCAATATTCCACCAGCATTCACCAAAGATATCAATCAGTTTAGAAAATGATACAAAATACACCCTCATATTACATTATGCCTCTCTTCCTCAGGTACACGCTTGGGTACCTGGTAAAAGATAGAACACTAAGACTTATGTGATTCATTTTTTTACTCTCCTTAAAGGGCGTCAACTGGATATTCTCTTTAATAAATTCTTGCTTTTGATTTGTATGAAAACAAAGAATACCCTGTAGCGGTCTTTGTTGCACGTTTTATTGGGGTCTCGGACTTTTTATATAATCTCTACTATATTTGGGTTATTAATGTTCCAGGTTATATTTTTAGAGGGCGTTTAGCCAATGGGAGATTCTCACCGGACCTACTTTAAGTATAAAGGCTGCAGATGACCTTTGGATCACCAGATATATTATACAAAGAGTAGCAGAGGAATATGGACTATCAGCCACGTTTAGACCAAGCCCACCACACTTCGATACATCAGGTATGTAGCAACGGGAGTGATTGGAAATAAAATGGCATCTGGCTCTGATACCTCGTTCCTAAAATCTACGTTGCAATTCTTGCAAGTGTTGAAATTTAATTTCTATAGCTGCGGTCAAGGTAGGTAATTTGTATGCTTTGTTTAGTGGTGCCTGTACATGAGTTTCAGTTATTAAATTGTTTGGCTATACATCCGTCCGTCTGTGTTGGTAAATATACTGGATTTGGCAACCATAAGTTTAGGCGATTACCGAAAAAGGCCGCCCAAAACAAATGTGAAGAAAAGTCAAGTTAGCACTTGTTGGAGAAACATGGGTTAATCTAAATAAAATCCAGATACAAAACCTATTTTTCTACAAAGTAGAAATATTCTGCTAAATTAAATAAAACCTCTGACAAACCAGGCTAACGGTTTCATAAAATAAACCAATAATACCAATATAGTTCGGCTCTAGCAATTATTCATTTCCCCAGTTAAGATAAAAAGGTACAATATTCTAAAGTAAATTTAATTATAACTTAGAATCCTTTGTTGGATATTATTATAATATGCTAATAAGGTTCTTTGTAAGGTGCCGAAACACCGCAGTAGGTAGAAACATATTCTCCTATAAGTCGTCCTATTTTCGGATTGGTTCTGTATAAACATGGTCGCGATGGTAGTCACGACGACGCGTAGTCCGTGGGCCGGTATGACACACTTTTAATCGTTTTTAATTAGTGTCCACGCGACAATGTCAAAGAAGGTAGGTGGGTGACATTCAGGACTCGCTAACAACATCTTGACGAAAGAAGTTCGCTTCGCGACCGGGTTTCACGCAGGACCGGTTCTATTTTGAAAGCACAAAAAATGTGTTGAACGAGTAAGCTATTTCTCTCCTGCCAAGTAGTGGAAAATTCTCGTGGCTGTCATGGAAAGACGCGTTATGTTCCTCTGTTTTTCGTCGTAAGTAAATAAATCCCACAGAAATATAAAGTGCAGTGCGTCTAACGTTAAAATATTATTATTCATTAAGTATAGTATATCCGCAATTTAAGAAGTTAAGAGTGTTGTAAAATCCTGTTAACAAGTGCTAATTCAAATATAGTTTTAAACCAACCAGCTTTATAATGTGGCGAAGCAGTACATTCTAAATGACAGCATCTAGTAAAACCTTGTTCGTTCAGCACTTACACAAAATCTACGCATGACTTAACATTGGTCGTCAGCTATAAACCAATTAATTTATCGTCATTAAATAATCCTCAATTAAATCAATGATTTGGAATTTAACAACATTTTAACACCAGACCAGCTCGGCTTTAGAAATGGTCATTGCACAGTGCGCCAAATGACTATAGGCTGGCGACTAATATCTTGAAAGGGTTTAACATCCGTTTTCCCACGGGGCGGTCTTTTTCAACGTGTGTAAGGCATTCGACAAGGTCTAGCACGATGGCCTCATATTATAGATGATAAGGTTGGGCTTGTCGAACGATTTAATGAAATTAATTATGTCATTTCTCAAAAACAGAAGATTCGCAGTGTTGTCGGAAAACACAATATCCACAGTAAGACATATCGGGGATCAGAGCCGGAGTCCCGCAATGTTTTCACAAGAGATATACCAAAATTTGGACTGACGACACTGCGATGACTGCCAAGAGTAATACATTCACGTCTGCAACCCCATATCAAAATTCTCGAAAGATGGCTGAAGTACTGGAAAATTCGTTTAAATGACGCAAAAGACATAAGCCATCTTCTCCTCGAAGTCAACAGTTAGAATCCCAAAGAGTAGGATAAAAGTTAATAACACATCAGGCCATCAGCCCTGACTTATGGCATACCAACTTGGAACACAATAAATAAAACAAAACTTCAAAACCCACAAATATTTCAGAACAGAGCACTTCGAATTATAGCAAACGCACCAATATTTTACACCAGTACATGTACTACACAACGTCAGACACACCGACAGTACTTCAAACGGATTGATGTGTCAGAAAACGTACTAAATTACACAATCACTCACACATTCACTAAACAACAGCGCGTTTAAATTCTCGCAAGACTGAATTCCATTCTAAACTGATCCAACAATGAGATAAGCAAAGAAACAAATATACTTCAAAATTGAAAAAAAAACTAGACGCAACTGCAAACAAACGAAATAGTCAAACAAAGAACCAAAAATCTCCCATACATAATATTCAAATCAAAAAGAACAATCATATAAGGGAAGTAAAAGACATATTAATATGTCTAACTCATAAAACACATAAAATATACAAAGTGGCAAAAAAGCCGCACATAATGCCTGTATATTTTAAATTACCTCATATACGAAAAAGTGACCTTTGTTAAAGTTATTCAGTAAATTATTCCCCACATTTCTACCTGCATGAATTTTTTCTGTCATTTCTGGTTTGGTTGCCATAGAGACCAACTTACTTTTTTTTAAAGGAGCACCCTGCATATGATTGCATATTTGGATTCTACTGGGAAAACTCTGAATTTTTTGTATTTCAAATATTTATTTATTTAAAATTGTAACAAACTTTATAATAACAAAATAAATCGCCTAGAAAATAGAACAACTTAACATCGGAATAATAAACAAGTGAAACCTTTTCAGTGGATCAGGTGTTCAAAATGACCACTATTTTCTGCTAAGCAGAGCGCCACTCGATCCCTGAACCCGTCTACAACGTTTAAAAGGAAGTCCTCTAAAATGGACCGAATTTAAGCACTAATTCTGACTTTTAAAGATTCTAAGTCATTTGGACGGTTAACGTAGACTTTGTTCTTTAAGTGTCTCCACAAAAAGAAGTCGAGCGGGGTTAAGTCGGGGGATCGCGCTGGCCAGTCAATAGCACCTCTTCTGCCTATCCAACGTCCTGGAAATTGTTCGCTTATGTATTGTCTAACATTTGCCGCATAATGCGCAGGTGCTCCATTTTGCTGGAACCATACCTGTTCGTTTATGACATTTATTTACACCCGGTAAAACCATTCTGCAAGAAGAAATTATGTGATTCCTGAGAAGGTCTAGATATTTTTCGCCATACAAATTATTATCTGTGAAAAAAGGTCCAACAATATGTTTACCAACTATGCCCGCCCAAACATTAACTTTTTCGGGCCTCTGAGTATGACCTTCCTGGAACCAGTGAGTATTCTCAGCAGAGCAATAACGATAATTGTGTCTAATAACAATGCCATTTAAATGGAAGGTAGCTTCATCCGAGAAAATGATATTTGTTGCGAAGTTATTATCGTTATTGCATCTTTCCATCATCAGCTCACAAAATTCAGCTCTTCTATCAAAATCGTCCTCGTTTAACTCGTGCACCAACTTTATCTTGTAGGGATGCAACTTCTCCTGCTTAAACAAATTTTTCACTGACTGACGAGACACATTAAAATCCATTGCCATTGGCCTGGATGATTGTTGGATTTTCATGTATTGAGAGCATGATATCCAAAGCTTTGTCTCCCCCGGTTGCTATTTTAGGTCGACCTGATCTAACGGCTTCCCTAACACTGCCTGTTTCTCGAAACTTCTTTACCACTCGACACACCGTTGACTGATTTATTGGAGGTCTCTTTGGATATAATTCATTGAAAAGTTGACAAACCTGATCTTGCGATCTCTTCATATTTCCGAAACCGCTCATTATTAAAATTTCAGCTAGTTGTTTCTCATTCATATGAACCATAGTGTAAACAAATTAGAAATCAGACAACAGAATATTAACAGGAACTCAAAATTGACACCTCTTAGGTTACTGTCATAAAAACACCTGGACTTAACTGGTGGGTATTAGGTAGGAATAATTATAATTAGAAAGCTTTTCATTTTTGAGCCGTCATTATCTAGGAAACGCTTGCAGATAGGTGAAAATTTGAAATACAAAAAATTCAGAGTTTTCCTAGTAAAATCCAAATATGCAATCATATACAGGGTGTTCTATTTAAAAAAAGTAAGTTGGTCTTTATGGCAACCGAACCAGATATGACAGAAAAAATCCATGCAGGTAGAAATGTGGGGAATAATTTACTGAACAATTTTCATAAAGGTCACTTTTCCGTATACGAGGTAATTCAAAAGTTACAGGCATTATGCGCGACTTTTTTGTTACTCTGTATTCCCAAGAAGCAAGCCAATGTAATAATCAAAGATGTCTATTACCGTAGAAAAAGTAGAACTATTATGAGTTACTGTTTTATTAAAACTTAATTTATCTTGCAGCCCTGCACACCACTATGTCAACGAAACGGTCACGAGATGATAATGGTATTCAGGCGATTGAAGAATATATTAAAAAGTTAGAGAGAAATCATCAAGGTGACCTGAAGAATTTCGACCATTCTGGAGGTAATTTTTTTAGGGTTAATTTAATTATAATTGCACTATTTTGAATTTTCGTAAATTTTAAACAAATAAAGTATGTTTGAAAAATAATTCGAAAAGGCTACATCACAATGACGCCAGCTTATTGCTAGCTATCACTATCAGTGTATTTAAAGTCCTTCCCAACATATTTCGTTTGGCTTAATGACTGCAATAAAACCTCTCATAAACTCGGCTTTCGCTTTCGCAGAGACGTATTAACCCACATTTATTTTTAATGCCAGTTTATAATAACAATAGATAGGTACATTACTTGATTTGTTATCAAAATTAATAAACTGTCTAATTAAGGTTTTCTAGAAACAACTTAATTATTAGGATATTTCTCAAAATTATGTGGAGACCTTGGGAATCTTCAGCTAATGCGATATCTAGCCACCCTAAACATTCCAGGAAGCATTTATGTTCTGACGCCAAAGTGATCGTGAAAAATTTATGTGAATCGTTATTAAAGAGCGGCCACCCTAAAGTAATTGCCATTAAAAATAACGCAAACTTTTCACACTTGTTTTGAACTTATAATAAATTATTATACATATAATACAAGTAATGGTAAAAATAAACATAATAAACATTGCTACTATAAGGTATTACTATGGCTTTTCATTTAACTACAAAATCCGTTCCTGTGCAAAGCAGTACCCCTTATTTCATTTCATTTCAGTAATATAAACAGTGATGCCAGCTGGGGCCAGGTAGATTTCGCTGGTTGGCACGCTCATCGACAGTTTTATATGGGTAATTTTACCCAGAAATTCTTTTAAAACGTAGGTTTGGCAATCGAACAGGTAACGGGGTTTCTTTGGGTGTTTACAATATAATAAAACTAATATTGCAGTTATTAGGTCAAACGAAATATGTTCGGATGGACTTTACTAAAAATATAATATATGTTTTACCAGTCACACATTTCAGGTAAATGTGTGAAGAATCGCCTGACAGGAAAGAAACAAACGTGCCACATAAGCAAGTTTAAGTGGGGTGTGGGAGACAGGACCGCATGCATCAAAATATCGCCTGCTGTAGCAGACAAGAAGAAAGGATTTTTGCAAGACAGAAGACCCAGTGCGTGCGCCGATCCATATGCAGTTGTAACAACATTAATAAAAAGTTGCCTTTTGTAGGAAAATATGGAGAAAATTTACAAGTTTATTAAAAGGAAAACTTTTTTTGTAAGATTTGTTTTAACTGCTGACAGATAAATGATGCACTAAAGTGCAGTTGTCAACTGTACAGTTATTGACAGTTCATACAACTCACATTTTGGCGAAAAGTAGATGTTTTCATGGGTTCGTAAAAAAAAATGCGTCAATTAAGGCAAACTATAATTATTTAAAAAATGATTAAATAATTTTATTAAATACCAGATTTTTTACGACTAAATTCATCAAATCCTTGATGAAGATACGTAAGTGACGAAACAGTTGCATTTCGGCTGTGATACGTCATCACGATACAAGTCTGAACGGTCGCATGTCGACTTCCGATATACAAAGCATTCAACTCAAAACTAATCTGAATAATATACGATTTCGACTGACGATCTCTTCCCTTATATTTCCGCAAATAAATATGTCATTTTTCTAAGTGCAACGTACATTTCTTACGACAAGTCAAAAGTCAAAAACATTTATTGTCACTTTAACATAGAGCTTTTGACAAGTAATTAAATACATACAACTAAATAGACTACCCACTAATTACATACCGGGGGATGCATGGCTTAGTTGAACATAGGAAATCCCATCTAAATTTTGAGGTGTCTAAGTAATGGATCCCCTGTACATTTTGAAGAAAAATTGAATTATAATTTTTTGAAGAGGCCGATACAATAAACCCATATGCAAAGTTTGAATAAATTTTAATAAGCCAATCCTAACTTATTCAATTAAATGTGATGGCAAAATTACGAAATTTTCATAGTTTAGGTAATACAGCAAACACCAGCAAATTAATATCTGGCATTGACAAAACAAAAAGTAGCGTCAATGACAACATTTCCATTGAAGGCGCTTTAATTGTAGCTAAATATGAGCTATTCCATTAAGGAAAAGTAACTATGATTAAGTGGTATTATATAGTAAACAGTTTAAGAGCAGTGTCTGAAATGTTTTCAGTTCAATTTCCTGATAAGCCTATCCCTTCTATTTCATTAGTTAAACTTATCATTAGTAAATTTGAATCCAAAGGCACTGTAATAGATAACTGTAAATGCTCAACTCAGAATGTCAATAGAGCTAAAAAAAAGGGGTTATAGAGATCTTGATATTTTACTGCCCGTGGTCTTTACCGAAGGCAATACGACATACAAAAGTTAAATGTGGCGGAGATGGTTCTCAATCTCCCTTAAATCATACAGTGAATTAGTCAGTAAAATTTAAGCTTCCTTAAGGGATGCACGTAAATTTGTCTTCGTCCACAAGTAATCTTTGATTTTTAAGTTTTAATTTTTTAATCTATTATTCTATTACACAGAAACTTTTAATCTATCGCTTTTAGTAGCGGGTACTGTAGACCTTTTTCGTTTTTGCATCTGTTCATTAAGGGTTTCTTTTAAACTATGTCTTCATGTTGCTTTGTGATTTTGTTGGCAATAAACCTATTATTATTATTATTATTGTAATCTAAAGTTTTTTTCTCGCTAAACATGCCCTTCTCATGATATGATCCCGTTTCCTTTCGAGAGAACGCGTTCTTCTCTAACTCCTCATGAAAGTAAATAGTCATTTTTACTTTCAAGAATACGATTTCAACATGTTTAAGAGAAAGCATTGACAGAAAATAGATCACTTCTTGATATAATCACTCGCCTAATTCGAGAATAGATGTCCAGCAGGGAAATACTGTCACGAGGTACTTTTTTTGCATTTCCACACGCACAACACTGCCTCTGCACGTTCAGAGAGCACTTATGGTAGGGCGGAAGCGGGGTGCAGCGGTCGTGCGTGTCGACCGGCCGACCAAGTTCGGCGCGGCGGGATACTTAGAGATTGAACTCCGAGAACGACGGAAGAAGCAAACGAGGAGCGCCCCAAACTGTGACCGACGCCTCGAGACACTTCCCCCGTGACGGCAAGGGAACCTCACATAAGGTAGGACTGAGTTAATCTCATAGTTCAATTGTTTATAAGTCATTTTAACATAAATAAAAAGCTGCAATAATAGCCCCCGGAACCTCTCGTGACAATACTGCACCCCTACGTTCTGATAAACGTAACTATAGTAATCAAGAAGAGAAGAGGTTAGAGAACCCATTAAATTCAATGCTGTTATGACACTGTAAAAAATGAAACACGACGTTTAAAAATCGTAATTATAATATATTTACACTTGAAAAACAATCCATGATCTCGTTAAATAAAAATAAATAAAAATCTAACTACACAATAATGTACAGATAAATATTTTCAATATTTTTGGAGGGGGAATGAGGGACGAAAACGTATTTACACAAAAACCGAGATGGTATAAAATACAATACAGGACGTTTTGGAAATGGTTAAATATATTTCCAAAAATATTCCGACGAAAAATATCATGTATACAGGGGTGTCCCGAAATTAAGGTGCCAAACTTACAGGGCATAATCTACATCCAAAAATAATCATATTTTTTTCTATAAACATATATCGAGCAATGCCCCCTAAAGGCGCTAAAGCCCCCCAACTAGGATACCCTGAAATGGCTTTTTTTCAATTATCAACGAAACTATTCATAACAGAAACTTGAAATTTTAGATATTAATTTTATTACAAAAACTATAGTAAAACCTGTGTTTTGCAACTGCCTCTATAAAGTGACCACCTGCGTTAACGCCGGTTATGAATTCCCCATATTTAAAAATGAAAATCCCATTATATTATACTCCTCTTTACCGATCCATCTGTTAAACAACCACGGGCACTCATCATCGGAATTCTTAGTAAACATTAACGCAAAAAAACACCCTGTATTAGGGGCAGTAAAACCCGACCCGACAATTTTTTTAGAAAATTAACAAAAATAACTATAATAACCTATATACAGTGCGTCCACGTATTGACTATCGAAGAGGAAAAACTTTTTTATTTGCGGTTTTATGAAAAAAAGTTATTTTTCATAAAAACTCCTGCTTGTTCTCAAACGACCAAAAAGCATATTATTTTTTCAAATTTATATACCGGGTGTTCAGAATTTAAAAAAATATGAAAAAAGTACCCTTATGTGTAAAGATAGGATAAAAAGTAATTAGTAAAAGTTGTTGTGGTTGAAAACCTACGTCTCATTACCAAGTTTTGACTTATTAGCTAAATGTACAGAGACCGGCAAAAAGTTCCAACTCATAAAATATGATTTGATTTAAATTAACGCACTTTGCAAATTAGTTAGTCTTTAGAAGGTATTATTCTGTAAAATTTTTATAGTATACGTTTCGATGACAATGGACGATAGTCATCGCGGAGCGACGTATTTAACAAATTAAAAATGTTGTCAATGTCATATTGCTCAATTTATGACAGTGAAAAAAAATGCTAACGTTAGAACAAAAAGTATTTATTGTCCAATGTTATGGTTTAGGAGAAAATATCTCATACTCGTATGTAACAAGAATGTTTAATGAGAAATGGCCAAATCTTACCATTAACCGAATATCAGTTAAATCTATTGTTTCAAAATTTAGAAGAACAGGAAGCGTTTTAAATATTAAAAAGAAGAAAACTGCTATCAATGAAGAAGAAAATGTTGGGGCAACTATTGCGCTGGATTCCGCTCGGCATTTTCCCAAAACATCGCTAAGGATCAGAGCATCCCAAATTGGAAACATTAATAAATCATATTTGCAAATAATTTTTAAAGCTAATAAAGTCAGGCCATATAAACCTAAATTTGTTCATACTCTAGAAGCAAATGATGATGCAAAAAGACTTGATTTTTGTTTATGGGTTGGTCAGAAATACTTTCAGCTACTTTCTCAACTAATGGAGTGGTTAGTTCCCAAAATCTACGTTACTGGTCAACTGAGAATCCCCATTTTCGAATTTATTGCAGAAGACAGTACTCCAAGCAAGTTAACGTTTGGTGTGCAGTTACGTACAACGGAATAATTGGACCGTACTTCTTTGAAGCAAATATGAATCAGCATAGTTATTTAGAAATGCTAAATACAATTTTTTTTTATTTTTTAAATAATATGTCACTTATCGACAGGCGAACTGCATATTTTCAACAAGATGGTCATCCTGCGCATTCCACTGTTATTGTGCGGGAATGGTTGAATCGACAGTTTCCGGAGCGCTGGATTGGGAGATATGGACCAATCCCTTGGCCGCCAAGAAGTCCCGACCTTACAATAATGGATTACTTGTGGGGCTACTTTACCCAGAAAGTGTATGCATCCCAATTAGAACCTGATCTTGATAATTTAAAAATTAGACTTAGAGAAGCGATTCAAGCTATCCCATTGCAAGAGATACGAAACGCATATAAAGCATTTATTAAGAAAGTCCAACGATGCGAGGAGGTTGGTGGAGAAACCTTTGAATAGTTTTTTTTTGCTGATAACCTGCCTTTTTTCACTTACATTTGTTTAAGAAAATTTTTTACTCTTCATTCGTTCTCTAATAAATTCGTTTAATTATGAATAGTGCACGGTTTTATCTTAAAACGTATTGATTTTTTAATAATATGGGTAGTTACTTAGCCGTTTTCGACAATTCCTCGTATAAAGATAAAGATTTACAGAATAATACCTTCTAAAGACTAACTAATCTGCAAAATGCGTTAATTTAAATCAAATCATATTTTATGAGTTGGAACTTTTTGCCGGTCTCTGTACATTTAGCTAATAAGTCAAAACTTGGTAATGAGACGTAGGTTTTCAACTACAACAACTTTTACTAATTACTTTTTATCCTATCTTTACACATAAGGTTACTTTGTTCTTAGCTTTTTTCATATTTTTCTAAATTCTGAACACCCGGTATATAAATTTGAAAAAATAATATGCTTTTTGGTCGTTTGAGAACAAGCAGGAGTTTTTATGAAAAATAACTTTTTTTCATAAACCCACAAATAAAAAAGTTTTTCCTCTTCGATAGTCAATCCGTGGACACACTGTAGGAACCTTTTTCATATTTTTAAACAAAGAAACTCATCCTCATTTCGCAATATTAATGAAACACAATATATGATTATTTTGGGACATAGGTTAAGCCCTGTGAAAATGGCACCCTAATTTCGGGACACACTGTATACCTATACGCATCCTACTAAAATTGCGTCAAATTATACGGGGGCGGGGTAGAGGTTTTCAGGTCTGGCAAAATGTAGCATGCAACCCATATTGCCTTATAGTCAAACCAGTTCATCAGGGAGTAAAAATTACATGATACTTGTAGTAAAAATAGATACACTTACAATTTCCAAAACACCGTGTACCAACTAAATCAATAAAATTACAAATCTCTTACAAAATATTCATCTTTTTGTATAAAGGAATAATACTAAAAATATAAAAATTAAAAACCTTTGTAAATATATTCAATCTTATTTATAGTAAAACTCTATCGGTTCTTCCGCTAAGGTTCATCTAGATTTGGTAAATTGTGATTTTTTTGCACTTTGGGTCGACTTATTTTGTAGATAATATCTCACAATGTACCAAACAAGGCCGAAAACGTACAAAATTGCCAGCTAGGTCGATCACTAAATAAAAACCACTTAAAACGATTGACCGATCTAAAAAACAACCTTAGGGTTATTCACGAGAACTTTGAACGCTCATGTTTGACACTTAACACTGGCTGAGTATGGAGAAAACAAGTGGTCATCTCAACTTAGAAGAATATACTATTTGATACTTCTTAGTTCAATTGTTTTAGTGTTTACAGATGGGGCAGTTGGGGAAACACGACCAGCAGTGGAACTTTGTGTCAATTAGAATTCTACCGGATCTACTGAAGTATTCTGGTTCCTAAATGTTTTTTTACGTCAGGTCTAAAACCTTTAACATCAATTGTACCTTAGTTTGGTTTTTACACTTTATCATTTAAGAAAAATTTTAAATTGGCATTTCTTGTCTTGATGAATTGATAGGTATTTTTCTAGTGCCTCTGTATTATTGAATTTGACCGATAATAGATAAAGATCAATAGTCTTTCAGGAGTTTGTAAGTCGAGTCTGTTCTTGCTCTCATATGTGAGTTGGTGATTTCAGGGTTTGTCGATACGTCTGTAATAATTTTGAGGAAAAATTCGTCTAGAGTCGGAATTCGGAAGTATTGATGAAGTATCCGATCATCGTATAACGGGGGACAACTGCGATCAGTTTCAGAGCCGTGTTTTGAATTACCTGGAACTTCCCTGCTTATATTGCACCACAAGGGTGCACGATAAGTGAGAACCGGCCTGACCACTACCGTATAGAGGTTAACTTTGGCACGATTACTAAATCTACTCCGCCTGTGAAGCGTGAGATGTAGATGTATACAGTATGTCCACGGATAGACATCCCCATAGGACTAATGGACCAAAAATTTCGTTTTTCGACAAAAAGTCATTCTTGATAAAAAGTTCTGCATCTCGAAGAAATGTAGCCTACGAGGAGATTTTTTGATTTTTTTATACAGGGTACCCAAAAAATAAAAAAACATGAAATACCATCAAGAATAAATTAACTTTACTTATCGTTTTAAAGTAAAATCGCAAATAAAAAACGGTTTTAAATCATATTCAATTCTGAGTTGGGGATTTTCTCTACTCCAGCGTCATATTAATACGTGTATTATTTTTACTGAACAATCTCTAGTTTTACCTTTTTTACCTATCCCACCTAATGCAGGTATCCTATAAAAATCTGATAAAACGTCATGATATTATTGTAATGTTATGAAGTTGTCAAAAATTTCGTTTTAAAATATTAAAAGAAATATGCTGTCCGTTGAACAAAAAATATTTTTGGTCCAGTGTTATGGTACCGGTGTAAACTCTTACAATTATGTACAAGAAAGGTTTTTAGAAAAGTTTCCTGGAGTTTATGTTTCGACGTATGCAATTAGACAATTAATCAAGAAATTCAAACACACGGGGTCGGTGGAAAACTTAAAAAGGAAGAAGAAACTGTTTGATGAGGATGATGCAGCTACCGTTGTGGTCTTACAATCTGTTGAGGAGAACCCACTTGTCTCACTAAGGAAACGAGCTCAACATTTGCTTATTGTCCAAAAAAGTCAAATTCAAATAATTTTAAAACAAAATAAGTTTCACCCATTCAAACCGCATTTTAATCATGCTTTAGAAGATGGAGACCATGCGAAACGACTGGATTTTTGTTTATGGGTAGGGGACAACATTTTAAATGAAAATAACCAATTTCACAAACTTATTTTATTCACTGATGAATCGACTTTTTCAACAAATGGTACAGTGGCTTCCCAGCACGTACGATACTGGAGCACAGAAAATCCCCAATTTAGAATTCCTGCCCATCGCCAATATTTTAAAAAAGTTAATGTATGGTGTGGAATTTCGTATTTTGGAATAATAGGTCCGTTTTTTTTTGAGAACACGTGCAATAGGAATTCATACATGGAAATGCTACAAACCTTTTTTTCGGATAAGTTAGATGAGCTGCCATTGCAGTACAGGGGACAAATGTACTTTCAGCAAGATGGGTGCCCAGCGCATTGTGCACGCGAAGTTACAGAGTGGCTTAACATGAAATTTGGAAATCGATGGATTGGCCGGTACGGTCCAGTTATGTGGCCTGCAAGGAGTCCTGACCTCACGATTTCAGACGCGTACCTTTGGGGCCGTTTAAAGCAATTAACTTTTCAGCAACCCATTGAATGTAATGTTGATATTTTGAAACAGAGGATTTTACAGTCAGTACAAATGATTTCCCTCGAGGAGGTAAGAAGAAGTTATGATCACATTAGAAGGCAATTTGAACAATGCGTCGAAAACGGGGGAGGCGTATTTGAATAAATAATAGTTCTTGCTTTGCAATGCAGTTCTTTATGTTGTGCAATGTTTTTGTTTAATACGTTTATTATGTAAGCACTGAATATGATTTAAAACCTTTTTTTATTTGCGATTTTACTTTAAAACGATAAGTAAAGTTAATTTATTCTTGATGGTATTTCATGTTTTTTTATTTTTTGGGTACCCTGTATAAAAAAATCAAAAAATCTCCTCGTAGGCTACATTTCTTCGAGATGCAGAACTTTTTATCAAGAATGACTTTTTGTCGAAAAACGAAATTTTTGGTCCATTAGTCCTATGGGGATGTCTATCCGTGGACATACTGTAGATAGAGCCCAATTGTCGCAATGCAAGCTTGAGTTCAACTCGACTCGATTGACCCCGAGCCTTCGTACTCCACTTTTTAAAAAGAAAACGACCTTTGTTTTGGCAGGAATCAAACGAATCTTCCAGCTCGAAAGCTATTTTCCAACTGATAAATAGTTGTACGTCAATATTATTTTGGGCATTTTTTTCAATAAAAACTCAAACATATGCAGCACAACACAACAGAAACTAACCTAAAAACGTCAAGAACACCGCTCCTTACAGAGCATTGGCTTAGAGAAGATGAACGGATATTTTTAGAGAGCTATATCCGGGCTTCCTCCTACTGTCGCCAAAAAAGTATTCATGGGGGAACAATGATACTTATAAGCAAGAAAGTGCTAAAAGCCTATAATTTTGTGAACATTGATAAATTTTTGTTTGGTTGTGGAAAAGGAATTTGAATTTTCCATGGTATTTTGTTCTAGTTTTAGTATTCATATTTTATGTATTTATAGACCTCCCAGTACAGATGAAAATATTTTTCTTTATAGGTTAGAACTTTTGTTATCAGAGTTATATCTGCATGCATCAATAGTCCTAGCAGGAGATCTAAATGTAAATTTTCTTGATACTTCTTCCATCACTTGTCAATCATTTTTACCTCTGGTCCGTTCGTTTAATATGAGAATGCATGTTGAGTTGCCTACGCGCATTACCTCGGGTTCTTTTACATGTTTGCAGCAATGTTGATAGGGACAGGGTGGAGTGTGGTATAGTTAGTGCGGGCCTGTCAGATTATGAGGCTGTAGTTTGCAAATTTTCCATCATTACAAGTAATAACAAACCTGTAAAACGGCGCAAAAGACTATTTACTAAGCGTAATTATGAAGGTTTTACAAAAATGTGCATAGGGGTTGATTGGCAGTGTATATTGACTAACGAAGCGCCTTTGAATGCGTTTCATTCAGTTTTGTTGGCCGTTTTTAATAAGGCATTTCCCTTAAGGACAATAAAAAGTAAGCGCAGAAAGCCATGGTTTACTAGAGGGTTTAAGATCTCTTCGAGGAATGTGCACAGTGATGGGCTAAAATATGGAACAAATTCATTTAAAAATCAGGTATTAGTTTTTTAAAAAAACGCTCGGACACGTCGATTATAATTTTTTCTTCCGAATTTTTTGCCTCACAAAGAAATTATACAGGGTGTGTCAAAAAGTAGATGTAGCAAAAATTTTTTGTATTTTAAATAGAACCCTATTTTTTTCAGTCGAATTTTGAATTCTACGTCAAATTCTGCGCATAATTCATGTAGCATACCCTTATCTCTAACGGTTTTAGAGAAAAATTACATCCATAAAACGAAATTTTTCTTTAAAAAAAGTTACATGTACCTACTTAAAGGTAAACATGTAAATTTAAATGAATTGTCACTACGATAGCAAGTCATGTGTCAAACAAAAATAATTTTAGGTATAATTTTGAAAAACGGTGATCATGGTGCATTTAAATGAAACTGAAAGAATCGAAATTTTAATTTTAATTGGATGTGGAGACAAAACAAGAAATCAAGAAGTTTGTAACTTGTTTAGCGCTAAGTATCCAGAACGACCGATTACAAGATCTACAGTGAGTAAAATTGAGAAGAAATTCAGGGAAACAGGGAATGTAAAGGATCGTCTACGGCCAGGTCGTCCAAAAATTAGTGAAAACACAAAATTGAACATTTTGTTAGAAGTTGAAGATAATCCCCATAGTGCATCCACTGAAGTAGCCCTTAATAATGATGTGAGCCGACGATCTGTTTTGCGGGTATTGAAACAAGAAAAGTACCATCAGTACAAAATTAGGTTGCTGCACGAGCTAAACGAAGATGATCCCGATTTTTCCATCGCAACATACTTTTTAGAGATGAAGCCACGTTTTGTGTGAATGGTTCGGTAAACAGACAAAATTTTCGGTATTGGAGTACAAATATGGATGAGAGAACAGCACGCAAAACCCACAAAAAGTAAATGTTTGGGCAGGGATATTAAATGATAGAATTATTGGACCTTTTTTCTTCCATGGAAATCTTACAGGAGACCGGTATTTACAATTTCTTCAAAATTAATTAATTCCCACACTAGCAGCGGATTTTCCAAATCCGAATCAGCCTAATCTACCAGAAGCGTCTATTTGGTTTCAGTAGGATGGTGCTCCGCCTCATTTTGCTTGACAAGTACGAGAGTATTTGAATACTGTATTTCCCGAACGATGGATAGGTAGAAGAGGACCCATAGAATGGCCTGCAAGATCTCCCGATCTTACACCAATGGATTTCTTTCTTTGGGGTTATTTGAAATCAAAAGTGTATAAGGATAAACCACAAAATTTGATATGAAATTAGGCAAATTAATGAAAATACTGTAAATAATGTTTTAGAAGGGTTTTTAAGTAGATTGGCATATTGTCAAGAAGTTAATGGTTGGCATTTTCAACACTTAATAAAATTATTTTCGTTTTATGATGTAATTTTTCTTTAAAACCGTTAGAGATAAGGATAGGGTATGCTACATGAATTATGCGCAGAATTTGACGTAGAATTCAAAATCGACTGAAAAAAATAGGGTTCTATTTAAAATACAAAAAATTTTTGCTACATCTACTTTTTCACACACCCTGTATAATTTCTTTTTGAGGCAAAAAAGTCGGAAGAAAAAATTATAATCGACGTGACCGAGCAAAAAATTAATACCTGATTTTTAAATGAATTTGTTCCTTATTTTAGCCCATCACTGTATGGAAGTTTGCGTTGGACAATACTCAGTTTGTCAACTACTTTAATGCGTATCATAGGATATTTAGAAGTACGGTAAGAGCGGCTAAACAGATTTACTTTAGGAACCGAATAGCTAACTCTAAGAACAAACAAAAAGAAACCTGGACGATTGTGAATGACTTGAGAGGCAAGAAGAGAGCGGAAAATATAGAATCAAATCTAAATTGTAACAGTATAAATAAATGCTATTGCTCTATAGCTCAGAATTTAAGTAGTCAGATAACTCCGAGCCGAGATTTCTGTAAATATTTAAATAACATTAACGTGTCGCAATCTTTTTTCTTGGATCCTACGAATATATATAAAATCAAATGTATTTTTAATGAAATTCATAATAAAACATCTTCAGGTTGGGACAACCTATCCCTCAAAATATTTCTTAGGTTGCCTGACAGCGCTTTGGAGGTACTGGCCGAGTGAATAAATCATTCTTTTCAAACGGGAACTTTCCCATCTTGTTTAAGGCTGTCCATAGTCATACCTTTGCATAAGGATGGGGATGCTGAACTACCATCCAATTATAGGCCTATATCCCTATTGCCCACTCTATCTAACATAATAGAAAAAATAGTTAAAAAGCAACTACAGCTTTTCTTGAATTTGCAAGGTTTACTTTGTGGGGAACAGTTTGGTTTCCGGGAATCGAGAAGTACAAATGATGCAATTTTCGCATTACTGGAAAGGCTGTACCTAGGGTTGAATGAGGGTGAGGTGGTCGCAGCGGTGTTTTGTGACTTGTCAAAGGCATTCGACTGTGTCAGTCATAGAGTGCTGCTGTGGAAACTGGAGAGATATGGAATAAGGGGACGAGCTTTGAAGTGGTTTGGCTCATACTTGACAGCGCGATATCAAACAGTCAATTTTAATAATACATCTTCTGGGCGGATGGAGATTCAACATGGAGTGCCCCAGGGATCTGTGCTTGGACCGCATCTCTTCTTGCTTTATATTAATGACTTAACAGGTATTAATGTTACGGGTAGATGTACGCTATTTGCAGATGACACTACTATACTTTGGACAGGAAAAAATAACGAAGAACTCGAGATGGCTATCCAGAATGACATGGTCAAGGTGAAGGAATGGACTGATGCAAATCTCTTGTCGCTAAATATTTGTAAAACTAACGTGCCTAACTTTAAATGCTGTCTTAGGGAAGTATGACTAGGGGGCCAGATTGTGTCCAGGAATAGTGTAAATAAATTTTTGGGAATATACGTGGATGACAGACTGAAGTTTGAAGCACACACGGTACACCTTAGCAAGAAACTGGCATCTAATTGTTATGCAATAAGAGTTATTTCAAAAGGTCTGGATTTGAATTCTAGGAGGAGTGCATATTTCTCGCTCATAGAGTCTCATTTAAGATACGTAATCTGCTTTTGCCCCAATTATCTTTTTAATGGACTGTTTCGTCTGCAGAAAAGGGCCATCAAGTATATGTTTAAAGCAGTAATTATGGACCCCGGGAGACCGTTGTTTTTGGCAAATAGAATTTTAACATTACCATGCTTATTTTTGTTGGAAACTTGCTGCTTAATTTTTAAAAACTTTTACATTGATATTAACTCTGCATCAGTGTACAACACCCGCCAAATATATAAGATAAACTTACCCATTCCCACTTCTAGTTTAACTAAGAACTCCATAGTTTATAATAGTAAAAAGATATTGAATCATCTCCCTTTGCACATAGGAAAATCTAATTCTGACAGAGGATTTAGAAACCAAGTAAGGGCCCTGTTGGTTACAAAGGCATATTACTCGGTGGACAAATACTTTGAAGACGTCCTTGTTTAATTTGGGAATTAATTGCTGTTTTGTTGTCTTGTTTGCGAAATTACTATGATTGGCTGTGTACTATCATATATTATGTTTATAATGTTTCTGTTCTTTTTTAATTTTATTTTATGCTTGTTATTGCTTAATGACTGCATATATTATTTTTATAATGTTCCTGTTCTTTTTTAATTTTATTTTATGCTTGATGACTGCTTATTGCCTGTATTTGGTTTAGTTTTTAAGGTTTAATGTAATATATTTATTGTCCTAGACCGCTTTGTCAACGAGAACTATCTTCTGACAATAAAGTATATTTTGAATTTGAATTTGAATCCAGGCAATGAACCAATTACAAAGCATATTTGAGGGCGGTCGTGAGTCCCGTTAAAAGTTACACTTGGTACACCATGGTGGTGACTTCTGAACAAACAAAGCCATCCATTTTTGACAAATCACTGTCTATTTGGAACGCATTATGCTAAAGATTTTGTTTGGTAAATTAGTTACAAGTAGAAAATTCAATAATTTGTTATCTCAAATGGAGATACTGTTGCGGAATCTTTCTCTCGATGGCTTCAGCAGCACAGCATTAGAATAGCTAAAGTACTATATTTCCTAACCGCGTTGAAGCATATCTCAATGAGAGAACTAAGTAAAACCGTGGTGTACCTCAGGGTTCAGTTGTAAGTCTTTCCAGCAGATCTATCTGCGTTTCGTCGTGTTACCACTCATCAGGCCAGAATTGAACGAATTAAAAGCGTTAAAAACTTTGTTTTCCAAACCCCGGTATCAGACCCAATATTTCTCAATAATTTTATCGGTTTTCGGCCTCGATTAAAAAGTGAATGTACAAAGACGTTTATGAAACGCGTCAGTCTATAAGTACGGCCTATCTACTATATTCACCGGCTCCGCCTGTTCGGCGGACTCGCTTTCCACCGGTTCGTCGCACTCTTCCAGGAATTTTATCACTCTTTGTGTCGCCTTCACTGCGCAGACGCTCGATGCCTCCGTCTGAAAGAGAGCGTAATTTTAAGATCATTAACTCAATCTGAGGGCATCCCGTATTATATTATAATCATCATTAATCTTTGTAAATCGGCAGCATTTAATAAAAATATGCCAATACTCACCGATGCAGTCAGATTCATGAACTTAAAGAACTTCGTCAGCAATTCGACCATGTTGCTGAAGTTGCTGCCCCGAAGGAACTGCCGAACGCTGTCCTGGTATTCGGGATTCTCCATAATCAAGAATCCGACCAGCATCACAATGTATGAGGCGAGGAATGTGTACTCCATATGGGTGCCCGCTTTTTGTAACACTAACGAAAATAAATAAATCAATGTTATGTATCAATTTATTATATCAAAAAATAATGGTCCCTAAAATGTTCCTTGAGGACCACCATATTTAAATAATGTTGGATAACTTTCTTCTTTATCTTTTCTAACACAAGTTGGTTAGGATAGTTTTTAATTCATTCTAAATGCTTTTCTCTAAATCCAATATTATCAATAGTAAATTATGGCTGTATCAAAGGCTTTTACTAAATCCAGAAAAATACAAATACACAGTGTTTTATTATCTAATGCATTATATACCGGGTGATTCATGGCTTAGTTGAACATAGGAAATCCCATGTAAATTTTGAGGTGGCTAAATATTGGCTCCCCTGTATATTTGAGAGAAAAATTGTATTATAATTTTTTGGCGACCGATATAATAAACTCATGTGCCAAGTTTAAATTAATTTTAATAAACCAATCCTAACTTATTCAATTTAATGTGATGGCAAAATTATGAAATTTTCATAGTTTAGGTAAAACCGCAAACACCAGCAAATTATTATTGGGCATTGACAAAACGAAAAATAGCGTCAGTGGCAACATTTTCATTGAAGGCGCTTTAATTATAGCTAAATACGAGCTATTCCATTAAGGAAAAAGTAACTATGATTAAGTGGTATTATACAGGAAACAGTTTAAGAGCAGTGTCTGAAATGTTTTCAGTTCAATTCCCTGATAAGCCTATACCTTCCATTTCATTAATTAAACTTATCATTAGTAAATTTGAGTCCAAACAATTGTAAATGCTCAACTCAGAATGTCAATAGAGCTGAAGAAAGGGATAATAGAGATCTTGATATTTTACTGCACGAAGAGGAAAATAAAATGATTAGCACGAGGATTCTTGGGCAAGCCGTGGGTAAACATCAAACCATAGTGTTGCGCACTTTCACCCTCAACAACGAACCAAATGTTCAAAATTGCCGGTATTAGAGTCAAGAAAATGAACATCGTCTTGTTAATACTTGGACGCAATATCCACAAAAAATAAATGTTTGGGCGGGAATCGTAGGACATCACATTATTGGGTCATTTTTTGTGCAAGGCATCCTTACAGCGGTAACCTATTTGGACTTACTACAAAATCGAATTGAACCCGCACTAGAAGTTGTACGCAAAAATCAGAAGATCTGGTATCAAATGGATGGTTGTCCTGCCCATAATTCTCTCATAGTTAGAGAATACTTGCAAAATATTTTTAACGGAAATATTATTGGCCCACGGCATCTAACCCTTTGGTCAGCCAGGTCTCCTGACCTTTCGCCAAACGACTTCTTTCTGTGTGGTCACTTAAAAAATTTTATTTATAAAGATCTAAAATTTAAAACATAATGGTGTCTTTTATTTTGGATGTGTGATTGCCGGATTGGTGAAACGAAAATGTGTTTTTAATGTAAAATAATCTTTATTCGTTATGTGTCCAGCTTTACGTTAATTTTTGACAATAGCGTCATAGAAATAATTTGCTGGTGTTTGCGGTATTACCTAAACTATGAAAATTTCGTAATTTTGCCATCACATTTATTTGAATAAGTTAGGATTGGCTTATTAAAATTTATTCAAACTTGGCACATGGGTTTATTATATCGGCCTCTTCAAAAAATTATAACGCAATTTTTCTCTAAAATGTACAGGGGAGCCAATATTTAACCACCTCAAAGTTTACATGGGATTTCCTATGTTCAACTAAGCCATGCATCACTCAATATAAAATTTTCTTGTAGCTGTATGAGTACAAACCAAAACCGCACTTACATTTCGCCACAGTTTCTTCCATAAATTCCTCGCTGTTCTTATTCTGAGGTTGAGACGGGTCTTCAGCGTCCTTCTCGCCATCAAAAATGGCGTCTGTCTTGTTTTCTGCGATTTTCGCGCAAGCCTCCCAATCGTAAAACTGAACAATCAGGGCTTCTACGGCACTTTCTTCCCCTAAAATTGCAGAAAAAATTGCTTAAGGTGTTTTTAAGTCATTTTTGTAAAGCAACTTACGGGAATATATGCTCTCCAACTTCGACGGTGCCTTTGCTTCCATGAGCAGTTTTTTGTTCGCTTCTTGATCTTGTATAAGATTTATTAGCAACATCAATACCTAAAAAGGCCACAAAATCAGCAAAACAGACTGTGAGCTCCAAGTAAAGTGTATATTACAACAATAATACAAATTTAAGACCCTTACCAACACTCCCAGTTCGAACTTCTTCTGTTCCGGTATGTAATTTGGTACTTGGAGGAGCAAATGCAGGCTCGTCTCTATCATTCCGGATCTACATCCCACCAGTTGGCTTCCTATAGCTACAATTACAAATAAAATATAAATCAATATCCACCGAAGTCACACAGGTATGTATTGGCATGAAAGATTCGCTTTAAATAAAACTGACTCAACGGTTGCACGAAAATAGAAATTTACTTACACTGCTGCCGATAGTGGTGCGTCAAATTGATCAGCACTTTCAGAGTGACCAGTAGCGCTTCCCTGATAATCGTCCCCGTTGATAATTTGTCGGCAATGTCGGTGATGGGGTAGAGGGGAATCTCCCCATCGCATAACTTGTACAAGCTTACCAGCGTGTCAATCATCATGCCGTCGTTGTATTTTAGAATGTAGGTTTGGTTCTCTTCGTTATTTTGCGTTACCTAGAAAGTCGGATTGTTATTGGTTTGGTATCCCTTGGTAATTCAAATATTGACATGTGAATACTGGCATTTTTGAACCTGACACTGTACAAATTTACTTATAATTGGATCTGTGATCTTTTGCTTGTTTGAATAAATTAAAATTGAGTACTGACATTTTTTAACCTGACACGCTGTATATAATTATATATAAATTTAAAAAAAATGTATTATAAAACTAGCATGGAACAAGAAGAAACTTGCAGGCGATACGACCTCACTTTTATACGAAGCTGTAAGCACAGACGTCGGCGGACGCGCGAACGGAAGGGCGACGAAATCTTCGACAAAGTGGCGTAATCACAGAACTATTTAAATATCTCTAGTTATTTACCCTAAAAATATGCAACAACTTCTATCATACAGAAAAAACACTGCTCCATATTTGATCAAAAATTAGTTTTTTCATATTTGCATTACTTTCTAAGATATCGCGTTGTAAAGACAAAATTAATTTAAAAAGGTTTTAGGTATTGGAGGTCACTTTTGTAAAATATCAGATGACCCATATTGCAACCAGTGCATGACTGCTGCATTTTAATATTTTTATAATAGATTTATTATAGATAATTAAAAGTCAATAAGTAGGTACATAAATTTTTTTTTTTTAATTATAAACTTCTAGCCGTTTGTATGCAATGCCACTGCCCCCGCAATACGGAAATTTATTAATTTTGAATGTGACCATAAATACAAAAAAAGCTTCAGACCTATTTTCAGGGTAAGTTAAGCCAAATCTTAAAGTTTTGCTGAAACATACAAGTTTAACGGTTAGAATAAATTTACATATACGTATATTATGTAGCGTAACGTTGTTACTTTCTCTTCTGGTTATATTTTATTTTGTGTCGTAACACCGCAAGTCCGTAATTCTACCTCGTTGCGCGAAAACGCGATTCACCTTAGGTTATGTTCTCTCAAATACGATTTATTCTGTGTGACCTTTTCGGTGGTCCTTTGGGTTTGACAGGAAAACTATCACTGGTGTAATTTGGTGAAACTAAATTCTGGCTACTGGTCAGACCCTTAGCCCTTGTGGGAAAACTCGGGAAATCTTTTCCCATCTCCGTGTTCTCCACATTAAATCTTGTTTGAGGCACATAGCCGAGATAGGTGGTGACCTTAGACTCATTTTATATTAAAATAACAACATTTATATTTGTTACCACCTAATAAGGTTATAGTATGAATTGAATTATTTACCCTAAACAAATTAATTTTAACTTACATTTTCCAGCACCCTCAGACACCGATCGACCTTCTTAAGCTTATCCAGCAAGGCGTCCGTCCACGACACGACATAGTCCGACACCTGTCGACAACACTCGTGTATGGTCTTCATGATGTGCTCCAGCCCACCGAGCTCTCGCAGCTCTTCCTTGAACCACTCCCCTGCGCGTTTCGAGGTCAGCGACAGGAGGGTTTCCATCGCTAGCTGGCCGGTCTAAAAGAGTAAAAACCGGTTAGTTGTTCTTGCATATGTTTTCGGAATTTTATGGTTTCATGGGCCACAAACCCGTAAAACTTTTGTTTAATGGTAGGTTCCGAAATGGTGTAATTTTTTGCTGTTCAATGTTTTCTATTTTGTATTTAATATTGTGTTTCTTTAGAACACTAGAGCAAACATTGTTTAACAGCAGTTGGTCAATACTAGCAGTTGATAAACTGTTCGGAAACATTGACCTACCTAGTTGCTTAGGTGCTTGTTTAATAGTTGCCAAAATATACGACGAAGAAGATGCTTTACTCGCTAGAGCCTTAACTATGGTATTCCGATAATCTGTTAGTGTTCCGTCAGGCAGCGGTCCGACGGCAATATGTGTATAATGTAGGCACTGGCAACGCTGCGCTGTTGGCACACTGTTGAACATGTCCTTTGAAGAACCGCCTCAAGAGCGAACATAGTGCAACAGATCGTCGACAGTGGCACAACTTTTGAGCAATATGTATACACATTGTGCGCACCGTGTCTTTCCCAACTGTTGTTCAGTGTTCACCAATGTTTGCTTAGTACTAAATATAAAAATCTTAAATCTTATATAGGACAAATTACGCTCACATTTTTAGATGAAAACTTAAGGTCACTAGTGAATGGTTATGGTCAGTTTAACTTACAGTAATGTTTTCCAGGTTGAGATGCATCGCGTGTCCTTTGTCCTGGATTTCGGCGCACAATTCCCTCACTTTTTGCTTGTTTTTTTCTAATTGTGCGCTTGTCAATCCACAAACATCCAGCGCCTGAAAATAGGACGAAATTTCAATCGTAACATGTCTAGTTTTAAATGTACAATGGCTCGGCATTTAACTGACCTGCTGATAACTGACGTCAGATTCTAAGAGATTCAACATTAATTCCAAACAATCCCGGTCCAGATCCATATTGAGCCTGTCCTGGCTCAGGACGAACATCACCGTCGCTGTACATAGGCCTAAACTCTGAGGAAGAAAATGTACTAAAGTATTTTAAAGTTCAATTTTTAGGGATGCGTTGAGTTCTTCGAATCAAGCAACTTATTTAACAGAAGCGGGAGCACGAAACTCGCTCACTCGACGTTTTTTGACAGGAGAGCCGAAATAGTGCTGTTTTTCAATAATTTTGCTACATTTTTCTTGTTTTGTATGGCACTATAGACTCTAAATAGACCTTCAGAATAATCTACCAATGTTTACATTTAGGTCGGAATGCCTTTTTTTAATTGCCCCATAAAGAAACCAGCCAAAAATTAACCTCAACAATTGTTTCGTATCGAGTATCATGCTCCCACTACAGTTTGGCTTTGTAACATTAAATAAAGTGTCAAATAATAACTTACTTGATCTTTAGTGGCATCGCTCAACGCTTTAAAAAACTTTGGAACGGTCCCGTGCGCCCTCACGTGCATCCGGAACGCCGGAACCATACATTTCGACGCGAGTGTTATCGCCGATAGGCACCTAGAATAAATTTACGTTTCTACATTTCAGGAGAAACTCCCCTTATACAGTGCGCGTCTAAAGTCCCCCCCCCCCCCTTTTAACTTTTGATTAACAAATGAGAGTAATTAATTTTGGTACGTTTAATAATAACTAACATACGACCATTTTAGTATAAATTCTAGACTCAGTTTTTTAAGATGGCAGCAGGGCGCCATTTTGAATAAAATTTTTAAATGGCAGATGGGGTCGAGTGATACCTCGTTGGAAAGGTATTTTAGTATTTTCAATCTATGAACGATCAGCAAGTTTGAAAATATTTTATCGATTAATTTCAAAATGGCGGCTACTTTTGTTAATGTGGGTTAATTTGACTTGTAAGCAATAGTAAAGTAACCTACGGGCGGCTGAGCGATATTTTTAGCATTTTATAACAATAAAAAAACTACCAAAATTACAAACACTACTTAAGATGCTCAAAATATTCATCATTCACGTCTTGGCACATGTATAGCATATCGTGAAATTCTTCGCGAACATTATGAAAAATTTTTTGACTAATTGATGCGCACAATTGAATTATTCTGTGGCGCAAATCGTCTAATGACTGCGGCTGGGTTATGAATACTTTGGACTTAATAAATCCCAACAAAAAAAAGTCCATAAGAGTTAAGTCCGGTGAGCGAGTAGGCCATTCGACAGCACCACGACGACCAATCCAGCGCCCGAGATAGTGCTGATCAAGGTAGTTTCTAACATCTCTACTATAATGCGGCGGAGCTTCATCTTGTTGAAATATTTATAGGCATATCACCAAATTCATCAGGATTTCCTCAACACACTCCAGAATGAAATGTTCTACGGTATTTTCAATCATACCCAGATACACCGGTCCAGTTAAATTTCAGTAGATAAAAAGTGGCCCAATAATATGGTTTCCAAAATATCTGCCCAAACGTTAAGTTTGTGAGGGAACTGGGTATTACATTCCCTGTAAATATGAGGATTTACATCGCTCCAATACCGAACATTTTGACGGTTAACTTTTCCCTTTAGAAAGAAAGTACATTCATTACTAAAACAAATGCATTTAAGGTAATTTGGGTAACGGTTCAATCTTGCATCCATTAATTCACAAAACTCTAGTCTACGATCCGGATCATCTTCTGTTAACTCTTGTAACATTTTCAATTTGTAGGAATGAAATTTAGAACGTTTCAATACTCTCTGAACACTTTTAGTACTTACTTCGCATTCAGCTGCTACGAGCGATGTCGGCTGTATTGGATTAACAATAATTTCAGCCACTATCTGCCTCTGTTTACTAAAAGCGACAGTTTAAAAGTTTCTTTGTAGTAGAATAGTAGATTAAAGAATTAGAACTTAAAAATTAAAGATTACTTGTGGACGAAGGCAAATTTACAAATTACCACTACTTTAGACCTAAACCTCCTCACTTTCCCGATGTTCCTTATATTTATGGGTAACAAATTATAAGCTTTTATAGCTTTAAAGTAGGGCCCCCTCTCGAAACATGCCGAACGATGCAGAGGAACACTCCCGCCTCGGGTTTCCATATTTACTGCAATTGTATAGTGATCGTGACCAGCATTGGATAGAAATAACAGGCTCCGAGTACTGTTCCCCACCCCCTGCGACACAGACTATCTGTTGTCTTGTCTTTTGGTCAGATAAGACTTGACAAGGAAAGCACACACGCCCCTTACTTCATAGGTTTCCAATTTTGTTAATGGCAATGTATGGTCAGTGGTATCGAAGGCCTTCGACAAATCGAAGTAAAGGCCTGCGACTTTTTCTAATTTCTAATTTATCAAATATAAATCCGAGTATTTCAAATATTGCTAGTTCTGTCGATCTGTTTGGCCTGAATCCAAATTGCTGATCCGAGAGTATGCTGTGCCTGCATATAAAGTCCATAACTCTGTTGTAGATGGCTCTCTCGAACACTTTCCATGCTATAGTTTCCGACACTGTGTTTATCACCGTTCTTGTGTAGGAGAATCAATTTCGCTTTCTTCAACTGAGCTGAGAACGTTCCCGTAATAAAACGTTTATTTATAATGTCTGCCAGAGGGAAGCAAATGGATTTGGCACATATTTTAAGATGCTCACAGCGGAGAATTTATTCTGGAGATTCTTAACAATATTGAAAACTTCCTGCTCTGTGATGGGCGAAAGAAACACCATAGGAAGCCGTCCAGAAGGGCATGCGAACCCCTACTCCGAGGCAACAGAGGCAAGCTGAACTGCCTACTGAACAACTCTGTTACCGCCCTGGGGTCCTCCACAAGCACATCCCCGGATCACAGGACAAAACTGGAGTATGATTAACACTTATTGGTCTCCAATTAAATATACTCCAGGCCGACTTTGCCTTGTTTTTTAAACTTGAATTTTATTTTCATGTATGCTCTTTTATATGTTAGATAAAAATTCCTATATTCTTTGTTTATTTGCCTGTACCACAGATACAAATCTTTAATATACGTCGTCGAGTAGTTCTTAATTTCTGATTTACCCACCTTGACAGATGCCTAAATTAACCAAGAATGACACTGAGTCAAACTCGCTAACAAATTATCTATTAAACACAGTTGATTGCCAACATCTGACTTGACGTATATTCATAACAAATAATTACTGGATACAAAGACCTAAAAAAAAGTCCATTTAAGTCCTAACAAAATTGTCCTATAAAAAAAAGTAATGTCGAAATTTGATTACTTGGTTGTTCAAGAAGTAGCATCAGTCGACAAGAGTTAAAGAATTTAAATTTAAATTTTGCAGCCATTGCGAAGACTTACTTCTACTGAACTCTGAAGCCCAGAACACAATGCGCATTGCATGCCTGGAAGTATACAGGATGTTCGGTAAGTATAGGGCAATATTTCGCCAGCAAACACAGGAGGTCAAAATAATACTAGTCCTTCATATGATTACTATGTGAAAATAATAGGTTAGTTATATTGTGTTTGTATGAATTGACCGGTAAATAAATAAACTTTAAAAATGTCATAATAAATTACTGCTGATAATAAATTGTATAAGAATTTGATTATCTCGAAAACGGTTAATTTTTTTGAAACACCCTAAGGGGCGGTGCCCTCCATTTATGTTGACAATTAACGATATCGCTGCAAAATGTCGCAAAGGAAAAATCACATCCCAATCTGAACCTATTCTACAGGAAGTTTCAGTGTATGCAGCAAGGCCGTGGTTATTATCACTTCTTTTAATTCCTTACCTTGTGCTTAAGGGGTTGCTTCCTTGCAAGGCATCCAGAATGTATTCCACGTCGTCGTTGAATTCTTGGAATTCACCGATTTCTTGAATTTGATGCGCTTTTTTCACGTTCCTAACCACCATATAGAACTAAAGAGAAAGCAGATATAAATTTGTTAAAATATGAGTAAAATAAAATTGTATTTCGTACACACTACGTAATTTTTACTGTTACTCGTGTTTTTAAGTGCTTTAATTAGTCGCGTTCATCAGAAAGTAGCGCTAATTCATGTTGGGTGATTCTTATCTCTCATCACTACCACTCATAGTAATCGCTTAATAAATGGGAATGAGAACCACCCAATATAAAGTAGAGCTACTTGATAGTGATGAACTATCAATGGTCATTACTATTGATATTTTTCGATAGTCAAACCTATGACTATCGATTATTTTCGATAGTTTTAAAAAAAGTGTCAAACAATAACAAATAACAATGTTTTGGAGTCTAAAAGATATTTATTTCATGCTTATAATACACTATGGAATAATAACATTCCAAATGGTATGCGTAAAGCTAAAATAAAAATATAAATAATAATTGGTAACAAAATTTCAAAATGAAGTGTGTTCAGCTTGTGTAATAGATTTTTTACGGAACAAATGCATAGCTTAAACATATAAGTCTGAGAAGTAACTGATATAATTACGTAATAATCTAGAAATAAAAGCATAGTTAGTCCGATGAGTTCTCTCAAAAAACAGCTGATCCTGCCTCGTTGGAACCAGACATTACAGCAAATTGAACCATTAATCACTTTGTACAGGAAGAATAGCAGACACTTTCTGCGTCGATGTTCTAAGCTCTGCATGCCACAAGGAAAAAGTCTTGTTTCATATGGCACCTTTCGATAAGGAAGCCTTAGTTTAAACAGAAGATATTTTGCAAATTTATTTTGGACATGTTCGATTCTTTTGACGTGGCATTAACAATTGGGACTCCATACAACAGAACAGTATTCAAGTAGCGAATGAACTAGACTAAATAGAGCCATAAGTGCCCTTGTATCGTAAATTTGTCTTTATATAACCAAGCAATCTAACACTCTCCAAAATGATGTTGTCCATATGTAGGATGAAGGAAAGGTCATTGTCAAAGCTGAAGCCGAGATCATTAATGTGCGAGAAAATATCCCGACTAGTGTAGTAGGATATTACAGTTGTTTACATTAAGTTGTAGAAGGTTGGATTTACACCAGACAACCAACCTGTCCAAATTCGACTACAGATCGACAGAAATTTAAGAAAAAAACTTTCAAATACTCAGCGTACAACAGAAAGCATCTATAAATAGTAAGAATAAGATAGGTCCGATATGTGTGCCTTGAGAAACACCAGATGTTAGGAATTCGTAGTCGCATTTTGTAAAGATCTTTTAAAGATTTAAAACAAGCTATATACCACGATGGCTTGAAATAGATATCTAATTATATTTTTTTTTCCCCTCATGGGCTCTAATATAACGCTAAAACCTAAACATAAAGGCTGGTACACTATAAAATCTAAGAATCCCAACAAAAATCAATCGCCTTTTATCGACTACCCCTCGTAAAACAGTAGTTCATTTGCACCATCGTTACCAGGGTTGTTCGAAACGTATATGGTAAAATTAGCAGTTAATGCCGGATATTATAGGTTCAGATTACTTGCAAGGTTACAGTTTAGCAAATATCCAATGCCCAATCCACCGGTTAAACTGAAGATTGAAGCTAGCCCATAATATCGGGCCTAATGCTGATATTTCACTGAGAATTTCGTCACGAATTAATTCATGCAGTCGCTTCGCGAAGACATTCTCTAACGTAAAACGGTAAGTTTAACCTCAAAGAAATTCCTAAGCGCTTTGTAAGTTGCTTTACAAAATAGCACGTTTTTACTTTTCCGTGAACTTTTGGGTGAAATCAGGACAAGAACCTATTAAAAATAAATGAAGGTATATTTTTCCGCATTAGTGTGTATTTTCTTTGTTTTCGTTAATACTTATATTTAAAGTACGAGTACTAAATTATTTGTATTTGTTGGTAAAATGGCTATTGGATGTCCCATGTAAGAAGTATGAAACATACTTTCTGTAAAATACCTCAACTAAAACTTACCGGCTTATCACTTCTTGCACACTTAACACTAGTCTTGTCTTGATCGTCCTCAATCTGAGTCACTCGCATCAAAGGTTCATCTAAAAAGAATAGAAACCCCGTAAAATTTGCATTTCTCTCTCTCTCTCTCTCGTCGAAACTGAAACGAACGTGTTAAATTTCGTTAAAAATACCTGTAAAAGTAAATTCCTCCTCCAACTCTGTAGCTTCACCGGGCGGTCTGGCCGGAGTTTCTCCTCCCCCTTTGCCGTCCTTGTCGTCTATCCACTTGTGCACATATCGCGCCCTGCGTTTCTTGGAACCATCATCGACCTGAATATAAGACATTTTGAATGAGACATTTTTACAATTTTCGAATGTTATTACTTACCAAAGCCCTACTCTTGAATATGCTTCCTTTCTTCTTGGAAATGACCAGCTTAACCGGAGGTGGCTCGGGCGGCTTTTCCAGTATTTTATCTAGGAGTCTGTCTTTGAGCTTCTCAATTTCGTTTACGGGAAGTTCTGGATAAGGAACTATTTGTTTTACCTGGAAAGAATTCTGTTTGTGACTTTTCTACTACAAATAATATTAAAAAACAAAGATGTAGGCAACTTACCTCCAACTCAGGCACGGTGCTATTCGAATCGCTATCAGTACTCCAGTCCTCCTCTATATTCTTTTCCACAGTCTCCTTAACTTTCACTACTTCCTCTACCTCAGCAACAACAGGAGTTTCTTTTATTGTGACAAAGGGAATATCTTCTTCGGCCTCTGTGTCCTTTACAATTGCATTTTCCGTCTCTTCAGGTACATGTTCTTGTTCTTTAGGGACTTCCTCTGGCTCTTTTATCACTAACTTCTTTCTCTCTTTAGTCACTTTTTCCTTGTCTTTAGTTACCTTTTCTTTAGAAGTTTTATCTTTCTCTTTAGAAACTTTTTCTTTAGCAACTTTTCCCCTCGTTAATTTTTCTTTTTCCTTGGTAACTGTTTCCTTTTCTTCAATTTTCTCCACAATTTCTTCCTCAATATCCTTCGTGCTAACGTTTTTATTTCTATTTCTTAGTCCTCCACGTAATCCTAGTCTTGCTATGGTGGGCGCAGGCTCCTTTAGGGGTTCAACAGGAGGTTCTTTAACATCCTTTTGTCTGGTCCTGCTCCTTAACTCTCTAACTGGCCTACTCTTGACTGTTTTTGTGCTTTCTATTTCTTTTGCAATATTTTCTATGGTCTCCAATGTTTCCTCACTGTTTTCCATTAGCTTAGTGTTCATTATGCTCAGGTTTTCGTCTTTTTCTTCTGTATCTTCTAAAGGTGGTTTTTCTTTTCTTTCTTTTTTTGCCTAAATAAAAGAAAATAATTATGCTGCTGTACATGCGGCGATTTTTTACTCTCAAGTTAATTATTTTATGACGAAAAAAGTAAAAAAATCGTTTATCTAAATTTCGTATTTGGGCTTTAAAATTTTTTTAGTACAATGCCTTTAAATTCTCAATAACAAGAGTTTACTCTCGCGTTATTTTTACATTTTTTACGTCTAAGGATTTTCCATGCAATATAAACATAGTTTCATCAAAATTAAATTTTTCTGAGAAACCAATAATAGAAAATTTTCTGGTTATTGCAAATTGGTCACCCTCTACAGCTGGGATTATTAATCTGATTATTACCTCCACCGCAGTTATTTCATTCCTCCTCACTTCCAAAGGAATATCCTCAACAGCCTCCGAGATCTCCTGACCTAGCTCCATTTCTATGTCCATGGGTTGCTCTTCGACAAGGTCCAATTTTCTTTCCTCTTCTTCAAAACACGCCGCTTCTTTAATGCCGTGTAGTTGAGCCATAGCTTAACAACATAATATAGATTACACTCAGGCAAAAAGAGTTTGGCTACCTAAAAATTTGCTTAACACGGGGATTTTCAATTTTTTTTTCAACATGAGCAAAATTTAGAGGCAAACTATTGTAGTATTTGAATATTTCTAAAAATTTAGGAAAAACGAATTTGAATATACAATATATAATATAATTATAAAGTAAACAAAAAAAAGAAAGAAATATTGAAAATCATAGAAAATATAGCGAAACTGAACCTAAAAAAGGGCCCGCAGGTCAGGATTAAGAGAAGTATCTGGAAGAAAATTGGATAAAATAGAAAAAAAGGAAACAGTTATTAAGGAATAAAATTAACAAAGGACAGGATGACCACAAAGAAAGACAAAGTTGCTAAAGAAAAAGGAAAAATTACTGAGAAGAAAGAAAAATTCCCAAAGAAAATAAAACTAAATAGAGAACAAAATTAGCAGCGAAGCACACAAGCGAAGCTATATATAGGATTTATAGTTTTTTCCTAAAGATCGCTAATGTACAGGGTGTCCCACATGCGAGCCTCACCATGGGGATCTCGGAAACTATAAGAGATACAGCATCGGTCAAATTATGGCAAAGTTGCGGAATTTGGTGCCCAGTAATATGGTAAAAAAATATCTGAGCTATCTTTTTTAGTTTTAGAAATATTAAAAAAAAACAAAAATATTGAATTTTGGTTTTTTTAAATTGGACGACCTATTTTATCCGCTACAAAAAAACAAACACAACATTGTTAAGGCTACTTTTTTCGCTCCATATCGTGGTGTTCTTAGAATTTCGTTTCAACGTTTCGTTTTCGTGGAACTATTATCAACTTTAATTTTTTAAATACGGACCTGCAATTTTTATTTTATTTTTTGAAATCTCTTTAAGCCCTGAATTCAACCATGTAGCGCACTTAATTATATCAGACGTTTTGATGCCATTATTACATCATCAGGAATGTGATAATTAATTTTTAAATAAATACGACCCTGGAATTTATTTAAAGTATTTTTTTAAAGAAAAAAAATGCATTTGCATGCCATGTAATAGTAGCCAACTTTTGGAGCAAACAATAGCCCATTAACCAATTTATTGAACGCCAATATCTTGGCATTCGCCAACTCAAGCCTGATTTTCGGTTATCTAGAAATAATGATGTCTGATTGTCAAACAGGTATTTAACAAATTGTTTAAGACACCTCACAAGATATTTTTGTTTAATTTGTTTTACTCACAAGAGGATATAATATGAATATTATAAATTTTTTAAATAAAAGAGAGTAAATGAAAAATGAAGAAATCTTATAACACGTTTATAAATGAATAATATATTATGTAGAAAATAAATAAAAACGGAAAATAACAGAAACAAAAAGTAAAAAACTGATTATATTAAGTGTTCAAACAAGTGCCCTTCCTCTCGAATGCATTTTTGAGTAAGCCTCCTTAATTTAAATATCGCCCGTTGAATAACCCGTGCGGGGATTGCCCTGACTTCTCGGATTAAATTTCCTCGTAAAACATTAATATCGCGTGGCGTATTACGGTACAGACGATTTTGTAGGTACCCCCAAAGAAAATAATCCAACGGAGGATTTAAATCAGGACTTCTTGCTGGCCATCGTATAAATCCACGATTTCCAATCCATTTATTTGGAAAAATTTCGTTTAGTAACTCGGTTACTTCTCTTCCATTATGAGGCGGAGCGCCATCTTGCTGCCACCATAAGTGTCTTAAAGTCTCCAAAGGCTCGAGATCTAATGCGTCCAAAATATTATTATTTATTATATCCAAATATCTTCGCGAGTTGAGGTTGCCTTCATAAATAAAGGGTCCAATAATTTTATTGTTCCACATTCCAACCCACACATTAAAAGAAAGTCGTCCTTGAGGTCTTACTTCCTGATTTTGTCTGGGATTTTCCACAGACCAATAATGTTCATTGTGTCTATTAAATAATCCATTGGTTGTAAAATTGCATTCATCAGTCCAAATGACTTTGTTTAAAAAATTATCATCTTCATTTAGTTTGAAGCTAAGCCAATTACAAAATTCAAGTCTTCTTTCTGAATCACCAGGCCTAAGCGTTTGACTGATATGAATTTTGTATGGTTTGTATCCATGAGAATTTAAGGTTCTCCAGATCCTCATCCTCGGTTTTTCTAGTTCGTTGGAGAAATGCCTAGTTGAAGCGCGAGGGGCATAATTAACCTTAAATAAAATTTTCTAAATAGAAAATTTGGTAATTTTTTAAAATAAATTAAAACTTACCGAATTGATAATATTTTGTTGTTCTTCCGATTCCATACGTGTTCCATAGTTTATTCTTGGTTTATTGAAACTACCATACTCGGCTAAATTTCTATCAAGTGTAGCAAAATAAGTATAATGAGGCTGTAAGCGTTCAGGATAGTCCTGAAAATAACGCTGACAAGAAATTTGTGAATTCCTATTGGAAGAATAATAAACTCGTAACATGTCGCGTTTTTCTAAAGCAGAAAACATAATTTTGCTGAAATATTCAACATAAAAATATGGTGACAATTAATTGTCAACATAATTAAGCCACACAATCAAGTAAGCATAAAGTTGACGTCTAAGCCACCTTTGTTTTTTTTTTTTAGTTTTACTTTATACTTTGTTATTATAAAAACTAAAATATATGTTATATATTATTATACGAAATTAATTCTTTATAACTAATAAATTCTGGCTCCACTTATATGTTGTATTTGGTAAAAAAAATAAGTAACACCAGGGCCGTATTAATTTAAAATTAATTATCACATTCCTGATGATGTAATAATGGCATCAAAACGTCTAGATATAATTAAGTGCGCTACATGGTTGAATTCAGGGCTTAAAGAGATTTCAAAAAATAAAATAAAAAATGCAGGTCCGTATTTAAAAAATTAAAGTTGATAATAGTTCCACGAAAACGAAACGTTGAAACGAAATTCTAAGAACACCACGATATGGAGCGAAAAAAGTTGCCTTAACAATGTTGTGTTTGTTTTTTTGTAGCGGATAAAATAAGTCGTCCAATTTAAAAAAACCAAAATTCAATATTTTTGTTTTTTTTTAATATTTCTAAAACTAAAAAAGATAGCTCAGATATTTTTTTACCATATTACTGGGCACCAAATTCCGCAACTTTGCCATAATTTGACCGATGCTGTATCTCTTATAGTTTCCGAGATCCCCATGATGAGGCTCGAATGTGGGACACCCTGTATAGTAAAAGGAGGGTGGGAAACTATATGGAACCTTGAGGGACTCCGGCGTTCATGTTAAATGTGTGTGAAAGAAAGCCGTCCATTGTCACTCGCAGAAAACGGTCTTTAAGAAAGCTTGACAGCCACAAACAAAATTGAACCGGCATTTCATAAGCTCTCACTTTAGTTAGAAGCCCCTCATGTCATACTCGGTAAAAAGGCTTGGAAATGTCCAGTGATACCGCCCGGGACTTTCCATGACGTTCTATTGCATTGTTCCAAACGTGAGTAACAAAAGCGAGAAGGTCTCCTGTTGATCTAGACTTACTTTAATAATCTTTCGTTGATAACCTTCTCCATAACTTTTAATATAACCGAAAGCAACGCAGTAATGAGCAAAAGCAAACACCTCAAGAGAAAGAAGAAACAATTAAGAGGACAAAAAAGCGGAGGAAGCTATTAAAGAAAAATATACAAACGGTAAATGTTAAGAAAGCTATAGAAAGGAATACAGAGGACTGAAGTTAGGAAGAAAAAAGTTGCTACAGATTAATTTATACAAATAGAGGCTAAAGAGATTGAAAAAATATATAAGAAAAGAACATTATTGGTTGATAAAGATTAAACTTTTTTTCGTTTCTGTAACTGACTTCATATTAGGTTCTATTTATTTAGGGGTGTTGTTCAGTAGTGAATAAATAACTAAAAATAACCAATCCCACATTGAATTTTTCCAAAACTAGGATAAATACCTTCTTCAATGCTCGTATCTAACTCACTGTTATTCAGCTGGTCTTCAGGGGTCTCGCCCACAGCTGACAGTGGTTCTTCTTGTTCCTGAGATATCGCGGTTCCATTTTCTCCGCCTTCATCGGCATTGGGTGAATCGGGCTTTAATAGGCTCGCATAGACCGCCCTGCGTTCTTCCTCGAATTTTTCCGCAGGGACGTATTGGGGTGAAAGATCGCTTTCTGAGGTTTCTGTAGGAAAAAATACTTAGAAAAAAAGACAGATTAGGCTTTTAAGACTATAGTTATATATGTTACCTTTTTTTGAGGTAGGTGAAAAAATCGTAAGTTCCGCAGGCGTGTCTGCGGTTGCCGGGCTACTGCTCGGGTCCTGTTGCATGCTTCTCCGCGCGCTGCGGGTGATGCGACAGTTCGAAGGCCGGTTCGTGACTTGCGAGTTGGAGGATTCGCGGAGGGCGTGTGGGGACGTAGAGGCGGAAGTCGAGGGGCTTGAGCTGAAAAGGGTGTTAAAACGTAAGTTAAATTGTCGGATGTGGATTGGTATCCGTAATTAAACAACTTTCCGACAGTGCGAGAGTTCTTAACACTTCAAAGAGTAGTGTTATAGAATACAATAAATAATTAAAAATAAACTCCTTACTTGGCATCTTCTTCGAAGATCCCGAGGATGATAAAAAATGTATTATTAAATGTGTAATATATAAATGCATACTATTGCTATTACACTAACCTTGGGGTGACAGTCTTTTCCGATTCGTCCGTGTCATTGAGTAGCTGGGACTTCCCGCGGCATATTCTCAGGACAATCGGAGGTTTCGAAGGTTCGCTTGTGTCGCTCCTGTCAGAGTTCCGTCTTTTGCTGGTCTCATTCAGAGTGGGAGCTACCTTTTCCTGATTGGAGTTTTTCGAGGAGAAAAATTTCTTGGGCGAAGAGTTACCGCGCGTTTTTCTATAAAAGTTGTTACATATTACAATGCTATATATTTTTAGGTAGCACAATGAATTTATGAAAATCTGTGTGTGCTGCCTTATAGTACCTTTATACAGGGTGTTTCCTAAGCTCGGTCAAAGAATGAAACTGGTGAATCCTCACTTTATACAGGGTGTTAAAAGAAAAAAATTATTCATGTTTTCTTTTTATTAACATTTAATGAATAACCATATTTGTCACACATGATAAGGGGTTTGAGCACTTTATTTTGTGTTTATGTTGAATTTTTCAATTAGTTCCGTGACGGAGATCCGGATAATGGCTACTAGAATTTCGCAAAAATAAATAATACGGGCATGTTAAACACTGAAAATTCTTATTTTATATCATTAAGAAATTAATTTTAAGCAAATTAAGATTCTTGCATTTTTCCCGAATCTCCTACAGTTTTCGAGTAAAAAATAATTTTATTTTGTAGATCCCCAGAATTTCCTAAAAAAATTATAACACCCAAAAGCTCTGAAACGTGCTAAGTTGTCCCTTACGCGTCGGAAAATCTCGGGACTGGCGTGAATCGTATTAAAACCGTTAATAATGCGCAGTTGAAGTTCTTCTACAGTTTCTATAGGAGTAGTATAGACAAGTTGTTTAAGGTGACCACAGAAATAAAAGTCCAAAGGATTAAGGTCCGGCGAACGGGGTGGCCATGGTTGAGGTCCACCTCTACCTATTCAACGATCAGGATAACTTCTAACAACTACTGTAAAGTGAGGGGGTGCGCCGTCATGCATAATACACATTAAAGTTCTTGTTCTTACAGGCACTTCTTTCATCAGTCCTGGCAATTCCTTTCTAAGAAAATTGTAGTAGACTTTACCAATAAGCTGCATCGGAAAAAAATGCGGTCCAACTAAGGTATCTGCAATAATTCCTGCCCACATATTAACTCAAAAGCTATGCTGGTGACGTCCATTAGATGATAGCATGAAAATTATTTTCAGCCCAAATATGGTTATTATGAAAGTTTATAAGATTTTTTCGAAAAATTTTGGACTCTTAAAGACTTTTCTTGAAACAAGTTATAAAAATTAACTGTAGTTGGAAAATCTTGAGGAAACAACGCTTGCACTCTTTGTATGTGATAAGGATAAAGAAAATAGTCCTTTAAGACACTTCATACTGTTTTGTTACTCCCATTCAACTCGTTTCCTATTTTCCTTGTACTTGTGCCTGGAGATTCTTCAATCACATTTAAAATGTCTTTCTCAAGTTCTGGGGTTCTTACTGTAAATTGTCGACTACCTAATTTGTTTTTTGCAAAACTACCTGTTTCCTCTAATCTGAGATGCAATTTTGTAAATGTTTTTGAGCATGGTAATCGTCTATTAGGAAACGCCTCCATTGCCAAACCGTACATAAAATGAATTTGAGCCATTTCTTGATTGGTAATCTGAGGCATAAAAAAAGGCAATAAATTTAAAATTCAGTACACTTAAATTAAAAACTAACTCGCGAGGATACTTGACCCTTGACTTGACTTGGAAGAAAATAAATGTGATTGCTATGGAATCACGCAAAGCCTACTCGGTTATTTAAACAACAAAATGATGAGATTCTTGTGACGTGAACATTAAAATTATTTTTTACTCAAAATCTATAAGAGATACGAGAAAAATGCAAGAAACTTAATTTGCTTAAAATTAATTTCTTAATAACATACGATAAGAATGTTTAGTGTTTAACATCCGAAAAAATTTTATACCACATTTTCGTCTTACAATTACGTGAGAATTCACAAGTTTCATGCTATGACCGAGGTTAGGAAACACCCTGTATGAATAAACAATGAGATTACGTTACAACTACGTAAAATTGAGTAAGGACTAGCCACAGATTAACTACAGATATTAAAATGTACGCTCTATACTGTGTCAAGATACAATATCGTTAACTTTTCTTGTGTTTTTAGATGGTTATGCAGGCAAAATAATACATTTTTAAATGTATATAAATCTGTGTGTTTGACAATACAGTATGTCAGATTGCTTTTCTAGTATTTAGTGGGATGTCAATTTTGGTGAAAGAAAATTTGAAATTTGTGACATAATTTACATGATTTTTCCAACAATTGGAACTCCTAAAATACTTTGAACAATTCTTTATTTTTATTTTATTGCACAGACATTCCCCTCGATTCTACAGTCATATCATGAAAATTAGACAAGGTGTTTTGAGTTAAAGCAAAAGTACAAATTTTGTCTTGTCAGCATTCAGAGACAGCCCACTTTAATCCATCCATATATTTAATTCTTTAAATGAAACTCAATATTAGAATTAGTAATAAAATACCTTAGGCAATCAGAAATCTGTCAGTTAATTAATATAAAGTAAAAATAAGGAACTTTCTCAATAGTCAAGCATTCTACTCTATACTTTTTTTTTCAAGTTTTAATTCAGATGAAATTGTACGGTTTTAAATGTTTGCCATCCATACCGGGTGATGCATGGCTTAGTTAAATATAGGAAATCCCATGTAAATTTTGAGGTGACTAAACATCGACTCCCCTGTACATTTTAGAGAAAAATTGTTTTAAAGTTCTTTGAAGAGGCCGATATGATAAACCCATGTGACAAGTTTGAATAAATTTTAATAAGCCAATCCTAACTTATTCAATTAAATGTGATGGCAAAATTACGAAATTTTCATAGTTTGGGTAATACAGCAAACACCAGCAAATTATTATTTGGTATCGACAAAACGAAAAGTAGCGTCAGTGACAACATTTTTATTGAAGGCGCCCTAATTATAGCTAAATATGAGCTACTCCATTAAGGAAAAAGTAACTATGATTAAGTGGTATTATACAGGAAACAGTTTAAGGGCAATGTCTGAAATGTTTTCAGTTCAACTCCCTGATAAGCCTATCCCTTCCATTTCATTAATTAAACTTATCATTAGTAAATTTGAGTCCAAAGGCACTGTAATAAAATGTAAATGATCAACTCAGAATGCCAACAGAGCTGAAGAAAGGGATAATAGAGATCTTGATATTTTACTGCACGTGGAGGAAAATAAAATGATTAGCACGAGGATTCTTGGTCAAGCCGTAGGAAAACATCAAACCACAGTGTTGAGCACTTTAACGATACATAAATATTTTCCTTACAAGTATGAAAAACATCAAGAGCTACGGCAGGGTGATGAAGAACGGAGAATAGTATTCTGCTTTGAGGTAATGGATAGAGCAAATAAGAATAGTGATTTTTTGAGAAATATTTGTTTTACCGATGAATGTAACCTTTCATTCACCCTTAACAACGAACCAATAAATGTTCAAAATGGCCGGTATTGGAGCCAAGAAAATGAACATCGTATACACAAAAAATAAATGCTTGGGCGGGAATTGTAGGACATCACATTATTGGACCATTTTTAATGGAAGGCAACCTTACAGCAGTAATCTATTTTGACTTACTACAAAATCGAATTGAACCCGCACTAGAAGAAGTTGTACGCGAAAATCAGGAGATCTGGTATCTAATGGATGATTGTCCTGCCCATAATTCTCTCATGGTTAGGAAATACTTACAAAATACTTTTAACGGAAATATTATTGGCCCACGGCATCTAATCCTTTGGCCAGCCAATTCTCCTGACCTTTCGTCAAACGACTTTTTACTGTGGGGTTACTTAAAAAAATTTATTTATAAAGATGTAAAATTTGAAAATCTAGACCAGCTAAAAAACTGTGTTTTTAATGTGAAATAATCTTTATTCGTTATGTCCAGCTTTACGTTAATTTTTGACAATAGCGTCATAGATATTATTTGCTGCTGTTTGCAGTATTACCTAAACTATAAAAATTTCATAATTTTGCCATCACATTTAATTAAATAAGTTAGGATTGGCTCATTAAAATTTACTCAAACTTGGCACATGGGCCTCTTCAAAAAATTATAATACAATTAATTGTTCTCTAAAATGTACAGGGGAGCCAATATTTAGCCACCTCAAAATTTACACGGGATTTCCTATGTTCAACTAAGGCATGCATTACCCGGTATAAAATGTTGTTAATTATTTAATAATTACATTTTTATTAAAACCTGTTTAAAATTGAAGCAAACACATTAGAAATTCCAAAATGCGTTTAGATCATTAGTATACGGATATTGATATTAAATAAAGAAAAGTAGATCATACCATTTTAAAAAATTCTGGGTGGATGTTAAGATGTTCTTTTATAATAAAATCTATCTCTTTAAAAACTGAAGAAAAAAATTAAAGTGCCTAAAGAATTATTATGAAAGGGCTCATTTAATAATCAAGGGCTCATATTCAAAAAAAATTAATGATGGTGAACTAGAATTACTGACTCATTAGTACTCAATTAGTAGTTCTTAAAAAAGGAAATGAGTATCACTTACCGCTCAGTATGATCATAAGCTGTACGGGCCCTTTTAGAGGCGGGACTGTAGCTGGGGGGCTGGTAACTGGGAGGGGTACTATTGTTGGCATCCTGACTCGAGTCTCGACTTTTGAAGAACTTCTTGGGTTTCGGAGCATTGTCTACGGCGTTACTAAAGAAATTAAGTAGAAAACATTCTTGTTAGGTACTTTTACTTTACTCCGGATAATTTACCTCTAGCAGTACAACGCCATAATTCATTCCAGAAAAAAATATCAGCACTTATTATATAACACCTGGCCAGCGAATTCCCCTGATATAACCCCGCTTGATTATTTCCTTTGAGGATATATCGAAAATTGTGTTTATAAGCAGAATTTTGAAACAGAAGAAGATTTTAGACGATTACTTCTTGAAGCCTAGATTTAACGGCACAAATGCTAACCAACTAATTTAAATTCTACAGTTCTAAGATGCTATTTATGTTTAAAGAATGACGGAAATCATTTTGAACACCTTTTGGAAAATTAATTTCTACTGAGTTAATGTCAGATTTATTTTAATCCTTGTATGTTATTTGTCGACTTACCTACCTGTTTTATTTTTCATACTTAACAGGTCACCATACCGTATCTTAAAAATTTCAGAAAGATGGTTAAAAATACTCGAAACGTAATTAAACGATAATATGTAGTACATAATTAAATTAAGAATAAAAAATGCTCCTTAAATTTGGGCCCTATAAGAAAAAATAAAGTTGATGGTGATTGCTTGGAAACGAAACGTTATAAAAAAATTGTGATGCAATATTTAAGTTCAATAACAGTTGCTGTGAGAAAGTTTTGTCAGTTTTACTCTAACTTTAATATTAACGCAGGAAAAAAATAAAATTAAAAATCCAAAATTTCAGTTTTTTCTTAATAACTCAAAACTTAAACATTACACAAAACCACAACTTTTAGTGTCCCTTACCATAACCGTGGCACTCCTTATCTTGGGCACCCTGTATAGTTGATCATTCCTGGTTTTTTTTTTCTGTTCTGTTGTAGATATTCATTCGTAATCTAGTTTGTCTTATTTAGGTGTAAAAAGTGTACTATTCAAATTTTAAAACTATACAATACAATCCAACTCTTTAGATGTTTTCTTTTTGTAATTATTATAACATGTCCTACGCTCTTAGACTTTCAGAACATGAATTTTGTGTTTTTCTTTCGTATTTTATTAAAGACTTATAAAGAATTTTGATTTGATTTAGGGTGCCCTGGCCCTGTGTGGAGCCTACATTTTCATAACCCCTTAGAGCCAATAGCCACGCAGAGTTTTTAATTTTTTATATTTTTTGAGATATGTATTTGAAAAGACTCTTTATAATAATATTGAAGCAAAAGAACCAACACAGTCTTTTGCTTTTGCTTCAATATTATATTCAGGTCTCTTAGAGAAATATGGACACTTTTTTTGATCTTTATAATAAGAAAACCTGTCATAATATAACATTTTCCCTATAAGGCTAAAACTACACTAAGGTCTAAAGCCGTTATTTATCGCGTTATTTATATAGAACCGAATATAAAATAACCTTACAAAACTCATACCTACTGAAAAAAAATCCCGCCAAATGACTCAATTTTAGTACTAATATAATAGGTTCCTACCACCAGTAACTAATAAACCATATAATGACCACTATAACCACTATCAAGCGTGTTCGAAAAATTTTAATGCCTTATCAAAGAAGAAATAATTTTAATGATCATACCTTAGGTACATTATTATCATATTCTAGAGGCATGTTATCTCATACACAACTCTTACATCAATAAAACATAATTATAAAAGTTATCTTTATCTATAAAAGTTGTATTCTTTTATCAAATATCTAAGCAACTGATAACAAGGGTTTTTAATCAAAAATGATGGTATGTAAATTTTTTAAAGATTCTTGGGGTAAAATTCTGCTCTAAAAATTAACATATTATAACATTTATTTGAAAATAACAAAATTACAGGGTGTCAAAATTTTGTTTTTTAAAATCAACTTTGCTTGAGGACCTGTGTGTGTTTCTCGATTCTATTTGCAGATTTAATACTACGTGTTCTTATGTATTTTTATGACTTTTTAAGGCATGATTTAATAATACCTATTATGGGCTGAAGCAAATCGGTCTTCATTCATGGCATGAAAATATACATAGTGCCCCAATAAGGTTGGCATGGTTGATATTATCATCATGTTAAGGTTACACTGTTTTAACTGGATTAAAAAGTTCTGCTATCTCAAATTACTGTAAGTAGCAGGCACCTCTACATTAGTAACATAATAGTATAATACCCTAGAGGGATTATTTATTTTTAAAACTGTGTCTAGTCCATAAAAAAATTAAAGAACTCTTCCAATTCCAAGGACAGCTTCATCTAAAAACTATAATTTATAATAACAAGAGGATACTTAATCATCTGTCAAAGAAATATAGCCAAATTGTCTTGGAAAAGTAATTTAAAAGAAAGGTAAAGCATTTGTTGAATGGTAAGGTTTACTATACCATCATGGAATTTCACAGTGAGGTATTAGAATATCGAACTTGGTCTCTTTAATTATTTAACTTTGTGCAAGAAGTATTGGTTGATGTTCTGTTTCATCCTGCTATAATTGGTTGATTTTCTTTTTTGCTTGCTATTTAAACCTTAAATATACAAAAATTTTAAAATTTAAAAAAACAAATTGCTCTTGGAAAACACAGAGAGGGTGGAGATGGAAATCAAAAAGAACAAGATTGAAACTGATGCTTTGAAAAATAGAACAAAGGAGTTGATGGAGGAGAGGAGTATGAATGAGGACAAGCTACTTGCTGCTGGCAAGGAGTTAATGGAAATGAAAAGGACGGAAAATGAGCTTATGCATGAATTTAAAAAAACAATGAATCTACTAAATGATGAAAGACTACAGAATGTGGATTTGACTACTAAGATAAATGCTTCGAAAATTGAAACAGGTGAATGGGTAAACCTTAAGAATCAGTTTCAGGATCTAATGGAGACAAATAGGGACATGGTAGGAACTATAAGGTTGCTTGAAGAAGACAATGAAAGGTATAAAAAAGAACTAGAACAAGCAAGATGTGCTTATGACAGGGACTATCTGGGAAGATCTGATATGACAACCAATATTGGTAAGCCCCTTCACCATAATAAAATTGTAAACTTGAATGAAGGCAGGAAACAATTAAATAATAGTGATTTAAATGGAAACAACAATAGCACTGTTATCAAAAATAAATCAGGCAAACAGACGAAAAAAAGAAATATTTTGTTGTTAACTGATGAATATGGAAAATATTTGTTACCATTCCTTGATAGGGAGCTGTCTGCAGACTTTCATATTCAGGTGATTTGTAAACCGGGCGCTACTTTTAAAAATGTCATACATGGACAGAAGGAGGCCATTTCGGCGCTTAAAAATGATGACTTTGTTATAGTGCTTGCAGGGTTGAACAATGAAGATATTAATTTAAAAAGTGTAACTCAAATAGCAGATTGGTGCTTTTTTACCAATCTTATATTGTGTACTATACCAGTAAAACTTGAGGAAAATTCTCCTTACAAAAATATTGAATCTGTAAATGCCAAAATTATCAAGTCGACCCATAGTATCAGACAGTTTTCAGATAATATAAATGTTCTTGACCTTCAAACTAAATTTGGATATTCTGACTACACGAGGAGCATTTTTCTCAATAAAAAAAGCCTAACTAAGATGGCATACTTTATTAATATTTTAATTCGTAACTTTAACAACGCCCCCTATGGTTTCTTGAAGCGGATACCCCTGGTATCTTTGCAAGTATCTTTGCAAGCGAGCACTGATATTGATATTGATACCAGCCCCGATTCTATAAGGGATGACATCGTTAGCGATGAGCTTTTGGATGGTATAGGTGGTAATGATAGTCATGGTGATAGTGATAGTCATAGTGATAACATTGTTGATAACAACGATCAACAACCAACAGACAAAAATTTTTTAGGATAGTATTATTGAACGTTCAGTCAATCAGATGCAAGATTGATGAATTCATTTTATTCTTAGATAGTCTTGCTTTTCCCCCTGTAATTCTTTTAACGGAGCACTGGCTAAAGGTTGGTGAACCTTTGTTTGTTCCTGACTACAAAATTTTATCAAAATACTGCAGATCTAGTACTGCTCATGGCGGAACATTGATTCTAATTAGGCAGGATTTTTTGGAACTATCTAAATGTGTTGGTGTAGATAGGTTTAACACTTGGTTGGTTGAGAGAGAGTTTGAGTTTTCCATTGCTTATTTTCCAACGATCAAACTTTATATGATTTGTTTATATAGACCCCCCGGGTCAAACGTTAATGTATTTATTTCTAGGTTGGATGGTTTGTTACAACAACTTCCACTGAACGTATCTATTGTTCTAACAGGGGACTTAAATATAAATTATTTTGATGATACCTCCATGGAGGTCCAAGTACTAAAGAATCTATTCTTATCTTTCAATTTGCAAGTGCATGTGAAGACAGCAACTCGCATAACTTCATCAACCTCTACACTATTGGACTATGTATGCACAAACCTGGACATAGACCAGGTAATGTGCTCGGTTATTGATGCAGGGCTGTCTGATCATCAAGCAGTCTATTGCACACTAAAAGTAAAATCTACCAAAACCAAGAAGGCTGTGAGAAAGGGCCGATTATATACTAGAAAAAATTTTAATAAATTTGTGCATGCTTGTTCATGTGTCGACTGGCAGAATGTTTTGAATTCTCATCACCCTCTACAGGAATTTCATAAAACCATGGCTTTGCTCTTTAATACCTCATTCCCCATACAAAATTTAAAAACAAAAAAGAGTAAAGAATGGTTTTCACGGGGGTTAAAAGTTTCATCAAAAAATATGCGCTCACTGCATGTAATTAGAAAGTATTTTTTAAACAATGATTTTTTTATTTCCTACTATAATAAATATCGAAAGGTATATCGAGCTACCATACTGAAAGCCAAAAAATTATTTTACATAAAAAGGATAGGCAGGGCTAAAAACAAACAAAGAGAATCGTGGAATATTGTAAATAGCTTAAGGGGAAAAAACGGTAGTAACCCTGTGAATACTGAATTAAATTCTAATGACTTAAATAAGTTCTACTGTACTATTGGTCAATTGCTGCCTGGTGCTGCCTCTACTGTTAATCCAATCTCATATTTACGTAGGGTGTCCATGCCTGAGTCTTTCTTTCTCAAGCCAACTGATGTAGAGGAATTAAGGGGTATATTTAAACAGATAAAAAATAAAAACTCTGCAGGATATGACCAGTTATCAATAAAAGTATTCTCTGAGCTACCTCTTGATACTCTGCAGGTGCTGTCTGAGGCTATAAACAGATCTTTTGAACAGGGTGACTTTCCTACTTGCCTGAAAAAGGCCTTAGTTCTTCCCCTTTTTAAGGGAGGAGATCCAAATTTATCATCTAATTTTCGCCCCATTTCCCTCCTGCCTACATTGTCAAAAATAATTGAAAAAATTGTTAAGAGTCGAGCTCAAGATTTTTTGATCAAGCATAAGGTTTTGTGTGTGGAACAGTTTGGTTTCCAATCATCAAAGGGCACAAATGACGCCATTTTTGTGTTTTTGGAAAGCCTTTATTTACAGCTCAACAATGGTGACGTTGCAGCGGCGGCGTTTTGTGATTTGTCCAAGGCTTTTGACTGTGTTGATCACGAGACGCTGCTGTGCAAACTTGAGACTTATGGTTTTAGGGGTAGAAGTTTGGACTGGTTTCGCTCGTATTTGTCTTGTCGCAGTCAAAGGGTAACCTTGAATAGTGAACTCTCAAATGAATGTCAATTGCAGACCGGTGTACCGCAGGGCTCTGTATTGGGTCCCTTATTGTTTCTGTTGTATGTTAATGATTTGTCATTTGTCCCAATAAGCGGCAAATTTACTATATTTGCAGATGACATCACTATCCTTTGGCATCATAAAGACAGATCTATAATGCAAAATTGTATCTTGAATGACTTGAAAATGCTAAAGGAATGGTGCGATACAAACTCTCTCTCACTGAATATTTCGAAAACAAATATAATGTCGTTTAAGTGTGACTTGGATCAGGTTCTTTTGGATACAAATATAGTAAATAATTGTATAGAAACTAGATTCTTAGGATTGTTCATTGATAAAAGGTTAAAGTTTGAAAAACATATATTACAATTAAATAAGAAGCTCGCAGCAAACCGTTATGCTGTCAGAATAATTTCGAATAACTTGGATATTACAACTTCACGAGACGCATATTTCTCTTTGATTGAATCTCACTTGAGGTATGGGATTTGTTTTTGGGGCAACTGTTCTCAGGGCTTGCTTACTAGTGTTTTTATTCTTCAGAAGAGGGCGTTAAGATATATGTGCAAGGCTAAAGCTACAACGTCATGTAAACCTTTGTTTTTGGCACAAAGAGTCCTAACACTGACTTGTATTTACATCTTAGAAACGGCTTGTCTAGTAAAAGAGAAATTTCAAGCGGACATAAACAATGAATCAATGCATTTTACTAGGCAAAGCACTACGATATCTCTCCCCATACCCTCTTCAACTATGACTAAAAAATCTGTTATTTATGATAGTAAAAGGATATTTAACCATTTACCGCACACCTTGAGAGTAATAAATAATGCTAAAAAGTTCAGGAGGGAACTAAAACGAATATTGGTGGGAAAGGCGTATTACACATTAAATGAATTCCTGGGTGACACACTTTAAAAGCTGTAAGTCGGTTGGTTGTGTCGAATTCAGATTTTTACTTCGATTCATCGGACTACAGATATATCTAAGTTGGGTAGGTGGGTACTTGATTATCCTTATGGGGAGCTGTCTCTATACTGGCTTTGTCAACAAATTTGATTATTGTTTATTGTATTTTGTTTTGTTTCTGTATTTCCGCCTTATTGTCCGACTTAAATTACTACTTTGTTGACATTGATCTTTGTATGTATATTGTGTATTTTACTTATTTATGACTATGTTTGTAAGAGATACTTAGGCTTAGCGATTTAACTTTGTCAACGGATACCATGCATTTAGACAATAAAGTATGATTGATTGATTATGATGATATCTTGTAACTTGTGTTGATTGTCTGACAACAAGGTTTGTCTTTCAAAACGTTAATTTTCCTCCGTGTCAGCTTGTAGTTCTCTATACTGTACTTTTCTTTTCTATTTGCAGATTTTTATTATTTTCATGCACTATTGTGTTTATTGTTTTTGGTGTTTTAATGTAATGACCTAATTTAGATTTGTAAGTTCTGATTGCTTTGTAAATGAGATCTTGTATCTTTGTACAATAAAGCTTATTTTGACTTGACTTGACTTGACTTGACCTAATTTCATGGAAAACTGTTTTAATCTTGGTTTATAACATGTAATTAATGTTTACTCGCTCTGGAACATTTTATATAGTTTTACAGTTGCTTTACTAATAAGTTTAGCAACTGATTCCCAAAAAATAGTTACAACCACAACTATCCAACAACTAACTATCAGAAGAAGACTAATAAAATACTGATACTATAAATTCAGGGAACTCATAGAACTGTAAGGATGTGCAGTCTTAAATTAAATTTCTAGGTGATACTTCTTTCTTTAGTATATTGTATATCCTTTTACTTTACCTAAGTAGTTGATTTAAGTTTACATAATATTATTTTAATTATAACTATTTCTGCTTATCCAATGTCATGTGCCTCATCTAAATATAGGATTTATCTCGGGATTTATGTCTTAATTTGGAACAAAAATTCATAAGAACATTAGTATTACTTAAGTAAGTCTGCCGAATTTAAAGAGAATCGTCATACTAGTATATGGCATAATTTCCAGACACCCTGTAGATATGTACAGTTAGGTCGTTTTTAGTGTTTTATTCTAAAATTAGTAAAAAGCAAACACTAGTAAAAAAAATGTCCCTTAAAATTGACCGCATTGAGTTATTATGTTACATACTAAATTTTTACATTCTGTAAAGCTTTCTTGTTAAATACATTGAATATTCCGTCTATTCTTGACTTGTTCTGGTTAGCATACAGGCATATTACTACACAAGACTTGACAATTGTAATGTTTCATTCTTTGCCAAAAAACAAAAATATGTATTAGTATTGAAACTACTAGGTTAGGAAAACAAATAGCAAATTGATATTACTGCAACAGACTACAGGCCATAGGCCACAGTAAAATCATCAATAAGATGGAAAAGAAGTTTCCTCATTTCTATTTTACATACCCGGACTCATTCTCTTGCCTTCCATTTAGTGTCCTGATGCTTGTGAAACTAGTAATGCCCCATTTACCAACGGAAGCGGCGGATCGGGCAGCTGAGGGCCTGCTGCTATTTTCCTTAAAAAGAGTGTCGAAATGAAAGCTGTGGTGAGTTGTGCCTCTTCTGTATTTCCCAAAACCTCGAGACATGTTGAACTTCCTTCAGTCACTCTTTATAAATTAACAGAAAGCGTGGCTTTTGATAAAACATGGTTAATAAAGTAGTTTTAACTTAATTTACTGTAATAATCGTTGAAATTGTGGTTTCTTGTGTAACGAAAACAGCGAATGAAGACCATTTAAAAACACTAGCATTGATTACACATCGCCATTTTCTTTATGAAAACAATCGCCCAGTCGGCGTTTTTCTGTTTGCCCGTCTTGAAAATTGCTTGTTATTTCTGAAAACACCATTCGTTCTTATTTTTTGATCAAAGTTTTATGAAAAAATTGGCCTAATTTTGGCGAATTTTTGATTTTTCGCTTGTCAAATTGTGGCATAAACACGCTACGGCGCTACGCTTCGTAAATAGAGCTACGATATTTGCTACGGATTTACTGTAATTAGCTACGAGAGTTGTTAGAAAAGTACTTTCTCTTCTACGATATGTTACGTAATTCTTGTTCCTAACTTCACTTGGAAGAAAGACGACAAGGACAAGACGACTTTTATGCAATAAGGAAAGCATTGAGAAAAACAAAGACATTAATGTCTTTCATAGTTCTAATGTCTTTGGAGAAAAATGAAGCCCAATTAATTGAATTCTTTGCACGCAATAAGAGTCGAGAGATAATTACCAAAAATTTAGCGTGTGGGAAATCCATGCATATGGGGCGCTGTCAAATTTGTTTCAAAAACTCAACATTTTAATATTCTGCAGAAAAAAAAAGGGGTTAAAAAAAGTTTCGCCCGAGCAGGGACTTGAACCCTGGACCCTTGGATTAAAAGTCCAATGCTCTACCGACTGAGCTACCCGGGCTCTTATAGATTCTTTCCAGGAGGAAAAACAAAATCAGTGTATAGTGTTTTATTATTATTCAAGATAATAAAATCTCTTTGAAATTATGACACAAGCTGGACTTACTTATTAATTACCTATAAAATATGCTAATATTTAAAGAAAAGTTAAAATTTTGTATTTAACTAAAAACGACTCTTTGGTCACGTACCAAACATGGCAGACTAGAGAACGTTGCCGTCTGCGCAAGGAATACGTACATTCTGGAAAAGTTTCCAAATATCCACATCGGGTTCCTGGTCCTGGGCTTCCGGCTTCCCCTAGAGCTAGAACCCTTATCTGTTTTGTGCTAGAACCAAAACAACTAAATCAATAAAGTATTCTAACAAGATGTGATTTGTGCGCCACTTTAAAGCAAGAATTCTCCTAACATAAACATAATAACTCATATTTTTTATTAATAAAATGTTGTTTTACAACAGTACGAGGTACGAGGTGGCAACGTCCATTGATTAATCATTTTCATTTGTTTACCTTTGGCCATTTTAGGTTATGTTTTACTTCGGATTGACAGCTATCTCAAGAAACACGATCTTTGTCCTTCAAGATTCTGCACATTTTTTAATTTCTATCAAACAACAATGGATAATTCCGATGGAAAACGCATTCCAGTGTCCCTTTTGTAAAGAGATAATCTGCCGGTTACATAAAGCGGTCGAATTACCGAAAGTTTCAACATCAAAAGTGCGGTTTTCGATAACCAAGGTGTGGAAAAATGAAGTTTTTTGAAAATTCCGCTGTTTTCAACTACACTTGGGAGCAGGTGACTCAAGGATTTTGGAAGAGGTACCCCAATCCAAATAGGTAGGTAATATTCCAATAATTTAATTGAAAATTCATTCATTGTGTATTATAAAGGTACCTACCCTACCTATTACTTAATAATAAAGTTCAACTTTAGGCGTGTAAGCATGTAAGAATATACAATACCAGAAAATAAATAATTACACATCCTTGGTATTTATTCTTAAAAAGACTAGGGTAGGTTCTATTATACACAAGGCCCCTGGTATGTTGATAATATGCATAGCAGTATTTAAAGCTCTAATGGAGTAAAACAGGAACATTAATGATAGATTGAATTTATTTAAGTAATAGTTATGAAACCTAATTAATTTGTCAGCTAGGTAGTCAGATATTTAATTGCACATTGAGCTAGCCATGTAAGCTAACAGTGTATTTTTAGCCTTTTTTTTTTAATTTTAACTTGTACCTATGATAAGGTTTAGAACTTACATAAACATTACTCTTAGATACCTGAAAAATTAATTTTATCATAAAAGATGAAAATTTCAGATAAACTGTGTGATGTATGTGTTCTTGATAATTAGGTACCAGTACAATTGAAAAAAAAAACTTATAATACATTTTTATATAGGTAGGTAGCTTTAGTACAAGGATTAAAATGTGTAGTAGTTTCATAGTTTGCACTAAATATTATTATACTCTCAAACTTTAAGGAAGGAAATGCCACAAGGCCCACAAGTAAATTAAAGAAGGTAGGATAGTTCAGGGTAGTTTTTTTTTCCTATTCTTTTTTCTGTATTTCTATTCTAATCAACTACTTTTATTAGTGCATTATGTGTGTCAATTAAAGCTGCCACAACAGTCTATAAAATTATATGGGACCATTCATAGACATATAAAGATATATATGTCTATGAGACCATTACCTGCATATTATGCCCACATTCTCATGGTTTACTGCAGACCACTAGCAATACAGGGTATTTCAGAAGTACGGTACGTAACTTTAGGGGGTGATTCCTTATGATATTCTAAGAGAAAAAGTTCATATGAACATGTGTCCGGAATTGACCCGTTTTTGATATACAGGGTGTTAAAGTTTAAAAAAAAATGTGTTTTATGAGAAGGTAACCATTTTCAACATTTGCTTTGATTACCTGTTGCATTTATTTTTGTATCATTACTTAAAAAATAATTTTATTTTTAATTTAATTGTTGCCCATATGGGCAGAGTGTTTGCGCTTCAGCCCAAAGCAGTGAGAATTTTGGCTGGACTCGATTACCGTGCTGGACACTTTTAAACACGTTGTAAAAAAGTACCTAATATCTGACTCATTTTACTCTATTCAGAAGTTTTTAGACCATACCTTTGATGTTCCCTTATCTTGACTACCTACTCATATTTTAATGTGTTATTTATGTGATTTTAATAATTAATTTTAACGTGACTTCCGCAACTATGTCTGTTAAGTGTTTTTTTACTTTAGCTGTCAATTTTATTAGCTTATAGCAATAGTGAAGTTTTTTAAAGAATTGTAAACATGAATAAAGAATTTTGAATTTGTATTTGATATATTAATTAATTAAAAAGTGTGCTGAGCTAGCAAGTGGTGAAGACTGTGATACTGTTACTTGTCTGCAAAATCTTATTGAAGAACTAAGGCTTGAGAATGTACAAAAGGATACTTATTTGAAGAGGTTAAAGAGGAACTCTTCTGCTATTGAGGACCAGACTTTGGAAAATCGAATCCTGACAGAGCTTGAAAACAAGAATAAAACCATATCGGAATTGAATAATATCATTGCAAAATTGCAGGAGCAGAGTAGTATGAAGCGACTAACTCAGTACACAAATAACTGTACACAGTGTACTGTTTCAGTAAGAGATGTGGGACTACAGACCTTAATCACTGAGATAAGTCACTCACAAGTCCAAACGGACTCTGATGAACATGATGAAGTGAATGAGATAAAAAAACTTCAGCAAGCCTTAGAAAAACTCACCAGTGAAATTACTGAATATAAATCTCATATTAATAACTACAAAGCAGAACTTGACGACCTCAACACCATTATAAGAAACATACGTACAACGATCAATACTCTAAATGCAGAGAATGACATGTTTGCTCAAGGAAATAAGAAACTGCAAAATAAAATCTTTCAGTTCACCTCTGGAAGAAATACCGTTTTAAGTAGTCATTGTGGTGTAGGACATTTTAGTGATCTGGGTGTCCATGTTGGGGGGGTTGATCAGCTCCAGGAGGATAATGGGCAGAAGGAAGTGCTTAGCATGACCAATCACGTTTACACCTGGGCCCAACAAAAAACGAACGGTAACGTAAAAACCTCAGTGATAGCGGAAAAAAAGAAGGTACTGATATATACTTAGTGACCAATATGGCTATGATTTGGATGTTTTATTGAGACGCTTAGGCAATGATAAACTGGAAGTTCAATCCATTGTAAAGCCTTATGCAAGACTAAAAAATATTATTGAAAATGTTGAAGTTCTGACAGGGGATTTTACACTTAATGATATGGTAATAGTTCTAGCTGGACGTAATGATATTAATAGCAACAAAGTTCCATTTTTTAAGGAAATTAATAATAAGTTTAAAAACCTCTGTCATACCAACCTTATAATGTTATCGGTGCCTCTGGACAAATTTAATGCTCATGCTAATAACATAATTTTGAAATTTAATAATAAGCTTCGGTTCTATATGAATAAATTGAACCATTATGTGGAGGGTCAATTTTGTTACCTGGATTCCAATTCTAATAGTGTTCAAGTTAATAAGAAAAAGCTAGCTAAGCAAATATTTCATATTCTTTTTTCTAGGAAATGCGGAAATATTTTAGTCTTTGTCAGTGTTTGTGCCGGATTGCGTAATGATGAGTCTGCTAGTTTGGGCCATAAGGATAATTTTAATAATTTGAATGCTACTCTTAATGTGTCTGATGATGGGGACACTCTTCCGCTTAATTCAGCTTCCGAACGCTGCAATTCAGTAAATTTGTTAAATACTTCAAATTTTCCAACACCACCTCCACTATTAATAAATCCTTAGTAAATCACGACAACGCTCACATATCCCTAATTCTACTTAATATACAATCTCTTAGAAATAAGACGGATGATTTGTACATTTTTTTAGAAAATTCTGGCCTCCCTCATTTTGTATTGTTAACGGAACATTGGCTAAAAGATGACGAATTAGTATATATGCCTAACTATTCAGTTCTATCTTCTTTTTGCAGAACTGGATCTGCGCATGGCGGTACCATGATTTTAGGTAATAAAGTGTTTTTAGAAAAAAACTCATTCCGTGGTATTGACAAGTTTGATTATCTTTTGATGGAAGGTACCTTTGAATTTTCTATTGTTTTTTCAAAGGCTATGAATGTATTTGTAATTTGCATATATCGGTCTCCGTCGTCAAAAATGGACGATTTTTTTCATGCTTTGGACACTCTGCTGTCTCAGATGCCAGTTACGGGTACACTAATCGTCTCAGGGGATTTTAATATAAATTTTGAGGATACTGGCTCAATTTCGATCTTGAGGTTGAATAATCTATTAAAATCACATAATCTTAGGATGCACGTGAAGTCTCCTACGCGTTGTTCAAGGTATTCTTCATCTTTAATAGACTATATTTGCTCTAATCTGGATGGTGGTATGATTAAGTGTTCGGTTGTGAATGCCGCCATGTCTGACCACGATGCTGTTGCGTGTGACTTACGGATAGGTCATGTGCGGCCGCGCGCTAGATTTAGATACGGTAGGATTTTTAGTACGCAAAATTACGTTCAGTTTTATCAAGCAAGTGCTGCCGCTTGTTGGAATGATATGGTAGGCTCAGGTGATTCTGTTCAGTTATTTTACGATAAACTGTTGACCATATTCAACAAAACATTTCCCATCAAAAAAATAAAGATTAAGAATAAAAAACCATGGCTAACAAAGGGGCTTAAGACCTCATCAACTAACCTACGATCTCTTCACCAGATAAGAAAATGTACCGACAATCAAGATTTTTACACTTATTTCAATAAATATCGCGCATTATACAGAAAATTGATTAAAGTAGCAAAAAATAAATTTTATTCAGATCGTTTGCAGGAAGCATCTAACAAACAAAAAGAGAGCTGGGTGGTAGTGAAAGACATCATTAATGTAAGCCATTCTCATACGGTTGCGGATGACCAGTTGCCGCCCGACATACTTAACAAATTTTATTGTACAATTGCTGAAAATCTCACAGAAAAACTCGTCCCATCCACTGACCCACTTAGTTATATGTCTTCTATATCAGTCTTAAACTCCTTTTACTTTACACCTACCAACTTGACCGAACTTAAGGAAACAGTATTGAGTATCAAGAATAAAAATGCTTCGGGTGACGATGGTTTATCGGCGAAAATATTTCTGGCTTTACCTGATACGGCACTGTTAGTGCTGTGTGAAGCAATTAATACTTCTTGGGAGACCGGTGTTTTTCCCTCCTGCTTAAAGCTAGCTAAAATAATCCCTGTCTATAAGAGTGGAGAGGCGGGGGGGATCCATCTAATTATCGACCGATTTCCTTATTATCAACTCTATCAAAGATTATAGAGAAACTAGTAAAGTCACGTACAATGTTGTTTTTGAAAAATAATAATCTTTTGAGTGACACATAGTTTGGGTTTAGGGAGAACATATCTACGAATGATGCAATGTTTAGGTTTTTGGAAGGTTTATATTGCCAGATAAACAGTGGTGGAGCTTCCGCAGCGGCTTTTTGTGATCTGTTCAAAGCATTTGACTGCGTTAGTCACCAGATTCTGCTGCGGAAACTACATCACTACGGTTTTAGAGGTATAGCTCACTCATGGTTTGAATCATATTTGACCGGAAGGCAACAAAGGGTCACTGTGGGGGGCCGAGTGCTCGGAGGCACGATATACCAACTGGGGTGTGCCTCAGGGCTCAGTTTGAGGTCCACTCCTATTTCTTCTTTTTGTAAACTATTTGACCGGCATCGATGTCAACGGCAGATTTACTGTTTTTGCGGATGACACAACGATTTTGTGGCACTGTTTAAATATTGATACACTAGATACCATTATCTCTATGGATCTAAAAAAAGTGAAGGATTGGTGTGATTCTAACCTTCTCTTACTTAATTTTAATAAAACAAATATACTAGGATTTAGATGCCATATGGAGGGATTAGTAATTGGCGATAATACTGTAGTACTGTAGAAAGTCGAAATGAAACCAAGTTTCTGGGACTGATTATCGACAGGGAGCTTAGATTTGAACCCCACATTACTGAACTTTCTAAAAAAGTAGCTTCTGGCTGCTATGCAATTAAAGTAATTGTCAATGAGTTGGGCGCGGCAGTGGGTAGGACAGTTTATTATGCATTGGTTGAATCACGCTTAAGATATGGCATTGCGTTCTGGGGTATGTCATGTAGTTATTTAATTAGTGCATTGTTTGTCTTGCAGAAGCGAGCTGTAAGATATCTCAGTCGAGCGAAACCTAGGGACTCATGCAGACCTTTATTTAAAAGAGAAAAAGTTTTAACAATTCACAGTCTATTTATCCTAGAGACTGTATGCCTAGTGTATAAAAATCGTGACAATTTTATTCCCCATAACACACATTACATTACTCGTCAAAATTTAAATTTGCCCTTGCCTATTCCGGCTCTAACACTGACGAAGAAATCTATAATATATGAAAGCGTTAAGATTTATAACCATCTGCCAAATATCCTAAAACGTTTACCAACTATTAACGTGTTTAAAAGAAGGGTCAAGGGGATCTTGCTTAGTAAGGCTTATTATAGTATAACTGAGTATTATAATGATATCTTGTGACTTGTGTTGCTTGTCTGACAGCAAAGTTTGTCTTTCAAAACGTTAATTTTCCTCCATGTCAGCTTGTAGTTCTCTATGTTGTACTTTTCTTTTCTGTTTACAATTTTTTATTGTTTTCATGCACTATTGTGTTTATTGTTTTTGGTGTTTTAATGTAATGACCTAAGTTAGATTTGTAAGTTCTGATTGCTTTGTAAATGAGATCTTGTATCTTTGTACAATAAAGCTTATTTTGACTTTGACTTTGACTTAATAATAGGGATGGGAGCATATTTTGAGTACCTAGTTTTTATTTAGCAGTGCTAACAATTATTTAGGCAACAGGGGTGTCGTGTCGGATAGCTGTGACAATAAAAATGGGTAAAAATGTGCATGAATACTATTTTATTTCAGCAAACATGTGCTTAGTGAAGACACAATCTCTCGGGAAGTAAAATCGGGGAAGCTCTTTTCAACAAGACTATTAAGCAAGACTAATAACATTCCTAACTGGGCCAAGAGGTTTATTTCTACCACATACGTTTATATTGTAGAGGAGAGCATCGTTGATACGAAAAACAAGATTCTGGTCACATATACAAGAAATTTGGGATTTACGAAAGTAATGGTAAGTAATTAAACGCTAGAAGATTGTATTCTGTTCAAGAATTCTTTTGCTTTAGCCGTATGTTTCTTTGTGTGTTGCTTCTGTAAAACAACTCTGCTTAAAACAGGCCCTGTTTAGAACAAAGCCTGCTTAAAACAGACTCTGTCTAAAACAGCCCTGGGCTCTGTTTTAATCAGGACCTGTTTTACGCAGGGTTTGTTCTAAATAGGGCTGTTTTATAGTGGTAGGGGGATAGTGATTAGTGATCCTGGTCCCAGAACTGTGCTAATTGTAACTGTTTATAATATTTATGAAATGTAACTTTATTTTTCCTTAGAGTGTGACGGAGAAAGTCACTTACAAACAGAGCGAAGACAACTTATCGAAGACCGTAGTGACACGGCAGGCATGGATAGATTCTCAAGTACGAGGATTTAGTCGAGCCATTTGCGCGTTTGGCTATGAAAGGTATTGTAAATTTAAATTATTATTATTATTATAGTATTCAGTAGTAGACGATTATAAGACGTATTTATATAGTACTTAAGAGACGTCTTAAGGTCATCTAACTTTGGACTATAAAACGATATAAGACCAAGGAAGACAAGACGTCTTTAGGTCGTCTTAATCTGCACTTAGGTACATAGACGTCCAAGACCCATCAATTTTTCTCCTCTTGTCTGCCTTCTTCAAGAAAAACTTTGTTTCCAACAAACAATAAAAGTCCTATTTTACACCAGCAATTCCATTTCTTTTGTACTTTAAACCAACTACTAAAACCACATTTTAAAACAGATTCTGGAGAAAATTAGTTTAAAAGATACATAATCTAAACCAAGATCATTTATTTCAAGAAAGCTTTGTGATTAATCATAATTTCGGAAAGAATAATATGAATTGGGGAATAAATCGGGTGGAAACGGGCCCAATCGACTAGTGTCGTGTTGCCCAAGCTTACCTAAATTACTGGGCTAGTCAAAATAGCTTTCAACTAACCGGGCAGCACACTTTCATAAATCACCGATTTCTTGACAGTCATGTTCCTGGGATAAGGGATAAGCAGTGGCAAATTATTTTCAATATGGGTATTATTTGGTAGAAACTTTTCCACAATGCAGCAAACGATTTGTTAAGTCTCTTTTTTAACTCGTCGTTATTGACGACTTAAGATAAACCCCGTGTTAGGGTTAAACATGATGCACAAGAAATTTTTAGTTAATCCTTGAATTAGTGGTAACCCTGGGTTAAAGACGTCGGTACACTTAGCTACAAGAGATTTTGTTTAAGACTGATTCTCAGACGTACTGTCGCCACGACATTTTCCCACTCCTCTCATCGTTTTGTCGCGCGTCTGACGCGCTGTGTGGTGCTACACAAAACAAATCGTTCCGGCTGGGAACTGTCAACGTCAATAATTGTCAATTTTAATAATTCTTGTTGTCATAATGTTTTGGTGTAGTTGGTTTACTTCAACTTCAATGGGAGTGGTCCTACGATAGTCCACTATACTTGGGAAGGGGTTAGGTGTATTCCGTCAGTCCGTTTTGATTGGCCAGATGAGTGTCGCTGATGACAGTACGAAGCTCTGAGGACCAGGCTTTAGACATTTTAATACTTACTTTACAACCTCCCTGTATTTCTCAGATTCAAGAAGAACGCCAACAAAATGACCACCGGTTTTAACTACGTCCTCCAGAACATGTTCCCGCATCAGCACGTCATCACCACGGCTCACATGACTGTGACGGCTGCCAACAAGCTCAAGGACGCCGCAAAGGACGCTGCAAAGAACGCGTCCGAGTTGGCCAAGAGCAAGGCCGCGCCCATCTACGCTTCGTTGCATCCCAACAAGTCGTAATATACAGAGGTGGTTAAAGGATAAGGCTTTTATACAAGTTTACGGGGTCTTGTGGTAGAAAAAAGGTATTTAGGTGAGGGGTCTTGTCCAGCGTCTGCGATTTTTTTTCAGTTTTTGTATTTTTGTTATAAATTTTAATTATAAAAAGTGATTTTTTAGTTTTTAAATTGGCAAAATAATTGTGGTGTTGGTAGGTAGTGAATGGCGAGTGATTTGATCAAATTTGTATTCATTAGCAAATCTACTTATAATATTCATTTTCATTAACCATTTAATGCCGTCGTGTCTTACAGTATTTTGCTTGACACTAGCCTGTAATATATATCAACCAGTCAGGCTTCTGGCATAACAATTACCTCAAAATAAAGTATCTGCACCGAGGATAGTATTTTTAACAGTAAACTCAGCAGTAAAGGAGATACTTTAAAAGTGTCCTTGACTGCAAACCTGAACTCAGGTATCTAAACCCGGATTTTTACCACTCTCTGTTGACTGAAGAAAAATCATTCCACCTATGAGTGTATACTATGATATGAGTTGTTTTCTATAAAGTAAAGTTCTCTTAAGACTACCTCTATCTCGATTCGATGCGTTTTTGAGCAAACAACAATTCCTGCTGTTTACGTTTTAGTTTCCGATTTTTGCTGCTTACTTAATTATAGCATGGAATAATATGTTTATTACGCAATAACAAATTACAAAGATTTTATCATTGCATAAAAGGTAGCTTTCTCTAGGAGTTCCATCATTAGCATGGTTTTGTAGATGTATAGTATCCGATAACTTGTAACAACTTTTTCAATGTTTTTTTTTCCATTTTGATATACTAGTAATAGATTTTATGTTATTTGGCCGTTTGATGTAGAGCCTGGTGCACACGTAATAAGGATTTTTTTCTGTGACGGTTGAGCGGTGACGAGGATACAATAAGTTATTTGTTCTTGTGATATTACTATGGGTATTCAGAGTTCTTAAAAATTAAATACTGCTCTGATACATACAATGGTGCGCAGGTAAGTAGTGCCAAGAAAGTTGAAACAAAGAAAGAATTTTAAAATCCGAAAATTCCTGAATGTGGCAACACCGCGTCTGCATGGCCAAAATACAAGTCCACCTTATTTATTATTGGTGTTTTTTTTTGTGTTTCTATTAGTTTTTTATTGCTAATTAATTTAGTATAATATAACATGTCTAATTAAACCAATAATCAAACCATAATCTTAAAATAAAAAAATAAGGTGTAGAAATAGTAGGATTAAGAAAATTTAGCGGTGTATATATCGTTCAAAAATAATAAATAATATAATTTTATGCACATTCTTTCTTTCCGAGATAGTGTTAGCAAAAATTAAATTTAATTATTTTTGGTTTTTTCAAAATAACTATTCGCCGCGGTTCTTAAAAGAAAAAGCCTCTTGAGTTTTTCGGGTAGGACAAACCGTTTTCAAGTAATATTTAAATTACTTCTTGATAAGAATGACACCATTTTCTAAAATAGTTGAATTTAATTTAAATGTTAATTAATGCTTACCTAAAAACCATTATTCCAAAAAAACTCGTGAGACTTTTTTTTTAAGAAGTGACTGCCGATTGAAAAACAAATACTTATTTTGAAAATACCATTGGCGTACCATTTCTTACCACCCGGTTTCTCCCAAGTAAATAAGTAATTGCGAACTCATGTTTATATATATGATATTTTTTCTTATTTTGGGACGATTCATACAGCCCTCAATTTGCTATTTCTGAATACCCTGTATATATGTATAATGAAAGATCCCACATTCGTCCAACTTTCTTGAGCGAAGTCTATATATAATTGGTAACGGTGGAAGTAAAATGCATTTTTCCAAAAGTTACACATTACTATAAATGATATACTTAATGATAGGCCGTAACTTCAAGGGCACATTCCTGAACTAGATTCAAGTAGAAAAGATCATATAAACATATGTCCTAAAAAGTCTGGTTTCCAAGAAACAGGGTGTCAAATTAAAAAAAAAAATGTTTTTTATTAATATCTCAAAAATCCTTTTGCCGATTTGGGTGAAATTTGGCAGTGTTGTTCGTTGTGATAAGACGCTAAGTTAGCACTAACTACATGATAATTATGAGTTCCAGTGCCGTCCCGGGGGGCAGTCTCACGAATAATATTGACAGAAAAAAATGTACGCCACTGACTTGTTTAAAAATATTATATTGTTTTCGGATTAGGCAGCTAAAAATACTACTTTTTTGTCTCTTGATATTTTTTCGTATCTTACTTCGTTTTCGAGAAGAAAAAATTTTCGACATGCAATATGAAGTGGCTTTATTTATTTTCTCGAAAACGAAGTGGGATACGAAAAAATATCAAGAGACAGAAAAGTTGCATTTTTAGCTGATTAACCCGAAAACAATATAAAATTTTTAAACAAGCCAGTTAGTTAGTGCTAACTTAGCGACTTATCACAACGAACAACATTGCCAAGTTTCATAAAAATCCGCGAAAAGATCTTAAAGATATTAATAAAAAACTGATTTTCCTTTTAAACTTGACACCCTGTATCTTGAAAACCAGACTTTTTAGGACACATTTTTATATGAACTTTTCTACCTGAATGTGGTTCAGGAATGCTGCCTTGGAATTACGGCCTATATCATTAGGTAACACCCTGTAGAGTTTAATAGATTTTTTTTATATTTTATAAAACTGCTTATAGGTGGTATAATAAAAATCTGTCATTTAATAGTTCCCTTTTTTTCGTACAATGAATTTTATAATAAATATTTATATTATGGATTATTGCTGTAAATATTCGTAAATAAAAGCATATTAGTATAAAATGTGTTTTTGTTTGCCCACCTGCCCCCCTCCTTGCTGCGTCTATGGGTCCCAACTATTTTGTGATTCACTAATTAGGCTACTTAAAGCAGGTTTGTGCAAATCAGGGGCGGGATTCCCAAGTTGACAATCAAGTGCGCGCATCCTTTAATATTCAGTGGCGCGCAGTGCAATACCACGGCGGATACAACCTTCTGCGATAAAATTATGCGCAGTCGGCTTAAAGGTGGATTTATGGAAACCAAAAATATAAACATTCGTAACGCTATGGTGGCATTTATGCAAATCAGATATCACCTAACAAGCAATTAAACAAACTCGTCTTAATTGGTCATAGTCAGCATAAATCTTCAGACTACCATTGAATGAGCCACCACAAAACTTAAAAGAGGATAGATGATGATATAATATATTCAATATCCTGCTAGTAATAACACCCACATAACTTCCATGGCAACAATTAATTGTTCCAAACGGGCTAGGATAACTTAAATGGTAAAGATCGTTCCCCGTTCGTTTAGTTCTTCAACCAGACGATGATGGCGCTATTGTAGAGATTTTGTTTTATAAGGTTGTTCATATACTAACGTTGGTAGCGGCAAAACATGTGTTTAGAATGAGCGTGGGGAACGTTCTTTATCTTTCTCTTTGAATTCAACCGTACCAGCAATGTATCCAAATGGTGCGATAAAGATAAAAATATGACTTATGCGCCGATCCATAATAAAAATATCTTCCGGAGTCGGACCCAAGCGACATTGACAATTTAAAATTAAATTTTTAAACAAAGCGGCGCGACGTATAAGTTTATTCTGCTAAAATGGTGATTTATTGTTGCGTTCCCGGATGTAAAGTACAAAGCGGGAAACGTGTGAAAATGCACAGGTTTCCAAAAAGCGACCCGGTAAGTTTTTTGTTGTTTTAGCGAAGTAATAAAAAGGGTGTATCGTGAAGAGCCAAAAAGGCACCTTGCGCCTATATATACTGTATACAAACTATTGTTGTTATCTAAAATACCAAAATGTATGCAGGACACCTTTCGATCCTGAATAATCATAAACATTACTTATATATACTGATTTTTTTAATTTACGATCTTAGTATTATAATGTCCGTGTATTTTTAGACGCATAAACTTTGGGTAAATGCTATTCAAAATCCATTACTCTGTGGCAAAGACAAGATTGGCATTCAAAAAACTTATAGAGTTTGTCACACACATTTTGGATATGACCAAAAAATTGAGCATGGCAGAAGAGCTGAACGCTGTTCCTATGTTAACTCTTTACAGCACAATCGTAGGTAAAACTTGCCTTGTTATTATGTTAATTTATGTAAATATCTAATATTAATAAAGCTTGTCGCCATATCAGAAACGTTGTTACAACTTCCTTTTAATCTCCCAAAATATATTGACTTTAATTCAAAAGGTTCGCGCTTCTAACTTTTCCATCAGAGCTAGAAGCGCGAAAATTTGAATTCAAATAAGTTGTAAAATTTAAATTTTCATGCGTGGCGCCGACCCCCCGCCCCTCGCCCACAGTGCTACATTTAGTTCTTCAACCAGACACGAATGGCGTTCATAGAATAGGAGGGGACCTCTTATTTCTATGATGGCGTTATAATAAGGGAAGCAATTTAGTATGTTAAGTTGCCTATCTAACCCTACCATAAGCGCATCTCCATTGTCTATGGTTCCAAACACAGAACGTTCCAAATTCGAACAATCAACAAATGGTATGGTATCAGAAGTTATCTTGTAGGAGTTATAAAAGGACATTGAAAATTTGGCTTTTGTGCCAAAGAACCTAGTGGCTTGTGCTATTTAGTTCCTACGTTCGTGGGTGCTATGTTAGTTATCTATTTCTATTTCAAGAGGAGCATTTTAAGTGTCAAAATGTCAAAATCAGCTGTATTTAGTTTAGTGTAATTTTAGGTTATGTGAAATGCCAAGTTGTTTTTTTGCTCCTGAATCCTGATTGTTTTTCAAATTTTAGACTTGTAGAAGTTTTTCGGTGATATAAAAAAAAATGAGTAGAAAAAGCGGCAGTTTAGAGCTGTTAGACATGGATCCCAATCATTTTGCAAAGGATGCTTATAGATCGGAGACCAAGAGTTTAAATTTAGGAAAGGGCCCCGACTCGGTAAGAAAATAATATTACCATTTCATAGATAGTTCTATATAGTGACTTCATATCTATGATGAGTAAACAATCTTTAGAATATTTTCAACGATATTTCCGGATATTTTACCTAATTTGAAAAGACAAAAATTTTGGATTGTACTTAACATTGCTTTCTTTCAAATGTTAATTATCTGTATCTTTGTATTCATCGAGTATAATTTGTCTTTCCTTGTTTGCTGCAGAAACTGCAGAGACTTTCAGACGAGTCGTCTTTATTTTTTGGACCTTAAACATAATATTTCTGCTTTGCACAGGAACCATCAGTATCCTGTAAATATAATGAGGTGGTATAAATTAATCTGATATGGCCTCAAAAGCTAATATTGGGTTACTTCTGTTACTAGTTACTACTAAAGTATTAAAGCCAGCGTTCTATATAATTGCCATTTTGGTATGGTCTACTGTTTAACATAAAGTTAGGAAGAAAAATCCTTTATGATTTGAGTAGTACAGAAAGGAAAGGATTAAAATAAAAATAAAACAATTCATTAGGATAATAAGAAAATTAATATTAATTACTTGGGTGTATCTGACCACACTTCTAATTATTCTTTTAAAATAGCCCACCAGCCCACTCCTTTCCTGCACTGGTTGTATTGCTGTCATACTGTTATGACGTTAAAATTTCATTTATTTATTTTGTTAATTTTGTGTTATTTTCAGACCAGTTGGGGTAAAACTTCACCCAGTAAGAGCTACTGCTCATCTAGCTCTACCTCTACAGAAAATGTTGTTTCTACCTTGGAGAGGAAGAAGGTAACAAATCTAACTAGATTGTTTTATGGTTTATCATATTTCTAGCATGCTCTTTAGACATTATGTTCTTCCTGTATAAATTCTTCCAAAAATTTTTGTTGAGGAGGTTGTTTGTTCCTTATAGTGCTTTCTTTTTGCAGCAGTTTTATTTTGTATTTTGATTAAAGCAAAATAAGGTGAAGTATCTTTATCTTGAGAGGGATCTTAAAAAATCTTGTTTCTTTTCATTTCAATCTTTGTTTTTCACAGGTTGTTTTTTTTAGTTATCTTATCATTGTAGTCTTTGTCAATACACCGAACTTAAGGGGACAATACTTGAGGGTCTTAATTCTTGGATGACTTTAAGAAAAAAAAGTTCATATCAATTAAGAGAGCAACAATAGATTGCAAAATTCACAAAACAAATGTAACAGGATATTGTTGGGGTTCCTAACTAATAAACACATATCTAGAAAAGGTTAATTTTTCGGCCTGCCAGCAATATATCTCATTCCTGGGACCATGGCTTTATAATCTACTCTAATCATCTTAAACTAATAAATAATAAAGTTCATTTGACTACTGAATGGATCAAGAATATAACCTTGATATCATCCAATCCAACTTACCCTATCTGGGATGAAAACGAATTAATTATCTATTTAATTTACCTAAAAAGTATATATAAAGACTAACAAAGTATTAACATCGTCAACAAAAAATGCGCTCAAACAGTCTGTAAAAAAAATGGAAAACACAATCCAATCAAAGAAATAACACAATTTACAATAGTTACAATAAATAAGCCATAGTATTATCTAAGATTAGGTTCAGTTCACACAGAGAATGGCAAGATAAAATTACTCTAAATATTCATTAATGGAGTAAGAAAAGTTGAAAATATAGCTACAAAATTAATGTGGACTTTTTTGTATGCTAAATTGGCAATAATAATATAATCATTAGTAGGTGTTTGATAATTATGAAGTGTAGACAGAGTAGGAAATAAACTTCTGTGTCTTTAGACATTAATCTATTTGGTTTCAACGGCCTAGTTTCAATGATATTGATCGCTAAAGTCCTGACTTATGTGATAGGCTCAAAGACATTACGATAGGCGTCAGATGATCAGGGTAAATAAAGTGGTGTGATGAGCTGGAGATAAGAATTGGTGTTCCGCAGGGCACAGTATTGGGAAGGAAGAAATTTTAATTTGATCTTCCCTTAAAAAACATGTTGTATTATATGATTACGTTCCAGTATTATACTCTAATAAGTTGTTGATTTGCTTTGCATGCTTAGATGTATTATTTACATTGTATTCTTAAGAACTAACATCAATTCTGGTTGCCTTTGATAATGAGAATGTAACATTATTTCAAGTGTAAAGTATATTTGGTTTGAGTTTATTTTATTAACGTCGAAAATTGGAGGATAACAAACAGCTTCAATTTGTTGTTCTTTTAGTTAATGTAATTTGTTTAAAATATTAACGAATATTTTGGTTTCATTGCAATTTTAAGGCACAAGCAGCGAACGACACTGGTACTCTCAATCGACCTGATGACCCGCCTCTGCTTCCCGGCGAAAAGGTGACGGGACAAGCCCGTGACGTCACATACTTATGCCCCTATCAAGGACCTGCCAGGGGCGTACTGACTGTGACGAATTATAAACTTTATTTTCGCTCTGCAGATAAGGATCTATCGAATGTGATTGATGTGCCATTGGGTGTGGTAAGAAGAGTTTTTGTTTTTTATTAAACGTTTTGTTGACGGATCACTGGGTGCGTAGTGGTACGTAACAGGCCCGACATAATTATCACTAGAATTGACAACCCTCAACCTCCGTTATCGATTTAATTTCCCTATAACATGAGTATTAATTTAAACGATCATATTTCTAAGAACGAAACAGGCCAGTATAATTTCCCTAAAGCTAATTATCAGGTTATGCATGATTTACTACTAAATATTGATTGGTCTTTTCTGAATCATTCAGTTGATCTTGAAGATTGTTGTAAACTATTTTATGATAAAATCTATTACATATTTGGGATGTGTATTTGAGATGTGCGTCCCAAAGTTTGGTGTATTAAATCTTCGTACCTACGCGGCTTGGTTTACGATTAACATTAAACGCAATATTCGACTGAAGACTATCGAATGGCGGAAATATAAACGAACTGGCGATGGGTTAGCCTATGTTTTGCCCCTGCCCATCAGGGAGTTACCAGTGAGGGGTTTCGGGCAGAAAATTAAGAGTTTTTTATTATCTAAAATCTAAACCTTTATATTCATTCTACGAATATTTTGTGTGTAATTTTAATACATTGTCAATGTTATATTCCTATTTTCCTACGCGCCACTTGAAACTGTTTTAGTGTTTGAGCTACTAAATTTTAACTTAATTTTAAATCAATGTTATTTTTTTATAAATTTTTTATTTTTATGTTCTTAATATGTATATCTTAAGACGATTTAATCGCTATCATCTGACGTGTGTAAACAATTTTATAATTGTATTAACATGAATAAATGATTTGATTTGATTTGATTATGAAAAATTTTCTTGATTAAGGCGTCAAATGAAAACTGACCTTGAAGGTGTTAATGTTCAGAATCGAAAATAACGTAAAGCAGGATCCTAATAAATTCTGGGCGTTTGTTGACTCCAGAAGGGGCTCTGCGGGAGTTGTTCGCGGAATGCATCTTGGCAACTCCACGTTATCCAACTCTGATGATATTGCCAAAGTCGCTCGTATCTGGTATCGTCTGATTCGTCCATAAGTCAAAGTCAAAGTCAATTATGCTTTATTATCCAAAGAACAAAACAATTCTTATTGATAAAGCTATTCAAAGGAAAAAATTTACCAATTCAACAACTACATCCGAAATAACCAAAAAATCATATATGCAGTACATCACCGTTATTCACTAGAGTAAAAATATAAAACACATTAAATTAATCCAGGTCTTAAAAGGAACATTATTTTAAAACGCTTCAGAAAAAATAAACGAACATACATTTAGCACACAAAAAAAAAACATATAAGACATCTTAATGCATACTTAACTCTCACAACCAGCAGCCCCTTTAAACTCTTTCGAAATTCACTTTCATTTTTCATCTGCCTCACTTGTAAAGGCAAATGATTAAATATCTTTTTACTACCAAAAAATATGGATTTATGGGTTTGGGATGAGGTAGGACGAGGCAGAGAAATGTTGTATACACTTCTCGTGCCATATACAGATTGTCTCCCTATATCATCCTGATGCTTCTTGTGCATCAGGCATGCTGACTCCAATATAAATATCGACGTTAAAGTTAAAGCCAACAAGAACAAAGGACGACAGGAGTCTTTATAAATAGCTCCGCTTAAAAACCTCACAGCTCGCTTCTGTATCAAGAACACACTGTTAAATAATTGTTTTGCGCATGCACCCCAGAAGCAAATCCCATAGCGTAAATGGGACTCAATCAAAGCAAAGTAAGCCTTTCTTGCAATCTCCCTATCGAGCTCGCTAGACACTACTCTGAGTGCGTAACAACCAGATGATAATTTGGAGTTTAAATGTTTTATATGGCCCTCGAATTTCAATTTGCTATCTATATATATCCCCAGAAATTTATTCTCTTGGAGATTACTTACAACATTATTGCCCAGAAATACGTCATTCAAGACACACTTAAATGACATCACTCCAGTCTTAGAAACATTACATGTCAGTTTATTTGAGTCACACCACTGCTTGATTTTAGATAAGTCATCATTAATATCCCTGTTAAGTTGTAGCACATCGTTATTGTGCCAAAATACAGTAGCGTCATCCGAAAAAAAGAGTAAAGTTGCCGGTTATATTTATATCTGCCAAGTCGTTAATATATAATAAAAATAATAAAGATAGATAGATAAGAAATCTAAAGGTTAGTTGCTTCCTTTCGCCGGATTCATCCCCAGACGCGTCTTGCTGTATAACAGCTCGTCAGTGAGGCTATAGAATCCGACGAAAGAAAGCAACACCATAGAGTATACTTGACCCTGAAAGATGGATAAATAACGGCAGATGTAGCCTTTAAGCGACATGTCGTGACAATCAAATGCATCACCTGGCCCGTCTAACAAGAATCAGTCAGAAACGGAGAAGCAAACTCCTGCAAAGACCCGGCGAGCCGGTATTCCTACAAGAGTCGCCGCCAGGAGCGCAGCATTTCTGACTGATTCTTGTTAGACGGGCCAGGTGATGCATTTGATTGCCACTAGATGTCGCTTGAAGGCTGCATCTGCCGTTATTCGTCCATAGATGTTGAGTCGAATTTATCAACATCTAGTATAAATATTACCAGTTTGAACGAGACTAAAGAACCTTTATTGTTCTGTGGACTCAAGTTTTTAACGCAATAATAGGCAGACTAAACCCAAGTTAACCACTGGTCCGGATAAAATTCCTGCGTTTGTCATCAGAGACTGCGCAGGAGTCTTTGCTCATCCATTATCAATAATATTTAACAAGTGTCTTAACTTGTGTAAAATGCCAAACATCTGGAAATGTTCCAAAGTTTGTCCAGTCTTCAAAAAAGATGATAAAATGGATATTTCCAACTATAGTAGGCCTATCTCAATAATTTCTAATTCTTCTAAAGTTTTTGAGTTACTGTTGCATAATATTATTTTTTCAAATTTTAAAAATTCTTTATGCCCTGTACAACATGGATTTGTTATAGGTGGATCGACAATCACTAATTTAATGTGTATTACTTAGTTCTTGGCCTAGACAATTGACCAATGCCGCCAAACAGACGTTATATATACGGATTTCTCCAAAGATTTCGATCGACTTGATCACACCATTTTGCTGCAGAAACTTAAAACTTTTGGATTTTCAGACACCTCATTGTTATTTTTTAAATCATTTTTGGAGGATCGAAAACAGTTTGTGGCTTATGGTGGGGTTAGATCTATTGATTATATTGCAACATCTGAAGTACCCCAAGGCTCTATCCTGGGACCACTACTTTTTACGCTTCTCATTAATGATATCAGAAGGTGTCCATTTTCAAAGTTTGTTTTGATTAATTGTTGCATTTTTTTCTGTATCATTATTTAAAAAAATAATTTTATTTTTAATTTAAATGTTTTAATTAAGTTTGAAATACATACAGTGTGTATCAGCCAAATGGAATAAATTCGATAATAAATATATGGGGGCGTGTCCGAAAAAACGCTCGGACATGTCGATTGGTATTTCTAGTTGCGCATTTTTTTCAATAAAAACTTTTTATACAGGGTGTGTCATGTAACAGTGGCCAATACTAACTTTCTTATTTTAAATGCAACACCCTGTATATTATTCAATTTTTGGATTCTTCAGAAAATTTTAGACATAGGTATTTCATGTACAATATCCTATACTTACCTTCAACTGTTTCGGAAATATTAAGTGTTTTCAGATTTATTGCAAAAATTAACACTAAAAAACTAATAAGTAATACTGTTTATTTCTTGATAATGTAAAAAACATTAATGTAGGAGATGTTGAAAATGCTCGCCGTGAACGTCTTGGCAACATCCTAATCTTAAATAGAAATTTCTTCTAACGTTACTGAACATCTCAGGCTTGACCGATCTAATCGCAAGCGTTATTCGTCTTCTTAAGTCAGCTAAGTCGAGGGGTTTAGTTTTGTATACAATATTTTTGATATTTCCCCATAAGAAGAAGTCTAATGGCGTCAGATCAGGGGATCGTGCTGGCCATTTTATCGATCCACGCCTCCCTATCCACAGATTTGGAAATACTCGGTTGAGGTACTGCCGGACATTGATTTGGTAATGGGGCGGTGCTCCATCTTGCTGAAACCATATCATATTCGCTGGAAGTTGTGGGTTTGCTGGATCAGGATATAAGTTTGTCAAAGTTGGCAAGACATTATTTTGGAGCAATGCTAAATAATTATCGCCATTTAAATTGCCATTAATGAAAAAGGGACCTATGATATGATCTCCAACAATTCCTGCCCAAACATTAACCTTTTCAGGATATTGCGTATGTTCTTCTCTGACGATTAGCATGACCGTAAAGTGTAAAGGTGCACTCATCAGAAAACAAAACATGTTCTAATTGGATCACATTGTTATCTAACATTGCCATCATTTGTTCACAAAAATACGTTCTCCTATTTGAAATCGTCTTCTATGAGCTCATGAGTAGGTATAATTTTATAGGAATACATTTTATTTTCTTGTAATGTTCGAATAATCGATGAATGGCAAACATCGAACATTGGGGCTGTTTTTCGACTAGAAGTATGTGGGTTTTCCTGAAACTCTAGCATAATATCTAATTTGGTATCATCACTTATTGCGTTGGCAGCTACTTTTTATCTGCTTTACATGTCCAAGCTGGCGAAACTGCTTTTCTATTTTACTAATTGTCCCTTGAGTTATGTGCGGCAAATTTGAAAATTTTTCATGAAATAAGCGAGCAAGTTCAATTTGTGTCAGTGTTTTATCTCCATAACCAACCATCTGTAGAATTGTTATTTTGTGCATTTCTGTTAAATAAACCATTTTCCTGATATGCAGTTAACGAAATTCAAACGACTATAACACTGACAACTACTGTCATGCAGACAGACAACAATTTGCTAAGGTCAGGCGTTTTAAACAAAAGTAAACAAAATTATTTATACCTTTTTTTATTTCATATCAGTAAAACATTTTAACGTCAATTTTCAACATCTCCTATATTAATGTTTTTTTTTTTTGTTTTTTACATTATCAAGAAATAAACAGTATTACTTATTAGTTTTTTAGTGTGTTGTTGATTTTTGCAATAAATCTGAAAACACTTAATATTTCCGAAACAGTTGAAGATAGGTATAGGATATTGTACATGAAATATGTCTAAAATTTTCTGAAGAATCCAAAAATTGAATAATATACAGGGTGTTGCATTTAAAATAAGAAAGTTAGTATTGGTCACTGTTAAATGACAAACCCTGTATAAAAAGTTTTTATTGAAAAATATGCGCAACTAGAAATACCGATCGACGTGTCCGAGCGTTTTTTCGGACACGCCCCCATTTATTTATTATCGAATTTATTCCATTTGGCTGATACACACTGTAGGTATTTTTTTTGCACATGCAATAAAGTGGTTTTTATTTTTTCTCTCGAAAACTACGAAAGATATGAAAACCATTCAGGGAGTAAAATAGTTGTATTATTAGTTGGTAAATCTGAAAAAAAAAATATCAAAATTAGAAGAAGGTCAGTGGCGTACATTTTTTTGTTAATAATATTCGTTAAGGTGTTCCCCGGAACGCCACTGGACTTAATAATTTTAATCTAGTTATGGCTTATTAAGCCCCTGTTATCATATTTCAAGAAAATCGGGGTAAAGATATTTAAAAAAGTTATATAAATCCGATTTTTTTTTAAACTTTAACACCCAGTATATCAAAAAAGGAGCAACTCCGGACACATGTTCATATGAACTTTTTCTTTTAGAATATCATAAGGAATCACCCCCTTAAGTTACGTACCTTACTTCTGAAACACCCTATATAATATAATTTTTTTCTTTTCCAATGGATAGTTTTAAGAAAATTACTCTTACATTTCCCAAGGAGATAATATTAAAAAAGTAATTTACTAATTGAACAACTTTTATTAAAATCTACATTATTATAGATTATACCATATTATTATTTAATTTAAATAAATCGATATTCAAATTTTTAAAATAACCATGTCGTATAGCCACAGCCAAACTTTTAAAATTAAATCTCATTTAGTTCTGGAGTAGTTCCTATGGACCACTTAATAATTTTACATTTTATGATGGCCTTTATTTTAGGTCTCTCGTATAGAAAAAGTAGGTGGCGCTTCTTCGCGAGGCGAAAACGCCTACGGCATCGAGATCTTCTGCAAGGACATGCGCAATCTCCGTTTCGCTCACAAACAGGAGAACCATTCGAGGCGGAATGTTTTCGAGAAGTTGCAGATGTTCGCGTTTCCACTTAGCCACAAGATTAAGTTTTTTGCTTTCGAGTATTCTGAGGCATTTCCAGAGAATGGGTGGGCTGTGTATGAGCCTATAGCTGAACTGAAAAGAATGGTAAGCATTAGCAAATAATATATTAATGGAGCAGGAGTGAATTTTCTCCTCGTTTGATGTACAAATTATATAATTTATTATTGAGATAAGACGAGGAGAAGTGATTTGACATTAAAAGTAGATTGAATTGAAGTAAATTGAAGAAATTGATTTTTCTGTAAAATTCATAAAATTTGTGACACCCCATACTATTTAGGGCGTGAACAATGACATGTGGAAAATAACGAAGATAAACGAACACTACACGATCTGTGACAGTTACCCAGCTGTTTGGGCGGTACCGGCTCAAGCTACAGATGAAGATATACAGGTTGTGGCCAGTTTTAGAAGCAGGGGTAAGTCTTTTAGTTCATATAAGCAGAAAAGTGAGACTTCCTCGTTATCAATTTAGAGACTGTTGCAGAAACATATAATACAATTCTTTGAGTCGATATTTCTCTTTTAAAGGTTCCAAGAAATCTTATATTTGAAAAATATAAAACATTTATTTTTTGTAGATAAGAATGTTGGTGAATTTTTTAGATAGTATGAGTTATTGTTCTTTAGGTAGGCTCCCCGTTCTAAGTTGGATTCATCCCGAATCACAAGGTACAATTGCGAGATGTTCTCAGCCACAAGTAGGGGTAAGTTCTATATTTCTGTTGTTACAAGTTATTCGTTAGCTTACACAAATACACAGCATTTGAATATATTATAGCAAATAGTAAAAAAAAGGTTGACAATGAGTTATCCAATAGTTTGTTAGTCCACCAGGCGGAAACAAAAAGCGATTAAAAATAGTAAAAAAAATTTTTACGACGTACGTGAATGCCATAACATTGTCCTCTGAGCGCCTTATAATGTATCACTTTAGATATCCTATGCTTGAATTCTTGACGTCAGCAGTTTACAATGTGAATTTGTATGGCTCTGTATTTAATAAATAAATAAATATAGTCTCTAATTTTGTTTTTTTACTAGGTCAGTGGTAAGAGATGTAGAGAAGATGAACACTACATCCAGCTAATTATGGATGCGAACGCCCAAAGTCACAAAATGATCATCATGGATGCCAGACCAACTGCAAACGCCATAGCGAATAAAGCCAAAGGAGGAGGGTAAGCAAAATCAGTTTGTTTACTAGTCCAGACACATTCGCGAATGTTTATTCTGATTAAATCTCCAGAGCAAAACCTTAAGGAATTTAATCTTTGAATAAACCTGCTCACATTTTAACCAGTAGCAGTAAAGTACTTTCCAACATATTTCGTTTGGCTTAATGACTGCAGTAAAACCCCTCATAAACTCGACTTTCGCTTGCGCAGAGACGTATTAACCCACGTTTATTTTTAATGCCAGTTTATAATAACAACACATAGGTACATTACTTGATTTGTTATCAAAATTAATAAACTGTCTAATTAAGATTTTCTAGAAACGACTTAATTATTAGGATATTTCTCAAAACTCTTTAGTTACAGGTACCCGGTCAAAAACTGGCCTACTTGCTTGGCGTCAAAGCCTCCCCGTCCACCACTACTACTACTACTACTACTACTACAGGAACCTGTTTATATAGCTTATATAAATAGTAAACATAATATTCGAAATAGATTAGTACCTATCTATTTTACTTTGAAACAGTGTGCAACAAGTCAATATTAAAAGTATGTGGAGACCTTGGAAATCTTCAGCTAATGCGATATCTATCTACCCTAAACATTCCAGGAAGCATTTATCTTTTGACGCATGATCGTGAAAAATGTATGTAAATCGTTATTAAAGAGCGCCCACCCTAAAGTAATTGCCATTAAAAATACCAGTGAAATGACGAAAGTTCCATTATCGACGGTACGAGATATTATGCTAAAGATACCGGAAAAATGAAGTGCGTTGATGATTGTGACAAAAATGTTATTTGCAGGAAAATATACCAAATGTATCGAGAAAATGTTGTGTCCACGTTAGATTCTTTAAAAACACGGTTAACAACTGACGATACAACGATATCATGTAGCAGGTTAGTTCTTCACTTTTTCACACTTCTTCACCGCGCTTTGCAAGAGATGGGATTTAAGTATAAGACAATAAACAAGAGACAAATTATTATGGAGTACGAAGGATTAAGAGAAATGAAATTTCTGTACCTTAGGGAAATAAAAAAGTTTAGATCCGAAAAACGTTCAATAGTTTATCTGGATGAAACGTGGTTTGACACTCATGAGACTGTCAAAAAGGGATGGGTTGATTTAACTGAAAAATGCCAAAATAAAGCCCCTTCAAATAAAGGAAAACGAATAACAATAATTCATGCAGGTTGGGAGAATGAATGGATCCCTAATTGTTTATTACTGTCGGCAAAAAATATAAAGGATTCAAGTCTGGACTGTCATGAAGATACCAACGCCTCTCTTTTTGAAAGCTGGTTTAAAGACAGTTTGCTTTCAAATGTACCAGAACACAGTGTCATTGTGATGGACAATGCAAGCTATCACAGCCGGCAACTGAAAAAAGTACCGAATGCATCGAGCACAAAATCCGCAATAAAGGAGTTTGTGCGCGAACACGTTTGTAACAATGAACGACACAAAATACTTTAACCTGTATCTCCATAAGTCGACTGGTTCAAAACTTTGCTTTAACTGGAAAATAAAATTTCTTTTGAATTTTATTGCACAGGTTTTTATTAACAAATCAATCACTTTGTCATTTTATACCCTAGCATGGGTATGACATACTAACACATTTCTAACTTAGACTCGTCAAACAACCACTTAACTCTTCTTAAATACTTTTTACTACTTTTAAATACTTTCGAATACGTTCAAATACTTTCCAACCATTTTTACGTAGAGGATTTGTCGTTCCACGGAGCGCAACAAAACATTGTCCGTTTCGTACCGTCTACCGACACCTTGACCAATCAGGTACTGATACGTCACAATCCAAGATGGTTTATTTCACGTCACAATACTGTTGCCAACCAATGAGAAAGACATCCACTGTTATTATGCAAGCGGCGTTTATCATATTTACATTTACGTGTTAGGAAATGATACAGAATCGCCGACCGTGTTTTTTATACATAAGGTTTTGATTTAACTTATATTTTTATGGATGCACAACGTTGCCATTACTGTAATATGCGGTATTGCCAATTATATTGCATGTAAATATAATGTACTTTCCTCATTGTTTTAGCATTTAGTAGTTACATAAAAATATAATAATTGAGCACAAATGCGGCGTTGCCGCTTAGATTAGTATTACGTTACATTACATTTCATAGAATTGAGTTCCACGCTTTTACTTAACTTTGTACTGAGTCACGACAGAAATATGACGTGTGTCTCAAACAGAGTTCATGTTAAGAAATGACTTGTACTTCGAGGACACATATAGTAAAAAACAGCTGTTAGAAGTGTTAAAGGCATTTAGTATTAAAAAGAGTATGTGTGTGACAAAATGGCACTGTGTTGCGATTGCCACCCTATTATTGCATTTTTAACTCTATGGAACACATGTGGCATCAAATTAAATCGAAAATAAGAACTGAAAATAGCACACCTACTCTTAGTGGCAGTGTAATAGAGGTAATAAAAAAAGTTTTCGGTGAAATTCCAGATGAAAGTTGGAAAAATTTGTTCAGCCATGTCTTAAAAATTGAAAACTCTTATATAACAAAATGAAATGCATCCTTTTATTATAAATGTGGATGCTAGTGATAGCGAGACTGAATTAGGAATAGAATAAAACGTTTTACAATTGCAATTAAACCTTCTGTGTATAATATATGTAAATATATTTTTTTAAGTAGGTTGCCCTTTTCCGCGCACAAACTTTTCACACTTGTTTTGTACTTATAATAAATTAGTATACATATAATACAAGTAATGGTAAAAGTAAACATAATTAACATTGCTACTATAAGGTATTACCTATGGCTTTTCATTTAACTACAAAATCCGTTCCTGTGCAAAGCAGTACCCCTTATTTCATTTCATTTCAGTAATACATACGGCGATGCCAGCTGGGGTCAGGTAGACTTCGCTGGTTAGCACGCTCATCGACAGTTTCATATGGGTAATTTTACCCAGAAATTCTTTAAAAACGTAGGTTTGGCAATCGAACAGGTAACGGGGTTTCTTTGGGTGTTTTCAATATAATAAAACTATTATTGCCGTTATTAGGGCAAACGAAATATGTTCGGATGGACTTTATCTAAAACGGAATACTGTGGACTGAACACCATTGCAAGGTTACCGTTTTTAGTTATGAATCTGAAGACGCCTACCAAAACGCGGAAGTAGTGTTTTTGGATATCCACAACATACATGTAATGAGGGAATCTTTGAGAAAGCTGAAGGAATTGGCCTATCCCAACATAGATGAAACAAAGTGGTTGAGCGGGGTTGAGTCCACGTATTGGTTGAAACATATCAAGTGCATATTGGCTGGTGCAGTTCGAATTGTAGATAAGGTAATAAATATAACATCCTGCAAACAGCTCTGTTTCTGTTTGGTATTTCCCTTTTTGCCGTTATATTGACTGTCATCTTTATATGATAGGTTAGTTGTCACTTGTCATAATTTGACGTGACAACTGACGTAACAGTTAAGTCTTCCTGAGAGAGCGATACCCGTAGAAGCAAGCAAAAATAGAAGAAGAATAAATCGTATTTTACATATTTTTAGGTGGAAAATCATAAAACTTCAGTTCTGGTACATTGTTCTGATGGATGGGACAGAACTGCGCAATTAACAGCCTTGTCAATGCTAATGTTAGACCCTTATTATCGAACGATTAAGGGCTTCGAAGTACTCGTTGAGAAGGAATGGTTATCTTTCGGGCATAAATTCCAACAGGTAAGTAAATAATTTTGCATGATCTATATCATATTGTATGCTATAGTTGGGGTCAAGCAAATATTTGACGCGTGACACTTCCATATTGTCATGGGTGTCAAATACGACAGGCCACTCATAATATAAAAGTTACTAATGGCTAATTTATATTCAATAATTACCACCCACTCGAAGTATTTGTATCTTTATCCTTTTATATGACTAAAAAGAGATATACATAATTCTCGTCGATTTGGTCAAATCATATGGGCTGCAGATCCGCATTTTATTTATTTCAAAACGAGTGATGTCGTTGTATTGTTGACATTCTGTATTTGGTTTTGGATTTTGAGTATTTAAATCATTTTATTGCCTTTTTATAGTGTTCTATTGTCTTTATTTGTGTAGTGTTTCCCAGCAATCATTTTCTGCAAAGGTTTATAAATAACAATATTCGTCAGTCCGGCCCTGACTAAGTATCGCAAAGTGGCAAAAAACAGGATCTGATAGTGCGTTTAAAAGGATCATTAAACTCGAGCACCATTAACACAAGTGTAAACAAACTTTGTTTGTGTGATGATGCCAAAAATAAAAAGGAAAATTTGTCACCGGAAAAAGTGGTACCTGATAAAAAACTATACAAAAAGTCCATTCACTTTAAACTATTGAACCGCATTAAGTACTTGCAGGAACGCCTTAATTTTATGGAAATTACTTTAACTAAGCTTAAAAAGCGTAAAAATAATATGGAAAATAAAAATAAAAGTCACAAAAAAAAACCTACGACGCCCAACAGTGAAGCGATACAGAAAATCGGTAAGTCCGAAATAAATAAGAAAAACATTACCGCTGTAAATGAAGTAACTAATCCTAAACCAACTGTTTACACTAAGTCAAAAAAATGTAGAATTTTAATTGTTGGAGATAACAATGCAGTGGATTGTTCGATTTTACTAAAACGTTTTTTAAAACCGGAGGAGTGGTCTATTACCGCGTTTTCGTTACTTATTTTCGGCGGGACAAATAATGCTTTGAGGGGACACCCAGTAAATGGTTACAGCCTAAGCAAATGTCTCGATGGCCTACATAACACTTCTACCACTATTGTGGGTGCCAGCTACTGTAAAAATCGAAATATTCTGAACAAAATAATGTTTGAAACAAATAGTGTTCTCTATAGAGTCTCATGTCTCAAGGACAATGTAAATTATCTTGAAACCAATCGCATTTTTAGTTGTGAAAATATAATCAATTTTAATCCCTTTCTTAATGACTTTAAAAAAAAGGTAATATTAAGTGCTTTCTGCAACAATTTTCTAATAAACCCCGCGATTGACTACCAGTGCTTAATTAATGTGCCTTTACGCAGACATGCAGAGTCTGTTGTTCTGTCCAACAACTCAAGGATCGACGATCCTGTGGATGGATTGGAAATCGATGTTAACGAAGCAGTTTCTAGTCTCTCAAAAGACTGCTCATCTATGACAACGCCGGATAATGTTTGTAATAATGACTCTATTATTGTTATTGATGATACTGTGACACCTACTACCTCTAGTCCTAAACAGTTTTTTCGTGACGACCAAGCGGTATAAGAGCCCCGTAACAATTAATTTGCAAAATATTCAATGTTTAGGCAATAAGTTCTTAGATTTAGGTGTCGCTCTTGACAAGAATAAGTGTGAATTTTTATTACTAACGGAGCACTGGCAAACCTCAGATCAGCTCACGGAAATTAAATTAAAGGATTTTTCTCTTGTAGGTTCGTTCTGTAGAAAAATGTTAAAGCATGGCGGTGTTGCCATTTATAAGAATGATAAATTTTCAGGCAATTTTGTAGTATGTAATGTTGAGGATCTCTGTACTGAAGGTTTGATTGAATGTGCATGTATTAGGTTGGATAAATTAAAGGTTATTTTAATGGTGCTCTATAGGCCACCAAGCGCACCCTTTGTTGAATTTCTGAATCAATTTAATAAAATTTTGAATCAAGTGTTTATCGGAATATACCATGATTATTGGTGGTGATTATAATTTGAACTTTTTAATCTCTAGTACTCACAAAACTAGGTTTTTAGATTTGATAAGTAGCTATAACATTAGTGTTAGCATAAATGTACCCACCAGAGTAACAGAACAAAGCAGAACATGTATTGATAATTTTTTAATAACTCCGAATGTAATTTTTGAGGTCGCGATAGTAAATTTAAATCTTTCTGATCATTATGCGCTGTTTCTTTGTTTTGAGACCTCCTGTTCCTCTAATCATAAGAATAAATCTGTTATTAAGAGAAATTTTTCACAAAACAATGTAAGTTTATTCATTGATTATTTACGCGAAGAAAATTGGGAGAGCGTTTTTTGCCAAACTTGTCCTAATAAAGCGTTTGACAAGTTTTCTGAAATTTTGTCCTATTACTATGAATCTAGCTTCCCTTATAAGCGTTGTGTTCCTCGGATAGAAAGGCCTAATACTCGCAAACTACCTCCGCAACTTGCACTACTTAAGAATCATGTTGCGTTATACTCCGAGCTAGCAAAAACCAATAATCGATATCGCGATATCAGCAGGCACATAACAAAAAAATATAGAATGAAATTGCAGGAATTTTTTAGGGCGACTAATGATAACAAGATAAGAGCAGCGCAGAATAAAACGAAGGCTATGTGGAGGGTTATTAACGACATACAAAAAAAGAATGCAGGTAAGCATGACATAGAAGTTTTTGAGAATGATATCAGGTTACCTGACGAGGAAGTGGCTGATAATTTCAACAATTTTTTTCTTTCGATTCCTGCAGACGATGACTACGAGACTGATTTTGTAGATAAGTATGTTCCCTATTCCACTAAGACTTTTTTCCTGGCACCAGTGTGTAATATGGAAGTAATGTCTCTAATTGCCAGACTAAAAAATTCTAATTCTGCGGGAAATGACAATGTTTCGAATAACTTGCTAAAGCAATGTTCTGTGCAGCTAAGCGATGTTATAACCTTTCTAATAAATCTTTCCTTCGCGACAGCTATTTTTCCTGATGGACTTAAAGCTGCGATTGTAATACCAATTTATAAAAAGGGCGATAGAAATGTTTATGCAAACTATCGTGGAATAAGTCTACTCACCAGTATTTCCAAGTTATTTGAGTTAGCCTTGAAGGATCAACTTTTTTCCTATTTTAAAAATAATAAATTGCTTTCCAACGCACAGCATGGTTTCGTGGCTAATAAAAGTACCGAAACGGCTCTATGCGATTTTCAAGCGACAATAGTAGAAGCCCTCGATAAGCGACGGTACGCAATGGGACTTTTTATTGACTTTAGCCGGGCTTTCGATATGGTGAGTCACCAGTTACTATTGTATAAGTTAACTCGTTATGGAATAAGAGGTATACCACTTGATTTCATAACTTCTTACCTGTCCGATCGATTTCAAACAGTTATAGTGAATGGTAAGTCAAGTCAGCGGTCAGTCATTAAAACCGGGGTACCGCAAGGTTCCGTTTTGGGGCCGCTACTTTATATTATTTATTCTAACGATTTGATATATTTTCTCAATAAGAGTTCACCTAGTGTCAAGACTATATGTTATGCCGATGACACAAACGTCCTTATCATCGAAGATGACCTAAATAATTTAAAAATCACAGCCGAAAAAGTCTACGATGGAGCAATAATCTGGTCTGACAAGAACAAACTTAGTTTAAATAGAAGCAAAACTAAGGCTTTAACTTTTTCCTGCTCTCGGCAGCAGCAATATGGTATAACTTTATTCAACGAAAACTCCACTAATACTGTCACATCTTCAGAGAACGCCCCATTATTGGGAATTACTATAGACCAAAAACTTCAATGGCACACTCAGATTGAGAACATTTGCGTCAAGCTACGCCGGAATTGCTACGCACTACGCTTCATGTCTCAACACTGTGGCAGGGATGTTTTGTTGGCACTGTACTATGCGAGTATACACTCATGTATTCGATATGGGATACTGAACTGGGGGACATCTGCGGGTGTCAATCGCGTTTTCCTGCTTCAAAAATATGCTGTAAGGATTTTGGGTGGGTTGAGTTTTCGCGAGTCATGCAGAGAAACTTTTCAGGGTCTTGGTATTTTGACTGTGGCAGGTATTTATATCTTGGAAATTTGTTCTTTTGTTTACCGGAACAGGTCAACTTTTGAGTCCGTTCGTACGAATCATCGCTATGACACGAGAACGCGTGATTTATTACTCCCTGACCTGCATCGAACGGCTTTCTATCAGAGAAACATTGCGTTTGGTGGATGCAGGCTCTTTAATGCTTTGGATGATGGCATCAAATATTCTCCTAATATAAAAATTTTTAAACGTAGGCTTAAACAACGGCTTCTGAGTAAAAATTGTTACTCCGTTCAGGAATTTTTCTCGTGAGTGTTGACTCTGGTTGATTTCAAATATTTTGTTTTATGATATATGTATTAGCGACTTGTTGATATTGAATTTTATATATTAGTGTTTTATTTTTGTATATTTTATTTTATTTTATTTAGTTTTCTCTTTTTTGACGTATTCCTCAATTATTGTATGTTTTTTGTACTTTTGAATTGAGAAATAAATATATTGATTGATTGATTGATTGATTGATTATAAAGTTGGTGAAATCGAAATAACTCTAGTATTGGACAAATATGACAAGATGGAAGTGTCACGCGTCAAATATTTGCTTGACTCCAACTATACATACAAACGAACTGTTCTAGATTTTTATGCAATTTTTACTTTGTGTCAAGTGTTCCTTCTTCTAAGCGTGCACCAATAAAATCTTTAATATTGATTTTTGAATTAATATGGAAACTTCCAAAGGCACTTGCTGCTATGCAATAATAACAAGTACTTTTTCGTTCAGAGAGTTGGTCATGGTGATGATCATCATAGCGACGCCGATCGTTCTCCAGTATTCTTGCAGTTCATTGACTGCGTCTGGCAGATCACTCAACAGTTCCCGAACGCGTTCGAATTCAACGAGCATTTCCTTATAACCATTTTGGACCACCTCTATTCCTGTAGGTTCGGGACGTTCCTGTTTAACAGCGAAAGGGAACGAGTTATTGAAAGTAAGTATAGTTCTAATTTACACGAATAAATAGCATAACATACAATTTGTCCAGGACTTGGTAAAATAATTATTTTTGTATGTTATTTTAGTGTATTAAAGATGCATTTAATTTCAGGGTTCCCTTGCTAATAAATAATTAACTAACATTATATGGCAATCACTGAAGGTTTTTGTCCGCAATATTTCGGTAGCTACAGATAAATGTGTCGATATATTTCGAACAAACCTGATTATTTTAAGTTAAATATTTATTTCAAAAACGATTGTAGCGATTATAGTCAACATCATATATTTTTGAAAAGGGAATTTAAAACCCTATCAATATACTCAATAATATGCAGGTTGTTCCCTTTAAAAATATATACAGTGTGTATCAGCCAAATGGAATAAATTCGATAATAAATACATGGGGGCGTGTCCGAAAAAACGCTCGGACACGTCGATTGGTATTTCTAGTTGCGCATTTTTTTCAATAAAGACTTTATACAGGGTGTGTCATGTAACAGTGGACAATACTAACTTTCTTATTTTAAATGCAACACCCTGTATATTATTCAATTTTTGGAGTCTTCAGAAAATACTAGACATATTTCATGTATAATATCCTATACCTATCTTCAACTGTTTCGGAAATATTAGTGTTTTCAGATTTATTGGAAAAATCAAGAACACACTAAAAACTAATAAGTAATACTGTTTATTTTTGATAATGTAAAAAACAAAAAAAAAACATTAATGTAGGAGATGTTGAAAATGTTCGCCGCGAACGTCTTGGCAACATCCTAATCTTAAATAGAAATTTCTTCTAACGTTACTGAACATCTCAGGCGTGACCGATCTAATCGCAAGTTCGTCTTCTTAAGTCATCAAGTCGAGGGGTTTAGTTTTGTATACAATATTTTTGACATTACCCCATAAGAAGAAGTCTAATGGCGTCAGATCAGGGGATCGTGCTGGCCATTCCATCGATCCACGCCTCCCTATCGTCCGATTTGGAAATACTCGGTTGAGGTCCTGCCGGACATTGATTTGGTAATGGGGCGGTGCTCCATCTTGCTGAAACCATATCATATTCGCTGGAAGTTGTGGGTTTTGCAAGACATTATTTTGGAGCAGTGCTAAATAATTATCGCCATTTAAATTGCCATTAATGAAAAAGGGACCTATGATATGATCTCCAACAATTCCTGCCCAAACATTAATCTTTTCAGGATATTGCATATGTTCTTCTCTCATCCAGTGAGGATTTTCCCTAGACCAATAGCAGCAATTCTGACGATTAGCATGACCGTGAAGTGTAAAGGTGCACTCATCAGAAAACAAAACATGTTCTAATTGGATCACATTGTTATCTAACATTGCCATCATTTGTTCACAAAAATACGTTTTCCTATCAAAATCGTCTTCCATGAGCTCATGAGTAGCTATTATTTTATAGGGATACATTTTATTTTCTTATAATGTTTGAATAATCGATGAATGGCAAACATCGAACATTGCGGCTGTTTTTCGACTAGAAGTATGTGGGTTTTCCTGAAACTCAAGCATAATATCTAATTTGGTGTCATCACTTATTGCATTGGCAGCTACCTTTGTTATCTGCTTTACATGGCCAAGCTGGCGAAACTGCTTTTCTATTTTACTAATTGTACCTTGAGTTATACGCGGCAAATTTGGAAATTTTTCATGAAATAAGCGAGCAACTTCCATTTGTGTCCGTGTTTTATCTCCATAACCAATCATCTGTAGAATTGTTATTTTGTGCATTTCTGTTAAATAAACCATTTTTCTGATATGCAGTTAACGAAATTCAAACGACTATAACACTGACAACTACTGTCATGTAGACAGACTAACAATTTGCTAAGGTCAGGCGTTTTAAACAAAAGTAAACAAAACTATTTATACCTTTTTTTTATTTCATATCAGTAAAACATTTTAACGTAAATTTTCAACATTTCCTACATTAATGTTTTTTTTTTGTTTTTTACATTATCAAAATATGCATGCGCGTTAAGGAACGAATTTCTTGCGAAATCCATAGCTGCTAGCACTTTGCAATTTATATTTATTTTCACTAAATACGTAACATCTACTGTATTTATTTATTCATTTACATTCTACAACATTTACAAGATAAATTACAAGCTTAGAATAACCTAAAATATCCCTTTTGGCAATAAATTTAAATCTTTCCAGTGCGTTGCTTTGAACTGGTTCAGTTTTTTCCAGCAGAATGAGGGTTGTCTGTGGTGTTTTGCAGGGTTCAGTGCTTGACCCGGTCTTATTTTTACTTTCTATGAATGGTTTGGCTAAGATTGATATCCGCGGTATTTTTACCATGTTTGCCGATGGTACTACCATCTTGTGGCGAGTTTGGGATTCTGATGAATTTATTTATTTATTGCCTATATACGGGAAATCCCATTAGAAATTAAAGCTTGTTGTGCAGAGTGATCTGTTCTTTGTTAAGCGGTGGTGCGACTCTAATATTTTGTGCTTAGTAATAGACCATACTATTCCCTTCCTGTTCTACAATGATATATTCTAGTCGCTAAATCCTCAAACAAATAATATTAATTAAAATAAAAATAAGAAATATTTCCTGATCACCAGCTCAGATTTTCAATTTGTTTTTATTCTTCGAACTTGTTATTATTATTTTGTACCTTATGTGTAGATACGTGTTCTAAATCATGAAAATTCATGTGACACTGTGATTTCAAATTTGATCTTTCTTAAGTCTTCTCAAAACATGTTCTGTGATATAATTGAGTTCCAACTCGTGATACGTTGTCGATTTGTTTGTGTATTAGTACCTACTATGTGTTCACATTGTGGAAATTGTTTTTACATTTATGAGTATTGGTTTACATTGTAGCATAGCATAGGTTCTTCAATGTTTCTTTACGCCGGGAGAAACTCCTTTGACATCTGTTGATCATTCGTATAACTATTTGGCTCTGTGGTTTGTAGAAATTTGTAATTAGCTCTTTGCTTGAATGTTTGTGATTCATACAGATTTAATTTAAAAGTAATGTTGCAAAAATTTTGGCGCCTTTTTAATAAATTTGTAACTATTGTGGGTTGGGATTGGGCACAAGGCTTTAGGTAACTCGTATATTGCACAGTCAGAAGTACTTATCAGCCTTATCAATTTTAACAAGAGACCATTGTGCCAGACCTTGTCAAATGATTTGCTTACGTCAAAGAAGACCGCTCCCGTGTGCGCTCTCTTGTTGAAGCCTTTGATAATGTTTGCAGTGAGTCGAGTGGTCTGCCTGACTATGCAATGTTCGGGCCGGAACCCAAACTGTTCGGCAGGCAGAACGTTGCGCATGAAAACAAAGTCGTTAAGCCTACTCAAGATTATCTTTTCGGCGATTTTCCCTAGCCTCGACAGCAGGCTGATCGGCCTGTAGCTAGCGAAGTGGCCTTCTCTGATTATCGCCTGGGATAAGCTTACTATGTTCCCCAAAGCTCGGTCTGGTAGATTTCGCAACGCTATATTCTTTAATCCGTCAAAACCATGGGCTTTTTTAACACGCTTATTAGGGACTTAACCTCGTTTGAGGTGACTTGGGGAATGGCCCGGAACGGGTGATTGATGTTTTTGGAAATCTGTATCGTCCTTGAGACCCTCTCATCTCTTAACGCGTCATTGGTCGGGTTTTCACTGACTTGGTCGCAGAGTTTGTCTGCGAGTAATTCAGCTTTATTCTGGGCATCGATTAGAACCGCACCTGTTTCCTGGTTTTTTTAGGTGGGACATGGTTGCTCGTGCCCCTCTGGTCTAGGTCCTAGTCATTCTATAAATGGAATTATCCGCTATAGATAGACCTTGGACGTTGTCGTCCCACAGGTTCGATTGCCTTTCACTCAGCAAATCCCTGAGTACCTGGGCTTCCCGATTCGCCTCCGCCTTGATGCGAGGATCACCGGTACGATAACCGGTTTTTAATTCTAATGCGGTTCTTAATTTCATCGCTTAAAGTTCCGTATTTTGAAAATCCGGACACTTTTGTGACAGATACTTAGGGCAGAGCTTCGTTAATGTCATCTGTGATCTTTCTTACTGCGTTATGAATGTACCTCCACATTGTATGTATTGTTAACGCGCGTATATAGCAATAATTTATAATTTAGAATAACTTTACTAGTTTTTGTTGTTAATAGCGCACTGATAGGGCCCCTTGATCTGCTAAATCTTATAAAACAATATTTTTCGATGTTAAGGGACACGCCACCAATAAAAACGTGACATATCATCAGCAAATAGTAAATAGTGTGTGCTCAGCATACCGTCCAGGTTATTAGTAAACAAGTAAGATCTCAGCCATGAGAGTAATCCTGAAGTTCCGCTTTAAAAGTAGCGTTTCCAGATTTACCTTATCGAAAGCCTTGCTGAAATCTGTATAATATATTGCATGGGAACTATTGATAAATAGGAAATAGCCATTTTTATTTATTTTTAGTTTCTCTTGCATCTTTAGACATTCTACCAATTTGACCGTTCGGTTTCTTAACGGTTTAATTACAAAAATTTCTTCTGGTTTCCAGAAATTAAAGACAACACCGTCTCCTTATGGTCCTACACGAACAGCAATTTGGATCTCTACCGCAACCCGCTCTACTGGGCCAACAGCAAACAAGAGCGGGTTTTGGTTCCTATAGCCAGTATAAGACACATCAAGTTGTGGAAAGCGTACTATTGTCGCTGGAATCCCAGTATGAGAACCCAGGTAAGACGGAAAATATCTCGATTTTTAGACAAAATACATAACAAGTTCTTACACAGATTCCAGGGGATTGCTATAGTCTATTTCAGAAAGGTGTAGAGTAATAAAATGGGAAATTCCGTCCAGTTCGGCTCAATTTCGGTGTCGGCCATAGGCGCAGGTAAACTTTGTGCATTAAATTATTTATAACTAACCAAAAATTTTAGAGAATTAGGGTAACGGGTATTAAGATATCTCCGGAGAGTATTACATTGATAAAATCATATCTTGAGGGGAGACTGCAGACCGTTAGGGTTGGTAGTGTGGAGTCGGCAGAGGGTGCAATAAATATCGGGGTGCCCCAGGGTTCCATTCTGGGGCCTATATTATTTCTCATATATATAAATGACCTACCATCTATTGAATCAAATGCTAAATTCGTACTATTTGCTGACGATACATTATTTTCCTTCTCTGCGGACTCCCTCGCTCGATCACGAGAGGGCTCATTGGGCGGACGGTCGGGGGCCAAACGATGGTTTGACACTAATAAACTTCTACTAAATAACGCCAAAACGAACGAATTGACCTTTACAATGAGGAATCTCGGGGACGAGGAAGCAGACAATTCCACTATGAATTTCCTTGGGGTCACTCTGGATCGTAGACTGCATTGGGGCAGTCATATGGATTCCTTAGCTGGTAAGCTCGGCAGCTCATTGTACCTTTTGCGTAACCTCAGTAGCTGTGTCTCACAGAATATACTACGAACGGCATATTTTGCCGACTTCCACTCCCGCCTGTCCTATGGCATTTTAATCTGGGGTCACGCACCTGTTGCTCAGCGTGTATTTGGGCTACAGAGAAAGGCTATACGAGTGGTCGCTGGGTTGCGCTTCAGGGATGATTGTAGGGACGCGTTCAGGCAGTTGGGAATACTTTCAATGCCATCCTTATTTGTTCTGGAATGCCTCCTCTATGTTAAAAAAAACTTAACTGATTTTGACGCCCATAATAATATCCACAACTACAATACAAGAAATAACAACAATCTTGTACCGTCATACTCGAGAATAAGAAGGTGTCAGAGTGGTCCTAGATACTGGGGAATAAAATTTTTTAATATGTTGCCTGTTGTTTTTAAAGAAATGCCTTTTAATACATTCAAGGGTAGGATTAAGGCTATACTTTTGGATAGTGTGTTGTACAACATTGATGAGTTTTTTAATTGTGTCTTTGTGTGATTTTAATTCTGTAACTGTAAACGTATACTTATTTTTTATTAATTAAAACTTTATGACGTATGTAAATCGTAAGATTGGAACATAAATAAATTGATTTGATTTGATTTGATTTGAAGATAAAATAGTATTGTTTGTAATATTAAAATTTCAAGTAATTGCGTAAGAGGATTAGGAAAGGTATGTTTTCTGGGCAGAAGTGTCAAAATCGAAATATTGTGTAGGGATTAGTTAGGTAGTAGATTATAAAGTTACGTTTTGCGTTTAACAGGTACCGAGTTTGGCTCTGGCCTCTTTGGCTGGATCATATAAATATGTGGTAATTTGGAATAAACTTCATATATCGTGTGTGTATGACCTTAATAAGTATATTTGTTTAGTTTAACGCATCGGTATTTGCTGTTAAGCCGTATATAGTGTTCACAGTATTATAAGATTAGTAATAAAATGGCAACATTCACACCAACAAAAAGATGTTCCAATAATTCTTCACTATCAGTGAGTGAGAAAGTTATTATTTTAAATGTACATGATTGCATAAAATACCATTATCCGAATTTTACTGTACAAGAAACTGTCGACCGATGTTCCCGAATGACTGGAGTTGGAAAGTCCACTGTTTTTAAATTATTGCGGGAGAGAAAACAGCAGGTCAAGTGGAACCTCCCAAGAAAAGTCCAGGCAGACCAGTAAAACTCCTTGATGAAGACACCGAAAGTGTAGTTCGAAGAAAAGTTCACTCTTTTTATTTTAAAAAAGAAATACCCACCCTAGATAAGATTCTAATGGAGCTTGGCCAGGATGACAGTATTCCGTTTATAACTAGAAAACTTATATGGACCACTTTAAAAAATATGAATTTTGTCTGGGAAAAGCATAACCGTTAATCACTTTTACTGGAAAGCGATGAAATTGTTTGCTGGCGACGAAAATACTTGAGAAGTATAAAGCAGTACAAAAGAGAGCAGAAGAAAATCTTTTATCTTGATGAGACGTGGATTAATGAAGGTTATATAGTACCAAAATTGTGGCAAGACAAAAATATAACCAGTGCTCGCCAAGCTTTCATGGAAGGCCTGTCAACGGGTATTAAGGTGCCTTCAGGTAAAGGGAAGAGACTAATAATCGTCCATATTGGAAGCGAAGAGGGATTTTTAAAAAAAGGTTTGCTAACCTTTCAGTCGTTCAATACGGGAGATTACCACGAGGACATGAATTCGAATGTTTTTGAGGACTATTTTGGTGAAATGATAAAATATCTTCCAGCTGATTCAGTAGTAGTTATGGATAACGCAAGATATCATTCACGACGCACAGAGAAGACTCCAACTTCATCTTGGAGAAAACAAGAAATTATCGACTGGTTAACCATCAAAAGTATTGAATTTGAAGATAATTTGATAAAGAAGGAACTATTAGCTATAGCAAATTTACACAAGCATCGTTTTATGAAATATGCCGTGGAAGATATAGCAGAAAAACATAGTGTAACTGTGCTGCGCACACCGCCATATCATTGCGAGCTAAATCCTATAGAACTTATATGGGCGCCAGTGAAAGGATTTGTAGCAAGACACAACACGACATTCAAAATAAAAGACGTTAAGCTACTGTTTGATCAAGCCATTAAGGAAGTGACACCAGAGAACTGGCGGAAAGCAGTCCATCATGTCATTAAAGAAGAGGAGAAAATGTGGGATTTTGACCACCTGATCGATCGGACCGTCGAACCGTTAATTATAACGTCAAGAGGAGATGACAGTTCCTCAGATGACGAAGAATATTATGATTTTTTATAATTTAATTTCTGTATAATGTATTTTTTTAAAAATGTTAAATAAAAAATAAGTGTAGCTAATACTATGCACATAATGCCTAATTTTTATTCTGTGAAAATAAAATTCTTTCCTTTTGACGAATATCCTACCGGCACGCCTTTGTCACACCATTTCCAGTGTTTGTGAATGGATAACAATAGGCAAAACCCATAAATTGACCCAAACCCGGGTGGTACTACCTGCACTTGATGAAAAGAAAGAATTTTGCAATGAAATCAATGCCAAATTATGAAAGTGGCTTAAATATTCGTTGGGTCACTCTGTAGTCCCTTTGCATACCTAATGAGCTTTTATTACTCTACACCTTTCTGAAACAGACTATAAGCGGTATAACTTTATAATATTTTAATGTATTACTTATATTTTTCCTTTTTTTTAGGACCCAGTCTATCAAAGGATAAGGGAGCTCCTCAGATTAAAAGAACAACTGGAAAACACTGCCAACGAATGTCGAAAAGAACAGCAGCAGAGAATGACTAGGAGCAATGCTAGCCCCACGTGATCCGAGGCTATTTCTGAAGCAAATATAGGGTAAGACTGTAAAAGTCCAGTATTTTGGTTTACTTTAGGTTTTAAAGTTAATCGTGCTGTACAGTGTGTTTCGATTTTTTTTTTTAATTCAGAATATCACCAATCAAACAAACTAACAGGGTCAATATTAATGTCAATATCATTGTTAATCTATCACAAATTGATGATGTCAGGGCTGCTTAACATAATTATCAATATTTCTTTCACTCAAAGATTCTTGTTATTCTGCGCTTATTGATGATGAGAATGATTGATGAATGTGATGATTGAAAATCCTTTATCCATCTTGTTGACAGAGCTTACTGCTTTAAAAGCAGATGGACGATATACAGGGTGTCCGATAAATATAAAGCAAAAATTCGGTAGCATGTTAGGGACCTCAAAATGCTAGTATCTCATATACATTTTTTTCCTACTTTTTAACGGAAACAAATCTAATTTTTGTTAAATCTACAAAAACACTGTATTTGAAATTACCTAAAATTTTGATTAGTATCAATGAATTAAAATATGAATTAACTGAAGCATATGTTCAAGATGGTACAGGGTGTTCGCGTATATTTTGCCCAATAGGTATCTCCATTATTATTGGTTTTAGAGAAATTGTTAAATTGGCAAAGTTATAGTATTTTCACCAAACCTTCAAGAAATGAAATGAACAAAAACAACTAAGTATTGGAAGTGACAGTTTTTTAACATGTAACAGTTTTTTCAAATGGACTACTCCCTATTTTTTCATTGTATTACTTAAAGAATTGTATCCTTTTTTAAATATATAGTGGTTGTTGGGGTTATTTTTTACCATTTTGGGACGAAATTAAAACATAACACAACATATATATTACTTTTATAATTGCTCAAAATGGCAACCGTTCATTAAAATGCAGGATTGGTAACCCTCTTTTAGTTTTTCAATTACATTAGCAATCATATGTGGCCTACCGAAGTTGAGAAAGTCAATTTCAATTTGGATTTGTTCCTACAAATCGGCAACACTATTTGGTCTGGATGCAGATATCTTGTCTTTGAGGTAGCCCCAAAGAAATGTGTCTAATGGTGTTAAGTCGGGACTATTGGGAGACCATGCATTCGACCAATTCAAATGTCATAATTCTCATTGAGGTATTCTCTAACTGGAAGAACACTATGACATGGAGCACCATCTTGCTGCCATATAAAATTCCTTGCGGCGTTTAGAGGAAAAGTTTCAAGAATATCCTCTATTTCATGTGCAAGCATTTCACGATATCTAACTCCATTTAAAAATCCATCAATGAAAATTGGACCGATGATTTTGTTTTACACTATGCCGCGCCATACATTTACTGATACCCACCCAGAACGTATCACTTTAACTGTAAGATGCGGATTCTGCGATGCCCAGAAGTGTGTGTTTTTGGGATTTGGAGCTGAAGCCATATTAAAAGAAGATTCATCGGTCCATATAATGTTCTCAAACAAATTGACGTTATTGTTGAGGATGTTTGTCATGTGACGGCAAAACTCCAAACGTCTTTGTTTCTGTTCTTTTGTTAATATTTGAACTTTTCTGAATTTAAAGTCGTGGAATTTTAAAAACTACTGTGCAACATTTGCCAAGATATCTTGCACAGTCCCTTATCGAATTTTGTGGATTTTCTGAAAACAAATTAAGCTTCTAATTGATACGAAGTGAATATAAAAACAAATAAAAATTACCTTGAAAATATAAAAAAACAGCAAGTTCTTTATCCTCAAGTATCCGACAATGTATTTTCTTTCTTTGTAATGTTTTTCGCTCAGAAAGTTGACGAAACACATTTCGGAAAGTGTTATCGCTAGGAATTACTAAATGTGGATGTCGCCTTCTGAATTCGCGTTGCGCTTCTCGCTTGTTTTGAATTTCGAACTTTTGCTCTTCAGAGTATCCCATTTAGACCCTGGTTTTGACAACGTTTATTAAGATTTGTCAAGAAGACACAAGTTGCCAAGAGCAATTTAGTCAAGGTAACAGGTATTGCTATGAGTAACATGAGCCATTTACAAAACTTTAATGAGGATAATGATAATTCTATTATATTTTCGTATAATTCCAAGACGGTAAAAAATAACCCCAACAATCACTATATATTTAAAAAGAGGATAGAATTCTTTAACGGATACAATGAAAAACTAGGGGGTATTCCATTTGAAAAAACCGTCACTTTCGATACTCAGTTGTTTTTGTTCATTCCATTTTCTGAAGGTTCAGTGAAAATGCTATAACTTATACAATATAATTTAACCATTTCTCTAAAACCAATAATAACGGATATATCTATTGGGCAAAATATACGCGAACACCCTGTACTTCAATACACTTTCTTATCTTTTTGATGTGTGATTATTGTACTTGATACCATATTCCAAGATCGTCTGGAATTTGGAGGCAATGATTAGTTATCCTTTCAAGCAACTCTTTTCTTGTGGTTAGTGATGTTGTTTTTTGTGATGACCCCCCAAAAAAGAAATCCTATGGATTTAGGTCAGGAGACCTTGGTGGCCGTATAATAGGTCCGCCTCGACCTATCCACCGATTACCAAAATTATTATTATCAGATATATATCCACACCAGTTCTCTAGTTTGCGAGGGCACATTTTATAATAAAATATTAAAATTTCGTTGTAAGAATTGTAAGGACAGACCACCATTTAATATTTCTTCCAAAACGAAAGGACCAATCAAATGATTCCCAATGATACCCGCCCACACGTTAATCGTTTTATGTATTATGCATCCTAATATACAACTTTATTTGATCCTTTACTTTAAATATTATGCTTATGGACTAAAATTATGTTTATGAATGGTGTGAACCTTTTAAACATGTTAAGGATGAGGGTATTGTTCTTGAAGAGTTTCATGAGCAACTCATGGTACATCAGTAATCGTAACTAACCTGAACTAACTATATCTAATAATTTATTTTAATAGCGTCAAATTAAAGTTTAGTAAGGCCAATTCAATTCAACTTTATAAATGTAACTCGAAAACTAAGTTTTAAGCAAACAATATTGACAGTCTATGTTGGGCCCTCCTAAAACCTCCCATAAAACCATGTTAAATAAAAATCTTAAGCACCACTAGACTTAAGCTAGGAAACCTCCATCATTGCTTTGTTTCGCCTTATTTCTAAACCATTGCCCATTTGTGTTCATGTAACATACTGTACAGCTTAAATTTTGAATACACTTATGCTTAAAACTTTTATATTTTGTACTGAATACATGTAGATTCCTTGTACAGCGATGTAAAACACTTTAATATCATATATAACTTATTGTACCAAAAACGTATGTTTAACTACTAACTGTAAGTTGAAATATTTTATATTGTAATAAAATATTTGACAAAAATGGTTGGTTTTAATGAAACAAGGAAAACCTGCTGATTCCGTCAGTGAATTGTCCCCCTCCTCCTCGATGAGCTAATCGACCTAACCTAACCTGAACAACAAACGGTTTTTTTTGGGCTGTAAAATAATATATTTTATGTCTCCACTTCAAAAATAATAGCACATTCGCAATAATTGGAAAGAACGTCAAAAAACTTAAAGTTACATGAAACAGATTACAAAAAGAACTCATTAAGTCTATAACAGTTTTTTTTTGAAGTAACTCTTTTTTAGTCTATTCTTAAAAATGTTGATGTTCTACTTTTATACTATTATCTGGGGCATTGAAAATCTAAAATAAATAAAATAAAACCCTATTTGGTAGGTTGCTGTTCAATGAGGCGGTGACATCAATCAGTGTGACCTCTGGTGTTATACTCATGTTTAAGCTGGTATCTCTCAAATAGGTGTCTATTTTTATAAATATATGCATATACCTCCGGTATGTATACAGAATGGCAAAAAAGTCTACCTCGCATACGAAAAAGTGACCTTTATGAAAGTTGTTCAGTAAATTATTCCCCACATTTCTACCTGCCTGAGTTTTTTCTGTCATTTCTGGTTTGGTTGCCATAAAGACCAACTTATTTTTTTTAAATGGAACACCCTGCATATGATAGCATATTTGGATTCTACTGGGAAAACTCTGAATTTTTTGTATTTCAAATTTTTATTCATTTAAAATTGTAACAAACTTTATAATAACAAAGTAAATAGCCTAGAAAATTGAACAACTTAACATCAGAATTCAGTGGATCAGGTGTTCAAGATGACCACCATCTTCTGCTAAGCAAGGCGCCAGTCGATCCCTGAACTTGTCTACAACGTTTAAAGGATGTCCTCTGGAATGGCCCGAATCTCAGCACCAATTCTGACTTTTACAGATTCTAAGTCATTTGGACGGTTAACGTAGACTTTGTTCTTTAAGTGTCCCCGCAAAGAGAAGTCGAGCGGGATTAAGTCCGGGGATCGCGCTGGCCAGTCAATAGCACCTCTTCTGCCTATCCAACGTCCTGGAAATTGTTCGCATATGTATTGTCTAACATTTGCCGCACAATGCGCAGGTGCTCTATCTTGCTTACCTGTTCGTTTATGCCATTATTTACACCCGGTAAAACCATTCTGCAAGAAGGAATTATGTGATTCCTGAGGAGGTCCAGATATTTTTCGCCATTCAAGTTACCATCTATGAAAAAAGGTCACACAATATGTCTACTTACTGCCCGCCCAATCATTAACTTCTTCGGGCCTCTGGGTATGACCTTCCTGGCCAGTGAGTATTCTCAGCAGACCAATAACGATAATTGTGTCTATTAACAATGCCATTTGCGAAGTTATTACCGTTATTGCATCCTTATTTCCATCATCAGCTCACAAAATTCAGCTCTTCTATCAAAATCGTCCTCGTTTAACTCGTGCACCAACTTTATCTTGTAGGGATGCAACTTCTCCTGCTTAAACAAATTTTTCACTGACTGATGAGACACATTTAAATCCATTGTCATTGGCCTGGATGACTGCGTTGGATTTTCACGTATTGAGAGCATGATATCCAAAACTTTGTCTCCCCCGGTTGCTGTTTTAGGTCGACCTGATCTGGCGGCTTCCTTAAGACTGCCTGTTTCTCGAAATTTCTTTACCACTCGACACACCGTTGACTGATTTATTGGAGGTCTATTTGGATATAATTCATTGAAAAGTTGACAAACCTGATCTTGCGATCTCTTCATATTTCTGTAACCGCTCATTATTAAAATATCAACTCGTTGTTTCTCATTCAGATGATCCATAGCGTAAACAAATTAGAAATCAGACAACCAAAAATTAAACAGGAACTCAAAATTGACACCTCTTAGGTCGCTGTCATGAAAGCACCTTGACTCAACTGGTGGGTATTAGGTAGGAATAATTATTAATTAGGATTTATTCATTTTGAGCTGTCATTATCTCGGAAAACGAGTTTTCCCAGTAGAATCCAAATATGTAATCATATGCAGGGTGTTCCATTTAATAAACGTAAGTTGGTTTCTATGGTAACCAAACCAGAAATGCCAGAAAAAATTCATGCAGGTAGAAATGTGGGGAATAATTTACTGAAGAACTTTCATGAAGGTCACTTTTTCGTATACGAGGTAATTCAAAAGTTACAGGCATCATGTGCGACTTTTTTGCCACTCTGTATATTTATTATATTATAGCCTGCATTTTGCTACAACTGGAAGAGTTTGAAAGTAATTATGCGCTACGTCGTAACTCATAACCTACGATCTCCATCCATTAAGAAATGGTCGTTACGTTAGTTGGGCTATAGAGTTGGACTCTTTATAGTTTTTATTAAGTTAAAGCAGGGGTTACTGAAAAATCCAAATTAGAATGGGTGTTTCTTAGCGCCGCCACACTGCAGCCATGGCGCTGAGATCAGCTGGTACATTCCGAGGGAAGACAAACACGTTTTTCTTTGTATTTAAAGACATTTATTACATATTATCCCCTAAGGTTTTTTATAGATTTCTTATAAATAAAAAGTGGTTAAATTTTGCTGCAAATAAAACACATCAAATATATTTTATAGGTTTGTAATTTGTGTTGTTCTACCATGATTGTATATAGTAAGTTATCACAGAGATACATATTTACAATTTAGAAAGTAGACATAGGGTTTCTTACAATTTGGGATTTAAAACATATTCAGGATAAGATAAACCTTTAAAAAAAAATGCAACCAGTCTTAAGTTGTTCTTTGTTTGGTAATATATGAACTTGAATGACAGTTATGGTAGTTTCTAGATGCCAAAAGTTAGCAGTCCTGACTTTAGATTTATATTTTTTTAAGGTTTTATTACCTGCCTAAACTACGATCCCAAAATAATTGGCAAAACTGTTCTTATCACCATTGACGGTGTGCGGGGAAAATAATTTACATCGATTCACACACTTGTAACCGAAATAAAAGCATTCAAAACCGCTTGGGAAGATTGTGCATTAATAAGTCGTTACATGTTGCCAGGTTTTAAAATATTTCATTTAAATTCTCATAAAATGTACCAACATTAGCATGTCATTAAGGGCCTTTACACCCTACGGTACTTGGTCTACTCAATTTGGCAACGCAGGTAAGAAAAACCCATGTCTAAAGGCGCTCGCACGCTTTCTTATCGCCTCTAACCAACGTTCAGTGTCGTAGACAAGTTTTATTCAAGAGGATATTAGCAATTTAGTTTTATTATTTTGGTGGTTATCCAAAACAGCAAATAGTATAATGCAGGCGAGTTCTGTAAGTGATAGTAACCAACAAGTTACTAAACGACGTCATTTAAAACCTGGGGACCGTACAATTGTAAAAAATGTGTATGAGGGAATTCTAAGTACACACAGAGGAATATCATTCACTGATGCAGCAGAACTTTGTGCCACATTGACTAAGACATCTTGCCGTACTGTTTATAGAACTATCAAGGACAATAGGAATACTAAAGTGTCCGATCAGACGGAAACAAGAGAACGGAAAAAGATTTTTATTGATTAGCAAACAAAGTTAGCCATTCGTCGGAAAGTGTACGTAACGCCTTTATCAGTGGACTGTCCGTTGGATTGAAAGCTCCTTCAGGAAAAGGTCGTCGGTTAATTATAACCGACATCGGTAGTGATTCTGGTTTTCTTGAAGGTGGGTTAAACGTGTTTGAATCTCATGATTATCCTTAGGATATGAACTCGGGAGTGTTTGACGATTGGTTTAAATCCATCTTACCGCGTATTGAACGTGGGTCGATAATCGTGATGGATAATGCACCATACCACAGCCGTCGGGTGGAAGCTTTGCCAACTTCTGCGTGGCGAAAAAAAAAATACGAAATATGTAGTGGATGAAATGGCTCGTGAACGAGGTGTTACAATATTACGTTTACCGCCTTACCATTGTGAACTAAATCCAATCGAGCTTATACCGGCGAGTGCAATAAAACTTTTAAATTAAAAGATGTTAAAGAACTGTTAAAAACGGCAATAGCGAATGTACAAGCAGCAGATTGGCATAAGTGCGTATTACATGTCGAGGGCGTAGAAAAAAAATGTGGGACTTAGATGTACGCGTTGAAGTCATAGTAGAACCTATTATTATAAATCCTGCAGATGACAGCAGTAGCGACAGTAAGGAAATGTTTTCATCGTCAGATATAGTTAAAAAAACATTTCCCAAACGGATGAAAATTACTGGAGGGCATCTAGGCAACCCCCCAATTACCGGAAAAATATTTTCATCCGATTTGATATTTGCAAAGAGCTCTTCCAGGAGCTCAAAAAAATGTAAAAAGGGGGGAAAAAAATTTGCTCATTTAAACTTGAAATTGGACAGGGAGCTAGAGTTCGTGTCTGAGAATATGTAAAAAAAATTTTTTTGCTCCATGTGTCGTCATCGCTTTATAACAGTTTTTCAAAATTTAAATGGGCAAAATTTGATAAAGTAATTCCAACATGGATGAAAATTTGCACACAGGTTCTTTGACACCTACAGATCATCGAAAAATTATTTTCATCCAAATTTATTGCGGCCAAGATCAGATCTTCCAGAACATGCATGAAAATTTTTACTTACCATTGAATAGTCACTCAACATTTTACCGCCTCTCGGGAGCATTTCATTTTTTTTTATATTTTGAAACCAGAGACAAATAAGTTTACGAAACTTCCATCTAAATCTCGCAGAAAATTTACGGACAACTCCGGGATCAAAATCACGCGTGCTGGCGAGGTTTTTTGTTATTTGGCATAGTTTAGCCAGGCTCATTTTGGATGAAAACTTTTTTTTTAAAACATAAATAATAACGATTCATTTTAGTCCGGTTGCATGCATGCGGCTGGGGGGTTGCCTAGATGCCCTCCAGTAATTTTCATCCGTTTGGGAAATGTTTTTTTAAACCGCTGGTCAAAATTTGGAAAAAATATTATAGCCGCTCACCGCCCAGCGCCAGACCCCTACTCGACAACACGGATTTCGAGAACGACACTCGAACTATACAAAAACGTGCTTCTCATCCCTTTGGGAGTTCCAAGGCATTTTTGTCACCGCGGCTCTAACTAATAGTGAATAATCGCTGTAATGGTAATAATTAATTTGAAATTGTAACGTATTGTCATTATAACACTTTTTAATGTCGGCGTGGAATATAATTTGTCAAATTATTATCAATTAGTGTTCATTAGATAACAATAGTTAGGAAATTTATAAACATTTATAATTTAGGTTTAGGTTTTGCCCTTAATCCACTATTATAGGTATGTTTTTATTATTATGTAGTATATGAAAAAACATAACGAAAATAACATATACCTTGCTCTATTATTCTTTTTGGATTTATTACCTGCGTAATTTAGTTTCTCTAATTACTTCATTAGATCACCAAATGTAAAAGCTACTAAGTGTAAATATATTATAATAATAAACAAAAAATTCTTATATTTTTTGAATTATTATTGTTTAGAATGACACGCCTCTGGAATTGGTGTTCCTCTTACGTCTTGCACACCCCGGTAAAAATGAGTCGCTGCCAATTATTTTGATACCGGAGTTATAGATAAAATAATTTTTCTAGAAAATACTGCTTTTATTGGATACATATATTTTAGAAGTTTGGTCTATTTTCTCATTTTTGCTGCTTCTTCGTTTTGTTCGAAACTAGAAATTGCTAACTGAAGATAGGAAAAATAGCAGTTATGTAAAGTAAACATATTTAAATAGCTACACTAAAGAAAAATATTCCCAGGATTTACTAAAAATATTGAACATTTATCTAATTTTTTGTGGTCAGAAGTGAACGGCAATTAGATCTCTAAATTTTTATAGCAATAACACATTACGTAAATCTTGAGTACATCTTTCAAATTCTACAATAGACACAGTAAAAATAAATTGAAAAGACTTATCTTGGCTGACCAAAAATTTTATTCAAACAGTCGAATGTGCCGAAGTTGCATAAAGCTATTCGTGTTGTATTGAAGGTACATAAAAACTCCCGGACAAAATTAGCGCAACATCATAAACTTGTCACACATTTGTTCCTATTTTTTCTGAACTAAAGTTCGCTTTAAATGATTTTTTTTTACTTGTTAGTTGGTTCCTTGACACTGTCATAGTTTTCGTTGGTTTTGATAAAAAGTTAATTTTTGTATTTTATTATACCAGGTTTAATCGGGTTTTTTCGAAAATTTGTAGCCGCATATTTTTTAGACTTTTTTCTCACTGTAACCATAAAGACCTTGTAATTATTATACAACAGTATACGTCGCCGGGGAAGAGAAAGAGTGTATGACAGTGGAAAAACGCATTGTAACATAATTACTTTTTGTGACATGTAAAATGAGTCTAATCTAATTTGTACAGGAAGCTGCGTTCAATAAACCAAAGAAGTCGTCCATATAATATGACGACAGGTGTAAATTATTCAGTTAAAATCAGACAACTACTCAACGAAAAGATAAAAGTTAGCAGAAGATGGCAACAGACGACAGACCTATCTGACAGGACTATTTTAAACCCAGAAGCTCAGAAGGGAGATCAAAAAGCTCAAGGAAGAAACAATAAGCTCTTATTTACAAAATTTGTCTGCAGACAATGAACAATTGACAACCAAAAATCAGAAAACATTGTTCATGTCTCCAAAGGAAGTAGCAGAGGAAATTAAATCAATCTAAAAATCCGAGAAAAGCACCAAGATTCGACTTAATTACTGCCGAAATTGTGAAACAGCTACCTAGAAAAGGTATAGTCATATACCTTATTAAAGCAGCCTTTAGATTGAAACATGTACCGTCTTGTTGGAAAGTTACAAAGGTAATAATGTTACCAAAACTGGGTAAACCACATTAAAAACCGATGTCATTCGTCAGAACCCTGGAAAATGAAATAATCTCGCATTGCAAAGAAAAAGTGGCGCTTTTCTGTGAACAGTTTAGTAAAAACCCATCTGCCGATCCAGTGAGAGACGCAAGGGTCTCCAGGACGGTGCAAATATACCACGGGATCCAGAATGTGGCAAATGTCACGACGGAGGAGGTGGCTAGCATCTTAAGTAATTTAAATAACAGGAAGGCCCCGGGTTTCTCCATAATGAGAACAATTTAGTTTTAGGGGAGAGCATTGCACTGTAAGGCAGACAACTAGGCTGGCAACCAGGGCGTTGCAAGGATTCAATAAGAGAGCACAACCGGATGCGGTTTTCTTCGATATCTCAAAAGCGTTCGACAAGGTCTGGCACTGCGGTCTTACGTTGAAACTAATAAGGTTAAGGGCCCCCAACTACCTAATTAAAATAATCACTGCCTTTTTGAAGAACAGAAGTTTTGCCGTCTCGTCGGAGGGCGCGATTTCTGAGCCAAAATATCAGGGCGGGAGTCCCGCAAGGGTCTCCTCTCACTCCGATGCTGTATAATGTATATAGTCATGAAAATGAAATATTCAACGATTGATCAGGTGCATCGGATCACCGACATTATTGAAAGTGCGCTTGAGGAAAAAGAAGTGTGTTCCGCAGTATTCTTAGATGTTGCACAAGCGTTCGATAAGGTGTGGCATGAAAGTTTGATATACGAATTAAATAAAATACTTCCTTAGCAGTATGTAGAGATCTTAACGTTTTATATCTCTGATCGACTTTTTATAATCAAGCAGGAAGATGAATATTCCGACTGAAAAGAAATAAAAGCCGGCGTGCACATTCGCTGATGACACTGCTATTCTCGCAGTTGATCGACCATCAGAGCTCTACTAGAAAACTCCAAATAGCAAGCAAAATGGAAGTGAAAATCAATTCATCTAAATGTTACTACCAAGCACAGCTACTTCTCCTAGATATTAACGGTACAATTGTCCCCAATGATATGAATGCGAAATATCTTGGCATGACTCTTGATGCTAAGCTTCGGTTGAAAAGGCATGTGATAAACAAAATAACTGAGCTAGATTTATTATATGAACAACATTATTGGATTCTGAGCATAAATTCAAAATTATCAATCTACAATAGAATGCTTATTTACAACCAGTGATAGCAATATCAAAATGATACAGACGTTTCAGAACAAAGTGCAGCGTAACATAGTGAATGCTCCTTGGGATGTTCGCAACTGTGATCTTTGAAACCTTATAATTTCAACAGTTCAAGAAGAGATCAAAATGTGCGCCGGCAAGCATGAAGCCCGACTTCACCTACATATCAACGCAGAAGTTCTACAGCTGCTGGAGAATCAACATCACGTCCGAAAACTGAAGAGAACCAACTAAAACGCGAGTAAAAGTGTATTCTTTAGCTTGAGCAATCTAAAGGGCATCAATCACATATCGCAGTTATAAATTTTATTATCGAATACCTGCAATGCAAAAAAAATCATTAAAATCGGACTGTCGCATTATTTTAATTATGATCAGCGCATTAGACTGTGTGATGTTTTTTAAAGCAAAAACTAAGATTAAGATCACAGACTTAAGTACGACGTTTTAAGCAATAAAGTTTGGCACACAGTATACAATATATTATATGTAATATATATATTTATAATAAGTTAATATAATATCACAAAAAATAAAGCAATATATCGTTAGATTTGCCATTTTAACAAAGTCAAATGCATAGTTTCCTAGAAGATTTTTATAGAAAAAAATTTGGCACTTTTTTCCAAATCAAGACTCTTTTTAAAGGTAGTTAGTCACTTTTGGTTAATAACTATAATGGCAGAGTAATAAGCTTCCTTGACCTTTAACGCAACAGAAAGTTCTTGCCAGACCTGTAAAATTCAAGACTTCAACGAACATTTTTTGACGTAACAATAATCGAGTTGTTTTCGTCTATTTTTAATCAGGTGTGCAAATGCAACCAATGACAATAACATTACACTAATAACAGCCTATGGATAGATATCACTTATGCCCTCATACATTACCAACTACCATGAAACGACATTTTTTTGACACCTCAGTAGTCCTTACAATTTAAAAAGTCATTAAGTTTTCTCACCGAATTTCCCTCGAGCATTGATACATATCTCAAAATTTTATTACAACTTCCTCAAGCACGTTATTTTTTAGGTCAAATGACATTCTTTCGAAATCTTTAATAAAATTATCTCGTAGTTATCAATCCTCTTGGGATATTATGGATAATAGTCTTCTAGATGTCACCCTGACACATTTTGAAAGAAGATAGACTATAGTCTATCTTCAAATGGTGCAAGGTAATAAATCAATCAAAACCGTGTTCTACATGGACGTGCAAGATTTTTTGGCATGTATAGATTTAAATAGGCCTGAATTTTTAAACTTGTGCAGAATTAGTACAAGTATCGACATTAAATTCAAGTTTTGTCTGCAATAATATTAAATCTTTTAAGCTTAAAACTATGTACAGCCGTACCATTTGGCTGGGATTTTAGAAAGCAATTTTATCAAAACTAATTAGAGTCTAGGTACTTATTCCGTTTCTGCTCTAATCATTTTATTCCTTTTTTTTTGTACCTAATCCTGGTTACCTCCTAAGTTTGTGGTTATTATGCCTTTATTGGGAATTATACACCTATTTATATCTATACATACCTACCTTGGGTGTTTGTTTCTCAGTGAAACTAGTCAAAGCGTGAAGTGTCTTTGTGTGTTTTTTTAATTGAATATAAAGAATTTTAAACAGTTGCCTGAACGCCCTAGAGTCGGTCCATGTACAGTAAATGAAAAAAAAATTAATTCTTAACCGTTACGTTTCTATTAAAAGTAAGAATGGGGATTTGAGTGTTGACAATGCAGTGCAATTTACAGCAAATATGCTTAACGTTGGGAAAACAACAATATATATACTCTTAAAAGAAGAAAAAAATGTTGGCGTCAAACTCCCAAAAACTTCTCCAGGACGACCAAAACTCGAGTTGGATGACGTTTTAATGCAGAAAATAAGGCGAAAAGTTCATAGTTTCTTTTTAAAAAAAGGAATTACCACCCTGGACAAAATTTTTTCCTCAATCCGAGAAGACCTTTTATGTGTAAAAATACGCGTTGGAAATGATTAAAAAAAATGTGATATCTTCTGTTGGAGAAGAAATTACTTAAGAAGCATCCGAAAAGCCAGAAAAGAAAACAAAAAGATATTTTATCTAGACGATTGGTCATGTCAAGGTCACACTGTGGCAGGATGAAAATATTAAAAGTTCAAGGTAAGCTTTTTTGGAACCCATATTGAAAGTTCTAAAGGCTTCGTTAAAGGTGGTCTACTGATGTTCCAATCTAAAAATACAGGATACTATCACGAAAATATGAATGCCGATGTCTTTAAAAAATGGTTCGAGCAAATGTTGGATCTAATACCAAGAAACGAAATATTTGTATTGTATAATGCAAGTTATCACTCTAGGCTGACGGAGAAATTACCGACAAGTGCGTGGCGTAAAAGTGAAATAACAGAATGGCTAGATTCCTTAAAAAAGAATTATTGGTACTAGCCAATTTACATAAAAGTGTATTTCAAAAATATGTAGTCCAGTACCACTGCGAATTAAACCCGATCGAACTAATATGGGCTTAAATGAAGACAGATGTCGTCAGAAAAAAACACGACTTATAAAATGGTGGATTTAAAAAGACTCTTTAGTGAAGCTATAAGTAAAATCAGTGCGGAAAAATGGAAAAAGTGTATCGATCATGTAATAGAAGAAGAAGCCAAAATGTGGCAGGTAGATATAATAATCGAAGAAATGGCTGAACCGCTTATTATAAACGATGTTAATAAAAGTTCATCTTCCGAATCGGGTTATTATTAGCTATAACGACAAAGTATTATTCGATTTTCGAAAATGCTTTGTAAGATTCTATATTATATCTTGTTTTTGTAACTATATTATATGAAATAGTACCACCCATTGTTATTTATTAGTTAATACAATTTTTTAAATGTTCTTATATGTAATAAATACTTACGAATATAATATAATACAATTTTAGAAGAATAGGCCTGTTTAAGATGTTTAATTAAAAAAATTCCGCAATACACGCTCCTGGCTAAGGGATTTCCCAATAGCAATGGTAAATCCTCAAATATAACAATATCTTGCGATAAATTCAGGGTGGCCCTACCTAAAGAATGCTCATTAATTGGATCCTTTAATGTAAACACAATAGATTTTAAGGGATGGTGTTTAAATTGTTCTTGATACTTCGTGCTATTTAAAGATAGACTATAGAACTAAATTAACCAATAAACTGAAGTTTATGTCATTTTAGCGGCCCAAAATAACTCAACTATACTTACCAGCGAGAATCGGCACTTTTACGAAACGTTCGAAGAAGTTTAAAAATTTGATTACATTACCATTCTCACACGGTCTTCTAATTTCTTATAATAGTCGAAGAAATGGTCAAGGAAGGTAGTTATCCGGCCTGTTTTTTTTTTACAAATTCGTACTTTCCCAATTGCATATAAGGAAGCACATCCACTCCACGTTTAATTTAATTGAGCACTGATTGATCAACAATTACTCCAGTAAATGTAGTAGTATTTCAGTCTTGACTAATGCAACTATTCTTAAAACGTCGATTTTTTCAGGGCTGTTTGATGTGTCAAGAAAATAAGTAAAAACATTTTTGTCTTACGGGTGGGTTCAGTTTTTTGCGAATGACTCGGTAAATCTTACAGTTACGATAAAGTCATAAAATCAGTTTTGTCGCGAATGAAATTCTCTATTAATTTTCACTCTTAATAGCTTTCGATATTTTTATTATTTATCGAGATATATTTATTTTTGTTTTATTTTTTTTAACATGCTTTTTCCAGTTCCTGCGACACCACTCTAATAGCAAAGCAACTCAACGCTAATTTCTTATTTGGTTCAGTGACATGTTTTTCAATGGTTGCTTTATTTTACATTTAAACAAAGACAGTTAGAGTCGCACCAGGTTTTGATTTCTTGAAGATCTTGATTTATAACACTCATTCACCATTACTTGAATGCCAATGAGTGGTGTCATCCGCAAAAAGTGTAAACCGACCACTAACATCTACATTTGTAAGATCCACATACAATAAGAACAAGACAGGGCCCAACACAGAACCCCGAGGTACCCCGAAACTCGATACACCAGAGCATCTTTCACCTTATTCCAATGCCTTGGAAAAATCACAGAGTACTGCCGCAACAGCATCGCCATCATTTAGATTAAGGAAAATATTCTGTAGGAGTGAGAAAATAGCATCACCAGCATCAGGATGACTGAAAACCAAACTGACAGGATAGTTCGTTCGATAGGTCGACAGATAGTTCGAAGATTCCTCCCCTCTTAATTATGTAAAGGAATAGCAATTGGCCTTTTTAAACAGGAAGGCAATTCGCCACGCAGAACAGAAACATTAATGGAATTGACAAGAGCATGAAGTGCGACCTCCGGAAATACCATCAAATCTAGCCGGACATTTATTCTTTATTTGCCTAAAGATGCCTTGCAGCTCCTCCATATCTGTAAAAGTCAGACAAACATCCTATGGAAACTACATATCGGTAAGATATTCAAGAGAGGTCATCTGGCAAGGTAAGTCAGACGTTAATATTTTCGCCACAGAGCAGTAGTTCCGGATATTGGCGATTATCACAGCTATTAGAACTTTGTTGGTAGCAGATCTAAATAGTTCTGTGGAGGTGACAATATATCATTTTCATTGGGCAGCCTCTCCCACCTTCTTTTGCCTTCCATTTTGTCTTGGATGATCGTTTTTGTCTTGACGTTTATTTTGCTTCTCTTGTTCAATAACGAATAGACTGCACTTAATTGGCCTTGTGCCTTTGCAAGTCTCTCTGTGACGTTGTCGTTGCACAATAATTCCTTGTAAAGCGTGAGGCCAAGATATTTAATCTTGTTCCTTCGATTAATTTGTGCATTGCTTATTCTTGTTTGGGGTAGTTTTGTGATAGCATATGAAAAATAAATTGCTTGGGTCTTGCCATCATTAAGACAAAGCTTCCAAGAGTCCAACCATCTCTGAAGGAGACTGATATGGCTTTGCAGACAAAGGACTACAACCCATGGCAACTTCGAGGTTTATCTTAATATCATCAGCGGACAAATACAATACTTAGACCAGCTCACCCTGAAATAAAACACATATTAAATACTACCTTTTCTCGACGCACTGGTAGGGATCCGCTAATACTGGGTACCGCGGCAAAGGGTGGTTCTTCCTTCTCGGCCGGTGAAAGACGCCAATGGTTATATCTGGGTCGATGTCACCACACTACTACAGAGAACCAAATCGCCAAGTATATGGAAAAATAGCTCAAAATTTCCGATGTTAAATGCTTAATCTTGGATAAAAATGAAGATGTTGCTTCCTTTAAGGTCGGTGTCGAGGAATCTTTAATAAAAGGACTTTTGGAACCTAACCTTTGGCCTGCGGGTACTGCAGTAAAGGAATTTCGCCCTCGGCGTTCGAGAGCTTCAGTTCACGCAGCAAATTTTTAGCAGTATGGACTAGAAGGACATTTTCTATCTTCAAATAGCGTTACCTTAATCTACCAAAACGTTAGAGGCCTCGATACCAAACTTAAAGACTTTCTTTGTGCAGCTCACGCTGAAACTTATTCCATCATCGCTCTTACAGAAACCTGGCTAGACCCTACGATCAATGATGCTGAATTTCTTGATTCCAGCTACGCAATTTACAGAACCGATCGAAATAGCAATAATGGCATTAAGAGTCGTGGCGGAGGTGTTCTGATTGCTGTCAAATTTCACCGCCTTAACATTAACAATCCAACAGTTGAAGAGATATGGGTTTCAGTAAAAATCGACGATATTACCTATTGCATTGGCTGTGTCTATCCTTCCCCCGCAATAGACATCTTCGTTTATGAGAGTCATATTAATATTAACTCTGTAACAAGTGCTGGTGAATTATCGGACAATGTTCTAATTATGGGTTACTACAATCTATCCAATATCACATGGTAATCCAAACACCTGGTTTCTTTCCAAGCGATGCTACTTCCATTAAAGAAACGCTGTTATGTGATACTTTTATGTTTTTGGGATTATCTCAGTTGTTTGCTGATGACTTGAAGCTATTTTGACAGATCTCATCTTCATTCGATTTTCTTTGTGTGAACATAATAGAATGTCACTTAATACTGATGAATGTCAGTTCATAAGATTTAGTAGGTTGATGAGTACTGTCCTTCTCCAATATTCAATCAATATCATCCCTCTGGTTGAAGTCTCCCATGTAAAAGATCTTGGCGTTCTTTTGGACAGCAAATTATCTTTCTCACGTCACTTTGAGAACATTATAGGTAGGGCAAATAGAATGTTGGGTTTTATAAAGAGGTCATGTAAAGACTTCACAAATATAAATGTACTTCGGTTGCTATATATTTCTTATGTGAGATCAATTTTGAAGTTTTTAAACATTTATTTAAAACAGTTATAAATTTAAGTTGTGATCAAACTATGTCATACCTGAATCTAAATAATACTCTTGCTTGCAGAAGGGAGTTACGACGTTTGCTTTGCTTTTAAAGTGTTAAACAATATCATTAAAGGTCCAGAATGTCTTAGTTTATTTTCTTTTTACGTTCCTTCATATCAAACTCATAACCAATCGTTCCTGCAGGCCCCCTACTGTCGAACGTGGTACTTATTGCACAGTCCAATAAATAGGATTTCCACCACTGTAAACCAATTTTATAACAGGGTAGTGTTTTGGTGTATGTATGATTAACATATTAAACGTGCTTGGTCTCTACAAGTTTATTTACCATAGAAATTTTCACTAAATATATTATTACACTCACTAGTTCTTCAGTGCAGAATTAATATCATATAAATCAAACACCAAATCATTTCGAGCCTACCTAGTATCAAAAAATAAATATCATTAATTGTGAGATAGATTTTCAGCCTTTTTAGAATTTAAAAAGAAAGAGGGCTGTGCGTTGACAGGCGACCCGCAATATCAAGATTTTAAAGAGCTTAGTCCAAGAGCTAAGGTACTGTTTTATAGTCAAATGCAGTATAATAAGTGCAATCATCCATTCGATTTTTACAAAGTAATACACATCCGTCGGGCAGGATCCCTACAGTCCTGACCTGAGAACTATAGTTTACTTTTACTCCTTACTGCAGTGCATTTGACTTTAATCAATGCATCTTTGGATTACGCCCAATATTGGATATCGACGGATCAATGCCCATATACACTTCCATTAAAAAAATATTTTTTTCGTTACTACGGATAAATAGTTTTGACTCTAGTTTTAATCATAATAATATACAGACAGAGAGAAGGCTTTATGCTTACAAGTCAAGCTGCAAAGGGTATTAACTCATGTGGATGCCCCCATTACGAGAGTAGTCAAAAAAGTTGAACATCGTTTTGATAAATAGACATATTTTTGCTTAAAATTAGTCAGAGAATTTATATACGAAGTATCTCGCATACGGTATACAGTCTGGTAGATTAAGTGTGCAACAAATGGGGAACTTCTTTATTATTGGTTTCTTTGTTCGCTAACCATTTCAGGTGCACTGAGAATGGCTTCAAGTCAAATCGGATACATGGTGAAGTAATTTATAAGGTATTTTATTTTAAATTAAATTTAAAACTTCGGTATAGCACGCCCATAGCTGCGCCATATTTTAAAAGGTTGTGATTCCTCTTACGGATACGTCGTATAACCCCGTCTGTTTATATGTATTCAAATAATTTTATTTACAGTTCAATAGGGAACTCGTATATCTGGATGTCGTTCGTTAAAAATATTTGCAGCTTCACGCACTCTTTTATAACAATCTCCACAGATTAAAACTAGTTCTGCTTTTTTTCCGTTAAAGTTGAGGAGGCATTTTGTGAGCAATGCCTATTAACAAAAATGCTATCTCAATAACTGCCATCCATTATAACCCATGACAAGCTGATAACGTTTCTTAATACCGTAATGCCTGTTCTTTTTATCTTCCCGAGACATAGCCAACTAGGATATAACGTGTCACAAATAATTTCACTGTATTTTCGTTCTAATCTTGTAGACGCCGCGGTATGATACAGAATGTACGGAAACGGCATAAAAATGAAGTAATAGTCAGTATATACTGTGTAACACAGAGCTTGTCATAAATAGGATGCCTAATGGAGCCGAAGCCTTTATCATAAAACTGAAAAAATATTTGTTTTGCAATGAAAATATATATTTAGATTTAATAAATGCACTATGAGTCGTCTACTTCGCTTAAAATAATATTTGTATAGTCCGTCTATCTATCTTACAAACTCATTATAAATGCTAATTCCATATACCGTCATAATAACCTATTGTGTGAGGGACTCCAGGTACGGATCTATTTAAAGACTAATATATTATTATATTTTCTCAGTAATCATCTTAAAATAATTGGGGTAAAATAAAATAGGTTTATGTGAGTTATTTAAATATGCCAATTTTTTGTTTTAAAATTCAGTTAGATGTTTGTATTGGTTTAGACGAGAAGTTATTTGTTGCCAATTAAACGTGATATCTAAGAATATTTCATTCGTGGGAAGAAACCAGTACGCCAAGTGAATCAGTTGACACAAAAAAAGTAATCTTCGACGTTTGCACCACCCTTCTCGAACGTGGTTTTTCAAAATTTGGTGCAGTGAAGGAAGCGACAGTTTTGACACGCAGGCTAGTGAGTACAGTGTGGTTTGTTGTAAATAAACCTATAGTGAAGAAAATAAAGAGGAAATACTCTTTTACTCTTTTAAGAAACTAGACGCGACGGATGTCGATATAATTCGTAGAAAAATATATGTCAGGTACAGGAAACAAACGATCCCCGCTTCAAAACCCCTATTTCAAAGATTTAAAAAAGATGACACAGGAATAGAGTGTTGTCGGGAGACTCTAAGGTATATTATGTATATTTTGCTTTAACTAATATCCGTCCTATATGTTATAATTTTAATTGTATTGTATCTTATGTACTGTTATATTATTATTTTATTATTATTGCTTATTATTATTACTTATTATTTAATTACGTTTAAAATATGTTTTTGCGTTTTCTTTCTAACATAGAAAATTAGTACGACACTTTTGTTGCATACAGGTAAATGAAAAAAATATCTTTTTCCACGGTTTTATATATATTATTATCTTAAAGCAGCGCAACCTTTTATTCTATCAGCAACGAGTGCGTCCCTGCTTTCATTCGATCACCCGCTGGGTCTTATCGGCATTAGGGATTAACATTTATAATAAGTTTGTAAGATAGATAGACGGACTTTAGAGACACGAGTCTGTGGCTATGACGTATCGGTAAGGGGAATCACAATCTTTTAAAATATGGCGCAGCCATGGACGTGCTATACCGATGTTTTAAATGCAATAAAATACTTTGAAGCCATTCTAAGTGCACTTGAAATGGTTATCGAACATGCACCAACTTTTATCAAGAATGAAATTGTCTGAGAACCCAATAATAAAGAAGTTTTCCATTTGTTGCACACTTAGGTCTGGCATTTTCTTTATTACCAGAATGATTGCTATAGTTTCAATTGTGTCGACAATTGTTTTCATAGATATTATTCGACGAATAGCTCCGCAAATGAAAGTACCGGGCCTTAATCGATCCATAGACTGTAGACCCATATTTTTTAGGAATACATTCAAGCTAATCTCGGATCCTTTAAAAATTCAAGTGAAACATATGACTTTGTATTTAAACTGTTTTGACAACTCTTTAAATAAATGCTGTAGGGGTTGTCATTACATGAGGAAAGATCCTCTACCTACCAGGCTATATTTGTGTTATTATTTAGTCCATGTTTTAAACCCTTCAAAAAAAAAAGATCTTGTTATGTTAAGCTAAGACGACGAGTTAATTTAAACCCTGAATTCCAATGCTAAGGTATTATTACTTCAAAATAAACTCTTCGCTGTACCTGAATTTGATGGTTTAACCACAAAACTGTTGCGGTAAGATTTATTTCAATGAAAAAGTACTTTTAGGATACCACCAAATTTTTAACAGCTAAATGAAACCGTTTTAATTTTTAGTTTAATTGAAAACCATCGGAAATGTTTATTGCTCATGAAATTTATAGGAATTTTTTAAAAGCCACAGGTCAGCTAAAGCGACATGGAGTTCTGGCCTTCAATGTACAAAGAAAAAGGCCGTATGTAGTTACGTACAAGTAAATATTAGTCCGTTTCATCAAAGAAATAAATTCAAACCCAGAAACCGTCAAAAAGAATACCTACTAAGACATCACATGCCAATTTTTCATTATCTCCCCAAATCCCTTGTTTCTATTGGGCGTCATGTTATAAAAAACCGTCTCGCCTCCCGCCAGAATCGCCCCCCATTCACCGAACGTGCCATAATCGAAAATGCTGTGGTTGCACGTCGCCATGATGGCCAGATCTAAGGCGGGAGCATTTTTATTTTTGTGGGAGGCCACGAAGACGTTCTTTAGGTATCCGAATTGCTGCAGGCACCATAGTGGGTCGTCGCTGATAAAGATGAAGAGGACGTTGGAGTACTTCCGTTTGAAGTGTGACATTGCGTTGGAGAAGAATGAGGGTGCTGCTGGTGGAACGTTGTATTTTCTGAAAAGATTGACAAGAATGTTAGTAGATATTAAACAGCTTCATCAAGCAATAGGTTAGTTTGTCATTATCTGGTGATGAATCTTAATATTCTAAGGCTTTGTTGCACCATTTAATTAATGTGGTCCTTTGAAAACCTTGCGACATACCAGAACATACAAGGATTTCATCTATATCACAATAATTAATATCAAAGTAATAGGTACAGGTCGTGCATTCTAGCTTAAGCTTTGAGATGCGTAGATGATAGAAAAGGAGAGTGAGTATACGACAGAGATACGTCAGTATACGACAGAGATACCTATCTACTGCGTACCCGTATTTTTTGATATTATGATGTCAAGGTTTGACCAAAATAACCAGTTTTTCAAATTTATAGTATTTTCGGACGAAGCAACATTTATGTTAAATGGTAAAGTCAATAGACACAACTGTAGGTTTTGGGCAATTGAAAATCCCCACTGGATGAAAGAAGGTCATACACAACGCCCTAGAAAATTGAATGTGTGGGCTGGGCTTCTGGGTAACCACAAGATCGGTCCATTTTTTATTGATGAAAATTTGACATCACAACTTTACCTTGGGCTCTTGGAAACGCAAATAGTGCCTACTATACGAAATGTGATGGGTCCAAATTATGCAAGTACATTCTTCCAACAGGACGGAGCTCCTCCCCATTTTGGTCGAAACGTGTACGAATTTTTGAACAACACCTTTCCGAATAGGTGGATCGGTAGAAGGGGTACAATCGAGTGGCCACCTAGGTCCCCTGATTTGTCGCCTAACGACTGCTTTTTATGGGAACACTTGAAGAACAGAGTTTATACCACAAAACCTCAAGATTTGGCCGATTTGCAGCGTCGAATTTTGGACAAATTTGAATTAATAACGCCAGAAATGATTTACAACATAATTGAAAAATTTTATTTTCAATTAGCACACTATCAAGCTGTACAGAGAAAACAGTTTGAACATTTAATATAAAAAATATATTTTTTCTAAATTGTACTCGTTACTTCAAAAACTACTGATATTAGGAACAAAGTATGTTATACCAAAAGTGTAACAAATTTAAAGTAAAAACTATAAATGGAAAAATATATAGGGTGTTACATTTAAAAATATAAAATTCGGTTGAATTCCAGACAAACTAAAAAGCTGGCAACAACGCCAATATCTTCATTCGGTGCGTCAGATCCTCTTACACAACTGTACCAAATTTGGTTTAAATCGGCCAATAAATTATGATGTTATTAAGCCGTTTCCAGACTTTAAACACACACTGTGTAGCTTCGCTGATGACAGCACACTTGTTTCATCTTTTATTTTGGATGCTCGGACATCGGTTGCCAATGCACATCTCTACAGGCAGCAGGAAGTCTCACATCTCCACAAAGACCTGGAAGAAATTCTGTCTTGGGATGACAGTATACATACCTTTTTATATATGCGATGTAGTCAGTTCTTCTAACATGTACCCCAACAAAAGTATACTCCTTCAGCGGTAAATTTCTGACAAAGCTTTTGAGGATCTGTTGAGCCTTTTCTCTCAATTTTTTCCTGAATCGGAATTCTTGAACTATGTCTTGGACCCAAGTTAAAACCAGTTCTGGCTGTAGAGTGTAACGAGGTAAAATTATGCTCTGAAAATAAAATTAGAACAGTCATCTGCCATGATCAATCAAAGTGCACAAGAGTAGAGCTATGTCGTTCAATGCTCATCCCGGATAAATGATATCATTGAATGAACGACTAGGATATTTGCTTTTCTAATAAAAAGAATCTCACCTGATTGGTAAACGTCCAATCCTCTATCGACTTAACAAAAGTATTGATTTCTACTGGACAGTGTGCGATTTCTTCGAAAGCGGGAACGGTGAGTTGTTCAAAAATTTGGTCCAATTTGATCCTTATGCACCTGGGGATGTACGGGTCGAGTCCGGTCCGTCGGGCGACCGCCCATACAGAGGCATATTCCCACATTTGATTTCCTGTAAAAACAAATCAAATCAAAATATGCTTAATTGTCATAAAGTATTATTTTTATCGACAAAGCCTTTTTTTTTTTATTAAATTAACAATAAAATATAATCATATAGTAAAACTTAAAATATCGGCATAAAAAAAAATGCAAATAATTATGACAGAGTATCACCAAAATATTCATCTAATCTAGAGTATAATAAGCTTTTTCCAATAATAAATTTTTAACATTTTTTTAAACATTTTAAAATTTTCCAATTTATCTATTTTCATATTATTCTTATTTCTATATAAGTTTTTATCTACTTAATATAAGAATAATTAATATCTCAATTATCTGCCTATCTTTATAATTATATTCAAGTATAATTATTATTATACCTTTTATTCTAATAAACTACTTTAAGTAACGCCGCTGTCACCTTACTTTCATTTATCAAACTCGTCTTTCCTTTGTATGCAAATTAGGGTGACCCTAATTTAAGACCGATTAGGGGTGTGTAGGTCTTAAATATCTGAACAACGGAATTTTTAAAAACTATCATTGCAATTTACCTGAAATTTACAATGCAACCTTTAAGTTGTCCACCCTGCTTAATGAGACCTGTCATTGCAAACTTACATTTTGTTACTCTATCGCATTAAGCAACAGAGTATACCAGTTCTTCTCCCGTACAATCGAAACGGTCGTTCTTCGCTGGTGCGTCATGGATAAACGATCAAGAGACAACGTCATTTACAACACCCCCATCTTTATTTATTATAGCGTTTAAAGTGAATAAGAACATAATATAGCGTCTCCGTGGTTACGCAATACGTCTCGAATTCAAAGTAATATGCTAAACAGAGACAAAAGATATTTGGGGAGTTGTCCATTGATGTCAAAGTCATCGTTTTGATGTGTCAACTTTAATTTGTTTTTAAACGTTCTTGTGCCTTGACATTCAATTTGACAAGAGGTAGTTTTCGTAGAGAAAGGCATGAGGATTTGCTAAAAAAGTAAATTCTGGAAATAGTGCAGTGGCGTACCACTTTATTGGGATAAGCAAGTTATCTGGTATACCATACGCACGCCACTAGTGAATCGAGAGATGCCCAGTGTATGCATTTTAAATTTAAATCATTTATCTTCATGCGTTTCGTAGATGTTCGAAAAAAGGAAAAGTTTTGTAAATTTTGGCACTTTGTATATTACGAAGCATTTTAGACCACGTGTTTATATGAACTTCTTTTCATAAAATTGGCTCAGAATAATATGCTCTTAAATTTTTTATATTTTATTAGAAAACACCCTTTGTGTAGCTATAGTTTCCAGTATCGAAAGAACATACTATAGCCACATTCGCTGATCACATTACAGCTATATTCTCACAGTTGGCCAAGATTATGAAAGCTACATTAGACAGGGTTAAATAGCAATCAACATAATTTGACTGAACATCAAGCTTAACGAACTGCCATGTAAATTTTAATGACAAGAAACTAGCACAGCCACTGACTTCTAGATGTTAATGGTGCAATTATTGTACCCTATGAGATGAATGCTAAATATCTTGGCTTGACTATTTATCCGAAACTTCTTCTTCTACGGAAGGACATGTAAAGAAGAAAATGATTGAGCAAAACAAAGCTGTTTGCTTCTGTGAATAAATTCAAAAGTATCAATGCTTATTTACAACCAGGTGCTACGTACATTGTGAATGCCCCTTAGTATGATCGCAACTCTTTATCAAGACCTTAGGATCCCAACAGTAAAGGAAGAAATTAAAAGGTTTGAATGCAAGCATGAAGACCGACTCCACCTACTGTCAACGCAAAACCCCTACAACTGCGGGGTAACCAAGAGGAAACTGAAGAAAACCAAGCCATTTGATCTTGTGTAGTGTGAAAATGTAAAAAGCAGAGCAGAAATATCGCGGGTAAAGGTACTTTTCTTCTCTTCTAGCTTAAATAATCTAAATGACATCAATAGATAGGTTAGGTTAGAGTGGCAGACTTCTGGTATGTCCAGACAGTCTCACGTAGTCCTAAAGGACCGTTGTGACACCACATATGTTCCGCGTACAATGCAGAAGAATCTTGGCAGCTCACTCGAACCAGCCACTACTGTTAATAAACCTAGTAAGTCGATCCAGTTGTAAGCTGCTTACTTCCTCCAGATTATTAAAGAATGGTTCGCCCAGGGCATTAAACCTTCTTCTTGCAAGGCCAGGGCATTCACACAAGAAATGTTGAATACTTTCCTCCTCTTCTTCGTCTCTGCAACTTTTGCAGAAGTCGTTAGCTGCGGTATTTGCGTACGTTCGGCACGTCTACCGAGAAGGCAGTGTCCTGTACACACGGCAGTGATATTTCTTAGATCCTTCCGACTGTGTTGTAATAACGCTGCGGCTTTCCTCTTATCAAGTAGGAGCCACAATTGCTTGGAGATGCTACAGGTTGAGAGCTCTGTCCATCTGCTTATTGGAAGTTGTTTGGCTATTCGATCTATATCCTCTTTGATCGGTCCCAGTGGTCTAGCCCGTCTAGCCACGGTATTCTCTGCTAGATTGGCTGGATTTTTACATTCCAGTTTCCCCAGGAGATGCCTTGCCTTTTGGTACAGTCGCATCTTCTTTGTGCCAGCTGAAATCCTTCAATGAGACTTGCTGTCCTCAAGATCCGCTTGGGTTGTACCAGACGACCTTAGCATCTTTCCTCCTCCGTGTGAGCTGCTCTCGATAACCAGATCATCTGCTAGCAACTCAAGCCGATTGCTCCTGGCGGTCCCTATCTTTTGTTTGTTTTGGTTTTCCATTTCGGTTCCACGAGTATGCTCGGAAATAAAGGTCGATCCTGGCAGAGCGGGTATACCAGGATAAGGCGCTTATACATAAGTGATTGCCTGGTCCACTGTAGGAGCTCGTTACAGCTGACTTGACCCTCAGCCTTCCATCCTTGGCAAGGTCGCGCCCGCGGGAAGGACACAGAGTGAGTATTTTGCCCGCCTACATCAATGCGGATAAGTATTTCGTTTTTAAAATAAACATAGTTTTGTCGTCGGAAACCCGTGCAGTAAAGGGCGGTTCATTTCTACACTCGCGCAGTAAGACATAAAATTACTTACTTATACTTACAGAAATAATATACAGAGTGGCAAAAAAGTCGCGCATAATTCCCGTAACTTTTACCTACCTCGTATACGAAAAAGTGACCTTTATGAAAGTTGTTCAGTAAATTATTCCCTACATTTCTACTTGCATGAATTTTTTCTGTCATTTCTGGTTTGGTTGTCATAGAGACTACTTTACTTTTTTTAAATGGAACACCCTGCATATGATTGCATATTTGGATTATATTTGTATTTCAAATTTTCACCTGTCTGCAAGCGTTTCCGAGATAATGACAGCTCAAAAATGAGAAACTTCCTAATTATAATTATTCCTACCTAATACCCACCATCAGTTGAGTCAAGGTGTTTCCATAACAGCGAACTAAAATGTGCCAATTTTGAGTTCCTGTTTAATTTTCTGTTGTTTGATTTCTAATTTGTTTACACTATGGTTTATCTGAGTGAGAAACAACGAGTTGAAACTTTAATAATGAGCGGTTACGGAAATATGAAGAGATCGCAAGATTAGGTTTGTCAACTTTTCAATGAATTATATCCAAATAGGTCTCCAATAAATCAGTCAACGGCGTGTCGAGTGGTAAAGAAATTTCGAGAAACAGGCAGTGGTAGGGAAGCCGCTAGATCAGATCGATCTAAAACAGCAGACAAAGCTTTGAATATCCATGCTCTCAATACATGAAAATCCAAATGTGTCTCATCAGTCATTGAAAAATTTGTTTAAGCAGGAAAAGATACAACCCTACAAGATAAAGTTGGTGCACGAGTTAAACGAGGACGATTTTGATAGAAGAGCTGAATTTTGTGAGCTGATGATGGTAACATGCAGTAACGATAATAACTTCGCAACAAATATCATTTTCTCGGATGAAGCTACTTTCCATTTAATTGTTAATAGACACAATTATCGTTATTGGTCTGCTGAGAATACTCACTGGTTCCAGGAAGGTCATACTCAGAGGCTCGAAAAAGTTAACGTGTGGGCGGGCATAGTTGGTAGACATATTGATAGATGGCAATTTGAATGGCGAAAAATATCTGGACATCCTCAGGAATCACATAATTCCTTCTTGCAGAATGGTTTTACCGGGCGTAAATAATGGCATAAACGAACAGGTATGGTTCCAGCAAGATGGAACACCTGCGCATTATGCGGCAAATGTTAGACAATACATGAGCAAACAATTTCCAGGACGTTGGATAGGCAGAAGAGGTGCTATTGACTGGCCAGCGCGATCCCCGAACTTAACCCCGCTCGACACTTAAAGAACAAATTCCTACGTTAACCGTCCAAATGACTTAAAACCTTTAAAAGTCAGAATTAGTGCTGAAATTTAGGCCATTCCAGAGGACTTCCTTTTAAAGGTTGTAGACGGGTTCAGGGATCGACTGGCGCTCTGCTTAGCAGAAAATGGTGGTCATTTTGAACACCTGATCTACTGAAAAGGTTTTACTTGTTTATTATTCGGATGTTAAGTTGTTTGAGTTTTCTCAGTAGAATTCAAATATGCAATCATATGTTTAAAAAAAGTAAGTTAGTTTCTATGGCAACCAAACCAAAAATGACAAAAAAAATTCATGCAAGTAGAAATGGGGGGAATAATTTACTGAACAACTTTCCTAAAGGTCACTTCTTCGTATACGAAGTAATTCAAAAGTTACAGGCATTATGCGCGACTTTTTTTGCCGCTCTGCATGAATAATAAATAGCTGTAGAAAAGTATAGTTACCAGTTCTTCCCCCGATGATTGATACCGAAACAATTCCCGTTTTGGGGCAATTTTCAGTTGGATAACGAGGTATGTTTACCGATGACGATTTATCCCCACACAACTCCTGCCCCAATTGCCCATAATAAGAAACAGTTAAACTATCAACATAATTGAAAGTTCTCAGCTGCAAAGGGTATTTTAGAAAGTACAAAAATAACAAAAAGATTCCGCAAAATGGAAACAATACTTTAAAGAAAGTCCGTCGCAGTGTAATTTTTTGGAAAATATATTTTTTATCTTTAGGGGTAGTTAATTCCATAATAGGGCAGAGGTTTCCAGATGTACCTGGAGTAAAACCTACTTTTGGGCTGTGAGAATTGTGTAATAGACCCACCCAAAATACTTTTAAAAAATATTTATTTTTTTACGTCACATATTTTTCTTCACATTTAAGTCTGAGATAAATCTTCTTAACCGCGTCACATTGGTGTCACTCCTAATACTAAACTAATATGGAAACTACGGAACTACTACACATACATTTTGGTTGATAAACAATGTTACTGTAACCTGTAACACCAATTTTATCACATTGTGACTAATTTTTTCAATAACTATTTGACTTCCTTATCATAATTAATATTGTAAATCGATACGGTATCTACTAGTGGAGATTGGAATGATGTAAGCGCTGGACGTAAGATTTTTTAAAAATGTATACTGATGAACAACATGGAGTTTGTAATATACATTGATTTGATAAACTGCGTAGGTATCATGAGTAGCTTATTTTTAATTTTAAACTAGATTAGTCCCTAAATTTATGCCTTGCCATAGAATAAATAGCTATACGCAACGGAACTCTGGAAGCGTGTGAAAAGTTATGTAGCGGCATACCAGGAAATTTTTTAAAATTTAAATTTGCGCGTGTGGAAGACCCTTACTTTTTAAATTAAATTTTCTTATTATTATTAATCCGCGCTAAAAAAAACCTTTTTATATCTATCAACACTATTACAAATAATCGTATGCAATTTTAATATGGCGTTACCTATGGTCGAATCTGCCCCGTATATATATGGTTGGAAGTGCCCTGAACTAATTTAACCCCTACATTAGTAAAGAAAAATGTACTGCGCGAAATTTAAGGTTAGAAAAATTTTATCTGCTTTATCTTTCATCATCATCATCATCATCATCAAACAGCCATTTGTGTCCACTGCTGGACATAGGCCTCCCGTAGCATCCTCCACATTGTCCTGTCTCGTGCGATGTTCATCCAGTTGGTTTGGATCCACTTTATATCGTCTGACCTTCTTGTCGTGGTCTCCATTCAATGATCTTTCTCGTCCAGCGCCCATCCGAGAAACGTGCAATATGTCCAGCCCAATTTCACTTCAGAGTTGCTATACGTTTCACTGCATCTGTCAACTTCGTCCTTTGTCTGATTCTGGTGTTCTGAATCCTATCTCTAAGCGAAATGCCAAGCACTGATCTTTCCATTTTTCTCTGAGCAATGCGTACCTTATTCACCGTTTTTTGAGTAAGGGTTAGCGTTTCTGCCCCGTAGGTAAGTACAGGTAACACGCACTGTTCAAACTTTCTTTGTTAGGCAGATCGGGATATTTGCTTTAAAGACGTAATGCAGTTTTCCAAATGCAGCCCAAGCTAGGCCTATTCGTCTGGTGATCTCACATGTTTATTGATATTTTGTAGGAAATTTGTAAGACGCTTTTGCATTCTGATATATATTTTTAATAATTGTGGTGTATCTGTGGTCCACTCGAGTTTCTGTTAATGCTTTTAGCATTTTTTGCTGGTTAACCGTGTCAAACGCTTTTTCGTAGCCGACGTATATGAGGATAAGGATAAGGATAAGAGGATAATCTTTAATAATAGTATAAAATAATGCCCCGTAATAAGCCATGCAAATTACAGCAAAAATGGGGTCACTACACTAAAATAGAACGAATTTGTTGAGAAACTAACAAAGAAGAGGATAGATATAAGGACTGTATTTCAAACAGAAGGATAGCCGATGGTAAGGGATATTTGTGTCACATTTTTGGGCGCCTAATTCAAATAAAAGCAAAGATATTGCAAGTGGTTGTATGTGCGCCGTGGTTAAATGTGCCTTCCTTTCCCCTACTAAGCTAAAATTTAGGTTACTTGCATCCACGCGTCTCTAATTAAAACTGCATTTAGTGTTGGTGTGTGTTTATTTTATACAAGGTGACAATTTTAAAACTTACAATAGCTATATACGAAGATCGGGTGGAAGACTATGAGCCCAGATACATATTTTAAAATTATACAGGATGGCCCAAAACGTTTTTATGAAATAAACTTGAAGAAAGATGTTTGTCCCTTTAACCTTTCTTTCCATCAGACCTAATCCTTGGGCGCCTTTCGCCGTCTTACGGCTCCTCGGCAAGACTATAGAGTCTGACGAAAATTAAAGGGACCTTACAGTGCTTTACAATACATAATGTAAAGATACATATTATGCGAGATATTGCACGTGGCGACATCTCGTGGTAATCGAGCTATCCACCCCTATAGCCTTGCCAAGAAGCCGTAATACGGCGAAACACGTCCAAGGATTGGGTGTGACGGAAAGAAAAAGGACAGACATCTTTCTTTTATATCGCGTTTTCGGTTCGCAGAAACCGACATATGACTTTCAGCGCCGCCTGAGATTAGATATCTGCTTATGCGGGTTCCATTCCAACGTTTGGTCTTCTCTAAGACCTCGCTGGTCTGGTTGGGTGGATAGCTCGATTGCCATGACGAAATGTCGCCACGTGCAACATATCTCACATATGTATCTTTCAATTAATTAATGTAAAGGTATTAAAACTGATTAAATACTGTGCGAGCAAAAATAATTATCATCAAATATCAAATGGTGCTTTGCATCTAAAGCCGTACTGCTTAGCGGTGTAGATTGTAGATTAATACCTGTTGGGTATCAGTAAATGCCAGCATTATCAATCAATTAGTTATTGCGTCATCTTTAACAGTGTTTACAAGTAATTTGATTCACGCGATGGGTTCTACGGAACAGCACAAAAAATTCATGAAAAATGGCAGATGTAGCCTTTAAGCGACATCTAGTGGCAATCACATGCATCAACCTGGCCCGTCTAACAAAATCAGTCAGAGTCGGGGAAGCAAAATACTGTAAAAATCCGGCGAGCCGGTATCCTCACAGAGTCGCCGCCAGGAGCGCATTAAAAGCCAAATCTCGGTTACGGGCCGAGTACCAACTATTGAATTCCAGCAAAAGCAACTAACTTTTGAAAAAATTCATGATTGAGCGTATTTTCAAAACGGTGTCGAAATGGTCAGATATGTTGAGTGCCAGAACATCAATCAACAATCTCTTAGTGGACTGGGGTACGCTTACAAAAGTGTTATTAATACAGTTTGTACTGTCGCGACGCTGCCTAGTATGAGAAAGCCCAAGAAGGAGAAGAGCTCTATTAAAGTTTTCCGCGGCAGGCTTGACTCCAACAAGAAATCACTATTGAAGTCTCCTCCAATCAGAAGACCAGCATTAGGCCCGTATCTACGTGCAACGTTAAGAATTTCTGTCATAGCACCCGATGGTGGACGTGTAATGAGCAAAACCAGTACAGTCTAGTGCTGGCAACTAAAACCGATTTTTCGGTTAGCCGATTTTTCGGTTAACCGGTTTTCGGTTAACCGCAATTTTTACTCAAACCAAAAATCCGCGGTTTTCCTTTAACCGGTTTTCGGTTTTTCGGTTAACCGGTTTTTGGTTACCTAGTTTTCGGTTAACCGAAAACCGGATATTTACCAGAAGGTGACTGAAGTCGGGAATTATAAGTATTAAAGCAAAACTCCATAAATTATAGAGAAAACCATAAAACAAACACTATTATTTTTATTTAAAAAACAAAAATAAACTCAACATAAAATGTAGTACAATAGAAACTTAAATAAGATTTAAAATGAAACTTAAACTCAACTCAAGCTAGCTCTAAGCAAGTGTTTTGTTTATTAATTATTTTATATTTTATAAATATTTAAATAATATTTATACTTATAGAAATATCCGTAGTCCAACAGATAGTAAAATAGTAACCTAAACCTTAAACCCTAAACCACTTGATCAATCTACTAGAAAGAGTTCGGTTGACCAAAAGCCGATTAATCGAAAATAGATTAACCGAATAATCGGTTTTTGGCGTGTCTAAATCGCGGTTAACCGGTTTTCGGTTTGAGCCAAAAACGCGGTTAACCGAAAACCGGTTAACCGATTTTTGAGTAATCGGTTAACCAGTTTTCGATTAATCGGTTAACCGGTTTTAACCAAAACCGGTTTTTTTAGAAACCGATTAAACGGTTTTGATTTTTTCCGGTTTTTGCTAGCACTAGTACAGTCTTGCCAGTTTATAATAAGGTTTGGATTCAGGATAACTCTGTTGCCATTTCATTGAGGCTTAAACTCGCAGTTTCATGTTCATTTAGGTAGTTTGTTTATGCTGTGTAGTGTTTTTTTGAACATATAAAAGTCAAATTAGTGGTCATAGTAAAAATACACACAATACAGAATTAACAATTTAACAAATTAAAATGTTATATAAAATCAAGTTGATCATACCATTAGGGATCCAGTCAGGATTGTCTTTGTTTGCTAAGTCTGCTTGAGCTCATAGAAATGTTTACTGCAGATCATTTTATTAGGTTATTATACCAAAAATCAAATATTACGACTTATAAATTATCTGGACATTAATTGGCTGTCACTAGGGCCCCTTTTTAAAGCTCTTATCCACATTTCACGCACATGAGAGTCCAGCGTTTTGAAGAAATGCAGGAATTCTAAAATATCATACATTGTTCCTATTTCCCCTCATCCTACAATTTACCGCTGAACAAAAGGACGGCATTTTTATTTAGGGTACTTTAATTGTTAGCACAACGAACAGAGATCTCAAATTAGGGTCAAAATTCAACGAAAACTGTAAAGAAAACTTGAATTCATAACTCAAACGCTTGTGTTTATTTACTTTGTCCTCCAAGCAAAATGGCCGCCGACTCTCTGACGTCATATGAAAATGATCAATACTTATATGGCAGCCAAAGGGGTTGAGATTTAACCTTTTTAATGGCATCTCTATGAAAAGTAAAAGCTACTCACCTAGTCGTCCTCCTTGCATGATAGTTACGATGCCATCTTGCGGACACCTGCTCAACCTCCATATTTTCCTTTTTTTGATGTTGTTCATGCACAAACTCTGTTCGAAATCACCATAAGTCCTGGGGGAAACCCCGTTAACTTCGTATAGGGGAAACAAAAAAACGTGCACCAAAGATATGACACATAAAGCGAGTACTGTAGCTTTAAATAGTATGTTGCGATTGGTGTTTAGCATTATTTACTTTTGTTTCTTGTTTGATTTTTTAAGTTTGGTTATTAAAGCTGTAAAAAAATTATACTTATTTGCGCGGGTTCCCTTAACATGTTAAGTGGAACTTGAAGATATGTCTACCAGCCAGCAAACTCACTGGCTGCAGCTGAAATTGAAGTTCCACTTGGAAACCTAAGCAGATTTTATTTTAAGTAAAGGCAATCTGTACTCCGGCTCTGACCGTAAATTTGGGGCATTTTATGACCAAAGGGATAATTAGGGTTTTATGGCAGTCAAAAGATCATTGGTATAATGCAAACTTTACTATACCTATATAAAGTTGTAGTTGACCCTTAAGAACGTCCCTTTATTAATTTAAAAATTTCAGATCATTTGCATTTTATTTTATATTGCCCACGATTAAACTACTTAATTATCTGCTTTATAGTAAGTAATCATATCCATTATTACACTATAGTCTATTTCGGAAAGGTGTAGAGTAATAAAATGGGAAATTCCGTCCAGTTCGGCTCAATTTCGGTGTCGGCCATAGGCGCAGGTAAACTTTGTGCATTAAATTATTTATGATAACTAACCAAAATTTTTAGAGAATTAGGTTAACGGGTATTAAGATAAAATATAGTATTGTTTGTAATATTAAAATTTCAAGTAATTGCGTAAGAGGATTAGAAAAGGTATGTTTTCTGGCCTGAAGTGCCAAAACCGAAATATTGTATAGGGATTAGTTAGGTAGTAGATTATAAAGTTACGTTTTGCGTTTAACAGGTACCATTCAACAGATACCGAGTTTGGCTCTGGCCTCCTTGGCTGGATCATATAAATAGGTGGTAATTTTGAATAAACTTTATATATCGTGTGTGTGTATGACCTTAATAAGTATGCTTGTTTAGTTTAACGCATTAGTATTTGCTTTTAAGCCGTATATATAGTGTTCACAGTATTATAAGATTAGTAATAAAATGGCGACATTCACACCAACAAAAAGATGTTCCAATAATTCTCCACTATCAGTGAGTGAAAAAGTTATTATTTTAAATGTACATGATTGCATAAAATACGATTATCCGAATTTTACTGTACAAGAAACTGTCGACCGATGTTCCCGAACGACTGGAGTTGGAAAGTCCACCGTTTTTAAATTATTGCGGGAGAGAAAGATGGCAGGTCAAGTGGAACCTCCCAAGAAAAGTCCAGGCAGACCAGTAAAAGTCCTTGATGAAGACACCAAAAGTGTAGTTCAAAGAAAAGTTCACTATTTTTATTTTAAAAAAGAAATACTAGATAAGATTCTAATGGAGCTTGGCCAGGATGACAGTATTCCGTTTATAACTAGAAAACTTTTATGGACCACTTTAAAAAATATGGTTTTTGTCTGGGAAAAGCATAACCGTAAACCACTTTTACTGGAAAGCGATGAAATTGTTTGCTGGCGACTAGAAAACTTGAGAAGTATAAAGCAGTACAGAAGAGAGCAGAAGAAAATCTTTTATCTTGATGAGACATGGATTAATGAAGGTTATATAGTACCAAAATTGTGGCAAGACAAAAATATAACAAGTGCTCGCCAAGCTTTCATGGAAGGCCTGTCAACGGGTATTAAGGTGCCTGCAGGTAAAGGGAAGAGACTAAAAATAGTTCATATTGGAAGCGAAGAGGGATTTTTAAAAGAAGGTTTGCTAACCTTTCAGTCGTTCAATGCGGGAGATTACCACGAGGACATTAATTCGAATGAATGTTTTTGAGGACTATTTTGGTGAAATGATAAAATATCTTCCAGCTGATTCAGTAGTAGTTATGGATAACGTAAGCTATCATTCACGACGCACAGAGAAGACTCCAATTTTATCTTGGAGAAAACAAGAAATTATCGACTGGTTAACCACCAAAGTATTGAATTTGAAGTTAATTTGATAAAGAAGGAACTATTAACTTTAGCAAATTTACACAAACATCGTTTTATGGAATATGCCGTAGATACAGCAGAAAAACATAGTGTAACATGTGCTGCGCACACCGCCATATCATTGCGAACTAAATCCTATAGAACTTATATGCGCGCAAGTGAAAGGATTTGTAGCAAGACAGCAAGACACAACACGACATCAAGCCATTAAGGAAGTGACACCAGAGAACTGGAGAAAAGCAGTCCATCATGTCATTAAAGAAGAGGAGAAAATGTGGGATCTTGACCACCTGATCGATCGGACCGTCGCGCGTCGACTCATTAATTACAACGTCAAGAGGAGATGACAGTTTCTCAGATGACAAAGAATATTATGATTTTTTATAATTTAATTTCTGTATAATGTATTTTTTGTATTTTGTATTTTTTTTATGTTTAATAAAAAATAAGTGTACCTAATACTATGTACAACATAATGCCCAAATTTTATTCTGGTAAACTAAAATTCTTTCCTTTTTACGAGTATAATTTAATTTCTGTATAATGTATTTTTTTAAAAATGTTTAATAAAAAATAAGTGTAGCTAATACTATGTACATAATGCCCAGTTTTTATTCTGTTAAAATAAAATTCTTTCCCTTTTAAGAATATCCTACCGGCACGCCTTTGTCACACCATTTTCAGTGTTTATGAATGAATAACAATAGGCAAAACCCATAAATTGACCCAAACCCGGGTGGTACTACCTGCACTTGATGAAAAGAAAGAATTTTGCAATGAAATCAATGCCAAATTATGAAAGTGGCTTAAATATTTGTTGGGTCACTCTGTAGTCCCTTTGCATACCTAATGAGCTTACATTACTCTACACCTTTCTGAAATAGACTATAGTTAGTATAGTGTACCACACGCTCGGTATATAATATACTAGGTGTATTAGGTTTAAGATTTTTTAAAAACGTTTAATTCCTGCAATGGCCTGTAATGTGATATTAAAATGCAAATATTTAAAAAATGGAGTAACTTATTCAAACCTTATTATATATATATATACAGGGTGGCCATTTGAAAACGAAACAAAGCCAATTTTGGGCACCCCAGGTTGATGAAAAAAAAACCGCTCAGACCCGTCGATTTTTTATTTTATGGGGAAACATTTTTTTGCCATTTTCGCCCCTAGCAGGTGCGACAACTATTCCCAAAATTTTAAATGGAATGGGGGTCGAGTGATACTTTGTTTTAAAGGTATTTTTTATGTAGAGTATAACTCCAGAGTTTAACATCGCTTCTATCTACCTAGCCTGTTCAGTGGCTCACCAAAAGTACAAAAACAGGTTGTTTTTACCTTTTTTATTACAAAAAACGACAACGCTAAACAGCATTTGCTGGTGTAAAACTTTGCTTTTTTGACAATTCTAGTTTTATTCCTGTGGCCTTTAATTATTGTTGCAGATCTTATCCTTCGGTCGCGGTAAAGTAGTAAGGTTTAGTTAATTTCGTTACAGAATCGGCATAAAAGTGATAATGGTTTACTCAATTGCTAAAAGGGTGCAAATTATTTCATTATTTTTTGCGAACAATGAATGTGCTAATAGAACTGCCCAACTGTTTAACCATCAACATCCAAATCGACAAGTCCATCGAAAGTACATTTGGGAATTGGTGCAAAAATTTCGGGAGACGGGGCAGTAGCTAACAAAAAACGTGAAGTGGAAAATCCAGTAGTAAATGAAGCTACAGAGGTGGCGATTTTAGGACATGTTGTTCAACATTTCACACTGAGTACAAGAATGCTGGCGACAGCATCTGGTGTTAAAAGAAGCAGCATTCAAACGACATTAAAAAACACAAGTTTCATCCTTACAAAATACATCTGGTACAAGAACTTAACGAAGACGATTTTGATAGGCGATTGCAATTTTGTGAAATTATGAGTGAACGGGCAGTAAATGATCAGAACTTTCTTTTCAACGTATGTTTTTCTGACGAATGCTCTTTTTTCCTAAACGGTACGGTCAACCGTCACATATGTCGTTATTGGTCCGATTCAAATCCCAGAATATTTCGTGAGATGCATACGCAACATCCGAAAAAACTGAATGTTTGGGCTGGCATTTTTGATACCCGCATAATAGGCCCCTTTTTTTAACTGGCAATTACAGGCGAAATGTATATGGAATTATTACAAAACGCCATTTATCCAGCATTAGTAGAAATTATTGAGAATGACGATCAGTACATGGAAAACCACTTAATATTCCAGCAAGACGGTGCGCCACTCCACTTTGCACTCACTGTTCGTCACTATTTGGGCCAAACGTTTCCAGGATAATGGATTGGAAGAAGAGGAAGTATTGAGTGAGAGTGCATGGCCCCCACGTTCTCCGGATCTAAGCCCGTTGGATTTTTTTTTGGGGGCCACTTAAAAACTAAAATTTATGCCACCCAGCCAACATCTTTGGAACACCTACAACAACGGAAAATTTATGAATGTCGTCAAATCACCCCATAGATGCTTCAAAATGTACGAGAGCGTTGTTTTTTTTTTTAACCTGGGGTGCCCAAAATTGGCTTTGTTTCGTTTTCAAATGGCCACCTTATATAATAATGTACAATATTTATTTTAAAAGTTTATAAATTTATGACATGTTAGGCTTTGCATTAGATATTTAATAATTTCTTAAACTGAAGAGTATCCAAAGAGATTTTAATAATTCTTGATGTTGATGAAACAAAAATATTATTAATTTTTGCTTCTCAACAGACGACTGTTAAAAAGATTAAATCTACATAATTAACAAAAAATAGCCAAAAAATTAGTGAGACTTTGAACTTGTAAGGGGCATTCTGCACTACTAACAAGATTATTACCTCAGGTTGTTTTTATTCGCGCGCGCTGCTCTAGAAGGGTTATGTTGTTTAACGAAAAACTGTTCTATTTAGCAAAACGTACATAAGATCTAATTAAGCACTGTTCTATTGCCTACACGAAGCATTTTTTCTAAGATTTACGTTTCTACGCGACCCGACTACCGGACTACATGACGCCGGGAAAACAGGAAAATCTATTGATTTTCATCCCGAAGTCGTATCTACGCAAATTGTTTGTCGAGATGCGTGATGGCAGGAAAAGTTTTGGGATGCTGGTGATTGCGGTTGGAGGGAAAGAGTTTTAAACGCATATGTATTTATTTATTATTCTATAGGAGAGAGGGGCATAGCTACGAAGTGCATGGTGCTTCTATCCATACCAGATTACAGAGTGTTCCAACCTACCCCATTTAATTACAAAAATTAATTTATTTTAAATATACAAGGTGTATCAAAAAACACGTGCCATTGCTCGTGTGGTGATTCCATACCCAAAAATAAATAGATATTTTTGAGATACTATACTCTTCACATTCAACGGTTAATTTTCAGGACAAATACTCCACCGAATATTCCCCCCCGTAGAATCGAGAATGCCCGAGATTGTTTTCCGGCACTGCCATGTTAAGTTAATCTTGAGGAGTCTTGACACCAAAAGAGCTCCTGGTCCTGACGATAACCCAGTCATTCGCTGACGAACTGACACCGGTATATTTCAAGCTTTTTTAAAGACCGTTCTCTGCGAGCGGCGATGGACGGATTTCTTTCAGACACATTTAACATCAACGCCGGAGTTACTCAATGTTCTATATCGTCGCCCACCCTCTTTTTACTATACATTAACGATATTTTAAAAAAAACTTAAAATTCTATATACAGGTGTATCCGCTTAGGTTCTGTACATATAGGAAACTTTTTTAATATTAATTTTACGAAAAAAATTACTCTTTATAAAAAGTTCTGCTTACTGAAAAAATAATATTAGACTATTCAAACTTGAGATAGTATGTGCAGGATGATCAAAAAGTAAAAAAATCAAAATTGACCTACGAGAAAAGTACCTTTAATTTTAATTTTAGAGCAAAATGGAATAAGAAAATGTTGATTGGCATTAAAAATTAAATATTTTTCTACTCTTTGTAGACTATTATTGAAAATAAACTTTAAAATTTAAATCTTAATTCTTAATGGCATGCCCATTATCTTGCCACCATTTCCCACCTGAATTTGAATGTTAACTGTCAGCTATATATGTTATTTGTCTGAAACATCAGTTTGAATATTTAATTAGATAAATATGCCGTTGAAATTGAGTATACAAGATAAAATTGAAATAATTTTAATTGTTGGTGAAAATTACAAAACGTATCGGGAAACTGCCAAAATTTTTAACTACAGATATCCTGATAAAATGATTTCTTTTACAACAGTAGGGAACATAGTGACTAAATTCAAGACCTTTGGAAGTGTGAAAAATAACTACAATAAGAAACATAGACCAAGGGTTGCAAATAATGAAACTGTAAACCAAGTAATGTTTTGTGTAGTAGAGGATCCTAAAAAATCATTTCGAAAAAGGTCAACAACATTACCAAATGATGTAAGGAAAACTACGATTTCAAAAATATTAAATGAAAACAAATTTTGGCCTTACAAACCAAAATTTATACGTGCCTTGAAGCCAGGTGATTTTGAACAACGCTTGGAATTTTGTTTTTTAATACAAAGAGAGTTAGAAGATAACCCCTTCATGACAAGAGATATAATTTTTACCGACGGAGCAGCCTTTACCTCGAACGGGATTATAAGTTCACAAAATTGTCGTTGGTGGAGTGACGTTAATCCAAATTTCACTATACAGACACGTGATCAGTACTCATTTAAAACAAATGTGTGGTGCGGAATTTACAAAAATAGAATAATAGGACTTTTTCTTTCGACAAAATTTAAATGGTGAACGTTACTTGCATTTCTTAAATAATTATTTATTCAATTCTATTCATGGACTTCACATACCCGATAGACTACGGATATGGTACCAACAAGATGGTGCATGCACCAAGCCACACTACGAGGAATGTAAGACAATACTTAAATACCCTTTTTAATGGAAAAGTTATAGATAGATATTCTGACCTTTTTTGGCCCGCTAGGTCTCCGGACTTGAGCCCCCTCGATTATTTCTTGTGCTGCTACTTAAAACATAATATATACCTACAAAGGCCATTTCAAAATTTTGACCATTTAGAGAGGGTAATTAGAGAGACAATTACAAATATAACTTCTGCCATGATTAGAAATGTTTTAAGAGAATTTTTTGCAAGAACGGCTAAATGTATTGAAATGGAGGGAGGATATGTCGAGGCAAATGTACAGTGAGGGAAAGTTAGTGAATATTTTTATATAAATTCATATTTTATTTTTTCAAAATAAATTATCATGTTTCTATCAATTATTTAAATGCGTCATAAAATTACCACTAAACAGGGATAAAGAATCAAAGGTTACGTTTCGAATAAAAATAATTGATAAATGTTTATTAGCTTGAATTGCATAATAAATACAATTATTAATTATAAATCATTTCAAAAAATGATATTTTTTGAAATGTTAAATTTATTTTCAATAATAGTCTACTAAGAGTAGAAACAGATATAATTTTTAAAAAAAAGACAAAGGTGTATTCATCAAATTTGAAAACTGTCAAAATATTGTTTTACATGTTCATGAAAAATAGTTCTAATATTATTTGGTATCTAACGTATTATGCTTTCGTAACTAACGTATTAAATTATGGTAACTAATGTATTATGAGTAACTAAGGTTTTATGTAGGTTTTAGTACGTTTATGATGTTAATAATTATTAATAAAAATATCATATAAAAATGACTTAATGTTCAATGATACGATAAATTATTTAATTTTATTACTTAGATGTAAATACCTCTATAATCACACCCCTGTTATTTAGTTGTACCTTTGGCCAATACCTGTAAATTAAGGACCAAAATAACCACTGTCAATTTTTATTTTAATGACATGTATTTAGAATTTATTATTGTCTCATAATGCCTTTGATAATGACCCGCAAGGGTTGAAAAACGTGTCAGGAAACTGAAATAAATTGTGAAATATAACAAGTACTACTTTAATTTCCTCTACTATGTAATAGCCATTTCACCAAGCGTGTAGCCCATCACATATCAATTATTTATACAGTATTTATTTAAAGAATGTTATATTTAGAGAACAAATAGTATTTTGATATAATTATTATCATTGTATACTTATTGTGACTTGTCCAAGACCATGTTAGGATATCAAACGCAAGACATTATAGAAATAATAAGTTCAAACTATGATGCAGGTATTATGCAATTCCAGGCATAGTAATTATTAGTAGGCAATTGTTGTAAAATGCATCCTCTCTGCGTTATATTACTACTGCGTATCCTAAAATAGAAAATTATAATTACGTAGGTATAGATAACTAATAAAAGTTGATTGTTGTCATGACCAAAAACATCGCGTATCAAAAAATGTATACAGGGTGAGCTTTCTAAAGTGTTACAAGGCGAGAACGGTTTTAAATATTTTCATGAAATTTTGGTGAGGTGATAGTCATATGGGGGGGGGGGGGGCATAACTAACCATATTTTTTACATTTTACCCCTTTCTTAATTTTGGAATTTTACATGATGTATTTTTGTTGCCCTCACCCCTTAAAATGGAGAAAGGGGTAAAATGTAAAAAATATTATTAAATATGTCCCCCCATATCCCTGTTGCCTTACCAAAATTTCATGAAAATATTTAAAACCGTTCTCAAGATAGTGCCTTAAAACACTTTAAAAAAACTTATCTTGTATAAAACTAACAGCTATCAGTTAAAACTAAAAGTAAGGTAAGTATATCAACTGTGATCATAACAGGTAAGTGAAATGTCCCATGTTATATTTATAGGCTGTATAGGGCAAGAGTTGCTTACCATAAGCAGGGGCTGCATAGTAATAACTGTTATAGTAATAAGGATAGGTGTACCCATACCCTGGACTAATCACATACTGAGGGTCAGGTCTGGGTAAGGGCGATGGTGCTGGTGCTCCCATTATTGTTGCCAGAGAAATAGCAACCACAACGAGCTAAAAAAAATGTATAATAAATACGTACTGCAGAAAAGTTGCGTCATAATATACAGGGTGTCTTTGGCATACTTTGAAGAAAAAATGCCAATTAACGGAGATACAGAGCCCCAGTGGGGTGTCCAGCGATATATAGGCCATAAAGAGTTATAAATCCATACTACAGTAGACGTTTTACATCGTCTAGGAAGTCGGGAATGGATTTTCGGCCACACATTTCAGTGGAACATATAATAAAGGTAGAAAATTCTTATATTTTTGTAATCAATAGTATTAAACCTATGTTTTGCAAAGTTTATTAATTCACCATCTATGCAAGCCTGTAGAATTTGTACGATTTTGTTTTCGGTTTGATGAATAAAATATGCAGATATAAAACTGTTATTTCTTTAGTTTCAATAGAAATTATAACACTATTAAAATAGACAACGGTACAATTTTGGACAAACTATACTATTTAGTATATTTTTTTAACCACTTACCAAAATCACGGCTCTTACAATTATACACATTTTAAATAATTAAAGTAGTTCTACAGTAGGTACCTAGCAAAATTTTGCAATACACTGATCAATATATAAAGGACGAATCATTTATATAATTAGTTATGCAAAGTATACACATATATACATATAAATTAATAATTATGTTATTTTATGGACATAAACAATTATACTTATGTGAAGTGTATCTATAGGGATACGAATTAATGGTAATACAGTGAATGTCTTTTTCGTGTGTGGAATTTAAATCAGTTATCTATCCATGATTTTATAATCGAAGATGTATGTAATGTGTTGCGTTTCCAAATAATAAAAGACTATTAACAATACCAAAGACAAAGTCACAGTTAAATTACAAAATATGGTCATCCAAATAATCCGTTACGCTTTTTAAATTAATACTTTCCTTATCGCTGATTCAAACTTAACCGTTTATCTAAAGATCTTACATCAACTGGCAGGTAATTAAACATTGTCCTCCCATGACCAAATTTTAAATTCAAACATTGCCAGCAACTATTTGCGTTGAACAGGAATGTTTATATTTAGTATAAATACTAAATATGAATGGTACTTCGTGTCAGTACCACCAAACCGCGCCTATCGTTGTTCTAAGTGGTACTTTATTCTTGTCGATTTTAAGAAAATACGTGCCATTTAGTAGACAAAAGTGCCAATGTAAATTAAAAATAATGTTGGACCCAGCAACGAACCCTGTGGCACGCCTGCCTTCTATTCTACCCTGGTCCGAGGTCGTTCCCCCAAGACCAACGCTCTGCCTTCTACCGAACCGAAGAGGTATGATTGAAACCACCTTAATGAGTTTCCCCTAAACCCATAATGTTCAAGCTTCCGCAACAATAGTCCGTCATCCACACAGTCAAAGGCTTAAGATAGATCACAAAACACTGGCCGAGAAGAGCCAACAAACGAGAAGCGACAAAATCCCGAGTTTAGCATTGATTAAATGGGGACCAAATTATATGTCCTTCACCTTGAAATTTTGACAGTTGTCCGGGTTATTATACTAAAAGAAGCATTAAAACGATGAAGACGATGCTTTACACTGAAATAAAAAATGTGGGTACCTAGTAAGAAGTAGTTTTTTCATGATTATCTTCTGTGTTCATGTAATTGGCTTTCCAGCAAATTTCGTAAAATCAAAAAAAAATTAAATAAAATAAAAATATTTTTGAAATGTTTTATTAATTGTGCGTTACTTACTTATAGTACATTTTAGAAAGGAAATGAAGTAGTATATTACATACCAAGAGTGGTAAGAAGCCTATTACACACGATTTCGAAAATTACGGTACGAGCGTTAGCGAAAATTGCCCTTGTTAATGTAGACATTATAATATTACGTAACTGGTCTTACGCACAGCTTGGCTTCTTACAATATAATGTGTGTAATTAAAGTTTTACGGATAAAGTAGACAGTGCGTAAGTAGGTTCTTACTAATGCAAAAGTAGAAAAACAGTATTTTCTTATATGCATCCCTTTATTTCTTTTTAAATATTGAACAGCAGTTTTGTTACCGTTTCTTACATTTTTAATCAACAATCCTAAAACTAAAATAAACAATGTTATATCTAGGTCTATTGGTCCTTAAATTTACGTAACAAATAAGGGTCATAATTTAAAAGGTTTATTGTGATACTTTTATTATAATTATAAGTTTGTGGATTACTATTAGGCACTGCGTAAAGTTTAAGTAAATGTTTGGCAAATTTTAACTTTTGGTTATATTAGACATGATATATAACAAAGTGCTATTTTAATTTGCCTTTTAAACTATTTTTAGCATTCTGATCCATTATGCGGCTTTAATTTGATATGTATGCAGGTAGAAATTGTTTCTTAGCCCACTCCTATAATGCTACAAACCATTTTTTTTTGTAAAGAGTATGTTGGATATTTTTTACAGGTAAATCTGCTATTTTTCAATTCTTCGATAGGTACATGGATAATAATTATAGGTAGATACTTAGAATTTAAACGGTAGGTAGATAATATGATATTTTATTTTGTTTAAACAAAATAAGTTGTAAATTTCGGAAAGTCCTATGATTTTTTTATAATGTATCTATTACTACTTACTCTTTACTTAGTTTACTTGATCTACGCGTAGAAACATGATATTATTCGACAAAAACTACTAAATGAAAATAAGTAGGTACTTGGACTTTCAGGAATATTTTTCAAAAAAACACAAGATTTGTTAGGAAAATAAAAACATGTTATTTTAGATTATTTTGATATTTTTTCCTTCCCGTCGCCTTTCCTTAAAAGAATACTTGTTTTTATACATTTAATATCAACTTCACTTCAATAACATAATAAATAATGGTAGAGGTCTTTTCCATATACCTTTCACGTAATAAAATACAGCAGATAAATACAACAAAACAAATATAAACAAATATATCATAGCGGTGCAAATGTACTTACTGTTCAGGATCCTTTAGAAATGAAAACATGCTTATTCCTTCACCTTCTTTTGAGTAACACCCTCGAAACGCACAGGTATTACCGGTATAGTTTTATAATAGCACCGCACTTACAAAAATAAGCAGTTAAACAATATACTTCTTTCAACAAAAAAGACAACTAAACTCGATAACGATAACTCATCGACTACCGGACTAACGGGCCGGCTTAAACTTATGACAGTTGTCCGGGTTACCTCCCACTCCCACAATGTCGCTTCTCGTTTGTTGGCTCTTCTCGGACACTGCTGAGGTCGTCTCCTTCTCATTTACGTGAAGATATAAAAGTTATCCAGAAATGGAAACACAGCATCGACATAGTTCTCTTAATACTCTGAGCTTGGAACTGACTAAAACTCAATAACAATGTTCTTTTGAAGGTCGCAACCCTTTTTTGGACCGAGCCACGTACTTTATGGAAGCTCTTTAGGAATTCACGGCCTTTAATTTGTTATTACCTCACTCGACTTAATCCAAAAAATTATAGTTTCCAAAAAAGAAGAAAGACAAAAGTTATTATTTTTTAAAACTTTTTAGCAGGAAAATTCCCATATACCTTTCAAAAATATCGTAAATGTTAAGCTCATCACGTGATATACTAATGCAGCTGGCATGTAACATCACGGATTCATCAGGAGAAATGTTTGTTGTTGCTGAAATTTAAGAGTATTTGAGGGATTGAGTCTAATAGAAGTAGGTACTCTAGGTACTTACATATTTTTCTGTTAATTTTCTGATTAAACGCTAATCAATTATAGATAAGTCAATCACTTAAAAAATTAATCCTTATTTTTACCAGAAAAACATAACAAATTAATAAAATTAAGTAAATAAAACAAATTTTAAATAAATAATAGACCAGTAAACAGGTAAATGAAAGGAAATGTATTTAAATATTTATAAATGATATTTAAAAAGGATTTATGTTTTTGTACTTATAAGACTTTTAGTGTTACAACTGTAGCAAGTGTCTCAACTTTTTGAATCAAATACAAAAACACCCTTAACATGTATTTATATTTATTTATTTAATTTCACAATACAATGTGGCATATGTAAAAGTTCAAAAACATTCAATATACCTAATACCTAATACAAGAAAGGTACCCTTAATACACCTAGGTTATGTGAAACCCCTGTATGTGTTTGTATAGCTTGTATTTTAAAGAGTAGAAGATGAGCCTCTAGAGATCATTATATTAAAACCACGCAATCTACAATATAACTCTATTTTTCTTATATTCTTTTAGGAAACAGAATAGATAGGTAACGAAAAAAATGGAAGAAATCTAGCAATCTTCTCTAGTAAGTAAGTCACAAAATTGTTTTTTAAAATGCCTTTTGTATGTTAGGTATTAAGTTATATAATTTTGGACCATATACGTTACAAAATGTTGCATCGTTGTTGTCCTCTAGTTTTATAAATGTATACTAGTTTATTTGTATTGCCTTTGTGACATATTTAAATTTTTGAAATTTTCATCATTGATTGAAAGAAACTACATACTCTAATTAAAATAACAATTGTATGATCCGCATACGCCACCACCCCTTCAAATTAAACAATATTGGTCCCATCACAGTGCCTTGTGATACCCCGTGGGTAACAGCGATGGGGGAACTAAAAGCATCCCCAATCCTAACGTGCTGGACACGTGCGCTCAAGTAGCTCTCCAGAACTTTCCAGGCGAAGCCCTAATGTCACTACATTCAAGGATATCAAGCAGTATGGGGTGGGATACCGTGTCAAATGCCTTTGCCAGGTCAAAAACCAAGGCGGTACATTTTCTCCCCTGATCCAAATATTGCACCACTTCCTGTGTTAATTCAGACATAACATCAGCAGTGCTGCGGCCCTCAACAAACCCAAACTGCTTTTTAGATAATAAATTATTGTTTTTTAAAAACTGGACGAGTCTAGCCTTTAAGCATTTTGAAAAAGTTTTGCGACATTGGAGACATAATGCTTATCGTACGTGCTATGTACAATACAAAGACATTAGTTTTAAAATGTCTTTGGTACAATACAACAACTTAATATTTAAATTTTAGTCATCATGTTCCGAGTAGTCCAATGAAATATCGTCGTTAGGGTCCAGAGAATTAATAAGGGGCTTTACAGTGTTTTCTAGCATGTTATCAGCTTCCCACATTCTTTCTTCTATTTCAATTATATGTTCGACGCACTTACTCCATTTTTCCCAATCCACTGTCTTTAGTCCCTCTTGCAAGAGGTTTCCAACGTCTCTCATTTTTAAAGTGGTGTTATACCTTGCTACAAACCCTTTTACTTGCGCCCACACCAATTATATGGGGTTTAATTCACAGTGATATGGCGGAAGCGTTATATTTCGTTTTGAAGCTATTTCGTCGACAACAAATTTCGTACAAAGAGGTTTATTCAACTTTACAATCTCCAGTAGAGTCAAATCTGGTCTTATCTGGCGGGTTTACGATTTAACAAAGACATACTTTCAATTTTTCTTTTCTTTTATTGCGTTTAATCACACTAACCAAATAAAATCCGTCAGACAACTATGACAGACTTATGTAATTTTGGCATGAAAGAAAAGGATAGGTATTTTATTTAATTTTCAGCGATTCACAAAAGTTTGTACCTGCCCAAGTACCTGCCACCTTCGTCTTGATTTAAAAATGTCAGTTTTGTGACTTTGACAGTTTGTGACAAAATGAAAAAATTTTCTGGGTTTTTGCATCCCCAAGCAAAAAAAATGTTACTTAATCTGATAAGCTATTTCGAAAATGCAAGAAAAAGTGGAAATTCGCCAACCAATATTCAGGAAACAGCAGCCAAAGCACTGGGAATTAGTTTAAGGGCTGTGCAGAGAATTGCGCATGAAAAAAAAAACATAACATAATACCCAAGAATACTAAAAAATGTAAACGAAGAAAGCCAAAGACTGAGGATTTAAGCGAAAATATTAAAATGGGAGTTCGAAATGTGATTTACGATTTATACAGATCAAAAACCAATGTAACTCTTCCAGTTTTACAAGAAACATTAAAAATTCGGGGTGTTTTGGAAATTGGACTTGAAGCGCTATCAAAATTAATAAAAAGTTAGGTTTTTGCTATAAAAAAGACTGTAACCGAAGATTTTTATGTGAGCAGCCACAGATAGTGAGTCAGCGTGTTCAGTTTTTAAAAAATTATACGGAGAATTACAAATCGAAATTTAGAAAAGTGGTATTTTTAGACGAAACGTGGATATTTTCAAATGGAAGTGGTTCAAAATCTTGGCAAGATGATTCTGTGAAAAGCGTGAAAAGGAAAAAGGGATGTGGCACGGAAAAGCGGCTCATTATTTTACATGCTGGGTCTGTAACAGGATATGTTCCAGGTGCAAGCTTAATTTTTTCTTCAACATCAAAAAGTGCTGACTATCATGATAATATGAATTGCGAAATGTTTGAAAAATGGTTAAAAGTTCAATTGATACCAAATTTGGATTCTCCGTCTTTAATTATTGTATTAGATAATGCATCATATCATTCAAGAATTTTAAATAAACAGCCTACTTCATCTTGGAGGAAAAATGATATTTATGAGTGGCTTGAAAAACACAACCAAAATCCTTCACCAAATATGCTTAAATCGAAACTCCTATCAATGGCAAAGTCACTTAAAAAACCAAGAATATACGCGGTAGATGAAATATTGCGTGAATATGGCCATGAGGTTCTACGAGTGCCGCCATATCATTGCCAGTTTAACGCAATAGAATTAATATGGGCCGGGGCAAAGTCTTATTATGAAAAACATGTAGGTGATGGTCTTAAATCCGACCAAGTACAAATAGTTTGGCAAGATTCTTTGGATCATATTACACAAGAGTACTGGAAGAAATCAGTGGAACATACAGAAATATTAATAAGGGATTGGTGGGATCGAGAACAAGTATACTAGATGTCGAAGTAGCGCCAATGATAATTGCTCCATTCGAAGACGACTCAGACGACGAGGACTTTTCAGATTTTATAAGTGACGATGACAGTTTTTAGTCTATAATTAGTTTATAAACGGTTTTCCTTGTTTACATTTTTTAGTATTCTTCGGTATTATATTATGCTTTCTTTCATGCACATTATTCTGCACAGTCCTTAAACTAATTCCCAGTGCTTTCGCTACGGTTTCCTGCATATTGGTTGGCCAATTTCCACTTTTTCTTTCATTTTCGAAATAGTTTATCAGACTAAATGCCATTGAATTTTTAGGTTTTAGTAGTAAAATTGTTAAAATAAATTACACTGTTTATTATTGTCGTTTTTAATAAATACATTTACGGAATACTGTTTACAGGAATGGCGAACCAATGGCACGCGATATAAAATTTTGGCTCGCCACCGATCACAAAGTTTACTATGAATTATTATATTACGAATTGCGACGGCACGTCTATGGCCTCATTAAATATTTCTTTACAAAAAATGCACGTTAATACATAAAGATTCGCCACCCCTGTACTATTATGTACATAATTTTTGCAAAAATTATAATATTATATCTGGCTATCTTCACGACTTTACGACAGTTAAAATAATAAAACTATGTATCTTTTCTCCGGGTATATTGATACCTACATAGTCTTACAGCATTTTCATATAAGCTGTGGAATTTTCGAATTGATTTATATGATCCGTGACCTTTGGACCCGCATTTTGAGACCGGTTTAGACTTTATACGTTTCTTTCTCCCACTTATTTTTAGCGGGGCGCTTATTGGCTTAACAGGGGCAAAATACGTGTAAAATAAATTTGGGATTTCATACCTCACCGGCTCTAGTAGCTTTTTCTCATTGACTTTTGAAGTAGGTAACCTATTAAATTGGAAATATTTTTTTAGCCTGATATTACACAACAAAAATTTAGCCAATGTGTAATTTGATTTTTTTTTTATATTTAATTTATTATTATCTGCTAAAATAAACTAAAATTTGTTTAATTTATTTAACATTTCATCGACATTTTTGGTGGTCGCTAGTCAGGGGTTTTACTGTATATTGTTTATCTAATTTTCCACCATCATTTTGGTTATTAAATTTGTTAAATGTAAAACTATTGTGTTAACCGTCTGCAATAATACGAACGCACCCCTGAGAAATTAATTTTGGAACGAGACCCGTCATTTTTATTATGACTGATAGTTTCAAGTTAACGGTTAACCTATTAACATTCAATTTTATGGAAAATTAGCTGTCCATATACGGCCATATTGGTTTTTATTTACAACATTTTGATGAGCTCTGGAATTTTCGAATTGATTCATATAATCGGTGAGCTTTGGACCCGCCAGATAAGACCAGATTTGACTATAGCTCCTTTTTCAGCATATCTTTATGAAATGGCTACTTGTCTACTACTACATTATCCATGACTATAACAGACCCAGGAGGAATAAGATCTAGCATTTGCTGGAAGTATTCCTCAAAGACATTAGAGAATTAGACTACACCTATGGAATACGGCGAAGACCACTGCATGGGTTTTATAGTTTAATAATGATTTATTACTCTCTCGCATTAAGCAACATACTATATGAATTTCTTCTTTACTGCCAGACTTAAAGATTGGTGTGACAATTGATATTTTAAATGCTCTAGGAACATGTCTTAAAAATTGGATTCACTTTATATGTACCATGTACCTGAACATATACTTTATTGTATATACTTTTTTTTCAAACTATCAAAAAATGCACTGAAATGCGATTAAATATAAATATTCAGAATTTAAGCGTTAGAATTTTTTTTTTAAGAAAATATCCTAAATATATAATAAAAATTTAATAATTATTGTTATTCTATCATGATTAGAATTTTTGAAATAATTGAAATATAGTTTGCAGGGTGTTCCATTCAAAAAAGATACACCTATTTGACTGGAAACCCGCAAAAGTTTATGAAGCTCTTTTTTAGCCATGTATATTATTATGCTCTAGCGGCTGGTCTATAAAAACGAAAAATTCGATAATTATAAATATTTCTTATCTATCCATACGTTTGAACTGACCTTTCAGCTGTTAACGTTACTGTAAGCGTTCAAAGTTAAATTAAGGATAAAATATTTAATCTTGGTTCGTAGAATCAGTCTTTCATCCAACACGAGGAACTTTTTACATCTCGTCTTAGTTCAAATCAAGGCTGTGATTTTTGGCATTTTTTCAGTTTAGTTACATTTAGCTTTATTTAGTTTTTCTGTGAGACGGAGTGAGGCAATGAAAGCTGTAGAACGTACTGGACAACCAGAGCAAAAAGGATATCAGGTACATACCTAATACAGTTTAATATACAGGGTGTTTCATTAATATTGTGAAAAAATTCAGGATGAGTTGCCCTGCTTAAAAATATGAAAAAAGTTCCTAAAGACCTATGTCCGGAAATGCTTTGTTTCGGAGATACAGGGTGTTAAAGTTTTCTTTTTATTTTGGTTTTTCTAAATAATTCTTGAAATAATATCGATATTTGAATTAAAATTGGTATCTAGGGGTTTTTTGAAATGCGAAATTCGAATTTGATGATAGTGTGGCTCCTACTTTTAGGGGGCGCCACCTACATGTATTTATCATTTTTACGTGAAAAAGACATACTTGGTAGAAGTCGCTATGAGCATCCGTTCTCGAGAAAAAGAATAATAAAAAAATAAATGACATTTATTTGCATATCACTCTGCTCATTATCAGAGTTTGATAAAATTGCATTTATCTCCTTCTTCTTAATGTGCCATCTCCATCAGTGGAGGTTGGATATCACAGTAGCAAATTCTTTTCGATCTTCGGCTGTTCTTATAAGCTCTTTAAAGTTCAGTCCAGTCCATTGGCGTATGTTTCTCAGCCATGATAGTTTCTTCCTTCCAAGGCCACGCTTGCCTTCAATCTTTCCCTTAACAATAAGTTGTGCGTAACGATATTTAGGGTTTCTTAGAATGTGTCCCAAATACGCTGTTTTCCGGATCTTTACGAGTTTAAACAGCTCTCGTTCTATCCCCAGCCTGCGTAGAACTTCTTCGTTTGTGGTGTGCGATGTCCATGTTTTTTTGAGCATTTTACGATAGGTCCACATCTCGAAAGCTTCTAATTTATTAATGGTTCGTGATTTAAGTGTCCATGTTTCGGCTCCATACAAGAGGGTAGACCAAACCTAGCACTTCGAGAGTCTTAAACGAAGACTTAGGCTGAGTCGTGAGTCGCAGAGTAGCTTCCTAAGTCACACGAAGCAGTTTCTGGCTTGTTCTATTCTACATCCTATTTCTACGTCAGGATCCAACTTGCAGTCCATCCACCATCCCAAATACTGAAACCTATACCCACCTGTTCCAGAACTTCGCCGTTTATTTGAATTGGTTGTGGGACATTTTTGACTTTTTGATGGTCATAACCTTGGTTTTCTTTATGTTTATTTTCATGCCAAATGCTTCGCAAGCCATGTGAACATTACTGAGGAGTCGTTGTAGGCCCAGATCCGAGTCTGCGATCAGGACAGTATCGTCGGCGTATCTGATGCTATTAATGTTCACGCCATTAACCTTAACTCGGTCTGAAGAGTCCGCCAAAGCTCTGCCAAATATTAATTCTGAGTAAAGGTTGTGGTGATAAAACGCAGCGCTGTCTAACACCCCTGTGGATCTCAATTTGCTCGGACGACGATTCCTCAATTTTAATTCTGGCGTTCTGGTTCCAGTATAAATTCTGCAACAGTGTAGTGTCTTTCTCGTCCAGGCCCATGCCACGAAGAGAGTCCATCAACAGGTCATGTTTCACTCTATCAAATGCTTTTTCAAAATCTATGAAGCAGATGAAGAGGTTTCTTTGTTGATCATAGCATTTTTGTGCTAATACCAGCAAGCTAAACAGGGCCTCTCTCGTACCCATTCCGCCTCTGAAACCAAATTGGTCATCTCCAATATTCGCTTCGCATTTGCGAGAGATGCGGTTAAGGATTATTCTCAGCAGAACCTTTAAAGCATGACTCATCAAACTTATCAGTCAAAAATCTCCACAGTTTTTGGGGTTTGTTTTCTTTGGTAGTGGTATGAAAACAGATTCTAGCCATTCGCGAGGTACCTTACCAGTATCATAAATACGGTTAAACAGAGAGACAAATAGATCAGTGTTCTCCTTTGTTGTTTTGGTTTCAAAATTTCAGGGTAGATTTCGTCTGGTCCTGGGCTTTTGTTTGTTTTGAGTTGATTTATCGCATGGTGCACCTCTGACTCTAGGATATTCGGTCCCTCCCCACACACATCCGTCTGGCGAGGTTCTGTTCTGACATCCTCAAATAGGTTCTTGATATATTTTTCCCATTCCTCCAGTTTTTTCTTCGTGGAGTCTAACAGTTTTCCATCTGGATTAAGTATGCTGTGGGTTGTAAATTTCCTGTTCGTCGATGTGAATTCTTTCACCTTCTTATGGAGGTTGAAAAAGTCGTGGCGCCGCTGCAGTTTCTCGATCTCAGAGCATTTACTTTCCATCCAGCTTTCTTTAGCGTATTTTATTTTAGTACGGATTGTTCTGTTGAGAAGCTTGTAGTCATTTACGTTGTTTGCAACTTTTTTTCAGTTCAAGTTCAATTTGGTCTTAGTTTTTCATAAATAATTTTTTTAATAATTGGTGCATTGTCACTATATTCGGCTAGGGGGGGTTTTGTGGGGTAAAAAATTAGAATCTACTCTCATTTTATTGAAAAATTTAGAGGGCGCCACCTGCGGTACTTTGCACACATTTAAAACGAAATAACTTTTTTGAGCCGCCCTATATTTATCTTTTAAACAAAAATTCTTATTCTCCAGCGGATTTTACCTAAATAAGGTTTACGTGGTAAGAGTTGTTTTGAGCAGCCGTTTTTGAGATACCTGGATTTAAAAAATTCACTTCGTGTAGGGCCAAGTCTAAATTATTGTAATAATTAAACACAATGTGAAGCAAAGGCGTTAAATTAAAATAACCATCACTAAAAACTAAACAGAAAGGCTATTACATAAATGTGTTGTGAATTTTATTCTCTAGTAAAAACAGTCAATAAGAGATTTATTAACAACAAAAATTTAATTTAATTCAATTAAAAAAAAATGATTTTAACAAATGTTCAAATCGACCTCCATTTTCGTGTGTACAAAGTTTAACACGTTTTAAAAAATTAAATTGAACTCTTTGAAGCCTTATCAATTCCAGTTTGACTACGTCTCCTTAATTCATCTTCTGTATCTACTGGCCTAGAATACACAAGGGTTTTCAAAGTTCCCCATAAAAAGTACCTAATCCATCGGTGTCATATCAGGTGATCGAGCTGGCCAATTTGCGGGTGCATCATTTCCTCTACATTATATCCATCTATTTGGAAATTGTTTGTTCAAATTATTACGTACGTTTAAGGGAAAATGCAGAGGAGCACCGATATGCATAAACCACATATTCCTCTTCGAAGTTCCAAGGGCAGGGGATCTAATAAGTTTGGTAATGCGTTTCGCAGATGTTCCAAATAATTTTCGCCATTTAGTCGAGGTAGTAAAATGACAGGATCAATTATGAAAGTGTCTATAATTCCTGCCCACACATTGATCTAAAAACTCATGCTGATAATGGGTTACTTTAGTCGCATCAGGATTTTCTTCAGCATAGACATGTTCATTGTGCAAATTATAGTTATGCCACTCCGCGTGAAACAGGCTTTATCTGTGAATAACATTTGTGTTATACCCATAGACATATAATAAAAGAATGTCTATGGTTATACCCAACACTGGGTAAAGAGAAATTGGAAAACAAATAATTTAATAAATATACCTAATCGCACTCCCTGGTATTCCGCAAACGTTTTAAAATGCTCCGGTATCATGAAACTAGTTGCGTGAAGTTAGGCAAGGAATTTCGTGGAGCTGGAGATTTCAAATTTAATAAATTCCAATTTAAAGGAAATTGCTATGTTTTCTATTAAATTAGCCAATTTGTTTCCTTTAAATTGAAAACCTGTATATTTGGTGAACAATGAACAAGCGCGTATCTATATCCTCGTACTCTGTGGTATCACGTCTCCCTATTCTGTGGTTCCACCTGCTCTTGTACCTGATCGAATAAACTTACTATTTTTACCTATCTCTTTCTATTTCATAAAGTGACTTCCAAACGTATTTCCTCTGTGACAACCGATTTCTAAATAATAGCAGGATATCATTTAAACGAATAAGCAAACATCTTTTACTGAAAAGGTTGTCAAAAATGACCTTCCTCTGACCTCTATTTCGTGCGGGTTGAATTATTGTCTTACCGGCTGATTTTTGCGGAGGAAAATTTCAACGCCTTTTATACGTAAAATATCAGCAAAAACACTGTGTTGTGTTGAAATTTGTGTACAGCGTGTATAAATAACATAAGGTAAATAATATTATTTTGTTATTACGTTACCAAGAAAAATGGCCAACTAATTCTGAAAATCGAATTTCCAACGTGCAAAATGCCGTCATTAAATATTTATAGGTTTATTTTATACTATTGACTATTCAATTTATTTAAAAATGAGATAAAATTATGCAATACACGTGATGGAAACCGGAGGTGTTTATAATATACCTACCTATCTTATGCCAATGCCAATTTTCAAACATTAGATGGCCATTATCCCAATATTGTGTGTATTGATTTTAAGTTAAGGCATTTAAAAAAAAAACTATAGAGGACAATAATTTTGCCAATTCGATGAAATATTTGAGATGTTATAATGCTAAGGACTTGAAATGTGATGTCAATAAAGTATTTAGTACCTACACAAAGAAATACCTGTATATTTGGTAGATTTTGGTTGTTCGAAAGAGTGTCAGCAATATTAAAAAACTAGGCAAACACAATCTTTTTAATGACGTACCTATATTTTATTTTTACTGGTTTACTTCCCATACAAATATTTATTGAGCCTTCACAGAAGAGGGATGCTTCCAAGGTTTTTTATTAATTTTACACAACTTAAATAGTAGCTACACTTTAAGTGTATACTTAGTTAGGTTAGTTAATCTTGCCTGGGCCTTGCCCTATCTTGCCCTATGTCCCGTTCACAAGTTAATGGAATTTGAGAGTATGAGAAAGTAATTGTGAAATTAGTATTTCATTAAAATACAATGGTCTGTTCATTGAGAAACCTAAAGTCAAAGTCAAAGTCAAAGTCAAAATAAGCTTTATTGTACAAAGATACAAGATCTCATTTACAAAGCAATCAGAACTTACAAATCTAAATTAGGTCATTACATTAAAACACCAAAAACAATAAACACAATAGTGCATGAAAATAATAAAAATTTGCAAATAGAAAAGAAAAGTACAGTATAGAGAACTACAAGCTGACATGGAGGAAAATTAACGTTTTGAAAGACAAACCCTGCTGTCAGACAGTCAACACAAGTCACAAGATATCATTATAATCAATCAATCATACTTTATTGTCTAAATGCATGGTATCCGTTGACTAGGTTAAATCGCTAAGCCTAAGTATCTCTTACAAACATAGTCATAAATAAGTAAAATACACAATATACATACAAAGATCAATGTCAACAAAGTAGTAATTTAAGTCGGACAATAAGGCGGAAATACAGAAACAAAACAAAATACAATAAACAATAATCAAATTTGTTGACAAAGCTAGTATAGAGACAGCTCCCCATAAGGATAATCAAGTACCCACCTACCCAACTTAGATATATCTGTAGTCCGATGAATCGAAGTAAAAATCTGAATTCGACACAACCAACCGACTTACAGCTTTTAAAGTGTGTCACCCATGAATTCATTTAATGTGTAATACGCCTTTCCCACCAATATTCGTTTTAGTTCCCTCCTGAACTTTTTAGCATTATTTATTACTCTCAAGGTGTGCGGTAAATGGTTAAATATCCTTTTACTATCATAAATAACAGATTTTTTAGTCATAGTTGAAGAGGGTATGGGGAGAGATATCGTAGTGCTTTGCCTAGTAAAATGCATTGATTCATTGTTTATGTCTGCCTGAAATTTCTCTTTTACTAGACAAGCCGTTTCTAAGATGTAAATACAAGTCAGTGTTAGGACTCTTTGTGCCAAAAACAAAGGTTTACATGACGTTGTAGCTTTAGCCTTGCACATATATCTTAACGCCCTCTTCTGAAGAATAAAAACACTAGTAAGCAAGCCCTGAGAACAGTTACCCCAAAAACAAATCCCATACCTCAAGTGAGATTCAATCAAAGAGAAATATGCGTCTCGTGAAGTTGTAATATCCAAGTTATTCGAAATTATTCTGACAGCATAACAGTTTGCTGCGAGCTTCTTATTTAATTGTAATATATGTTTTTCAAACTTTAACCTTTTATCAATGAACAATCCCAAGAATCTAGTTTCTATACAATTATTTACTATATTTGTATCCAAAAGAACCTGATCCAAGTCACACTTAAACGACATTATATTTGTTTTCGAAATATTCAGTGAGAGAGAGTTTGTATCGCACCATTCCTTTAGCATTTTCAAGTCATTTAATTTTGCATTATAGATCTGTCTTTATGATGCCAAAGGATAGTGATGTCATCTGCAAATATAGTAAATTTGCCGCTTATTGGGACAAATGACAAATCATTAACATACAACAGAAACAATAAGGGACCCAATACAGAGCCCTGCGGTACACCGGTCTGCAATTGACATTCATTTGAGAGTTCACTATTCAAGGTTACCCTTTGACTGCGACAAGACAAATACGAGCGAAACCAGTCCAAACTTCTACCCCTAAAACCATAAGTCTCAAGTTTGCACAGCAGCGTCTCGTGATCAACACAGTCAAAAGCTTTGGACAAATCACAAAACGCCGCCGCTGCAACGTCACCATTGTTGAGCTGTAAATAAAGGCTTTCCAAAAACACAAAAATGGCGTCATTTGTGCCCTTTGATGATTGGAAGCCAAACTGTTCCACACACAAAACCTTATGCTTGATCAAAAAATCTTGAGCTCGACTCTTAACAATTTTTTCAATTATTTTTGACAATGTAGGCAGGAGGGAAATGGGGCGAAAATTAGATGATAAATTTGGATCTCCTCCCTTAAAAAGGGGAAGAACTAAGGCCTTTTTCAGGCAAGTAGGAAAGTCACCCTGTTCAAAAGATCTGTTTATAGCCTCAGACAGCACCTGCAGAGTATCAAGAGGTAGCTCAGAGAATACTTTTATTGATAACTGGTCATATCCTGCAGAGTTTTTATTTTTTATCTGTTTAAATATACCCCTTAATTCCTCTACATCAGTTGGCTTGAGAAAGAAAGACTCAGGCATGGACACCCTACGTAAATATGAGATTGGATTAACAGTAGAGGCAGCACCAGGCAGCAATTGACCAATGGTACAGTAGAACTTATTTAAGTCATTAGAATTTAATTCAGTATTCACAGGGTTACTACCGGTTTTTCCCCTTAAGCTATTTACAATATTCCACGATTCTCTTTGTTTGTTTTTAGCCCTGCCTATCCTTTTTATGTAAAATAATTTTTTGGCTTTCAGTATGGTAGCTCGATATACCTTTCGATATTTATTATAGTAGGAAATAAAAAAATCATTGTTTAAAAAATACTTTCTAATTACATGCAGTGAGCGCATATTTTTTGATGAAACTTTTAACCCCCGTGAAAACCATTCTTTACTCTTTTTTGTTTTTAAGTTTCGTATGGGGAATGAGGTATTAAAGAGCAAAGCCATGGTTTTATGAAATTCCTGTAGAGGGTGATGAGAATTCAAAACATTCTGCCAGTCGACACATGAACAAGCATGCACAAATTTATTAAAATTTTTTCTAGTATATAATCGGCCCTTTCTCACAGCCTTCTTGGTTTTGGTAGATTTTACTTTTAGTGTGCAATAGACTGCTTGATGATCAGACAGCCCTGCATCAATAACCGAGCACATTACCTGGTCTATGTCCAGGTTTGTGCATACATAGTCCAATAGTGTAGAGGTTGATGAAGTTATGCGAGTTGCTGTCTTCACATGCACTTGCAAATTGAAAGATAAGAATAGATTCTTTAGTACTTGGACCTCCATGGAGGTATCATCAAAATAATTTATATTTAAGTCCCCTGTTAGAACAATAGATACGTTCAGTGGAAGTTGTTGTAACAAACCATCCAACCTAGAAATAAATACATTAACGTTTGACCCAGGGGGTCTATATAAACAAATCATATAAAGTTTGATCGTTGGAAAATAAGCAATGGAAAACTCAAACTCTCTCTCAACCAACCAAGCGTTAAACCTATCTACACCAACACATTTAGATAGTTCCAAAAAATAGCCTATTAGTTTTTATTAATAAAAATATAAGATTAAAAAGAAATGTTTTAAAAACTGAGCTTATAAATGCTTCAAAGGCGATATACCTATCGATTTCATTTAAAAAACATAAATATCATAATTCAATAAAAAACTTAAGACACTTTCTGAAAAACCGAGTGAAAAACAGTAAAACACCTTATTATTGTCAAACAAAATATTTAGGGTACATGTATTTATTGATGCATATATTTGCTAAAAATCATGACTGGTAAAACAATTCCGCTGATAATAAAAATGAGTAGTCAATAGTCACATTCAATTCCTGGTGTTGTATTGCATACAATATTATTTTGAGCTAATTCAAAATGTGTTCCCAGTTTATTCCCCTCATTTCAGCTGCTTTTCGTACTTCCTCGTTTCAATTTCTAAGTTTCATAACTTTCCTGGCATTGTACCTATATTTATTTTGTTAGTTTTTTATTCTCTGTATGTGTCTCAACAAAATATAACCATTATTCAAAAAGAGTTCTTCATAATTAGAAAATTACTTTGTGCTGCTGCTTCTTCCGCATCAGTGGAGAGAATTTTCTCAACATTTGGTTTAGTCCCTTTCAAACTCAGAAATCGATTACGTGAATGGAAAAAGCTGCAAAATTAGATTTTTTGTACAAGCACTACAATTATAGATAGATAGATAGATAGATTTTTATTTACGGATTTAAACCATTTAACAATATATCACAAAACACAATCATAATTCTCTTATAAATAGGTACTAGACTATCTTTATAGATTCGAATAAATATAATAAAATAAAATAAAATATTAAATAATATACAGGGTGCCCAAGATAAGGAGGGCCTCTATGGGGATCTCGGTTATGGTAAGAGCTACAACTTTGATTAAATGGGGAAAAAGTTGCGCAATCAGAGGACTAATAATATGGCATAAAAAAAGTTTTAGTAATATTTGTAAGTTTTGAGATATTAAATAAAAACTGATATTTTGGATTTTTGATTTTATTTTTCTTTGGCGTTATTATTAAAGTTAGAGCAAAACTGACAAAACTCTCTCACAGCAACTTGTTATGAACTTAAAGATTACATCGCAATTTTTTTTATACGACGTTTCGTTTCCAAGCAAACACCATCAACTTCATTTTTTCTAATACGGCCCTGATTTCTTATTGTCAAATTTTGAGAGCATTTTTTATTCTTAATTCAATGATGTACCAGACAATGTTGTTTAATTACGTTTCGAGCCTTTTTAACCATCTTTATGAAATTTTCAGGGTCCGGACCTGGATCCTAGAGTGTTGCATATGCTTTTTCAGCTTTTTTAATTAAAAAAATGAAAATGATGGATGTAGAAGGTAACAACGTAATCTTTTTAGTTTCATTATGAATTTAAAAAAAAATAATAAAATTACATAATAGATTTTTAATTATTTATTTAACATTGTAAAATACTGATTCCGAACCCATAATAATTAAACTTTAATTAATTGAAATAAAACTAACATTAACTCATTAAAAATTAATTTTCCAAAAGGTGTTCAAAGTGATTTCCGTCGTTCTCCAAACATAAATAGGATCTTAAAACTGTATTATTTAGGACATTAGTTAACATTTGTGGCGTTACGCTGTGAAAGGCTGCAAGCACTAGTTGTCTAAGCTCTTCTTCTGTTTCAAAATTCTGCTTATAAACACAATTCTCGATATATCCCCAAAGGAAAAAATCAAGCGGGGTTAAATCTGGGGAACGCGCCGGCCAGGGTGTTACAGAATAAGTGCTGATACTTTTTTCTGGAAATCTTGCTGAAATGTACTCTCTAACTACCCTTTAATTATGTGCAGGTGCACCATCCTGCTGGAACCAAGTGTCGCGTTGTTCTGCCAGAGGTAAATTATCCAGAGCCTCCTCTAAGTCATTTTGGAGTAAATTCAAGTAATGCTCAGATGTTAAATTATGTTGATAGAAAAAAGGTCCTATTATTCTTCTCCCCAAAATTCCAGCCCACATATTTAATCCGAAACGGTATTGGTGTCTTGATTCTTTGTATACACGTGGATTTTCCTTAGACCAGTAATGTACATTTTTTCTGTTAAAGATCCCGTTTCGATTTACCATGCTTTCATCAGACCAAATTATCTGGTAAGGAAAATTTATGTTTTCGTGGCATTTTCTGGTGTACCATTCGCAGAATGATCGACGTCTTTCTGCATCACCTGGCCTCATTCCTTGAGAAATTCTGTATTTATATGGGTGAAATTTTTGTTTGTTTAAAATAAATTGAGCAGTTGATTTCGCTACGCCTACATTTTCATCAATTTCTCTAGTTGATACTCCAGGGTTTTCAGTAACAGCTAATAATACGCTGAAAACCTTTTCCTGGTTACTATTTTTTTTTCGGGAGAGCATGGGTTTTTTAAATGCACCGTGTTCTTTAAGGTTAGTTACTAACTTACTGTAAGTCCGTTTAGCTGGTTGTCTCCTTTCCGGATATTTGTCCAAATACATCCGCTCCGCTACATTACAATTTTCTCCGCTTAAAATAAAACATGATAACATATCAAATTTTTCTTCATTTGAATAATAACCTGCCATATTTAGTTCAACTGAAGTAATGCCAAATTGTCTGACACCATACCTACTCATTTTTTTTTCCAATGCCTACTTCGCTAATTTGGGAAAAGAACAATACTTAGTTTGCAACAGCGTAGATTTGTGTTGTTTCAAAAAGAAAATAAACCCAGGAAGTTTTTATTTTTTTTTAAACAGTATCGTAAGGTTTAATTAAAAAAGCTGAAAAAGCATATGCAACACTCTAGGATCCAGGTTCGGACCCTGAAAATTTCATAAAGATGGTTAAAAAGGCTCGAAACGTAATTAAACAACATTGTCTGGTACATCATTGAATTAAGAATAAAAAATGCTCTCAAAATTTGACAATAAGAAATCAGGGCCGTATTAGAAAAAATGAAGTTGATGGTGTTTGCTTGGAAACGAAACGTCGTATAAAAAAAATTGCGATGTAATCTTTAAGTTCATAGCAAGTTGCTGTGAGAGAGTTTTGTCAGTTTTGCTCTAACTTTAATAATAACGCCAAAGAAAAATAAAATCAAAAATCCAAAATATCAGTTTTTATTTAATATCTCAAAACTTACAAATATTACTAAAACTTTTTTTATGCCATATTATTAGTCCTCTGATTGCGCAACTTTTTCCCCATTTAATCAAAGTTGTAGCTCTTACCATAACCGAGATCCCCATAGAGGCCCTCCTTATCTTGGGCACCCTGTATATGGATCAAACAGATGTTAAATATGATTCTATAATATCAATTTTCCAATCTGGGATCTAAATTTATTCAAGTTACAATTAAAAAAATCAACTTTATCAGCCACCAAATTTCCAAGTTTACATAATCTTTGAATGGGTAAATTCTGAGAATAATTTGTTCTATGATATTCGATGTAAAAAAGTTCATTATGTCTTAAATTTACTTGTGGAATTAAGAGTTTAATCTTTTGCAATAAATCAGGACAGTCAATGAGCCCATTGACAATCTTGTACAAAAATATCAGATCTAGAAAATCTCTTCTCGCATCAAGTTTTGGCAAACTCAACATTTTACGAAGTTCATTATAATTTATATCTTCGGTTGGAATATTCAATTTGTAGGCAATAAACTAGGAAACACAATAACTAAAATAAACATTATTTAGGTACAGTGGTTTTATTTTTTTGATATAAAAACCATTTATTAAAACTGAAAGTTTTTATTTTCTCTTAATTATAACTTATCAGAAATTTTGATTTTATTCATGATTTAAATTGAAAAAATCAAGTGATATAAATCGCGATTTAAATCAATTGATTTAAATCCTTTCAACCCTGGTAAAAAGACACTTAAACAGAATGACAGTATTTTTCTTATGCTGAAACACGTACTGGAAAATCGACAAGATTTTGAATTTACTGAGGAATTCAATTAAAAGCGAGCTCTCACTGCCGTCTCTATAATTTTAAACATTTATTATATTCAAATCACATTGACCATACTAAAATCGGCCAATATTATCCCCGTTTATGTCATGTGTATGCGCGTTTTCACACTTGCCGACACGGCACCGGCACGACACCGATAACGATACCACTGGACACTGGACGCATAATTTCATGTAAATAAATGAAAATGCTTTCACATTTACCGACATGTCGGTGCCGTGTCGTCGCCGGCGCTAACTTGTCGGCGAGGGCCATCCACCCCACTCGTGTCGTCGCCGATTTTTAATAATTTCTGTGGTGCTGCATGCCGGCCAAATGTGAAGAGCTACTGCCGTTGTCGTGTCGGTGTCGGTGCCGCACTCTGATCGTGCCGGTGTCGGTGTCGGTAGATGTGAAACCGCCCTATAGTGTAGAGTAGGGAAACGTAAAAGAAAAATATTTGTTATAATATTAAGTATATTTTAATGCAACTCTACAAATAAATATTCTTCTCTCTTTATAGCAAATCAGTCCTTAATGAAGTGTTATCTATTTATTTGTTATCTAATATTACGCAACATCCAGATGCATTGTTTGCACATCCTGGTATGACGTCAATAACATTAACATTCTTATCATAATCATTTACACATGAGTGTCCGCGCGTTGTATGGTTAAGGCGCATTTACAAGGTGCGTTATATTTTGAATGTGGAATTCAAAACAACTACTTCCCCCATTGATTCGCTTGGTCGCGAAAGCTAGAAACTATAATAGAATAGAACCTAATGTTGTTACATGTTGATATTATTTCCCGTATGTGTGCGCAGTGGCGACAAAATTGTCGCGCAATGAAAATTGTAGTTCGCGGTCAGCCTTAAACTTCAGTTGTGAATCAGTTGAAGTGTATGTAAAACATTGTTTATCTGTCAATTAATGTGTATGTCCCTTTAGACAGACACAGTTGATTGTATTTAATGACTTTCTTATCAGGCACTTTGTAAATGATTCATATGTAAAATATTTTAATAAAGTATTATCTCCAATAATTACATAATGGTATAGTAAAATTATTTGTTTGGTGTAAGATGAGCATTAGCACCCTTTACTCCTGGGACGTCTTAATGTTTCATATTCCTACCTATCCCGGCCGTATTCTATTGACAGTTGGATCGATTTGATTTTAAAAATCAGTTAAGTAAGTAAAAAAGCATTTTCAACCTCTTCGAAAATAGTCAAATTGAGCATAACTCAATAAATACTAAATGTATCGAATATTCTTAAAGGAACAAAATTATAGAGAATTTTATTTCCAACCAATTACTATCTTCATTTTTCGTCGTGAAATCAACAGGAACGGAGCTACACATAAAAAGCATTTTCAGCCCCTTCGAAAGTAGTCAAATCGAGCAATAACTCGATAAATAATAGAAATATCGAAAATTAGTAAAAGAACAATATTATAGAGAAGTTTATTCCCACCCATTTTACTACCTTCACTTTTCGTCGCGAAATCATCAGGAATTGAGCTACACATAAAAAGCATTTTCAGCCCCTTCGAAAGTAGTCAAATCGAGCAATAACTCGATAAATAATAGAAATATCGAAAATTCGTAAAAGAACAATATTATAGAGAATTTTATTTCCAACCAATTTACTATCTTCACTTTTCGTCTCGAAATTATCACGAATCAAGTTACACGTGAGAAGCATTTTCAACCCATTCGAAAATGGCCAAATCGAGCAATAACTCGATAAATAATAAAAATATCGAAAATTCTTAAAAGAACAATATTATAGAGAAGTTTATTCCCAACCATTTTACTATCTTCACTTTTCGTCGCGAAATCATCAGGAACCGAGCTACACTTAAAAAACATTTTCAGCCCCTTCGAAAATGGTCAAATCGAGCAATAACTCGATAAATAATAAAAATATCGAAAATTCTTAAAAGAACAATATTATAGAGAATTTTAATCCCAACCAATTTACTATCTTTACTTTTTGTCGCGAGATCATCAGGAACCGAGCTACACGTGAAAAGCATTTTCAACCCTTTCGAAAATGGTCAAATTCAATCACTCGATGAATAATAAAAATATACGGCTTATTAGGGACCTCTTAGGTTAAACAAATTGAATTGTTTATAAGCTCAAAGGGGTGGTTATTAACAAACGACTGGTCTCGTTGAGTGAACCTCTAAAGACATTCTGCATTTCAGCAAGGTGCGTATCTAGGGTGTATCGTTATTTTTTATTTTTACATAATTTTAATATGTTTTTAACCTAGATGTCGTGTATTAATGTGTAACTATTATAGTGGGTCCTACTTATGGCGGTGACGACAAATCTTCGTAACTACGCCTTGATGATGGCTTTACTTTAACCCCTTAAAAAATGTTTTATCTGGATTGCAGATACGACTTCTTTTTTCAGTTCAATTTAGCTTCGCTAAATCGATTCAGAATCGATCCAAAGTGGTCAAAAAAATACGGCTCTAATTGTATAGGGTTACTGTCAAAATCTGATAGATGTCAGCAAACAGTGTTTGAAATTTTAAATAATTCAAAACATTTAGAGAAGAGGTGTTAAAAAATACGTTTTAAGATTATAATTAAGACACGTATTGTTTGTGTGTAAGTATTGTTATGTTTGAAACTGTACAAAAAAATTGTTAATCACAGCCAAGGACAAGATGTTTATAGTAAGAACTGCAATATTCCATAAGCAATAACTTTTAAAACTATCTTCTTAGCGTATATTTAGTTACTAGTTTGTTATTGATTGGCGGTCTGTGTTTATCTTAGTAAGTAATTCACTATTTGTGGTTTTTTCTCTGCGACATGCTCAAGCTATTTTCTCTGTAAAGTATTTTAAGTTATCGGGGTTTTCATAATATTGACCGATTTGGGTTGATTTGTCAAAATGAACAGTGTTGGCAAATATTAAAGTTTTCCGAGTTAAAGCTTAAAAAGTATCACCCAGAATTTTTTAAGGTGAAGCACAGTGCATTTTGCAACGTGGGGAAATAATTTTAAATTAGTAATTAAAAATTTTAGTTCATATAGAGCGTTTCCTATATATTTTTTTTTTTTGGGAGGCTACCACCATTATTGATCCCTTGCTAGCCAACCGATGATTCCGCTAAAGTTGCTAAATTCGTTTGTTGGGCCACTTACGATTATATGACTGTAATCTGTGTCGAATTTTAACCATTTTAAAGACACTACAGCTGGATTTATAAACCCGAAAAGTTAGCAAAGTTAAGATTTCAGTGTTCAAGTTGGTGAGGTTCGATGTTCGACAGTTCAGTTTTATGGAACATATTTATAAAGTCAGTAGTGAAGTTTCAAAAGTTCTTATTTGCTTGGTTAAAATTTGTGTCCAATAGAATGATTGGAGTATTTTATAGGATATTGGATGGAGTCCATTAATAGCAAAATAGGGTCATCAAGTAACATACAACAAAGAAATAGCGCAAACGTCAACGACATGACATTTCGCGATAACCACTTGACTTTAATGACCGTTTTCATTAGTCGAAAGTAACTTTATACTCCGAACATAAAAATTGGTTATCTTGAACGATATGGATACAAGTTTATAAATTGAACGGAGTGTTCCTTTTGCTTAAATTCAATTGCTAACTTAACCCCAACTTTGCGAACTTTTAAAGTTTATTCATTGACTGTACAAAATTCATTAATTGGGCAACCAGCTATCCAACAATTCCACCAACTTTAGGGGTCGGTGTTGGTGGTGTGAATCAAAACATAGATTGAGCTTTTGAGGATATTGGTTGTCTATGCCGCAAATAATAAAGTTTTAAAGCATTTATGTCCAAAAATTAAGAATATAAATTATGACAGACTACGCAGAGAAATCGAGTACAACAACACAACTTACAATTAGGTTTATTTTAAGGTTGGTTCAGGTTAGAAAACCTACAAAAAATGTTGGTAAATGCGGATTGCATAAAAAAAAAATTAAATAATGTTGCCACAATAGGGAACTTGAAGAAAAATTAAAATTTGACAATACCACTAAAAAACATAACTGTTAATTAATTCCGTCTCTAAGATATAAGCAATTGAAATTACTCCGAAATTGAAAATACGGCATGCCGTGACGTCATATGTCACGAATTTTTACCGCGGTTGACCGCCAACTATGCATTTTAGCGTGTTCTAAGGTGATTAGATTTTTGTTTTCTTAATTTCTGGTTTATTTTTAATAATAATATTGTATCATCTGCTTCATTATGCCTGAAGAAGGGGTTTTAAAGGGCCACAGCCTAATAATTTACTGAATGTAGGTAGATATGTTCCAAGTAGGTTCAACAGAAAGTTTTTCAATTTGAACAAGTTCGCCAAATAAAGGCAGATAGGTATGTGAATTTTATTGTTTTAAATAGTAGAAGTAGTTGTGGTAGTACTCAGTAGTTATAATAAATTAATATTGTAGTAAATTGTAATTTATTTAGTCAGTTAGTTATTGCTATTCCTAAGAAGCACTCCCCACTAACATGTAGAATACTACCAGGGGCGGATATCAATTATATTTCATAAAATAATATGATACAATTGATAGGGGTTATAAATACATTTGTGGTTCCGTATTTTCTGAATTTAAAAGCGGGACCGTGGGTCTAAAAACAAAGAAAAACGGGTTGCAAGATATATCTCCCCCGTTTTGGAGGACGGGAAACACGACGCTGGCAAGTTTAGACTATTCACACTTCTCGAACTATGGATCGGAGTGAATAGGTGTAAATTGGTTTACCTTTGAGTGGAGAAAGTCCAGGTTAAAACAACTCTTTCAAGGACTACTGCTGCGGGGGAGAAATCTCTTGCTACCGGGCCTCAAGACACTAGGACTTCTTACTGTTGGGTCGGTATTTACTGAAGTGAATTCCTACAAACCAATATTTGTTATGATAAGTAAGTAGGTACTACTACTACTACTACACATTTATAATAATGAAATACACATACTCAGCGAACTTCACCAATGGAAAAGCTATCTATAAGTTGTGACCATAAACATATCTACTTTGGGTAAATTATAAGATTTACCCGTGGATTTACCCTTTAAAAACCCTCCTCAGTCATTAAATACGTAATGAAAAATATTTATTTAAAAACAATCCAGAAATGAATTTGCACAATCGGTAGAAAAATTACATTCGTTTTTTTAACAGCGTTCTACAACTACTACCTACGTTAAACATCCTTTACAAACAGAGATAGACAGAGGAGTTCATAAAATAATAAATGATAACTCTGTAGAACTGGTAAACTTACTGCATGGTCACGTACCCGATGTTTTCTAGCGCCTACTAAAATAATCTTTGAAATTATATTATCTTCAACAGTTTTACGGTGGTACTCTAACAAAGTGGTACCATAAAACATTTATAAAAACTAACCCTAGTATCCATTGCAGTTCCCTAACCAAAATAACTGATTTATAAAGTTTTTTAAACTTCGAAATTAACGTTATTCGTTTAATGGTCAATGTAAATAATTCCAATGTCGTGACACGTGACGTCTCGCTGCTTCCCGCTCGTTAAACTTGTTTGAAAATATTTGCCGGCGCGTGGAACTTTCATAATAAATGATTTCATATTTATGCAATAAAAAAAGTGTACAAGTTCTTTATTATTTCTAAATTGCCCCCGGATGAAAGCATGATTAGATGTGTAAATGACAAAAAAAAATGGATTCGGAGATCTACGAGGGGGTCTATATTCAGATGAGCCCTTGCTTCGTCTTACAATGGATTATTTGACCAGCTTAGGATAAATTCACTTTTTCAGAGTTAAATTAATTGTTTTTTTCGGGCAGTGTAAAAGGAACAAGGGATAAATAGACATACTCACGTAAATTATTATTGCCTTGCTACAGATCCAAAAATACTTGGCAAAAAGTTGTAGATTATACGTCCGCATTTATACCACTGTAAACCACATCAAGTTCAAGTTAGCCAGTGAACAGCAGTACTCGATATTTATGTGTGTTGTGCAAATAAATGCTCGTTGAAAGGCTTCGAAAATAATTAGGTTTTGAAAAAATCGATAAGCACTTTATTAGAACAGCTTCGATATTAATCAGGGACGGATTTGTTCAAGCTAGTGTTGCATTACTACCCATCAGTTAGTTAGAAGCGCCCGACGAAACAAAGTATTAAATAACCCACCACCCTTTTGTTACCACGAAACTGGTTGCAATTTGGGCCACCTGATATTTTGAAAGAGTGACTCCCAATAACACTAAAGTATACCTAAAAGTTAATTTCTGTATTGTACCTATACTTTATTTCTTAATGGTTTACACTATAGCAAAGGGACATTAGTCGTAACATAACAGGTACCTGGTCTTAAACTACACAGGTATAAATTTTCTTCTTAATAAATCCAAATCATTCTCGCCAATACTTCTAAATGTGCCAGTCGCTTCGGTTCTTTCTGGGAATGATAGGTTTCAATACTATATCCTTTAACGAAGATAAAAAAGAACTTGTTAAAGCAGACGTCCCGGCTAAAGCACCACTTGAATTAAACTCTCTTTTCAGCAAAGATTGGTACACATTTTAAATTATTTCTTTCGCATCGGGAGATAAATGCTTTTTTCTAAAAGTGGCACTACAAGATGACCCACTCTCGGCACAAGCCCATGGACGCCACATTCTAAGACTAATACAACAAAAAATATCACGCGCCGGTAAACCAAACAGTAATATAACAAAATTTACTCGTCGGAAAACCAATTGGAACTAAAATTAATAAAACTCAATTTGCTATAACCTAACTAACCTGAACTCACTCGAAGAGATGTAAGTTTGGAGCATTTTAAGGCCAGAGGGATAATAATTAGGGTTTTATGGCAGTGAAAAGGTCAACGGTATAATGTAAACTTTACTATACCACTGTCGTATAGTTTAGTGTCGATCTGTACAATGTTAAAACTGCCTGTATTGCAACTGAAAAGATATACTTTCAGCCTAAAAATAATATGGTCACACTGTAATCCACAATTTTTACTTTGCATTTATAATGACGGTGTCTTACTGTCAGGCAATAGGAGACACAGTATACAGGGTGGTCGTTTAGTGTGACAAAGTAGTATAGCTCCGTTTGTATTTATAATACACAAAAAATGTTAATATAAAAGTTGAAGGACAGTAAGTGAGTTATAACGTAAAATTATTTTTGACTCTATAGGGTGGATCAACAAAGAGGAACAAGATTTTTTTTTAATAGAACAGCCTGTATATTTTTGCACTTTTAAATTCCTCTCGATATTCCGCGTATCGTGGCAAACATAGTTTTTAATTATTTTGCAATGTTGCCAAGTTATTTAAAAATATTCTTTTTTGGAAGAAAAAACTTGGCACCTTAAAATTTGAAATATAATTGAATGAACTCAAGACATTCGAAATATTCTCGAGGGTATCAAAGATAAGGAATAATTTAAGACTTAAGACCCTCAAAACATTCCATATTTTGTACGGGGTGTGCTTTACAAACGGGTCAACTTTTCACATTTTAAAATTAATTTACTCTTTTTTTTCCAATGGAACACCCTCTATTTTAATATTTTATCTTGTAGTTTTTTTCCCTCTACAACTTTTGTTAAAAGGTTCATTAGTTATTTTTGCTAATTTTGGCGTAATATTTTTTTTTAATAAAAAGTCTTGAGAAAAATGTTTTTTTTTTTTAATTTTACTTATTTAAGATGCGTTAATCAGTTTATCTAACTGCTTACATAAACTATCTAGTCAAATGTTCAAAGTGTCCTCCATTAGCCTTTGTATACATTTCTGGACACGATCTTCAAATAATTCGCTTAAATTGCGGCATATTTCGGGAATAATAGCTTGGAAACAATTTCTTATGCGAATTTTCATGTCTTCTTTAGTTTTCGGAGACATTTTGTACACCTGAACTTTAACAAACCTCCATATAGAAAAATCCATTTTTGTCATTTCCGGCAATCTAGCTAGCGGCCATGATACAGGTACAGGTCCTCCTCTTCCAATCCATTGCTGACCATAAGTTTCGTCTAAGAATTCCCTAATGAGCCTTGTGGAGCGCACCGGGGTTCCATCTTGAAGAAATCACATGCGTTCTTGAACTATGTTCGGTATATGGGCAATAAGCTGGGGTAAATCATTTTTGAGAAAGTCCAAATAGATCTGTCCCGTTAGAGTTCCTTCGAAAAAATATGGACGGACTACGTAGTCTCCTACAATTCGTCCCCAAACGTTTAGGGACCATCTGTTTTGTGAGTGAAATCTGACAAAATGAGGAATTGCACTGGCATAATAATGAAAATAATGTCTATTGACGTTGCCATTTTTAAGGAACTTAGCTTCGTCGCAAAAAAAATAAATGCGCAAAATTATGAAGCTCTTGCAGCAACTGGACGTGGTAAGGATGTAATTTGTTTCAGTTGATTATTTTTGAACCGCCGTTCGTCCAATGTCCAGTTGTTGTGCAAGAGGACGCTGACCAATATGAGGATTCTCAGTAATACTTAAAGCCGTATTACAGTCGGCAAGTCTATCGGCAAGTCGCAATTCTCTTGCTTATAAGCATGCGCAGTTGAAAACAGCTGATCGGATTTGGCAATTCTATTGCTATTGCCAAAAGATCGGTCGGGATCGATTTTTGTTGCAAGTGCGTTTGCAATTCTGGTGGTTTTCTAGTGATTTTCTTGGTTAGAGGTTAGAAAGTTTATTGACATTTCGCATAAAGTTCCAGAGGTTGGTGTTGGTACTCATATTCCCCCTATAAACCTTTATCTATGCTCATATTGCAATTTTAAAAACATGGACTTGCACCACGACTTGCACGATGTATTACAGTCCTGCAATTGAATTGCAGCAATAGAGTTGCAAGGTCAAAGTATTGCTGCAATTCGTTGCCGACTGTAATACGGCTTTTAACAGAACGTTGAATTCATTTTCTTCGGTGCATACCCGTTTTCTTGGGTCATTTTTTTTATAAACCACACTTCCTGTAGTTTCAAATCTCTCCATTAGCTTTTCGAATGTCTTTTTATCAGGGTGTCTTCGCTTTGGGTATCGTTCTTCATAAATTCTTGTAGCTAATAAAGCATTTTTATCACTAGCACCCAAAACAAATCATATCTATCATTTCTACATTTGAATAATTCATTTTTGTCACAATATAAATTTAACTTGATAAAATGTAAGAAGTAAAATGACAATGACATCTTAATAAAATTTTACTATTACTTTTGCTATACCAAAATTAGCCGATTTAAGTAAACTTACCTTAGTACAAAGTTGCTTAGTTTGAGCGCTAGACGGCGCTAAAGTGACAATTTCTAAATCGTTTTCTGGATTAATTCAAAAACTGCTCATCCTATTTTGCCGAAATTTGGTACGTTGGCATAGCTTTATGGGACAAAAAAACCCATGTCACAATTCTGATTAATATCAATCCATGGGCGTAGAGCCTGGGTTTTTTACTAATTGCTTGTTTCAGATTTCTATGCCAATGGACCAAGAGGGGTTTGGGCATAAAATTGAGATGAACCAACGTATTTGCTACAAAAAAGGTCCTCTTGATAAGACTCGATTCCTCTTACCGTTTTCGAGAAATTTGCATTTTATTACTTAATACGTAGTAGTTTTTACCACGTAGTACTTGGGTTTTATAGAATTTTTCTGTTTTTGATTTCTACGCCAATGGAAGTAAAATAAAAATTAAAAAAAAATATTTTTCTCAGACTTTTTATTAAAAAAAAATATTACGCCAAAATTAGCAAAAATCACTAATGAACCTTTTAACAAAAGTTGCAGGGGGAAAAAAACTACAAGATAAAATATTAAAATAGAGGGTGTTTCATTTAAAAAAAAAGAGTAAATTAATTTTAAAATGTGAAAAGTTGACCCGTTTGTAAAGCACACCCTGTACAAAATATGGAATGTTCTGAGGGTCTTAAGTCTTAAATTAGTCTTTATCTTTGATACCCTCGGGAATATTTCGAATGTCTCAAGGTAATTCAATTATATTTCAAATTTTAAGGTGCCAAGTTTTTTCTTCCAAAGAAGAATATTTTTAAATAACTTGGCAACATTGCAAATTAATTAAAAACTATGTTTGCCACGATACGCGGAATATCGAGGGAAATTTAAAAGTGCAAAAATATATGGCGTGTTCTATTTAAAAAAAAATTCTTGTTCCTCTTTGTTGAGCCACCCTATATAGTCACAAATAATTTTACTTTATAACTCAGTTACTGTCCTTCAACTTTTATATTAACATTTTTTGTATATTATAAGTACAAGCGGAGCTATTCTACTTTGCCACACTAAACGGCCACCCTGTAGATCCTGTAACAAATTTTAAGAAAATTACTTTGATGACACCCTCTTCCCGTAGAGCATTTGCGCTCCTATGTTAATACGAACTTCTTTCCATATTTTTTTAATAGAATAATACGTTAAAATTTTTCATAGTAATTTCCGGACACCCTGTATACCTAATAACCTAATCCAATTTTTACTGAGGTCAGCAAACAGTCACAACTTGGACTATTATTATAGTTTCGTGTAAATCCGTCCCTGACTGCGATAAAAAAAAATCCAAAGGGAGACACACTGAAATTATTTTTAGCTGAAGGAATCGTATTTTTGTGTTTCTGTAGCCGTTCACATTGTCACATTGGAGCGGAAAATTAAGTGCATCAAATCTCGCGACAACACATATGTGTATAATTTACAATCTAGTTTATATTAATAGTCTAAAATTAGGAGAGAAGGATGTATTATCTTAAGTACGAACGATTTTTTGCACATGATTTTTAATAGACAAATACTAGACTAGATATAAATGGTGGGGATTTTAAAATTTCTAGGTGGACACGGCAAGGTTAACTCAAGTTTACTAGCGATTAACTGGTGCACCGAAACCTATTATAAATATTTTGTGACAAACCAGTGTTCTCCCCCTTTCAGAACCATGGTTTGGCCCACGATCAACGACAAGATCATCAACGTGATCCCCGAGGTTTGATTTTAATCAGATGGTTGCTTCATTTTATTTTATATTTTTTTTGCTCTTTCCCACTATCAACTGTTTTGTTTCATCTTTGCCATTTACTTATAACCCTACTATTGTTTTTGTTTATTCATATTATGACCTTACGCTTGCCGTTTAGCAATTTTTTTTGTTTCTGGTGATTTTGGAAGTAACAAAACTCGAGAGCACATTTTCACGTTTGTTCATATCACAGTTCGCAATTAATATGTTTTGTCACGTCTCTACATACCTTTGCGTCCTTGGCGTAGGTATACTTCGTTCAGAACAACTTTGAACATTGACATTTGACATTGTGCGATGTGCTTGTTCTCGGTTTGGAAATATGGGGTCGCTTCCATCTGATTTCGTGAAGCAGAAGAAGCTAAAACGCTTTAGTGCAATGCGGTTTATTCACAAATGTCAAGGTTCAAAGTAGAGACGACCGATATCGACACCGATATAACGGCAGATTAGCGGTATCGGCATGACCATAAATATGAACAAATCCTTTAACTAATACATAAAAAGGAAATAATAAACGAAACACGTTCTTAAACAAAATCTTAACTATTAGCTATAGTTAATGCAAAACAATATCCGTTGTACGTCATACCCTTAGAGTGACGTCAGTTATCAGCAGTGTTGCCAGATTATAACCAAAATACCCGAGTGAGGGAATTAGACTGTTTACAAGACGAATAAACCCAAATTTATTTATTTTATTGTAAAAATCTTCTAGGATGACAATATATACCTAAATTGTATTGAAATAGTAGGTACATATACAGGGTGTCTGTAAAAGGTCTCTACATAAACCTACCACATATTCTTCAGACCAAAATTAGCCGATCTAAGTAAACTTACCTTAGTACAAAGTTGCTTAGTTTGGGCGCTAGACGGCGCTAAAGTGACAATTTCTAAATCGTTTTTCTGGATTAATTCAAAAACTGCTCATCCTATTTTGCCGAAATTTGGTACGTTGGCATAGCTTTATGGGACAAAAAACCCATGTCACAATTCTGATTAATATCAATCCATGGGCGTAGAGCCTGGGTTTTTTTACTAATTGCTTGTTTCAGATTTCTATGCCAATGGACCATTGGGCATAAAATTCAGATGAACCAACGTATTTGCTACAAAAAAGGTCCTCTTGATAAGACTCGATTCCTCTTACCGTTTTCGAGAAATTTGCATTTTATTACTTAATACGTAGTAGTTTTTACCACGTAGTACTTGGGTTTTATAGAATTTTTCTGTTTTTGATTTCTACGCCAATGGAAGATAAGAGGTTTAAGTTTAAAATTTTGATTAAACCAACTTATTTACTACAAAAAACCTGAACAGTTTTCTTATCATCTGCTTTTTGTTCGCACGGTATTTTTCAGGTATGTATAACACGACCTTACACACACCCAAATAGATGGATTGGTAGAGGTAGTGCCCCTGTAAATTGGCCACCACGATCTCCGGACTTAAATCCATTGGATTATTTTTTATGGGGGCATCTTAAGACAGTGGTTTACAGGACAACTCCAGATAACGCAGAACAACTATGGCAACGTATTCAAGGTGCAATAAGAATATTAAGGGCGATGAGCAAGTTCTGCAAAGAGTGTGTTTTAATTTTCTTCGACGTATAAATCTTTGTATTCATGAAAATGGTGGACATTCTGAGCAATTTTTATGATATTTCTATTTATTTCTGTTTATGATTTAGTTATTTTTTTCTTTTTTTGTAAAAAGTAATACGTATTAAGTAACAAAATGCAAATTTCTCGAAAACCGTCAGAGGAATCGAGTCCTATCAAGAGTACCTTTTTGTAGCAAATGAGTTGGTTCATATGAATTTTGTGCCCAAACCCCTCTTGTTCCATTGGCATAGAGATCTGAAACAAGCAATTAGTAAAAACCTCAGGTTTTACGCCCATGGACTGATATTAATCAGAATTGTGACATGGGTTTTTTTGTCCCATAAAGCTATGGCAACGCACCAAATTTCGGCAAAATAGTATGAGCAGTTTTTGAATTAATCCAGAAAAACGATTTAAAAATTGTCACTTCAGCGCCGTCTAGCGCCCAAACTAAGCAACTTTGTACTAAGGTAAGTTTACTTAAATCGGCTAATTTTGGTCTGAAGTATATGTGGTAGGTTTTTGTAAAGACCTTTTGCAGACACCCTGTATAGGAGTATAATACCTTTTACAATAAACTTTAGTAGATATAACACTTTATCTTGCCAAGATCGACCAATATTGCCATTCTGAAGAAATCATGTTTCATCCAAGAAAATGTATTGGTACTGGTATAAATACCAGTCGTTTGAAAGCTACATGAGAAAGTTCCATAAGCCCTTGTCTCGATTCATCTTTTTCCATCCAAAGTTGTCTGTCTTTTAATTTCTTATCTACAGTTGTGAAAGTTACATGATGTTCTAAAAAAATTAGAACTTAAGCATAACCAATATAAAATATAGTTTTTGAATAATACAACTTACTTGTTTTGTACATTCCATTAAATAGTGTCACGAGTAGAACTAATAGCCAATCTTAGCAAATTTACAACTCTCTTTGCATGAGAACGATTCTTTTTAGGTGATTTTAATAATTTATTTTTTTAACTGACGTTAGGTTAGAACTGTGATTACAGTGGAGATATTCAAACTTAGGGCAGCTGCTATACGCTAGAAATTAGTAGTAGTAGTAGGAATAAAATATATAGACCTTAACATACTCTTTAAAGCTACTTATCTAACTGCGGTCAAGGGTAACAATGGGCCATTGTTGTTAAGTAAAGTTTTTGTTTAAAAAATACACGCATAACAACACCAAACGAAAACAAATCGTCAAAACAGGCCAACGAACGAGCTGGCGCCACCGTAGCGTTGACAGATCTGTTGCCAATAATTGTCGGGCCATAAAATTCAAATTATATTAATTTTTGCAAGTTTAAATTTAAAAAATATTTGTTATAAGCAGGTTATCATTTATGAAGAATACCTTAAGTTTTTAGTACATTTAATATCGCAGGAAATTGCCCAAATTTAATTTCCTCATGTTTTCTTACGGATTTAGAATAATTATCAGGCGATTGATGACGTACAACGAAAATTGTTTTGCATTAACTATAATGTTGATAATTCAACTTTGGTAGATTATCATGTAAAATTATTAAAGTTTCAGGTGTATCTAGGTTCAGTCTATTTCTTATTGCTAAGTTTACAATCCTAGATTCCGAAAACATTTGTTCACTAAAGACTCTGCTTGCTGGGACACTCAAATAAATATAGCTTGATAATTTAACATACATGTTACATGTTGTTTATTCAACCAAAAACTTGGATTTGTTTTTCTTTAAACTACAGGGAAGCTGTTATATTGGTCAATTTTCAGTTTCAACTTTACACAAACTTATGATTTACATTTTAAGTGATGCATCCATGGAACTGTTTTCCAAAATAAATCGCGAGCTGTAGACTGATGACTTTCTCAGGTTCCAAATCACGACGATAGTGTTTCTTAGCCAGAGGTTCATTTTCGCTATCGGTACTGTCCTTACTCCATCATGTACCTACTTCCAATTTGAATTTGATTAACGCGTAATTCAGATTCAGAGGATCTGAGATAGTTGGGATGGTGTTATATTCTTTTAAATATATTTCTTTGAAGCGACGCGACGCCGACGGTCCAAACTAGATTTTAGTTAATTTTTTATGGTCTCCGCTCCAGAATAATTGTAGCTTCTTTTTCTGAACATTCTGAAAACTTGCAACTTCGAATGGTTTAAGTAAGTTTAAAATATTAGTAGTTGTAATTCTGCATCATTTAATTCTACATATTGTTCTAATAGACGGGAGAGCATGGAAGCTGATGAATTCCATCTTGTCTGTACATCTTGAATCATCTTTTGAAATATTCAACTGTTCTTGCAATTTACTTAATTTGGCTAATACAGCATTGGCTAAACGTTGACTGCCAATTGCATCATTGCAAAGTGAGAATGAAACATCCTTGATTACTCCAATTTCATATTTGCATTGGATTATCAGCTACTACTAGGTGAACTTTGTCTCTCGGTGTTTCCCACTCAGTTAACAAAGAATTAACTGCTTCCGATATAGCTTCACATATGTGAGCGCATTGGTTTGCATCGGCCTTTAATAACTATGTTAATGTTTGATGGTAAGGATCAACAGACCGATATATATCAGTATCGGCTAAAAAAACCATATCGGTCGAGCTCTAGTTCAAAATCAACCCCTTTAGGATATTCACATTCTTAGGACACATAAGTAAACAAATTCCAAATATGACCCAACTTTGAGTAACTCACTCATGGTCCATAATAAGCACATCACACCACGTCAATCCATTGAAAAGAATGTTCTACATGTATTCATGTTACAAAAAAAAATCCGTTTTTAAAGTTCTACATAAAGCTGTATATTTGATTCAGTTAGAGTACAGCGTACCGCACCGTTAGAATGTTGCCCTTAAATTGGAGCTCAATATTGATGACTCACGTGTAATGAAATGCGGCTTGCGGCCTACGGACATTGTCTTGACTTGCAACTGTACAGTTTTAGAAACTTGTATTGTATATAATGTTACTGATTTAAATTCATATTAATAGCGAATTTCATTGAGAAACCAGTTCAACATTTCTTGCTTCTAGTGCAAATAGTTCCGTACGTACTCTTGGAGGTAGTGCTGCTCCCAAAATTGTATGAAAATGCTAAAAAAGAAAACAGGACTTTGAAGAGTTGAGGACTTCTATACTGGGATGTGCAAAAGTTAGTTATCCAATGCACTAAGATAAATTCATTTTATTTGACAAACGAGAAGAAGTACAACATCAGGATTTATTTATAATACAGGCCCAACAGCGTTTGTGGACCGCCCAATACATTCAAACTAATAAATGCCCCATCTGCATTGATATTTTCAAACTCTTCTTCAATAATCTGCTATAATTGATCAGTATCGACCGTATGGGGACTGAATACTTGACCTTTTGATATGCCCCCCCCCCCCCACAAAGAAAAGTCACATGGTGTCATGTCAGTGCAAACGACAACTGACTTTTGTGCACCCAGTATTTTAAAAACTACTTTGTCCAGTAGTCGTGATAGCGATGAATAGTATTATCCTCAATTTGACGGAAGGATTAATTCAAAGTCAAATTTATACACCATTGATAGTGAACTGGTGCAATATTATTTGTGCACCGAGTTGGTTTCAGTGACATTCCAGTGCCACACTTTTACGAATGGACGTCGCTATGCCATTTGTACAATATATGTAGGTATATATAAATACATATAAACTGTACAGGGTGTTCGTGTATATTTTGCCTAATAGATATCTTCATTATTATTGGTTTTAGAGAAATGGTTAAATTAGAAAAGTTATAGCATTTTCACCGAACCTTCAGAAAATGAAATGAACAAAAACAACTGAGTATCGAAAGTGACAGTTTTTTCAAATAGAATACCCCCTATTTTTTCATTGTATCCGTTAAAGAATTTTATCCTCTTTTTAAATATATAGTGATTGTTGGGGTTATTTTTTACCGTTTTGGAATTATACGAAAATATAATAGAATTATCATTATCCTCATTAAAGTTTTGTAAATGGCTCATGTTACTCATAGCAATACCTGTCACCTTGACTAAATTGCTCTTCGCAACTTCTGTCTTCTTGACAAATCTTAATAAACGTTGTCAAAATCAGGGTCTAAATTGGATACTCTGAAGAGCAAAAGTTCGAAATTCAAAACAAGCGAGAAGCGCAACGCGAATTCAGAAGGCGACATCTACATTTAGTAATTCGTAGCGAAAACACTTTCCGAAATGTGTTTCGTCAACTTTCTGAGCGAAAAACATTACAAAGAAAGAAAAGGCATTGTCGGATACTTGAGGATGAAGAACTTGCGTTGCTTTTATATTTTCAAGGTAATTTTTATTTGTTTTTATATTCGCTTCGTATCATTTAGAAGCTTAATTTGTTTTCAGAAAATTCACAAAATTCGATAAGATATCTTGCCGAATGTTGCACAGTAGTTTTTAAAATTCTAAAACGGCATAAATGCCACGACTTTTAATTCAGAAAAGTTCAAAAATTAACAGAAGAACAGAAGCAAAGACGTTTGGATTTTTGCCGTCACATGACAAACATCCTCAACAATAACGCCAATTTGTTTGAGAACATAATATGGACCGATGAATCTTCTTTTAATACGGCTTCAGCTCCAAATCCCAAAAACACACACTTTTGGGCATCGCAGAATCCGCATCTTACGGTTGAAGTGATACGTTCTGGGTGGATATCAGTAAATGTGTGGTGCGGCATAGTGCAAAACATAATAATCGGTTCAATTTTCATTGATGGATCTTTACATGGAGTTAGATATCGTGAAATGCTTGCACATGAAATAGAGAATATTCTTAAAACTTTTCCTCTAAACGCCGCAAGTAATTTTATATGGCAGCAAAATGGTGCTTCATGTCATAGTGTTCTTCCAGTTAGAGAATACCTCAATGAGAGTTGGATTGGTCGTGGAGGGACGATTGCATGGCCTCCCAATAGTCCCGACTTAACACCGTTAGACACATTTCTTTGGGGCTACCTCAAAGACAAGATATCTGCATCCAGACCAAATAGTGTTGCCGATTTGCAGAACAAATTCAAATTGAAATTGACTTTCTCAACTTCGGTAGGCCAGATATGATGGCTAATGTAATTGAAAAACTAAAAGAGGGTTACCAATCCTGCATTTTAATGAACGGTTGCCATTTTGAGCAATTATAAAAATAATATATATGTTGTGTTATGTTTTAATTTCGTTCCAAAACGGTAAAAGATAACCCCAACAACCACTATATATTTAAAAGGAGGGTAAAATTCTTTAACTGATACAATGAAAAAATTGGGGGTATTCCATTTGAAAAAACTGTCACGTGTCAAAAAAACTGTCACTTTCGATACTCAGTTCTTTTTGTTCATTTCATTTTCTGAAGGATGGTGAAAATGCTATAACTTTGCTAATTTAACAATTTCTCTAAAACCAATAATAATGAAGATATCTATTGGGCAAAATATACGCGAACACCCTATACTTTTTTACCAAAATCACTAATATATTATTATTTTCGTCTCATCAAATTAGAATAGTTATGCAATATGTTTTCATGGGTGGCCTCAAAAAACTCAGACTAAACTGGAACTTCCTTTATTGGTCTGAAATAAATCATTGATTAGACCCTCGCAAGGCATCCTAGAAGATGATGACTGTCATCAATCAGATGAAGATCACAATATCTTACGGGTAACCTGTAGAAACCTGAAGCACATGTTGGTATCCGATTTTTAGATTCACCTTTACATCGCATTGTGCATTCTTCCATATCTTTAGACTCTCCTGCCTTATTTTTTCGCTAGTGGCTTGATTTTATAATGTTCCTTAAACGTATTTTTCTTATTTTTAGATGAGTGCCAACGTGTTACCTTTCCAGCTTCAAGCTGCCGAAGCAAAAAATCACCTCGAGCACCTCTGCTCCTTGGACATCCATTCGAGGGCTTCGTATGTTAGATTGAGTGGAATCATCTGTACTATCGGTAAATAATAATTTTAAAATCATCTCTCAATATTTCTGACTCTGTATGAATCCCATAAAATATATAGGCCCTGCTTCCCGCGACCCAGCCATCTTAGAGCAAATGATGGAGACCGGCATGAATGTAGCTCGTTTGAACTTTTCGCATGGTTCACACGAGTACCACGCAGATACCATCAAGAATATCAGACAGGCTGTGGCGAACTACAGCAAGAAGATTGGTATGACCTATCCCCTTGCCATCGCGTTGGATACCAAAGGGCCTGAGATCAGAACCGGCTTACTAGAAGGGGTAAGAAGTGTTATTTGTCAAAGTCGAAACATAGCTTGATTGTTATGAACATGCAATGTTTTTAACAAAGCCAGACATCATATTTCAATAATTTAATTTTCTCACATTAATCATTAGAAAGTATGAACCGATTAGCACACACAACATAAGTCATTATTAAAAGTCTAAGAATAAAAATAAAAGGTAAAAAATAATAAAAATGCTAATGTTGAGTTGCAATTCACAATAAAATATCAAATACAAAATTACATAAATAAAAAAAAACAAAACCATCACTCAAAAAGTATACAATATCAGAAAATTACCAGTATGGAACTCTCAGTCGAACTTGTCACAATAATACTCGTCAATAGAGTAGTATGGCTTGGACTGCAACAGTGTCCTTGTTTCCCTTTTAAATACTTTAACGCATCCCAATTTTCTAATATAAATTATAATTAATATAAATTCTCCTAAATTATTTACTGAATACCTGACCGGTAATTTTGATAACATTAGTTTCAAGTTTAAAGAAATTACTTCAATAATGGTGGCTGAAAAAATTACAAACCTGAAGAACAGCAGCAGCAAGGACTGCTTCGATCTGAATTCGAAAGTCATTAAACACCTAAAAGCTATCTTGTCCGATCCCCTTGCTCACCTTTTTAATATATGCTTTCAGGTTAGCTACTTTCCAGGCTCTCTCAAGTTGGCCAAAGTGATACCCATTTTTAAAAACAAAGGCACCTCGGATGACTATAATAACTATCGTCCCATCTCCCTTTTACCGATAGTCTCAAAAATTCTTGAGTCCCTGATGAAAGATCAGATTAGTGCTTATTTTGAGGGTAACAATATGTTTACACAGAGCCAGTTTGGGTTCCGAAACAAGAAATCAACCACCTTAGCTATTGAACAGCTGACTGGATTCGTGGCGGCTGGATTTGAGAGTAGGCTTGATACTTATGCTTCCTTCTTGGACCTAACCAAGGCGTTCGACTGCATATCTCTTGAGATACTATTAAAAAAATTGGAACACTACAAGTTTGATCCAAGTAGTGTTGCCTTGGTTGGGTCTTACCTAAAGGGGAGAGAACAGTTTGTATTCTATGATAATGCCAGATCGGAGAGGCGGAGTATCCAGCATGGTGTCCCCCAGGGCTCTGTGCTGGGTCCTCTGCTTTTCCTGATCTATGTTAATGACCTCCCGAGTTTTTGTGATCCTGTCAACCTGCGGCTTCTGTTGTTCGCTGATGATACCACAACCCTGCAACACCACCATCCATCACAACCGATTTGTGACACTGTGGCTAACAACAGAGGAAGGATTGGGGATTGGTTTCTAGCTAATAGACTTAGTCTTAACAATAGCAAAACACAGAACCTTAATTTTTCCCTTCGAAACACTCAGCCGGATTAACCTTGTGATGAGGGGGTCAAGTTTCTCGGTGTGTACTTGGATCCGGGTTTAACTTGGGAGGTGCATGTTGATAGATTGAGCTCCAAGTTATCCCAAATCACGTTCCTTATCAGAAATCTCTCGAAAAATGTTTCTATCACTACCTTACTGAGTGCATACCATGGGTATTTCTCCTCAAGCATGTCCTATGCTGTGCTTAACTGGGGCCATGCCCCTAAAGCCAAGCAAATTTTTAAACTACAGCGCCGATGTGTGAGGGTGATTGGGGGCCTGAGGTACCGGGACTGTTGTGTAGACTGCTTCAGGAATCTGAAAATTCTGACATTTCCCTGTGTTTTTATTTTTAACTGTCTGGCATATGTCAAACAAAATCAAGAACTCTTTAGAACTCACAGAGATATTCACTCTGTGGGGACAAGAAATAGAGATAACCTGATACCTAACTACCACAGACTAGAGAGGACACGTAGAGGCACAGACTACTATGCCATCAAGTTTTTTAATGCTCTTCCAGCAGATATTAGATCCCTTGGAGAAAATATATACAAAAGGAAAATAAAAAAATATCTCATTGAAAACGCATTTTATTCCTTTGAGGAATACCTCAATAGCAGCTTCATATTTTAAACTTTTATAAATTGTCTTCTGTTAGTTTAAATGTATTTTAATCATCCAAACGTTTATTACAAATATGTGTGTTCTGGTTTTTATATTTTAAATATTTTATATTTTAAGTTTTTTACATGTTAATTTCTTTATAAATAATACTCAGTAGTGTATAATTAATTAGCTGTGCGTAGTACTTGTTTTACTATTGGCACTGAAATTTGTCTAAATTTTAAGCTTTTCTATTTTTTTTTTTGTACTGACCTGTAAAAGCACTATTGTGTAATGTTACCAATAAATAAACTAAACTAAACTAAACTAAACTATAATATGGCAAATGGTTCAGAAGTTTCTTGCCCTCATACACAAAAGAGCTCCTCACCAGGCTAGAGTGAGGAATAGGCAATTTAAGTTGACAAATGCTACGAGTGTTATAGTGGCCCACACTATCAAGTTCGCCCCTGTATTTTTTGAACACAAGAATTACTGTCTCCAGAATAAACAAAGAGTACAAACTCAATATACGATGTTTAAGAAACGGGGCGGCACGAATCACGAGCTCCCACTCCACACAAATAACGAACTGCTCGCTTTTGCAAAGTGAATATATCATTAAAAAGAGATCGAGAGCAGGCACCCCAGAATGCAAGACCACAACGGAGATGTGACTCAATTAAAGCAAAGTATGCATTTTTAGCTATGTCAAATGATAAATTTTTTGCAATGACTTTTAGAGCAAAACACCCTGATGAAATCTTACTGACAACAATTGATATATGTTCCTCAAACTCCAATGCACTATCGATGGTGAGTCCAAGAAATTTATTAGCAGGAAGCGAGGAAACCTGTTCATGACCCAGAGTTATATTATGAGTCATGCACTTGAAGTTAAGAATGTTGGTCTTAGTTACATTGAGACAAAGGATGTTCGCATCACACCACTCCTTCACTCTCACTAAATCATCCACAATCCTGGTGCTAAGACTGTTCTCATCTGTGTCATGCCATAGAATTGTTGCATCATCCGCATACATTGTAAAAATACCGTCACTATGAAGCCGTGGCAGGTCATTGATGTACAAAAGAAAAAGTAATGGGCCAAGGACTGATCCCTGTGGAACGCCTACATCAACCAATAGTTCTCGTGATGTGGAGCCATTAAATGATACCACCTGTGTGCCTCCAGATACATAGGATCGCAACCACTCATGAAATGTACCCCTGAACCCATATTTCCTCAGCTTCCAGAGCAATATCTCGTGATTAACGCAGTTAAATGCCTTTGATACATCGCAAAACACCGCCGCGGCAACCTCCTTATCATTTAGCCTGGTATATAAAAGCTGGAGAAAGTCAAAAATTGCGTCGCCAATGCTCAGTCCCTCACGAAAACCAAACTGTTGCTCGCTGAGGATATCGAACCTATTGAGAAAAGAGGTCATTCTCACCTTAACCAGTCTCTCAACTATCTTAGAAAGAGTGGGAAGCAACGCTATGGGGCGAAAACTCGCAGGATCGCAGTGGTCGCCACTAGGGGTGGGCAAAAATTCGATATATCGATATTTTTATCGATATATCGAATGACGATATTTAAAAATTAAAATATCGATATATCGATATATTTGATTTATCGATATATCGATATAACCGATATATCGATATATTCGATAAATCGATATATCGACATCGGTTATATCGATATATCGATATATTCGATATATCGATGTATCAAATAACGATATTTAAATATACATTATATACGATATGCCAGGTTGCTGCCTTCTTGTTGAAATATCCTTGGTTCCTTTTTGCAGAATAAAATTATGTTTATATTGAAATGTAAACGTTGACAATAATATCTGTCGTGACGTGAGTCGTGAGCCGTCTGATCAGTCCTCCTAAACGTGTAGTGCAATTTTGACTTTATGTTAGAACTAGCGGTTTTTTCTTTTACTTTGGTGGGTATAAACTTCTATCAGCGGTTCCAATTTTTGTTTTACCGAGAGCAAAATATCATATCTCTTAAATCTCTCTTAATCTTAGTTCATATAAACGTAAATTCGCGAGTATCGACACAAAATCGGCGAATTCGCGTGTGTATGACCCAGGTTTAAGATTGGGATTTCCCAACTACCGATCTTTATACACGCCCACTAATTAGTAAGTACTTTTGGTGGATTTTAACGGTTTGTTTGAAAATATCAATCAAAAGTGGGAATGCGTCGTTAAGTGTTGGCAACACTGCTAGAAATGAGATCTTTTTTAACTTGCAGTCCAGGTAAGTAAGAGTTTCATTGCAAGACATGGCCGTGGCTTAGCTTTTTGACGGAAATGACGAAATTTTGTATATTGTTTAGGCATTAACCCTGTGAGTACTATACATAGGTACGTTAGTATAATTACAGAAATATATTCCATTTATTTTGCTATTATTTCAGCTTTCTTAGTACAGTTCTTTTCAATGTACAGTAAAAAAATTGAGAGATTCACGAAAAGTAAAATAATAAAGCTAATAATATGTTTTATGGTGGGGTGGGGGGTGGGCAACAATTCGATATATCGAATAACGATATTTTTACACAAAAAAATCGATATATCGATATATCGAATATATCGATATATCGAATATATCGAATATATCGAATATATCGATACATCGAATATATCGATATATCGACTATATCGATATATCGACTATATCGATATTTTTTTAAATTTCGATATTGGATTTTCAATATCGCCCAGCGCTAGTCGCCACCTTAATGGTGTACCTTTATTTGTGGTGGAGTGGAAGAATGACTGCTGACTTCAAGGAGTCAGGGAAAACTCCCCTGGAAAATGACACATTTATAGCCTAGGCAATAATGTCCACTGCTACCTTCGGGAGTGCCCGAAGGACTCTCAGAGAGAGGCTATCCCATCCAGATGAGTATTGGTTCCTGATTGACGAGAAGACGTCATAAATCTCTTGTGCTTCAGTTGGATACAAAAAACAAGTTTCAGCAATCCCCATGCGCGACATATATCCCCGAAAGTCACCAAGGCGCGGAATTCCACCCGACAGTGTTGGCCCTATGCTACAATAAAATGTATTTAGTTCATCCGCTTTTAGGGAACTTATTATTGGTATATTGCCTGTCTTGCCTCTGATGTCATTAACAATTTTCCAAGATTCACGTAACTTGTTCGTAGCTTGACTAATCCTACAAGAAAAGTAATTTTTTTTTTAGCAAGGATAATAACTTTTTTATAAATTTTGCCGTAATCATTGTAATATTCCACGAATGTAGAATTACTTAAATAAAATTTACGGATATAAAAATTTAATATAGTAATATTATTAGTTAAAGTCTATGCTACTTTGTGGTTTAAACTGTTTAATTGTCATATTTGCGCTGTTTAGACATTTCTGTTATTCCTGCCTTTGATGTTCAAGCCTTTCCGATCAAGCGAATGCCTTTTTGAATGGAATCTAGCAATCTCAGGGTATGTTTAGTAGCAGAGCCCCAAATATGCGAACAGTACTCCAGCGATTGAACCGGCATCCCGTCTGCTTTTAGATGAGTCATAGTCATAGTGATTCTTCAAGTGGTTCGTTGATGTTGGGGAGACGCACTCGTTATTTAAATTATTCCCCTCTCTATTTATTCTATTGCTTAAGAAGTTTTGCCTACAGAGTCTTCTGAAACTAACCAGTTTAAAATTATTGCATCTTAGTCTTTGGTCTGTATTTAGGTTGAAGGAGTTAAGTTTCACAGAGTAATAGCCATAAAGTATCCTAAGTGCCGGTACTTTTGACACCGATTAACTCATTTGATAGACGATTAAGGTAACCAGGAATTTGAATGTGCCAATGCAAGTATAAATTTGTAGGTTTTGGCACATTGGAAACCATGGTTATTTTAATCATCTATTAAATGAGTTAATCAGTGTCAAAAGTACCCGCACTAAATATTTCAATTGCTCCGCCACGAAGTCTACTTTGCTGGAGTGTTGTTAGATTTAATTTTTTCAGCCTTTCTTCGGATAGTTTTGTAATTTTTCTCTGTGTTTGTTCAAGAGCATAGATATCTTTGATGAAGTAGGGGTTCCAGACAGCTGCTGCGTATTCTTTAACTTTCTTCTCTCTACGTTTAGGTACTCTACTCTAACTATTTACAACTTTACCAGAGTAAAGTGGTAGTGACAGGTACTAAAAGTCACTCTAAAAAGTTACAATAAAGAAAGCAATGAAATGCACAAACCATGGGGTACGGCGTACAGGCGTATGGCCTCATCGTTGAAATAGAAATTCTATTGGTCTGCGATAAGGATCTTATTGCGTTCTGCGATTTTATTGATCGGGATCGTGCTCAATGTGCGCAGTAGATAACGTTTTTTTGTGCGCGAACATCGCCCATGCGCAACCAGAACGTTAACTTGTTCACATCACTAGCTCAGAGTAAGAGGATTTTGGCCTAAGTTTACATCACCTATGAATCTCTATTTATTAATACTTTTTTCATTGAAACCTGTACATTCTCATTTTGCCGGTGTCTATAAGGTCCAATTTATCAATGTCCTGTTAAGTCTAATTACAAGATAACCTCTAAGGATAAGTTATGTGACTGTTAACACGAATAGGACTTTAATAATTTGGACCTTAACGCAGCAAAAATAAACAAATCTATCATTTGAGGTTTAAAGTTTCGCTGTTGTCATTACTTAAGAGTGGCTTCATTTTAAACTTTTAATTCGTTAACAGGGTGGTTCAGCCGAGATTGAACTCAAAAAGGGTGACACCATCAAGCTGACCACAGACAAGGCTTACGCAGAGAAAGGGAACAAGGAGACAGTCTACGTGGACTACGACAACATTCAGAAAGTCGTTAAAGTAGGCAACCGGATCTACGTGGATGATGGACTTATGTCTCTTGTGGTTACCCAGATTCAGGGATCATTTTTGACGTGTACCATTGAAAATGGAGGTAAAGTTATAGACTTTATTTATATATAGGGTTTTTCAGTTAAAATTCCGAAGGCCTATATCTCGAAAACGAATGGATAAAATATAAAGCGATTGCAGGGACTTTAAAAGTAGGTACATTTAAATTTTAAGACTTTTTTTGTCATTTATCTAATTCGATTACTTCACTCGTTTTTAAGTGGTACAAGGTTTTACAAAACTGTAAAATCTAATTTATATTAATTTTAGTAGGTATCTATCTCCCACAAGTAAATAATGTAGCTTCCTTAAGGTAAGTGAAGCACCTTGACATACATTGGATTCATTGTACTTGTGACGTTTCATTTATACGAATTGATAATATTCTATGAAAATGGTTCAACCACTAACCAAGAAAAAGTAGATATGTTATGATTTACGTTAAACGCCGGTCAAATTCTAAGGACGCACAAAGAGTGTGTATTATGGGCATTGTTATCTTCATAGAAGAATTCCTGATGACAAAACGCTTTGTGCAAGAACTTAAGGGAGTATGGCTGCTTTGTAAAACCGAAAAGAGATAGGAGGAGAATTGCTACATACTATGATAAAAATATAGCCCAAGTTTTACAGCAAGTTGATCATAATCCTAAAACTTCCCTAGCCAAAATGAAAGAAAGTACTGGTGTTTCCATGAGCTCATTATTAAGGATTCTACACAGCAACAAGTTTCATCCATACAAAACCAAATTAATCCATGAATTGTAGCCAGGGGATCCCGCACGAAGACATTTTATGGAGCTACGACAGTCGCTTTCATTATGAAATCTTCAACCGAAAAATTTTTTTCATTATCTCAGCTATTGTAAATATCATTTGTATGCCGAGTATACCCAATTGTACTTGTCTTTTCCGCTACTGGAATTAAATTGTGCAGTTAATAATATTAACAGTGATTTACAGGCAATACTGAAAATTCCGGATGATCATGATCTTCAACTAAATGCTAGTAAAACATGACTAGACTAACAATATTCCGTTTGTGGACAGCTGTAAAGCTTAGGGTTGGTGATTGATTATAAACTTAGATTTAGAGATAATGTAATAGCTTGTTTAAAACGAGCCTACACGTCTTTAAGACTTATTTTTCATCAACGGTACTATTTGGCCCGTAGTATCAAACAGCTTCTGTGTGAATCTGTGATACTGTCGACCATTGTGATAGTGTATATAGACTATGTCTCAGTGGTTTGGATTCTCGAAGGATGCAGAAGGTTCAAAACAGTTACTTGAGATTGATTTACGGTATAATGATGTGTCCCATAAGCGAACGTTATTACATTTTCTTCAAGATACACTTGCAGAACCGTTAGAAGTGATACTCTTTGAGTATAGAACGAATATGTGACTGCAGCAGGATGAGGTCCTGCTCATAATGCTCAAATTGTTAAGGACCATTTGGGCAGACAGCACCCCAACGATGGTTTGGAATCGACGGACCAATAAGATGGCCAGCAAGGTCACCAGATATAACATCGTTAGATTTTTTTTGAGGTCACTTAATCGATGGAACCAACGGACCAATAAGATGGCCAGCAAGGTCGCCAGATATAACATCCTTAGATTTTTTTCTTTAAGATCACTTGGAGGATATTGTCTACGAAACACCAGGTGAAGATGTGACGGATCTTATGAACAAAAAACAGTTAGTCGCATTCATATTATCTTTAAAAAATGCAAAGTGATCCTACCGAACGACAGCTTTTTACAATATCAAAATATATTAATTCGTTTTCGAGTTTTAAGTGAGAAAAGTTAACATCGCTATGGTGCATGTCTAATCCATTGTAATGTGGGAGTGACAACTACACCCCTTTTTACCCTGGAAAAAATCTAGTTCTGAGTAGTGTCAGAGCGCTGTCAGATTATTTAATGTACAATTTTTGTAACTTTTCAGAATTTTGAAGATATCAGAGCTAAAAACTGTAACTAAAATGAACTAAGTTCAGGTGCACTAATTTCTTTACCTTTTAGAACGTCTATTGTTTGTCAATTAACAAAAATTCACATACTTTTACATTACACTCTAGACATTGCTGCGATGAAAGTGTTGATAGTTATCTAACTTTCCTGTAGTTAATGACTATCCAGATATATCAGAGACGCAGAGAGAACGCGTTCTCTTTGTAATAGGCGCTTGTTTATCCCGTTCAATGATCGGATATTGTGTTTATAAAGGCAATCCGTACTATGCTCGCTCACCCTGCAATTTTAAATCATGATTGCATTAGCTGATATTTTGATTTTTAATGCATATGCATCCGAAGTCCTGATATGTTCACATTTATGATTTCCTTTATTTGAAATTTGATTTTTGGTAATTTTTTGTTTCATATTGTACAATTTGCTTTTGATACAGTTTTATAGGTGCAATAACGGAGTCTTTGTTCAAGATAAATCGTTCCCTTTTTTCAGCTATATCCAAATTAGTAATCCCCAAACCCCTAAAGCAGCAGAAAAACGCGGTTAAAACTGAGAACGTTTCGGTTTTCTGTGCTGAGAACTGACGGATGTCTTGTATATTTTTTTGTCAGCAGGGGAACATGCATAGGTGCGGATCGGCTTTAATTTTAGTCTACTCAATAATCAATTATTGCAGGTATGCTAGGCAGTCGTAAAGGTGTCAATCTACCTGGGGTACCTGTAGATCTTCCTGCCGTCTCAGAAAAAGACAAATCTGATCTATTATTTGGCGTGGAGCAGAATGTAGATATAATCTTCGCCTCCTTCATCAGGGACGGTAGTGCGCTCACTGAAATCAGAGGTATTTTGGGAGAGAAAGGAAAGAAGATCCTGATTATTTCCAAGATTGAAAATCAACAGGGTAAGATGAGAGTTCAGTTGTACTTGTATTGTACTTTTTATGATATTAGTAAAGGTCAAAACAGTTAGAAGTACTCCTTTCTATGAGCAAGAGTGCTTGGGTCAGGGTAGGTCATAGCATAGCTATTGTTTGGTGGCCAGCCAAATCAACCTCCGACTAAAATAGAACATGCCTCACAAATTTTAGAAATGGACTCTGGAGACTCTCCAGCTTGTTTACGTGAACTACGGCGACTAGGCTATGTTTAATCATTTATGTACAGACCTTACAGGTGAAACATATAAAGTTTTTATGGCAGTAACATTTTTAACGTCCTTACAAGATGTTTTGATAAACACCGAGCATTTTATTTGCTTTACAAATTGCTCCTTACTCTGAAGATGTCAACTGAGTGTCTAAATATGCACCCGGATATTTTAAGCCCGTATTCCACGGGCCAATTTCTTGTTACAAGTTGTACAAGTTAAACTTCAACATCTGAAGTTTCCCCAATTTCTTGTCAAGAAATTGGAACATGCTCTAATTTGTTGGCCAAGTTGGGGAAATAAACAGAAATTCTGGTGTTTCTAGTGACTGCCATCTAATCGAATTAAATTATTGTATATTTGTTTACTATGATTACTCCGCGTGGTGTTAAAAAACGCAACCGTAAACTGGTTAAAACAGTAATTTTGTCCGACTTGTCCGATTGAATATTTGAAATGTTTGAATATTTGAAATGAAATATTTTGGTTAGGACTCCATACAGTGTGTGTATAAAGTCTGGAAACGGCTTAATAACATCACAATTTATTTGCCAATTTAAACCAAATTTGGTACAGTTGTGTAAGAGGATCTGACGCACCGAATGACGATATTGGCATTGTTGCCAGCTTTTTAGTTTGTCTGGAATTGGAACGAATTTTATATTTTTAAATGTAACACCCTGTATATTTTTTCGTTTATAGTTTTTACTTTAAATTTGTTACACTTTTGGTATAACATACTTTGTTCCTAATATCAGTAGTTTTCGAAATAACGAGTACAATTTAAAAAAAAATATATTTTTTTGTATTAAATGTTCAAACTGTTTTCCCTGTACAGCTTGACAGTGTCCTAATTGAAAATAAAATTTTTCAATTGTGTTGTAAATCATTTCTGGCGTTATTAATTCAAATTCGTCCAAAATTCGACGCTGCAAATCGGCCAAATCTTGAGGTTTTGTGGTATAAACTCTGTTCTTCAAGTGTCCCCATAAAAAGCAGTCGTTAGGCGACAAATCAGGGGACCTAGGTGGCCACTCGATTGTACCCCCTCTGCCGATCCACCTATTCGGAAAAGTGTTGTTCAAAAATTCGCCCACGTTTCGGCCAAAATGAGGAGGAGCTCCGTCCTGTTCGAAGAATTTACTTGCATAATTTGGACCCATCACATTTCGTAAGGGTAATATTTCTGTTTTATTAAAACATTATGGACGGATTTGAAGCAGACTTCACTTACTTGAGAAATTTTTCTTAATAAAAAAACAGGGGTTTCAACAACATGTTGTAAAATTTATAAACTTTTCCCTTCATCTACTACTGCTTGTCGTTCTGATCGTCGCCTATCTCTACAATTTCCAGTTTCTTCGAACCGTCGGACAGTTTTTAGAACAGTTGCTTTTGAAATTGGATTTCGGTTTGGAAATGCGTCATTAAATAGATTTTTAACCTCTTTGTAAGACCTGACCCTATCGCCATATCCTCTCATCATAAGAATTGTAATTCTATCACTTTCGGTTAAAGGCATTTTTGCATGTAAGAATGACAGCTTTTATGACTTTACATCAAAACTGAACTGGTGTTTTATTTATGACTTTACATCAAAACTGAACTGGTGTTTTATTTATTAATAAATAAAACACAATTTGTTGATATTTTCAAAAGACGTCGTTATTTCGAAAACTACTGATATTAGGAACACAGTATGTTATACCAAAAGTGTAACAAATTTAAAGTAAAAACTATAAAGGAAATATATAAAAAAGTGACATACCTGAAAATAAATCAATTGAAAGTATTTGAACAAACCAAACTAATACATGATATACAAAATAATAAACTTAAAACCAGTGTAAAACTACAAAATAACAGACAATTCTACACATACAACACAAGAACAAACCATGAATTAAGAAATTCATATGCTAGAACTAAAAAGGGACAGGACTCACCAAATTCAAATTCAAATTCTTTATTCATGTTTATACACAATGTGCTTACACACGTCAATAAAATGTAATAGACCTACAGCTAAATGTGCTTTGGTACTGTTCAAAGAATAAAATACAATTTTAAGTTTAGGACATAACAATACATATTAAAAAGGTAAAAGTAGACATAAGCTAATCAAAAGTACAAATATTCAAAGTCGTGACACTATACATCTGTTAAAAAGAGAATATACAAACACTTAATGACAAATTTAACAACCTAAAATTGGGCAATATCACAATTAAAATTTAAAAATTCAGATACATTAAAAAATGCTCGACTAATGAGAAAATCTTTGATCTTTTTTTTGAATGATTTTATCGTTAGAGTCCTAATAGCAATAGGTAGTTTATTAAAAAAACGAATGCCGAGACTACCCGGACCGTCCCGAGACCTCAGGAGCCGCCTATAGGAGGGCACCAAATTACCTCTACCACGCGTGCCATGTGAGTGCTGGTCACCATGAGTCTGATATCGGTCAAGATGGGTCCTGACAAACACAAGACTCTCCAAGATAAAAAGTGAGGGCAGTGTCAAGATGCCAAGGGACCTGAAGGCAGGACGACACTCTTCTCGATAAGATAACCCAGCAACTATTCTTACCGCTCTTCTCTGTATCCGAAAGACATCCTTTGCACCCGAGCTATGTCCCCAGGCCAAAATTGCATAGTTGATATGGGCTTGGCAAAGTGCAAAATAGGCATGTCTTAGAATGGGCCGGGAAACACATTCAGAGAGTCTACGCAAGAGGAAGACACCCGAGGCCAACCGGCCCAGCAAGGAGTTTGTATGAGAGCTCCAGCGCCAATATATAGAAGTATACAGGAATATAATAGGATTCCACAAAGAATACTCCATGGAAATACCAAGAAACTGACGTGCAATATTAAGAAATATATAAAGGAAAATAGAGTATAGACATTTAAGTGGCAGGATAAAGAAATATAAACTACATTTGTTTGCCTTTCGGAATAACTTTATTTGAATGTTAATAATTATACCATACAATTTGTAGGCCTCTGTGCCAGTTTTATTGTAAACTGTTTTGAGGTCAATAATAAATTATTATTATTAAATAAATGAAAAAATATACAGGGTGTTACATTTAAAAATATAAAATCCGTTTGAAGTCCAGACAAACTTAAAAGCTGGCAACAACGCCAATATCATCATTCGGTGCGTCAGATCCTCTTACACAACTGTACCAAATTTGGTTTAAATCGGCCAATAAATTGTGATGTTATTAAGCCGTTTCCAGACTTTATACACACACTGTATAACAGCAGCATATTCCAATGTACTCCTTATATTATTATAAAACATATAATTTTTTATTAAACATGTATCTTAAATATCTACAGTTCCTAACAATAATAAACCCATATATTTTATGCGCTTTATTTGAAATATTTAGTATGTGATTTCTAAATGTTGAATGTCAAATCTTGTAAGAACTTAGTTTTAACTTTGAATGGGTTAAAGAAAAATATGAATTATTTTCTGTGTTTATATAGGTATGCAGAACCTTGACGAAATCATTGAGGCTTCCGATGGCATTATGGCTGCGCGAGGTGACTTGGGTATCGAAATTCCCACCGAGAAAGTATTCCTAGCTCAAAAACAAATGATCGCCAGATGTAATAAAATGGGGAAACCCGTAATTTGCGCGACACAAATGTTGGAATCTATGGTAAGGACATTAAACATATCTTCAGATAAATTACAATAAATTTATAGGAAGAAAAAAGACCTCTCCTCTCTTGCATCTTGACAGTAAAAATATCACTACTTATAATTTCCTAATAATTTTTTTTGAGTGTAATATTGTGTGTACAGGGTGTTTCAAAAGTACGGTATGTAACTAAAGGGGATGATTCCTTATGATATTCTAAGAGAAAAAGTTCATATTAACTTGTATCCGGAGTTGCCCCGTTTTTGATATGCATGCAATAAAGTGGTTTATATTTTTTCTCTCAAAAACGAAGCAAGATACGAAAAGAATTCAGGGAACAAAAAAGTTGTATTATTAGTTGGTAAGTCCGAAAAAAATATCAAAATTAGAAAGAAGTCAGTGGCGTACATTTTTCTGTCAATAATATTTGTGAAGGTGCTCCCCGGGACGCCACTGAGCTTAATAAATTTAATCTAGTTAGGGCTAATTAAGCCCCTTATCATTATGAATAAATTATAAAAAAACGATTTTTTTTAAACTTTAACAATAACAACCTGTATATCTAAAATGGGGCAACTCCGCAACTCATGTGAACTTTTTCTCCTAGAATATCATAAGGAATCACCCCTTTAAGTTACGTACCGTACTTCTGAAATACCCTGTATATACAGGGTCGTTGGTATGTATGGAAACGGTCGCTTATTTCTTAAAGTACAACAGCTAGCAAAAAATATTTAAGACAAAAGTTTTAGGGTTTTTTATAGCCTATTGGAATTTTAAAAAGTAAGTATACAGGATGAGTCGGAAAGCCGTAGAGAAATAAAGTTACTTTTTTTTCATTGGAATACCCTATATCTTAGAATAATAGTAAAAATGGCGGGCGACAATGACGCCGATGAAACGGCGGAGTCTAAAAGATTCGTCTGTTGTAAAACGCGAGCTAGTTCTGCTATTGTGTGTGTAAATTGTGGTAACATATGGCATAAATCGTGCATGGAAAGAGACTTTTCTCATCTAATATGCGAAAAAGGCGACACTAGAACCAAATGTTGCAAACTAACCACAAGTGACTTTGTTAAAAAAATTGACATAAACAAGTACCTTATGGAAATTGAGGCACTCAAGAAAAATATGCAAGATCTTCAGGAAAAGTACACTCTACTAGAAAATAATAACAAATTGCTTCAAGAAAATAACTTATTGTTACAAAAAAACACCTTGCTACTTGAAGACAAAATACAAAACATGGAAGTAAAAAATGTAAACAAAACCTACCTTAGTGCGGCTTCCCAAAACCTAAACAAACCAAATTCCACACAAGTTAAAATCCCAAATCGAGCCGATGGCAGCCGATCAGATGTGCAGCAAAATAATTATATCAGGAACGCTCAAAAAGCTGGGCTTGAACAAAATCTTTTACACTTAGAACAACAACAAAAATCAACAATGAATAATATAATACATATAGAAAATGACATTACTAGGGATGCGTATCATGGGACAGAAGGCACTGACAATGAAGATGGTTTTCAAAAAATTAAACGGCGACCTACTAAGAAGAGAATGGGCACTAAGGAAATTGCACAGGACGAGGAAGAAACAGGTTTCGTTGGAGCAGAAAGGAAAGCCTGGATATACCTCTACCGTATAAAAAGACATGTAACCACAGTCCAAATTAGTCAATACATTAAGAAACAACCGGGGTTTGAAAAAGAAAATATTCACCTCAAGGAACTGCCAAGTGAAACTGACAAACTAAAATGTTTCGTACTAACGGCACCACTAAATAGAAAAGATGAACTCTATAATCCTGATTTTTGGCCACAAAATGTGGGAATCCGAAGATTTAATTACGGGCTCTTTCAAAAATACAAGCCTGGCAGGGATTTTTTATAATAAATACCCAACAATCAGGAAATCATGACGCTAATCATTATCCAGATTTTTCTAGCAACAGTGCAAATTACATGTCTACTACTATCCATGAGACAAACCATAAACCTACAAATAATACTGCTGACAATAAATACATAAGCTTGGCCCATCAGAATATCCAATCTTTTAGGAATAAAATTGATGAAATTGAAGTGTTTCTGAATAACGAAAAGTTGGACATTTTATGTATATCTGAGACCTGGTGCATCGATGAAGAGATGGCATCACTAGCTGTAAATGGCTACAGTATTGGTTCCTTTTTCAACAGACACATAAACGCACATGGTGGTGTTCTTGCAATGAGTTGGAAATGATAAATAAACTGACACATAATTTAAATATGTTAAAATATTACTTTTCTCATAACAAATTAGTCCTTAATCAAAACAAAACTTTTACTTTACAATTTCATCCATATAGCGCATATGCTACAAAGAGTCAGCTTATTTATCTGAATCGTACATCCATTGAACAGGTTTCATCTTTTAAATTACTGGGTATTCACATTGATCAATCATTAAATTGGAAAGAGCATGTTAGTTATCTGTGTAAAAAATGTGCTAGCAATTGTTTTGCACTATATCGCTTGAGGCAGATTTTAAGTAAGAACATTGTTAAGACCTTTTACTTCACTAATTTTGAGTCCATCATTAGATATGGTATCATTCTCTGGGGTGGTTCATCTGCCGCACAACGGGCATTCTCAATGCAAAAAAGAGCGATTAGGTCTATGTTTGGTCTTGGTTTTAGGGAATCATGTAAACAAACATTCATCAATGAATCTATCATGACCTTACCTTCAATTTTCGTTTTTGAAATTCTGAAATTTGTTAGACTAAATATTTCCGAATTTAGAACTCAAAATATATACCATTGCTATGAGACAAGATTTGGGAGTGATTTGCAGTATGACCTTCATAGACTTGAGTTATATAAATCAAATCCCTATTATATAGGCGCAGTATTCTATAACAAAATTCCTATTAATATTAGAGAGTTAGGTAATGGGAAGTTCAATTGTAAAATAAAAGCAATACTACTGGAAAATGCTTTCTACTCAGTGGATGAATTTCTAAGGTATGTTTTCACTGTAAAGTAATTTAATTTATTTAGTTTAAGTATATATTATGTACTATGTTAAATAATATGTTGACTTGTCCTACATCCTATTTGTGATCTGTTTCGGATTAATAAATTCATTTCATTTCATTTCATTTCATTTCATTTTGCATAAAATTACATTATTAAGTGCATTATAAGTCTAAACCTAATAGCTTCCGAGATATCGACTTTTGAAAAATGACATTTTTGAATTTTGACAATTTCTAGCTTTCTAACGGTGCGTCTTAGAGTAAAACGGTTTACATGTCCCTATCTTAGTTTTTTACTCTCTTTCTGAAGGTGTCAACTTCCGGTTAAACCGGATGTAGCTTAAAAGCCGGAAATATAGTACTTCCGGTTTAACCGGAAGTGGGTATTTTCGGGAAGATAATAAAAAAGTAAGATAGGGACATGTAAGCCGTTTTGCTCTATAGCGTACCGTTAGAAAGCTAGAAGCTGTCAAAATTCAAAAATGCCATTTTTCAAAACTCAATTTCTCGGAAGCTATTAGGTTTAGACTTATAATGCACTTAATAAAAAATAATTGCAATTTTATGTAAAATCCGAAATATAGAGTGTTCTATTAAAAAAAAAGGTAACTTTATTCCTCTACGGCTTTCTGACTCATCCTGTATATTTATCTTTTTTTAATTCTAATAGGCGTTACAAAACCATAAAACTTTTGTCTTAAATATTTTTTGCTAGTTGTTTTACTTTAAGAAATAATCGACCGTTTCCATACATACCAACGACCCTGTATGTAAATTATTTTTCTTTCTTCCAAAGGTAAAAAAACCAAGACCAACCCGTGCTGAGTCATCTGATGTCGCCAATGCCATTCTAGATGGCGCCGATTGTGTCATGTTATCAGGTGAAACCGCTAAAGGCGATTACCCCTTGGAGTGTGTACAAACCATGGCCAGTATTTGTAAGGAAGCCGAAGCTGCTATTTGGATGAAACAGCTTTACCTCGACCTCTCGAGTCAGGTAATCCATACTCATTTGATGCAATATTTTGCGTGTACTAATTATTGTAATATTTTCTAGGCTGCTCCACCCCTTGATATAGCCCATACCGTAGCTATTGCCACAGTTGAAGCTTCGGCAAAGAGCTTAGCAGCCGCCATCATAGTCATTACCACCTCCGGTAGATCTGCTCACCTAATGTCCAAGTACAGGCCAAGGTAAGTACTTTGGCACCTAAAATTTCCTAAATATCTGAAAATAGAATAAGGTCAGGGCGGGGAAGTAACTGTAGTACCGGGGATTCGGCATTGGTTTTGGGTACGGCAAGGGGAGAAAAGACGAAAGAGTTTAAGAAAGTGGTTGTATTTTAAGACGAAAGAAGACTATACATTTCTCTGTAAAAGACTTAGTGATTGTTGGTCGAGACGCGATCAATTGCCAAAAAGACGTGAAGTTTAAATAATAATACTAAAGTTGTTAAGATTGCCGAAGTTTTAACCTCAAAACGCGCCGACTGTCTGCTTTACTTTGTTTAACGCCTGTTACCGTGCTGTGGTGCTAGGTCTATGTTTTGCTGTAATGTATTCGAGTTCTTGTTCATAACTCCATTCCTTTATTAAATATCCTTAAAACTTATCCGGAGGCCTATTATTGATCTACTAAAACCCGTAGACAACAAGCTAAAATCCTACATATAATTACATAATATTTAACAAACACATAAAACGTCCATTTCCAAGCCGGGATTCGAACCCGGGACCGTTAGATTACCAGGAGAAATCGCTCCCAACCGACCACCAAGGTCGACTTTTTCCATTTTTAAAATTAATATTGTTATTCTTGCCAGCAGCAGTAAGGGGCAATGCCGATGTTACTGCTGCATTCAGCTTAGACTTTATATTGCACAGTTTAGCTGACTATCACTTATTTTACTTATGACACATTATTTACTTTTTCTGATCACAGATCTGACCAAATTCAAATTTATTTATTTATTTATATTTTTAATAATACTATGACTTTATTTGTGTATTCTTGTCTTCTTATTTAGCTTTTCACAAAGGCATTTCTTTTTTGTCACCTAAGTTAACTCTGATATTCCTACTCTTCACATACTATTTCCAAATAGTATACTCACCTAACCCAATGTTTAAGCAGCTCAGGTTACACCTAAAAACTACAATATTGGTTTTGTCGACATTTAAACTCAATAAGTTAAAGTCAAGCCAGTCCTTCATCTTAACAAAACCAGATGCTGTTACGTTCAACAGTGATGGCGTACTATGAGTATGCCATTGAGAAGTAGTAATTATTGTAGTATCATCTGCGAACAGTGTGAATTTACTGAATTTACCCTCTATTGTTCATATATTCGGCTGGGACTACACTAACCTCAAATGTTGTTTGTTATCGCGTTATTTTAAATTGGGTTAAACATAAAATAACATAGCGCATTGGACGTAAGTGTAGTCCTAGCATATCAGAAATAGTGAATTAAATTTTTATTTATGGTGTTGATGTTCTGGCTCAGTCTGTTTTAAAAAGTGTTTTGGTTCACTTAAATCATTCTATATTTTGTGTACAACGCAGTTTAACAAGAAGTTCTGCCTTACTGGACTTAAACTTTTTTATGTGTCCAATTTAGTTGTTTGCTCGTGTTGGTCAATTATTAAAAGTAATTAAATGTTTTCTTTTTAGGTGTCCAATTATCGCAGTAACTAGGAACAGCCAAACCGCTAGGCAAGCACATCTCTACAGAGCTGTTTTACCAATTGTATATGAACGTAAGTGTCATTTTTTCATCCTTTGTAATTTAAAAATAACTTCTTCGAAAAACATTTATTTGTCAAGATATAGTTGTAAATTTTATAACTTTTTCATTTATTTCTGTGGACGTTCTTGAGATAATAGACTTAAATTTTACATTTTGTGGAATAATTGGAATAAAATACTTTGGTCATTATTTTTTAAAGAAAGGTACTCTACATTGGTTTCGATGAAATTAGCCGTTTTCGAAGAAAATAAATATTTTGTATAACATGTTTAGGCATTGACTTTCGAAATTTACCTTATAAAGTAATCTGTGAGTATGTAAATATTTATGGGATCCTAAAGACAAGGCACAGTTACAAATTGATATTTTACCTTTGCTCATCTTGTACAATACAAGACCTAGCTATAGTTCCTAGGAAACTCGTGGCGCGCTCATCTTGTCATCCGATCAAGGTTCGCGGGAGCCTTGCAGCAGGATTACTGGGCAAAAAACGCGCGCCTCGCCATATTTATACGCACCTTTAAACACATCCTTACTAAACAAATTTATCTTTTTTACAGAGGACAGACTTGAAGACTGGCTGAAAGACGTAGATGCACGGGTGAACTGCGGAATCAGTTTCGGAAAGGCTAAGGGCTTCATCAAAGCCAGTGACCCGGTCGTGGTGGTGACGGGGTGGAAACAAGGCTCCGGCTTCACCAACACTATGCGTGTCGTGTATGTATCTGAACATCCCGAACTCATTTGTTCTGCATAAAATGGGTGTGCTTGCATGTAGTGGTCGTAGGGAAAAAGGACACGTTTTGGCAACGTTGCATGTTGTATTTGACGGGGTATTTCTTGTTTAGGGAGCCTTGATAAAAGTGCATGTGGACTGTACTAAGAGCCGACGGTATGGAAGTCATACGTTGTCACGATTTGGTAAAAAATCTCCTAAATTGTATTGATCGTGGGTACCCTACTTTGCCGCCCTCAAGGGGCGCTTATTTACGAACGATCTGGTGGGGTGAGCTATCATATTAAAGATCATAAATTCTTGAATGTGCAAATAGGCGGCAAAGTGATTATAATTTTGAAGTACGCATGTGTCAATTAAATATCAATAATAGCGCCATCTTTTATTCTGCCTGGCGACAATTTTATTAATTTTAGGTATCCTGGATAATTTATAAAATAGGCTATTACGTACAATCATTGACTCTATACGTTTATAAAGATGTTTGTGGTTGTATAATGTTCATTTGGTGACCGTCAATTATTTAACTAAGGTCTGATGATGCCCGTGTTGGGCGAAACACGTGTAAGGGTTTTTTAAATTAATATATGTTTTACTGAGACCGACACTTTGTGTCTACCAACCCCATAGATTTGTAAAATCAAATCTCTTTGAGAATATGGACGACTTCTTTCAACTTGATATACTCGTAAAACGATCCTCTTGCAGCCTGTAAATCTGTAAATCTGTAAATGGCACTTTGTTTTTTGCTCGTTTTTCTTTTCAATTCCGTCGTCGGATTCACAGTTTTTAACCCACGCACGGTCTGAACATTTTAAAAATTACTAATATTAATAACACCACTGAACACCGCTAATGCCACAGTTCAAATGATTTAATAATAATTCGACAATTTCTAATGTGTCGTATAATTAATAATTATACTTAAAATACGTACATTATCAAAATAAAAATAAAATACCTCCCTGTACTGAGAAACGCTTGCAAGGTCACCCGATCGTTATAAAGCAGGTAAAAGCATGACCATTTATCTTGTGTCGGACTTTAAATCATGTTGTCTCTTGATCGGGGTCGTCCATGACGTACAGGCGTTCCGCCGTGGCTGTATAGGAGTCGTTTGTGAACTACCCCTGTGAGCGCGGCAAAGTGTGGTACTAACTTGATTGTGTGTGGCAAAGTTACCGTATCCTGATCTTCCATGATCAAAATTCAATTTAGGGGATTATTTACCAAGTAATGATGAAATATCTTCCAGATCGTCCACTGTAGCTGTGTCTCGTAGCTGCCGTTCAAAAGGACCATTTTTTGTTGTATAGAAAACATTTTTAGTTCTTCATTTATTTTTTTATATCCATATGGGCGTTTCGGCTCTCTGAGACCATCATCACACAGCTGCACAGACTAACGATAAAATTGAACCACCCGTACAGATTTGGAAAAGCCTACATGTAAGTTTAAAAAACTGGCGCGCACCAGCACAATAACATGTAGTATTTTCCAAACCTGTAAGTTCTGTTTTACAGTTATATTTTTATTGCAATATTCTACATAACCTGTCGCCCGTAAAGTTGGTTTAATTGAATTGTTTGTGCAAAATCAAACGCTTTATTATTAAAAGGTAGTTTACCTGTTGACAAAGCTACAAAAAAAAACATCAAAACAAAGAAAATACCTATATACAGGGTGTTTCAGAAGTACAATACGTAACTTAAGGGGGCGATTCCTTATGATATTCTAAGAAAAAAACGTTCATATGAGCGTGTGTCCGGGGTTTTTTATATTTTTTTTTAAATGTTCTTTTCCCGATTTTATTGAAGGTTGGTATCATTATTTATAATAATAAGAAGATTAATTAGCCTTAACAAGATTAAATTTACTAAGTCCAGTGGCGTCCCGGCGAGCACCTTAAAAAATATTACTGACAAAAAAAATGTACACCACTAACTATTTTCTAAATTTTATATTTTTTCGGATTTACCAACTAATGATACAACTTTTTTGTTCCTTGAATTGTTTTCGTATCTTGCTTCGTTTTCGATAGAGAAAATAAAAATCACTTTATTGCATGCACAAAAAAAATACCTATTAAATAATTTTTTTAAATATGATTATGAATAACGGTACCTAATTTCAATATAATCAAGGAAAGGATATTTAAAAGAATGATAAACGATTTTTTAAAAACTTTAACACCCTGTCTATCAAAAACGGGGCAACTCCGGGCATATGTTCATATGAACTTTTTCTCCTAGAATATCATAAGGAATCACCCCTCTAAGTTACGTAAGGTACTTCTGAAACACCCTGTATACACGTTTTGTATATATACCATAACTTAATACAAACTCAAAACGTGCTTTACTAAAAAACTACATTATTTATCTCATCTCAAAGCATATAAAGTGTTATAAAATCTAAAACTAAATAAGCTCTGCACTTTAAATTAAGTATTTAAAATACAAAAAAATACAAACTACATTATTACCATAACAATCAATCAAAATATACAATGTAATACAGACTATCATACCCCATTTTAGATTTAAACCCAGAAAGACTGTAAATTTAGCCAATAAAAACGAATAAAACAAAGTTTAGTATCACAGATTAAGTCTCAACCTTCCCAATCATACTAAGCCTTGCCCTTATCACCAGAATTCACACTTTACACTTAATTAATACCTGTCACCAGTTACTGCATCTCAATGTCTGATGTATACCTGCATTTGAATTGAACACCTGCTCCCAACCTACCTTACTGCTAAAGCAAAGTAGTTTTGTTTTAGCTCGACCTTTGCACACTATTTTTAACTTATCTCTGACTGTAAGAACTACTCTATGGTTCTGGAAAATATGCTAAAAGTCCCCAAGGTATTCGAACATATCTTAACTAAATATTTTACCGTTGTATTAGGTCAATCTCTTACACTTACACATTTTTGGCTTCCAGGCTGGTAAGGATACTGAGCTCAACTCAGTCTACACGGACTTCCCCAAGGCATTTGATAGGGTTAACCGCTCTCTTCTTCTTTCTAAGCTGGAGAGTGTTGGCGTTGGTGGTGTGTTACTGTTCTGGATTCCACAGGGCTCGCACTTTTTTCCAATTTCTTTATTAGTGACTTGGAGTTAAGCTTTGAGCATAGTTTTACAGTTTCTTCTCTTTAGTTTCCTCTTCCAGTGATTGCTTAAGACTTCAGACTGACTTGAACCATCTAGTAACATGGTGCAATGTTAATGGCACGGAACTGCCTCACTCAATTTCCATAAATCCAGGGCAGCATTTGAGAAACCTAACTTAATTGATAACACTGTAATTTCTCCTGTCCCTCAAATTAGGGATCTAGGCCTAATCATAGACCGGAAGCTTACATTTATTTTTTATATTCAACGCATGATTTTCAAGTCACTTCAACTACTAGGATTTGTTAAGCATGTGATTTTACTAACTTTTAACCGCTATACTGCTCGTTAATAAGATCTCACCTTGAGTATTCTTCCTTGGTTTGTAATGCTATACAGTATATTACATAGAACTGTCCCGCTTTTGCTGAATAAAGTAGGTTTACATGCTAATTACGGCCAAGATGCCTTTTTATCTAGGTCGGGTAGGTTGGCCATCCTGGGCTTGACTTTTTTTCGGATGATTCAGTTTTTATGAGACAGCTTGGCACCAGCAAGCTTTTATTCTCAAGGCCTCAATATGCCTATCAAACTTCAATTTAGGTTATCTATGTGCATATATGCAAATCCATACATTTATTTTATTGTCTATTTTCGACATCACTAATCACATTTAAACTTAGCTGTCGAATTTACTTGCAATCGTCCTGATGATGATCCCAGGGGGCTAACAGGGTCCTAGTATATATAAGTAAATTAAAGAAATTTGATGGTATAGAGGGCTTTTCTCCTACACAATAATATACACTTTTCCGCTGTGTTACTGTTTGCGGGAGAAAGCGGCAGTGGCGTACATATTTTTTGTTCCTGTTAAAAATTGCAATATCCTGTATCTCAAAAACGAAGGGCTGGCGGACCCATGTTCATATAAACCTGTCACCTTATAAATAACTGAGGAATCGTCTTGTAAAATATCGGACACCGATTAAATAACACCCTATATATATCATCACTGTCTCTCTTTCCTTGAGTATCTGTTGAGTCAGTATGCAGATAACCTTTGTTAAAAGATATGTGACAAAATTGTTCAATCCCCTATCAACAATGTTAGATGAATTGCCAAATAATAGAACGTGCAATTTTGCCAAATTGTTGCAAAGCATTATATTTATCAAATTGTACTAACCGTTTTTTGTATTGTAGCTTGTGTAATTTTAACCAGTCATACTATACTGTACATATTATGATTTTTAATTTATTTATTCAAATAAAATCAAAACGTTATTTTAAAGCAGGATTTTATTTTTGGCTGGTAATTTATAAGTTTTGGTGTTTTATGTGTATTGTGTTGGGTGTTTAGCATGTTTTACTTGTGTAAGATACGAAGACAAATCTTTAAAAAGGTAATATAAAGCTTATTGTATATTGCTTCATTTTTGTTTAACGCCTGACTATGGATCCTTTTGAAATATATTTTACAGTGTGTCTACTTAAGTTGGCCACATATGGGAAACCTTTTTGTTTTCAATTTTATGGAAAAGATAATACTAAACAATTCAAACTTGAGATAGCAAGTACAGGGTACAGTACCTATTACTTTAGAGAAATATGTTAATACATATTCACAATGGCACACCTTTTCTGACATTCATCTCTCTCTCAATTTTTTGCCGATGCTCTTTCTAGTTTTTTCTTGGTCTTCCTAGTCTTGATATCCAGTAGAATATTTGTTTTGGTAGTCTGCTCCCGAGCATTCGCGGTCATGCCCCAACCATATTATTTGCTTACCTCTGATATCATCTGTAATAATATTTCCATTATGCCCCTTAAGCTGCGGGTACATTGAATACAAATTCGTAAGAATATTGTTTGTATGATGTACACAAAATTCTAGTACGAATTAGGTGAATTTTTAGCGACAGAATTTTATCTGTTGGATAGTCCTGCCATAAAATTGCTTTTACTGTAAAGCTTTAACTACAGGGTGGCGCAATGGGTATTGACGGTTTTTGAAACGCCACTGTTCGAATATAAGGAAAGTGGAGGGGAGAATCAATGGCGTAAAATATTCCGTATATAGCGCAGTTTAGTAGCCATGGAGACGTGGCCGGTAAATCAACGCAGCTTTTGTGTTAAGGCGTATCACCGCTCGGTGTCTGTTATTGAAGTGCAACGACAATTTCGACGTGAATATAATGTTCCCAGGCATGGTAGAATTCCTTCGCGTAACACAATTTTGTTGTGGGTTGCAAGGTTTCGTGATCTAGGAAGTGTACGAAATGAATATGTCGGTTCTGTAAAAACTGCGTACACAAGAGAACGTAGAACGAGTACGGCAAGCTGTAGTAAGGAGTCCAACGTGTTCAGCAAGGCGTCAATCATTAGCATTGAACATTACACGAACAAGTTTGGGTCGAATTTTACACAAAGACATACGATTTCATCCGTACAAAATTCAAATTGTTCATAAAATTTTGCCTCAAGACTTCTCAGCACGAATAGAGTTTTGTAGGAAATTTCTTGATTTACTGAAACCATATGTTTTAAATCATTTAATAATGTGTGATGAGGCGCATTTTCACTTATCAGGATATGTGAATAAGGAAAATTTTCGGTACTGGGCTGCCGAACAACCTCAACAAATTCACGAACAACCTCTGCATTCCGAAAAAGTTACCGTATGGTGCGGTGTGGCTGCATTCGGAATACTAGGCCCGTACTTTTTCGAAGAAGATAACCGTACAGTGACCGTAACTTCCCAACTTACAAATTTTTTACCTGCTGAATTGCAACGACTGAGGGTACAGAATATCGATTTATGGTTCCAGCAAAATGGAGCAACAAGCCATACTGCGCGAATTTCCATGCCTGCTCTAAGAAACATGTTTCCTGGACGACTTGTATCCCGACATGGTGATTTTAATTGGCCCGCAAGGTCACCAGATTTGACCAGCCCTGATTTTTTCTTATGGGGATATTTAAAGGCTAGGGGTTTCAAAAATAGCCCTCAAACGTTACGAGCTTTAAAAGAAACATTACTGAAGAAATCAGGGCGATAAACCAGGAAATGCTGCTACGAGTTACAGATAATTTTTATTCACGACTTCAACAATGTTTAGAAAAGCGTGGTGGTCATTTAAAAGATGTTATTTTTAAAAAATAATTTTTGTTGTAAAACTGCATTATATGTGTAATAAAAATATATGATTTTGACCTTGATCCTTTCATTAGTATAGCCACAATAACACTCTCAAAATCGTCAATACCCATTGCGCCTTGCGCCACCCTGTATATGGGTTGGTAAATATTTTATGTCACTTTTTTATACCAATTCGTATCCAATGCAACCGTTATTCTATCCTTTCTTGAAATAACAGCTGCTATTCTCCAATAATCCATCTCAGTAGCTCTCTGTGTTTTTCTGTTCAATCCTTAAGTGGCCAAACTTCGGAACTATAATAGATTCGCTTCGTATTCTATTTTCTTTGTTTCCCGCATAAGATGCTGTTCGGTACAGTGATAGCTTTCCTTCCCAGGTTGGTACGTTCTCTAATTGCCGCGTCTAAGGTTCCGTCGTGGGAAATCCTCCTAGGTGTTTATACTCTTGTGTGTATTTTATATTTTGTCCACCTTCTAGTACTAAATTTTGTTATTGCCGGCCTAAGCACCTGTCCTGTATTTGGTTTTATCTAGAGATACTACTACCCAATACTTGCTATTTCAAGGTTTCATAGCTTGTTCAATTTCTCAAGGAGCAGAACTTTTTTAATTATGGTAACATCAATAATAAAAAAGTTTCCATATTGTAACCAACGACTAGACAAAGTGTATATTTATTTATTATTGGTTTTTCAGAAACTTCACGTGTCATCGTAATTGGGCTAACTAAATAATTAAAAATTAGCGGATTTAACATTTTTTACGAGCTAATTTTAATCAGTACATAGACTGTGAAACTAACCTGAACTAACTGAGTTCGACAGTGCTTCAATAGAAAGTAGTAGCAACTTTGATATTTTCAAGTGAACGCCGTGTATATAGGGGTTTTCACTTGAAACTCCGAGGGCTTATATCTCAAAAACGAATGGATATATTTTGATTTCGTAAAAAGCCGTCGTTAGGTAGGATCACTTTCCATTTTTTAAAGATAACATCAATGCAACCGATGTAGCAATTATTTTCCTGAATGCACGATGAAATTTTTCCCTTTACACATACCCCACAGGTTAAAATCTAATAGATCAAGATCGGGTAATGTCAGAGGCCAATTGCAAGGTCCTAAACGCCTTATTCGACGATCATTAAAAAACCTAGTTCTGCGGTAACTTTGCCTGTATAATGTGCGGGAGATGCGTCGATTTGATACCAACAGCTTCAATTTTCTTTAAATGATTTTCAAAATATTGAGCTAATTAGTTTATTGATGTTATTGACAAAATCAAATCAAAATCAAAATCAAAATCTTTATTCAAGTATTTGACAACAGTATCATTCCTTACGTCATACAATCAATGTGATAAAATGCTAAAATGCTAAAGCTAAAATATAAATATAAAAATATCACCATATTTACTGTCACCGTATCAACAGCACTAAAACACTAACGATAAAATATATAAAAATCCCTGTATTTACAGCACTAATACACACGGGTACATTCATTATACAAAACATTAAAAACCTCATTGATGAGTATCACTTAAAAACTTTTATACACTCATAAGTAAAGAATTATTGGTATAGATCACAATTTAGAAACTCATCAAAACTATAAAAGGCACCCTTCCTAAGTATATATTTAATTTTATTTTTAATTTGAACTTTACATGATCTGGTAGCTTGTTATAAAATAATGGGCAGTAATAATTCACTGAAAACCTAGATCTATTTAAAAATAAAGGTCTGTCTTTACCACCAAATAACTTTATTTGCCCCTCTAGGGTAGAAAACAAGGGTTATAGAAAATACATGAAATGATGAAGAATTAGAATAAATGTCTTAAAGTTGTTGTACTAGTTTCGACTTTAGGGAAAGTCATCTTCAGCAACTAATCATTTAAGAAATTTTGTAATGAAAAGTAGTTAAAACAGTCGGGAGAACAATGGGTGATTCAACAATAAAATACAATGAAATGCAGTTTATGCAACCATTGGAATAGACAGCAGCTTATTATAAGGACGAAGTATCTCAACGGAAGGAGATGATTAAACGCAAGTGAGATAAAAGACCCTAACCATAATACAGTGATTCAAGAATATTGAAATTAGAACATGTTGTAAAAGAAGAAATTAATTATTAATTTAAAATGAGACTGACTTAGTGAGGGGACATGTATATTGTTGTGGTGGGTTAGATTTTATGTAAATTAAATTAAATGAAATTGCTTCTCCTTAGAATTGTCAAAACAAAATTATGTCCTTTCTGGTAAAAAATTTTTTTTGGGAATACATCTGAAAGGAGAAAAATTTCAAATTTTAGAAAATATTTTGGAAACCAATAAAATATCTAATCACATTACTTAACGGTTTGTTATATATGTTATAATATTAATGTTATTGATTATGTACTCACCAAGTGGTCATTATTCACATGTTATATTATAAAATAAAATAAAATTTTCTTTTAGTTAAATAAACAAATACATTACATTAATGAAGGCAATTCTTAGTTTTTGATTTTCTTCCTGTTACCAGGTGAAGAAATCATTAGGTGAATTAACTGTATCATTAAAATGGATGCGTGCTATTCGAGCCGAATGGCGTTGCAAAATGGTGAGTACCTAGAATTGGTACTACTAGGTACACGTTTAATTTTCTTTTTTTATGCGTTTATTTAAAAATCATGTTTCCGGTAATCAACTGTCAAGTCCAATGGTGGCAAATTTAAACAGGAATCTACAGATGGACAAGGAAGAGTTAGATATACAAATTATATATACATCAAGCTACAATAAAGGTGAGGGAATTCACTTCCCTTATGTAGGGTGTGTACATATTAGTCTTATCATAAATAAAGCAAGAGCAATGACGTGAATGAAGCACAAAACAAAGAACCCATGATATTTACAATCTCGCCACAGAACATGGACTACTTCTTAAATCTAGATCTATTTAATCGCAAAAAGTCAATCCTAATATCATTTCCCTGTCTTGTTATATAGTCATGATAGGAATTATTTGTATTGTATCGATTTAAATTATTATGAGCAAACAAAATACATTCTAATATAAATCTTGATGGAATTGTAATTATATTTAAGTCAATGAAAACCTGCTTCACATCCTCTCTATAACCTTTCCCCGCAATGATGCGCACGGCCCTACGCTGCTGTCCGAAGACTCTATTCATTTGGGAGGAGTGTCCCCAGGTCAGAATAGCATAAAAAGCGACAGACTGAAAAATCGCGTGAAAAGCCTGAAGAACCGCAGCAAAAGGAAGCACTTTCACCAGATTTCTTAATAAAAAAGTATGCCTCGATAGTCGTCCTGAAACAATGTCAACATGTTTGACTTCTTGCATTGTCTTTTACCATGCGGAGACTACATCGTACACTGCCTACAAACCAAATTGGCATCACTTTTTCAAGGAATTTTTACAAATGATTGACTAGACGTCAGAAAGTAGACTTGTTAGGTATAAACGAAATCATGCTATCCAGTTCATTTCATTTAAACTACGTTTATTTTTAAAAATCATATATTTTGTTTTGCCTGCGTTGTTATTAGACCAACATATAGCGGTGTCGTCTGCAAAGAATGTAAAATAACATTTCACTGGAAGGCATGTCACATCCTCAAGGAAGAGAAGAAACAATGTCCGAAACCATTCCGTAATTACCCCTCTAAACCCATAGAATTCCAGTTTCTCCAATAGCGACTCATGATTGACACAGTCAAAGGCCTTTGCCAAGTCACAAAACACTGCCAAAGTAAATCTTTTATCTATGTTACTATAGACATTCTCCAAGAAAAAATACACCGCATCTTTTGTCGACTTACCATGGAAACCAAATTGTTTCTTTGAAATTAGTTTGTTTTGTTTTATAAACGAAGTCATTCTTGACTTGAATAGGTACCTTTTCAATTATTTTAGATAAAATAGGCAGTAATGAAATAGGTCGGAAGTTAGAGGGATTTTTTAAATCCAAGTATTTAAATTACAATTTCATTCTTTACCTTGAGCATCAATATGAAATCCCTAAGCTTTTAAAATTTCATAGCAATCAAACCCATAACAAATACTTCAAAACTGACCGTCCATGAACTCATCTACACTGTATACACCTCCACCTAATAGATCGTTCCTAACAGCGTTCTTTAATCTCAAGTGAGATAGATCCTTATGGTTTTGCGACAGTTTGTTGTAGAGCAGAGATGACAAACTTCCACAAACCCATAATTTCTTTTTTAAATTGTATACAGTAAAACAAGTAAAAGTGTTAATCCACTTTTACAAAGAAGAACAACATTTCTTTTGATTATAGTAATTAGTAAAATTACACATGGCATTCTATTTCAAACTTCCTACTTTTAAATCACCCCGCATATTGCAACTTATATTTGGCCCTAGTGTAAAAAACCTTCGGGCATTGCCCAACTTTCAACCAAATTTCAGTGCCTTGGTATCTCAGAGTTCAAAAATATCAGCATTTGTTGAAGTGCATGTTTTTTGGAAAAAAAGGAAATTAATTAACATCTCGAAAATGGTAACAGATAACTTTAGGAAAATATTAAGAAAAGTTCTTAAAAAGCTAATAGAGATTCCAAATATAGTTATTTACAGGGCGTTCGTATTTAAATATCAGAAGCGCTACTAATTTCTAGTAGAAATGGCAACTGCATTGTCGAAAATATTTTAACTGGGTAGAGCACTTCACCCTGTACAGTTTTCTGAGAAATCTATGATGAGGACATGCTGTATTGCCAAGCATTTGAAAAGTACTTGACCACAATTTTTTATTTTTTAGCATCGTCGATTAAGAACATCAATACTAACATAAATAAGAAGCTGAAAAAGAAATGAAGTAATAAAATTAAGAAGTAATGAATATTATTTGTTCCCAGTGATTTCGCAATTTAAACAAGCCTACTGTGGAGAAGTTAAAATATTCTCACTGTATATAAGTGTTAAAAATTGTGTTCTAGCAGGTATTAATTTATTCTAATATATGGTAATTGTATTTTTGTTTGTTTTATTGCAAACTGATCAATTAATAAATAATACAATACTTAAAAGAAAGTTTTTTTTTTATTACTGTCGATATTAAACAAGGTGACATTTGACCATCGCTTAAAGAAAGTGTATAGTTAGCCAACCGATGTGTAACACAAAAATAATAATAATTAGTATCAGGATACTATAACCCCTATACTTAATCTTTGGGAGAAGCAAAGTTTTCAACAGTCCATCGTAAACAAGCTTATATATTTGGTTGCCTAGATGCTGGCCAGTTGGTTTAACCAGAGCCATAAAAAAAAAACAAAAAACGTTCCCCTCTTATCCATGCGCAAATCCGCAAATAAAAATGGCGCCAGTTTAATACACATGGTGGAGTGCAGAACCTCGGCATAACGTAAGGGCTCGAGAAAATACCAAATTTTTTAAAATTTTCATTTAATTTGCCAAATTTTCAACGTAACAATGAAGTACATCCTTGTGACCGGTGGTGTAATCAGTGGCGTCGGCAAGGGGGTGATATCAAGCTCGTTTGGGGCAATATTAAAAGGTTGCGGCATTGAAGTTACCATGATCAAAATCGACCCCTATATTAACTTGGACGCTGGAACTTTCAGCCCTTATGAGCACGGTAAGTCTGTATTTTGTTTCATTATTGCTTTTAGTTCGTTTTATGAGGTTTCTTTTAGTTAAAATGCGCATTTCTTAATGTCGTCACATGTCAACATTCACCAGACATAACCTCACTTTTGATGTGTTATGGTAATCGAAATTTTTCTCGTGTAATTTTATAACAAAAAATCACTTAATTAAATATCGCCGCCGATTTCGTTAAATGGAATATACTTATCTGCAATATATGAGATTAAGGCTATTAAGTAGTAATTATTAATGATCAAGATTATCTACAAAGTTTAATTAAGATAATTCAAAGCAAACAAGTTATAAACATCAATAAAACCAATATGTATGGCATAATAATATTTTGTGAATCAGCCTTATGTGTCAAAAGTTATCATGCAGCCACACACGAAGACTCTGGAGTGCAGGTTTGATGTGTGACACACAGAGTGTGACACTCTAAACTATCAGCAAAACTCGCGGAAATCTTTGACGTTCGTGGAGAAGGTCCCTCCTGGATCCATTCCTGTTCCTTGCTTTGCTCAAAGTCTCCTTTTTTGACTGGCTGATAGTAAATGTTGAGCGTCAATACCAGTGCTGTAAGCACTGCCTGCAGGTTTTTCTAAACATTGTATTCACTGAATAAGCCCTTTCACATTCTTAACCAACCTATATCTTTTTGCACAAGTTTCTCAAAACTGGTAAAAGAACAACAATAAATATAAAGAATTTTGTTAAAGGAGATAATACATAACTACTATTAAACTACTATCATAATATTATGTACTCTTTATGAAGTGCTATGCCTCTGTGGTTATGCCACATCTATCTATAGTCAATGTTATTATATTGCAGGGATTTTCTCGAAAGTTTATATCATAAAATGTATATGGCGGAGAAAAGGCTAGTTAATATTACTTATTTTAGCTAAAACTTCAAAAATATTTGAATGTACTTTTTGAACATCTTTATTTATTCTTTTAGGTGAGGTTTATGTTCTGGATGATGGTGGTGAAGTAGACTTGGATCTAGGAAACTATGAGAGATTCCTAAACATAACATTACACAGAGAAAACAACATCACCACTGGAAAAGTCTATCAATCTGTTATATCCAAGGAACGACATGGAGATTATTTAGGAAAAACTGTACAAGGTAAACAATTACCTAACCCTAATAAATATGATTATTGTTTATATTCCCTGTTAGTATTTTAAATGATACTTGATAGAAACAATACACACTTCCTTAGACCTATAGATTCAATTCAATAAGTAACAATACCTACTTAATTACCAGTTTAAATCTGGCATTAATCCAAGAACCTCCTTAGTTAAAGTGACAATTTAATATTTTAGTGGTCCCCCATATAACTGATGCAATCCAAGAGTGGGTTGAAAAGGTAGCTCAGAAGCCTGTTTCACATAATGGAAAATTACCAGAAGTCTGTATTATTGAATTAGGGGGCATTGTTGGGGACATCGAGAGTATGGCGTTTGTGGAAGCCTTCAGGCAATTCCAGTTCAGGGTTAAGAGAGAAAATTTCTGTGTGGCACATGTATCGTTAGTTCCTCAGGTAAATCACTAAGTATATATTTAAATTTACAGATTATTCAAATAATGTTTACAAACTGATCAGTTTGTTGTAAATTAATTAAATATAAAATTCTTTAAAGCCACAAGATATTTTGTAAGGCCCAACATCCATATTTTCAAATCTTTTGACAAATTAAACAGGTTAATGATTTTTTTAGCCACGCACCACTGGAGAGTCAAAATCCAAACCTACACAATCCTCTGTAAGAGAACTGAGGGGCTTAGGATTATCTCCGGATATAATTGTTTGTAGATCAGAGAGACCCATTGAAGATGGCGTTAAGGACAAGATATCGAATTTCTGTCATGTGGCCCCTCAACAGGTAAGGTATTGTTGGAACTTTGTTTACAACTAAACCAAAATCTTAAAAAAATATATAATGCAAATAACAAGTCATGGTCTTTACCACACATACGCTAACACTGTCATGGTCATGATAATGTTGCTCGGAACCCATTATACAGGGTGTCCCAGATGATAATGTACTCTAAGGGAATTCTCGTAAACCATCGGACAAACAAAAATGATTAAATTACAGAAAAGTTGCGCACTACTGAACTCTAAAACGTCATGTTTTCCAATTTCACAAATTCCGATTATTTCCGAAGATGTTTGGGAAAACCCGAATTTTTCCGAAATCGTTTTTATTGTTTTCTGATTCTATCTCCGTCTTCTAATAAATTTTACATTCTCATCGCCACTTTTTAACCTCTACATACAACAAGGTTTAATTAAATTTTCAATCCGATGTTTCGTTTTTCCGCAACCATCATCAACTTTGTTTTTTTGAATAGTGCAAAAATTTTATTTGAGGCTTTATAAACTCTACTTTTTATTCTGAAAAATTTATTTTGACATATCTCTTAATAATATAAAGTTTATTTCAAATAGTTATAGTATAATAAATATGTTATTCTTCAATAAACTAATTCATAAATTCCCCAAAAGACGTGCTCGTTAGGGGCAAATCTTATTTATTCAAAAGTTTTTAAAATTTATAAATATTTAAGAATATTTTTCTAACAAAGTTGTAAGTATTCAATAAACGCCCATAAGTTACGTACAGTACTTCTGAAACACCCCGTATATATTAAAATATTATAAATTTAAATTTGTCTAAGTTTATCGTTTTTGTTTCTGAATATAATTCTTTTGAAGGATAAATATGTAATCCTTTATTATTTATAATATTTTAAAAATATTTTTTGTAACACTTCCAATTTTTTAACCAAAGTTCTGTTTATTTCTCCCCAACCTAAAATTCCGTAATTTAAATGAGTTTTGACTAATGCATAATATAATATTTCTAGATGTTTTATATCCAGAAATTTTTTAATGCTTTTAAAAATTGGTAGGTATGATGAAAAAGTCATATCATAACATTTGATTTTTTTGAGAAAATCCTTATTCATTGAGGAATTACGGAAAAACGCCATCTAGTGGCCACAATCGGAATCAATATGGTATAGTTAATAGATCTACGTGTAGAAGGAAAGAAGGGCTTTTTTTCAAGACCAAGTTGAATAAAATCGGTTTATCCAAAACAGAGATATCAGCGTTTGAAAAAAAAAAGTTTGACCTTCTCCCACCACTTTATTATTGAAAATAGAAGAAAACGATTCCCAACATAAAGTTGCATAATTTTATGAAGAATACAATGCTTATATTTTTAACATATTTTTATTAAGAAAAATCAAGAGAAAATCGGCATTTCTATTTTGAAAGTTCTCTTACGCCCCCTAGCGGTCATTTTTCGAACTTGGAAATAATTTCCAGCAATTTCTCTTGGCCGCTTTTATCGATATATATTTTTTCCCAAAGTCTTAGTGTTATTACTTTCTGAGATATAGCCGATTACCTCCTTAGGTGGAGCACCCGGTACAGTGCATTCTTATCTGGAAGACCCTGTAGATGATAGCATGATTTTTGTAACCAGTTTTGCTCAGTTAACCCTTGTTTTTATATTCCTAGGATTATAAAATAGGGTAATATTTGAATCTAACTTTGCTTAAAGCTAAACTGGCTTATATTTTACTTAATTTTTTGTTAACTACCAAAATATACAACTTTTACCTAACAGATAACAGTTAAATCAATCAAATCCTATTAATTTCCCATTTTAAGAATGTCTTTTTATTTTCATATTTGCATAAATTATATAAGAAGACGTGGGTGTTAAGTATATTTAGAAATCCTGTCTATAATTGGAAGGTAGTCATAATGATCAGTTGTTGCTAATAAATCTTTTTCATTTACAGACACTTGGTAGGGTAAACCGAGGGATGAACCCAAAAAAGGTTGATATCTAAATATGTAATAAACATTTATAATTACCAAAATACAGCCATAAAACACTAATACTTATTAAAAAATAGCAATAAATAATTTTAAAAAAATTTGTCAAAAATTTGTATCCAATAGCTTTTTCTCTTAGTCTTCTCATAGTAAGTAGTAGTAGGTATAATAGCCATAACTAAAGGGCGGAATATATGCACTTAAATTCAGCCAAAATATACGTAATATATGCCTTGTTTGCCTTTAAAATATGCATTTTTGACCTTATATGCATACAGGTATGCAATATTTCTTAATTTATTATAGTAAAATAGGGTAAAGAAACACACTGGGTTCTAAAAAAGATGTTTATAAAAAAAAATGCAAAAAAAAATAAAAGTAAACATTTTTTTAACCTGGAATTGTTTAAAGGCATTTATTACTAAATATTTTTCAAAATTTTCAACTAAAAGGAATTGTCTTCTATCAGTAAAAATATGTTTATACAAAGAGACGCTTTTTTCAACATCTACTGATATAATGGGACAATACTGCAACTTAGGTAGTAAAGTATAAGGCTCGGTATAAGGTCAAGATACAACTTCGTTGGATGGCTTACCTTCATAAATGCTTTTTACTGCAGTTAAGTATTTAAATCCTTCATTCTTTTTTACAGTTACATCCAATTTGTTCCTTACTTGACCTCCTACTTTACCGGGAATGTTGTTACATTCAGCGGAAAAAGTTTCAACGTCTCTTAAACTTAAATTTCTACTCTCTAACGAGGATATTATGTCCTGTATAGAACTGAAATAACCTTAATAACAACAAGATCTTTAACTCTTTACCTTGCACAACATACTGCGAATCGTCATCTAAATCCAAAATTAGTTCTTTAATGGCTTCAAATGTTCTGCATAGAATATTGCACACTTTTTTTTACATTTGAAGTTAATTTATTAACTAAAGGATATTTAGTTCTGACGGTTTCTGCGACTCGGTTTATTCCATGTAAAAGACAAGTCACATGTACCATATTAGGGTAAAAGATTCTTAAGTTTTGGCCTACTTTTACTACATACGGTGCTGCATCAGACAAAAGCACTAAAAACTTCTAATCTGGGACTGGATTTGGTAAGAAAAAGCTCGATAGGGACTGCTAAATAAATCGGGTTACGGTCACATTATTAGTTTTGTCTAGCTGCTTAGAAGCTATTAAATATGGGTTTGTTGCTTTATCTTCTTGAAGTGCTCCAATCATAAGATGTGCGATATATCTGCCATAAACATCTGTGCTTTCATCAACAATATTGTAAAAATTTATAACACCCAGTGAAGCTATAATTTCTTCTAAAACGGTTTCGTATACTGAATGGACATTCTTCTTTCTAAGCGTGGAATCATCAGTAATGGTTTGTTGACAATATTTTTGCAAAAATCCTCTAAATTGCGGATTTTGCAATTTTTTAAGGGTATGTTTGCTGCGACCTAAGCCTTGCATATGTCTTCTCGAAAAATTTCCTTTTCAGATTTCGATTTTTCTCCAACATTTTGAAATGCGTTTTTTTACACTCAGCTGAACTGGCTCAGATTTCATTTTTTGTAACTTTGATTCCACGAAGACGTTTTCGCCACTTTAGACATTTTGAACACACATTTGAAATCACACTGAAAATACTGAAATCTTTCGACAAACTGAAACAGAAGTACGTATTACAACCCCGAGTACAACCCTATATAAATACAGTTTGTTAAGCAGGTAATAATAAGGCATTATTAAATGACAATAAATAACCCCTAACAATATGCCTGCAAACCCCGGAAACCCCCAATAAATACCTTGTGTATAACCAAGATGTAAATATTAATTATTATATAATTATCTTCAAATTGGAAAGTCTCTGAAACAAGTGCCGGACTGGACATTAAACCTATGAGTCTACGAGTTTTCATGACCGGGCGTTTTTAATTTCTTTATATCGCCGAAAACATAAAAATATGCTCATAAAATAATATTTTGGGAAAAATATGCATTTTATTATAAAATTGACAAAATATGCAAAAATGCATACATGTATTCCGCCCTTTAGTCATAACTATAAGGTCGGTAAAATCAACGTCACTTTCCTCTGCCCCCTGTATAGCTGTAACCATAAATGATAAACGAATCTTATTTGCCAATAGCGTGGTCTTGACGCTAGGCTAAGATACGCCCATAAGAAAGAAAATAGAAAAACTCTGAATCAAATATAGAAAAATGGATTGGCTCATTGGAACTCTTCACTTTTGTCTCTATACAGAATAAGCATATGATTTACAAGCCGCATAGGCCTATGGTATTCAGTTATTTATTTATTTATTTATTGCATCAACAACTTTACAAAAGTCCATAACAGATACAATTATAAAGATTAATCCTCGGTGCATTAATATAAAACAAGTCTGTAGATCTACTGTTAACACCGTCTATTCTAAATGGAAGCTGTTCTAAGAATTCCTTATTATCAATATTATTAGTGACTATTTTATGTATGAAAGCCATACCTGCCTTAATATGCAGCTGTTTCAAGCTAGAAAAATCAAACAAGTTACATAAGAGTTTTTGATCAGTCCCTCATTGTGGGGCTGTATCAGTCGATTTAATTTTCAAGCCATTCAAAGCTTGAAGATAAAGTATTGAGAAACATTGAGAATGCTTTTTGGTACATCCGTAACAGTAACCTCCATTGGGACTATGGAGACTGTTGAACAAGTTACAGCCGGCTTTATAAGAAGACTCGAGAGTTGGTTGAGTGAAAAATGACAAAAGCAGACTATTGTGCGCATTAGTGTAAACGTTAGTTTTAGTGTACCTACCTAGGTTATTAGAAATCTAAGGATACTGTTGAGTAAGACTTCAGATTTAAGTTTATGTAATACCTCATTGATCTTTATTGATCAGATGGTACTACTCGTGAATGCCCCGCAAATTTTTTTTCACCGTTATAGATTATAAGCGTCCCAGATCTTCCCTCTGTCTATGAAGTGCCCGTTTTCATGGAAAATCACGGAATGGCAGATTTCTTATGCGAGAGGCTACATTTAAATGTGACTCCGCTTCCTCCCATGAGAAAATACATGGCTCAGTGGATTGAACTAGGAGAGAGGATTAGACATCTTAAGTATGAAGTGATAGTGGCCATAGTTGGAAAGTATACGAGGTAAGTTTGAAAAGTATTATCTAGTAACCTAAAAACAGACACTATTTTTGAACATTTACAATTTACTTAGAAAAAAAATAGAGCTGGCACTAGTTGGCTTTGCTGGTATCTGGGGTCATATTTATTATTTAACATACTAAAAGTTCCAAGGGGTAAACCGCAGTGAGAATTTGTTGTACAAGTCCTGTGAAATCTTGTGTAATCTTGTGAAATCTTGTGTACTCCGTGTAATCTTGTGAAATCTTTGTGTAATCTGTAAAATCTTTGCGTAATCTGTGAAATCTTTGTGTAATCTGTGAAATCTTTGTGTAATCTGTGAAATCTTTGTGTAATCTATGAAAAAGTATTGGTAATTCGCTATGATAATTCGCCTCGTAAGTCGCCAATAAAATCGATAGCAATATTTTAAACAAATATTTGAAAATCACAAAAATATTCAATGCTGATTCAATGTTAAGTAGCTATTAATAATACTATCAACTTCCGTTAAACCGGAAGTACTATATTTCCGGCTTTTGAGCTACATCCGGGTCAACCGGAAGTTGACACTTTTAGAAAGATAGTTAGAAACTAAGATAGGGGCATGTAAGCCGTTTTACTCTAAGACGTACCGTTAGAAAGCTAGAAGCTGTCAAAATTCAAAAATGTCATTTTTCAAAAGTCGATATCTCGGAAACTACTCGGTTTAGACTTATAATGCACTTAATAAAAGATAATTGTAATTTTGCGTACAATCCAAAAATTTTTTAAGAGAGAGGGTGTTCTATTAAAAAAAAAGTAACTTTATTTCTCTACGGCTTTCTGACTCATTCTGTATTCTTAATTTTTTAAAATTCTAATAGACTATAAAAAATCCTAAAACTTTTATCTGGAATATTTTTTGCTAGCTGTTGTGCTTTGAGAGATTAATAGACCGTTTCCATACATACCAACGACCCTGTATATGGGTCCATAAAGACTTTGTATCACTATACAGGGTGAAGAGGTTTTAAATATAATAGGGGGTTTCCGAGGGGTTTTCTTTGTATTATCCGAAAAGTAAGAGGTATTAAATTAAAACTTTACCTTGAACTTTACACACCTTAATAGATGTCCAAAAGCCGAGCCAAAAGCTATATTTTTAAAGAATTAAATATGTTTTATCTCAGCCACTTCAGTAATATGGGAAACATTTTTTGGACTTTTTAAAGTAAAAGTAGCACGCCAATGCTTTTATCTTAATTTGATAGCTATAAAAATAAATAAAACGTTTCTATGAACACATGTCAGGAAGCGGTGAATTTCAAAACAAATGGTTTGAAAAAATATTACCCATATACTAAATATCAACTATGAGATCAACTACCTACCTATATCTTCAAATGTTTTAAAACCCTTTATGCCGGATATTAAAGCTTCCTGGAAAAGGCCATAAAAATATATTTTTTTTTTGTTATTTGATTTAAAACTTAAGAAATGCAGTTGTACTCCTAATAGAAAAATCTTTAAAAATTTTTAATTTATTGGTTTTACCGTTTTTGGTCTGTTATAAAATTTTTTAAACTGCACTCCTTTGTGCTATAAACTTCTAGCTTCCAGTGCATAATCTCGATCTACTGAATACCTACTAAATGATCTAAATAATTTTTCTTGAACTTGAACTAATTCGTAATAGTGTACACGAGAGTGTACCTATATAATTTTAAACAGTGTTGTATTCTGAAAAAATATGGCGATTTCAAGTGTGTAATCTGTGTATTCATGTGTGAAATCTGTGTAATCTTTATAAAATCCGTGTAATCATTGTAATATGCGTGTAATCTGTGTGAAATCTGTGTAATCTTTGTGAAATCCGTGTAATCATTGTAGAATCTTTGTAATCAACTGTGTAATCTGTGAAATCTTGTGGTTTTGTGTAATCTGATGTACAAAATTTGCCTGCGGTTTACCCCTAGTTTATAAGGTAACCCAAGACATCCTGTAACTCAATCGCAGTGCGCTTTACGATGCTTATTGGGATATCATCAATGCCACTACTATGCTTATTTTTAATTTTCTTTGCTATTTCACAAATCTCTATCCGCGTTACTGGTGCCAAAAACATGGAATCCTCATTCTCTTTTATACTGCAGACAAAAGGTAAGGAAGCCAAATCGTTTAAAAGCAATGCAATATCTGCAGAGTTTATACCTTTTCCATTGATCTCCTTACACATTGTCCACATGCATTTTGTTTTATTGTAACATTTTTTAACCCTGAGCTGTGAGAGCCCTTACGTGTTTTTGAATTGTGTGTAGAAACTTTCTCAGTAACTCAATATTTTCTCTTGGTACTGGTGCAAGTTCAAAAAAAGCTTTAATGTGATTTTGTGTGTTAAACTTAATGTTTTCATAGCGCTCTTTTACTATCTATTATCTATCTTTAATAAAATAATATATTATTCATGTTATAAGAAGACAGAATAAAACAAAAGTCAACTAAAAAAACAACAAATTGTGTTTCTAAAACCATAAACCTACTCCCGAGCCTACTCCCTTGTCTATTAAGAAAATCATTCTCAGCATATTTGGTTCCATAATAATAAATTACTATTTATGGTGTTTACTTATCTCCGAACCTTTGTTTTTGTATCGGCTTCCCTTTATATTTTCAAGAGACAATTCTGTGAGGTGTTTTCTAAATTTATCAATACGTTTTGAGCGTCCCCCCGTAAGTGAACCTCGCAAATCGTGAAATTCTTCGATCTCTGATAATGATGCGTTATCATGTGCAGTAAATATATCTTGAAAAACATTCCATTTATCATAAAACGGTAGTCATGCTATCGGTGGTAACTTGATCTGTGCCTGAGAACGCAAACTGTGACTTGTAAATCCTTGCAACTGTGATTGTTGATTGACTTGTGAAATATTTCGGTTTTGTGCCGGGTCATCATTTAAACATGCGTCCACTGATGCCATTAAAGTGTCATAAATTTGTTCAAAACTACTCGGGTCTCCAGTCCAGTCTTGTTCTGCAGTTTATTGGGCTTGGCTAGTATCTGGGTAATTCTGCTTCAATCTCTTCGTGAATATACTCAAATTCGTTTAAAAAAGCTTCAGCTTTTGACTTTCTGAAAATCTTATTAATTTCGATTTTATCGCTGCTCACTTTCTCGTTTATTTAAAGGAAAGGGGAGGAAATCAACAATAGGAATGAAGATTCACTTACCGTTTCTGAAAATTCATAGGCTGTGGCAACACTGCTAATCCAACGTGTCGTGTGAAACACCTGGGTTTGACAGCCACGTGTTCTCGGTGCCTCAGCTGATTGATTATCACTGGTACTCGCGGATGTTAACGCGCCCTCTACCGACTAGTTAGACTCTTAAATCCGGACATTCGTCACACTAACTCCGAACAGCCCCGATCATGAACGAGAGCTTTTGTCACGAATAAACACTTTTTTGGGCGTTTCACTTCACTAATTTGCTGTACATTTACACTTTATGCACTAAGTTTCACTTCCCGCCCGGTTCTTCGATCCGGCTCGAAGGATCAAAATGTTAGTGTCCGCTGGGTATGGACATTTAAGCTCGATGTGCTTCTTCCCTTCGAAATCTTTTAGCGGATTGATAATCTATATAATTAACATGTGTTTTGCTAACAACTTGAAAATGTTTTGTGTATTTTTTTACTTTTATGTAATTTCTTGTGGACCGAAATCAGAGCGACTCGCGGCGTGTGTCGTCCATGATCAACTGTCTTGACCTTGGTGAATCCCGAAAAATAGCGGGATATTAAAATATTTTAATGCAGAGTAGCACTTTTTTTACACCGTGGTCCAAACACATCCCTATACCTATCTTCACTAGTTTTGCCAATATTTCGATTTTTATTTGAATTTTAGTATTTTTGACCTAACGTATTGATTGTATCAGGTTATGATAGCCTCGATACTTATAAAATCCCTCGTACATCTCAAAATAAAACCATATAAAGCCTGTCTAGAGATATACGAAAGTTACACTTTGCCTTTGAATGGGATTATCCAAGGGTGGCCATAAACAAACAATGAATGGATGAATGAATAAATGCAGGTAAATTATGGTCCGTACTTAAAAATGTGTTAAAGTAAACTGCAAATCCGTAAAATACGTAATTTCATTATTAAAGTAATAGTTTGGTGATTTTAAACCGATTTTTACCCGGTTCAAGATGAGAGGGTTAATCCCATAAAACAAGGTATGTTCTAAAGACTGTGTATATAGCTACTCTAGTTAGTTTTAGGCTTAGTAATTGTTCTTACTTCGTGTGTAATACAGCGTTTGTTTAATCGTGTGTGAGTCATGGAAAATATGTGCGAGCCGCGAGCCCAATGTATCTCAGGAGATAACCCCGTCGAAAAGCAGAAAATACTTTTCTGTGGAAACTAAGGAAGTTATAAACAATGTTTATTCAACTCTCATTGAACGTCCGGTCAGCAAGCAAGCAGCGTTAGAAGAAACGGCTACATTAACAAAAATTCCAACATCAACTGTATGGAAAATTGTGAATAATCCCAGTTTAGCGAGGAAAAAAAGAACCGATCTGGCATTTTCTCGAAGGTATATGGAAGTGATCAAGATATAATACGGCGTAAAATTTACAAGTTATACGAGGAACAAAGCGTGTTTACATTAGATAATTTAATTAAGAGGCTTGAAAAAGATTAAACCGGCGTTAAATGTGGCAGAACAACGTTATGGAAGTGTATCCAACACATAGGTTTTAGATCTAAAAAAATTAACAAAAGACAAATTTTAATGGAATCCAGTAGATTTCAGGAATGGCGATCCGAATATCTACAAAAAATTAGGATTTACAGAGATCAGCAAAGGCCGATTATTTACTTGGATGAAACCTGGTTCGACACATATGATACCCCTGAAAAGGGTTCGGTGGACTCAAGCGGCAAGTGTAAAACAAGCGCGTCATCAAAAAGGTAAACGAGTTACGATTTTGCATGCTGAATCTAAAGACGGATGGATTCCAAATGGACTTTCTCTGTCTGCAAAAAACGTTCAAGATTCTTCTCTGGATTACCATGAGGACACCACTGCTGATTTATTTGAAGATTGGTTTAAAAACAAGCTAATTCCAAATATATCTCCGAATAGCGTAATTAAAATGGACAATGCAAGCTACCATAGTAGGCAGTTGACGAAGACTCCCTCCTCAAATGACACACAAAGCAACAATCCAAAACTACATGTATGATAATGATATTTATTTTCAGGAAGATTACACCATAAGGCAATTAATTGAGGTTTTACAAAGTTTAAAACTACAAAAGGGATACTTCTGTGATAATTATGCAAAAAATCTAGGGATACAGTTTTAAGGCTTCCACCATAACATTGTATATTTAATCCCATCGAACATGTTTGGCACCATCTGAAATCTGCCATCCGTCGTAACAATATTTGCCCTACTATTAACTCCAGTGTACTTGAGCTTATAGAAACTAAAGTTTTTGACATCCCTTCACAAAGTTGGGCAAATTCTGTTACACCTATTGAAAAAGTGGAGAAATCCTATATCTATATATACAATATAGCACAAATAATAATTAGAACAGGTGATGATAGCGATAGTGATATTGATATATTAAGTGAATAATTATTAATACAGTCTTTCACCAAAAACGCAGGAACAAAATCCGGACCTGTCGTAAAGTCAGGTTTTAACTTTTTTATAGCAGTTATGAGTATGACCTCTTGTTTCGTAAAGAATTTAAGATTAATAATGGGTGGTAATATCAGTATTTATACTTTGGTTGTGGTTGTTTATGTCGGCTACACTGGCTGGCGAAAAAGACCTTTAAAAAAAATCGGCAAACGCGTGTAGAATATCCAAGGTTGTATCGGCATTTGCATTATTGTAGGTCATGTTACTGGGAAGATTTTTCAATTCTCTTCTATTTCTATATCCAATCTTGTATACAGGGTGTTTCAGAAGTACGGTACGTAACTTAAGGGGGTGGTTCCTCAAAAGTCGCCTAGTTAAGGTATCCCGAAAATAACATTTTTGTATATTTCGAAGATTTATTAATAAAATTCCCCCATAGAACGTGTTCGTCACTTTTCAAATAAAGTGGTGGGGAAAGGTTGAACATTATTTGTAATAAATGCTGATAACTCCGGTCTGGCTTAACATAATTTAGTAAACTTAGTTTTGTTAAAAACGGCTTTTCTCACTCTATATATCATCTTATGAACTACGGCAATATGTGTTTTACACTAGGCGCTAGGGGGCGCTGTCTTACAACTTCACAAACATTGCGCGTTTTTTCCATAATTGTAAATATAATAGTATATTCAATTTTACCTGATTACAAGGATGATTAAAAGTCTAAGAAGTCAGCGAAAACCGCAAGTTAATATCTATTTTCAATCCGGAGATATCAACAACAGTAATCATAATTACGGAACATTATGATTTTATTTTCAAGTTGCCATTGTAAAGGTTTTTTTAAGAGTCAAATAGGCCTTGGAAAAACAAAATATGAATTGAAACTGTACACGCGTGTCACCTTTCATTATCACGTCAAAATTATTCAAGGTATTCCCACATGAAGAAATCCAAAACCGACAAGTCGGGTGACCTTGGTGGCCATCTTACAGGTCCATTAGTTCCAATCCAGTGACCTGGGAAATTCTTGTTTAAGTAGGCCCTGATAATTAGCGCATTGTAAACGGGTGCTCCATCTTGTTGCAGATGCAAGTTATTGCGACCCGCTAAGGGCACGTCTTCTATTATTTCCGGCACAACGTTTTCTAGAATTTCCAAATATTTATTTGCATTAAGGCTGCCTTCAAATATATTATAAATAATTTGGCTTCCTAGCATGAAACATGAAACGTTAAAGCTAAACCTGCCTTGTCGTTCGAATGGAAATATTACATGCTAATTTCCTGAGACCAACACCTCGTATTGTGCCGATTAAATATACCAGCACTGGTAAAGTGAGCCTCATCGGACCATATAACGGTTCTTTTCCCTGTTGATATTTTGTAAATACCAATTACAAAACTAGGCAAGGGCCTAGCGACACTTGAAGCACCGGTTCCCGTCAGATCACCGAAGTTAAGCAGTGTCGAGCGCGGTTAGTACTTGGATGGGTGACCGCTTGGGAAACACCGCGTGCTCTTGTCTTAGGGAAGAGTGTAAAATGAATCGACATCAAAACCATCCTATTCACGCCGGACAGGCCGGATGAGATCGGATATCTCGTAGGATGAAGGTGCCGTTTCACACTCCCCAGTCGGTAGACCGCACGATTAAAAACCGTACGGTCGATGACCGGTTCAAGATGGCCTCTGATACGCCGACGACCGTAAAAAATAGTAAATAAAAAAAAAAACAATTACAAAACTCTATACCACGCTGTGCATCACCAGGATGTAAGTTTTGTACTAGGTGGAATTTATATGACTTAAAACTGTGTTTTTTTTAGGATTGTTTGAACTCTTGATTTAACTACTTTGACTGAACCTTCAACCGTTCTGCAAGAATTAGTTGGATTTGTTTCAATTGAAGCTAAAACATTTATTTCATCAGTCTCGCGGTTTTCCTTGTTGTAGATTTTAGGCCGAGGTTTAGAAAATGAACCGTGTTCAATTAAATTATTTGATTTCATCCTTAGAACATTTTTTTTTATCCGGCCGTCGTCTTTCGGAATATCTACAAGTAATTTAAGAAATTTAATAAATTTTCGTAGAAATACTACAAAAGGCGTATATTTACCTATTGAAATACACTTCTAATTCTAATGCTTCATCTGCATTTTCATTACAATGGACATAACAAACGAGCATGTCGTATTTTTCATTATTTTCAAAGTTTACATTTACATAAGCAAATTTATATAAAAAGTTAAAATTATTTTTAACATTATTTAAAAGTTGCCCTGTATACATTATTAGGCTAGAAGACTCTTACACATCAATAACTAAAGCCCTGCACCACGCGGGTAACAGAATCGGCTATAAAGTGAACATTAAATTCATCGAGGCGTCCAATTTGGAAAAGACTATGTTGACCGACGACCCTGCATCTTATCACACTTCTTGGAGGGAACTCTGTCTAAGCGAGTGAGTAATATTTCTGTTAACGTTGTAAAAGTAGGTTTGCATATCTTAGCTACAGCTTATCTTTACTTACCCTAAGTAGGTTTGCATATCTTAGCTACAGCTTATCTTTACTTACCCTTAAAAACTCATTTTCAGCTGCGTAGTAGTGCCCGGCGGATTTGGTAAACGAGGCGTCGAGGGTAAGATAGAAGCTGTTAGGTGGTGTAGACAACACGACAAGCCGTTCCTGGGCATCTGTCTTGGTTTCCAAGCGGCAGTGGTTGAATTTGCTAGGAACGAATTGCATTTGGAGGATGCCCACTCTACAGAGGTAAGTTGTTTGGTCCAAATTTGTTTTACAATAAAACTCGTATTTTATTTTGTACATTAATGGCCTATTCTGCTGAGAAAATGTAGTGAAAGTAAACGTCAAGTTTGAAAGATTCGTTCCTGTAAATTGAAGTATCTCCCTTGAAAATGGATTCATTTATTTATTACAATACATTATTAACAGAGTTAAAACTCAATAACATTGAGATAAACTGGTGCCAGGAGGTCATATATTTGGAACTTATGTTCGAGCCAAATTTAACGTGGAATAGAAACAGAAAAATGGTCAAATCGAGCAATAACTCAATGAATAATAAAAATATCGAAAATTTTTAAAAGTACAATTTTATAGAGAATTTTATTCGCAACCATTTTACTATCTTCACTTTTCGTCGCGAAATCAACAGAAACCGTGCTACACGTCAAAAGCATTTTCAACTTATTCGAAAATAATCAAATCAAGTAATAACTCCATAAATAATAAAACTATCGAAAATTCTTAAATGTACAATATTATAGAGAATTTTATTCCCAACCATTTTACTATCTTCACTTTTCGTCGCAAAGTCAACAGGAACCAAGCTACACGTGTAAAGCATTTTCACTCCTTCGAAGATTATCAAATTGAGCAATAACTGGATTAATAATAAAAATATCAAAAATTCTTAAAAGTACAATTTGATAGAGAATTTTATTCTCAACCATTTTACTATCTTCACTTTTCGTCGCGAAATCAACAGGAACCTTGCTAAACGTCAAAAGCATTTTCAACCTCTTCGAAAATAGTCAAATCAAGTAATAACTCCATAAATAATAAAAATATCGAAAATTCTTAAATGTACAATATTATAGAGAATTTTATTCCAACCATTTTACTATCTTCACTTTTCGTCGCAAAATCAACAGGAACCAAGCTACACGTGTAAAGCATTTTCACTCCTTCGAAGATTATCAAATCGAGCAATAACTCGATTAATAATAAAAATATCAAAAATTCTTAAAAGTACAATTTGATAGAGAATTTTATTCTCAACCATTTTACTATCTTCACTTTTCGTCGCGAAATCAACAGGAACCTTGCTAAACGTCAAAAGCATTTTCAACTTCTTCGAAAATAGTCAAATCAAGTAATAACTCCATAAATAATAAAAATATCGAAAATTCTTAAATGTACAATATTATAGAGAATTTTATTCCAACCATTTTACTATCTTCACTTTTCGTCGCAAAATCAACAGGAACCAAGCTACACGTGTAAAGCATTTTCACCCCTTCGAAGATGATCAAATCGAGCAATAACTTGATTAATAATAAAAATATCAAAAATTCTTAAAAGTACAATTTGATAGAAGATTTCACACCTCTACTTTAAAACCAATAAGATGCCTTTATTTTGACTCTTTCGAGGCTAGGCGATATTTAAGTGGAAATTTTTCGACAGTTGAGAAGGTAAACATATATTATGACCTACACATTGCCATCTTATCTATTTTCTTTTGGTGTTACTTGTAAAAAATATATTTCTACCACCTTTAGTGACCTAAAATTGCCAAGGGGCGATAGATTGAACTACTACCCATCAGAGTTTTAGCATTCGGTGTAACTAAAGTTGGTAAATTTTTTTATTCAACTAAATATGGTGGATATACCTACATTTTAAATTTCATTAAAATTACTTCATGTTGAACTATTTTTGTTGGCAAATCTCTAATGGTATTTACTGTGACAGAGCCGTTTAAACAAAAATAACAAATCAACATAGTGTGTTTGTGTTTTTTAGTGACCTAAAATTAGCAAAGGGTGATAGATTGACCTACTTACCCATCTGAGTTTTAGCATTTGGTGTAACTAAAGTCGATAAAATCTTCCCACCTCTTGGGGCAGGCGTCTTACACATTTTGTTGGCGTATTTTGCATTATTTCACGAATGTTTGCAGCAAGGTCTTCTGTTCTTACATATGGTCTTTTAGCTCTTTTTTATGTTGTATAGAGCCTGCTTCCCTAAACACAGCCACGGTGCTTCTCAGGCAATGATAAAAATCCCCAGCAATAAAAGCGACGTTAGGAATATTTTCGCGAAAATCGTCCATACACAAACGTTGATTTGTATTGCCACTTACCATTTACTCTATCCCCGTTTCGAAAATACGCTTAAACTATGAATTTTTGGAGCTGTTCCGTAAATCTTGCGCTGTACTCCTTCAAGAGGCTTGCTCCAAACAGCATACCTGGTGATACCATATTATAAGCATCAAATTATCGAATACACACTTCAACGTTAAAGTGTAGGGCAGATCTGATTACAAATCCCATATTTTTGTCTGCGTCAGCAATTTTAGTTATAACATGGTCAGTAAAGTTAAAAGTTTCATCAAAGTTATGAATTATAACTCTCTAGACTCTAGAGAATGCTGTCAATAATGAAATCATCTTTTATAGTCGTGTTTTCCTTTAAGGTTACTTTTTCATTACTATAACCACTTTAGGCAAGTTTTTGGAATCACCATAAAACAAACCTTCCCATTTTCGACTATCTAACAACAGTTGAGCGTATCTGGGTCTTAAGATATATGCCATGCTTCCAGGAGCATTAAGAACTGTAAAGAACATATGCAAATTTAAAAGGGAATGCAGAGAATATGTAACAAGAGAATATAAAAAACTCAAAAATATCTTTAAATAAGATTATTCATTTTTATAGTAGTAGTAGTATAGTAGGTAGTACTTTAATCGATTGGTAACGTTCTAGCAGAAATTGAGGTTTGAAAAAGTTTTTTTTTTGTCCAGGTTAAAGAGGATACAAAGCATCCATTGATAATCGATATGCCGGAACACAATACAGGCAAAATGGGTGGTACTATGAGGCTGGGAAAAAGAACTACCGTCTTCAAAGATTCTGCGCAGAATAGTAAAATCAGTAAGTCGCTGAAAAACTTGTTAATTTCTTTAAAATAATTGGAATATAGAGGGAGCGTAAAAAATTGCAATATGACATATTCAAGTTACCCTGCTCTCTTTGGATACACGCACTCGGTTTTGAAATTCAAATCATGTCAATGTCATAATAATTATTTTGTAATATTTTGCATTTTTTTCACAGTCCAGGTTAATCTAAACATTTTTTGTCCCTTTTTCATAGGAAAATTATATGGAAATAAAGATCAAATAGAAGAGCGTCACAGACATAGGTACGAAGTCAATCCCGAGTATATTGTAGACTTAGAAAAACATGGACTGAAATTTGTAGGTAAGTTAAAGTAAATCGGTACCAAACATTATCCACCCCTCGTTTTACTCAACTAAACTTTGAATATGATAGGTGATGGGCGTCAGCTGGTATCCCTATACTTCTGCATTGACTAAAACTTATATTTTTTACAGTAGTCAAAAACTTTAATAATTTACCTATTGCTTCCAGCATAGCTATTGATACTCGGCCTCCACAAGGCAAAAGTGTGTGAAACACATGGGTTAATTATATCGGCCTCTTCAAAAAATCATAATACAATTTTTCTCTAAAATGTACAGGGGAGTCAATATTTAGCCACCTTAAAATTTACATGGGATTTCCTATGTTCAACTAAGCCATGCATTACCCGGATAAGACGTCTGTTTGTATGTCCGTTTATAACTTCACTTCCACTGGAAGGATTGGTCTTTGTGGTACTTCGGTTAACTATTTTTGTTAGTCCGCATGTAATTTCTGCTTTATATTGTAGTTATTACATATTTATTTCTTTAAATATTGCCGCAGGCGTCGACATAGACGAGCAACGTATGGAAATCCTCGAATTAGACAACCACTCGTACTTCGTTGCCGTCCAATTTCACCCGGAGTATCTTTCCAGGCCTGTCAGCCCCTCGCCACCGTTCATGGGGCTCATTCTAGCGGCCAAGGACCGGCTTAAGGGTTATTTTGCGAGGGGATGCAAGTTGAGTCCTAGAGAACCACAAAGTGACTATTATGATTCAGGTAAGTTAAAATTCACTGAAGGTGTATATTTGTAGAATATATTACTGTATAAAAGAATCACAATATATTCTTTACAGTCGTCACACTGATATTACGTACATCCAATAAAAATTAATAAAGAAAAAAATACATCTCGTCGTATACAGTGTGTATCAGCCAAATGGAATAAATTCGATAATAAATATATGGGGGCGTGTCCGAAAAAACGCTTGGACAAGTCGATTGGTATTTCTATTTGCGCATTTTTTTTCAATATAAACAATAAAAAATAAATAAATAAATAAATAGAACACACTAAAAAACTAATAAGTATACTTGGACACACGGTAAATTGTCATGATTAACTAATCCCCGAGCTAATCCCTTTATACTTATACCTGTTTATGCTTCTATTTTGGCAAATAAATCATTCCGGTCCAGGGTGGTAGTATGAAGATTGAAACAATGCTTGTATATTTTATGTAAAAAAATTTATTGTGTGTTGCTGACTTTGACGTAAATTATTAACATGCGTAAAAGTAGTAAGCCGTAATATATAATTTTTATTATACAGGGTGTCATACGTAGAAGTTCCACCCCCCTTTATTTTCTTTAGTTTTTGAGATATCGGAATACATTTTTTCTTGTTTGAAAACGAATGGCAAAGGCTTTTTTGACATCTGTGTAATTACCGGGTTGAAATGCGGAACTTCTACGTGGAACACCCTGTATAAAACCGTATGAATAAAATGAGTCATCTCAATAGTTTGAATCTGTACTATCACTATCATCCACTGATATAATAAAATTAGAAATTTTATGTTTTCCCAAAATTTTTTATAATTATTTTCGACTTCAAGTACATGATTAACGCATGCTCTCCAACTGCTCTCTGGTATTAATTCACACTGAGTTTTAATTACTTCAATTACATTAGCGGACATTTTTGGCTTTACATTATTGCGTCTAACTTTGTTTTTTAATTCGGACCATATCATTTCTGTATCACTCTGTGTGGCTACAAGGTCGGTCCAATGAAAGAATATGCTTATTTCGACTTCCAAAATAACATACTAGAATTAAAAAAAAAAATCTGTCCGGAATCCATAAGAAGTTTAATATGTTCTTTCATATCAAAACTAAAAAAAATATAAATTTTACCTTGATATACTCGCAAAACAATCCTCTTGCAGCACATCTGTAAATGGCACTTTGTTTTTTGCTCGTTTGTGTCTTCAATTCCGTCGTCGGATTCACAGTTTTTAACCCACGGTCTGGACATTTTAAAAATTACTAATATTAATAACACCACTGAACACCGTTGAATGACACAGTTCAAATGATTTAATAATAACTCGACAATTTCTAATGTGTCGACAGGTATAATTAATTATACCTTAAATACGTACATTATCAAAATAAAAATAAAATACCTCCCTGTTACTTAGAAACGCTTACAAACCAGCTCTTAATTGGTTTATGGTGGGTAAAGTCGCCCGATCGTTATAAAGCAGGTAAAGTCTCGTATAGTCATGACCATTAACCGTGTGTCCAAGTATAACACTGTTTATTTCTTGATAATGGAAAAAACAAAAAAAAACATTAATGTAGGAGATGTTGAAAATGCTCGCCGCGAACGTCTTGGCAACATCCTAATCTTAAATAGAAATTTCTTCTAACGTTACTGAACATCTCAGGCGTGACCGATCTAATCGCAAGTTCGTCTTCTTAAGTCATCAAGTCGAGGGGTTTAGTTTTGTATACAATATTTTTGACATTACCCCATAAGAAGAAGTCTAATGGCGTCAGATCAGGGGATCGTGCTGGCCATTCCATCGATCCACGCCTCCCTATCCACCGATTTGGAAATACTCGGTTGAGGTACTGCCGGACATTGATTTGGTAATGGGGCGGTGCTCCATCCTGCTGAAACCATATTATATTCGCTGGAAGTTGTGGGTTTGCTGGATCAGGATATAAGTTTGTCAAAGTTAGAAATACATTATTTTGGAGCAGTGCTAAATAATTATCGCCATTTAAATTTCCATTAATGAAAAAGGGACCTATGATATGATCTCCAACAATTCCTGCCCAAACATTAACCTTTTCACGATATTGCGTATGTTCTTCTCTCATCCAGTGAGGATTTTCCCTAGACCAATAGCGGCAATTCTGACGATTAGCATGACCGTGAAGTGTAAAGGTGCACTCATCAGAAAACAAAACATGTTCTAATTGGATCACATTGTTATCTAACATTGCCATTATTTGTTCACAAAAATACGTTCTCTTATCAAAATCGTCTTCCATGAGCTCATGAGTAGGTATCATTTTATAGGGATACATGTTATTTTCTTGTAATGTTCGAATAATCGATGAATGGCAAACATTGAACATTGGAACTGTTTTTCGACTAGAAGTATGTGAGTTTTCCTGAAACTCAAGCATAATATCTAATTTGGTATCATCACTTATTGCGTTGGCAGCTACTTTTTTTTATCTGCTTTACATGTCCAAGCTGGCAAAACTGCTTTTTTATTTTACTAATTGTTCCTTGAGTTATGGGCGGCAAATTTGTAAATTTTTCATGAAATAAGCGAGCAACTTCCATTTGTGTCCGTGTTTTATCTCCATAACCAATCATCTGTAGAATTGTTATTTTGTGCATTTCTGTTAAATAAACCATTTTTCTGATATGCAGTTAACGAAATTGAAACGACTATAACACTGACAACTACTGTCTTGCAGACAGACAATAATTTGTTAAGGTCAGGCGTTTTAAACAAAAGTAAACAAAACTATTTATACCTTTTGTTTATTTCATATCAGTAAAAACATTTTCAACTTCTCCTACATTAATGTTTTTTTTTGTTTTTTACATTATCAAGAAATATACAGTATTACTTATTAGTTTTTTAGTATGTTGTTAATTTTTGCAATAAATCGGAAAACACTTAATATTTCCGAAACAGTTGAAGATAGGTATAAGATATTGTACATGTTATATGTCTAAAATTTTCTGAAGAATCCAAAAATTGAATAATATACAGGGCGTTGCATTTAAAATAAGAAAGTTAGTATTGGTCACTGTTACATGACATACCCTGTATAAAAAGTTTTTATTGAAAAAATGCGCAACTAGAAATACCAATCGACGTATCCGAGCGTTTTTTCGGACACGCCCCCATGTATTTATTATCGAATTTATTCCATTTGGCTGATACACACTGTATATGAAGTAACGTTAAATTTATTAAAATTCTTCCATAAGTACATCACAGTTTAAAAAATCCACAACCAAACACTAAATACAAATTTCCACGGGATTGGCAATCTCCATGAACTCCCAAGTATATCCTAATTTTCGCCTTGTAAAGTTTCTTACTGCTATAGGTAGTTTATTAAAGAAAGCTGCATAATGAAACGTCGCATTCCAGGATGCCTTGAGCCTCAGAAAATCAATGCACAGGTCAGTTTTGTGTTCTCCAACAGTCTCAACGTTATAAATGTTTTGATGTCCAGTTGTATTCATTGAAAATGGGTGCAAGTCTTAGCACCATTTTATGCCATATTTGCGTTGACTGATTTATTGTTTTTAAGGTTATTGCAGTACCATGACAAGCAATGGGATTGTTAATCGTTTGTGAGCATTCTTTTTTTTTCGCGACAACATGGTTTTTTAAAGTCAGATCTCTCTCACTTTTATACTGGCGCTAGGTTGACATTTATAACAATAAAGCACACATTTCAAAATGACAACTTTATTTGACAGTCATCTTTTACCTTGACTGGTGCCCGCAAATACGGGGCCATAAAAAGGAGAAATAGTTAAAAAGAAATCGGCGATAACCCGTAAACGGGCTCATCAAAAATATTTAAAGTTATTCTTTTGAATGTGGGTTTTAGTGCTCTTTAATAAACCTAAATAGAATTTTTCTCTAAAATAATTAGGGAAGCCAATAATTGACCCCATTTAAAATTACATGGGATTTCCTATGTCCCGCTCGACGATGCAACACCCGGTATATGGGTAGTACTGATCTTCTCGGATTGAGGACAAAATTTTGTCCAGCGTGGGAATTTCTTTTTTTAAAAAGAAACTATGAACTTTTCGCCTTATTCTCTGCATTAAAACGTCATCCAGCTCAAGTTTTGGTCGTCCTGGAGAAGTTTTTATAGGTTTGACGCCAACACTTTTTTCTTTTAAAAGTTTATATATTGTTGTTTTCCCAACGTTAAGCATACCTGCTGTAAATTTCAATGCATTGTTAACACTCAATTCCGCATTCTTACTTTTAATAGAATCGTAACAGTTGAGAATTATTTTTTTTTTCGTTTACTGTACATGAATAAAGGTGTATAGATATAAATAGGTGTATTATTCCAATAGAGGCACCCATAAAGGGATAATAACCACATAATTAGCAAACATGTAACCAGGATTAGGTACAAAAAAAAGGAATACAATAATTAGAGCAGAAACGGAATAAGTACCAACACTCTAATTAGTTTAGATAAAATCGCTTTCTAAAATTCCAGGTAAATGGTACGACTGTACATAATTTTAAGCTTAAAAAATTTAATATTAAAATATATATTTGAGGACAAAACTTGAATTTAATGTCGATACTTGTACTAATTCTGCACAAATTTAAAAATTCAGGCCTATTTAAATCTATACAGGCCGAAAAATCTTGCACGCCCATGGAGAAAACGGTTTTGATTGATTTATTACTTCGCATTATTTAAAGATAGACTATAAATTTTGTATGACAAGCTTGTCGACCATACACTTTTTTTGGAAAGTCAAAATCAATCAATACCGATTTACATTATAACAAATTTAGTGTACCCAACTCAACAGAGCATAACAAAAAACCGAGTGAACATGATATGCAATCATGGAGACCTCGACACTCACAGACTTCTGAAAGTTTCAGCAATAAACAACTAAAAATGTTTGATAAATTCTACATTTTTTAAACATAAACCGTTTATATTAAAGCTACTCTGCAATTATCAGTAACCTAGTATAAGGGTTGCTTCTTCCTCCTGCCAGGCGAGTTTCGCCGTATCACGACTTGTCAGTGAGGCTAGCATCTGACAAACAAAACGGAAAAACAACATGTAATGTAGAATGAAAAATGATGGCTCCATCTCGTTGCATTCTCCATTAAATACTGGCCAGACTTGTCAGCCCCCATTAACAAGTTGGCTGAAAAGGACTTCTGTTTTTATTTTTAGAAGACGACCTACATGAGTTGGCTGTCAAAAAGCTGAACATCATCGAGAACGAGAATGACGACAACAGCAGCGCTTATAGTAGCTCAAGTCAGTTTTAAGTTCCTTGACGATGAATAGGGTTTGCCCGAAACGTCGGTAAAAGTAAAAGGTACGAATTATTATTAATTGTTTTTAACTCTTATTTCTGATTCTTAAAAATCTCGCGTTAGTTAATTATTAATTTCATTTACAATGCTATTTTAGTCTATAAACTACCTGTCTAGTATTATAGTAGCAGTAAGCATAAAATGTTAATTTTTGTTTACTCTCATGTGCTCAATTAGTCTACATTCCTATGTTTTTGAATATCAGTTAAGAACAGTTACAGGTAATGATAAATGAACTTTTCTAATTCCATTTGGGTCCAAGTTATCAATGTCCTCTGTTAACGTTAACTACAAGATAACTTTAAAGGATACTATTGTTCAAACAATTGTTATCATGGAAGTTATGTGCTGGTTATCGCTAGCAGGACATTGATAATAATTTCGGCCTTAAGAAAATATCATTTCGATTCGTTACAACTTCTTCAGCAGCCCTGTATATTATGTAGGAACACTCGACTCAGTAGAGTTGAGATTGATATACTTTTGAATATTTTAATTTATTATGACAACTATTTATAAAATACCATGCTCTGTAAATTCTGTAGGAACAATCAATTAAATAGAAATTTATTGACATACTTTTGAATATTTTTATTTATTATGACAAGTGCTTAATACCATGTAAGGTAACAAAGGTAATGACGATGAAGGTCCAAAGTGTATCATTCATGCTACATTATCGCTGAAACCTTCCAACAAAGATATATATGTTACACGCAGGAAAATTCGATAATCTGAGGATTTTAACCAATAAAGTGTGCTTTGTTACACCAAGCTTTTTGGTAAGTATATCAGCCATCATATCTTCTGTGGACATTAGGGATGGGCAATTTCTGTACTATACAAAAAGAGTCACCCAATATAAAATGCAGTGGCACCCTTACATTGGTTTTTAATATTAAATTTAAAACTTTCGAAATAAATATTAATCAAATACCAGTTTTTGAAGCAAACCCTTTTTCTTTTACTTTTGCAAAAAAACTCTAAGAATGCTAAGGCATCTTTAAATTTTTTTACAATTTAAAAGAAGTGAACAACAATTTGATGGAAAAGAACAACCCATGCCAGATTGCCGGTAGAAGAAACGGGGGTTATGAAATATCGTAAGGAACTACAATATAATTATAAATTAAACCGCAGTCTTTTATTAACAAACTATATATGTTTATTTTTTTAAACGAATTTTAAAGCACCACATTCACAGCCCGTATATTAGCAATATCTATGCCAAAAACTACTTGTTGCTATAAAGTGCACATCGAAAAGTAATCGCCAAACCCTGTATAATATAACAATAACTATCTTTTTGGGCTTAATATACCGGGTAACACAAAAAACTGTTACCTTCAATCCCTCAAAATTACCTCTCCAATTTACCGAGAAGTAGTTTTAAAGGTCTAATATTATTGTTTTCAAGAACAATAAACAGAACATTAATTGATGATGTTATACCTAAACTACTAACCTGAACAACTTTGTGCGTTACTTGGTCTATGAAACCACCTTGACCTAGCCACGCAGAACAGCATATCATTATATCGAGTCGAAATATTCAGACACCTATGCGCTATTATTCAATTAAGTAATTTAATTTAGAAACTACTAGTCATATATCATACGGTTGAAAACATGTTTTTGATGGATGACTTTTCGAAAAAACTTGGCGAATTTAAGCCTAATCGGCGTATAAAATGTTTTTGGCTAACTTAATTTAACTTTAACTCTATGATAGGCATTACTCAGGACGCCTCGTAGATTCCAAATATTCTCGAAACATTCTGGTTGGGTGTTGTAGCACGAATCAACTGCTTTGCACCATATTTCAGCCTGAAAAGGACACAAGGAAGAAATAATTTAACATGTTCCCCGGGATTCATTTTATATATTACAATGTGTGTAGTGGCCGGTTAGTGTACTGTTGTTATGTGGATTTAACACGCGTTTGTGACATTTTGATGTTGTCACTATACCATCCCTAAATTTAGCTATATTGATAATAAAGTTTATTGCATACTCGTTAGTTTTTGAACTGATGAAAAGTACTACGTTTTTGTTACTTTTCAAAAATCAAAATCGAAATTAAAATGTATTTATTTGTCAAATAACACAGTAACATCACAAAATTTTTGGTTTCTGGGGTAACATTGTGAACTAAAGCAAGGTTTACAGGCACAATGGATCTTGCAAGATCTGTGTGCAATATTGTTATCTTAAATATTTCCATCCTTATTTACAAATGAAACAATAATATTTATTAGTATGGGGTTTAGTGACCTCAGTAATTTTAGTTGTTTGGTTGGATTTAGGTCAAATGAAAAACAAACGTAGGAATGAATTGATTGTATGTGCCAACGTTTTGGCCTAAAATTAGGCCATCCTCAGGACACTAAAACAGTTTTTAAATAAAAAAAAAATTAATATTAATATTGATTTATGATAACCTTAAGCTGGCCAGGCTCGAACGCTGGCGTTAGTTTGCAATTGGGACTTCAATCCCAACGTCTGTTTTGATGTTTTTTAAATTCCAATATTGACCGTTGTCTGCGTCTTACAAACATAAATTCAGTGTGCCGATATGCAAAGTTTGTTGCCTTTCTACAGTAACAATTTTTATGTTGAATAAAAGAAGGCTATTATAGCATGTATCCTATTTTTTAAAAAAAAATTACACTGGAGTGATTATTTGGATGTGAGTATTGCTTTGTAATAGAAACTATTAACAAAACTAGAGTTGATTAAAAAATGTTTTTCTCATCACACATGATACCTATGCCTGTACTCCTTGTTTTGTTGATCAGTTTTTGTTTTGTAATGTGTTTCCCTATCAATATTGTAAACTAAGTTTATTGTATTGTTTTTATCAATAATTTTTGTTGTGAAATTTTAAATTTCTATGTTACAAGAAAAAATTATTACACCTTTACTATATATTGGTTCCCCTCTAATGTATACAAATCCTACGTTTTAGTGCCCTGAGGATGGTCTAATTTTAGGCCGAAACGTTGGCAAATACAATCTATTCATTCCTACGTTTGTTTTTCATTTGGCCTAAATCCAACCAAACAACAACTAATAATATTTATCTTTAAAGAAAATTTTCTGAGGATTGTATTGTTTTAAAAGCAAGAAACGGTATTACAAATATCCTCGAAATTTTCAGTTACCCAAATATGGATTCTATTCCTTACTTTATTAAATGATTGAGTTCTTTTTAGTTGGTTAGGAAGCATAGCAAATAGTTTAGGATAAATATAAGAAATATGCCTCTGTGTAGCAGTAAACAAAGTGCTAGGATGGTTTAAGTTATTGTTTATATTTGACCTTGTCTCTATTTTGTGGTGATCGATAACGTTGGGAAATTTTTTATTTCTATAACTAAAACTTAGTAGGTTTTTTTTATGTATAATTGCCTTAAGTTTAATAATTTTGCTTCACTGAATAGTAAATTTGATGGATAAGTCCTATTTGTAAATAGCATAATTTTTATAATATATTTTTGAGCGGTGATCCCATATGTTGTGACAGACTTGACCAGGGCTTGATAAAACATTTTCAGCAATTGATATGGTGCAATTTGTTTCAGTTCATAGAATGTATACAATAATCTTAGTTTTTTGTATGTAAAAAATTGGTCAAAAAATATTCCTAATTATTTTATATTGTCTTTTTTTAGTATTCTTACTGCACAGTCACTGCTGCGTACTTCTTTGACAGTCAAATTTATGTATTGTTAAACTTTCTTTTTTGGGTAAACATCTTATAAGTCATTGAAAATTTGAGAAAATATGTTTTTATCAGTGTTTAGACTCCAGAGCCAATATTTAGCCCTGAATAGAGCTCCTTTACATTTGTCAAGCGCATCCTGCCAGGTCCGATCTCGTATCAATGGGACAGTGCCATTGGCAAAGCAAATAACTCTACCCTCTGTGGTTACTTCTGTTAACACTCAACCGCTACTTTTTGACTAGTATTTTAACTGCTTCTGAGCGTCCACTCAGATAAGAACTAAATAGTTCGTGTGTAATTCCCCTAATGCCTATATATGCTGAAGTTTTTCCAGTAGAGTGTGGTGATCCACATTATCAAATGGCTTCGACAGATCCAAAAACGCCGCCAGAGGCTTGTATCACTTGTTAAAACTTTGTGTAATGAAGTCAGTAACCTCGGCAATAGCATTCTTAGTACTGTAATTGCTTCGAAAACAGAATTGTGTTTGTGACAAATTTTTTTCTTTATTTAAAAAGTAACAAAGTCTGAGCCTAATGCATTTTTTTAAAGGTAATATTTACTTACTTCTTTGACATTTTTATCTACGGGCAATTTGACAGACCACAGGGTCCAGGCCCAATGTTGAGGCGGCAACGCCGCATCCTGCCAGTCAACACTGGCAACATGCCACGTTTTGCCGTTGTCTATGGTAACGTCAACTCGTACAATTTTCTGACCTCCACCTGACCAGGCGTAACCTTAAAAAAATCGAGAGAATAATAATAATAATCCTTTATTTAGCACTTGGTCAATACATTGTATAAAATATCTTTACAAAACGAATTGTTACATGTACCGGGTGAGTCAACGATTTCGCGGAGTAATTTTATGCCTTGAAGATGAGATTTGTCGAAGATGGTTGGATATCTGGCACATTTTAAAAACTTGAAATATTTGACATCTCATTTACAGGGTGTTTTCTTCCTAGGACCAAAGTCAGAAAACTTTTAATTGAAAACCCCCTATATATTTTTCTGTAATCTTATAGCTCGTCATAAACTCTTCAACTTTCGTGAAGAACGTCTTTTTCCTAATAGTTTTTGAAATATTTTGAGATTTAATGTCCTCATAGCATCTTTTGTCAATGGAACACAGTAGCCATGGAAAATAAATGAAAATATAGAAATTTTGTTATAACTGTCCCTTCCCCAAATTAGTTTCTTCCTAATAAATGTTCGAGTAAATGTCCTTCTTCAAGGCACTGGTCAATCCTTTTGATGATATTTCCCCGGACATTGGATAACGTGCCTGGTGTTATTGTTTGAAAGATATCCCTAATCCTATTCTCAATGTCCTGCCTTGTCGTAGGTGGTGTCACATACACCGTATCTTTTATGTAGCCCCACAGGAGGAAAAAATCTAATGGGGTAAGATCACAAGACCTTGGTGGCCATGCAACAAAACCTCCGCGGCCAATCCATCCTTGAGGATAGTGCTGATCCAAATATTCTTTTGCTTCACGATAAGAGTGGGAAGGGGCACCATCTTGTTTGAGCCACATATTTTGACGTTCATCGTAGTCGACTTCTGCCAATAATCTTGGCAATGTCTGCTGCAAGAAAAGTAAATAATTACGTCTGTTTAAATGTTCATTAAAAAAATATGGCCCTATAATTATTCTGTTGTGAAGTATGCCGCACCACACATTAACCGACCAATGGTTTTGGTGTTGAACTTCTAGGACCCAGTGTGGATTTTCCGTTGCATAAAAATGCATATTGTGTCTATTAACAGCACCATTACTTCTAAATGTAGCCTTATCTGAATACATTATAAATTTTTAAAATTTCGGTTTACCTCAATTTGGATACGTAACCATTGGCAGTAAGTTACACGCCTTTGAAAATCTTCATCGTGAAGTTCCTGATGTAACTCAATATGGTACGGATGATATTTATACTTGCATGTTGTTCTGTTTGGCGTTGACTGTGACGTATCACCGAGCGAAGCTAATTTACGGCTACTAACTAGGGGATTCTCCTGGACGTGTAACAGTATTTCGAGTTTTTTCTCACTATTTGTAGCTATTCTATTGGGTTTTACGTTTTGAATGTTCCACACTGCCTGTTAAATCAAACATTTCCATTAAATTTTGAAAACTTCGAGGACTGGGTGTTCGCCGCTCGGGATATTTCATCCTGTATAGTCGTTCAGCAAAAAGACAATTTTTATCTGCCTCGCCCAAAACATAAATCATATCGATAAATTCATTTTTTGAAAAATTCATTTTGAGTACTAACTTATAAAATAAGTGGACAATAAACTTTACAGTAAAAAGGCTTAATTTTTACATTGATCTGATTCTTAATGTCATCCCTGTAATTATTTTCTTTTGTTTTCCATGGCTACTGTGATCCATTGACAAAAGATGCTATAACGAGGTATGTAAGTTACAAACAAAAATAGCAGATATTGAAATCGCACGCACAGCATTTACCAACCTATTCTCTTTGACGTGTTGATACATGTTTCCCCAACACTGGGTATGAATGAGCTGCCTCGTTAGTAATAGGCTTGTTAAATAATTGGGTGTCATCTCATTTCTAATTTTAAATATGAGAATCATGGTTTGATATGTAAGAAATTTCTCAACACGCAGCCTCTTATTAGTGTGTCCCTTCTTTCCTCATACGCATCGCTCTATTCTGTAATTTTTGGAGAATGGACACTGCCTAATGATAATAATAATAATAATTCCTAAAATTAGCAATCCATCGAGTGTCAAAGATTTGCGTCCAATCAGCCTGTTATCGGTAATATCAAAGGTTTTGGAGAGAGCTGTACATTCTCAAATAAATAGCTTCCTTTCCGAGAACAGACTGCTATCAGTGCACCAGTCCGGATTTAGGGGAGGTTACAGCACATCAACGGCACTATTGAATGTAACTGACAATATTATACGAGCGATCGATAAAAATATGGCAGTGGTTTCAGTCTGCCTTGATTACTCTAAGGCTTTCGATGTGTTGGACCATGACCTGTTATGTGCAAAACTGCATTACCTAGGCTTTGATGCAGTATCATGTCGTTTCTTTGCAAGTTATCTTATGGAAAGACAACAACGGGTACGTATAAATAACACCTTGTCCTCTGCTGGAAATATCGTGTCTGGGGTCCCACAAGGTTCAATCCTGGGTCCGCTTTTGTTTCTTATTTACACCTTTGATATTTTTGTTGCTGTTCAAAACTCACACGTACAGTCTTATGCTGATGACACCCAGCTTCTCCATTATTTCAGACCTGCTGATCCAGAATCGGCTACTACGGAGCTGAATGACGATCTCAATTCAATTTTGCAGTACTCAGGGGAGCACAATTTAAATTTAAATGCTGATAAGACAGAGGTTCTTCTATTTTGTCCCAAAAAACGCAGAGCAGACTTGGAAGAGAGACTAAAGTTAAAGTTGGCAGATAAAAACTTAATGTTTACAAAGTGCGCAAGAAACTTGGGGCTGTACTTGGATGTTCACCTTAGATTTAGGGAGCATGTTAAGAAGATATTACAAAAAACTTATTTGAGAATGAAAGTATTATATGCAAACAGGCATACTCTTGATTTTAAAATGAGAAAAAAGCTGTGCCAGTCTCTAATTTTACCTGTTTTTAACTACTGTAATATTGTGTATTATCCATGTCTTGATTTGGTATCACAAAATCGTCTACAATATGTTCAAAATGTTTGTTGTCGATATATTTTTAACTTAAAAAAGTACGATCATGTCTCTGCAAAAATTAATGATTTGAAATGGCTTAGAGTTCAAAACACAGTAAAATTACATTTTATTATATTTCTCACCAAATTAATAAGATCATCTACTCCTTTATACTTAAGAGAGAAGCTCGTTTTTCGTGATGCCATTCATAATCGCGCTGTCAGACATCAGGATCGTCTTACAATGCCCCTGCACAAGACTGCTTTTTTTCAGAGGAGTTTTACTCACATGGCTGTGTTAAACTATAATTCCCTAAGCAGTGATTATAAGAAATATAGTATTGATATTTTGCGTAAGAAATATAGACAATTACTCCTGACTGAACAGACCTCTGCACTTATTTAATTAAGTATATGAAAATAGATTTTCACTATTGTATTTGTTTTTGGGTCGTTATCAATATTTTATAAGTTGTTAAAGATATTTAAATATGTATTTGTTTCAAGGGTTTTTTTTTACAGTATTATTAGGGTACTGTTAGAGTATAAATTATGTATATTTTTTACTTGGTATTGTTTACTTATTTTGTAAAAGTACCTATATATAGTTTATTATTTATAATTATTATTCATGTTGGGTTTTTCTTATGGTAGGAATGGTTAGGTGTAAGAGTAACTAATGTTAAATCTCGCCATTCTTACTGTATTTCTTTTTCTGAAATAAAGACGTTATTTATTTTATATTTATTTATTTATAATCAGTTAATATCAAAAACTAATGGCCCTAAAATTGTTCCTTCAGGAACACCATATTTAAATACTTTTGAATAGCTTTTTTCTTATATCTATTTTAACATAAGTTGGTCTATCTTTAAGATAGTTTTTTAATTAATTCTAATTGCTTTCCTCTAAATACAATTTTTTAAATTTTTTTTAATAGTAAATTATGGCTAACCCTATCAAAGGCTTTTGTTAAAACCAGAAAAATACATATAAAAGTCTGTGCGTTTTAAGAAGTCCGATATCGGATTAAATCACCAAGGGATGTTATCGCTTTTAAAACAGTAAGTCGGTTAAGTTACAATATCTTCGCACCTTCGCTATACTTGATCACACCGAACATCCCACTGGTTTACTGTATTCTATTACTGAGCGAAATAGAATACAGTAAACCAGTGGGATGTTCGGTGTGATCAAGTATAGCGAAGGTGCGAAGATATTGTAACTTAACCGACTTACTGTTTTAAAAGCGATAATATCCCTTGGTGATTTAATCCGATATCGGACTTCTTAAAACGCACAGACTTACAAGGTGTTTTAATATCTTGTTCTGTTAGATACCAAAACCAAATAGCATCTTGCGTCCATTTATTTTTATAGGTTTTATTGTACCAATTTTGAAAGCTTCAGGATATAATAATATACTTGTTTCAAAAATTTAATTTAATAAGAAAAGTGAGCCTAGAAATGCTAGTGTTAATAGGTTAACCTGAACTTCTTGTATTTTGTGTTTATTTGATATGTTTATGTGGTTAGTCACAATTATCATAAACTTGGAGGGACATAGTATAGTAATATTAACGAACTCTTTTGCCTTTTCAACATAATCTTTTAATAGAATGCTTGGATACCTTTAACGTTTATATATCCGTCTTCGACTTTTACAACTTCTCCCTCTGTAGGTCTACAAATGGCGGAAATAACAGGCAGTTCCTGAATGGCAGGCGATTTTGTAAAATCTACTGTATCCCAATCGACAGATGGTGAAAAACCTTTGTAGTCGTTTTGTTGCCAATGCGAGGAACTTTCTTCTTCTGACACCTTAATTTTACCTGAAAATCACGATACAGGGCAATCAGCAAAGGACATTTTTGTCATATAGCAAAGCGGAATAAAACAAATTGTCACCGTCAAAAAGACGGCCATCATTATCAAGAAAAGGTTTTAATTTTTGCAAGTATTTTGGCAAAAGCGGTCTGTATTCTATTATAAGAAAGAGTACGTATACGACGTGTAGCGTAACAAATTTGTTATTAGTAATTAGAATATTTATTCTTAGGTCTAAAAGGCACTGTATAAATTTTATACTGAGCGATCACCAACTTTGTCTCAAATTTCTGACCATATCTATATATAATAAATGAAAGGCATGCTTCAAGTCGTTTTAACAAAACGTGAACTAACCTAACCATTTAACATTTCTAGCTCCCACCACTCCCGGGACTATAACCCTTATGGGATACCCATGGTCAGCCGGTATAGGCACACCGTTCATTTCATAGGCAAGAATGACATCTGCGCGTTTATCCACTGCCCTCCATATGGGTATCGAAGCGCCATATTGTGTCCCCGTCACATCAAAGTCTATACCTTCAAACTAAAAATGGACATAACTTAGTTTTGATTTTTGTAGTTACTTCCAACCTGATAAAAATCAAAATATTTGAGATTCTTCAATTCTTAGAATCTGTATACCAACTAGAACTACCCGTACAAAAATTTACAGTACAAGTTGAACAAAATAATTCCAACAAGCTTAAACCCAAAGAACCTGAACCTGATTTTGACCTCATCACATGCACAATCTTGAAGAAACTACCAAAAATAGAACTTCTGCACCCGAGTCAACTGCACAATTATACTTATGAACTCCCCTTGTCTCTGGAAAGTTGCACAAATACTATTAAACCCTTAACTGGGTAATCCAACTGCAGAAATCAAGTAAAATAGGCCTAATAGTTTGCTCCCAATAATGTCCCAAAGTCCTAGAGAAGCTGCTATTGACAAGAATAACTTTGATTAATGAGATGGAACAGTAAAATATTAAGATTTCTATTCCTTTCTTCAGCTCTATTGACATTCTTAAATTTACTAATGATAAGTTTAATTAATGAAATGGAAGGGATAGGCTTATCAGGCAATTGAACTAAAAACATTTCAGACACTGCTCTTAAACTGTTTCCTGTATAATACCACTTAATCATAGTTACTTTTCCTTAATGGAATAGCTCATATTTAGCTACAATAAAAGCGCCTCCAATGGAAATGTTGTCATTGACGCTACTTTTCGTTTTGTCAATGCCAAATAATAATTTGCTGGTGTTTGCTGTATTACCCAAACTATGAAAATTTCGTAATTTTGCCATCATATTTAATTGAATAAGTTAGGATTGGCTTATTAAAATTTATTCAAACTTGGCACATGGGTTTATTATATCGGCCTCTTCAAAAAATTATAATACAATTTTTCTGTAAAATGTACAGCAGAGCCAATATTTAGCCACCTCAAAATCTACATGGGATTTCCTATGTTCAACTAAGTCATGCATCACTTCAAAACTTTTTAAATAATTAACACAAATTATGAAAATTGATACTGTGAGTTGGCAGGGGAAAAATAAGCACGTTTTCTAGAATGGAAACGTACATACATAGAATGTACTGACCTGCACATGTTTTAATTTTTCCTCGTCTGCAGTAATTCCAGCCATCTTTAATACATCTCTCAGTCTCACACCAGTCCAAGTTGCATTTCCTATGGCGGCTGGGCCCCAATTTAGGCCTTTGACGGGTTTAACCTTAGAAGTTACAAGAAAAAACTTTGCAAATCGGATTGAACATAATTCGGTATTTTTCATAAAAAAATATATTATTTTAATATTGATAAGGACATTTTTTGTCTCATGCTCTATGGGTTTAGACCGAGTACATAAAATATATCCGCATAGGTAGATATGTATATGCGTACTTTTGTCATATCGCTTCGTCTATTACCAGCACACATTATAGTAGCTGTTATAGTGATTTTAGGAAATTTCTTCAGTTCATCTAGCGAAAATGTCAAAGTATTGTTTTTACCCTCTACTTCTATTTCTAGTTCATATGTATCGGGATCAACTTCAGGCACTGGCAGGTGGTTTCTTACGTAGAATAATTCGCTAAAACGAGAATCCTTTACAGGGAGTCTGTTAAAAGACACACCAAGGTTTCGTAAACTGTTCTCTTACTTAGGGGTTATAAAGTTCTCACATAATAAGTAAGGCGGTAGTTCTGCATTAAATGGCTTGACACTTGCTGGTTTCAATGCAGAATGGCGCTTGGGTTCCCGCGCGTAAGGATCTTCCATATTTTCCAGCACCTTGGCTTGATCTTCTTTTTTTAAGTTACCTAAAAGTTTTTATACTATTTAGATGATAGAATCTAATTCCGCACTTTCAATTCGGATTTAGACAGAAACATTCAACGATCAAGTGCATCGAATCACCGACACAATTGAAAGTGCGCTTGAGGAAAAACAAGTGTGTTCCGCAGTATTCTTAGATGTTGCACAAGCGTTCGATAAGGTGTGGCATGTAGGTTGGATATGCAAATTAGAGAAAATACTTCCTAAGTAGTATGTAGAGACTTTAAAGAAATAAGAGCCAGCGTGCCACAAGGAAGCATTCTAGACCCCATTCTTTATCTGTTAATACAGGGTGTTTTCTAACTACGAAACGAACTTCAAAGGGCGATACGTAAGGTCGTTTTAAGAAAAAAAAGTTCCTATGCACATATGTCCGGAGTTGCTTCGTTTCTGAGATACAGGGTAGTTTAAAAAAAAAAACGGTCATAAATATCCTTAAATCGATTTGGTTGAAATTTGGTTCAGTTCTTTGAAGTAATAAGGCGCTTATTTAGCCCTAACTATATTGAAATTATTAGGTCCAGTGGCGTCTCGGTGGGCACCACAGCCAATTATTATTGAGAAGAAAAAGTACGCCACTGCCTTTTTTTTAGTTTTTTTATTTGTTCAAATTAAACAACTACAAATAAAACTTTTTGGTCTCTTGTGTTTTTTTCATATCTGACTTCGTTTGCGAGAAAAAAAAATAAAAATCACTTTAACTAACTAACTAACTAAAAGGTATCCATGGACAACATAAAATAAAAACCAAAAATAAAAAATAAACAATTTCGACCTTACAGTAAATGAGCAAAATGTCCACCTTCTGATAAAATGCACGACTGCAATCGATTTGCATTGATTGTCTTTGACACGAGATTGCAATTATCCGATTCCTCAAGTCATTCACATCTAGTACAGGAGTTTTATAAACAAGAGCCTTCAGATGACCCCATAAATAGAAATCTAGAGGATTAATATCAGGACTGCGAGCTGGCCAATTTAGAGGTCCTGCACGCCCAATCCAGCGATTAAGGTAGGTGATGTCGAGATGCTGACGAGCAAGAATACTAAAATGAGCTGAAGCCCCGTCGTGCATAAACCACATGTTGACTCTTACATGTAGGGGTACTTCTTCTAACAAAATGGGTAAATGATGTCGCAAAAAGTCCGTGTAGGATTCACCTGCTAATCTTGGCGGTAAAAAAAATTAGCCCATTAGGAAGTCACCAATAATTCCTACCCAAACGTTGAGCAAAATTGTTGCTGAAAATGACTTTCTCTAATAACGTGGGGATTTTCGTCGGTCCAAAAATGGTCATTGTGAAAGTTCATAATAGCATCTCGTGAAAAACTTGCCTCGTCCGTAACTAAAATATTTGGTAAAAAATTATTATTGTGTGCCATCGTATGAATAGACCACCTGCAGAACATTAATCTTAGGTGAAAATTCCGAGGCAGTAGAGCTTGGAGTCGCTGTATGTGATATGAGTACAGGAGGTTTCTTTTTAGAACTTTCCAAACGGTTTTTGGGCTGACTTCAAGCTGCAGCGCAATCTTCCTGGTACTATTTGAAGGATCTTCTTCTATCGCATCAAGTATAGCTTCTTCTAGTTCAAGCGTTGTTACAGTTTCTGGTCTTCCACCACCTGTATTTTTATTAAAACTTCCAGTGTCACATAATCTTGCATGTAGCGTTCTAAATGTTTTAGCACATGGGATTACTCTGTTAGGATATCTGTCCTGGTAAATTCTCCCTACTTCTTCCGCATTTCCATTTGCTAATCCATAAATAAAGTGCATGCCAGCCATTTCAGCGTTAGTAAAATTGTTCATGATGGAATCACTGCTAATTAACAACTCTGAATTTTACTGATAATATGACAATACTATCACTGGCAGCTGCTCTCCAAAGCAGGTAGGTAGGTACTTCATTTAGCCTTGGCAATAAATTGTTATAAATAGCAGATGTGGTAAGCCAAAAATGTAATAATAAAAGTAAACTTATTGAAACCAGTCGTGCATTTTATCAGAAGGTGGACATTTTGCTCTTTTACTGTAAGGTCAAAATTGTTTATTTTTGGTTGTTATTTTATGTTGTCCATAGATAGCTTTTAGAATGAGTTAGTGATTTTTTTTTTCTCGCAAACGAAGCCAGATATGAAAAAAACATGCACAAGAGACCAAAAAGTTGTATTTGTAGTTGCTTAATCCTGTAGCTTGAACAATCTAAAGGGCATCAACAGATAGACTTTAGTTGATAAGTATATTTACTTTTTAAGATTTATTAGAGAAAAATCAATGGTTAGTCTTAGAGACTAGTTTTAATAGGTAAAACACCAACAGATGTTGATGAAAATCTTGAGCTCCGGAGAAAAATTCGATGCGTGAATATCTTGATACAGATCTTTTTGGGGGAAGGATTAGACAAGACGGAATGGCCGACCAGATCCCCCGATTTTACCCTGCTAGATTATTTATGTGGATCTACCCTAAATCCAAAGTGTTCGTCAATAGATGAAATAATATTGACGACTTGAAAACTAATAAGGTAATAAGGAATTATATAGACTAGGTTTCTTACCTATTCTTAGTGTTTCCAATATTTCGTAAACATGGTTATTTTTGTGTATCCCATAAAGAAGCCAGAACGGCTCAACGCTGCCGCCCGCTGCAATCAAAATCTGATCACCTCCTGGATGTCCTTCGACAAAGTCCGTGATATCGTATACTCCCTCTTTGTATACCACCCATATTTTTTCTTGCCTGTATTAAAAGGGGATAAAATAACGTAGTAAAACCTATGCAGGAGAGTCGTGTTGTTTGATTAAGAATATAAACTATACACATAAAAGTTCACACAGATCAGCGACCGCTTTAAACTCGCATCGTATTGTTTTCACGCGAATATAATCCCATAGAAATAGGCCGCGGATTCGCAGCGAACATTTCGCGTTGGTATGTAGAATTCAGGATTCCCCAAACCAACGGGAATTATCCACAGCGGATTCGTGACGGAAAATTCGCAAACCGATATTGCTACTTACATGGTGGTATGTTTGGCAACTTCCTCCATCGAAAACGCGGGTAAATCACCACGATATTCGCCTGCACTGACCTCAACACTAGTCGTCTCTTTATTCGCTTCGGTAAAGGCATATTTTCGTTTTTTATTAGCTAGAAAAATAATACCTTTGGAATAAGAATGAAACTTCACTGCGCAAATTATTTAATGCACAAGCAAAAATTTGCCTCAACTTTAATGTTATATATTTTCGAAACTTCTTGTTTGTTTTTATTAATTTTTTTTTCCTAATTGTAGGGGTGTTTCTTAAAAATATTACCGTCTTTGTTTTTTTCGTTAAAAAGGTAATTTTGATATTAAACCTACTAGCCATTGCAAGTTATTACAATCATAACCAAATTAAAGCCTCATATTTCCTTTACATTTTCTTTTTTAATTCATTGGTTTATTACTGTTACTTCATAAAATACACAATTTTTAGTTCAACGTGTTTTTATTTACCTAAAATAAATTTATTGATAAACTAAAACGTGCAAAGCAGTCAATGCAATTTTTTAAACGTAACTTCATATGGAGGGTGATCTGTCATGGTGTGGGGTGGAATACCTTTGACGGGGCGAACGGACTTGGAAATCTCAATTCTGAAAGGTACATTACAGATATCCTTGAAGAAGACGTTGTGCCTTATGCAACCTATATAGGACCCAATTTTTTGCCTATGCCTAAGAAATTATTTGGCAAAAGTTAGAATGGCCAGCTTGTAGCCCCGACCTAAATCCCATTGAACATATTTGGAATTTTATTGGTAGGCAGTTACGAATTATGGAATGGCCTAGATCAGAACAAAATAGTTTTATCTATCAAACTTCTCTAAATGTCGGTACATTTCCCACAATATGGAAATTTTCCGTCGTAACACCTTTGTTCAAAGATGAAAAACGTTCAGACGTAAATAATTATCGACCTATTTCCGGACTATCGTGCATGGCTAAGATCCTGGAATCCATAGTGACAGACAGAATCTTTGCTTCATTTAAAGGTGTTATCTCAGAAAATCAACATGGTTTCCTTTCCGGTAGATCTTGTCAAACTAATTTATGTATATGTATGTTACTTCATTTCTACTGCTCTTGATGACGCTTTACAGGTTGACAGTGTTTGTTTTGATTTTAGAAAGGCCTTCGATCGAGTTGATCATAATATTTTGCTGCAAAAATTCAGTTTCTATGGTATTGGTGATCCTTTACTTTCCTGGCTTGATAGCTATCTCCACAATCGAAATCAATATGTTAAATTTAATCATACTTTGTCTGAGGAGATCACTGCACATTCCGGTGTCCCTCAGGGATCTCACCGCGGTCCTGTATTATTTTTGATTTTCATTAATGACCTATCCTTTGTTTTCGAACAGTGCCATCATTTCTTTTTTGCTAATGATTTGAAAATATTTCGTCATATTGCGAATGAAAAGGACTGTGTCCTTTTGCAGAGTGAAGTCTCAAAACTGTATGATTGGTGTCTCAATAATAGCATGACCCTAAAGAGCGAAAAGTGCAAACTAATATCGTTTTCAAGAAAGAGGCAACCTCTGAATGCTGTTTATAGGATCAATGGAGCACTAATTCATAGAGTTGAACTGATTAATGAGTTGGGTATTGTATTTGATAGCAGTCTACGATTTAACAGCCACATTGATAACATAATTGCAAAGGCCTTCAAGATGGCTGGTTTTGTCATGAGACAATGCTGGCAGTTTAAAAATGTCGAGACATTGAAGAAAATGTACTATGCATTGGTGCGAAGTCATCTAGAATATTGTTGTGTGGTCTGGGCTCCTCCATATCAGGTCCACATTAAACGGATTGAGCGGGTGCAATCGAGGTTCATGAACATTCTGTTGCATAGACTGGGGATTGATCGTTCTACGCTTTCTTATAGGGATCGCTTGAGCCTTGTACGGTTGGATAGTCTGGAGATACGCAGAATAAGGCTCACCCTGGTATTCGCGGCCATTAAATCTTGAACAACTTGATGGACTGCTCGGAACTTTTGTTTTTGCTTAACTTTAGGGTACCATGTCGTTTGACGAGACAGGCCAATTTGTTTTCTGTGAATCAGAGCCGTACTGACATCGGAAGGAATAGCCCTGCAAATCGTATAATGAACAATTTTAACCTGTTTGTGCCACAGGATTTTAATATCAATTGTTCCACGCTTTCTTTTAAAAACAAAATTAGACATTTTATTGATGATAGGGCTGTTTGAGAGATTTAGAATACTTAGTGGGGGTTTTACTTACTGCTAGGCCCATGAGGCAAAAAAAGGGAAACTATGTATATTTATGACTCTCTGAATTATTGTTAATAATTAACAATAATTATTGTGTGAATTGATTTTTTTTTAGTAAGAAAATAATAACATGTGGCCATCTAGATGAGTGTAAGTGAGAGAGAACGAAAAAAGCACTCTTTCGCTTACCCACATCTACACAAAATATGTAAATAATATTTATTAATAACCCAAAATAATTGAAATAATAGGTTGAATATTTTATTTATTTATTAATTCCATCATCAAGAGACTCTCAAAGTATTAACATCAACAACAGAAAATAAACTCAAAAAATCTGTAAACATATAGAAAACACAATCCAAGTTCCTCTTCAATACTAAAGTATCAGAAAACGTATACACTACAGCACTATGGAGTTTATATGGTTTTAATAAATGACTGGGTGTCAACAAAATTAGCACCATAGCATTATAAAGATATGTTATACAAATTTAGGTTATTGCTATGTTTAATTAACTAAACTAACCCCAAACCCGAGGCCAACCCTCGCCCAACCCTATGCAAATCCACTTACCAAAAAAATAGTACCCTAATATACTACTTGCAGTGGTTCCAATAAAAACAGATTTTCTAAACGTTTCACTATTTGATCCCCTACCTTCTTTCTTTCTCTCACTAGAAGTTTGTGTTAACGTCCTATAATATTGAGTTTTGAATCTTGAACGTAGAATCTCCTTTACTAGTCTTAAACAAAGTGCAAAATGTTAACATTATGCTTGTGCTTAAAGCGTGGATTATAAATAAGGTCCTTAATAGTCACTGTATTATTTTTGAGGGGACGATTTTCTGCAAGATTGTAAAGATGTTTAGGTACTTGTATATACCTACCTACTATAGTTCCCATTTCTTGACTTGCCTTATAGCGAGTTAAACAAATTAAAATTCGCCTCTGTTTTGGCTTAAGGTAAAAGTAGGAAGGTATACTTAAATAACTACAATTTTGAGGAACACTGAGGGACTATAAAGGAGTATTGTAGGTTCTATTACTATTTTAGCAATATGGGAATTTTGTAGTTCAAAACCTTTTCTAAATTCTTACAAGATGTTTTTACCTTCTAGGTACCAGATTCATGGTATTGTAGCACTAAAAACACAATCATTAAAAACTAATTATTGTAAAAAACAACAGTAGTTGCAAAAGATAAGGTCATAATAAAATGCAAAGTGCAAACATCTCCAGGGGTCAGGGGTCAAGGCCGGTTATACGTTATACGAGTATATTATATAAATATGTTTTTACTTGATCATAGATCAACGTCATATTTTAGCTTTTATTATAAATTTCCCAATATTTTAGTTATTTGTTGCTAAAGAAAAATACGACATTAAATTACATCAATATTCTAGCTTCAATTTAAATTTACCGCCATCTTCCAGCTGTCTTCAAGGTTTTAAGCCTCTCGATTTTTGAATTTTAGTATTTCGTTTACAATATCAGGATTACGTCATATATCCTCCCATTTTCCCGAATAAAACCATCTGTCATCCCTTGAAGCTTGTCAAATTTTTATCATTTCGTCCAAAGTTTTCGTGAGTGATGGGCGAAAAATGGGAAAATATCCGCGTTTCCGACAATTTTCGCAGTTGATATTGTGTGAAATGTGCGGGAAAATCGCGGACAAACTATGGGTGGTTGCATAGGAATTTCCCGAAGTCACAGTGGAGCTGTAGGAAACAGTAGTGGGACGGTTACAAGGCCTGTATCAGGTTAGTCAGTTAGGTCACAATCTAACCTTGTTTGCTTGCAATTGTACACTGGGGAGCCGCTTGTATTGTGAGCACATTTGGAATTCGGTGTTTTGTATTTTATTTTGTTGAGCAAATACCTACCTAAATGGGCAGAAAAATTTATTGTTACTATTTAAAGACCAACTACCTTTTACAGACTCATTTTGGTAATGGCCAAAAGTAACCTTGATTTCCTACTACTTTATTTAATATAGGGGTAATTTCCTTAACAATTATGACAAAAAAAACTCCTAAAAAGTTTCATAATATTTTAAAACACCCAAACTCTCAAGAACCTTGACGCAATTCGAACTAACTATCGTTAAAAAATAATAAAATCAATACTTATAATTTAATATAACCAACTAATAATTAGGTGCAATACTGAGGTAGGTTATGTTTAAATAAATTATTTTTAATAGAAGTAGGGATTCACCACTGAATCTCCTGGGATCTGTTCCTAATTGACTTCATGTATGTATAGGTAGCTTCACATTATTACATAAAATAACTAAAAAACATTTAAAAGTACCTATATTGAAACCACTATATCCACCCTATCCAATAGCTTCATCAACCCAAGTAATGCCCTCACAGAAATTTTAGAAATAATGAATTGCCTTGACACAATAGGTAAGTACCGAAAGTTTTCATAATTTACTCTATAAAGTTAGTTAATATGCTCCATAATATGTACCTACCTATATAAAGATAAAAATTTTGTCACTTTAAAAGGTTTTTACAAGGAGTCAACATTTCATTATAGTTGGTATATAAAGCTGCAAGACTGTGTACATGCAGCTGTTCTGCAGAAGGTTAAACTTAAAAAAAAACTTAATTTGTGAAGTAAATTCTAAATTTTTTAGGAAATGCTCGAGTGAATAAATGAACTTAGAAAGTTCTCTTGCAATAACATGTTAATTTCTGTTACAAGTCGGTTTACACATGCATTTTTGAGAATATAGAGCTTTGATAATCAAAGGGCAGAGTTAAAAGTTTTAGGCCCATATTATCAATGTCCTGTTAGTGATAACAGCCACATAACAGGACATTAATAGTTGGGACCTAAGAGCTTTACAGAAGTTATAATGCCACCGCAATTTGATAAAAAGTCTCCCAAATTATTGAACTTTGGTCATGAGAGATTAAGATACACTAAATTTGCCACCTTGCAAGAGGCAAGTAACATGCTAATAGTGATAATTAAGCAATTAGGTATTGTTTATTCAGTTTATTCATTAATTTTTTTTTTATTTTCATGACCTTTAGATAGAAAGTACCTATATCACATGATAAGTGATTGACCACTTCCAATCAACCCTTCAAGTGAGGTATCAGGTTGTAGGTTGTGAATCCTCTATTAGGAATATCCGAGGGAATATCAAATTTTGTTCCCTCTAATCAATTTGATGATTATTATTCATATCTTACTAATCTGACACCTTGTAGAGTTTTATTAATACTTTACATTAATTCTCAATTTTCCATGCCTATGTTGTATTGTATAGGTATTGTTAGGGGTAGATTAACGCAACCACATCTCAATTGTCAGTGAGGACTTTGTGTTTGAATGCTCCGCTGTTGAAGTGAAAATTGACTCAAATAAAATCATCATATTATGTGTATACCGTACACCTACTTCTCAGATATTAGACTTTTTAAATAAATTAGAAACCGTCTTAGTAAAGCTTTTTGGGGAAATCTGTATGATTTTCATGGCAGGTGACTTTAATATAGATATCAAGGACAATAATAATAGGTATGCGAATGACCTCCTCTCTACACTGGAGACATTTGGTATGACTCCTTCAATTTTAGATTACACAAGAATAAGCAGGACCTCAAACAGTTGTATCGACAACATTTTTACAAACTGTCACACCTTTACAGCTGAAATACTACACACACACATTTCAGATCACACAGGACAGAAAATTGTATTCAGGTCAAAGGTAAGTGAACAAAACCAATACTCAGGGAAAAAACGAATGTTTAGCACCCACTTTTGGTCATTTTTTGAGAGAACAGGACTGGGAAAACGTCTTAACTGTACCTGAAGATAGAGTAAATGATCAGTGGAAGGCATTCATGCAGCCTCTGCACAAGAAAGAGGATCCCACCCACATTGAAAACTACAGGCCCATCAGCCTAATATCAACTTTTTCTAAAATTATCGAAATGGCAATGTGTACTAGGCTGCTAAGCTTCTTCTACAATGAGGGACTTCTCAGCCAGTCGCAGCATGGGTACCTAAAGGGAAAGTCAGTAGAAACAGCCGTGTATGACTTTGTTGAGAGAGTGGTGAATGGCTTTGAGAATCATGACTTATCAATGGGATTGTTTTTAGATCTGTCAAAGGCCTTTGACAGCCTGGACCACAAAATATTATTAGAAAAACTAGAGCGGTATGGCATTAGGGGCCCTGCCCTGAACTGGATACACTCTTATCTTTATAACCGTAGGCAAAAGGTGGTGATCGAGAGTAATGGGACACGGCACTTCTCTGAGGAGGGTACCATGCAGATGGGAATACCACAGGGAAGTGTCATGGGTCCATTACTATTTATCTTTTATGTCAATGATTTGGCATCACAAATAATAAACCAAGACTGCCAACTGGTGACCTTTGCTGACGACACTAACATTTTAACAATAGCAAAATCGCTTAACGAGTTATTACAAATATCAAATGACCGGTTAGAGACAGCCGAGGAGTGGTTTAAACTTAATAGATTAATTCTAAATGCTGAGAAAACTCATGCAATTTGCTTCCGAACGGGACGGAGAGACGCAGGCATTCCTGGCGAGGTCCCGCTTCGTTCTCGGATGGTGGCACTGGAGGGAAGCACGAGGTTCCTTGGACTTGACATAGACCAGAATCTGGACTGGGCCGGACAGGTTCGCGGGGTTTGCAGAAGAATCAACTCTGCATGCTACTCCCTGAGGGTCATGGCTAGGTACTTACATAGAGACGATCTCAGAGCCGTCTATTTTGCGAACATTCACTCAGTGCTTCGCTTCGGACTCATGTTTTGGGGGGGAAGTGTGGACGCAAAGCGCGCTTTTATAGGACAAAAAAAAGCTGTTCGCATTCTAACAGGACTTCCGTATAGAAATACATGTAGGGGTAAATTCAAAGAACATAAAATCCTAACACTTCCGGGTCTGTACATATACGAGTGTCTCGTTTTTCTGTTTAAGAATAAACACAAATTTTGTGAGTTTGAGGTACGACATGGGTTTGGCACGCGCTGGGTAGGCTACAACATCCCCGTGCATAGACTAGCAAACACTGAGAGGGGACCTGCTTATTCTTGTGTGAAATTTTTCAATAAGCTAAACGATCAAATAAAGACTGAAACTAATTTTAAAGTTTACAAAAAAAACGTTTTTAATCTTTTAATACAAATAGAACCTTATACGGTGGAAGAATTTTTAAATTACTAAAATACCATTTTTAACTAAATGTTTGTGCTTGTTGCAGTGTTTTTGCAGTTGCATTTTAAATGTATTTATGTATTTTTTTTTTTTTTCTCTTTTTTAATGTGTTAAAACCTAAATTTAATTACTTGGGCTAATCCTGAACTGTTTTAATGGTTCTGTTAGTATGTACCTATATTATTTTAGTATTTTATTTTATGTTAGTCATAGGTCATGCGGTTGGTCCCGTAAAGAATTTTTACCTTTTATGAATTTTGACGCTTTCTCACTAAACTTAGGTAAAACTTAATAAGTTTGTAGCCTACTTTTTTTGAATAAAGAGAATTTTTGAATTTGAATTTGAACGCATACCGCTATTTTCCAGTTTACCCGTTTAATTTTAGAATGTTTTAAACAAGGCAGAATGACTCTATGCATATTTTTTTATCTTTCAAGGGCTACGGTTTCAAAAAAAACAAATCGGTTTTATAAAGAAGAAGCACACATTGTAATTTTTAAGACTAAGCGTAATAAAAAAGATATACCAGAACCCAACAGAAACCGTGAAACTTAAACAAGAATTGCTAGATGTTAAAAAAAATACGAAATTTTTGGTTATTTACACATTGATGAATTTTTAGGCTGGTCGCACCATACTGATTATTTGACTGGAAAACTAAATAAGACATGTTACTGCCTGCACATAATACCAAAGTGTCTAAATGAAACAGCAAGGTGAACCCCTCAGACTAACAAATATAAATGTTCGTCTGAGGTGAACCCTGTATTTTGCGAATTTCGAAGTCTAGATATGGAATCATTTTCTGGGGAACAAATATGAATTAACAAAAATATCTATTATTTAAAAACTTATTAAAAACAAGTGAAGAATAACATACAGGATGGCATACATGCAACCATGCATGTACAGGGTCTTCCAACGAGGACTGAACAGGGGCTCATTTTTGAGCTTCCTTGTATTTAAAGAGAAATCCAAAATAGCCAATCGATGTACTTTTTCCTGCAGAATTCAAAAATGAAATCAAAAATTTATTTGAACCAGAAACAAAAGAGTTACGCTATGGATAAGGTGTTTTTTAAATGGAACATAGCTTTTTTTATACGATTTTTGGAACGAGTGATTTTTTTTTTGTCCCTTCTGATTAAAATATTTAATATTGTGACAGCTATTTTTATTAAATTTTAATGTTTTATTCAGTATAATTTAACTTTAACCTGTTTGAAACATACACTGGGTAATAAAGGTATAATCACCTTTGAATCCTTTAAAGTCAAAAAATTTGACAAATTTACTATAATATTGCGGAAATGAAATATTCATTAGATGAGAGATTGCAGATTGTTATCTTGTTCTACAAATGCCAAGAAAATGCAAGAGAAGCAAGAAGAAGATTTATTGCAAATTTTCACAGAAATATATCCGTCAATACTATTCTAAGGATAAAGAACCTATTTGAGGAAAATAAAACATTACATGACAGAAAAAGAAATCCAGAAAGGAATAGAAATCGAGACCATGCCATTGTGAATTATTTTCGACTGAATCCAACCAAATCAATTTCGGACGCAGTTCGGGACGTTCAATACGGCGGCGGTGTAAGACGCAGAAGAGTTACCCAAGGAACTGTTCACAGGACTTTAAGAAATCATAAATTTAAGTCTTATCATATCCTTCCACTTCAACATCTAACACCGGCACAAAAAGAACTTCGCTTCCAATTTGTTTCCCAAATTGTGATTCAGAAAGAAAACGATGTTTCGGTTGTAGTGACGGGGAAGGATACTGGGGAGATTAGCTATCGGGCTTCTGCTTGTTCAAGGGACATTCAGGGGTATAGCAACCAAAATGGATTGATGCTTAATCTGAGTAAGACTGAATCGGTTCTTTTCTCATATAAGTTACTCGACTATAATATATTGATTAGTACTGGCAATCAGCTAATTAAACAGTCACAATCAGCTAAATTCCTGGGCGTTAAAATTGACTCGCGACTCTCATGGGGTCAACAGGTGGATGATGTATTAAAGAAGATGAACACCTTTTGCTTCGTTCTTTGGAAACTTAGAGCCAACGTAAGTAAGCAATTATTGCTGTCATACTATCATGCTAATGTTGGCTCTCTGTTGTCATACGGGGTTGTGGCCTGGGGTAGTAGTAGGAGAAGTGATGAGGTGTTTACTGCGCAAAAGAGGATCATAAGAACAATCATGTTCAAGAACTATAACTACTCTTGTAGGGATTTATTTAAAGAGTTAAGTATTCTAACATTTCATTCTGTATATATTTTACAATGTGCTGTTTTTGTGAAAAAAAACATAGCAAACTTCACGTCAACTGCACATGTCGTGGATCGGCACAACCTTAGAGGGATGGACACCCTGCGGTTGCCGGCCCATAGGATGACCCACTCAGCTAATAGTAGTTATATACTGCCTATAAAAATTTTTAACCACTTGCCGCCCCATGTCAGGCAGATCCTCAGTTTTACCCTATTCAAAAAAAAACTAAAAGCTCTTTTTTGCTTGACGAGAGCATTTATTCCTTGAAGGAATTCTTTGATAGAAAGTTAGGCCAGAACTTAAAAATTACCTGAGATGATCATAATCCAGACTTGGTTGTGGGTGCTACAATGCAGTGGCAACCGCCGTTTTGGTGTAATGTACGTTTCATACTTTTTTATTGATATGTTTGATTTTAATTGACTTTTATCTGTGTATTTTATTATGTAATGCTTAAGTTTTTAATTTTTTAATTTTTTACTGACTCTATGATTAACGAAGCTTATGTATTTGTGTACCATGTAGTGAATGAATAAATAAATAAATAAATAAATAAATAAATAAATAAATAAATTTATTCAGAAATATCTTATGGACTGACGAAGCCACATTCACAACATCGGGGGTTTTCAATAGACATAATAATCATCACTGGGCCGTTGGAAATCCAAGAAAATTTCAGACAATTAAATTTCAAGGAAGGACTTCAATCCATGTTTGGTGTGGCATAAAAAATAATAGAATTTTGGGACCAATATTTTTTAACGGGACTTTAAATGGACAGAGATACTACGAGTTCTTAGAAAACGAAATTGAGAACTTTTTGGAAGATTTACCATTGGAAGAATATCAAAATTTAATTTGGCAACATGATGGGGCCCCTCCGCATGCCGTGCGTGAGGTTACTCAATATTTAAACGGACGCCATGAAGAATGGATTGGTAGAAATGGAACCTATGCTTGGCCACCCAATAGTCCCGATTTGTCAATATTAGACACATTTCTTTGGGGCCATTTAAAGAACGTGGTATGCAAGCAGCGAAACCACGATATTGAAGAGATCATGCAGAAAATTGTGAATGAAATAAATCGCCTTAACCAGGAAAATCACAGTATAACAGCAAGTTTGGAAAGGCTACAAAGAGGTTATCGCACATGTTTCGAGAACAACGGAGGTCACATTGAACAATTAAATTATTAATGTTTTTTTTTGAAATTAGTATAGAGTTGGATTTCTTTTTCTGTCATGTAATGTTTTATTTTTCTCAAATAGGTTCTTTATCCTTAGAATAGTATTGACCGATATATTTCTGTGAAAATTTGCAATAAATCTTCTCCTTGCTTCTCTTGCATTTTCTTGGCATTTGTAGAACAAGATAACAATCTGCAATCTCTCATCTAATGAATATTTCATTTCGGCAATATTATAGTAAATTTGTCAAATTTTTTGGCTTTGAAGGATTATACCTTTATTACCTAGTGTATGTTTCAAACAGGTTAAAGTTAAATTATACTGGATAAAACATTAAAATTTAATAAAAATAGCTGTCACAATATTAAATATTTTAATCAGAACGGACAAAAAAAAAATCACTCGTTCCAAAAATCGTATAAAAAAAGCTATGTTCCATTTAAAAAACACCTTATCCATAGCGTAACTCTTTTGTTTCTGGTTCAAATAAATTTTTGATTTCTTTTTTGAATTCTGCAGGAAAAAGTACATCGATTGGCTATTTTGGATTTTTCTTTAAATACAAGGAAGCTCAAAAATGAGCCCCTGTTCAGTCCTCGTTGGAAGACCCTGTACTTAGAAGCACTTTTAAAGCCAAAAAAATTTGAACCATTTATGGACTATATATTTATGAAACCATTTTATTTTTTTAACAAGAACAAAGATAAATATGATATAATTAATTATCATAATAATTATATCACAGGAGCACCCTATAAATTATCCAATACATAGGTTGGCACTGTCAGAAAAGAATCCATATTACATGTGCATTAAAATATGTAGGTATAATAAATTAAATAAAAACCGCAATTAAGGTTTAAGGATGCTCTAAATAAACCACTATTCAAAAAAGGATTAAAGGAAAAATAAATAAAACGACAATTTAATGATTTAAATAAAAATATTCACAAACTAATTAGTAACTACAAACAGGATAAGTGGGTAAAGTGTTGTGACAACATAAATAGAATGCAGGAAAGGAATTATTGGAGCGAAATTAAAAAGCTGACAAAATACAAAACATCCACATTTTCAATACCCACACTTCAGCAAGGTAACATGTTCTATGACAAAGACAACGATAAGGCAAAGGTTTTCTCCTTGTACTATGAAAGAATATACAAAAAACCCAGGGTAAATAATTAAGATGAGCAAACGCTAACAGTGAATAATTGGTTTGAGCAGTTCTTTCAAGGTGAAAATCAAAATCAAAATCAAAATAACAACATCCAGATTGAAGATGCTGAATACTTTGAAGTGCTTTTTTCTGGACAAAAAACGTCACCGGGAATTGACAATATAAATAGAAATGTTCTAAGACAACTAAGTCCAGAAATTCATAAGAAGGTTAAAGAAATGTACACTTTCTGTTTAAGAGCTCTTATCAGTGACCTCCATTAAGGTGAAAAGGTTTGACAAACTACAAGAAAACTATTGAATAGAATTTGTTAAAATTTTGAATTTAGATTCGCAATTTGGTGCTGTATGACTATATGGTCTTGAATTAAAAAAAAAAATATATATTTTTTTTTTAAACGATAAATATAGATGAAGCTGAGAAAATGTTCCCATACAGTCTTTTTTGAAAGTATTTCCTCAACTATCTACAATTTCAATTAATTTTATACCTTTTTTTTAATGTGAAAAAACGTCAAACCGAGTTTTTGAGAAAAAATACCTAAAACCGGAACTATCTAAAGCGATTTGGCAACACTGCGGTTTATCTAGCCAGTCCTGACCGCCACTCGCCGCTCGGAGCGGTAAATTATATTATGTCTCGCGGCGCGGCGACGAATCTAGGAATAGCCATGTTGCCTGATTGTTCAATAACACTGACTTATCCCCCTTCGCGGCAAATTCCCAAGTCGGACCACGCGGTTCACTGAATATGCCCCTTAAGTAATACTTTATTTCCAAAGGCATGGAAAAAAGGCATAGTTATTAACATACCAAAACCACAGATGGATCATTCAAGAGTGGAAAACTATAGACCGATTACACTTTTGCCAGTACTTAATAGGAAAAAATTTTGAAAAAATTATATGTAACAGGATCACAAAAGAAATAAACCACAAGATACCAAAACACCAATTTGGATTCAAACAAGGCCATTCAACTGTTCATCCACTAACCATTTTAACATCAAACATTCAATCTGCAAACATAATGGGACTTAGCAGTGCAGCCGTTTTCCTGGACATAAAAAAGGCGTTTGACAGTGTCTGGCACAGAGGTATCCTCTACAAACTTTACCAATTACAATGCCCAACCTATTTAATATGGATTGTCAAGTTTTTTTTTGGAAGGGCGTGAGAACGTTGTAAGAGTGAATGGAACATGTTCCGCATCTTTTTCGTATGAGCAGAGCACACCACAAGGCTCTCCATTATCACCTCTGCTATACAATGTTTTTTGTTATGATATCTTCCCTTTGATAAACCAAGTTCTACAAGAAACCCCATACATTATTCAGTTTGCCGATGATACTTGCTTAGTATCTCATCATAAAAATCCAGCAAAAGCAGTGCAAGGTTTACAAGTTGCGTTAAACATGGTGATCGATTGGCTTTGTAGATGGAAGCTAGAAGTAAATCCAGCAAAGACTCAATTTATAATGTTTCATCATAAAATCACAAATGCATCACCAGCTATTGAACTCTTAAATCACCAAATTCATCCACAGCAACATGTTAAATATTTGGGTATCAATTTTGACAATAAATTAAATTTTAAACAACATCTAACAATTATAAAGAAGAGGATGATAAGCAGAAGTAAGCATTTTAGATGTTTGACATACAGAAATAGCGGAATTAGTATAAAGACTGCTTGCCATAATATATATAAAATGTTATGTCGTCCAATGGTAGAGTATGGTCAAATAATATTTGGCTCCTGTAGAAAACCAGCGTTGAGCGTCATAGAAATAGCTGAAAGGACATGTTTTCGTACAATAACAAAGATGAGACACCCTGCTAATCCACTTCACAACCCCTCGAATGATTACCTGTATGAGAAAACAAAAATTGTACCAATTCTTCAGAGGTTTGATGGACTCACTCGAAGATTAACCAGCAGAGCAGCAAACATAACCAAAATAGAACCAAATTGGTTAAGGCTTTCGCGGCCAGTTGATAAACTGGTGTAGTCCTGATTCGGGTCTAAAGGCCGTCGTCGGTTGGAATTGCTTCCTAACGTTTCGCTAGCACGAGTGGCGAGCTTCTTCAGAGGTCCTTCCATCTCCGGTGCTGGAAGTAGACTGTCTAGTGTCTGTGTGGACAGTCTACTTCCAGCACCGGAGATGGAAGGACCTCTGAAGAAGCTCGCCACTCGTGCTAGCGAAACGTTAGGAAGCAATTCCAATCGACGACGGCCTTTAGACCCGAATCAGGACCACACCAGTTCAAAATAGAACCCTTCATTTTAAGCTTTCCCCAAAACTACACCAGAAAAATACAGTACCCAGAAAAGACAATCTTTCAAATTTTAACAAATTCTTAGATATACTTAATTAGCTTTTTTTTTTTATTTTTAACATGATAAATGTATTAATTTATAGGCTGAAAGACTTCGGTCGATAGCCTTTTGGATATTTTGTCCAATAAAAATTGTTAAATAAAAAAAATAAAATGATTAAAGGAATTTCTTGTAAATTTGGAACCTATTATGACTATTAGGAAATTAGGGATTTTTGTTTTTTTTGTTAACTTTTTTTTTGACGACGTTTCATTTTGCTTTGTTAGCTCTACATTTGTGCTTGTCAATGTAATTGTGAAATAAAGTTTATATAAATAAAATAAAATAAAAATATGTTATGTTGGTAGGTACCTACCTTATGTAATTTCGGATTAGTCATTTTATAAGGACATGGCAATTTTGTATTAAGTAGGTTCTGTTGTCCATAATCCATAATTTCATTTTTAGTGTAGGTATTTATCCTCATTTTTTATGCTTAGATAATTTTGTGACTATTTTTTGAGTAGGTACATACTCTATTATTGAGGTGTGTAAACATATTTTTTTTTTGCATTAACACAAATAAATACTTTGGCTATCTATGTGCATATATGGTTTTCTAACAGGGAATCAACACAACAAGACTTATCGTTTGGCTCACGAGACAATCAGATGGAAATCAGATGTGCCCCTCACCGAGGGGCAACTGCGATCGAAAAGGGACGAATTTTGGGACACTGCTCCCGCGTTCGAGGGACGCAAGGAGATTTGGGATGCATTGAGGTAAGTAGGAACCATTTACCATAAGTTTTAAGGTAGCGTCATTTGACCTAATATCAGAACATTTGAATTTGCCAACAGCCAAAGAAATGACCTCTTTTAAATTTGTCACAGAAATATAGCTAGGAGCTACATTTCTTATAGTGTCCTGTAATATGAGAATGATTAGAGCTATTAATTTTAGTAGGTTTAATATAAAAGGAAGGGATATTGTTATTCACCAACACTTAGTGGCGGCGCTATCAAAGATGCAGATTACATTAAAGTTATTAAGGATTGTTAATTATACAGAGTAGCAAAAAAGTCGCGCATAATGCCTGTAACTTTTGAATTACCTCGTATACGAAAAAGTGACCCGTATGAAAGTTGTTCAGTAAATTATTCCCCACATTTCTACCTGCATGAATTTTTTTCTGTCATTTTTGGTTTGGTTGCCATAGAGACCAACTTACTTTTTTTAAATGGAACACGCTGCATATGATTGCATATTTGGATTCTAATGGGAAAGCTCTGAATTTTTTGTATTTCAAATTTTTATTTATTTAAAATTGTCCCAAACTTTATAATAACAAAATAAATAGCCTAGAAAATTGAACAACTTAACATCGGAATAATAAACAAGTAAAACCTTTTCAGTGGATCAGGTGTTCAAAATGACCACCATTTTCTGCTAAGCAGAGCGCTAGTCGATCCCTGAAACCGTCTACAACGTTTAAAAGGAAGTCCTCTGGAATGACCCGAATTTCAGCAGTAAATCTGACTTTTAAAGATTCTAAGTCATTTGGACGGTTAATGTAGACTTTGTTCTTTAAGTGTCCCCACAAAGAGAAGTCGAGCGGGGTTAAGTTCGGGGATCGCGCAGGCCAGTCAATAGCACCTCTTCTGCCTATCCAACGTCCTGACAATTGTTCGCTAATGTATTGTCTAACATTTGCATCATAATGCGCAGGTGCTCCATCTTGCTGGAACCATACCTGTTCGTTTATGCCATTATTTACACCCAGTAAAACCATTCTGTAAGAAGGAATTATATGATTCCTGAGAAGGTCCAGATATTTTTCGCCATCCAAATTACCATCTGTGAAAGAAGGTCCCACAATATGTCTACCAACTATGCCCGCCCAAACATTAACTTTTTCGGGCCTCTGAGTATGACCTTCCTGGAACCAGTGAGTATTCTCAGCAGACCAATAACGATAATTGTGTCTATTTCCATTTAAATCGAAAGTAGCTTCATCCGAGAAAATGATATTTTATTATCGTCATTGCATATTTCCATCATCAGCTCACAAAATTCAACTTTTCTATCAAAATCGTTCTCGTTTAACTCGTGCACCAACTTTATCTTGTAGGGATGCAACTTTTCCTGCTTAAACAAAATTTTCACTGGCTGATGAGACACATTAAAATCCATTGCCATTGGCCTGCATGATTATGTTGGATTTTCATGTATTGAGAGCATGATATTCAAAGCTTTGTCTCCCCCGGTTGTTGTTTTGGGTCGACCTGATCTAGCGGCTTCCCTAACACTGCCTGTTTCTCGAGATTTCTCTACCACTCGACACACCGTTGACTGATTTATTGAAGGCCTATTTGGATATAATTCATCGAAAAGTTGACAAACCTGATCTTGCGATCTCTTCATATTTCTGTAACCGCTCATTATTAAAATTTCAACTCGTTGTTTCTCATTCAGATGAACCATAGTGTAAACAAATTAGGAATCAGGCAACAGAAAATTAAACAGGAACCCAACACTAACACCTCTTAGGTCACTGTCATGAAAGCACCTTGACTCAACTGGTGGGTATTAGGTAGGAATAATTATAATTAGGAAGTTTTCCATTTTTGAGCTGTCATTATCTCGAAAAACGAGTTTTCCCAGTAGAATCCAAATATGTAATCATATGCAGGGTGTTCCATTTAATAAAAGTAAGTTGGTTTCTATGGTAACCAAACCAGAAATGACAGAAAAATTCATGCAGGTTAGTGTGGGGAATAATTTACTGAAGAACTTTCATGAAGGTCACTTTTTCGTATACGAGGTAATTCAAAAGTTACAGGCATTATGCGCGACTATTTTGCCACTCTGTATAGTAAGTTTTTAATTAAATCAAAAAGAAATTTCTGTGGGTGCATTATTTTTTATTTATTTATTTTAGGGCTGCAGCTATGGCAGCAGAACAGCGTGATTACGACCTTGCGCAAGCCATACTAGATGGCGCTGGAGTGTTTGTACCCAATGGATATATTACAGATTGTTACGATCAACTGGGTGAAAGGTAAATTATTGATGGATTTTTGTCATTTCGATTAATAATTATTTGTATTAAGTGCTGCCCATTTATATACAAAGTGTCAAATGTCAATGTTCAAAGTTTTCCTAAATCAAGTATATAATAATATGGTTTCTTAGGTACCAGGTCCCAATATACTGCCTTTCCTATCCGATCAACATTGTCAAGGAAGACGGACGGGATTCGCCCGCCATAGAATCGGAACCTGTCGAATCGGGTACCGAAACGGTGCTCAAGTTGAGGTTAAGTCACACTATTAGCGACGTGAAATTACCAGTGTATTCCAGGGATACCGTCAGCATGTGTAAGAAGAAGTTGCAGGTGAGTGGGATGTGCTTTGGTTTTTTTTTTCTATATTCTGAGCTAAATTATCCTAATTTTAATGAAACACCGTAAATCTTGGCATTGCTGTTGTGACTGTATTATTAAAAAAAACAGGTTAATAGTAAATAAACCAAAATAGTTAAATATGATTGTAAAATTACATTTTAATTAGGTAGTTTTAAAAAAAAAAATCCCAATATTGTACAATTCTCAGTGCTTTCTTGAATCACCCCTTAAGGGCCTCAAAATGATTATATGGATTAGTCCCAATGAACCTGGCATCTTTATTATAAAATAGGTTGGAGAAAATTACACATTAATTTGTGATTATTGACATCGTGAATAATTTATTATTTATTTGGGTAATTTCAACCGGAGTGAAGATGGCAGCCAAAGATAGCAGCCAAATTTTCCGGAAATACCCGAGCGTCAAAGTACCATCCACTATTGCATATACACTGCTCATTCTAATTCTATTTAAATAAAATAATAACTATGTTATCTATAATTACTTTTCGTAGATTGAATTCAATTACCACTTATATTTTTAATATAATTTAAACATATTGTTTAGTGACATCCTCTTGCACTACCTTGGATCAAGAGAAAATATTTAAAAATATTATTTTTGCGATTTTCTTGAGAACTGTACATACTATCAAGTTCATATTTTGCAAAGAGGTGTAGGAATATACAAGGAATTTTTTAAACCAGTGACGTCCTCTTGCACTACCTTGGTTCAAGAGAAAATAATTTAAAAATATTATTTTTGCGATTTTCTTGAAAACTGTACATACTATCAAGTTCATATTTTGCAAAGAGGTGTAGGAATATGGAAGCAATTTTTTAAACCAGTGACATCCTCTTGCACTACCTTGGGTCAAGAGAAAATAATTTAAAAATATTATTTTTGCGATTTTCTTGAAAACTGTACATACTATCAAGTTCATATTTTGCAAAGAGGTGTAGGAATATGAAAGCAATTTTTTAAACCAGTGACATCCTCTTGCACTACCTTGGTTTCAGAGAAAATAATTTAAAAATATTATGTTTGCGATTTTCTTGAAAACTTTACATACTATCAAGTTCATATTTTGCAAAGAGGTGTAGGAATATGAAAGCAATTTTTTAAACCAGTGACATCCTCTTGCACTACCTTGGTTTCAGAGAAAATAATTTAAAAATATTATGTTTGCGATTTTCTTGAAAACTGTACATACTATCAAGTTCATATTTTGCAAAGAGGTCTAGGAATATGCAAGCAATTTTTTAAACCAGTGACATCCTCTTGCACTACCTTGGGTCAAGAGAAAATAATTTAAAAATATTATTTTTGCGATTTTCTTGAAAACTGTACATACTATCAAGTTCATATTTTGCAAAGAGGTGTAGGAATATGAAAGCAATTTTTTAAACCAGTGACATCCTCTTGCACTACCTTGGTTTCAGAGAAAATAATTTAAAAATATTATGTTTGCGATTTTCTTGAAAACTGTACATACTATCAAGTTCATATTTTGCAAAGAGGTGTAGGAATATGAAAGCAATTTTTTAAACCAGTGACATCCTCTTGCACTACCTTGGTTTCAGAGAAAATAATTTAAAAATATTATGTTTGCGATTTTCTTGAAAACTTTACATACTATCAAGTTCATATTTTGCAAAGAGGTCTAGAAATATACAAGCAATTTTTTAAACCAGTGACATCCTCTTGCACTACCTTGGGTCAAGAGAAAATAATTAAAAATATTATTTTTGCGATTTTCTTGAAAACTGTACATACTATCAAGTTCATATTTTGCAAAGAGGTGTAGGAATATGGAAGCAATTTTCTAAACCAGTGACATCCTCTTGCACTACCTTGGGTCGAGAGAAAATAATTTAAAAATATTATTTTTGCGATTTTCTTGAAAATTGTACATACTATCAAGTTCATATTTTGCAAAGAGGTGTAGGAATATAGATGCAATTTTTTAAACCAGTGACATCCTCTTGCACTACCTTGGGTCAAGAGAAAATAATTTAAAAATATTATTTTTGCGATTTTCTTGAAAACTGTACATACTATCAAGTTCATATTTTGCAAAGAGGTCTGGGAATATACAAGCAATTTTTTAAACCAGTGACATCCTCTTGCACTACCTTGGGTCAAGAGAAAATAATTTAAATATATTATTTTTGCGATTTTCTTGAAAACTGTACATACTATCAAGTTCATATTTTGCAAAGAGGTGTAGGAATATGAAAGCAATTTTTTAAACCAGTGACATCCTCTTGCACTACCTTGGTTTCAGAGAAAATAATTTAAAAATATTATTTTTGCGATTTTCTTGAAAACTGTACATACTATCAAGTTCATATTTTGCAAAGAGGTGTAGGAATATGAAAGCAATTTTTTAAACCAGTGACATCCTCTTGCACTACCTTGGTTTCAGAGAAAATAATTTAAAAATATTATTTTTGCGATTTTCTTGAAAACTGTACATACTATCAAGTTCATATTTTGCAAAGAGGTGTAGGAATATGAAAGCAATTTTTTAAACCAGTGACATCCTCTTGCACTACCTTGGTTTCAGAGAAAATAATTTAAAAATATTATTTTTGCGATTTTCTTGAAAACTGTACATACTATCAAGTTCATATTTTGCAAAGAGGTGTAGGAATATAGATGCAATTTTTTAAACCAGTGACATCCTCTTGCACTACCTTGGGTCAAGAGAAAATAATTTAAAAATATTATTTTTGCGATTTTCTTGAAAACTGTACATACTATCAAGTTCATATTTTGCAAAGAGGTGTAGGAATATGCAAGCAATTTTTTAAACCAGTGACATCCTCTTGCACTACCTTGGGTCAAGAGAAAATAATTTAAAAATATTATTTTTGCGATTTTCTTGAAAACTGTACATACTATCAAGTTCATGCCCCAAATAAAAAGAAAACTTTAAAGTTTAGCCGTTTTCTATTAAATGACCGCGTCGTATCTGGTGCGCCACCCGGTATAACAATATTATTACGAAAAATGTATCACCTTTGAAAAAGACACATAAACCAAAGAAGGCGAATAAATAAATGTCAAGAGGGCTCTTAAATTTTATTAGCCTTAATGGCGGTCGCCCGCCTTGCAACGGATTTCTAATCAATGGGCCTTTCATTTAGGTGAAACATTAATTTTCAAAACTAATATTTGAAAATCAAATTTTAAAACATATTTATTATTTTATTATTGTACTGCCTTTTCAGTGTGCCTGCATTTATCTTACCCATTTGCCCAGTGCAGTCAGTTCCTTTAGTTTTAGGGACAATTGCGTTTAACCCTGTGGTGCTAAATTGTATGATATATGGTTTTTTTTGTATTTATAATTAGTAATATATTATTGTCTACAATAACTGAGAACAGCAGCTGAAAGAATGGTAAGGGACATATTTTTAAATTTACTTATTTCTCATATAAATTTTGATCTAAAATGTTGGATTTTTAATTCAAAAACGCCTTTTTTCTTCAGTTTTAAATTCGGAAAATGTTAAAAATAAAAAAAAAAAATAAAAATAAATTAAAAATCCAACATTTTAGATCAAAATTTATATGAGAAATCGGATAAGCTCATTAAAAATACGGCATCCCATTTAAAAAAATATCAAAGTGACCCCTAGTACTTTTGTTTGATGTTCAATTGTTTTTTGCTGAAGATATTCGAATTCGCGGGAGAAAATGACTTAAGATGGCTATTTCAGTTTTTTTATAAAAGTACAGGAAAAGTCAAAAAATCGCCTTGTCTAGTCTTGGTTGGATAACCCTGTACAGTTTTCAAGAAAATCGCAAGAATAATATTTTTAAATTATTTTCTCTTGACTCAAGGTAGTGCAAGAGGACGTCCCTGGTTTAAAAAATTGCTTCCATATTCCTACACCTCTTTGCAAAATATGAACTTGATAGTATGTACAGTTTCAAGAAAATCGCAAAAATAATATTTTTAAATTATTTTCTCTCGACCCAAGGTAGTGCAAGAGGATGTCACTGGTTTAAAAAATTGCTTCCATATTCCTACACCTCTTTGCAAAATATGAACTTGATAGTATGTACAGTTTTCAAGAAAATCGCAAAAATAATATTTTTAAATTATTTTCTCTCGACCCAAGGTAGTGCAAGAGGATGTCACTGGTTTAAAAAATTGCTTGTATATTCCTACACCTCTTTGCAAAATATGAACTTGATAGTATGTACAGTTTTCAAGAAAATCGCAAAAATAATATTTTAAAATTATTTTCTCTTGACCCAAGGTAGTGCAAGAGGACGTCCCTGGTTTAAAAAATTGCTTCCATATTCCTACACCTCTTTGCAAAATATGAACTTGATAGTATGTACAGTTTTCAAGAAAATCGCAAAAATAATATTTTTAAATTATTTTCTCTTGACCCAAGGTAGTGCAAGAAGATGTCACTGGTTTAAAAAATTGCTTCCATATTCCTACACCTCTTTGCAAAATATGAACTTGATAGTATGTACAGTTTTCAAGAAAATCGCAAAAATAATATTTTTAAATTATTTTCTCTCGACCCAAGGTAGTGCAAGAGGATGTCACTGGTTTAAAAAATTGCTTGTATATTCCTACACCTCTTTGCAAAATATGAACTTGATAGTATGTACAGTTTTCAAGAAAATCGCAAAAATAATATTTTTAAATTATTTTCTCTTGACCCAAGGTAGTGCAAGAGGACGTCCCTGGTTTAAAAAATTGCTTCCATATTCCTACACCTCTTTGCAAAATATGAACTTGATAGTATGTACAGTTTTCAAGAAAATCGCAAAAATAATATTTTTAAATTATTTTCTCTTGACCCAAGGTAGTGCAAGAGGATGTCACTGGTTTAAAAAATTGCTTGTATATTCTTAGACCTCTTTGCAAAACATGAACTTGATAGTATGTACAGTTTTCAAGAAAATCGCAAAAATAATATTTTTAAATTATTTTCTCTTGACCCAAGGTAGTGCAAGAGGATGTCACTGGTTTAAAAAATTGCTTCCATATTCCTACACCTCTTTGCAAAATATGAACTTGATGGTATGTACAGTTTTCAAGAAAATCGCAAAAATAATATTTTTAAATTATTTTCTCTGAAAGCAAGGTAGTGCAAGAGGATGTCACTGGTTTAAAAAATTGCTTCCATATTCCTACACCTCTTTGCAAAATATGAACTTGATAGTATGTACAGTTTTCAAGAAAATCGCAAAAATAATGTTTTTAAATTATTTTCTCTTGACCCAAGGTAGTGCAAGAGGACGTCACTGGTTTAAAAAATTCCTTGTATATTCCTACACCTCTTTGCAAAATATGAACTTGATAGTATGTACAGTTCTCAAGAAAATCGCAAAAATAATATTTTTAAATATTTTCTCTTGATCCAAGGTAGTGCAAGAGGATGTCACTAAACAATATGTTTAAATTATATTAAAAATATAAGTGGTAATTGAATTCAATCTACGAAAAGTAATTATAGGTAACATAGTTATTATTTTATTTAAATAGAATTAGAATGAGCAGTGTATATGCAATGGTGGATGGTACTTTGACGGTCGGGTATTTCCGGAAAATTTGGCTGCTATCTTTGGCTGCCATCTTCACTCCGGTGTAATTTCAAAGGTTAAATATTTACAGTGTATATTATTGTATGGAATATTCAGCACTCAAAAAAGAAAAGTATCCCTCGGGCCACAGAAGAGATAGGAGAACTTTATTATTAAAGAACAAACTAAGAATTATAATATATTTTCATATACTAGCGAAAAATTAACATTTATAAATAAAAATTTTAAAGGTAAAATGACAAACAGGTGGAAATTTAAGATAACTCTGTAGTGACTGGCTTTAAAAAATGATAAGTATCAAATTATAAAAAAAGTGAAAAAGCGCTTTATTGTCCAAAATTTTTTTTACAGGTTTCTTTCGACCTAACACTAATATAGCAATATAAAGAAGCAAACCACGCAAGAAAAACAACAACCGTTTGTTCGAGTTTAAATTGCTAAAAAGTGATCTAGTTTGAGTTTAAAAAATAAAATTTTATCCGATCTTAAAAAAAATATCGAGTGATTTTTAGCTAGAGAAATTCACGAATTTTGGCATGAATAGATACTAAAAAAAAATAATACTTCACTAAAAAAATGTTTGACAGCATCAAATTAATTTGTAACAATATGTCAGGTTGCCGAGCAATGAAAAAGAAGAGCTACTGGATTAAGCTGGAGAGGTTTTTACCATTTAATTTTTAGCTGGAGAGGGTTTTATCCCGATAAAAAAGGATGCACTTTTTTTATCGATGTCAAAGTTATAAAAATGCAAATGTCAAATGGACATTTTATTGTAGGATTGAACTTATCAATTAAAACTTTTTTTAAGACATTTTATTTCAAAAAAAGTATTACAAATAAAATTGACCTATCCACAATTACCAAATTAGTAAATTAAATATTAAAAACAAATTTTAATCTACTTACATCTAGTTGTCCAAATTTGGTTACTAATATCAAATAGCTATGTATATTTTTGACTTTTCACTTATTGTAACCCTCCAGCCTAAAAAACTTACTTTAATTGGCACAAGTGCGGCACGCGGTATCAGTGTAAAGTAAACTGCAAAGACCTTATAATAATATCTTCTGAGAACTTCCGAGGCCAACGGCGAAAAAATTCGGGGTAATGCTGAAATACCTACATAGCTTTAGTTTCACATTTTATATACCTACTTCACAGTTTTTTTTTTCGTGTGTGAAGTGAAACGCCCATGGTTTATTACGATTTTATGGATTTTACTTGTATTTTAGGTAGACTACAGTTTTTTTTTGCATATTTGGTAATTTCTTATTTCATTTTCAAATGGACAAATGTATTTCTATTTTTGTTTTTAATAGTTATATTTTTATTTAATATAAATATATTTGCATTTATTATATTAAAATTAAATATATTTAAACATATTAATCGATATTTATAAAGACATCGATGTTTATAAATATCGATATTTTCTGTCCGATTTTTTTACAACATCGATTTTCTGTATTCGATGTATCATTTGATGTCAACATCAATGTTTTAAAAATTTTGCGCATCCCTACTGTACATCTGTGACTTACCAGGTCAAATGTTTTATTGTTCGCTGATTATACACAAATGGGTTCTATCCATAGACATATAATCTTTTATTATATGTCTATGGTTCTATCACACATTATGATATGTTACCATCAGACCTGCCTGAAGGTAACAATAATCCAAAAAACGTTATTCTCTCAAAAACGTGACCCACAGACATGTTACCCACCAGTAAGATCCTGGAATCATCATCAGTGATGATTCAGTTCACATTGGTAACATCATTAAAAAAGTTAATGCAGTTGCCTACATGGTATCGAGATCCTTTACAAACCCGTCTGTGCGTCCCTTTTTAAAAAAAAATTACAAAACACAAGACCAATCCTAGAATATGCAGACATTCATGCCTTAGAACAGACCCAAAGAAGAATCACAAAGCTTGCACCTTCAATACGGAGTCTGAGCTACGAAGATAGGCTAAAATAGCTCCAAATAGCAACCAAGTCAAACGCCAATGGGACTCTCTTTCTCTCTCTCTCTCTTAAGATACTGCGACCTATACTGACTTAATAATAATAATAATAATAATAAAACCAAAGAAGAACAAGGTAAACGGCAATGGCGTGACTTAAAAATTTCAATGAAGATCCTATACCGGGTGTTGCATCGTCGAGCGGGACATAGGAAATCCCATGTAATTTTAAATGGGGTCAATTATTGGCTTCCCTAATTATTTTAGAGAAAAATTCTATTTATGTTTATTAAAGAGCACTAAAACCCACATTCAAAAGAATAACTTTAGATATTTTTGATGAGCCCGTTTACGGGTTATCGCCGATTTCTTTTTAACTATTTCTCCTTTTTATGGCCCCGTATTTGCGGGCACCAGTCAAGGTAAAAGATGACTGTCAAATAAAGTTGTCATTTTGAAATGTGTTCTTTATTGTTATAAAAACTCGTACATCGAAAATATTAAAGGTGTATTTATGAGTACAAATTAATCTGAATAAAACTAAAATAAAGTATCCAATTACAAGGTTAATTATGACATTTTACATCTTTCAATATTTTACTAATTAATAGGTAGGTACTATTAAATTGTTAGAACTTTAGGATTTAAGAAGATGTTCAAATATTCCTCCATTGACTGCTAGACAATAACCGAGGCGATCATAAAATTCTCTTCTTACATTCGCTAGTCGGTAAACTGAAATTCTATTGCATTCGGCAGAAATAGCATTTTTTAACTCGTCTAGATTTGGGTATTTTTTATCTTTGTATATCCTGTTTTTTAAATGGCCCCAGAGAAAGAAATCATTTGGCGATAAATCAGGAGACCTGGTTGGCCAATTTACTGTATGATTTAAGCCAATAACATTTCCATTAAAAGCACGGTTTAAATATTCCCGGACAGCCAGGGTACTATGTGCCGGGCAGCCATCCATTTGGTATCAAACTTCCTGATTTTCCCTGGCGGCATCATGTAAAGTAGGTAAAATATGATCTTCAAGTAGTTCCAAAAACTATTCTGCATTTAAATTTCGTGTAAGAAATAATGGCCCGATAATATTTTCTCCGAAAATCCCAGCCCATACATTAACTTTTTGTGGATATTGCGTCCTTGTTTCCACAAACCTGTGTTGGTTTTCTTTGCTCCAATATCGATAATTTTGAACATTGGGTTCATTGTTTAAGGTAAATGTGCATTCGTCAGTGAAACAAATGTTTTTTAAAAATTCCCTATCCATGTTTGCTCTTTCCATCATACCAAAACAAAACTCCTGTCGTCGTATTTCGTCCCTATCTCTTAGCTCTTGGTGCTTTTCATATTTGTATGAATAATATTTATGTCGTTTCAAAGCTCGTAACGCTGTGGTGTGATCTAATCCTATGTCATCCTCAAGTTTCCTTGTGCTGATCTTCCCATCATTTTCTTCCACGCACAATAAAACTTGCAAGTCCCTATCATTTCTTGCATCTCTTCTTTGTTCCTGCCTTTCTTCACATCTGCAGTTATTTATTACAGTGCCTTTTGTCTCAAATTTCTTGATAGTCCTTTCGACTGTAGATTTTGCAGGTATCGGTCTATTCGGATACAGAGCAGCAAACATGTCTGACACATTTTGATAACTATTTCCTTGATAATACCATTTAATCATCAATATTTTTTCTTCAGAAGTGTAATTCATGGCTAATATTTTCGATGTACGAGTTTTTATAACAATAAAGCACACATTTCAAAATGACAACTTTATTTGACAGTCATCTTTTACCTTGACTGGTGCCCGCAAATATGGGGCCATAAAAAGGAGAAATAGTTAAAAAGAAATCGGCGATAACCCGTAAACGGGCTCATCAAAAATATCTAAAGTTATTCTTTTGAATGTGGGTTTTAGTGCTCTTTAATAAACCTAAATAGAATTTTTCTCTAAAATAATTAGGGAAGCTAATAATTGACCCCATTTAAAATTACATGGGATTTCCTATGTCCTGCTCGACGATGCAACACCCGGTATAATAATAATGATGATAATAATAAAACCATTGTTAGTGTCTCTAAAAGGTATGTACGAAATGCTAGCACAAATAATATGTTCCGTAATTCTTGTATTGCTACATTTTATTGTTTCGACGTATACTGCCTCACAGCTGCAAGGAATTCGGTACACGTCTGGAATTATAAGCGGGTTACTTCGGTGTTTTGCCGACCTTATGCTTAGTTGCAATGTTTCAGTTGGTTTGTAAATGGTCTTGATGTTGTGCTTCCTCAGTAGTTTGAGGGAAAGTCAGTAGTAGCAAAACACCCCCTTTCTTTCTTGTTCAAAGACACAAGTCCTAGACAGCGCAAAAAGAAGAAGGCATCAATCTTAATAGATCATAGATTCCAGCGCTAAAAAACACAAAACATTTGGCTGGAATCAGAATAGCAGAGACACCAATACGAAACCAATGCAAACGGTATAAGATAAAGATCTAACTCAATGGTCAAATGTATGTTAGTGTTACAATCGATCTGTCAGCACGTTCACTTAGACCGCTGCTGCGTCACCTCTGAAGATGTCTTACACAGTTGTAGACGAAACGTTAGGTAGAATTACCTTTGGCCAAGGCCAACAGACCCGGAAACAATCACTTTGCCATTAGACTTGACCGTGAAAGCCTATATTTTTTGATAAAATATTTTCTTTGGTTTTCACGTCATGTTATGATCAGCAGAGAAATAACCTTTCCGTCGTTTTATTAAATTTCAATTAATTATTTCTAAATCAGCCAATTTAATATTTTAATCCTGCTATTAAAAATGATAACATTCCAACAAAAGAATGTGATTAAGATTATACTGAAAGGTAATTTACTTTTCATCGAATTAAATTTTTGCCAGTGATAATTTAATTTATACCGTTAAAAAATATTTTTTAATATACAGGGCGATCAGGGAAGCCCTAAAGTCGTTGTTAATGTAGTGCTGGTGATTGACCTTAAGAAAAAAAACGAACGATATTTCTCTGAAAATTGAAAACAAAGATTTTTGACGTCACAGAAACGATCGTAAAACGTCCATTTATCACACCGTAAGGAAACGACGTGCGTTTTAAAAAGTGTGGATAAATTAACAATGTTGTAAAAGGCAAACACACCTAATACATCGGTTCATTTATTTGTTTTAAAGGTCACTGGGCATCGTTTTGAATTATTGATTCGTGTGTTCCATATTAAACAGATAGATAAACAGGTAGTTAGTTTGTATGCCATAGGCCTACATTAATATTTTACCAGCTACATAAACAATTTTACTAATATGTTTCCTTTGTCTCTCTTTTTTTCTGTTTACGATTCGTTTTTCCTTTTCGTTAATACATTACACATGTAACAATAACACTCTTTAGAGAATAGAGAATATACATATAGGAATATATTTTTTAGAATGGTTGATACCTTAATAGGCATTGATGGGTTCCAAAGAAATATTTTACCGAGCGTAATAAATTTAAATCCATTCTAAAAAAGATTTTTTCTCGGTTTTTCTAAAATGACAATTTTTTTTCGCTTTGCTTTTTTATCTGCTTCATGCAAATTTTAAATTATTTTTTGATCTCAGACTTTTTAAATGATATAAACTGTTTTGACGGATTTACGATTCACGGTTTTTACGATTAAAAACATACATAGTTTTCAATAAAATCAACGATGAGCGATTAATAGCAAAAATAAGCTAAATTCTTGTCAAAGTATTAAATTAAATTAAATTAAATTAAATTTTCAATTTCAATTTACAAGATGTATACAAATAAAATTTATTATATTATAATGTAGTGCATGCACTATGGACTTAAGTCTGTGTGTGCATGCTCCTACTATAACAACCAACCAACCAACAAATCACAAATCCAATATAATTATTATTACAAAATCCAAATTACAAAATTATTACAGAGTCCCTATAAGTACTAACCATTTATTTGATTACAAAGTAAATTTAATTCCAGATTAACTTATTCTAACTTATAAAAACTTAACAATGTTCTTAATTATTTGGGTGTTACTTGTTATCCATATATTTAAGTCTTTTTTAATGTACTGAAATTTTTTTCTTTTGAACTGCTCTGGCAATATGTTCAAGATTTTCGGAGCCACATAGGAAAATGATCTTTGAGTGGCATCAAAACGTGTATTAGGTATCAATAAATTACGATTAGCAATTGCTCTTGTCATTATTTCATGTCTTACGTAATTATGATAAATCATTCTAGTGAGAGCAAATCTTAGAGCATTCTTTATATATAATTGAGTAATCGTAAATACACCACACTGATGAAATAAAAGTTCAGAGGAAAAACGTCTTGGTTTGAAGAAAATTATCTTTAATATATATTTCTGCGCAATACCAACATTATCCAACACATTTTTATGAGCCGAACCCCAACAGATTATCCCATAGTGAAGACAAGATTCTGCCAATGATATATATACAGTAATTATAACCTCTATATGCAAAGTAATTTTTATTTATAATCGCATGCACTTAAGAATTAGTTTACTTGTAGCAATTATTAATTGATTTGATGAGGGCAGTGGTTATACAGGGTTGTAAAAAGTTCTAAATTAGGTGTACTTAAGAAGATGGTAAAAATAGTATATTACTTCTTCTGTCAATAGCAGAAGGCGCTATATTGATTCATTTTTCTTTCATCGATTTACAGAGTAAATATAAACAACGTCAAATATTAAAATAATACAAACTAACACTAAAGGCTTAACAAAATGAAACCATTGCAACACTTACTGATATACAGGGTGTTTCCTAACTACGATACGAAACTTTACGAGGGTGATACGTAAGGTCGTTTTAAGAAAAAGTTCCTAGGAACATATGTCCGGAGTTGCTAAGTATTTTTGTATAAATATTAATAGCTATTCAATTACATGATTAAAATAAAGATACTTACCTATTATTTTATATTTGTTGTTATGTTGAAAATAGCTAACCTAAACTATTGAAATTAGTAGGTAATCAGGACCTGTACCCTTTCAAAGGTCCGGTGCCTACACAATAGATATTTGTCAGGCAACTTATTTATGGTTGGGATTACGACTGAGCGTTGTCATTTAAATTTTATTGCGGTCGAGAAATCAACGAATTATTGTGAAATAGATCATACCTATTTTTACTTTCTACTGTTTTAAGTTCGGCGATGCCAAACTTATTTCTATCTTTACATAGTTGCCATGCTTTACTATTATCCCTTGTTGGATATTGCATCCAACATGCTGTATTACCTAAACTATGAAAATTGCGTAATTTTGCCATCGCATTTAACTGAATAAGTTAGGATTGGCCTATTAAAATTTATTCAAACTTGGCACATGGGTTTATTATATCGGCCTCTTCAAAAAATTACCATACAATTTTTCTCTAAAATGTACAGGGTTGTTCCTTATATTTTGACAGCGTGTGGCGACTTTATGAAAAGAGATAGAATATAAGTTTAAATGTAAAAGTTGTAAAGCTTCACTTATATCGCAAGAATTTGTTAACTACAAAAACAAATAAAAATCGCAAAGCTGTCATACACTCACAACTTCGGTTTTTTAAATTGAACACCGTGTATATTATTTTTTAAAATGAAGGAACTTTTTTCTCTGATTTCAAAAATATATAAGTTGTTGATATTTGTATAAGCCGTTTTCGAGATATTTAGGTTTGAAATTGATTTAAATCTCTTTTCTTTTTAAGTCAAAAGCTATAAGATTCAATTTATTTTAACAATATTTTACAAATGTTCAATGTGTGCGCCGATATTAATTATACATTTTCTATAGTCCCCGTATATTTTTTCAACGGTGTGAACGATAAATTCAGGATGCTCGTTGTTGACAATGTTTATGCAGTCTTCTATTTTGATTTTTAAATCGTTCAAAGTAGCACTCTGCTCTTTATAAACTTGCTCCTTTATAAAACCCCATAAAAACGAATCCAAAGGTGTAAGGTCCGGACTGTTGGCAGGCCACCTTATTGGTCCATATCTTCCAATCCATGAATTAAATTTATTATTTAAATAATTTGTAACTGGAGCTACGTTATGAGGTGGAGCCCCGTCTTGATGCCATACTAAATTTCCGTATTCTGCTAGTGGTATATGGTCCAAAAGATTTTCAATATTGTTTTCTTGGAAAAAAATATATCTCGCGCCTGTTAAGGATCCTTCATAGAAAATAGGACCAATTATTTTATTTTTAAGAATCCCACACCAAACATTTGTAGTTCTGCGTCCTTGAAACTGAACTTCTGAATACCCATCAGGATTTTCAGTGCTCCATATATGGGTGTTTCGGCGATTATAAATTCCTGCAGTACTAAAAGAAGCTTCATCACTCCATAAAATCTTCTCAAAATAGTGATTATCCTCATTATATATATTTACCATTTGTCTGCAATATGCTACCCTTTGAATTTTTTGATTTTCTGTAAGTTTCTGCACCGGCATTATTTTATATGGGTGGTAATTATATTTATGGAGAATTGTTAAAACCTTTTTCCTATCTTGTCCCAAATATTTACTAGCATTCACTGTCGATTGTCTTGGGTTTTCTAAAGAGGAAACATATTAGTTTGTTATTATGTTATTATGCTCTTGCACATAATATTTTACTTTGAAAATACAACAGTATTTGTAATTCATCATCTTCATTACTGGCGACCATACGTTTTTTTCTTTGAAGAGTTTTCCGTTCTCTAAAACTTTTTTCAACATAATATAACGTGCCCCGACATGGAACTGGCATTCCAGGATGTAAACGAATATATTCTTCTTGCGCTGCGACAACGTTATTATTATTTTTATAAAAAAGCCGGACAATTTCAAATTTTTCAGCTTCGCTATATCCCATTTTGGTAACATAAACGCGGCAGATACGCAACAATACGAAGTTATGTCGCGTTAGTGTCACTGTCACCCAAATAATTATAATTGACATACTAGCTTTTGACTTATATTTAAAGTGAAAATATATTTAAATCAATTAATTTCATACCTAAATATCTCGAAAACGGCTTACACAAATATCAACAACTTATATATTTTTGAAATCAGAGAAAAAAGTTCCTTCATTTTAAAAAATAATATACACGGTGTTCAATTTAAAAAACCGAAGTTGTGAGTGTTTGACAGCTTTGCGATTTTTATTTGTTTTTGTAGTTAACAAATTCTTGCGATATAAGTGAAGCTTTACAACTTTTACATTTAAACTTATATTCTATCTCTTTTCATAAAGTCGCCACACGCTGTCAAAATATAAGGAACAACCCTGTACATTTTAGAGAAAAATTGTATGGTAATTTTTTGAAGAGGCCGATATAATAAACCCATGTGCCAAGTTTGAATAAATTTTAATAGGCCAGGGGAGCCAATATTTAGCCACCTTAAAATCTACATCACCCGGTATAAGTAATCTCAGTGTAACAATGCAGTCGTGTTTGTACGTTAAAGTACCTTTAATATTTAATGATTTTAATAATAAACGCAAGCAATTTTACTAATGGGTTTTCTTTCGATTTTTTTTTATTGTTAAATATTAAATGAACCTTGAATAATGATCAATTATCAATACTTAATGTGGGCCAGTTATTTGGTCACAAGTTCAGGCAACTTCACTTAATTTGCTTAACTATTTATTGATAGATAATCATAGACGTTCAAATAAGGTAATAGAGGATTGTGATAAAGCAACGGCTAAATTCGATGGCTCTAAAAGCCTGTTTACATTAGGAAATTGCACGTGCAATGCAATAAAAAAATTGCCTGTGCACTTGTGACTTTGCAACCAGCTGTTGCAATTTTCTTTGCATTGCATCAAATTAGAACACGCGCTATTTTTATGTCACATCACATGCAATTTTTGTGAAATCATAGGTACCAATATTAAAAAATCAATTCATCCATTGATGCATGCGGAGCAAAGGCAAATTAAAATATTTCGTTATTTGCAAACGTGCCAAGTAATTAGCAGTGGTTGCTTTTCAGTTTAAAAATATAATTTCAGCACAGTATAAACGGAAGAAGTAAATAACTACAAAATTATTTAATGCTATTGGTACAACTGGTTATTAAAATGCTTGCATTCTTTACTTGCATGATATGTAAACGGTTACGCAATGCAGTTCTTTGCAGAAGCAATACTTTGCATGACATTTTTGCTCCTAGTGTAAACAGGCTTTAGTTCCTGTCTGAAGATCTTGAGCAAATCTCAAAATTGTACTGAGCGAGAATAATTTTATGCCTTGAAGTTAACATGTGTTCATAATATGCCTTTCTTCTAAGGTAAATATAGATATTCTGCACATTTCAGAATTATTTATACACTATACAGGGTGGGTTCAAAAAGCAGGGCGTCAAAAAGTTTGATTTTGTAAACGGGACACCCTGTATTTTTTACATATTTAAGTTCGTATTAGTGTCCTTTATAAATGCTTTAAAAATTTATTTAATTTGCGTTTGAAGTTTAGGAACAATAAATTAAAAACTAAAGAAAGTTTTGTAGCCTTGAAAAAAAAACAATCCAAACGCTTTTTTTAACCCCGGCTTTGTGTGAGATTTATGGCAAGGGGTCTAGGGATACTATAAATCACATAGAATTATTTTTCTATTTTATACAGGATGTTCAAAATATGGCAAAAATTACATATTTTAAAGCCTGAATGTTATTTCACTTCTTGATGTAGACCTTCAAAACAAATGATTTTTATAATAACAAGTGCTCTTTGAATATTATGGTAATTTCCCAATGTGTGGCCAACTTTGGGCCGGTTTTACTGTAAATACAGGGTGTTATTTAATAAGTGTCCGATATTTTACAGGACGATTCCTTAGTTATTTATAAGGTGAAAAGTTCATATAAGCATGGATTCGCAAGCCCTTCATTTTTGAGATACAGGGTGTTAAAAATTTATTTTTGTTTTTCCGTAAATAATTTTTGAAATAAAGTCTGTGCGTTTTAAGAAGTCCGATATCGGATTAAATCACCATGGGATGTTATCGCTTTTAAAACAGTAAGTCGGTTAAGTTACAATATCTTCGCACCTTCGCTATACTTGATCACACCGAACATCCCACTGGTTTACTGTATTCTATTACTGGGCGAAATCAGAGGTTTCAAAACAAAATTATCTTAAAATTACGCGTTGAGCATAAATAATAATTAAATAGATAATTAAATTATTTTGCTATTATTATAGTTAAATCTTTATAATAATCGCTATTTTCCAAGAACCAATTAAAATTTGCTCAAGTGCGGGATGGTTAAATATGTTAAAGATTTTGTCAGGTATATACTTTTCCGATAATGACATTATTTTGGGATTATTATAATTAATTTGCGAGCTGTCCAATGTTGTTTCGAAACGATGGCAATTTTTAAGGGATTATTTAAACAACAAAAAATCGGAATTGTCAAGACAAGTTGTTTTTCTTGACGAAACATTTACGCGTTTTTGCAAACGGAACTTTAACAAAAACGTCTTGGCAGGATGACTCAAAGCATTGTTATTCAAGTACCCGTGCAAGTAATGGAAAAAGGTATATTATATTACATGCTGGTAATGAAGAAGGTTTTGTTTTAAATGCCAGTTTGATATTTTCATCAACAAAAAAAACTGATGATTATCACGGCAATATGGATGCTAAATTTTTGAGCATTGGTTCGAGGAAAAACTTTTAAAAAGTTTAGAAAAAACTTCCTTAATTGTTTTAGACAATGCCTCGCGTTATAAAGTTATGGGAGGAGGCGCTTAGCCAAGCGGGCAAAGAAGAATGGCGGAAATGCATTGAACACACAGAAAAATTATTTTTGAATCTTATGAGACAGAACAGGTTATAGACGAAGTAAGACCGTTAATTATTACGAATGATGATGATGATGACGATGATGTTGATTCTGATGAGTCTGAAAGCATGGGTGAAATTTCAAATGCAGAGGAAGACTACTTTTAGTAGTACCTATCTACAAGTAGGTACGTTCTGTCGCAAGACTACAAAATCGGTTCTTTTTAGAACCAAAACTTTATAAAAAAGGATTCGTAAAACTAATTTGTCTGAATACTACAAAAGCTAAAAAATTATTATTTTTCTTTACCTAAACTAATTTTTTATTTACTTTAAATTATTTTATTTAGAAAATGTAATTCATCAACATCCAAAATTACCTTTAGTATAATTTATTGTTTGAGAGCCACCGACATAATGCTCAAGAGGTTTTATGGCTTAGCGGACTTCTTAAAACGCACAGACTATAATGTCCATATTTGGACAAAATTGGTATTTGGGGATTTCTTAATATGAGAAATTCAAATTTGATCTTAGTTTGGCCCTTAATTGTAGGGGGCGCCACCTACAGGTCTTTTTCTCTTTTAGGGAGTCACAACTTTTTCGTGCAAGTATGTATCACATTTTCTAGAAGAAAAATCAATTCCTTTATCATTTTTAGGTGAAAATGGTATGCTTGCCAAAAGTCGCTACAAGCAGTCGTTTTCGATATATTTTGATTTATATTAATCAATGCATGTGTTGGTCAAAAAGTGAAACAATTTTAAGAATTTTTTTTTTAATCAACATAGAAACATTTCAAACGGTAATTTTTAAATAATAATAAAAAACGAAACACTAGATATGAAACTAAATCAAAATCACAATAAATGTTGGAAATGTCCACCTCCTTGCTGTATGCACGCATCCAATCTCATTGATTCGCGCACTCTTTGGAAAAGTCCTGGAGTATTTTGAATCGTTCTACAAGAGTTAATTATTCTTCATTTTGGATGGGTGTCTGGTAAACTAAGGATTTTAGATGTCCCTTAAGAAAAAAATCCAAACTGTTAAGGTCTGGTGACCTAGGGGGCCATGGTTGAGGCCCTCCCACCCATCCAACGGTTACCGAAAATACACCGTCATGGATAAACCACATTTCATTTCGTAGTCTAAGCGGCACACCTCTAAAATCCCCTAGGCGAAGACGATTTCCCCCCTGGTTTACTAAAGATTTAATTAACAATATTTTTAAAAAAGAAAGAGTACGTCGTCGCCTGCAAGTTCACAAATCCAATGCTGACCTCGTGAAGTTCAAAGCCTTGCGCAGCCTGATTAAGTTACAGTCTCAGCAGGCCTACAGGGGTTATATTAGGAACGCTGAGTCAAACATAAAAAACAACCCTTCCAATTTTTGGTCCTTTGTCCAAAGTAAAAAGGCTCAATCTCGAATCCCAGCCACCATGAACTATGCAAATCAACAAGTCCACGGGCCCCATAACATCGTCTCTGCTTTCGCGAATTATTTTAAAAATGTCTATAAAACCTCTGGGCAACCTTGGCAATCTGAGCCTTTTAATCCAGCAGACCAATATGAGATAATCGGTATACCCAGTGTTACATCCGAGGACGTTATTTCGGCCTGCAAAACGCTAAAAAATAAAGCTACGTCTGGCCCCGATGGTATTCCCAGCTTTCTGGTGAAAGACTGTTCCTTTGTCATGAGCGCTCCTCTTTGTCATATCTTTAACCTGTCATTGAACAATGGCGTATTTCCAGAAATATGGAAGGTTGCCAAAGTTTGTCCCATCTTTAAAAAGGACGATCCATCTCATATTGAAAACTATCGAGGTATCTCAATCCTATGTAACTTCTCCAAGGTATTTGAGATCATCTTGCAAAAGTCCCTGTTTTTCAAAATTCGAAACCGACTCTCTATATATCAACACGGTTTTTTTTCCGAAAGATCGTGTATGACTAATCTTTGTTCGTTTTCCGTTTACGTCTGTGACGCCATTAACAAGAGGAGCCAAGTCGATGTCATTTACACGGACTTTAGTAAAGCCTTTGACCAAATTGACCACCACATTCTACTCCATAAGGCGTCTGACCAGTTCGGTTTTTCTAACAGGCTTGTCTCACTATTACAATCCTACCTTCTGGATCGTACTCAGTTTGTTGAGTTTGAGGGGTTTAGGTCGGACTTGTTTGTACCTACGTCGGGTGTCCCCCAGGGTTCTAACCTGGGGCCACTTCTTTTCAACATATTTATAAACGATCTTGTCTCGACGCTTGACTGCAACAGACTCGCCTATGCAGATGACCTCAAAATATTTAACCGCATCGACGCTGTCGCGGATTGTGTATCCCTCCGCGACAGCCTCGATGTTCTTAACCAGTGGTGCCTGGATAACAGACTGAATCTCAACATCTCTAAATGTAACGTCGTTTCTTACACTCGGACAAAAACTCCATTTCAATTCAATTATTCTATAAACGGATCCACACTGAACAGACTCACCACCATAAGGGATCTCGGAGTCGTTTTCGATGAGAGGTTCTCCTTTATTCCACATATTGATCAAATGGTTTCTAGCGCCTCTAGAACCTTGGGCTTTGTCTTGCGAAACTGCAAGCATTTTTCTGATGTATCTACATTTAAACTCTTGTATTACTCCTATGTGAGGTCAAAGTTGGATTATTGCTCAATCATATGGTCCCCCATTTACAATTGCCATAATCAATCTGTGGAGTCCGTCCAAAGGCGATTCCTAAAGTATCTTATGTTTAGAGAGGATGGTATCTACCCGCAACGGGGTTTCGAGCATGGCCACATCCTCGCTAGGTTTGGTGAGTTGCCCTTAACAGTACGTCGCGACTCACAGTCACTATCGATACTCCATAAACTTCTTAACTCTAAAATCGATTGCCCATTTCTACTGGAGCAACTATCGCTTCATGTTCCCCGCACAGGTGCCCGACATCGGCCTACATTTTTCCTTGCATTCGCGAGATCCAATATTTTGCCTCAAGGTCCCATTCACAAAATGTGCCACAACTTCAATCGTATCTCAGCCCTCTCCGACATATTTCATGACAGCCTCCCAACCATATTAAAACACTTGCGCAATATGTCCGGCTATCCTCATTAGTAGTCATTGGTTCCTGTTAACTTAGCTTTAGTTTCTTACTTTTTGTTATTAGATTTTAAGTATAGCAAGGTCATTACTTTTGTAAGATTTTTGTTTATAATTCGATTAATTTGTTTGAGTTTCCTGTAAGTGGGCTCCGGCCTGTCGGAAATAAATGGCTATTTATTTATTTATTTATTTATCTTCTTCAAGAAAATGACGATATCTCTCTTCGTTTAATCTTCCTGGAATAAAAAATGGACGTATTAAGTAATATCCAAGGATTCCTGTTCACACGTTAAGAGAGAACTAACTGTTCTTGAAAATGTGATTCCTGTATCGCATGGGGATTTCCCTGACCACAAATGATTGTTGTGAAAATTGCGTATAGCGTTGCGTGAGAAATTTGCTTCGTCGGTAAAGAGGATTTGATTTTTAAATAAACGATTTTGAATAAGGCATTGGAGAAACGAACGACAGGACTTGATTGAGGAGTGCCTGAACTCTTGAATGTGGTAGGGATATAACAAATTATCAATTAAAATTTTCTATACTAGAACATGAGAAATGTTTAATGTCAGCGCTATTTTTCTGGTGCTTTTTTTCGGGTGTTCTCCTACCAGACTACTAAGATCAAATTTCAATTTCTCATATTAAAAAATCCCCACATACCAATTTTCGTTTAAATATAGACATTATTTCAAAAATTATTCACGAAGAACAAAAATAAAAATAAATTTTTAACACCCTGTATCTCAAAAATGAAGGGCTTGCGGACCCATGCTTATATGAACTTTTCACCTTATAAATAACTGAGGAATCGTCCTGTAAAATATCGGACACTTATTAAATAACACCCTGTATAATGATGTGAATTTTCAGAGTCAAGAAGGTATCGAATCGTCTCGCCAGAGATGGTTCTATGGCGGAAAGCTGCTCGGGGATAAACTCCATGTGGAGGAAGCCAAAATACCTCCAGGGTACGTTGTACAAGTGATCGTCAATATGGAGAATTACTCTCCGATACCAAATAAGAAGGCCTTATGATGAGATGTGTAGATATTATTTAGGGTAAGTTATTAAACACCTGGTTACCTACTTATAATCAATATTCAAATTCAAATTCAAATTCAAATAGTTTATTGTGCGGACATAAAAAAACACAAATGGACATGGTACATAAAATGATACAAACACCAAGCCCTACTAATTATAAAAGTAAAAATTTAGATATATGATCGTCTAAAACACTAATTACAAGGGGAAAAAGAAGTAAATCTTAGACAATTTTAAGGTAGGTACATTAAATTAAATATAAATTACATTAAAATAGGTCATAAAGGAGAGAGAAGGCTCAGGGAGAGCATTTTTTTTTCTATTTTTCATTAGTCAATTAAAAGCAATTTAGATTGACATTGCGCCTAAAACTGTCATTTATGAATTCGGCCTTTAATCTAGTTTTTAAAGTCGGAATGGAGACATTACGAAGATCCAGCAGATTGTTGCGGACGAAAGGAGCAGAGTAGGAAAAAGATGCCCCAAACCAAGATGTTTTATGTTTGGGGATATCCAAACGATAATCGATTTCTCTTAAGCCTCTAGTATGTATATCAGTCCGTCTTTTTAATTTAGTAACCAAGTACTGTGGAATACCAGAATTAAGGATTCTTTGTATAAAACAGGCATAGTGAATAAAGCGAGATTCATTAAGCTTGAGCAGTTTAAGTTCACGTAAATATGGTGTTATATGAGCGAACCTAGGCACAGGCGTCACAAAACGGACAGCATGATTAAACATCTTCTGCAGCTGGTTGCGAGCCTCATTAGTAATGCAAGGACCATAGACAACATCACAGAAGTTGAAGTGGGACATAACCAAGGAAACAACAAGTGTTTTCTTAGTTTCGGAGTCAAGGAGATCCTTAAATGGTAGTAGGTATTTAAGGCTGAGATATGCCTTCTGACAGATAAGATTAACATGTTTATTAAACTTGAGATGAGAATCTATAATAAGTCCTAGATTCCTGGCTGACTTTACAGTGGAGATTGGATCACCACAAATACTCAGTGGAAGTTCACTACAGGAATGCAGAACTTGTGGCGAACCGACAAGGAGATGGACTGTTTTAGAAGGATTCAGCACGAGACCATTCTTCTCAGACCACGCTCTCACAAGGCCCAAGTCAGTATTAATAAATGAGCACGCTTGACTCCTGTCGTTTGGTGAAAACTGGAAGATGAGTTGGATATCATCAGCAAACATATGAAGTTCACAATGCTCTGGGACATTCCCAAGGTCAGCCAATAAGATTGAGAAAAGGAGAGGACCCAAGACAGATCCCTGGGGGACCCCGGACTGTAGTTCTTTCAGTGATGATATGGATATGGAAGAGTCATCGTTATTATCCAACATAGTTTTTTGATATCTATGTTTTAAGTAGCTGGCTAACCAGTCATTAATATTGTTCAGAATCCCATAGTGATCGAGTTTGGCCAATAAACAGTCAAAATGAACAGTATCAAATGCCTTAGACAGATCTAGCAGAGTAACCGAGGTAAGTTTTTGATTTTCAAAACCATGGAAGCATTCATCGACGATCGAACAAAGGCTGGTGCATGCCCCAAACCCCTTCCTAAAGCCAGACTGCCTAATGGGTAAAATAGAGTTCAGCTCCAAGAACAATGATAATTGATGGTGAAGGACAGATTCAGCTATTTTGAGGGGGACGGAAAGCAGGCTTATCGGTCGAAGATCACTAAAGTTATTTATTCTGGCATTCTGCTTTTTCCCTATAGGCCTAATAATAGCCACCTTCCAGACGTCAGGAACTACACCCGTCTCGAACGATACATTTATTAAATGAGTTAGGGGTCTTAAGATGTACACCAAGGCCAACTGGAGCATTTTAGCAGAGATGTTATCATGTCCCATCATGTGTGGCTTTTGCTTCAGGATTAAGTGCTTTATCAAATTCTCATCGACGTGAGAAAACTGAAATGAGGTGGTAGCGTGAGGAGATGAGAGAAATTGAGTAATATAGTGACAATCAGGGCTCGTTTTAGGGATGCTATCCACAAAAAAATCGTTGATAGCCTCAGCATCATGCAACTGAGGATCCAGAACCAGTGAGTGATCACTATGATGGATATTCCAGCTCCTTAAGTGAGACCACATTCTTCTGCCATCACGACGGCAGTCCCTAAGTACCATAGAGAAATATGCTCTTTTCTCGCTAAGAAGTGCTGCGTTGTATGTGTTCCGCAGATCGCAGTAGTAACGCCTATGCTCAGGTTTTCGGGTACGTTTAAACTTTGACCAAGAGTTTCTCGTTAGTCTGCGAAGCCTTTTAAGGGTGTCTGCGAACCAGGGATTAGGTTGTTTTGATTTTTTATAGGTAATCGTGACTAGGGGAGCATGTATATACTAATAGTTAAAAAATAATTTATTTAATACCAAGAAATACTTTCACCTGCCAGTGGGAAATACAGCTATAAAGTTTGTTTAAAAAAGTTAATAATGGGCAAGGTTTGATACCAAACAAAAGCGGTTTTTTGTACGCAATTAGTTCCAAAATCGATTTCCGTCTGTTATCTTTGTAATATCTACTTATTGACTTTTTATCGTTGGAAACAAATTGTACTTACAACATATCAACATAAAGTAATGTATGTTCAGGGATATTCAAGGACTTTAAATAGGATCTAGCGAGAATTACAAAAATAATCTATTTTTAGTGTTAAAATTATTTTTGACTATTTTAATGGGAATGCAATTAGTTTCTAACCAAAATTTTGCAGGTGTTCTGTTATGTACAGGGTGTCCTGAAAATAAATAAATTGTACGAGTACAACGTTTGATGACGTATTCCTAGACTCAATATACTAAATCGATTTACATATTTACAATATACAGAGTGTCAAAGTTACCAAAAATTTCATTACAATAATGTTTTTCTGATTTGTCAAATTCATAAATAATATAATAATAACAATATAAACGTACTTTCTAATTTATATTGTTGTGTTTATAAGTTTCCTGGTCTTATTACGTTTTAGTTTAAAGTTCAATATTTTAATAATTTCTGATACATTTTTAAAACTAACATACCCTAACCGTGATTAACTATACAGACGCCGAAATGTCAGACATCCACTGTGGTTGTGGACTTGCTGATGAAAATTCTTGAGAGCGCAATTGATTTGCCAACCGACAAATCCCAAATATTCGCACATTCGTAAGGGATGCCTACCACAACAATAACTGCTTTGGAAGAAACAATTTTGAATGAAATTGAACGTCATCCAGAAACAAGCACTAGAAAAATTGCCAACCAGCTTGGTCTGAGTCATAAATTAATATGGACAATTCCTAGAGAAAGCCAGTAGTATCCATATCATGTCCAGCCAACAACATCGACAATACAAGGACTCGGTGCTCTCGCGTGATATCACCACGGGCTGGGGTGGCGCGATGAGTCGGCGTCCATGCTGACCGCATACTTTATTATGAGTTATTTGCTGTTTTAGCATTAAATTATGGGTATTCAGTTCCAAAGCAAAAACCCAAAATAAATCTTTAACAAAACGGCCAATCGGTTGTTAAATTTACCGCATTAATTGTTTAGGAGAGCGTTTACAGTGTATGTTATTACAATCGTTGATATACGAACAATCGTATTAATAATACATTTATGGTCGACAGACAGATAACTACACCAAAATATTTGTAAGCACGCGGACTTTTTGTTTGAAGGATAGAGGCTAAAAAATCACAGTATTATTTGTATAACGATATCTTGTCTTGCTTGATATACACTATCGGACAAAAATAGAGCAACACTTTCGAAAAATGAAAGAAATCTCGATTTTATAATATTAAATGCATGATATCGTATTTAAATACATCGTGTCTTAAATATCAAAGTAGGCTGCTATTATCGGCGGTAACAGCTTTTTCCAACAATCAAAACAAATGAACTGATATTGACGTAAACTTTCAAATACAGTATTGTAATGCGTCAAAAGTAAAGCAACATTTTAATATTTTCCTAAAAAAGAAAGGTTTTCGTGAAAGTAAAGGTTAAAATATTTTTGCAAAGTTTATTTTATGTTTAATTAATATTTCTGTGCTGGATTAATCATGCCAAAAAGTATTCCAATTTGGAAAGAATTAAAGCAGAGAGTAGTGAATGCACGCTTGGAAGGTACAACACAAGCCAAAATTTCAAGACGGTTTGTTTTACCAAGATACAGCGTATCCAAAATAATTTCAAGTTACATTCATAGGGGACATTTAGAGAATCTACCGAAATCGGGAAGGCCGAGAAAAACAACAATTTGAACAGACAGAAGCATTAAAAGAATTTCTCAAAACAATCCTTGGATGTCTGCACCTAGAATTATTGCTGAAATTCCCGAAATTATGGTTAGTCCACGGACAGTTCAAAGAAGGTTGGTAGATGCAAAGTTATTTAGTAGACACCCGGCTAAAAAGCTCCTTATTTCGGTAAGAAATAGAGTGGCTAGGCTTGAATTTGCATGTCGACATTTACATTGGACAGTAGACGAGTGGAAAAAAGTTTCATTTAGCGATAAAACGCGTTATAAAATTTTCAATTCTGATGGAATGAAGCGTGTAAGACGGCGAATCAACACAAGGTTTAATCCCAAATACGTTACACCCACAGTTAAACATGGCAAAGGCAGTGTTTTTCTATGGGGTTGTTTCTCATGGAATAGGGTGGGTCCTTTAAACTTCATTAATGACACCATGGATGGATTTGTCTATAGAGATATAATGCAAAATGTAATGTTGCCTTATGCAGAGTGGGAATGCCGTTGCGTTTTATTTTCCAACAGGATAACGATCCAAAACACTGTTCACAAATCGTTCAAGAGTGGTTTCAAGAAAATAACGTTCGGGTCTTGCAGTGGCCGGCACAATCCCCAGACCTTAACCCCATTGAAAATCCATGGAAAGAAGTTGAACTGGAATTCATACACAATTATGGCCAAATAAACAATCATTAGTAAATAAAATCAATGAAGTTTGGACAAATCTTCCCGAAAATACTGTTAAAAAATTTATTGCCTCAATGCCGCGACGTTGTCGGCAAGTAATAAGAAATAATGGATATTCTATTAACCAACTATTAACATAATACTTCTAGCTATTGCAATTATTAAATGTGTTTAATGCTTTTTTATCGTAATATGTAAAATAAAATACTGTTGACACAATTTGTTGCTTTACTTTTGTCGAACTTCATTTCGTCGATTTTTATAATTATATCCTTCGGACTCGTGAAATTAAAGAAAACACGCATTCGTAAAAAATTATCGGTAATTTTAAAACACTCGTGGTATTACACCCGAAAACTCTTCCCTCTCATTTGACATATTTGGCACCAAAAAATTTAATAAGTTCAAAATATGGTTTAAAAAACTTTTATTTTCATCGCGTTTTTCAGGCTCATGTTTTTCAAGTTTTTGTCTATATTAAATAACAAATCTTTTACTTCATTCACAGGGCCGATGAGAGGGGGGGAGGGGGCAGACGGGACAAATTCCCGGGGCCCGGGGCTGGAGGGGCCCGGGCGAGAATCGCGAATTGATCCGCATTAGAAATATACCTACTACAAGCACGGTAAAAAATATATTTAAATATATATTTTAAATTTAAATGAAAGGCAAAAAAAGTGGCATGCGGCACTATCTACTTGAAAAGCAAGCACTATCATCAAAATAGGGCGTGGCACCCAAAAATTTTCCGCCCGCGGCGCTATTTTTTTAACGCCTTCGGCGCATACCTTGCAACACTGGAAGCTGTCCAGTCCCAGGGCCCGTGTCGGCTCTCGGCGGCCCTGTAAATCATTCATACTATTAGAGATAAAGGGTCTTTAAATCAGGTTTAGTGTCATTTTGGAGTCTTTGAATTTGGCAGCTATATAAAAATGAATGAATTTATTATTACAGGTACAGAAGAATATTTTAATTTGTAACTTTTTGCAGATCATTAATTTTCAACCAGCAGTCGGGTATCTCAAACGAGTTAAAAACAACAAAAAACTCTTTAAAATTGGTGTACAAAAATACTTTTTGATAAGTTTTAAAGTCAGTTTTACTATTTTTAATCGCTTTTGTAAAATTTGATTTGCCAGTTCCTGGAGTTTATCTTCACGACTTGTGCGCAATTTTACAGTTTTAGATAAATAAGTTAGGGGATTGAGTAGGAGGTACTGCTTCGCGTTTTAGGTTAAGTACAATTATAGTTTCGACCAGTTTTCAAATCCGTTGCTGTAGAATAATGTAATATGTTTTCTTTAGCAAAATGTAACTCATTGAACTTAGATGGAGTAAAATTTTCCCTGTGAATAGCCCTTGCCCATTTATCAGACATGGTTGCATCGACCGGTAAAACACATCACAACACAAGAATATCACACAATTCATTACTTTTTAATTAAAACTCGAGCAAAAAAGAAAGAAGTTAACACATACACCTCGCTGTGTCTACGTCATGCGGCTCTGACGTCAGTGCACCGAGTCCTTGTATTCTCGGTGTTATTGTAATTTTGGATGTTGATGAATTACATTTTCTAAATAAAATAATTTAAAGTAAATAAAAAATTAGTTTAGGTAAAGAAAAATAATAATTTTTTAGCTTTTGTAGCATTCAGACAAATTAGTTTTACGAATTCTTTTTTATAAAGTTTTGGTTCTAAAAAGAACCGATTTTGTAGTCTTGCGACAGAACGTACCTACTTGTAGATAGGTACTACTAAAAGTAGTCTTCCTCTGCATTTGAAATTTCACCCATATTATACATATCATAAACAATATTCCCAATCCCTTGGGATAAATCCAAGGTTTTTGAATGGAGTCGAACCCTTTTATATGGTCTGTCCAAATCCTCTTCACTCTTTTTTCGAAGTCTTCTTAAGGTCTTCTCTGAAATGCCGCGAGCATCAGACGTTCGTTTTTGCACTGCCAAAACAGACTCTAACGGACCTGAGTTATCTTTTTCTAAAGTAAAATAACGTTCCACTTGTAATACCAAACGGCGTTCACCTGGAGATAAATGCCTTCTAGGTGATGTGCCACCTTGCTGAACATTTTCCATAACTTTGCTTAATAACTGATTTTAATTCACACACAATGAGAAACAAACTAAAAGTGAAAAGCACAACTACTTATTTAAAATAAAGTAGAACATACCATCCCGCACTTCAGCAAATTTTAATTATTTCTTGGAAAATAGTAATTATTATGAAGATTTAATTATAATAATCCCAAAATAATGTCATTATCGGAAAAGTATATACCTGACAAAATCTTTAACATATTTAACAATCCCGCACTTGAGCAAATTTTAATTGGTTCTTGGAAAATAGCGATTATTATATAGATTTAACTATAATAATAGCAAAATAATTTAATTATCTATTTAATTATTATTTATGCTCAACGCGTAATTCTAAGATAATTTTGTTTTGAAACCTCTGATTTCACCCAGTAATAGAATACAGTAAACCAGTGGGATGTTCGGTGTGATCAAGTATAGCGAAGGTGCGAAGATATTGTAACTTAACCGACTTACTGTTTTAAAAGCGATAACATCCCTTGGTGATTTAATCCGATATCGGACTTCTTAAAACGCACAGACTTTACACGCATTTTCCGGGCACTCTGTAGAACGCTATAGTTGGTTGAACAGACGCCAGACACAAATAAAAACCTTTTATATTTTTTTAGTTAAAAAGAATACATTATGGAAAAATCAAACAATACTCTGGGACTGATCACAAGGTTGTGAAAATGGTGAGAAGAGTCCCTGAACACTTCGGACCATATCAAAAGATAGATAATAATTCTATTTATCAGATATTCAACTATTTATGAAACAAAATTTGAACAATAAAGTCGCACACTGTATTTTTCGTTTTGCATTTAGGTGTCCTGAAGGGTTTTTAACCTGAACAAACAGGATACACTGTATTTTTTTAAGGATTTAGGATAAATCACCAAAACTGTTCAATAACTAAAAACCTATCATAAAATTTTGATCCGATGATTGATAGTTATTATGTATCCGAAACAGCATCTGCTTGCGATACAGTTAGAGAAGTGCAAGCCTTAACTGTGTCTTTTACAACGAAATACAGTATGTTTTCATATCTATGTAATTAAAAAAGCACACTGTGTACTGTGTACACCCTATTAATTTTGTGGGTATTATAAATTAACTTTGATTTTAATTATTTGGCTAGCTTCACTAGAAAAAATTATAGTTTTATAAAATCCTTTCGAAGGTAAAGAAAACCTGTAACCTGTCATCAATATCTGACAGAACAACATAAGTATTCGTTGTCGTTAATAAATATTTTATAATTTAATAACTAAAACATGGAGCGAAGAGCAGTCAATTTTTCTGACGATGAATTCGATTCAAACACGAAAATAAAATTATACTTTATGTCATGTCAGACAAAAGTCTTGTCATTTTTGTACATCAGTTACCTATAATTGATACCTGCTCCACATTGACACATTAACATTGAGATTGTCAACTTAACTTCAACCTGTGACGTCATTTAACTTTCGTTCATCTGTCAATTACGTTTTATAATACCCACCCTTAGGCGGTGCTGGTAATTATTCCTAATCCTGTACTTTTAACAGATAAACAAGAACTATTGTTAGGATAAATGGCTTTGTTATGAAAATTGAATGGAGTGTAGTCTATATGAGGCCAATTGAAACAGCAAAAAATATTCGATAAACGTAGTCTGATAAAGTGCTGTTCTTAGATCGTTTACAAAGGTATTTTCGCGACTGTTTTTTGCTCTTTCACTTGGGTTTAGTTAAACTATACTAATATTTTTTTAATTTGACCCATATACAGGCTATCCATTAATTTTTGAGTGAAAAGAGATCTCACATCAGAGTTTGATAAAATTGCATTTATCACCTAAACCAAGCTGAAATAAAAAAATTATAGAAAGGGACTTCTCATTAGACATTAAACTGTCTCAATATATACGCTATCAAAAAGAAGAAAGGCAGTGGCGTACATATTTTTGTTCCGCTTAAAAATTGTAACGCCCTTTTGAGTGGTATAAGTCTTTTCCCTTAGAATCCTCCCAAGGATTAGGGATCAGCATTCAACAATGGAACACCCTGTATAATTTTTTCTGGACTAACTTGTAGATTTTTCAAACCATGTATTGTCTAATGCCCGTTTCTCACTTGGAAAGTAGGGAATAATATGCAATAACAAACAATTCGAATTCATGAAAAAACGTTTATTTAATTTTTGTGCTTGTGTAAATAGATCCGTTTTTATGTCAAATTTTGTTATTTATTTTACTTGTCAACCTGTTTGTTACATGTGATTATCTTGAAGCCACTATCCGTTACATAAACCAGTTTTAAACAACTAAAATTGTGCAAAAACTACTGTTATAACTGTTTCAATTACTGTTATAACTGTTTAAAGCAACCTTAAAAAAGTTTCCCAGTGTGCAGTGGGCATTATTGTTTTTTGTTTATGTGAACATCACACAATTTTTTTTTACTGGATATAGTTTACTGTTGTATATAGAAAAAATGTGAAGTCTGGTTTAAAAAAAGCAACGCCTGTTGGTTAGTTTGATCTACAGCGCCGTTTTACACAAGCATTTTAGCTATAATTGAAAAAATAGTCCATACTTTCAGTGGAGTCAATGTAATGTAAATGAAACAATGCAAAAACCATTTTTATTATTGGTTTCTTAGAATATACTGAAATTTATAAACGTTTGTGCACTAGCGAATCCAAGCTTGATGGGGGGTGCAAAAAATCTCAAGTCATGACTACGAAGTGATAACTATCCGAACTAAATGTCTTTGGACATACAATGTTAAAAACCCCAAAATATTAGGAGCAATTGCCAAAAAAAAATATGTACCTTTAACAATAAACCACATGATCTAGTAATCAACAGACGTCTGTTCTTTTTTCTCTAGTTTGTTAGGAATATTTTAATATTTGGACTCTACATCGGAGACAGGATGATCCATTTACTAGCACCATTTAAATTTATTCAAATGTGCTAAGGGTGTTAGTCTAAAGCTAAAGTCTAACCATGCCATAGAACAATTAGGCATTTGCTTGCTTTCTTTCAACTCGATAACAATTTTATGTAAATTTTGCTACCCTCAAATATTTATTTGTTTACACGATACTCTACAGAGAAATCTCTCTCTCTAAATGGTATAATTATAATTGTTTTAAAAGGATAAAAAGAAAAACTAACACACAAAGTTCTTATACATAAAAAAAAACAAAAAAGTGATTAAAATTCTTCTCCTTAAAACGTTTCAAATGACTGATACGTCATAGTCCAGGAAATTGGAGTTATAGTTTTTCACTAATCTACCCACACAGCGTTGAAACCCATAATTAGTCCGGTGAAGTGGTTCCTGAAAGAGCTGCCTACTTCGGGTATGTCTCTGTGAGACGCGAAAATCAATATATACCGGGTGATGCATGGTTTAGTTGAACATAGGAAATCCCATGTAAATTTTAAGGTGGCTTAATATTGGCTCCCCTGTACATTTTAGAGAAAAATTGAATTGTAATTTTTTGAAGAGGCCGATATAACAAACCCATGTGCCAAGTTTGAATACATTTTAATAAGCGAAACCTACCTTAATTAATTAAATGTGATGGCAAAATTACGAAATTTTCATAGTTTAGGTAATACAGCAAACACCAGCAAATAATTTCTATGGCGCTATTGTCAAAAGTTGACGTGAAGCTGGACATAACGAATAAAGATTATATAGCTGGATTTATAAACTCAAAAAGTTGGTGAGGTTGAAGTTATGGTCAAGTTGTGAGGTTAGATATTCCGAATTCCGAGCATAAAAATTGATTATCTCGAACTACCCGGGAAGTTTTCGAACCTTACATGAGCTTAACATGAACAACATGAACGAGTATATAAATAGAACTGAGTGTTCCCTTTAGTTTAAATTGAACTCCTATTTCCAATACCAATTGAACCTCAACCTCGCCAACTTTTCGAGTTTATAAATCCAGCTTTATTTCACATTAAAAACACATTTTCGTTTCATCAATCCGGCAATCACACATCCGAAATAAAAGACACAATTATGTTGTTCTTACTAAGCCTTTAATTTAACATGACATACCTAAGACTAGATTTTCAGAAAAACATGAATTAATTAAATGTTTAAACAACCCTCCATTAACAGCTAAACAATATTCCAACCGATCATTTATTTATTTATTTATTACAATACAGCATCAACAGCAATTGCCATTTACAGATGCATGAGTACAATCACTAATATACCATCCTATCAATATAAATTTATAAATTTAACAATAACTAATAAACAGTAAGTTCAAATGACACACAATATAAAATTATTATAAAACAACATAAGACTATTTCTGAACCTGATTTAAGAGCTTCATATCAACACACCCAACAAACTCCCTGAGAGTAAGGTTAAGAATATCAATATCATTAACGAACTGGTTAAACAAATCACACATTCGGTACAGCGTTGAATTTGTATATAGGCTTGTCCTAGGAAACTACAAATAAAATAAAAGAAAACAAGGTCTGTCTATACCACCAAAATAAAATATATTTGTCCTTTTAGGGTGAAATAAGGGTTAAAGAGTATACATAATTTAAATTTGACATTAGGTTGTACTAGTTTCGACTTTAGAAATTTATTATTTTTATTATCTCTTCAAAAAATTATAATACAATTTTTCTCTAAAATGTACAGGGAAGCCAATACTTAGCCACCTCAAAATTTACATTGGATTTCCTGTGTTCAACTAAGTCATGCATCGCCCGGTATAATATAATAAATAACTCGGCACAGTCCACCTTACCATTAACAATTTTATGCAAAAAGAGCACTATGACATTCTTTCGTCGATTCTCGAGCCTCGAATGCAATTAGCTGTATCCTAGTAATACACGGTAAATTTCTTTATGGGAATGTTTTTACAAAAGAAACTTAGCATATCTGTTCTAGACCGCTTCTAGACGATTTGCATGACACTGGTATGATGGCGACCAGACTATACTATACTACCAAGATACTGCGAACAAGCGAGTTGTAGAGACATTTTATGGCGGAAACATCATAGATATGGTTACAGTTTCTACAAAAGAAACCCAACATTCTGTAACCCTTAAGGGTAATATTAGGTTAAAGGTTACTTCCCGATCGAAGGTAACACCCAAATCGTTCATCCTGATAACATTTTGTAGACTTTCCCCGTGTTACAGAAAATATTCGAAAAATTGGTTCCTTTAGACAATAAAAACTCATGATTTTACACTGGCCTAAGTTAAGGTTAAGACAGTTTTCAGCGCACCAGTGGACCAACTTGTTCATCTCGAACTGAATCAACTGACAATCCTTCATGGAATTAACGACGTAAAAGAATTTAAGAATGCCAACATGTCATACCCTTGAATTACCGAATTATCGAGGGGAAATAAATTTTTTCAAGCCTTAGAAGTAATATCCATATGCCAGACCTGTAGATTAACTTCAAATTGTAAATTCGTTCTTAAGTAAATGCATCATTCTGTCGTCCAAAATAAGGAATGTAAAAATATTTTTTTAGATTTAGTTTTTAAGGGATTTGTAAAAATATTTTTTTTTGTATTAGTTGCTTTTATTTAACAAGGTACTGCAATATTTTAGGTGTAAGTGTTTTACAGTATGTGCAGGGTGAGAAAAAATGGAAATAGCCAATACTGGAAAATCAGACCTTATTATATTACTCTAAAAACTTTAAGATTACTATACTCCGGTACCAAAATAATTGGCAATGACTCATTTTTACCGGGGTGTGCAAGACGTAAGGGGAACGCCAATTCCAGAGGCGTGTCATTTTAAACAATAATAATTCAAAAAATATATGAATTTTTTGTTTATTATTATAATATAATTTACATTTACTATAATAAATATAAAATTATAAATTAAACTGAAAAATAAATTAAGCTTTTACATTTGGTGATCTAATGAAGTAATTAGAGAAACTAAATTACGCAGGTATAAAATCCAAAAAGAATAATAAAGTAACGGTATATGGTATTTTCATACTGTTTTTATTATACTGCATAATAATAGAAACTTATAATAGTGGATAAGGGTAAAACCTAAACCTAAATTATAAATGTTTGTAAGTTTCTTAACTATTGTTACCTAATAAGCACTAATTGATAATAATTTAACAAATTATATTCCACGCCGACATTAAAAAGTGTTATAATGACAATACGTTACAATTTTAAATTCATTATTACCAGTACAGCGATTATTCACTATCTGACGATGAAAACATTTCATTACTGTCGCTACTGCTGTCATCTGCAGGATTTATAATAATAGGTTCTACCATGACTTCAACGCGTACATCTAAGTCCCACATTTTTTTTTCTACGCCTTCGACATGTAATACGCACTTATGCCAATCTGCTGCTTGTACATTCGCTATTCCCGTTTTTAACAGTTCTTCAACATCTTTTAATTTAAAAGTTTTATTTTCACGCGCCACTTCGCCTTTTATCTGTGCCCATATAAACTCGATTGGATTTAGTTCACAATGGTAAGGCGGTAAACGTAATATTGTAACACCTCGTTCACGAGCCATTTCATCCACTACATATTTCGTATATTTTTTTTTTGTGAAGTCTTGCAAGAACGAACAACTGCACTTTTAGCATTTTTTCGCTAAATGCAATATTTTTTTCTTCAAGCCAGTCAACAATCTTTCCTTTTCGCCACGCAGAAGTTGGCAAAGCTTTCACCCACGTTCAATACGCGGTAAGATGGATTTAAACCAATCTTCAAACACTCCCGAGTTCATATCCTCATGATAATCACCGGTTTTACGAGATTTAAACACGTTTAACCCACCTACAAGAAAACTAGAATCACTCCCGATGTGGGTTATAATTAACCGACGACCTTTTCCTGAAGGAGCTTTCAATCCAGTGGACAGTCCATTGATAAAGATGTTACGTGCATCTTTAATGTTGAGATCTTGCCAAATGTAATTCACAGTATGTCCTTCATTTAACCATGTCTCGTCCGTAAAGTAAATTATTTTCCCTGCACAGCGATATTGTTGTATTTCTTCTAGATACTTTCTACGCCACAATACGATTTCTTCTTTTTCCACCAAAAGACTTTCGCGATTTCGTTTTAAGAATCGAAAATTCAATTCTCGTAGCGTATGTATTAGAACTCTTAATTTGCTGCATATTTTCATCCCTTTCAATTTCGGCAGAAATTTTTTTTTAATTCGGAAGTTCGTTACGAAAAAAAAATGCATGCACTTTCGGACGAATGGCTAACTTTGTTTGCTGATCAATAAAAATATTTTCCCTCCTTTTGTTTCCTTCTGATCGGATATTTTAGTATTCCTATTGTCCTTGATAGTTCTATAAACCGTACGGCAAGATGTCTTCGTCAATGTGGCACAAAGTTCTGCTGCATCAGTGAATGATATTCCACTGTGTGTACTTAGAATTCCGTCATTCACATTTTTTACCATTGTACGCTCCCCAGGTTTTAAATTATGTCGTTTTGTAACTTGTTGGTTACTAGCACTTGAAGAACTCGCCTGTATTATAATATTTGCTGTTTTGAATAACCACCAAAATAATAAAACTGAATTGCTAATATCCTCTTGATTGAAACTTGTCTACGACACTGAGCGTTGGTTAGAGGCGATAAGAAAGCGTGCGAGTGCCTTTAGACAGGATTTTCCTACCTGCGTTGCCAAATTAAGTGAAACAGGTACCTAGGGTGAAAAGGCCCTTAATGACATGCCGATTTTGGTACATTTTATGAGAATTTAAATTAAATATTTGAAAACCTGGCAACATGTAACGACTTATTAATGCACAATCTTCCCAAGCGGTTTTGAATGCTTTTATTTCAGTTAACAGTGTGTGAACCGATGTTAATTATTTTCTTCGCACACCGTCAATGGTGATAAGAACAGTTTTGCCAATTATTTTGGGATCGTAGTATAAACAGTGCTATATTTTTTGCAACAGACCTTTTACAGTTTTTTTTTTATCACCCTGCACGTCATTATGGACTGATAATACTTTTTGTATGATATTCTTAACAATATGTAGTCGCAAAGTTTCAAGGAAGTAATTTTTTTCGCCATATCGATTATACTTTCCGTCCTTTTTACGCACACGCAGATCTTTTGTTATTTTTCATTTGCACAAATAGATTTACAATATTATCGACAATAAGCGTTAAAAAATTCTCTAATTATGATTTCTGTTAATTTGAAAATGATTGAAATAATTCAGGAATTAAGTAAAAATATTCCAAATTCTGCATATTCTTCAAATATTGTCAATAATATTGATTGTACAGGGTGTCCAAAAATGTAGTGCAATAATTCAGAGTTATAAGATAATATAGTCAACATAAGACCAGTATAGATATAGGAAACAATTATATAAAGCCTTATTTTGACAATAGAACCGTATATTATTGGCATGCGCTTTCAGTACACCCTGTATAAAAATTAATAGGCCTAAAAGTTGGAACAGCCAGCAAAAGGAATATACATAACAAAGAATAAACCTGCACATTCTAGAATACTCTGATAGAATTACCTTGAAGACTGTTCGAAAAATATATTTATTATTTAAACCATGATAGGTACTTTGTTTTAGATAAATGTTTAATGGCGACTGACAAGTATCCTCAGTATTTAGCTACTTTTGGCTTGACATTAAGTTGACCGTAATTGTACTGACAACGAGATAACGTAAGGTTAAAAGAACTACGTCGCAAGCTCTCAAGTCTTTTGCCGTGTCGTTATCAAATTTATTATTGTCAAGAATTTGACATATAAGATGAAATAATCAAATATCACTGGGAAGGAGTTTTTTGTTTTTACAGTATAATAATGTATTATAGAAAGCTGGATTGATTCAAGTTAGGTTTTACTATTGCGTGATGCATGGCTTAGTTAAACATCGGAAATCCCATGTAAATTTTGAGGTGGCTAAATATTAGTGATCGACCGATATGACTTTTTTAGCCGATACCGATAATCGGCCGATACCGATAATGTCTTGGCCGATAACGATATATATCGGCATATCGGCCTTTTTTAATGTCTAAAATCTGAATATTCTGTAATATAATTTATAATTCTTTAACGTTCAATTTAAAATCACAAAAATAAAAACAAAAATTGCACTTTGGCAACACAGCAATAGGCGGTAATTTATGTGGCTCAGCGCCAAGTCATTGGTGAATCCCCTTAATTTGAATTTCTCGGTGAATCCCGTGCGTTTATTGCCGTGCATTCAGTATTGCATTCTTAAAGCAGATCGTTTTAAGTTCGATTATTTCTTGGCGTAATTTAGTTAATCTTTAACAAAGACATAATATTAATAGTTAATAATAATCCTATTGGAGTTTGGTGGAGTGCAAAGTAGCGAAATGGATGGAAAAAGTATTTATTGGAAATATTTCATAAAGAATAAATTATCCCCAGCAGATAAGAAATCCACCGCAAAATGTAAATTGTGTGACATAACCATTTCATTAGGGGGAGTGGGAAAATCGGCGAATACCTCAAACATGAAATACCATTTAGAGAAAAAACATCCTCAAGAATATTATAAATTGAAAGGGACTGATTCAAGCTCAGGTTAGTACTAAATTTTTATTTTCCAGTTCGCGTTATAAAAATATTTACCAACAATAGGACCTGCTCATTCAGGATTATATTATTATATAGGATTGAGGGGCAAACCACCCAGGAATTTTTTGCTAAAAATCTAGGGATTTATTTTATTAGAAATTTAGAGAATTTTAAGGGAATTTGTGTAAAAAAATTACTGAAAAAATCTGAAGAATTAAGTAATTTGTTGGGAATTTGGGGAAATTAAAGGAATTTGTGTAGGAGGGGGGACATTTTTCTTTTTCATCACTTTAAATTTAAATAAAAAAAAAATGTTTTAAGCTGCTATGGTTGTTTTTATACATCGGCCGATATAGCCGATATATATTTACATCTATCGGCCGATACCGATAATCGGCTCTCGGTATCGGTCGATCACTACTAAATATTGGCTCCTCTGTATATTGTAGAGAAAAATTGTATTATAATTTTTTGAAGAGGCCGATATAATAAACCCATGTGTGAAGTTTGAATAAATTTTAATAAGTCAATTCTAACTTATTCATTTAAATGTGATGGAAAAATTATGAAATTTTCATAGTTTAGGTAATACAGCAAACACCAGTAAATAATTTCCTGGTTAAAGGTCAATAATATTTCAGTTAAAAAAAATATTTTGCAAGTATTCTCTAATCATGAGAGAATTATGGGTAGGACAACCATCCATTTGATACCAGATCTTCTGATTTTCGCGCACAATTTCTTCTAGTGCGGGTTCAATTCGATTTTGTAGTAAGTCCAAATAGGTTACTGCTGTAAGGTTGCCTTGTGTCCTACAATTCCCGCTCAAACATTTACTTTTTGTGGATATTGCGTCCGGATATGAACAAGACAATGTTCATTTTCTTGGCTTCAATACCGGCAATTTTGAACATTTGGTTCGTTGCTGATGGTGAATGCACGTACATTCATCGGTAAAACGCAAAGAATCCCTATTATTTGCTCTTTCCATTACCTCAAAATAAAATACCATTCTTCGTTCTTCATCACTTAGTAGTAGTAGTAGTAGTAGTAACAAGATTTATTTTAGCAATACTGCTACAATATTATAAATTCTAGTTTTTTTAACAATAATTAAAACATTTAAAATTACAATTTTATGCACCAAAAATATTTTTAAATAAATTTTATCAGATATTTCGTTTTCTAAGTAATGATATATTTAAGGATTCTTTAAATTTACTTAAGGAATTTTGTTTCTTAATTAAAGAATCTAAATTATTATATTCGTGAAGTCCTTTAAAAAAGATTGATTTATATGTCAAATTTTTTGTCACTTTCCCTAAACAAAAATTTTGATTGCTTCTGGTTTGATAGTTATGATTTTCAAAGTTTTGCGTTATAATAGTTATTTATGTATCTAGGGAATTATAATGGTCTTAATTACCGAGGGCAAAGTTTACGTCCCGAGGGCCTTTGGCCCGAGGGACAGCAATTGCCCGAGGTAATTGAGACCCTTATAATTCCAGTGATACATAGATAATTTTATTTCTGACCGATTTTAGTAACATTTTGTTCATTTTTAAAGTGGAATAAATGTTTCAATAGATGACAATCAAATTGACATTAGATGTCAATCGTTTGATTTTATGTCAAATTTTTCTTAATATCCCAAGGGAGTTATGACCCTTATAATTCCCGCGTAACTAAGACGTTATAAGCTAATAATATACCGGTCAAAAATAAAGTCTTTTAAATGAGATGGTAATAAATTATTTTGAATTTTATAAATAAAAATACAAACTAGGAAAAATATTAAATTTCTTATATTCAACCATTTAAGTTTATTTAACATATAATTTATCTTGGTGTATTTGTCAACATTTAATATTATTCTCATCGCCTTATTTTGTAAAATTTGAAGTCTACTAAAAATTCCTTCATTTGCAGTATATAAAATTGTAGAGCAATACAAATAATGAGGTAAAATGATTGTGTTATATATTGTTTTTCTTGGAAATAAACTTTAATTTTTACTTACTCTTTTGAAATAATTAATTTTTTTTCCAATTTTAGATATAGTGTTTTCAAAATGAGCATCAGATTTTAATTTAAAATCCATTATTATCCCTAAATATTCAAAAGACTGAACTATTTCTAATTTTTGGTCATCTATAAAAATATTTATATTTTCATAATTTATATTATTTCCTATTGCCATAAATTTCGTTTTAGAAATATTTAATTTTAATTTATTTACTTTTAGCCAGTTTGATACCAATTTTAATTCAGAATTTAGACTATCTATGCAACTTAAAATATTTTTACCTTTTACGTATATTAAAGTATCATCAGCAAACATTTGAATATTAGTATTTGACAAAATATTTGGCATATCATTTATATATAAAATAAATAATAAATGACCTAAAATACTTCCTTGTGGTACACCGATATTATTAAATTCCCCTGTTGAAAATGTTTCATTTATTTTAGTTATTTGTTGTCGAAAATTTAAATAATTTTTAAACCATTTATATACAGTAGGTACCCCTTAAACCATACTGATATAATTTATTTAATAATTTATTTCTGTCAATAGTCTCAAAACCACGTTTAAAATCCAAAAATACTGCCAGAATGATTTCATTTTCATTCAACACTTCTCCAATTCGATGAAAATGTTGTCACTGACGGTACTTTTCGTTTTGTTAATGCCAAATAATCAGTTGCTGCTGTTTACCTAAACAATGAAAGTTTCGTAATTTTGCCATCACATTTAATTGAATAAGTTAGGATTGGCTTATTAAAATTTATTCAAACTTGGCACATAGGTTTATTATATCGGCATCTTCAAAAAATTGTTATACAATTTTTCGCTAAAATGTACACGGGAGTCAATATTTAACCACCTTAAAATTTACATGGGATTGGATCCTATGTTCAACTAAGCCAGGCATCACTTGGTATATGCGTATGGATTACGCCAAGGGTGTTTTAGGGGAAATAGTATATCTTTGTTTAATAGTAAGACATCGACAGCGACGCAGATATCACCCTACATATCCTGACGTTAAATCTGTTTTTCCGTTTAGTGACTTTTATATTATTAATTGTCTGCTTGACAACTTTGTCGGCCATCAAACGTTTAGCTAGAACCAACTATAGCTGCTGTGTGACAGAGCGGACATATCTCTGTCGCATGTTTTTGACGTATAAAGGAAGAAGATGGAAATTATTTGAGATCAAAGTTTTTAAAAGCTGTCAGATTTGACTCTAGACGTTTTTGAACGGTATTCTATTTAAAAATGTCGGATCATCGTGTGTTTATATTTCACTGTACAGTCTATACTGAATGTTTGAAAAATATAGGTACAGAGGAAACGAAATGTTTTAGACATTGTAAGGGGTTCGGTACGTAAAAAAACATTTTATCCTTAAACATTATTTTCGTTTTGTTTTTCAGAACTTTTTTTAAATATTATTGTTCAACATATTCTAAAGAATGTTGTGTAAAAATTTTATTTAAAAATATTAAATCTAAACGGAGTTATCCACAGTTTCATGAAAGGTCTTTTTCTAGCAGCGCTTTACGAAGATCAGTACTTTAAAAAATGAATTAAACAAAATAGCAGCCACTGGAAGTAAAGTAATACATTTTAAGGAAAAAAAAACGGTAATTTTTCGTATAAAGGGTGTCCCAACACTTTCACTTCCCCTGTATGTTTGAAAAAATAATATGAAAATAAAGAATAAAAATTGTGGGGTATAGGACCTTAGACCAGTGTTTATTTTATAATGAACTACCCACGCTCAATTTATCGTCTTTTTTTATTAGTTTCAACATGTTTTACGGTAATTAACAAAAATAAGGATTGTACTACTTAATTTAATAAATGCAAGTACTTAAAACGAAATAATTAAATAACTTTTAATTGGCTTATAATAAAATAATAAAATTTGGTGGGTGAGTCCATCATATAACGACCTTCAAAAAAGTCCCATACAATTTTCAGGGTAGCAAAATTTCCGGGATTTCCTATAGCCAGTCTGGCGGTGCACCATCAGAATACATTTGTTGTAGATAGGTATTAAAAATTGTACTATTGAGACATCCTGGAGAAATCCCACTTTTTACCAAGAACTATTTATCTTCATGTACAGGGGAGGAGATATTTAGGGCATAAATACAGTTGGGGCACTCTTGTATATAAGAAAGTATGGGTTGAAACCAGGGTTGGCAAATATCATGATATTTATATAAATATCAAATATCGGATATATATCCGATATATATCTGATATATATCAAATAATTTTTTTCAGCCAAAACAGATAAAATCATACTTATAGTAGAGCCAAGTAAAATCAAGGAAGTAGATATTTGAGTAAATATTTTTATTAAAACATAAATATTATTTCTAAACAGAACAAGCCTCGGAACAAGCATAAAAGCTAACAAAATAATAATAACAGATATTCACCTAGACAACAGATATTTACCTAGGGTGAATGCCTACAACAAAAAATAATCCCGAAAAAAAAATAATATAAATAACCATCAGCCTTATCAATGGTAAGTCATCGTCAGATTCGTCAGAATCGATGGAACGTCCCGGTAATTCTTCTGGTACAGTTCCTGCCCAAATCCAATCAATATTTTCTTTTTTATTTGTTTCTATTTGATTAGAGTATTTAAATAAAAACGTTAATTTTCCAGCTTTTTCATTTTCAAGCCTATTGCGTAGTTTCGATTGCACGAGTCCAAATGATGAAAAGGTTCTCTCAATGGACGCGGTAGACGCAACTGCAGTAAGCAGTTGTTCACATAAAGCCAGACAGGAAGTCTTTTTTATTTGGGCAATCCTCATCCTCAATAACAATTCTTTTCCACCACACCATAGGAACTATGTACCAAGCCAGTTAAATTACTAAATAGTGTTACCAACCGTAATACCAACCTAAACCATACAAAATTTGGCAGTAAATTAAAATTTATTTTTTAATAATAAATATCATGATATATATCGAGCTATAAATATCATTGATATATATCGTGATATATATCATGATATATATCAGTGATATATATCATGCCAACCCTGGTTGAAACTCAAAATCCTTGAATTAGGCACTAGTTTCTTATGTCCTAAAAGACATGTATGTTTTCATATTGATCGATTGAACGAATTTTGAGGAGTAGTGGTCACCGACTTTGAAACATAATATGGACTTTTGATATAAACGCGTTTAAAGTTTGAAGTACCTGCTTACAGCAATTGAAAGATGATGATTATTATTTTATATATCCAACAATGTTTGTCGAATCTTGCAGACAATTTTTTAAGTTTTATGAGAAAGGAACAAAAATTGATTTTTTGGAAATTTCTGACTGTACTCTAACCCCTTAAGTGTCCTGTTTGAAAAAACCTACTACCCAAACGCTCTTATGACCTAAATAGTACATTTTATTTTATTGCACTGGTGTTTCGAGTGTGATTTTCAAGAACTTGTTAATGTGTCAATATTAGGAAATTTAAGAGACGTTTGCAATATTCTAGTTTTAACGGTAATAGCGTGTACCTTAAACTCCGTTTTTAATTATTTATAGAGATAATTATTGATAATAAAGGATTTGTTACAAAGTGTATAATTTTCCTTAAACATTTGTATTTCCCTTTAGAATGTTAAAAAATTATTAGGCCAATAACAACATTGAAGTTTTTTAGATATTTGAATTGAAAATAAATAGTTCAGGAACGTAAAGAATATACATTTCCTAAGATTTGTCTGCTCCCTTTCGTCAGACTTATCTCCAGGATTTTAGTTGTCATCTTCATTCAATTTCACAAATGATTGCAAAGTCTGTTATGTGCGACATCTAGGAAATTATCGAAATACTCTGTATTTTCAATGAGGAAAGTGACGATTATCACATAAAATTGCAAAACAAAGAAATATATACAATTTCGTAATAATCAAAAAGGTTTACTTATATATAAATACAGTCTCAACTTAATTATCTCAATAAAGCAACATTAACATTTTCGCTACACAAAATTACTTGGGTAGTTTCTTCAATTCATGCGTTAGCCAGACTGCAGTCGATAATAGTATCAACGAACAACTCTGATGGCTGGCAGCTGTGAAGGTGGGTACATAGGTGAGGAGGGTTGTTATACCAAGAGCAACCTAAAAATTGTCCCTTAATTATTGTAAACTCCACACATCCCTGTGGAATGACCTCACTAAGGTCGTGATTCCCTATAATATGATGGTGTTTTTACGTAAGTTGGGTAGACTCTGGTTAGTAGTTAAGAACGTAGGTTGGTAGTGACTAGTTTGTTTACCTGTGTATATCCCACGACAGTCAAAGCAGTTGCCGCCAGATAGGCTCTCCTAGGCAACACTCGTTTTTTGCTCATCCACCAGAGGGCAGTTATAAGTCCCAAAGTTGTCGTTCCCAGTATTCTGTGATCGAATTGAACCGTCGTAGGGTTCTCTGTAAAGTTTGATAGTTTCGGAGAGTACGCCATGATGTCGTCGGGGATCCATTTGTCGGCCATTTTGGGGAAGGAGTTGTAGACGAGGCCTGCGTCAAGACCGGCCACAAATGCACCTAGGAATAAAAATATAGATAGGTATGTATGCAAAATTGACTGTATCATCGGTAAAAGTACCGATTGTTATTTCTGCCTATGTTGATAGATCAGAAGTGTACAGTATATAAGGCAGTTCCTGGGGAACTCCTGGTTTGGTGGGATAATTTACAAAAATAGCTGGTCGTACTTTGTTTTTGAACTATCAAGATGCTTTAGTACTTCAGCAAAAACATATCGTGCACTTTATATAGTAATCCATCATGCCAGACCTTGTCAAAGGCCGGGCTTACGTACAAGCAGACAAATATCATATTACGCATTAAAACTACTTTAGATATTCCTTGTAGGCATAATAGGTCTGACCAATAAGATTAGCTTAGAGACAGCTGAAGTCGCTTCTGCATCTTTTACACTGTTGGTAACTTGGAATTAAGTTGCGGCTATGTCTCGTCTCATACTTATGTAGACTTCGAATCAAGTAAAAAGAGGTCACCGCGTCATCTGTCTACGCCACGGATTTATCGATCTCGGGCGACACGAGACAGGTACATTTGCAAGTCAAGATCTTTATAGAAATAAAATAGAACCATGAGACCAGACAGTGCGGACACTCCTACATAGAATATTAAAAACTCTACAAACATTCTAGATCAGAGAAAGAGAGGAAGACTGTTAACATAAGAAACAATTTTAATTTGAGAACATATTAGTGCTACGCGGGAGATGTGAACATGACAATTTAACAGTGTGTTAAACATTTATCAAGTCATCCGACGTAGTGGTTCCTAGAAGATCCCCCAAACAAAAGAAAGGGCAAGTATGACCGCTTCCAGGAGGAGGAGAAAGCTGAAAAGGAAAATTGGTAACCAGAATCCAACGTTCTCAATATTTAACACAAATATTTTAGGTTGAAGTCTAACAAACCGACACACGAAAACACATTATTTCTTAATAAAAACGTGGCATAACAGAGACCTAGACGGAACTGGAAAAAGACTTGTGAAAGATCTTAAACAGATAAAAGTGTAAAGCTGGAGGGGAAAGGCTGAAGAAAGAAGAATGTGGACGTAGAAGGCCTGTAAACGCATCAATATACACAAATCGAATCATAGGACGTTCGCTTTCGCTCGAATTTGGCTTGTGGACCCATTTTTTCCCGAATTTGCATTTTAGTCTAAATGCCTACAGTTAGCATAGGCCGCAGACTGCCCTTCATTGCATTCGGAAAACCCTCATTACTCTGAGACAGAGAGACATATGATTGCCTAATCACTTGTCACAGTCAGCAAAATTACGCTTCACCTAGTCTCTTGTAACATGCATCTGTGTGGGCATCCCACCGCAGTCCCTTATCTAGATGCACTCTCAGAAACTTATCACTCACTTCACACCTGAACTTTCGTCCTCGCCGTGAGCTACTCGAATTGAATTGACTGTGCCTTGGAGGTGCTACGAAAAAGTTGATTAGATGGAAGCCATTGCTCAGCCCGCAAGAGTGCACCCCCACAGTGCCTCAAGGTTCCTTCCAGAGCAGGTGTCATCAGCAAAGAGGGTGTTATGAGCACATGAATAAAATAAAGGTAAGTCATTAATGTATTTTAAGAATAGCGGAGACCCAAAAATCGAGCCCTGAGGTACTCTCTAATACATACCCTTCCCCTTGCTGACTCCACCCTAGCGACCAGCACCACCTGCCGACGGTGAGAGGTAACTCCTTGATGCCATCGTTGGTATTATAGCGTTTAAGTGTAATTTAGAAAGAGCATCGTGCGGTACACAATCGAACGCCTTATTCAGGTCACAAAGCCTGCTGGCCCACGGTCTTATAAGCAATTTTGTTGAGCCAGATATCGGTCTTTTGCTCGTTTTTTTCTAGTTTCAATTTTGAATTTGATTTTCTTCTCATCTTCTTCTGTTTGGGTCTTATGTGCTTTTGAATTTGTAGGTAGCAAACTTATTGAACGATCTGATGACCCAGCATTTGGGTTCTTCTCTGGTTCTGGAAGATAATTTCAGCCTATTTTAACATTTTGGACCAATGTTTTAATCTTATGATGGTATTAAAGATGTAAAGAATTGGCAATATCGGGATTTCCTCTCTATAGCATCACCTGTTTATAATTATTGGGCAAGGTGTTCAGTCAAATTATTCGTCTTCGAATATAGTAAAAAAAAGTGCATCAACTGGCGATTTTATTCATATCAACCAAAGTTTATTACCTGGTTTGGACTTTTCCATCGCTTCCTGAGAACCTCGTATATATCACATTTTGGTATTACTTTGTCGGGTGTAAAGCAAATTGCAAAGTAATATAGGTAGCATTTGTGAAACTTAAAGTCCATGTTCTGGTCTCTAGCACTATAAGGAAACATCACTTTAAATAATGCGATGCTTTCTGTACACGATCTGTAACTATAGTTTTTAATCCATATAGATTTAAAAACCAATATAATAATTATGCATACATTCAATTTTTCTGTGGGGGTGAGACAAACTGTAAAACAGTGTTGCTCTAAGACTACAGTCATAAATCCGGGTGTCTTGCAGGGCTCAATCCTGGGCACTAGCCTCTTTTTGTGTCTCAGCTTGCTGATGGTGCAGTTGTGACTGCCGAATCACTGTCGCAGTTGTCAAACATTGGTTTGAATCTAACTATCTCAAACTCAATGTTGAGAAACAAACTTAATTACCTTTAAAAAATCGGGACTTCCTGATGCTCCTTTGTATGTTCCTCTCGGTGACAAGCCAACCAAACTAAGTTTGATAAGATAAGATATAATCTTGCCATAACCCCGTATAACTCAGCATTTTTTGAAAAAGAACCATATTATAGGGCAGTAAAAGGATATCAGATGCTCCCAAAGTCAATCAGAGATAAAGCCTGTCCAGAGATATAAGAAAGTTACACTTTGTCTTTGAATGGGATTATCCAAGGGTGGCCATAAACAAACAATGAATGCATGAATAAATGCAGGTAAATTATGGTCCGTACTTAAAAATGTCTTAAAGTAAACTGCAAATCCGGAAGACGTAATTTCATTATTAAAGTAATAGTTTGGTGATTTTAAACCCATTTTTACCTGATTCAAAATGAAAGGGTTAATCCCATTAAACAAATTATGTTCTAAAGACTATATATAGCCACTATAGTTCAAATCAAATCAAATTTCAAATTAAATTTATTTTGCCAAGATACTTTACAATAATGGTTACAAAACTTTTTTACAATGTTCTAGAGCACAATATATCCATAGGATTTGTGTGTGCACTAAATACCTTAAATAAGTATATATCTAAATCTAATCTTTATTTAGCAACAGCTTTGTAGTGTAGACAATACTTGTAACATTTTTACATGAATTCATTTTACAGTATCATAGAATATATTTATTCTTGAGATGTACCAATTTTAACGCTAAACTGGATTTATAATAAAACTGTATAGTATAGTATTACACAGAGATTTTACATAAACCATGGTATTTTTTCACAGATCTTATGAAAGTTAGAAATAATCCAATCATTTATTTTGTGCTTTATTTTTGGATACCTGTCCTTTTTCAAGTGTGGCGGCATAAGGTTTATTATTTTAGGCATAACATACGAGATGTGTCTCTGGGTAGAGGAAGATAAAGTGGGTGGTAAGTATAAATCATTGTGTGTAATAGACCTTGTATGTATAGGGTGGTTGACATAGTTTTTTAAAGTCCTATTCTTACAACCAAAACGTATAACATTCTTAATATAAAGTTGCCTGATGCTTAATACGTTTACTTCTTTAAACAGTTTTTCTGTGGGATACATTCTGGTCTTAAAGAGCATGATCTTCAAAATATACCTTTGCGTTATAGTTAGCGGGTAGAGAGTGTTGTTACACAGTGCACCCCAAACGATGATGCCGTAAGACAGGACAGATTCAACTAGAGCTTGATATATAATCTTGAGTATTCCCAAAGGAACCACATGGCGTAGGTCATAAAATTTGTAAAGCAAATTCCTTAGTTTTTTATTAGCGAATTCTATATGATTATGCCATGTCATGCACTGATCAAAATATATGCCTAAATATTTGATATTATCTTTTCTATTTATTACTTGACTACATGTACAAGGAAGGTTATTTATATGGCAATCTAGTTGGTGTAACGTTATGGTCTGAGCAACAGGCAAATCTCTACGAGTCTTTGAAAAACACAGAAAGTGCGTTTTATCGATATTAAGTGTTAGTAAATTTGAATCTAGCCAGTGTTTAATTTTCGACAGTTCTAAGCTTAGTAATTATTCTTACTTCGTGTGTAATACAGCGTTTGTTTAATCGTGTGTGAGTCATTGAAAATATGTGCGAGCCCAATGTATCTCAGGAGATAACCCTGTCAAAAAGCAGAAAACATTTTTCTGTGGAAACTAAGGAAGTTATAAACAATGTTTATTCAACTCTCATTGAACGTGCGGTCAGCAAGCAGCGTTAGAAGAAACGGCCACGTTAACAAAAATTCCAACATTAACTGTATGGAAAATTGTGAATAATCCCATTTTAGCGAGGAAAAAAAGAACCGATAGTGACATTTTCTCGAAGGTAGATGGAAGTGATCAAGATATAATACGGCGTAAAATTTAAAAGTTATATGAGGAACAAAGCGTGCCTACATTAAATAATTTAATTAAGAGGCTCGAAAAAGATGAAGTCTGCGGTAAATGTGGCAGAACAACGTTATGGAAGTGTATCCAACACATGGGTTTAAGATTTAAAAAAATTAACAAAAGACAAGTTTTAATGGAATCCATTAGAATTCGGGAGTGGCGATCTGAATATCTACAAAAAATTAGTATTCACAGAGATCAGCAAAGGCCGATTATTTACTTGGATGAAACCTGGTTCGACACATATTATACCCCGGAAAAAGGGTTGGGTTGACTCAAGCCGCAAGTATAAAACAAGCGCGCCATAAAAAAAGAGGTAAACGAATTACGATGTTGCATGCTGGATCTAAAGACGGATGGATTCCAAATGGACTTTCTCTGTCTGCAAAAAACATAAAAGATTTTTCTCTGGATTACCATGAGGACACCACTGCTGATTTATTTGAAGATTGGTTTGAAAACAAGCTAATTCCAAATATACCTCCGAATAGCGTAATTGTAATGGACAATGCAAGCTACCATAGTAGGCAGTTGACCAAGACTCCCTCCTCAAATGACACAAAAGCAACAATCCAAAACTACATGTATGAAAAAGACATTTATTTTCAGGAAGATTACACCAAAAGGCAATTAATTGAGGTTTTACAAAGTTTAAAACTACAAAAGGAATACTTCTGTGATACTTATGCAGAAAATCTGGGGCATACAGTTTTAAGGCTTTCCGCCATATTTAATCCCATCAAACATGTTTGGCACCAACTGAAATCTGCCATTCGTCGTAACAATATTTGCCCTACTATTAACTCCAGTGTACTTGAGCTTATAGAAACTGAAGTTTTTAACATCCCTTCACAAAGTTGGGCAAGTTCTGTTACACATGTTGAAAAATCCTATATCCATACACAGATGATGATAGCGATAGTGATATTGATATATTAAGTGAATAATTATTATAAGTACCTACCGAATAATTTGTATATTTTTGTAATCATAAATATAATTTTTAATAATAAAATAACTTGTAATTCCACATTTAAACATAAATAAAATATTATTTAATGTCTTACCTATTTTTATTACAAACCACGATTAAATTCTAAGCAAAATACGGACCTGTTCGGCCATATTTCAATTTTACAGCTGGCCCGGGTCCTTCCTAATAGGGATCAGTTAGTCACTTTCTTATATCTCTGAACAGACTTTATCACAAGTGCTGTACGGGAGCCGGGAAATTATGCCTTTGAAAAACAATAGTACTCATTCAACTTTCTGTCTTGATTTATGTATTTTTGTACATTTTTTTGTTTACAGCAGTTTGTGATTTTGCTAAGTTGTTTTTTATAATTATTACTGTGTCAATTTTAATTTTTTTAATTAACCTATGTTTCTAAAGGATCTAAGATCTATGTTTTTGACGTTGCGCTTGCATTGTAAAATGATTTGATGGCAATAAAGACAAACTAAACTATAACTTGAGTCGCAATGGACGTTAGTTGGTATGAGATAAAGTATTAGGTACCTAAGTACCTGTATATTTATGGGTTTATCCAAGAAATTTCCATTACTTATTTTGTTGAGAATCTCTTGAATTCCCAGGTAAAAATTCTAATTCCCTGACTCTCTTATTGTGACTTTTGTTCTTACCTGACACAGCTGTCAAAAATACCATGCCCTTAGTCGTATGCGCCAACATCCTGAACTTTCTGCTCGCTTTCACAATTGCGGCGCCGCCAATTTTTACTGTTTCAGCTGGCAATAGATGGTCCAGCGCCGACCACAAGAACAGCGTGTAAAGTCCGAAAGCGAGAGCGAGATGGGACGCCAATCGGTACTGAGAAACTCTCGGGATATCGTTCGGGTCCTGAAAACGGTCTTCCAGGCCTGATTTTACCATATACCAACCCATAAGACCCTAAAAAAATTAACATGACAGATAGTTTGTCTCCGGCAGACCTTTCGACCGTTATAGGATTTTGTAAACGGTAAGAGATTCGGCTTCCTTTCGTCGGATTCTATAGCCTTACTGACGAGCCGTTATACGGTCAAACACGTCTGGGATTGAATCCGAGAAAAGGACAATATCTCTGATGTTTTACGTTTATTTCCGGAGATACACAGAATTGTAGTTGTGCCTCCCAATTTAAACTGGGCTTTATCTCCTAACGCTTGTGTAAGACTGTACTGATAAGCGACAAATCTCTTCCACCGTTTCACCTTATAAATGTCAAATAAATAGTCAAAATTACGATATTTTTACACAAAAATCATTTTGCGCGCAGTGACGTAGAGAACGAAAATTACCTGCGCGCCTATTAAGGTACCAAAGGCCACCACTCGCTTCTTCATGCCCGGGGTGAATCTACCCCTAGCCCAGAAGTACGCCGCTGGAATCAAAAACACCCCTCCGATGAGTCTGCCCCATTGCCTGTGACCATATTCCATATGCCATATAAATTTGAATTCTGACACAGTCATTTCTCTATTCTTACTAAAAAACAATGTCTTACTTGAAAATATAAAAATCAGTTTGGGCATAGACCAACCTACACTATGGTTTGGGTCAATAAAAGAGAAAATATATTTTTTTTAATCTTCTCACGCAAATATTTTGAACACCAGACACCAGACCATAAAATCATATTTAGGGGGTTTTAATTCTCGAGATAATTATTATTTAATCCTATAATAATTTCCTAATTCTCCCGCGCGCCTGTTAGGTCATGTTTATTTTTGGCGTGAAGAGCAGCTGATACCAGGGACGATGCCGGATTGAGCCTAATTAGTCGTTACAATATTAAAATGTTGATTGAATATACTTGCGTTATTAATCAATGCTCCTATAACCATAGATAGCACAAGCCATTCATAAATGCTATACATAAACAACTCATTTTCCTAATCATCAGCAGAATAATTTTACAAGACAGACGGACAATATACCTCTACCTATTCCTCGCCTGAGCCTCATTAGGGACTTGTTTATTTATAATGGCATAAAGATATATAACCACATGAGCTTGGAGAGAAGAAATAGCCAAAACCTTAAACTGTTTCGGAAGAAATTAAAGGCCAAGCTATTGTCAAGAGCATTTTATAATATAGCCGAATTTTTTCAACAAAATAATATACAATCTTACTTTTTTAGATTTGTAATAATGGTTTTTATTAGACTAACGTTGGTTATTCTAAATTGTAGTTTATAGCAACACAACATGTATGTTATGTTGGTACTTTCGTTACCATTTTTAGCTCAAAATTGTTTACGTGTGTGAAGTGTAAAGGTTAGACATAAATAATATTTATTATTAACTGCACATCAGTTATGAAGTTAAAACATGTGATAAACTCTTGATTGTACCTTATTCTATTATTATGTATTCATTGTTAATGTCTTACTCCCAATTCTTTAAGTCAACTGTCGCAACTCAGTTGTCTAAGTTATCATCCTTTGTCGGTGACGGCCTGGCTGCGTGGTAGCATTCTCGCTTCCCATGCTACAGGTACCTGGTTCAAGCCCGGGCTGGCCCAGCAGACTTTTTTCAGTTTGCAGGGCCCAGGTCACCAGACTACGTAGTGTTGCGCATGCAACACACACCGACAAATTCTCAACGGCACTTTAGTCTAGTAGGTACTCTAGAAACGGCATGTTGTCGAAGGGGGACCCTTGAGCCAAATGAAGGATGATCAGTGGTGCGGATGGTGTATCTCGGACACTGCCTGATATTTGTATGGTTGAGGTAAGAACCTTGACCAGAGAATTGGCGGCGGAGTCTCGAGTGCACGGGTCTGATGCTGTCCCGGATGGTTCGAGGGTCCCCGCGACATACATAACTCTCTTAGCTGCACACAAGGACGTGTAAGGACCCCCTCGTCGAGGTTTGTGGTGAGCAAAGAGACGTTAATTATAACAAGACCGTAAATTACTGTGCCGAGAATAACATCTGTCGGTTATATTGTGGTTCGGAACTCACGTTAAACTGTAGGTTCCATCTGGCTGACATTACCCAGACGTTAAAACGGGGTTGGCAAAAAGGGTCAAAACTGGCCTACTTGCTTGGCGTCAAAGCCTCCCCGTCCACTACTACTACTACTACTACTATCATCCTTTGTCAATAAGATTTATCTATTATGATACCTCTTAGACAATAAAGCACTTGCATTAATTTAAAGATGTGCTGACAAAATCGTTTGTACCAGAAGTACGCCGCTGGAATCAAAAAACCCCCCCACATTTCTTGGGGGGCTGATACTATTTATATTTTATTGACCTCTTGATGCTTTCTGCGGAACCCAGGTTGAGAAACACTTTAGATGATTAAGGATACCTTAGTGTTGACTTAAATTTGGACAGTGAGTTAGATCCTCACTTTTTCCTTTATCGTACTTCTGTTCAGACAGAAAAACTTCTTGGGTGGGTTTTTACTGTGTTTTGGCTGCTTTTCTTATTTTTTTAACATTTGTACATTTGTAGTTTTCGTCAAATGTCTTCATGTGCATGTCATTGTGTAGTACTCTTGTAGGTGCGTTTGTAATAATTCGTAGTATTTTGTTGATTCTATTTAAAACAATTCTGCAATCTGGAGTGAAGGTAAACAATTTTTCTAAATAAAAAAATTGATTTCTTCAAAAACCGAAGAAATAATTTAAATGCCAGTACTCAAAGAATTATAAGAGCCCAATTTACCAGATCTTATCACTGCCACTTTGTTAATTGCAAAATGGCTATCACGTCGCTGTCATTTTGAAAGTAAATTTCAACTTGAATGTCGTTAAAAGGGTAATTCAATTATTGTGCAATACAGGTTTTCATCTAAAAATTTTCATTGTCGCCATTTTTCCCATAACTTACTATTTAAACTCTGGATATTGCTGATATTTGGCAAATTCTTCCTCCCACTCTTGCTGAGTTCTGGGCATTTTTTCACCTAAAAGCTTCCAAGTGACCATGGAAAGACCCGACTCTGTCAGTCTGGTTACTCCCCCTAAAATATAGTATTTATTGTTCAGTTAGGAGAAATAGTGATAGTTTTAATGGACATACTTTAAAGAAAGTTAGGCTGTGAAAATATGTTATAAATTAAACTTAACAGGAATGAAAAGCAAAAAAGAAGTGAACAAATTTAATAAAAAATTTTAGAAACAAAACATATATTTGTTTTTGAATTTTTTTTAGACTGATGAAATACCAATTTAAAACCCCAATAAATAGAACTATTTTCTCTAAGCCCAAAAATTACATATAAAACAGGACAAAACACAGGGTAAGGTAAAAAAAACAATTCAGTTCTATGGATTTTTATTATAAACATTTTTTCATAATGTTATGGTTAACCCATTAAAATAAATAATATAAAGAGTGTTTAAAAACTTAAAAAAATCACAGCTGAACAATAATCCATCAGCCTTTTTCTTTTAAACCTTCAACCAGAGTCATAAACTTAAAACACACACAACCAAACATTTACTTAATTTAAAATTGTTAATGAAAGTGGGTTTCAGCTTTTTTGGACAATATGTCAAATAAATGGACGTTCAAACATAGTGTGTTATCTTTAGTGTCAGAAGATGAATGTCCTGAATACGATACAGACTAAGTGTCGAAATGTCGGCTGTTCATTCTTATTTGATAGTAAGATACATTCATATCTATGACAAATTAAAATAGTTTAGAAACTAGCAGGTAGGTATATGTAATTCTTACCGCTGTTATTTTTATAATTTAGAAATAAGCTGTAGTATAAATTATTTTGAATAATACCATCATAATTAATATAGTTTAAAAAAGCGGAAATTCTCCTTCATTAAAAATACATGTAGTGGATGAAATTACACAAACTTAATGTCAATTATATTGTTTTACAGGAAACCTAAAATGTGCCTAACTAGAGGACTATGTAATACAACTTTTAGGTACATGATAATTCACTTATGTACTTAGTAAGCTTGTGTAATTCCTCTCAAGTTCCTCTAGTTTTTTCAACAATTTCCTGAATGACCTTATAAATGCTTATTAATATACCATAATAAATGCTTATACCTAAAACTACTGCTACGAAAACCATCCCGCTGCATGTTAGTAGCCAATATCCAACTGCCTTTTTTCCCTTTTGTGACGAATCCGATGCTAATCTTAAAGATATTGTTCCACTGCCTCGCTGGAATGCCTAAAAATAAAAACTTTTTGGTAATTCCCGTTCGAGTTTTGTCTCAATCTATAATGGAGTTGGACTAGCCCAGCCAACCTACCTTAACATTATTGTGCCCCAAAAGTTGCCTTCTACAGACCAAATTTGCATAGCTACGTAAAGGTGTTTTATTTATGGTTCTTGAAGCCAAACCGAAAAACTGTGGTATTCTTGTGGCTGAAACGCCACATACTCTGGATATGCTTAACATATCTATGAACTACTATTTATCAACATTTAAATACACAAAACTTTAAAAATTTAATGTTGTGTGCGCATAACCACACATTTTACAATATTTTGATTAGGAGATCAAGGCAGTGGCTCGTAGTCCGTCGAGCAGTTGGCGTATTATATATGGGCTTTCCGTTTGTCTCACGGACGGCAAAATAAAATACGCCTTCCGCTTGACGGACGGAGTATTTAAAGACTGACGCCGAATCAGTACCTTAATTATTATTATTGTTTACTATTGACCTCTGTATTTAAACCTTTATCTATGATTTTCACAAATAGTAAAATCTTGTATGATGTTTGGTGGATGTATATAACTTGTTATTTAACTATAAGGAATATTCATGAAGTGAAATGATGTATAGATTTGCTGCATAAACTTTTCAATGTTGCTTATCTTCCGAACTAAAGCCTCCAAACTTTCGGTAAGAGAATCATGTCAGATATTCCTGCAAGTAGTATCAAGATTGAATTAGTAGAAACTCCAGAATGTAACGCTCCTAAAACTGCCATGCAGTGGAAAGATGAACGCACAGAAATCAAATGTGAAGTTAAACAAGAGAATATTTCAAGGTAAAGAAGAATTATTTTCATAAATGCAGAATATGCTTATAAATATAAACACCATAATAGGTACTCCTATTTTGGAGCGAAACAATCAACAAAAGTCATTTTATATCCTTTTGTTACTTTTTACAAATATGAACAGCAGCCAGAAAAAGAAGACGATATCATAATAGTTAACAGTTTAAAAAATGATATTATGGAGGAATTGAAATCAGGGGAGTATATTATGAAACATAAAAGTGGCACCCAAGGGTATGTACCTATTTGCACATATAACACACACTGAAAGATTATCTACACATTTTTCCTATAAATGAATAGTATTCTGTGGCCTAAACATAGGAATTTCACATTTTTAATTATGATACAAAAAGTCTTTGTTAAACAACCTGACACACATATACAATTGAGTTCTCTCAGTCTAATAATATTGTATCTGACTAATTGTAAAAAGTACCTTGTTTTAATTAAGTATAAACACTCACCAGAGAAGTTTACTAGAACCTGAACTATTAATTAATAATTGTCTTATATGAGTAGGTATGAGTTTAAAAACATTACCAGTATTGGACTGTATGTACAAATGTGTCTTTTTTTTTGGTTTTTTTAGTTCTGAAGCAGTGGCTGCTCGTCCATTAGGGCACTGGGGCACGTGCCCCATCTAGAAAAATCACCTAGAAAATTCCCGAGGTATAAAGGTATAACTATTATTAAGTAAACTCTTGATATTTCGCACTACATTATTTGTTGAACGGGCAACATACTATGAACGAACGGCAACCGGGCAACGTACAACGAACGAACATAGGCACCTGGCACACTATTGTGAGCCCCTGCATGCTTCTTTGTTTTAAATCGTATGCGAAATAAGAACAGAGTACTGGATAATAGTAAATTACTGTGGCCTGTGGCTATTCGTTCAGCATTATACGGCAAGTCTGGGCACAGCCCTCTCTCTATGACGTATAATTCGTCACGTGTCATCCCGCATTTCGTTTCTTAGATCAGAGTTCACAGTTCAGTTTAACTGATTTAACCCGCGTGGCGTGACCGGCGTATATCGTATTTGAGTGTTTGTAAACCGAAACAGGTGTCTAAAAATATAAAAATCGATTTATTTCTTGATTTTTTAGTAGTTTGGTTATTGAGTTTCGAATTTAAATATTATACATAATCACTATGAATTCTGTGAACTATATAATAAATAATAATTTATCGTTTGAAGACCGCGTACGGATAAAAAACCTAGGACGGCCATTGCCAGATTTAACTATTACACAAACTAACGTTACCAAAAATCGTACATTTAAAAGAAACTTTAATAGAAATATTTACGCGAAGTGCAAGTGGATTTGTGGCTGTGAAATAACTAACAAATTATTTTGTTTTCCATGCATTTTAACTAAAAAAGAGAGTGATACGGGGTGGACAAAGGAAGGTATGTGCGATCTTAAGCATTTAGACAATAAAATTAAATTGCACAATATTTCTGAAAGACATTTAGCGAATGATTTTGAAATAAATATGTTAGGAAGGGTAGATATAGGTAGTCAGTTAAGTAGTGTTTATCGCGATTCAATTAAAAAACATAATGAAGAAGTAAAAAAAAATCGTTCCGTATTATCGAAATTAATTGACTGTATAAAATTTTGTGGGGCATTCGAGCTTGCGTTACGCGGCCATGATAAAACCTCACAATCCGAAAACCCGGGAATTTTTAAAGGACTTGTTAATTTTTTCGCCGAAATCGATGTCATTTTAAAGCAGCATTTGGAAGAAAAAACAGTTTTTCAAGGCACATCAAAAACTATTCAAAATGAAATTTTGGAATGTATGCTAAATGTATGTCGAGAGGAAATAAAAAAACAAATTAATAGCGCTAACTACCTAGCAATTCAGGCAGATGAAACCACTGATACCTCCAATAAAATGCAAATGGTTCTAGTATTTCGTTACACATTAAACGGTAATATTTTTGAAACATTTTGGGGGTTTTCAAATCCTGCCAACCATACTGCTGACGGTATTTCTAAAGAAATTTTTAGTGTATTAAATGATATAGAAGTTTCAAAACAACCTGAAAAACTAATAGCGCAAAGTTACGATGGCGCTTCTGTCATGAGCGGTTCTATAGGAGGAGTTCAAGCAAAAATTAATGAGATTTATAAAAATGCAAAATTTATTCACTGCTACGCACATCAATTAAATCTAATAATACAGAACTATACATCTAAAGATAAAATGCTTAGAATATTTTTTGCAAATTTATCTGGCTTTTCGACCTACTTTTCGCGATCTGCCAAAAGAACTGCGATTTTAGACAGAGTTGTCCAAAAACGACTACCACGGTCTGCCCCAACGCGCTGGAATTTTACTTCAAGGTCAGTAACAACAGTTTACACGAACAAAAATGATTTATTGACATGTTTGGAAGAAATTCTTGATTCTGAAACTGATCAAAATTCAATTAATCAAACTCAAGGCCTCATTAATACTTTGACAAATAATAATTTTAACTTTTGGTTATTTTTCTTTAATAAAATAATGCCCCACGTTGACATTTTGTTTCAACAACTACAGCGTAGAGGCCTAACTGCTTCTGTAGCGAAGGAGAATTTAAATAATTTTACTACTGCAATTCAGCAGGTTAGAAATAACATTGATGTATACATAACTCAAGAATTTCATAGTAAAAATCCCTTGGAAAATCCAGAGATATGTTCTAAAAGAAGAAAGATTGACTATGGTGATAACATAAGAATTTCGAAAGAAGTTTGCGATATCATTGTAATGCAAATATTTGAAAGGTTTAAATTTACCACTCATTTAATTATAGCAAATTTATTTGAATTTGAAAAATTTCAAGGATATCGTTTAAATTTTCCCCATGAAATTGTAAAAAAACTTTCTGAAGTGTTTCCTGATATAAATTTTTCTAAATTAAAAAATGAGCTAGCCGTTATTTACTCTCGTGAAGATTTCAAGGAACATAGTGGTGTACTTGCTCTATTACAGACTTTTATTAAAAATAATTTGTCTGAAACATTTTCTCAAACTCAAACTCAAACTCAAATATGCTTTAATGTCTCAAAATTTGAAATTTCATTGACAAAGCGTTGACAAAAAAAATGTACATAGTAATAAAAAATATTGATCATATATTAGTTTAAAGCCCTAAATGTACTATAATAAGATTTGGCACCCAAAATCAGGACATCATAAACTATCTGTCAAAAAAGTCAGTCAAAATATTATATAAAGAGAAAAAAAAAAAAACAGAAAAATAACACTCAACAATTATGGAATATGAAACAGACAATAAATTAAATTTGGGAACAAACGACATAAAAATAACACTTTTCATCTTCCTCCTTGCATTCTTCTCTCTCTCTACCCTTTAAAGCGTGTCATCATAGTACTCTTGGAGGTTGTAATATGCTTTACTTGCTAGCATTTTTGTAACTAATTTTTTAAATAAACTTAATTTGGCCACATTTCTGTAAGTCTGTGGTAAATGGTTATAAATTTTGATGCTCTCGTAAATTATCGAATTTTTTACAAGGGTTGTCCTAGGGATGGGTAGCGAAAGCCTTCCGGACTGTCGCGTCTGATATGACTCAGGTGTATCAGAAACATCTCGAGACCGTCTTTTATGGACAATACATGCGGTTTCCAGTATCAATAAACACGGTAAGGTTAAAATGTCCAATGATAAGAACAAAGGTCTACAGTGATCCCTAGGTTTCGCCCCGCGCAGATATCTAATAGCTCGCTTCTGAAGCACGAAAACAGAGTTAAAAAGCTGTTTACTGCAGAGGCCCCAAAAAACGATTCCGTATCTCAGCCTAGAATCTATCAATGAGCAATACACCATTCTTGCGGATGACACACCCAACTCACCAGAGACCACCCGCACAGCATAACACGCAGAAGCTAATTTTGAATTAAGGTTAACTATGTGTTCCTGAAACTTCAGCCTGTCATCCAATGTGATACCCAAGAACTTAATATAAGGTGCACTGTGCACTATTTGGTCGTTAATAGTAAGCGAAGCCAATGATGACTTGAATGACATTATGTTAGTCTTTTTTATATTAAAGCATAGGGAGTTAGAATCACACCACTCCTTTATACGCTGAATATCGCGAGAGATGATGTTTCTCATATCCTCAGTCTCCCTCCCCCGCCAGAAAATCGTTGTATCATCGGCAAACAATGTAAATTTACCCGAAATGCTAAGAGAAGCCAGATCATTTATGTAAATAAGAAACAATAAAGGACCCAACACGGATCCTTGAGGGACTCCTCGGGCAATATCCCGAATGGCCGATCGCACCTGATTGCACTGCACCAGCTGCTTCCTTCCGGAAAGGTAGGATGCGAACCACGCCAGCGTTCTACCGCGGAACCCATAACGCTCTAGTTTTTGCAGCAGCGTCTGGTGATTGACACAATCGAAGGCTTTCGAAAAATCACAAAACACTGCCGCCGCAACATCATCCTCATTCAAACACAGATAAACACTCTCCAATAAAGAAAATATCGCGTCGGTCGTAGACCTAGAGTGTTGAAAACCAAACTGTGCATCCGTTAAAATTTTAAATTGTGAGAGGTGTTCCAAGATCCTACTTTTTACAAGTTTTTCCACGACTTTGGAAAGTGATGATAATAATGATATTGGACGAAAATTTGACGGATCATCAAGGTTACCATTTTTATGAATAGGCACAACAAGTGCTGTTTTTAGGCAATCGGGAAAGTAGCCCACTCGAAATGAATCATTTATAGTTCTTACAAGGGCTCGCAGCACGCAATCAGGAACGCTCTGTAGAACCCTAATAGATAGACCATCAAGTCCTGAGGAGTGTTTATTTTTTATTTCAGATAGAATTTTTTTTATCTCCAGAACGTTAGTGCCATACAAAACAAATGTATCGGGGATGTGTACGTTTTCCAAATAAGTTAAAGCGTCGCAAGATGGTTTTAAACCTGCGGTCAGTTGCTCCGCGATTGTACAATAAAAAGTATTAATAACGTTTGGATCCATTTCAATTTTAGATTGAATTAAGTTATTCTTGCCTCTCAGATCGTTTACTATTTTCCAGTTTGCTTTAGTTTTATTGCGAGATTCTCTCAATTTTTTATTATAGTAAAGCTCCTTAGCTTTACGCAATAAGCGTCTATATATGCTCCTATATTTATTTACATAACACATGATAAAGTCATTAAAATAGAGCTTTCTAACTTTACACAAAAACCTTAGATTTTTTGCGGATATTCTTAAACCTCTAGTCACCCATGGCCTTTTCTTTTTAATTTTTATTTTTCTACATGGAAATGATTGATTGAAGACACTAACCAAAAGCTCATGAAATTTGCTGAATGATAGGCAGCCCATGCCATCAACGCCACTCCAGTTCAAATTTAGACAGCTCACACGAAATCTTTCAAAATTTGACCCACTGTAAATTCTACCGTACCTATAAGGACTAGTTTTATTGACCATATATATGGGTATCTTGCACATTATAGCTTCATGATCTGACAGACCCGCCGAAAAAGTATAGGTAACCAATTTTGACTTATCGATATTTGAACATACATAATCGATGGTTGAAGCCGAGTAAGGGGTAATCCTAGTATGGTCCTGATTGTGAACTGATATATTAAACGAAGTAAAAACATTATTTAAATCAAGGACATTTCTAGAATTATTTTTAGAAAAATCAATATTAAGGTCTCCAGCCAAAATTTTACGAGATGAAACCGGTAATGCACATAATAATAGCTCAAGTCTGTCAAGGAAAACGTTAACACTAGAAATAGGTGACCGATACAAACAGACTACATACATATTAACAGTTTTACTAAACACAAGTGAAAATTCAAATTCCTTTTCCAGTAGTAAAGAATCGTACTTCTGAATATTACAAAAATTATATGTATTTTGCGCTTCCTCCCCAATCAAAACCAAAGTACCACCATGACCGAAATGTTTCCTATGAATCCATTAAGTTACTGAATATTTTGTGTACGATTCCCGTAACAACTGTGGAAAGTGAAAGGTGCTTCTCGACCTTAAAAATAATAAAAACTTTTTTAAGAAATACTATGTCCCAAGAAAGTCTTTCCGCGTTGGCTATGTTGTCCATAGAAAAACAGTTGATTAACAACATTCCAAACTTTAACGAAAAAGTGATAGACAAGTTTGCTTGTCAAAAATCGAGAAGAATAGAGTTGCAGTTCAAATAGTAAATTTAGGTGAGTATATTCTTTAAATTATTCGCACAAATTTTTCACGGTATTAGGTACACCCGTGCACCGGACAAAGTATTTTTTTTTATTATTTTTTTTAAGGCTCAAGAGGCGAATTTTATTTTTTGGGTCCTCAAAATAGCCATATTTGGGCGCGGCCCCCGAAAAATTTTAATTTGCTGAAAATTTTGCGGTAATCTTGGTAATTTTGGAAAATTTCCAAAATGTATCAACGCAACATTAGGGTATACTTATATATTTATGAATTTTTTAACACGTAAAGACTTGCCGTCTGAGACTTCCTAAGGCTTCACAAGCGCACAGGAAGTGCAATGGTGTCTCCTCGTCCTCCAAGCATCCCGTACATATCGGGTCCTCCTCCACACCCATCGTATGCACTTGCAATGTCCTGTTAAAAGTCCTATGAGAGGATTCAGGGCACGCCTACTCCTGTTAAGAATCCATTCCAACTTAGCCCTATCAGGCCAAGTTATGAAGTGTTTGGGCCTGTCTGCAGCCGGCGTCTGCCGCCATTCCTCCTTGGAGAGGTTGGCGGCCCATTCCTTCAGGGCTGCTCCTACCTGCTATTTTGATATGTCTATTGCTGGTTCGGGTTCTAGTCTGGCGAGCTCGTCGGCCGTCTCATTGCCATGCACTCCGCGATGTCCTGGGACCCAGACCAAGAATACCTGGTTCTGTTCTGCAAGCCTCCCAAGTGCGTCCGCACACTCTTGTACGAGGGTCGAACTGCTTCTAGGTTGGCAGACAGCCTTGAGGGTGGCTTGGATGTCAGAACAGATATATGTATATAATCCGCTCTTGACAGTCCATGACCTACCTCATACTTGCCAGTCTTGCCACAGAGGATGGCATATACCTCTGCTTGGAAAACCGTTGCGAACCTTCCCAGTGGGTAAGTTGTTCGTAGGATACCAGAGCATCTTCACCATCACCTGCTCTTTCCTCCACTGCTCCCTACTAGGGATCGTCCTGTTCAGCCTCAGTACTCCTTTAACTGGCATAGCTCTGAGGGAAAGTATTAGGATTTCCCTTTCCATCCTCGGAGCTATCCTTGTGCCCATCCAGTGGCCCACATTCTTAGGTATGCTGTCATGACCGTCCATAACCAGACACAATCGCGATAGGCTGCCGCCCCTCATCCCGATGTCCGTCCGAACTTCCTCGATGGTGGCACTCACCTGTCGCTCCTTGAGTGCAGATCCGACCCATTCTATAACCGCCAACGGTGCCAAGGGCCTCGCGCCAGGTGTTTGTGTTGGTGCTGCCTCAAATTTCACTATGTGAGTTTGCGTCACAGCCTATTAAAAGCGTTTGTCACTTGCGAACGCGATAATACGCTCTAAATCCTCTGTTATGGACGGTCGCGCGTCCTCTTACGGTAGGTAAAAACCTTATATTCGAGTACCGTTGCTGTGGCGTATCTAGTTCCCAGCTGAGGCAGTGGTATCACGCTGATCTCTGTCTGTCGTCATCCTCTTTTCCAACCACCAGAATGTGGCTAGCCAGTACCCTTCCCAGCCGTTCCAGATCGACTCTTGAACGCTCAGCCCAAAGCTAATTCTTTCCGACCAGGAGGCATCTACGGCCCTGATGGCCTTAAAGGTTACTTCACCCACAATAAGTGGGGCGCAACCCTCAAGGATCTACCCTGCCGACTATCCGTCCTGTGCAGTGACTAGGAACAATCCGGGCTCCACACGGACACAGTTCCGATAACGATGCTCTGGGCCCTGCGGTTTCCCATTTGGTCCAGTCATGGCTCGAAGCATCTCCTCGACCAGATGTTCACGGATGCTTTCTCACTGATGATGCTGGTAGTCCGGCTAGAACGGATGACGACCTGGTTCTCCCTTTTTGTCCCCGTGCCTTAAGAGTGGTGAACGATGTCCCCTAGGGTCTGGCGGCTTCTGGTCTTCTTATATTTCCTTCTATTCGGCGGCCCGCTTAAACCCTCCAGCCATTGGGCCTCGGGGTTTAAAGACACCGTCACTCCTTTCCTTACTCGCCTTCACTGCCCTGTTCTCGAGATGTTTCTTGAGCGGTAGGCGTGAGTCCAGCCACATCTTTTGCGGGTTTTTTGAAAGCCAGGTCCCTGGCTAGACAATAGCTTAGGTTAGTTCCAAACTTCTAGTAAACTTTCATAACTTGTTTTGTTTGAGTAAGAAAAAGAAACATTTGTTATAAAAAAAAACAAATGTTTCTTTTTTTTTTGTTTTTTCTTAGCGATTATTTTAAATAATAGCATTTCATTTGTGTGTTCTTATCTTATCTACCTCTTCACAAAGTCTTTTATTTTTTGTCAATACAGTTAGAGTCAAATACCCTCTTAACCTTAACTATAATTAAGTATAAGTAAACAGTGTCACCCTAGTAATGTTATAAGGAATATATTTTAGAATGCATCCTTTATTGAAAAAAAAAAATAGAAGCTAAATCTATCCAGGATGAAAATCTAGATAATATGCCTATGTATAAATGTGACAAATGTAATTATCAAACAATTCGCAGAGTGTGTTGATGATAAGCACCTTCATCGACATGAAAACATGTTTAAATGCAACCAATGTGCATACCAAACTATGAGCAAAAACCTTTTGAACAGGCATTCTGTCAGGCATAAAGGATTAAATGAGGAATTTAATAAGTTTGACTGTGAACATTGTGAGTACCAAACATCGAATAAGTATTAATTTAAAAAGCACCTCTGTCAACATGATCTGAGGGACATATTTAAATGTAACAAATGTTCTTATCAAGCCAGTACTCGAAGTCAGGTAAAGAGGCATTTGCTGCGTCATACAGACCCTGAGGACGTTCCAAAATTTATCTGTTATCATTGCGGATATCAAACTATATACAGTGCGTCCATAAAGTCTTGCACAAATTCATTTAAAATTCAGGTATTTACTTTTTAAAAACGCTCGGACACGTCAATTAGTACTTTTGTTTGCGCATCTTTTAACGTAAAATGTTTTTATACAGGGTGTCGCACGTATGAGGTATGAGGTCATCAATAAATGTGTTTAAAATAAATTTTCAAACGTCAATATTTCGGAAACCGTGATTTCCAGAGGTGTTAAGTGTTCATCATAGAATTCAAAATTGATATAATATACAGGGTGTTCCATTAAAAAAAATCCTTGATGACCTCATACCTCATACGTGCGACACCCTGTATAAAAACATTTTACGTTAAAAAATGCGCAAACAAAAGTACTAATTGACGTGTCCGAGCGTTTTTAAAAAAAGTAAGCCCCTGAATTTTAAATGAATTTGTGCAAGACTTTATGGACGCAGTGTATAAATCTCATTTGAAGAAGCACATATTTAATCGCCACTACCTAAATCTATAAGAAGTTAAAAAGTTTCAATGTGATCAATGTGAATTTGAAACAGTTCATAAGACAGCCTTAAATAAACACTGTCTTCGACATAAGAATCCTGAGGAGATGATAATGTTTAAGTGCGATGAGTGTTCTTATCAATCAGCCTTTAAATGGTGCTTAAATCAGCACTTAAAACGACACAAAAGCCGCGAGGATGCTCCTAAGTTTAAGTGCACGCAATGTTCTTATGAAACGTTTCACAAAAGTGCTCTTTTTAGACATTTTGTTAGACATAAAGATCCGACAGAAGTCCGTATGTTAAAATGTGACAAATGTCTGTTTCAAACTGCTCATAAAAGTCAAATGAACAGGCACCTGTTTGTACCGGGTGTTCCACCTAAGGAGGTAATCGGCTATATCTCAGAAAGTAATAACACTAGGACTTTGGGAAAAAATATATATGGATAAAAGCGGCCAATAAAATCGGTTTATCCAAAGCAGAGATATCGGCGTTTGAAAGAAAAAAAGTTTGACCTTCTCCCACCACTTTATTATTGAAAATAGAAAAAAACGATTCCTAACATAAAGTTGCATAAGTTTATGAAGAATACAATGCTTATATTTTTAACATATTTTTATTAAGAAAAATCAAGAGAAAATCGGCATTTCTATTTTGAAAGTTCTCTTACGGTCATTTTCGAACTTGAAAATAATTTCCAGCAATTTCTCTTGGCCGCTTTTATCGATATATATATTTTTCCCAAAGTCCTAGTGTAATTACTTTCTGAGATATAGCCGATTACCTCCTTAGGTGGAACACCCGGTACATAAAAATCGCGATGAGGTTCTCATTTATAAATGTAAATATGAAACTATTCAGAAACGATATTTAAAGCGTCATATAGACCGTCATGAGAAATCTGATAAATCGATAATATGTGAATAATACCAGCAATACTTCCAGAACATTTGTAAAGCCTATCTGATCTTACTTGGAACAGCGCTAAATATGTGGTCTAATCAAAATACTGCATCACGAATTGAAACAAAATAGTAAAACATATATTGATCCGTACCGGTAGGAGTCAACGTGGACTCAATGCGTGTAACTGGTTCCTCTCGCGTCTATAGACAGGAATATCACTTTGGCTTCCTGGCTTCTGCATGCGCAACAGCCTCGGAAGCATTCGGCTCATCGGCTCCTTTCGATACGCTGGCTTTTATTCTACGGTTACTAGATTAACTGAAGTTTGTAAGCAATTGAGTGGTATTGTGGATATAGCATCTGGGTTTGATGCCATAGGTCCCGGGATCGATTCCCGTTTCGTGCACTTTTTCTTTATGACTTTTTTTTAGTTTTTTATAACTCTTTTATTTTTTTTTAAAGTAGATCGCTCAAAAAGGGCTGGTAAATAATTGGCCGGTGAACTTGAAAAAGGCGAATTGGAACCAAAAAGGTGGATTAGATGCCGTGTTAGCGTTGTTTAACCAATATAAGTCTATAATTATTACAATTTTTTTATATCTAGCATATACCGAATTGGAACCAAAAAGGTGGATTAGATACCGTGTTAGCGCCTGTTTAACCAATAAAGTCTATAATTATTAGTTACAGCATTATGTGTGCATTACTGTGCATGCGTAAGTCAGGAAGCCAAAGTGATATTCCTGTCTGTAGACGCGAGTACTGGTTCCGGCCCGTTCAACGATCGATCATTGTCAGAAAGAGATAGGCGAGTTCGGCGCGGATGGCGTGGGAGAGACAAAGATAAAAGGTGGCGTGCTTGATGAACGGGCCGGGATCTTAAGTCGAAAAATGAGTCGGTCTTGTTTTCAAAGCAGACGCCGACCAAGCGTTTTTATGCTGTTCCAACTAAGATCAGATAGACTATACCATGATTGCCTGGGAGCAATATTTTGAAGAACACCCTTTTCAATGATATTTGAATAAACATATTGTATGGATATAGGAAAGAAGTTCTAATAAAAGTTAAAACTAAATGTTAAATATGTAATTTATGTAAAATATTTTTAATTTAAAAATAAAAAATATCTTGTTAAAAATGTTTTTATATTTCAATTTTGTACTTATCTATCAAGTAACTATTATAACGTTTCAAATTATTTCTGGCGCCAAGTGCAATCAGTCCCGCACTCTGAAAACTGAATAAAAATGTCAAAAACAAGAAGACAGACGGGAGTTGTAGCACGTGGCTACATCTCGTGGCAGCCACACGCATCAACCCAACCATTACAGCGAGAATCCATATAGGTTCAAGCGCTGGCAAGGCGGCCAAACTACGTTGGGTGGCGCTGGAAGCTATTGTGTCGAGGGACTTTATTGTGTGTCCGTACCGAAAGCTAAATATTAAAAAGCAGCAAATTTAAAATAAGTTCGTGTACAGCGTTGTCCCTTATCCTTTCATCAGACCCAATCCTTGGACGCGTTTTGCCGTCTACGGCTCGTCGGCAAGGCTCTGCATTTATGTATCAAAAGCACTTTGAGGTCCCTTCCTTCTCGTCAGACCCGAAACCTTGCCGATGAGCTGTAGACGGCGAAACGCGTCCAAGGATTGGATCCGACTGAAGGATTAAGGACAACTCTGTACACGAACTTATTTTAAGTTTGTTGTTCTTTAGAAACAAGAGGGTTTTGAGATTGAGTGAAAAAAAGGCTGACTGGTATATTATGTTAAATATTATTTTTTCCAATAATAATGGTAGTGATAGCGATGAACAGTATTATTCTTAGCTGCGTAGCTTGTTGGAAAGATGAAGTCAATTCATTGATAGTACAGTGTGTCGCACTTCTTTTACTCGTAAAATTTCTAACGACTTAACTAACTACCTGCATTTCAAAAAAAAACCTGTAGCCACCGTCGCGCGTCGTTCCGTACTCTCGCGAGTGCATGGATGACACACTTCTGCAAATGGACTACCATGTGGCTTTATTTTAAATGCAGCTTAGCTAAACTTAACTTTAATTGTTAGGCAACCATGAATCTTTTTGGTGCAAATGCGAGACAGTAGGGGTTCTGGAACCATACATGGGAAGCACGGATTTATGGGAAGGTATTTCTATAGCGTAGTTCATATAGATGCGAATCACAGGGGCATGTCACCAATATACGAGAGTAGGGCAACAAGCAATTAATGGGCAGTTCATGTCAGGGGGGCGGGAGGGTTTGACATATCTGCTAGTAACTTTTGGTTTTCTTATTTCGAGTTAAGATTTCATTAATAATCTTCGCTAATCGAATATTTTTAATAAGTTTTAATGATTTAATTGGATATGTAATTAATTTAAGTTCATACTATCATCATTCATCTATCATGCAGTTGGTTCATAGATGGCCCATGTTTCGAAACTTTAACATTGTTGTAACATTTCTCTAACCTTTATTGTTCTGTGGCGAATCACGAATTGCGAATAATGCTCTGATTGGTCAATTTCAAATATTTTCTTGGCCGATATTTGAATTTGACTAATCCGAGCATTATTCGCATCTATATGAACTAAGCTTATGTCGCGAACGAAGAGCAAACGTAAATACAACAGGAAAATATAGTTGGTTCTGGTTCTGAATATAATTAATTACAATATACTTTTTTCTATAACAAAATCCAAGTTCAAAACACAGAACTCAAAAATTTTTTCAAAAGCTCTCATAATAGGGTGCAAAGTAAAGATAGGGGTTACGCATGTCTAAAATAGTCTAAAGAGACGTGGTTTTCCGTAATTTGTCAAATTTGTGCATGTGAAAATGTGACATATTTATCTAAGACGTACGTGGTACGTGTTGTGTTGTGAATTGCATTTATCGGCCGGTTTTCAAAATGTATGGGGCCACGTTTTGTAGTGTTTTTAAATTAAAATGTATATTTATTAGTGTATATTTAGTAGGATTGGCCTATGCGAGTGTAGAAGTTCCTAGACCTAGAGGTATTCCCTTGTCCAGGGTCGGTCTATATGATCCAGAAAAGAATTTCACCTGTTTCGATGGTAGCAAAACTCTTCCTTTTAACCAGGTATCCTTTTTATAATTGTTATTTTTACCGAAAGGTTATCACTGTTTGTTTAGTAGGTAGGTATAGTATGATATGCGCAAAAATTAGTAATATTAGGTAGGTAGGTGTCTAATGTAGAGACTACAGAGATCCCGATCACATTTTCACAAACCTAGGTTAATAGAAACTTCTCATTCTCGTCTATGTCCCCTATTTTTTGAATAGCTAAATAATTCTCTACAATCAAGTTTTTTTGGTGTCTTCCAAAGGTCAATATTGTATCCTACCATTTTTTTCTATGCACTACAAAATTAAATATTATTCATTATCCAATGAGAAATCAAAGTAATATAGGAACAACCAATCAAGGCTAAGAATCACTTTTAAATCTAAATTGTTATTTATTCTTATCATATTTGAGTAGTTAGGTATAGCAGTTCTCTGTAAATGTCTCTTACTATTGCCTGTAAAATACATAAATAATCTACATAATAGTGCAGATTGTGAGTAGCACCACACATTGAAGCTTTAGATGTATGCGAAGTACTGCTGGTGGGGCCCTCTGCAAGATACATCAAAACTGATATCAGATCTGGATTTTGCATCCCAAAAAAACCCTTAATACCAAATTGTCATATTATTAAAATAAATATTTGGAAAAAAGGTTGAAAATAATAATAACTTGTAATTCGGAAACTATCAACTTTTGGACTAATGCGAGTTGGGCTAGAGGGTCTTATTTTAGCCTTAGGAATTTGTACAGACCTTTTAGAGACATCCTGTACCTAAATCTTAAGTTTTTTACAATGATTATTGATTTTTTATTATTTGTAGGTAAATGATGACTATTGTGATTGCCCGGATAGCAGTGATGAACCAGGGACTAGCGCTTGTCCTGATGGTTCCTTTTATTGTACAAATGCAGGTTATAAACCTACTATTTTACCATCCGATAGGTAAGTATTTACTTTAACTTTACTTTAAAAATCCTTTATTGCCAGCAAAATTCACATGTGACGTTGCTTCTTTTTATTGTAAATTTTGCTGGCAATAAAGGATCTTTAAAGTAAAGTATTAGTTTACTATGCAAAAGTCAGACAACATAATATTCTTTGCAAAGCAATAACTTTTAATGGGAAATCACAATACGTTTTCTTCTCAGTTTTCTTTTATATATATTCCAGAAGGACAGTTTTCTGTGTTTGTTTTAAAAAGTGTTCCAGAAAAATGTAAAAATAAATTAAGTATTTACTCAAACTTTGTCTTAATTGTTTAGGCTTATTGTAAAATTATGGATATTTGCCTGCTATGATATTAAATATATAAATAATTAAAACGTAAAAGACCAATGTAATCAACTACAGTCTTGTTCAGGTATAGCTTGACACGCTTAACTGTAGCTATCAAAAGAAACACAAGACAAAAAAACCTTCATAGGTTTAGGATGTTCCACATACTTTTAACTAAATTCAACTCTGGCATTTTGCTTTATGTATTTTGACATTGATGGATGGATGTGCTGTTTGAGGGTCATAAATAAACAAATTTAAGAAAACTATAAAAAGTGTCTACTTATCTGTGGTTTTTCATTATTTTTTAGGGTAAACGATGGTATTTGTGATTGTTGCGATGGCAGCGATGAATATTCGACCAAAAGATCATGTGTAAATAATTGTTTGGAGGTAGGAAGAGCAGCCAGAGAGGAAGCGGCACGATTGGCTGATTTATTAAAAGTTGGTAAGTGCACAATGAATTAGGTGCTTAAAGCATATTTTGTAACTATTATTAGGATTGTCTACCAAAAGCAAAAAATCCAATCCAATTAATTAGTAATAGCACCCTGGAGGCAATACCTTCTTTATTACTGAAATATATGCAGTAAAGTTATATTTGGGATTTGTGCGGGTTTCGGTTCCAAAAATATTTCTAATATTTCAAAGAAAAAATTTTCAATCTTATGTCTTATAATTAATTAAAAATTCCCACAAAAGCACAATTTCAAGTTTTAACTTTAGATAAAAGATGTAGGTAGTTAGGAAGACAAAATTAGTATACCCATGTAACCCCTAAATATTTACCTGTGGTTTGAAAAGTTCACCCTATACATTTCTTTTTCTCCTTGAGAAGATATCCCATAATAGTTACTACTTTTCATTGTAAGTCAAACATTTAATATTTTAAATCCGAAATATTTTGTAGTACAATAGAATATTGTGTATTTTTAGATGGTAAGAACGAAAAGTAAATATTTCCAACAAATTCTTAAATATACTGGCAAGTCGCAATTTAATCATGATAACTGTGTGCTGTGATTTGGTTACTAACTTATAGAATTGCCGTTGTGATTCTGTCTTCACCCGTTTATCTTCTTTGCAAATTAAAAAGGTGTTTCATAATAAAACCTAAAATTCCTCCTTCTATTGAATGCGTCAGTTTAATGTGATATTTTGTATGTTGTTTTACGTGTTTAAATTTATGATTTTACACAGTTAAAGGTGCGATCATAAACACATATGTATTTATTTATTTATTAAATATACAACCATATAAATTTACAATGTAAACTGCTGATAACGTTTGCATTATCAATTTTTCATGTTTTTGTCAATAATTACTATTACTCTGTTAAGGTCAAGTACAACTTCTGAGGATATTATTATTTATATTAGAATTGCACTTTCGTCGATATTTTTTTGATTAAATTTTGTTGTTATTTTGGGGTCAGATAGTTTAGCATCAGGAATTTCTGAGAGGAAACAGCAAAATCCACGAAATTAGAAGGAAAAACAAACCTAACCTGTGTAAAGCTAATAAAATTAATTTTTTTTCTTAAAAAATATACCGGGTGGTGCATGGCTTAGTTGAACATAGGAAATCCCATGTAAATTTTGAGGTGGTTAAATATTTTACATTTTAGAGAAAAATTGTATAATAATTTTTTGAAGAGGCCGATATAATAAACCCATATGCCAAGTTTGAATAAATTTTAATAAGCCAATCCTAACTTATTCAATTAAATGTGATGGCAAAACTACGAATTTTTCATAGTTTAGGTAATACAGTAAACACCAGCAAATAATTTGACGCTATTGTCAAAAATTTACGTAAAGCTGGACATAACGAATAAAGATTATTTCACATTAAAAACACATTTTCGTTTCACCGATCTGGCAATCACACATCCAAAATAAAAGACACCATTATGTTTTTCTTACTAAGCCTTTAATTCAACATAACATACCTAAGGCTACAGATTTTCACAAAAACATTAATTAATTAAATGTTTAAACAACCCTCTATTAACAGCTAAACAATATCCTAACCGAGCATAAAATTAATTTCTAACATTTCTGAGTTGATATTGAGAAATCTGTCACTTTCTAACGAAATGCAGTTTTTTAGCTGGTCTAGATTTTGAAATTTTACATTTTTGTAAATAAAAATTTTTAAGTGACCCACAGAAAAAGTCGTTTGGCGAAAGGTCAGGAGACCTGGCTGGCCAAAGGTAGGGATGCACCGAAGCCTCGGTTTGGCTTCGGTATTCGGCTGCTTCGGCTGTATTTTTGATATTCGGTATTCGGCCGAAGCGAAGGCAGATCACGCCGGAGCGGAGGCCGAAGCCAACTCGTAGAAAATTCCTGTTTAGACTTGGTGTTTACTTGCTTGGCGATTTCGCGTTTAAGCATATTAGTCGACAATCGTTTGCTGCATAGTTAACAGCGAAAATGAGTAATAAAATAAGTGACATTTGGGAGTTTTATAACTTGTGTGAAGATAAACAATATGCTAAATGCAAAATATGTAATATACAAATATCACGTGGAGGAGTGGGGAAAAGAGCTAGTACAACGTCCCTTATAAATCATGTAAAACGTTGTCACAATGACGATTATGAAGAATTTCAAAGGGAGAAGACATTAAAGGACGCAAGCACATCCGAAATCCTAAAAATAGCCAGCATCTACAACAAAAAACACTGGAACAGTTGATGGAAAAATCTAGAAAATGGGACCAGAAAGACAAACGTGCTTTGCATTACGCTATAGCAGAAATGCTTGTACTAGATTAAGGATTTGTTAAGTCGGAATTACACCCAAAGCTATACAGCAATCTAGCCGAGCTACACAAGTACATATTTTAAAACACCACCCGAAAAAAGCTATATAGCCGAAATCTAGAGCTATATAGCTGAAAATGAGTTTTCCATCCATTGTCGGTAAAGATCTTGCTATATAGCTTAGCGATATATAGCTGGGCTCCATATAGCCAGCTATATAACTCTGTTAAATAGCTGTATAGCATAGCTCATGGTGTAATTCCAGCTTTATATTTTTTACCTCACCTAGTGGCTTTATTAGGTATTATACGAGATGAAAAAAAAAATAAATGAACTTTTTTCTGCTGCTTCGGCCGAAGCGCCGAAGCTTCGGTCTAAACGGTGGCCGAATATTCGGTATTCGGCTATTCGGCTAAAACACCGCTTCGGTGCATCCCTAGCCAAAGGATTAGATGCCGTGGGCCAAAGACCTATAATAAAAGAGAGACAAAATTGTTTACCTTTTAACCCGATCACACACCGTTTTAATCAGAAATCAATGTTAACGAACTTCTGCGGATTGCCCTAAATCTACCGCCGGTGTTTGAAAACAAAGGGTATTATTACTTATATTAAATGCATCCTTTTTGTGTGCGTAAGTAAGAATATTATACTAAATTATTTGCGTGCTCTTTTCCTGAATTAAGATACATAATTTCTGCTTTTAAAATTATTTATTGTTTCCTAATTACACTAAGCAATAAGTAGAAGGAAATACCTGTGGCAACGCTGTACGGACGTATTTAACACGTGCGACGCGAAATCTTATATGATTCATTCATGTTATTCCTTTTGCGTGGAAAGATAGTATTACAGTGTTGTTCCACTGCGGTTGTGCCCTTTTGCGATTTTTGACTGATTTTCAGTGTTTTTTTTGGTAACAGAACTAATAAAAGTCTTATTAGCAATCTAAAATGGTTCGCCAGTGCGTAGTTTGTAAAAAAAGTGACTATTCTAACCCCGGATTGATATTTCGGCGGTAAGTAAGGTTATGTTTTTTTTAGCTGAAGCAGTGCGGTGGTTAATAGGTTAATTATTGAATATTGTATATAATTTATTAAATTAAACTGCAGAGACATTTTGTTTGTCAAAAAAGAACAATAAGAATAATTCTTAATCTGGGCGTAAGAGAATCATGCAGAGGTAAATTTAAACAACATAAACTGTTGACAGTGTCTGTGTCTGCAGACTACATACAAGAGAGTATATTGTTTTTCGTTAGACATAAACAACTTTTTAAGATTAGTGACTCACAAAGAACTTATGCAACACATACTCTAAACTACACATACCCTAGACATAGGCTAGCACTGTATGAAAAGGGTGCATATTAGCAATATATTAAAATCTATAACTCTTTGCCAAATTTATTTCAATTAGTAGTTTAATTGTTAACATTATGGAACCATATACCGTTGAAGAATATTATAGACATTTGAGTACTTAATTAGAACTTAAGATATTTTGTGTGACACTACCTATATTCTTAAAATAAAAAGTTTATTTATTTGTTTACTGCTACGCAGTGACGTGTGGCAATTAAAATGCATTGGCCACCAGGTTAAATGCGATAAAATAGAGTAAATATGTGTTAAGCAAAACTGCTAATTAAGCATAAAGACAAAATCTAGACCTAAAAAATATATGTCGGGGAGTCTAGATCAAGTAATTATGTTTTTCAACTTTAAGTTTTGTTTATGGTTGGACATTGATGCGACCGGGATCAATAAATTTAGAGTTAACAGTTTTATAGATTGTTTAGGATAACGGACAAGAAACGCACTTGATATTATTAAGGTAATATGTCAAGTTGGGTGGGGAGCCGGTAAGTGAAAATAAAAAAAGGTGAGGGGATTCACTGAAAGGTATTGAACTCGGTATTGAACAAAGTACGACCGGCTCCGGATCGCTAGTTCTTTGTTTCTTTATTTCATTTTTTTTTTAATTGTGCTAAGTAGTTGGATTATTTTATTATGAATTGATATCATGTTGTCGAGCGTGTTGTTTGTTATTTGAACTTGAATAATTTACATATAATAAGACAGTTAATTAATTGCAGTGTTTAAGTGTTTGTTTTTCGTGCTTAACAATATTAATGTCTGAGCAACAGACCTCCTGTTCTCTATTTCCGACATATACTTAAGAAAAATATAGGCTGTAAGAAAATAAATAAAAGCAGCTCGGCTTGTATTAAAGTTTATTTTGTTGTTTCCCTGCCCTGTCCTTTGCTTAAGAATAAATCTAATATAAATTAAAAATACATTGTTTCTTATAATCCTTTAAAAAAACCGCACGTCTCTGGCCAAGATAATAGGCGAAGGAGACCGGCAGATTACAGCGTTGCCATTTTTTAAAGCCATCTTTTTCCAACTTATTTGAAGCTATGAAGTTATGTATGATTGTAAACAAATCGTGTTTTATGAATGGGATGTCCTGTCTCCTCTTTTTTATATGTCTATGCCGTGGGCCAATAATATTTCCGTTAAAAATATTTTGTAAGTATTCCCTAACCCTGAGAGAATTATGGGCAGGACAACCATCCATTTGATACCAGATCTCCTGATTTTCGCGTACAACTTCTTCTAGTGCGGGTTCAATTCGATTTTGTAGTAAGTCCAAATAGGTTACTGCTGTAAGGTTGCCTTGTGTCCTACAATTCCCGCTCAAACATTTACTTTTTGTGGATATTGCGTCCGGATATGAACAAGACAATGTTCGTTTTCTTGGCTTCAATACCGTCATTTTTAAACATTTGGTTCGTTGTTGAGGGTGAATGTACATTCATCGGTAAAACAAGTATTTCTCAAAAAATCCCTATTATTATTTGCTCCTTCCATTACCTCAAAACAGAATACCATTCTCCGTTCTTCATCACCTTACCGTAGCTCTCGATGTTTTTTATACTTGTAAGGAAAATATTTATGTTTTTTTTTTAAGTGCGCAACACTGTGGTTTGATGTTTTTCTACGGCTTGCCCAAGGACGCTTGTGCTAGTCATTTTATTTTCCTCCACGTGTAAAATATAAAGATCTCTATTATCCCTTTCTTCAACTTTATTGACATTCTGAGTTGAGCATTTACAGTTATTTATTACAGTACCTTTGGACCCAAATTTACTAATGATGAGTTTAATTAATGAAATGTAAGGGATAGGCTTATTAGGGAATTGAACTGAAAAGATTTCAGACACTGCTCTTACACTGTTTCCTGTATAATACCACTTAATCATAGTTACTTTTTCCTGTATGGAATAGCTCATATTTAGCTATAATTAAAGTGCCTTCAACGAAAATGTTGTCACTGACGCTACTTTTCGTTTTGTCAATGCCAAATATTAATTTGCTGGTGTTTGCTGTATTACCTAAGCTATGAAAATTTTGTAATTTTGCCATCACATTTAATTGAATAAGTTAGGATTGGCTTATTAAAATTTATTCAAACTTGGCACATGGGTTTATTATATCGACCTCTTCAAAAAATTATTATTCAATTTTTCTCTAAAATGTACAGGGGAGCCAATATTTAGCCAGATCAAAATTTACATGGGATTTCCTATGTTCAACTAAGCCATGCATCACCCGGTATACCGCCGATAAATACATCGGATTTGTGATCAGGTACCTCAAATTAGGGTGTATGCAAAAAATAGCGAACAATTGGATGTTTTCACCTTTACGATAAATTGCTCTTTCGGAAATAGATATCTACCTGTACTTTTAGGAAAACAATTGCGAGCCGATCTCGGTCAAGAAGGACAAAAAGTTAAAAATGAGAAACAACTTAAACTTAACGAGTTACGGAAAAATAAGGACGAGGCCGAGAAACTGAAAGCGGACAAAGAAGAACTAAGGAGAAAGGCCGAAGAAGTTGAAAATAAAGCTTTGGAGTATTATAGAGAGTTGGAACGGGAAATTCAAAAGAAGGTAGCTATACACTATTATTCAATGAAAATGCATTTATATGTCGGTATTAGTATTAGGTTTAATTTTTTCAGAAAACTGAAGTTGAAGCAGAAAAACAAAAAGCACAGGCTTTTGAACAATTTGAAAAACTCGATAGTAATCAAGATGGCCTAATTGATATTGGTGAAATTCAGTCCAGGCAGTCGTTCGATAGAGACCGCAATGGAGAAGGTTTGTTCAATGTTTTTTAAATCTTGTTTCAGACACAAAAAGCCGATGACATACATGATACATATATATATATATATGATGTGGTATTAAGATTATTTTATTAAAATCGAGTATATTCTCTACGAGCTTGAATAACAGCTCTCATCCCAGTGGCGGCTCGTGGGTGTATAAGGGGGCGAGGCTACAAAATAGCGCCGCAGACGAAAATTTTTCGCGATTTCAAGGTCATTGGCTTAAAAAGAATAGTTAGGAATTCAACCAGCAATATAATTATTTTGAAATACTAGGTTTCACGAGAAAAATATTCAATTTGCAAGGTCAGGGTCAATTTCTCTCAGTGCATCCGCTATTGTGTCTCTATTTTGCTTTACTCTCCTAAGCGCCACAGAATTCTTAATATTATGTTCTTTGGAACTTTCGTGTGATTTTACCGCCCGTGAAAATTTTTTTAAATCAGAATACTCACCCCCTGAACTCCAATTGTTTTTTAAGCTGCCTAATAAAATACAAGGCCAACAATATAAGCTTTCCTTATAAATACTTCCGCACAGCCACTTATAGGTTTCGTACCAAGTTACCTGAAAAGCTCTTGAATATTGCTTACCCTGTCTCTTATCGTTAAATATTGCCGAAATTTTTGGTGTCGGACGACTACATAATATCTGTCTTTTTCCGTTTCGTTTCTCCTTAAAAATGGCGTTTCAATGATTGAGAGAATAATATCATGAACAGGATTCATATTTTTTTAAAACAATAAAATTTAGCGTTTAATAATTAATAACATAATAAAGAAATCTTAAAACTTACCGGATCTTGAAAATATAACCTTAATTTGCCGAACACGAAATTATAAATTGCCCAAACAAACACTGCCAATACTTCTACATTACCTGCATCGCACCTGCATCCTGACTACCCTGCACAGTCACAACTCACAACAATATTAACATAAAATAAACCAATAAAATATGACAATTTGTAATTTTCCTAAATTAAACCAAGACACACATTTCACACACCTGCTACGATATAAGCCGGGCGCCGGGTAATCACAGAATTCGAAGAATAAAACATGTGATTTAAACAGTCAATCAACAACCAGCCAAGCTAGGATCTTATAGCCTCAATGAGAGAAACAAACGCGAAATGACCCCCGGGTAAGAGAGAGACAGACCAAACAAAAGACGTTGAGATTTTCGTATGAGGCTTGCCAAAATAGGTACGAACACTCGGAGCAGTGAAGCTGAAATCATTTAGCCTCTCGGCCGTCGACGAAAGTTTACAGAATAAAATAGTCGCATATAGCGCGGCGCTCGGTAAAGCAGTATGAAAATTATTTTTCATATGGAATTTATATTTGAAAATTTATAAATTTACAACAAACATATTTGTATTTTTTGAGGGGAGTTTGGGTGATTGAGGGTGAGGCGCGGCCTCAGAGGCCTACCCTGAGGAGCCGCCACTGTCTCATCCTTTCAGGCATAGTTTCAATTAAAGCAGCAACCGCGTCTTGGGGTATCTGCTGCCACTCGTTTGTCAGTACCTGTGCTAACGCAACCAAAGTTTCAAACTCGCCGTAGTTCTCAGCTCAGCTCACATTCACCAAAGTGTTTTGGGGTTTAGTCCGTTTGTTGAAACTTCTGGGTTAGCTAATGTATTTCAGATTGTAGTGCATTAAAATTAGCAATAACAATGAAAATAAATATGGTTCGATATTCTATAGGCTCCCCCAATTTTCTTAGACATGCACCTTGGTGGTTTCTTGGATTCTACAGCAATACGGTCACAATTCGCCTTGGTACAGGGCGGCCAACTAAGCGAGGTAAACGGTTCTATCTCGGAAACCGTTCATCGTGCAGCGTTGGAAAATTAAAAGTATTTGCAAATAAATGTTTACTTTAGTTTGGACAATTTTTCTAGTAGACTTTCTTCTCTAACTTTTCAGATAAAGTAGAAAATAGATAGAGCACCACAATATGTTAAAAGATATTTTAAGTCACAAATATTTTTTAGTTTCTGATGAAGAAGCAAAGCCATTCTTAAACAACCAAGACTCGGTGGATTTTGAAACTTTCTTCGAAAAGTCTTGGCCTTTAGTAAAACCGTTTATTCAGATGGACTCCGGAATGTATAAACCGCCTGTAACCGAATCCGAAGCTGAGCATTTAGAGCACGAACATGGAGAACACGACGGGGAAGCTGCTGAAAACGATCATGAAGAAGGTGGGTTTAAAAAGTTTCTAATAATTTAAATAATTTTAAACTACATTTGATTATTTGGAGCTGTTAATGAACTCTTATTTAATTTTATTTATTTGAATATTGCCCCGTATATTTTGTTGGTCCCTCTGCTTTATCTTAAAATTCTTTTTTCTGGCCGAAATATTATATAATTTAAAGCAATTAGTTGAGTCATCCACTCAGCATCCATATAAAATGTGTTTATAAAACTAACAATTCAATTTTTTCTACCAAGTTTATTAATCTGCCCATAATACAGGGTGTTTTGGAAGTACGGTACGTAACTTAAGGGGGTGAGTCCTCATGATATTCTAAGAGAAAAAGTTCATATGAACATGTGTCCGGAGTTGTCCCGTTTTTGATATACAGGGTGTTAAAGTTTTTTTAAAAAAATCGTTTTTTTATAATTTTTTTAGGTATCCTATTCCCGATTTTATTGAAATTTGGTACCGTTATCAAAATGACGTCCCGGGGAGCACCTTAACGAATATTATAGACAAAAAAATGTACATCACTGACTTTTTTCTAATTTTGATATTTTTTTTCGGATTTATCAACTAATAATACAACTTTTTTGTGTCCTGAATTGTTTTCGTATCTTGCTTCGTTTTCGAGAAAAGAAATAAAAACCACCTTATTGCGTGTACAAAAAAAAATACCTACGTATTTCAAAGTTAATTAAAACATTAACACCCTGTATATCAAAATAGGGGCAACTCCGGACACATCGTCGTCAATATTACGAAGTGACGTAACTCACAAAAATCGAAAATTGAGATAAACCGTTTTTTACATGTAAAAAGTGTTGCTCCACAATATCACAAAGTAGCGTAACTCAAATCATATACCTTTCGACTTTATACAATAAGTGAAAAAGAGCGTACCTCATTTTTGTAAAGTGCACAATTTCACGAATAGACGTAACTCGAGTTACGCCAGTTCGTGAAATTATAATATTATCCGTATCAATGACCATTGAGCGACTTATCTCATTTTTTCACGTTTAAACTCGTTAATTTAGTCTGTTTGAAATCTGTTTGGGTATTGAATTTGTATTAGTAGTTTTGTTCGCTAACACGGAATCGTACAGAGCGGCGTTGCTTCTATTATTTAACCATATTTTCTGGAGAAAAAAAGCATTTTGAGGTAAAATTGCATAAGAAATAATGGAAAAGAACAATCTTGACGACAAAAAAGCAATAAATATTATCTTGCAACCGATAAAAAACAATATTTGATATGTAAAAGTTTCTTCTTAAAAACATTAGACATTTCCGAAAGACCAATGAGAGCTGCCCTAGAAAAGGTAAAGTCAGATGGAATTCTAGAAGGGGAGAAAAGAGGTGGCAGACAGTCGACTTTGGTTATTGAACGAGATAAAAACATTCTATCTACTATTTCTAATCACATTAAAAGATTTCCCACTGTAGAATCACATTATTGTCGTTCCAGTTCAAGCAGGAAATACCTACATTCAGATCTAACAGTGTCAAAAATGTATGATATGTTACTTAAAGAAATGGGTCCTAAAGATGAGAAACCTTCAATAGCCCTGTATCGCAGTGTATTCAGGTCTTTAAATTTATCATTCAACCGAGCAAGAAAAGAACAATGTTCTTTATGTATGAGTTATAGACAAGGGGATGAAGCTTCGAAAACTATATTAAAAGGTAAATATGAAAAGCACTGTGCAGAAAAAACCAAACTTAGAGACATTAAAAAGTGTATTAAAGAGGAGGCTTTTACCGGTCAAAATATTGCTTGTGCCAGTTTTGATCTACAGCAAGTAATATACCTACCACGATCAAAGGAAAATGCTCTATTTTATAAGCGACGCACGGTTGGCAAATTATAACTTTACATTTTACGATATTGTTTCAAAGGAATGTCAATGTTTTATTTGGAATGAAATAAGTAGCCAAAGGGGAGCAGCTTAAATAAGTACATGTGTTTTTAAAGCCCTGCAAAAGTACGACTCTGCAAAGTATGTTAAATCAGTCGCCATGCTTTGTGACGGATGCAGTTGCCAAAATAAAGATTCAGTTGTTGCCACAATGCTTTTGTATACTATAGCCAATACGTCAAATATAGAAGATATTTCGTTATTCTTTTTGAATCATTTCATGGGCAGAATGAGGGAGATTCTGTCCACAGTGCTGTGTCCACGGGTTTAGTAAACACAGGGGGCATCTTCATCCCTTCACAGTTGTACCCTGTCATACGTCTTGCCCGGCGTAAGCAGCCATACATTGTACAACACAATGACTTTTTGAATTTTAATAAGTTGGCCAAGGAATTAGGAATTTTAATAATTAAAACTTCTGAAACTGGGGAGCCTATCAAATGGCATGATTTTATGGAATTGAAGATGAAGAAGAGTGAACCATTGACGCTCTTTTATAAAACGACTCACCTCCAAGAAAATTATAAATCATTTAAATTAAAAAGGCAAACATTTAGTTTAAAAGATGTTCAGATTCAGGTTTTAAATGATGAACTACGAAAAATCAGCAAAGAAAAGTATGCAGATTTAAAGTCGTTATGTTAAGGAGAGACGCCTGTCATTCGATTAGCCGAATATAAAGACTTATTTAAATATTTCCCATAAATAACTTTTTTTTTTCCAGTTTTCACTGTTTTAATTATTTTTATACAATGTTTATTTTGACCAGTAGTTGGTAGTTATTGTTTAACCCCAAAACCATAATAAAACCTTTTTTATATTAAATGCTTTTATTTACTCTAAAACTACTAAAATTAAAAGAGGCGTAAGTCATTTCATATGGACCAAATCATTTTATTTTCAATTTCACAAACTGGCGTATCTTACTGTTTTGTTCAGTATTTTGATTTATTTAAAATAAATCGAATCGCATTATACATGTTTCGATAGTCAACACACAATTATATATATAATCAAAAAACCAATACGCTAACTTAAATAGCTTCTTATAACTCTGAAATTAAAAATTTAAAAAAATCTTTAAAACGCTCCTCTGGAAAATTGCAAATACTGAGTTACGCCACTTCGTAATATTGACGATGACATGTTCATATGAACTTTTTCTCTTAGAATATCATGAGGAATCACCCGAACTTTTTCTACCCCCTACAAACTGTTGTTTAGTGAATATGATTGTCATCACCAATTAAAATGTGGAAAAAGGTTATATAATAAAAACCTCACATTATGTTAATTATTAACAGTTACAACCGTTCTTTCTGATGTCGCAAGAATTTTATTCTTTTCATAATATGTAAAATTAAACATGCTAATCTGTTGCATAAAAATGAAGAGTTATCAAGAATTGATCTACCACCGATAATGAATTATTTCTATTACTAATTGTTTATATATTATTTCCTATTAACTCTATCAAGAAGTTTACACTTTCCTTGTTTAAACAAAACCTGTCTCGAGATTTTTTTTCATTTTATTTTAAATATTGGTATTCTGTTTCACAATAAATTCTTGGTCATTCAATATACCTAGCTATATTCATATATTCTTCATCTGATGATTCTGATGAACTAGAATATTCCATTTTGTTTCCGGGGAAAACTATGTATTGTTTTAAAATAAGAATACTTATATCTATCAACACAAAAAAGTTTGGTTAAAATTAAAAGTCAAAATCTATGACGCTTGCGTTAATGTTATAAGATAGATATCTGCGCATTTTTTCTAGGATATCCATTAGATAACTTATGCATATACCGTGTGTGTATAAAGTCTGGAAACGGCTTAATAACATCACAATTTATTCGCCGATTAAACCAAATTTGGTACAGTTGTGTAAGAGTATCTGACGCACCGAATGACGATATTGGCGTTGTTTAAATGTAACACCCTGTATATTTTTTCATTTATAGTGTTTACTTTAAATTTGTTACACTTTTGGTATAACATACTTTATATTCCTAACATCAGTAGTTTTCGAAATAACAAGTACAATTTAGAAAAAATATATTTTTTATATTAAATATTCAAACTGTTTTCCCTGTACAGCTTGACAATGTGCTAATAAAGTTTTTCAATTGTGTTGTAAATCATTTTCCAAAATTCGACGGTTCAAATCGGCCAAATCTTGAGGTTTTGTGGTATAAACTCTGTTCTTCAAGTGTCCCCATAAAAAGTAGTTGTTAGGCGACAAATCAGGGGACCTAGGTGGCCACTCGATTGTACCCCCTCTAGCGATCCACCTATTCGGAAAAGTGTTGTTCAAAAATTCGCGCACGTTTCGACCAAAATGGGGAGGAGCTCCGTCCTGTTGGAAGAATGTACTTGCATAATTTGGACCCATCATATTTCGTATAGTAGGCACTATTTGCGTTTCCAAGAGCTCAAGGTAATTTTCATCAATAAAATATGGACCGATCTTGTGGTTACCCAGAAGCCCAGCCCACACATTCAATTTTCCAAGGCGTTGTGTATGATCTTCTCTCATCCAGTGGGGATTTTCATTTGCCCAAAACCTACAGTTGTGTCTATTGACTTTACCATTTAACATAAATGTTGCTTCTTGACATCATAATATCACAAAATTCAATTCTTCTCTCATAATCATCTTCTGATAACTCTTGAACTACATTTATTTTGAAAGGGTGATATTTATGTTTTATTAAAAGGTTATAGACGGATTTGAAGCAGACGTCACTTACTTGAGAAATTTTTCTTAATGAAGAAACAGGGGTTTCAACAACATGTTGTAAAGTTTCTAAACTTTTCTCTTCATCTACTACTGCTGGTCGTCCTGATCGTCGCCTATCTCTACAATTTCCAGTTTCTTCGAACCGTCGGACAGTTTTTAGAACAGTTGCTTTTGAAATTGGATTCCGGTTTGGAAATGCGTCAATAAATAGATTTTTAACCTCTTCGTAAGACCTGACCCTATCGCCATATCCTCTCATCATAAAAATTGTAATTCTTTTACTTTCAGTTAAAGACTTTTTTGCATGTAAAAATAACAGCTTTATGACTTTACATCAAAACTGAACTGGTGTTTTATTTATTAATAAATAAAACACAATTTGTTGATATTTTCAAAACACGTCGTTATTTCGAAAACTACTGATATTAGGAACAAAGTATGTTATACCAACAAATTTAAAGTAAAAACTACAAATGAAAAGATATACAGGGTGTCACATTTAAAAATATAAAATTCGTTCGAATTCCAGACAAACTAAAAAGCTGGCAACAACGCCAATATCGTCATTCGGTGCGTCAGATCCTCTTACACAACTGTACCAAATTTGGTTTAAATCGGCCAATAAATTGTGATGTTATTAAGCCGTTTCCAGACTTTACACACACACTGTATAAGCGTTGTCGAATGGTTGAGAAATCCAACGTGAAGATTATTAGCAGTTTATTGGATCCACAACTTTATTTAACAGATGTCCTGTGCACTGCACACGAACTTGGCACGTAGACCAAAGGGAATCTCTTGCCTACCTTTGAGTCTTCACTCTACCACTCATGCCCGGTTGTACAAACATGGCTTAAGTTTAGTTTATAGAAAAGGTAACCTTAAGCTAGCTTATACTCCTGTATAATTATGGCTTAGTAGTGAAACTAAGCTTATACATATCTTCTGTTAAGTCACTCTTCCCTAATTAGGTTGATAACCCACTTCTTCGCTTCCCCTACCTCAGCTTAGGTTACCCTTATCTAACTGTTCACTGAGTAATTCTTTCGACTAGTCTGCCTAGGTGCCTTTAAGTTTTTCGTTGCACTTTCCACTATGATTGCAAATCTCATTTTCAATTCTAGTCTGATTATTTGTTACCAACCATGAAGCGTGGACAATAAGTCGTAACCTTACGGCTATTTCAATGTTTTAATTCGATGCTCTATGCTACAATTCAATACCATTTACTTGCAGTCTGGTTTTAGCACCGACTTGTCATTCTATTAGCCAGTTTGTCGAGTTGTTTTATCTTGTTCCATATATTCTCTCAAGGTGAATCTCGAGATATTGAACATTTTTAACTTTAAGATGCAGACAATGATAATGAAGATGAAGAATATGATGAGGCAGGGGACAAAGGACAAGAGGAAGAACCGCAAGAAGAACAAGTGACATATGATGAAGAAACTCAGAAGTTGGTGGACCAGGCAACAGAAGCTAGAAACCAGCTTGCTGGTAAGTACTCCCAGAATATATATTTTTGTTTGTTTCTGTATTTTTATAAGTTATTTACATGGAAATGGTCTTGGTCTAATTTCAAAGTAATAACGCTTTTTGATGAAGAAACATAATTTCTCCGCGACGTGAAATACTTAAAACTAAGGCCTTACACAACAATATCCTTAGATTTCTAGTAAACTAAGTAACTTAAACTAATGTATACACTAATGCGAACAATGCTCTGCTTTGTGATTTATGACAAATTTAGCTCTAGCTTTTTCAACAGTTTCCATACCCAGGTCTCTATGTAGGTTGCTGATGCATCTGTCAAAGGAACATCCACAATATACCTTAGTACTTTGTGTGTTTTGGAATATTTGAGGGGTTTGCAAACCTGACCGATATAGCCTCATAATTGGATACCATAGTCTCATAGGGGTTTAATTATATGCTTGTAAAGCACAAAGCTTATTATGTAGAGACAGTGAAGTTCCGTCCAATCAGCCAATGCATTTTTCTATATTTGATTCCAACTGCTTCTCTTTTCTTTTTGATATGGGCTTTCCAGCGTAGTAAGAAAAATAAACAAATTAACATCACAAAACACTTCTTCCACAAGCCGTTATGTGTCAGAATTTACGTTTAGGTTCGTACGTCGTTACCGTAACCAGTCGAAAATGATTGACGTCATGATTTAAGTAACCACCTAACCCCCATGGTAAGGCTGAGGGAAAATCCTTAAATATTTTATTTTTAACTAACTGTAGTGTAAATGTTACTTTTTATACTCTTACTGATTGTTTGGTACTTACAAATAAAACTAAAAAGTAACTAAAACTGTAAATGAAGGTGTTTGCCCCATTTGTTGATTAAATTCCAATTTAAAAAAATGTCAAAAATCGCTGGTTTGTAAGACCATTTAAAGTCCAACAAAAAAACATTGACGCAGTCTAGGACAAAAATGCAGCAATGCAGGACGAAAGTATATATCGGATTCTTTTTCCCAAAGCAAATATTTAAACTAAGTTGAAAAAATACGTGTGCAACATCAGTGTGTCAGTTTTTGCGTTGTGTACATTGCAGAAGCTGACAAAGACGTTAGAAATATCAACGACCAAATAAGGGAAATAGAAGAAAGCCTGAAGAAAGATTTCGGACCAGACGAAGAGTTTGCTACGCTGGAAGGACAATGTTTCGAATATAAAGACCACGAGTATGTATACAAAGTATGTCCGTTTGACAGGACGTTACAGATACCACAGTCTAGTTCGATGGAAACAAACTTGGGCAAGTAAGACCATATTTTTTTTTTATTTTTACGCATTTCTAGCATTAAACATATACAGGGTCGTGCAACACTGCGTCAGGCTTCCATATTTCCTATACGAAGTAAGTTAGGCAACTTCATTCATAAACTCACTTATACTGTATTATAGGATATAGTTCAGAAAAATATTTTAGCATATAAAGAGTGGCCCAAAAAAGTGTGCAATTTTTTTAAATGAGCCCCCGTATTTTTTTGTCTATTTAGGTTTGTATTAATGCCCTTACTAATTAAATTAAACAAGTACCTAAAAGCATTTTTTTAAGCACTGCATTTTGTGAGATATACGGCAAGGGGTCTAGAGTTACTACAAATCTAATAATATCCCTGTATAAAATATCCTTTATTAACGCGGTTTTTGAAAAATTTGGATGGAAGATACGTACCCATTAGGAGATTGTGGCACGGTAGCATATTTAAAATATCACCAGTGGCGTTCGTGGTTATAAAGAAATATGTACCTAATTTTACAAAAAAATATATTAGGCATCATTTTAACTGTAAAATAATATTATAATCTTATTCGACGTTACTAAAAACACCCCAATACCGAATTTCAAAAGTATAGCGTTCAGGGTGTTGACGTTATAAGAAAATAAACCTTTCATATACAGGGTGTTTCTTAATAACATGCTAATATTTATGGAGGTTATCCTTGGGTTCATTTTGAGAAAAAAACTTCATATGAACATATGTCCTAAAAGTCGTAACTGTTGAAATATAAATAATAAAGCTTTAAATAAAGCATGAGTTATGAAATGAAAAAAAGCTAATTCATAAAGTCTGTGCGTTTTAAGAAGTCCGCTAAGCCATAAAACCTCTTGAGCATTATGTCGGTGGCTCTCAAACAATAAATTATATTGAAGGTAATTTTGGATGTTGATGAATTACATTTTCTAAATAAAATAATTTAAAGTAAATAAAAAATTAGTTTAGGTAAAGAAAAATAATAATTTTTTAGCTTTTGTAGTATTCAGACAAATTAGTTTTACGAATTATTTTTTATAAAGTTTTGGTTCTAAAAAGAACCGATTTTGTAGTCTTGCGACAAAACGTACCTACTTGTAGATAGGTACTACTAAAAGTAGTCTTCCTCTGCATTTGAAATTTCACCCATGCTTTCAGACTCATCAGAATCAACATCATCGTCATCATCATCATCATTCGTAATAATTAACGGTCTTACTTCGTCTATAACCTGTTCTGTCTCATAAGATTCAAAAATAATTTTTTCTGTGTGTTCAATGCATTTCCGCCATTCTTCTTTGCCCGCTTGGCTAAGCGCCTCCTCCCATAACTTTATAACGCTAGGCTTACCGATATTTTTACAGGCATGTTTGTCATAATAGTTCTTGCTAATACCCCATACCAATTCAATTGCGTTGTAATGACAATGGTAGGGCGGCAATCTCAAAACTTGATGTCCATATTTGAGGGCTAATTCGTCAACAACATACTTTTTTTTAAATGACTGCTCTTTACACTTGCTTAAAAGTTCACTTTTTAAATATAAATTTTCATGGTTTATGTTTTTCTTTGACAACCACTCTTTTATTTCTTCCTTTTTCCAGCTGCTTGTAGGGAATTTCTCTTCGAGTCTCGTATGGTAAGAGGCATTGTCTAAAACAATTAAGGAAGGTTTTTCTAAACTTTTTAAAAGTTTTTCCTCGAACCAATGCTCAAAAATTTCAGCATCCATATTGCCGTGATAATCATCAGTTTTTTTTGTTGATGAAAATATCAAACTGGCATTTAAAACAAAACCTTCTTCATTACCAGCATGTAATATAATATACCTTTTTCCATTACTTGCACGGGTACTTGAATAACAATGCTTTGAGTCATCCTGCCAAGAAGACGTTTTTGTTGAAGTTCCGTTTGCAAATACCCATGTTTCGTCAAGAAAAGCAACTTGTCTTGACAATTCCGATTTTTTGTTGTTTAAATAATCCCTTAAAAATTGCCATCTTTTCGAAACAACATTGGACAGCTCGCAAAGCAGTTTTCTGTTGTTCGTTTTTTTATATTTGAAACCCATATGTTTTAAGATGATGGACAAACTGTTAGTTCCAATATCGCAAAGTTTTTTCTGCTTTATCTTTTCAAAAATAGCTTTGAGGGTAACATATTCCTTGGCTTTATACATATCATAAACAATATTCCTAATAGAGAGTTTTATCCCTTGGGATAAATCCAAGGTTTTTGAATGGAGTCGAACCCTTTTATATGGTCTGTCCAAATCCTCTTCACTCTTTTTTCGAAGTCTTCTTAAGGTCTTCTCTGAAATGCCGCAAGCATCAGACGTTCGTTTTTGCACTGCCAAAACAGACTCTAACGGGCCCGAGTTATCTTTTTCTAAAGTAAAATAACGTTCCACTTGTAATACCAAACGGCGTTCACCTGGAGATAAATGCCTTCTAGGCGATGTGCCACCTTGCTGAACATTTTCCATAACTTTGCTTAATAACTGATTTAAGAACATACCATCCCGCACTTCAGCAAATTTTAATTATTTCTTGGAAAATAGTAATTATTATGAAGATTTAATTATAATAATCCCAAAATAATGTCATTATCGGAAAAGTATATACCTGACAAAATCTTTAACATATTTAACCATCCCGCACTTGAGCAAATTTTAATTGGTTCTTGGAAAATAGCGATTATTATATAGATTTAACTATAATAATAGCAAAATAATTTAATTATCTATTTAATTATTATTATTTATGCTCAACGCGTAATTCTAAGATAATTTTGTTTTGAAACCTCTGATTTCGCCCAGTAATAGAATACAGTAAACCAGTGGGATGTTCGGTGTGATCAAGTATAGCGAAGGTGCGAAGATATTGTAACTTAACCGACTTACTGTTTTAAAAGCGATAACATCCCTTGGTGATTTAATCCGATATCGGACTTCTTAAAACGCACAGACTTTATCTGGGTGCTAAAGTTTTAAGAAGAAAATCTTTTTTTTATGATAACTTTGGTATGACCCTATATATTTTTGTGAAGCGTGGTAGGCATCTTTTATGCATCAAAAGGCATTTTCTGCTGTACAACATGATTTTTTATTCTTGCCAGTGGCGTTCGTGCGGGATTTGCACTGAATCATTTTAAAGAGAAAAGTGATACGCCACTGCTTTTTCTTAAAGTAAAAATTATTTTTGAAATCCTCATTCCTTTCTGAGCAAATCTGGTTTCTTCATTTTGTTTCGTTTGGCGTATGGTTTGCGCATAAAAAAAATAAAATTCATTCATTTGCATCTCGCTAGACCACTTACGAGAAAAAACAATGTATGTAACTTTAAACAATAATTTATTTAAGAGAATCATTTTTAAACGGTAAAATTATGAAATGATAGTAATCTAAATACATTTTGGAATGCTAACACAAAATTACCCTGAACGCACAGAGAAATAAATTAAACCAGATGCCTCTGCTCTTTTCCTCATGGACTCACGTACTCTTTGGAAAATACCGGGACTGTTTCTAATAGTTTCGCAAGAAACTATGATGCGATTTCTCAACTGCTGCTCAGTATGAATTGGTGTGCTGTAAACCAATGTTTTAAGATGACTCCACAGGAAGTAATCTAAACTATTGAGGTCCGGGGACCTAGGTGGCCATGCCTGCGGTCCTCCGCGACTTATCCAGCGATTATTGTAATCTTGGTTTAAATGTTCGCGCGCCACAGCATTGAAGTCGTGCATAAACCACAGTCGATTTCTTACTAAAATGGGAACATCTTCCATCAAAGCTGTCAATTCTTCTTTGAGCAACTGCCGGTAATTATGCCCATTCAACCTCTCATGAAGAAAATAGGGTCCAATTAAATAATCACCGCATCTGACGGGATTCCAAGATTGCATGTGGGTTTTCTTTAGCCCAAAAATGATTATTGTGAAAGTTTTGGATGGCGTTTCTAGAAAAATTGGCTTCATCGGTGAATAAACTTTCAGTATCAAATAATGGATTTTCAATTACTTTTTGTAGAAACCGTTGGCCTGAACACGTTGGATATAATAAAAAATCATTGAGAATTTTCTCAATAAGAATATGTGAGATATTCAAATTGTTTCCAACTTTTTGTGTACTTAATTCGGGATCTTCCCCGACTGAATTCAAAACCGCTACCTCAATTTCTGGTGTTTTTACAGTATGTTGCACCCCTTTTAGATTATTGTCTGGTTCAAAACTTCCCTTTTCGCATAACCTTCTATGAATGTTTGAAAATGTTTGTGCATCCGCAATATTTCAATATTCCAGTGCGTTACTAAAGTCTGTGCGTTTTAAGAAGTCCGCTAAGCCATAAAACCTCTTGAGCATTATGTCGGTGGCTCTCAAACAATAAATTATATTGAAGGTAATTTTTTATGTTGATGAATTACATTTTCTAAATAAAATAATTTAAAGTAAATAAAAAATTAGTTTAGGTAAAGAAAAATAATAATTTTTTAGCTTTTGTAGTATTCAGACAAATTAGTTTTACGAATTCTTTTTTATAAAGTTTTGGTTCTAAAAAGAACCGATTTTGTAGTCTTGCGACAGAACGTACCTACTTTTGAGGGTAACATATTCCTTGGCTTTATACATATCATAAACAATATTCCTAATAGAGAGTTTTATCCCTTGGGATAAATCCAAGGTTTTTGAATGGAGTCGAACCCTTTTATTTGGTCTGTCCAAATCCTCTTCACTCTTTTTTTGAAGTCTTCTTAAGGTCTTCTCTGAAATGCCGCAAGCATCAGACGTTCGTTTTTGCACTGCCAAAACAGACTCTAACGGACCCGAGTTATCTTTTTCTAAAGTAAAATAACGTTCCACTTGTAATACCAAACGGCGTTCACCTGGAGATAAATGCCTTCTAGGCGATGTGCCACCTTGCTGAACATTTTCCATAACTTTGCTTAATAACTGATTTTAATTCACACACAATGAGAAACAAACTAAAAGTGAAAAGCACAACTACTTATTTAAAATAAAGTAGAACATACCATCCCGCACTTCAGCAAATTTTAATTATTTCTTGGAAAATAGTAATTATTATGAAGATTTAATTATAATAATCCCAAAATAATGTCATTATCGGAAAAGTATATACCTGACAAAATCTTTAACATATTTAACCATCCCGCACTTGAGCAAATTTTAATTGGTTCTTGGAAAATAGCGATTATTATATAGATTTAACTATAATAATAGCAAAATAATTTAATTATCTATTTAATTATTATTTATGTTCAACGCGTAATTCTAAGATAATTTTGTTTTGAAACCTCTGATTTCGCCCAGTAATAGAATACAGTAAACCAGTGGGATGTTCGGTGTGATCAAGTATAGCGAAGGTGCGAAGATATTGTAACTTAACCGACTTACTGTTTTAAAAGCGATAACATCCCTTGGTGATTTAATCCGATATCGGACTTCTTAAAACGCACAGACTTTATCAGCAAGCCCATACATGTAATGCATATCTGCAAACTCAGAATTCGTGAATTTTATTTTTTTATGCGAAAATCATGCGCCAAACGAAACAAAATGAAGAGACCAGATTTGTTTAGAAAGGAATGAGGATTTAAAAAATTATTTTTACTTTAAGAAAAAGCAGTGGCGTATCACTTTTCTCCTTAAAATAATTCGGTGTAAATCCCGCACGAACGCCACTGGCAAAATAAAAAAATCATGCTGTACAGCAGAAAATGCCTTTTGATGCATAGAAGATGCGTACTACGTTTCACAAAAATATATAGGGTCATACCAAAGTTATCATAAAAAAAGTTTTTTTTTTCTTAAAACTGTAGTTGAACAGTTAAAACTTTTACGACATATGTTCATATGGAGTTTTTTTTCTCAAAAAAGGCCCAAGGATAACCTCTTTAACTATTAGCATGTTATTAAGAAATACCCTGTATAACCGAAATCATGAGAGGGCAAATGTATTTCTACGGATCAAAAAAGTACGTTTATGTATTTTGTTTATTTTTTCTAAGGTGGTCTCGTTGGGATGGTCCAAACAGCAATCCTTACGAAGTGATGTTGTATGAGAATGGTCAAAATTGTTGGAACGGTCCTAATAGGTCAACCAGAGTAAAAGTGTCCTGTGGCACTGAAAGTAAAATAACCAGTGTTTCTGAACCAAATCGGTAAGTTGTTTTGACACTGCTTGAACGTCCGGTAACGGAAAAAATTTAGAAATTAAAAATATTGTAGTCTGTTGCTTAATGCGAGAGTTAATCGAGAGAGAGATCATTATTGAACTATACAACCCAGTGATCTTCGTCGTATTTCATAGAAGTAGTCCAATTATTATTATTGCACCTTTCCAAACATAGTTAACACCTGCAAACGATTTCTTTTATGATGATATTTAATACTTCTAGAGTAATTCTTCCTATTATGGCTCAAACTGCAGCCTCTAACTCATCATTAGTTTAAAAAGTCTTCCAGTAAACTTCATTGCCAAGGAATCCCAAAAAAAAATACTCCATCGGTGTAATATCTGGGGATCGAGGAGGCCAGTTTATGGGATCACAAGTGGCAACTAAATTATCTTGAAAGCGTTTTCTCAAATATTCCATATTATTTCGGGAATTATGAGGAGCCCCATTTTGTTGAAACCACACACTACTAGAGTAAGGCCAAAGAGTAACACAACCAATAAGAGTCGAAAGCTTTGTCGGTTTCTTTGAAGTTTTATGTACCCAAATTCTATGACCTCGATAATACTTATTACGCACTAAAAAATATCATATTCTGCTTGCTCTATGTATACGGGAAAAATGTATCACACTGATAATTTTATAATTAAACATTTTAAGCTCCCGAACTTGATTGTGCGGTGCACCCGAAAGATATTGTCAGGTGAAGCATTAATTAAAATTCTGATTTATAATAAATGTATCTGTTAAATAGCAATCTCCGTCGTTTCACTCTAGACAGAAACTGGGAAACTTTACCGACAATTTTTATATTGTAGCAAATTATCCATAAGTATAAAAATTCAAGTAAATACAGTATAAAGTTAAAAATAAATGGTGTATTTCGCTTGTAAGGTACAAATTACTAATGCCCTGGTATCTCTAACTACAAGATAACTTCTAAGAACACCATTCATTGTTGGAGCAGTTCCCATCATGAAAGTTATGTGATTCTTATCACTACCAGGACATTGATAATTTGGACCAGTGGGTTAAAAGAATTTCTAATATACCTATAGAATATATGCGTACTATGTATTTTGCTCTACTACAGTCACTTCTGAGCTTTTGTCACTAACTGGACATTGATAATTTGGATATTAGCCCCATTATAACAATGTGCTGACAGGGATTACAGCCACATAACTTCCATGGCAACAATTGTTCCAACATTGGTATCGTTAGAAGTTATCTTATAGCTAACATAAACAGAACATTCATAAATTGGATCTTAGTAGTTCAATGTCCAATAAAGTCATGAGAGAAATAATGGAAAACTCTTACAGGTATATTTTATTGTAATATAATCCTAAAGATGCAATATTAAAATCCCTTCTGAATGGTAAAAAACAAGACAAACAAATCACTATTCACTTTAATCTGCAGAAAAATAAGGGTTCGTTTGGTTTTCTAGAAGTAAACAAACGATTTGACAGATTGCGAATGCTGTGAACTTAGCTGCGAATAATACCTATCTTGCACATGCGCATAAAAAATTAGAACAGGCGGGAACGGTCACTTTCGCCTCTTATTGGTTAGTTGTGTTTACTCTTTGGTAAGGTGGTCAAGAATGTCTCGTTTCTTAAATATTGTCCGGATCTGTCGGAATTTCGTTTCTTCATAAATTCTGTGTCCCATAATTCGTGTTCCCAAAATACCGCAACACACGTTAAATCCAAAAAAACGATGTTGATGTCTGGATGTATGAACTCGATTTTCATGTTGTGTTGACCAATAATGACGATTTTTGTTTTTTTAAGAAGCAAAAGGGTTTGGCAAAAACAATTTTTTTGAAATGTGGAATTTTTGGTCCATTACACCTATTATTGTAAAGTCCATCCGTGGACATACTATATTACTCTAAAATTAACACCAAGGGTAGCTCTTCCTAATAGCGTTATCTCTTGGCCGTTGGAATCTACATGTTAAACTGACACATCAGTTGCCACATCATTTGAAACGTCACTTGACACATTACTTGACATCACTTGACACATCACTTCATATCACTTGACACATCAGTTGCCACAATTTTTGAAACGTCACTTGAAACATTATTTGACATCACTTGACACATATTGATTCATTTATTTTTTAGATGCGAATATGCCTTTGATTTTGAGACCCCGGCAGCCTGCCGTGATATTAGTAGTGAAGAAAATAGGGGAGATGCACACGACGAATTGTAGTGTCAAAAATAAGACTAAAACTAGGTTATTATCAAATGTGTTTCGTAATTCGGTTTTGTGTTATATGAATAATGATATCCAGCAATGTATTACTATGGGCCACGTCTTTGTTTCGGGTCCCTTACACACTGTTAAATATAAATGTCGACCCCTAGGTGTTATTTTTAATGTAGGTCCTCATCTTTGTTAACACAAAAACGTCTAATCGAACAGTTTATGTGTAGAGGTGGATAGAGTACGTAATTTTTTTATGTCGTATATGTGGTGAATATATTATTTTCAGTATTTTAGTTTGTCATTTATAATATTTTTTTTGTACCCACACAAAGACAGTAAGTTGTGATTTCCGTTTTAGTCAAATGCTGTTATATGTTTAAATTGTTTAATTAAATAAATTTGTACATCATGTAAGCTTGTTTTTTTTTTAATTTATATCAAAGTTACGGTAACCCCATCAACAGGCTGACCTCCTATTGACGTGTAGGGGTTCCGGTACCTGTTTCGTAGGAAAGTCTCCAAAACCACGAACAGGGTTTTCGTTTGTATTTAGAGCCCTATCTAGAGCGAAAACAACTGGAGATAGAAAAAAAACTTTAAATAAAAAGTTTTACGATTTTTACTGAATTATCAAAATCTTAGCAAAAAATTTTCAAAAGTTGATTACAATGCCGAAAAAAATAAGCAACTTGTGTTTTTTTGAATGAGGGACCCTGTATCTATTTTATTAAAATTATAGATATTTATTTCCTGATTCCAAAAATTGTCTATATTAGCTCAAACCGTTTAAGATATTAGTAATCAAAATTTTAAAAACTTGTATTTATTTTCGTTTATAAGTCTAGAATGCCTTGAAAATCAAATGGCCTACATTGGTGATGCTTCTCTTACTTTATTTAATCATTAAGTATTAATATTTAAGTAACACTAATTAATTAAAATGATTGTCATTTAAATTTTAAAAGAAAATTAATACAATGTTAAAAAGAAAAATAATTAAACATAAAATTACTGATTTTCAACGTAACTCCCTTGATTTATTATACATTTTTGAATATTTCCTAATTATTTATGATTTATTGAGTTCATAATGGACCCTCGATAGTCTCTATTTAGCACCAAAATTTCTTCTCGAATTCCTTGTTCCAAAACTTGAATGTTCTCTGTCCTATTGTAATAAACTTTGCTTTTTAAATAGCCCCAAAGAAAAGTATCCAGCACCGTCAAATCGGGGATGTTTGCCGGCCTCGTTATTGGCCCGTTTCTTCCAATCCACAAATTATATTTTTTATTTAAATACCTTGTAACAGGGGCAACATTATGGACTGCTGCCAGATAAGCGTAGCGTGTTGGTTGAGAGCAAGCTGTTCTAAAAAGTTTTCAATCTCATTCTCAAGAAATGCCAAATATCTTAGGCCAGTTAAAGTCCTGTTATACATTATTAGACCAAATACTTTATTTCCTATAATGCCGCACCAAACATTTATAGACCTACGGCCCTGAATTCTAACAGGCTGAATTTTGTGGGGATTAGAAGTTGTCCAAAAATGTTTATTTTTTCGATTAAACATACCGGCTTTGCTGAAAGTTGCCTCGTCGGTGAATAAAATGTTGTTTAAAAGATTTCCATCAATTTCACGCCTTTTTGAAATATTCAAACAAAACTAACCGCTGTCTTTTGTGATCTGTTAATTTTTGGATTGGTTAAAATTTATAGGGATAATAACAGTATTTTTTTTTTTAATTTCGTGAATTTTTGATAAAGATTTGTTAAAATAGCCCGCCGCATCTGGTACAGAATACTCAGGATTTTCTGTAATACAAAAGTAATTATAGTAGGATTTAATAATAACTATAAATAACGGAAATAATCACCTTCATAGAACAGGAAGACATTTAAGTCTAATTCCTTATCCCTCATTGCTGTCCTCTTTTTTTCTTTCTAAGCTTTTGGTCTTTTCAAATTTTTTTACAACATTTATATCGCCCATTTTCTTTTTTTAAATACGGACCTGGAATTTTAATTTTTAATTTTAAGAGCTTCTTATGCTTTAATAAATAAATAATAGTAAAAAAACATTTTTAAAAACAAGCTTTTATTTAAATGCTCTAAAAAGAAAAAAATAAACTTTAAATTAAATCCAACCCATCAATTGGAATTGATTACATTGGAACGTAAAAATCTATTGGGAAATAACATGTGGTATTCATTACGAGTTGTAAATGAATTTCTATCATTTGAATATTATAGACGGATAACATCAAATTTTTCTGCTGCAGAATATTCCGTTTTATTATTATAAATACGAAGAAAAATGTTAGTTTATTACAAGCAAACAAGTAAGCAATGCCAAAAATGTCATAATAACATTTGTTATTCATAGCTTTCTAGACGTGATAATTGCAATAAGAAATGGCCGGCAGACTTTATCATTTGATTTTCAAGGCATTCTAGACTTATATAAACGAAAATAAATACAACTTTTTAAAATTTTTATTGCTAATATCTTAAAAACGGTTTGAGCTAATATAGACGAACTATAATATTTTTGGGATCAGGAAATAAATATCTATAATTTTAATAAAATGGATACAGGGTGTTTCATTTAAAAAAACATAAGTTGCCTATTTTTTTCGGCATTGTAATCATCTTTTGAAAATTTTTTGCTAAGATTCTGATAATTCAGTAAAATTCCTAAAACTTTCGTATTTAAAGTTTTTTTTCTATCTCTTATTGTTTTCGCTCTAAATAGGGGTCTAAATATAAGCGAAAACCCTGTACAGTTGCGGCAATTGACGTCCGAGCCTTAGCAGAGCCTCACAAGCACACAGTAAGCATTCTGGCCAAGTCTGGGTCCTCTACACACACACATTGAAACCAGGTGCTTCCTCAATTTGCAGTGTCCTGTTAGAAGTTTTATTAGAGGATTCAGGGCATTCCTACTTCGGTTAAGAATCTACTTCAACTCGGAGTTTGCTGCCATTCCGCCCTGGAGAGGTTGACAGTCTACTCCTTAATGGCCAGGTATGGAGCCCCGGCTCCAAGTCTGCATGCCATACAATGTCCAGGTACTCCAACTTGGCCTTATCTTAGGCTAGCTTGCAATTCGGAGTTGGCTGCCATTCCGCCTTGGAGAGGTTTGCAGTCCACTCCTTCATAACTGCCCCTGCCTTAGGTATTAAGTCTGTCATGCAATGTCCAGGAACCCAAACCTGTTTCTGTCCAGCCAGCCTTCGAAGTGCGTCCGCACCTTCTTGTATGGGGGTCGAATTACTCCTAGGGTGGCAAGCTATCTTGAGGGTGACTTGGCTATCAGAGCAAATATAGATAGTCACCTTTCGACGATCCGTGACCTTCCTCATGCTTGCCACCGAGAGGATGGCATACACCTCTGCTTGGAAGACCATCGTGAATCTTCCCAGTGGCTAGCTTCTTCGTATGTTGATACTCCTGTCCCTAATGAACACTACTTGATTTTTTCCCACTATTTCTGGTAAGGGGATTGTGTGAGTGAACGTCCTGCCCACCCTTAGTTCTTCTTTGACTGTAGTTGCTCTGATGGACGGCATCGAGATTTTCCTTTCCAGCCTAGGAGCAATGTGCAGATGTCCTAAATCATCCATTACGTTCCAGCATCCAGTGTCCCGCATTCTTAGGGATGCCGCCTTCCTCTGAATCAAGGTGGGCAGGCTTGGCAATCTCAGCAGATCTATTGCAGCCGTGGGTGGTCATGGTTCCAGTTCTACCCAGGCTTGTAAGTCTTTATTGTACCTTCATTCGTTAATAGGTACCGATATTACTATTTTGATGGAAGTAGTGGAAAATATAAGGCTTTAACAACCCAGTCATGTACAAGAACATCAATAAAGAAATAAAAACGAGAATAAGAAAAGCGAAGAAGGAAGCACAGTAAAAGTGCGCGGAAATAGAAACCATACAATTGAAGCAAGGCTTCCAATTTGGAGATGTCTTTTGTCGGCCGATCACATTCAGGCCTATGATCAAACACACAAGTTTACTTTTATCGTACCGTTTCCATGACAACAATTGAAAAAAGCCTAGGTACTTGTTAATTTTTTACTGTGGTTGAAAAACAGTTAATTTTGAAGTTAGCGTCTATAGAGGTAACTTGTGTGTTTGATCATAGAGCTCAACATCTGCTATATTTCTTGACATTCTGGCTTGACACATCACTTGACTGTAAATCTGTTAAAACTATTACAAAAAAAATCAATTATAGAGGCGACTCTAATCTGCGTTGGGAAAATAAATTGACATACAAGGTGTTTCCTAAGTAAGTACAAAAAATATAAGAGCGTGAGCCAATTTTATGAAGAAAAGTTCAGTGATCTAAAATGCTTCGTGTCTAATATACAGGGCGTGAAAGTTTACGTTAGTTACGACAGTTACGTTATCAAGTAGAAAAGTTCATATAAACCTGTTAGTCTCACGAATAATATTGACAAAATAATGTACGCCACTGACTTGTTTAAAAATTTTATATTTTTTTTGGAGCAGCTAAAAATACAACGTTTTTGTCTCTTGATATTTTTTCGTATCTTACTTCGTTTTCGAGGCAAAAAATAAAAGCCATTGCATGTCGAAAATTTTTTTTTCTCGAAAACTAAGTAAGATACAAAAAAATATCAAGAGACAAAAAAGTTGTATTTTTAGCTGATTAACCCGAAAACAATAATGTTTATATGAACTTTTCTATTTGAATTTGGTCCAGGAATGCGCCCTTGGAATAACGGCCTATCATTAACTACCATCTTGTATAGATAATTGATTTAAATTTAGAATGCATACACTGGACCTCAAAAGTCATTGATTACACTACACTAAGCATCTCTCGACTAAATGGCATAAAGTATGTCCAGAGATATAAGAAAGTGACTAACTGATCCCTATTAGGAAAGACCCCGGCCAGCTGTAAAATTGAAATATGGCCGAACAGGTCCGTATTTTGCTTAGAATGTAATCATCGTTTGGAATAAAAATAAGTAAGACATTAAATAATATTTTATTTATGTTTAATTGTGAAATTACAAATTATTTTATTATTAAAAATTATATTTATGATTACAAAAATATACAAATTATTCGATACTTATAATAATTATTCACTTAATATATCAATATCACTATCGCTATCATCATCTGTTCTAATTATTATTTGTGCTATATTGTCTATATGGATATAAGATTTTTCCACTTTTTCAACATGTGTAACAGAATTTGCCCAACTTTGTGAAGGGATGTTAAAAATTTCAGTTTCTATAAGCTCAAGTACACTGGAGTTAATAGTAGGGTAAATATTGTTACGACGAATGGCAGATTTCAGTTGGTGCCAAACATGTTCGATGGGATTAAATATACAATGGTATGGTGGAAGCCTTAAAACTGTATGCCCTAGATTTTCTGCATAATTATCACAGAAGTATTCCTTTTGCAGTTTTAAACTTTGTAAACCCTCAATTAATTGCCTTTTGGTGTAATCTTCCTGAAAATAAATGTCATTATCATACATGTAGTTTTAAATTGTTGCTTTTGTGTCATTTGAGAAGGAAGTCTTGGTCAACTGCCTACTATGGTAGCTTGCATTGTCCATTACAATTACGCTATTTGGAGGTATATTTGGAATTAGCTTGTTTTCAAACCAATCTTCAAATAAATCAGCAGTGGTGTCCTCATGGTAATCCAGAGAAGAATCTTTAATGTTTTTTGCAGACAGAGAAAGTCCATTTGGAATCCATCCGTCTTTAGATCCAGCATGCAAAATCGTATTTCGTTTACCTCTTTTTGATGGCGCGCTTGTTTTACACTTGCCGCTTGAGTCAACCCAACCCTTTTCCGGGGTATCATATATGTGTCGAACCAGGTTTCATCCAAGTAAATAATCGGCCTTTGCTGATCTCCGTAAATCCAAATTCCTTGTAGATATTCGGAGCGCCATTCCCGAATTCTACTGGATTCCATTAAAACTTGTCTTTTGTTAATTATTTTAAATCTAAAACCCATGTGTTGGATACACTTCCACAACGTTGTTCTGCCACATTTAACGCCGGTTTCATCTTTTTCAAGCCTCTTAATTAAATTATCTAATGTAGGCACGCTTTGCTCCTCGTATAACTTGTAAATTTTACGCCGTATTATATCTTGATCACTTCCATCTACCTTCGAGAAAATGCCAGTATCGGTTTTTTTTCCTCACTAAAATGGCATTATTCACAATTTTCCATACCGTTGATGTTGGAATTTTTGTTAATGTGGTCGTTTCTTGCTTGCTGACCACAAGTTCAATGAGAGTTGAATAAACATTGTTTATAACTTTCTTAGTTTCCACAGAAAAATATTTTCTGCTTTTCGATGGGGTTATCTCATGAGACACTCGCACATATTTTTCATGACTTACACACGATTAAACAAACGCTGTATTACATAGAGTGGCCATATATACAGTGTTTAGACCATAATTTGTTTTATGGGATTAACCCTCTCATTTTGAATCAGGTAAAAATCGGTATAAAATCACCAAACTATTACTTTAATAATGGAACTACGTCTTCCGGATTTGCAGTTTACTTTAAGATATTTTTAAGTACGGACCATAATTTACTACTTATATCTCTGGACAGGCTTTTATAAAGAACACAATTTTTCTCAAATCGGTACATCTGAAAGCGATGGAAAGTTATTCAAGAACGCATCTCTCGACATTGCGCTCTGGAAATTATTGATTTTCATCCAGTCTGGATCCTTTCTTCATCCGGGCATTATCCAGGCAAAATTCGGCGTACATTTCCGTGAAAATAAATAAGGAGCTAGTTAATAATGTATCAAAAAACATTAAACATTTAGGACCGATAAGTGGCAACGTAAGATATGATTTTTAATCTGTTGGAAAGGCTTTGGTTATCTGGGCTTTTTCGAATTAAAGTCAACGTGCTGGCATGGTGTTTTTGCAGAAGTGCTTTGGACAGAAAATAGCGTAAGTATATTATAATATTTAATGCTGTGTAAAAAAATGTTTATTTTAATTGCAATTGCAATTTTAAAAATTTGACACTGTTTTGAAAACCCATTCATTTTTTATTGATGAAAGTCTCACTATCCTATTTTACTTTTTTGTTCTCTATTCCAATAATTCAGTCAACGTCCATTATCGGTATTTAAACATCCTAAACTACTCTTTAAATAATGGCTAAAGATAAGGAATATACCGGCAGTGTTAATTACTGTTATGTACTTATTTTAATTGGTGATTTCTAGACCAATTCAAAGTCGCAAACTTCATATAAACTTATATCCTAAAATGCTTGGTTTTGGTTATCTATATACAGGGTGATCCACTAAGGGTGGCGAGCTCGAAATGTTTTGGTCGTAAACTTTTAGGAAATAAATGTTTGTAGAGGAAACACTGTAAATAAAGTTGGAGCTCCTGTTGTAATTATTTATTTAAAGATTTATACCTAAATTTTACTGCTAGACGTAAATTCAGCCCTGCAATAAAGTACTTACGATTACAACAGATCTTATTTAAGGAATTCTGTCCGAATTTCCTTTTAAAATAATTCATGGCCTACGAAATTTCGTCTAAGCCAATTCTAAGGCGTCCTTAGTCAAACCTATACGCATAAACAACATTTTTGTTACATAATTACGAGCAAAAATATAGTGTATCGTGTAATAGAAAAGGTGGCATCGTGAACGTCACTCCTTTTTATTACATTAAATCAAACATATTTGAAATATATCTCGTTTTTCACTATCAGAAAAGCTCATTGTTAAATCAGCATTTATTAAAAGCAAGGTAACGTCCATATTTTTGTACAAACTACAAACAGACGTCATTTTTAGTTGGCAGTGCGTGCATCACTGACTTTATCAAAATTTAGAAAACGCTTTTATCTTCTTTATTTTACACGCGAAACGTGATTCTCTGTAGAAGTCCCTCACTATTGCCAACGAACATTAACAAGACTGTTAATGTTCGTTGCTATTGCCGAACGGAGTGGAATACACTAAGTTTTTCAGGTGTCCCCACAGGTAAAAATCCAATGACGTTAGGTCGGGAGATCGAGGAGGATAAAAAAATTGCCAATGATTCCTGCCCAGATATTAATTGATTGGGACTGATGTTGATGATGCGAAACAATAGTGACATGAGAATTTTTGTCAGCCCATACATGTGTGTTGTGTAATACCATTTTTGGTAAACCTTGCTTCATCAAGAATAATGCTAATGAAGTTTACATTATCTCGTTGCTGATCCAATGGGCCAGTTTGCAAACTGCATTCTACGAGGAAAATCCTCAGGAATCAGTTCATGTACTTTTTGCAAATGATATGGATATAACAGCTGTTCTTGAAGAACTTCATGTACTATTGCTTTCGATGTACCTACTAATTTGTGCTGATAATTTTCGAGTGCTCGTTGATGGAGTCGTCTACAGCATTTAAAATATTTTCCTCCAATTGCGCCCTACGTACGGTTCTTCTCAGACTAGCATCAGTATTATGTTTTCCAAACTTTTTTAAAATTATGAAGAAAGTCAATAATATGTATTACCTTATTTACTGGAATCGCTTACCATTCTCCCTTAGACGTTGGTCAACCCATTGAAATGTCTTCTGGTTTGGCATAGTACGATTAGGAAATCTTTCGTGATATAACCTTCTGACTTCTAAAGCATGGTCTTGCCATACATCAGATGCATATCTGCATACTCAATAAACGTGTATTCCATAATGCGAATTAATTAAGTTCTAAAATGCATTTTTTGCGAACATAGGTCTTCTACAACTATTCGTTTATTATTATTTTTCTCGTAAACGGTTTATTTTATCGACAATAAATAACAGTACCTTTTTTTAGTCCAAAGTGCAAGCTACCTAGATTACGATATACAGGGGGGTTCCATTTAAAAAGTAACAACTTTATGTCATATGTCACAAATGTGGCGCCTGATTGTTTTTTGTGTAACACCATAAAACAATTTATAAAAAAAACTGCAACTTTTATATTTGCAGTTTTCATGTAACTAGTCAATTCACTCATATACAGCGTGTCCAGAAAAGTTCTAGACATTTGGGAATTTTCTTTATTGTTGATTTTACGAAAAAAAGTTATTCTTTATAAAAAGTTATGCTTGATGCGCAAAATAATATTGACATATCAAAACTTAAGATATCATGTACAGGGCGGCCAAAAATATAGAAACACCGAATTACGTTAAGAAGGAAGTATCCTCAATTTTTATTTTAGAGCAAATTGTTATAAGAGAACTTTACTAAGGACTACAAAACGTGGTCAGATACAATTTCTCGTTGAAATATTTTAATTTACAGGGTACCATCAAAAAGCCTTTGGAAAATATTTTTTTATTTTATTTCTTTAACAGTTACCTGCAACAATTTTGCAACAACTATGTGCAATACTATAGTAACGAATATTGACATGTTAGTTAAAAATCATTTACTATTTTTCGACTTATTAACAAGATTTAAGAAGTAGTCCATGGTCTGTGGTTATGTATTTTAAAGGGAAATGAAAGTCTGTCTTTACCACCAAAATTTTTTATATTAACTACACTATACCCTAGATTTGGGTATCGAGGGCATATATATGGGAGGGATTCACCATATGAGTTAGATGTTCAATATAAGTTTGAAAATTGAGTCGGACTGGTTTCGACCTTAGAAAAGATCATCATCAGCAACTCTATATAATTATAATGTAAACAAGGTATAACACAGTAGTGGATGGTTCAATGAGTGTGTATGCCTGCCCATGGACTCGACTGGGAACGTCCCTTTGGCTATACAAATGGTTAAGAATAAGGGGTTAATTGATACACTTGTTGAGTATCGAGTGTAAAGGTTTTATATTTATTTGACGTAAGCCAATAACTGTAAACAGTAGGAGAAATAGGTCTTAAACAAGTTTGTTTTTACTCTTGACACATGCTAGTAGAGAAATGATTTTATTTATTTTCATTACATATATTATTGAGAGAAAAGGATTATGATTTTGAATTTGTGGTGGTATTCTTTGTGGAACAGACTTTTTAATTAAGGTGGGTTAATTTTTAGTTTTTAATGTAACATTTTTAGATGTAAGATAGTACTAAAGGTTTGTTTTATGTTAAATTTAGGTTTTAGTTCGTTTTTTTTATTTTATCCTTATTTCTCAGTCACTCAACAAAGGTGAGGCTTTTCTCTTTTTTCTCTTGAGAAGGTAGAACATATTAATTTGGTAATATTTAATCATCAGTTAAAAACTGTAAACAGTAAGACACTCTAAGTACTAGCAGAGTCTGCTAAAACCTAAATTTAACATAAAACAAACCTTTAGTACTATCTTACATCTAAAAATGTTACATTAAAAATTAAAAATTAACCCACCTTAATTAAAAAGTCTATTCCACAAAGAATACCACCACAAATTCAAAATCATAATCCTTTTCTCTCAATAATATATGTAATGAAAATAAATAAAATCATTTCTCTACTAGCATGTGTCAAGAGTAAAAACAAACTTGTTTAAGACCTATTTCTCCTACTGTTTACAGTTATTGGCTTACGTCAAATAAATATAAAACCTTTACACTCGATACTCAACAAGTGTATCAATTAACCCCTTATTCTTAACCATTTGTATAGCCAAAGAGACGTTCCCAGTCGAGTCCATGGGCAGGCATACACACACATTGAACCATCCACTACTGTGTTTTACCTTGTTTACATTATAATTATATAGAGTTGCTGATGATGATCTTTTCTAAGGTCGAAACTAGTCCGACTCAATTTTCAAACTTATATTGAACATCTAACTCATATGGTGAATCCCTCCCATATATATGCCCTCGATACCCAAATCTAGGGTGTAGTGTAGTTAATAGAAAAAATTTTGGTGGTAAAGACAGACTTTCATTTCCCTTTATTAACAAGAGTTTTTCGTTAGTTTTGTCATGGTTGTAAAGTTAACGCTGCAGGCAGGAGAAAATGGAAATTGTATTTACCGTCGGAGATCACTATAAACCTATTAGGGAAGCCGCACTGATATTTAATACTAGACACCCTGACAAAATGGTATGTAGCGCCCCTATAGCAAACGTGATGAATAAATTTAAAGCTACTGGTTCCGTCGAAACAGCACAACAAATGGTCCAAAACAGAAGAAAAGCAACTCAATGTAATGCAAGCGGTTATCGAAGGCCCGAAAATTTCTTTAAGAAAATTGTCAAAAACTATTCCAGTTGACGTCAAAAAGTCTACTGGTAGTAATATTTTAAAAATAAATGAATTTCATCCATATAAACCGAAATACTTTCACACGCTTCTTCCTAGAGATTTTGAATCCCGTTTCCTATTTGGCGCGTGGTTCCAAGGCGAATGTGAAGTTGAGCCTTTTTTTGCAAAAAAAATATTATTTACAGATGAAGCCATGTTTACTTCCAACGGCGTGGTATGCTCCCAAAATTGTCGGTGGTGGAGTGACAACAACCCAAATTTTATAATCGAATGCCGTAGTCAATATTCATTTAAAACCAATGTTTGGTGTGGCATTTTTAATTATCGGATCGTTGGACCATACTTTTCCGACAAAATATAAAAGCTGCCATTTACCTGGGCTTCTTAAGGAACCAGTTGTCTCAATTTCTTGACGAACTGCCACTAAATATAAGACGTACAATTTGGTGTCAACATAATGGAGCCCATAGAACTAACACAGTAACTGGGTATTTGAATGAAGTATTTCCGCACCGTTGGATAGGCGGACGTTCAAACATTCCTTGGCCAGCCAGGTCGCCTGACATCACACCCCTGGACTTCTCTTTATGGGGCCGATTAAAAGAAATGGTGCATGGGCATAGACCTTTTCAGGATATTGACTATCTGAAAGCAGTAATAACAAAATGTGTCCAAGAATCACTCCCATAATGATACGGGTGACGGTAAGAGAAATTACAAGGCGTACTATAGTTTGCATGGAAAAAGAAGGGGGGCATGTGGAGACATAATTTTTCACTTTAAACTATCTGTTTTATATCACTTTTATCATGTAATTGATAAAATATTGTTTATTATTCACATTCACAATTTATTTTTGCTTTAGAACATGAAATAATCTCGCATTATTTTTTTACGTAATTTGTTTCCAACAAGAGGTAATGAATGCTCAACGTGTTTTTGATGGTACCCTGTAAATCAAAATATTTCAAGAAAAAATTGTATCTGACCACGTTTTTGTAGCCGTTAGTAAAGTTTTCTTATAACAATTTGCTCTAAAATAAAAATTGAGAGTACTTCCCTCTTAACGTAATTCTGTGTTTCTATATTTTTTTGCCGCCCTGTAGGTACATGATATCTTAAGTTTTGATATGTCAATATTATTTGCGCATCAAGTAGAACTTTTTTATAAAGAATAACTTTTTTTCTTAAAATCAACAATAAAGAAAATTCCCATATGTCTAGAACTTTTCTGGACACGCTGTAGATGGGGGGTCCGTTTATAATCAATAACCCTGTACACTTGTATATTTTATAAGAAAATTCAAATTTTAGACAAAATTCCTACCAAACTAATCACGGAACGTCTCAAGATGATGCTGGGCCGCAAACAGAGCCTGAAGGGTGAACCTGTTTTGGCAGATTATGGTCCCGACGAAGCTTTTAACGAAAGTGCGGACACGGAGTGGGTAAACAAGGTATTTATTTCTTATGATAAGGTAAGAGCACTGCAGGATTAATCCTTGCAGGCTGGTCGTTCCAGAGTGATGACGTTCTTCAGATGAAGGCATTTTTAAACAGTGTCGTTCGAGGGACACTAAGCTGAACCACGTACGGATGGGCTGCAGTGGCTCGTCGTGTATTTCTACTTCGAACTGCTCTGGGTGGAATCAATTAAAAAAGAAAGTTATTTGAAAAATATGTTTAATTTGCAAATAATGCATCAATTTAGGAGTATTGTATTAGTACATGATATTTAACCTCTCTAGAGATGGGTGAGACGGGTGATGAGGACATGCGCTCTCTTAAGCTTGGCATCGGTTTGCAGCAACACTCCAAAAACCTATGTGATCTTTCCGTTTATGCAAATGGCAACATTCTGTACTGATTCCTCCGTTACTATTCTATTTACGTCTGAAATGATCGCTAAAATGCATATTCGAGGAATTCTGAAGGTATTTTAGTTAAGAATGATAAATTTAAAGATAATGACATTAAAAATCTTTATAATTTATTTTTAGGGTGACAAATCTTATTTGAAAGACCACTGGTGCCAGTTTGATGCTAGCATGGTGTTCTTTCTATGGATCTCTGTTATTTTACAGATATTCGAAATACTTGGCATTGTTCCGATATACTCCTACCTTTCACTGTTAAGGGCTCCAAGACCGTTAATTATGATACGATTTTTAAGGGTCTTTTTAAAGTTTTCTATGCCGAAGTCTCGGATCAATCAGATTTTCAAGTAAGAGCATTTTTATTTTTTGTTAAGTTATTAAAATCAACCTGAAAATTTTCTTATAAACGCTTATGTGTAGGAGGGAAAATCAGATGTATTGTCTTGTCATCTTTAGCAATATTTGTTAAGAGAAATATTGTATTGAATTTGACCTATGTTTTAGAATAGTAGTAGTAGTAACAAGATTTATTTTAGCAATACTGCTACAATATTATAAATTCTAGTTTTTTTAACAATAATTAAAACATTTAAAATTACAATTTATGCACCAAAAATATTTTTAAATAAATTTTATCGATATTTTGTTTTCTAAGTAAGTAATGATATTTTTAAGGATTTTTTAAATTTACTTAAGGAATTTTTTTCTTAATTAAAGAATCTAAATTATTATATTCGTGAAGTCCTTTAAAAAATATTGATTTATATGTCAAATTTTTTGTCACTTTCCCTAAACAAAAATCTTGATTGTTTCTGGTTTGATAGTTATGATTTTCAAAGTTTTGCGTTATAAAGTATTTTAAATGAGATGGTAATAAATTATTTTGAATTTTATAAATAAAAATGCAAACTAGAAAAATTTCTTATATTCAACCATTTAAGTTTATTTAACATATAATTTATCTTTGTGTATTTATCAACATTTAATATTATTCTCATCGCCTTATTTTGTAAAATTTGAAGTCTAATAAAAATTCCTTCATTTGCAGTATATAAAATTGTAGAGCAATACAAATAATGAGGTAACATTATTGTGTTATATATTGTTTTTCTTAAAAATACACTTAAATTTTTACTTACTCTTTTGAAATAATTAATTTTTTTTCCAATTTTAGATATAGTGTTTTCAAAATGAGCATCAAATTTTAATTTAGAATCCATTATTATCCCTAAATATTTAAAAGACTGAACTATTTCTAATTTTTGGTCATCTATAAAAATATTTATATTTTCATAATTTATATTATTTCCTATTGCCATAAATTTCGTTTTAGAAATATTTAATTTTAATTTATTTACTTTTAGCCAGTTTGAGACCAATTTTAATTTAGAATTTAGACTATCTATGCAACTTAAAATATTTTTACCTTTTACGAATATTAAAGTATCATCAGCAAACATTTGAATATTAGTATTTGACAAAATATTTGGCATATCATTTATATATAAAATAAATAATAAAGGACCTAAAATACTTCCTTGTGGTACACCGATATTATTAAATTCCCTTTTTGAAAATGTTTCATTTATTTTAGTTATTTGTTGTCGAAAATTTAAATAATTTTTAAACCATTTATATACAGTACCCCTTAAACCATACTGATATAATTTATTTAATAATTTATTTCTATCAATAGCCTCAAAAGCACGTTTAATATCCAAAAATACTGCCAGAATGATTTCATTTTTGTCAACACTTCTCTTCCAATTTTCAATAATATATTGTGCTGCTGTTTCTGTTGAAAACCTGCTTGAATATTTACTAAAATGTTGTTTTCTTCAATAAAATTTAATATTTGTTCATAAACTGTCTTCTCTAAAAGTTTTTCAATATCCCATAATAAATTTATCGGCCTCATTTCAGTACATTTTTTGTATTTTTTACTTTTGGTACTGGTGTTATACATGAACATTTTAAATCATCAGGTATTTCTCCATATTTCAAACTTGTATTAATTAATTTAAGTAATATATTTCCAATGCTGCCAAATGTCTCTTTCATTAACTTTTTTGTTAAAATTTCACCATAATTATTATTTGATTTTATATTCCAAATTTTTATTTTTAATTCTTTTATAGATAGTTCATAAACAGTTTTGTATCTTAACAATTTTTTTTTAGACGTTCAAGTCAGCAAATCTATAATGTAACCCTATTCTTTCTATTCTTTATGTCACTTTATGGCCTTCTAGGGGTACAATTCTTTGGAGAACTTAAAAATCACTGTGTTACCAACACTACCAAGCAACCAAAGTAAGTTAAATTCATTTGTTCTTTATTTTTAGTTCTAACACTATTAAGTTAAATCTAGTGTTTTAGTTCAGTATATTTAGGTTTTATTATTGCAATTAGAAAATTTTTTTTTGCCATCTTTAGGGTACCATATAGGAAGCTTAAATCCAAGTTTTCGACCATCAACCCTTTGCAGGTTGTCCGCCATCTTGAATTAAGGGGTGATTTCTTGTATCGCGAATAACAGTCGTATTTTTGATTTTATCAAGAAAACAGTAAATACCATTTTTCACGAGAAAAATGAGTTCTACAAATTAGTTCATTTGATGTTTTCTCGTATTTTGCTTATTTGTTGCTTAAAAATCGATTATAAAAATAAGAAGAGGGTTGAAAATTTTTTTAGATCGAATATCTTTTTTTATTTCGGTGCTATCGCAAAACTTTTCGGGCAAAAGTTGTAATACACACGATCCTTTTTTGTCAAAAACTTTATTTTGTAAGAGCAATTGTTTACTTACCGTAGCGTCTGAAAGTTGCGCGCTCCGTCACTCGGTAGTTGGTAGTGCTGGATTGCGAGCGCCGTGCCGTACTAAATTATTCTAAGTTTCGTTAATGGAATGGAGCTCAACATTTCTTCTCTTTCTTTTTTATTTTTCATTTAATTAAAAATAATTTTGACTATTTTTTATTTTGTATGATTTATATTGTAATTACCGTTTATTTGTTATTTTTATTTTCAATTTTTCCTGTTTTTAAATTTAACTTTGATTATTTTTTATTGGCATTTCAATTATTTACTATTGCCCAATATAATTTTATATGATTATTTATATGATTTATCTTGTTTGTTGAAAGAATAAATCAGAAATTCTCAAAAATGGAGAATGAGAAAATTTTTACAGGAATTCGATAACAAAACTTATTTCCTAACATTGTAAAATTCATGTTACGAACCTCACAATCAAATGACATAATGTAATCGAATAGCTAAAGAATTTTGAAAATTTTGAATTTCTATATTTGAATAAAAATGTAAAACATCTTTACTCTTGAAATTATCAGAATTAATAATTTTCAGTTCTCGGAATCGAAACAGTTGATACTTTCACAATGAATAATTTTTAATGAGGATTATTAAAAGGTTTTTATAGATCGTTGCATATTATTTTTCATTAATTCATGAAAATGAAGTTTCACACACTGGACATAGGAAAATTGTTAATAAAAGCCCACATTACCTTGCAACATCTGCTAATTTCAAGTTGGAATAGTTTTTGTAGCACGCGCGATGTATGGTAACTGCTGTTTTGTTCTTTAAACAGCACTCATTTTCCTTGTGATTTCGCAAATTTGCCAATTTGATTAGTGTTTGAATGCCTTTTTATTTAAATGTGATATTATCGGAAATACCTAAAGCCATTTTACAAATAAAACAATCACTCATGGTTGGTCGGCTGCACGAGATGCATGTCAGTGAACGTTTCGAAATAGACTGATTCTTCGGGAAAATCAGACTTTTTTGTCTCATCGCGATAGATAAGATATAAAAAACGATCATTAGGCGTGAGCAACGTCACACACATTCCACAGTAGGCAGGTGAAAAAAGCGAGCCATTTTAAACATAATAATTACATAAAAAAGTTTTCGACAAAAATTGTAGAGGATCGTATGAATTACAACTTTTGCCCGAAAAGTTTTGCGATAGCACCGAAATAAAGAAAGATATTCGATCTAAAAAAAATTTCAACCCTCTTTTTATTTTTATATTCGATTTTTAAGCAACAAATAAGCAAAATACGGGAGGACATCAAATAAACTAATTTGTAGAACACATTTTTCTCGTGAAAAATGGTATTAACTGTTTTCTTGATAAAATCAAAAATACGACTGTTATTCGCGATGCAAGAAATCACCCCTTAATTCAAGATGGCGGACAACCTGCAAAGGGTTGATGGTCGAAAACTTGGATTTAAGCTTCCTATATTATGGTACCCTAAAGAAGGCAAAAAAATTTTTTTTTACCCAATGAATTGCAATAATATCTATAGGAATCGGGCTAAATATACTGGAGTATTTCCCTATACCAGTTTTCTTTATTCAATATTTTGCCAATACTCATCCAGTTCTATGCACATTCCAGGGACGTTACAATAAATAATCTTGCCATACCAGATACTTTCTGTTCTTTGGATCCTACTTCTGGATATCAATGTCCTGAAGGAATGAAGTGCATGAAAATGGAAGGTGTATCCAGATACATCATAGGATTTAATGGATTTGATGAATTCGGTTAGTACATTTTACCACATTACCACCAAATTATTTGAATAGTTTGCGTAGAATTTTGAATATTTTGAATGATATTTAAAGGCGGTTCATCTTTCTATAATCTGTTGCTTAATGCGAGAGAGTAATAAATCATTATTGAACTATAAAACCCAGTAGTCTTCGCCGTATTCCATAGGCGTAGTTCAATTATTATTTCATATAACATTCGGTGTTGCAAAAATAGTTGAAATGTGTTCGAATATGACTGGAGTAGGACAGTCAACAATATAGCGACTTTTGCACAAGCATAAACGCGACCCCATCTGGTCACCAGCGAAAAGTACAGGAAGAAAAGAAACTTTAATAAATGAGGATGAAAAGACTGCCATCAGAAGAATCATACACTCGTCTTACTTAAAAAAAGAAATACCTACCTTGGACAAAATAATGTCTGAAATGAAAAAGGATCACTTCATTGCATCCATGGGTAAGAGGAAACTATGGAAAACTTTGAAGAAAATAAACTTTTGTTATGAAAAATTCAAAATCAAAAATCACTTTTAATAGAGACAAAATCATTTGCTGGCGACCACGATATTTGAGGGCAGTTAAACAGTTTCGAAGGGAAAACAGGAATATTTATTATATGGACGAAACTTGGTTAAATGAAGTTTATACCGTTGGTAAAATATGGCAGGATAAACATATAAAAAGCGCGAGGCAAGCTTTCATTTAAGGATGATCCACTGGAATAAAAGCACCCTCGAGAAAAGGTAAAAGATTAATAATTACTCACATTGGTACACTGATAAAATTAATTATTTGAATTAAAAAAAAATTTCCATTGACTCAAATAAATATTTGTTTCCTATTAGCCAAACAAATATGTATTTGAAAAATACCAAGGCATTATTTGCCTCAATTAGTTTATCTGATTAGATACAAATTACTTTTTATTTGGAATTAATCACTGAATACAAACTTCAAGCAAATATTTATTTCCTAAATACTAACCTAACTTAAATAAGCCGCTTCAATGACTTAAAGTAAATATGTTAAAAGTTAAGTTAACAAAATGTTTATTTGATTGATATTTATACATATTTTATCAAGTATATATTTGTTTTACTTTTGTTTTACATGTATTTGCCGTAACAACAACGTTATTTAATTAAACAATTTAAGTGATTGGATTTAAATAAACCGGTAATTTCCATTAAAGTCGTTGTTTTTTTATTCAAGTACGTAATTGTTTAACTTGTCTCTTATATTTATTTAGGCCAAGTATGATTTTATTTGGTTTAAATACCTTTTTTAAATTTTAAATAGATCAGAAAGTTCATTCAAATCAGTTCTTATTTTATACAAGTACGTGTTTATACACACGTCACATAAAAATAAGAAATAAGCAGATCAAATCCCCTATTGCTATTGAATATGGTTTAATCAGTACCTATACCATAATAATCAATCATCATTCAAGACCCTTGGACAGAGTAGGCAAAATACTGATTGGACGATAATGTGACATTTCCATTGAAGAATTGATTTCCGGTATCGGAATAATATTGGCACTTTTCCATTCAGTTGGAAACTTAGCCGTTTGTAAAGAATGGTTAATTATAAAAGTTAAATGTAGTGTTAGGTATGGTACAATTTAAGAGAGCATTTTAAGATCAATACCGTCAGTACCCATAGCAGTACTTTTTATATTTAAAATAATTTTTTCTATGTACTGTTCACTAACCTTAGAAAACTTAAATTCATTGATAATATTGAGGTGTCGTCGGTTACTATAATTATCATTTATAAAAGTGCTAGAGTTCACCGTTACATTCGGAACACTATCAATGAAGAATGCATTTAATTGAGGAGCCGTCACAACATCGCCCAACTGACCATTCGCTGACGAAGTTATGCCTATGTTGAATGTTCCCAAAGTCTTCCAAAAAGTGGCAGGATCTGTTCGAGATTTGTGGTGAAGATGAGCTCTTTTCTCGTTATGAACCGGCTGTAGTTACTAAATTACGAATTTGACCCCAACATCTTCAATAATATTAAGGATCGGGTTCTTCGCTGTTTTATTTTGCGGCATGCCGTAATTCTCGATCCCGGAAAGTTAGTTTGCTCTAACGCATGCTATTTGGAATGGGGTTTTCTGTAAATGTTGGATCAGGGCATTATTGTCGTCTTCTGTTGAAATTTTTGTCTGTGCCCGGAACGGACTTGATTTACAAGACGGTGTACAACACTTTATTGAACATGTACTTACATCTGCAAAATCCCTCGGTCAAACTAATAGAAGACTCAGTTACAATCGAACCCTTAAGGATGATGCTAGGACTACGACTATCTAATGAATCTCTGCAGGTTTTGCCTGAAGGGTGGAAAACAGCGAAACACATACTCTGTCTTTGCGAAGGGTGTATCTTTGAGTAATGGGCGTAAATTGATCGCAGACTATAGAATATTATTATAAAGACTCAGTTGAATGAATTACTATACCAATAAGGTGGATGGGTCTAACTCTTTATGACTATAAGCCTACAAGGATAATTGCATCTAACAACATGGTATAATATAAAAAATAAAGCAGGTCTTTGGACATTAGTCAACCCAAGAAGCCATTCATCAGGTATATAAAAATGAGTGTTAAATATTGGTATTTACTGTTTTCTTGATAAAATCAAAAATACGACTGTTATTCGCGATGCAAGAAATCACCCCTTAATTCAAGATGGCGGACAACCTGCAAAGGGTTGATGGTCGAAAACTTGGAGTTAAGCTTCCTATATTATGGTACCCTAAAGAAGGCAAAAAAATTTTTTTTTACCCAATGAATTGCAATAATATCTATAGGAATCGGGCTAAATATACTGGAGTATTTCCCTATACCAGTTTTCTTTATTCAATATTTTGCCAATACTCATCCAGTTCTATGCACATTCCAGGGACGTTACAATAAATAATCTTGCCATACCAGATACTTTCTGTTCTTTGGATCCTACTTCTGGATATCAATGTCCTGAAGGAATGAAGTGCATGAAAATGGAAGGTGTATCCAGATACATCATAGGATTTAATGGATTTGATGAATTCGGTTAGTACATTTTACCACATTACCACCAAATTATTTGAATAGTTTGCGTAGAATTTTGAATATTTTGAATGATATTTAAAGGCGGTTCATCTTTCTATAATCTGTTGCTTAATGCGAGAGAGTAATAAATCATTATTGAACTATAAAACCCAGTAGTCTTCGCCGTATTCCATAGGCGTAGTTCAATTATTATTTCATATAACATTCGGTGTTGCAAAAATAGTTGAAATGTGTTCGAATATGACTGGAGTAGGACAGTCAACAATATAGCGACTTTTGCACAAGCATAAACGCGACCCCATCTGGTCACCAGCGAAAAGTACAGGAAGAAAAGAAACTTTAATAAATGAGGATGAAAAGACTGCCATCAGAAGAATCATACACTCGTCTTACTTAAAAAAAGAAATACCTACCTTGGACAAAATAATGTCTGAAATGAAAAAGGATCACTTCATTGCATCCATGGGTAAGAGGAAACTATGGAAAACTTTGAAGAAAATAAACTTTTGTTATGAAAAATTCAAAATCAAAAATCACTTTTAATAGAGACAAAATCATTTGCTGGCGACCACGATATTTGAGGGCAGTTAAACAGTTTCGAAGGGAAAACAGGAATATTTATTATATGGACGAAACTTGGTTAAATGAAGTTTATACCGTTGGTAAAATATGGCAGGATAAACATATAAAAAGCGCGAGGCAAGCTTTCATTTAAGGATGATCCACTGGAATAAAAGCACCCTCGAGAAAAGGTAAAAGATTAATAATTACTCACATTGGTACACTGATAAAATTAATTATTTGAATTAAAAAAAAATTTCCATTGACTCAAATAAATATTTGTTTCCTATTAGCCAAACAAATATGTATTTGAAAAATACCAAGGCATTATTTGCCTCAATTAGTTTATCTGATTAGATACAAATTACTTTTTATTTGGAATTAATCACTGAATACAAACTTCAAGCAAATATTTATTTCCTAAATACTAACCTAACTTAAATAAGCCGCTTCAATGACTTAAAGTAAATATGTTAAAAGTTAAGTTAACAAAATGTTTATTTGATTGATATTTATACATATTTTATCAAGTATATATTTGTTTTACTTTTGTTTTACATGTATTTGCCGTAACAACAACGTTATTTAATTAAACAATTTAAGTGATTGGATTTAAATAAACCGGTAATTTCCATCAAAGTCGTTGTTTTTTTATTCAAGTACGTAATTGTTTAACTTGTCTCTTATATTTATTTAGGCCAAGTATGATTTTATTTGGTTTAAATACCTTTTTTAAATTTTAAATAGATCAGAAAGTTCATTCAAATCAGTTCTTATTTTATACAAGTACGTGTTTATACACACGTCACATAAAAATAAGAAATAAGCAGATCAAATCCCCTATTGCTATTGAATATGGTTTAATCAGTACCTATACCATAATAATCAATCATCATTCAAGACCCTTGGACAGAGTAGGCAAAATACTGATTGGACGATAATGTGACATTTCCATTGAAGAATTGATTTCCGGTATCGGAATAATATTGGCACTTTTCCATTCAGTTGGAAACTTAGCCGTTTGTAAAGAATGGTTAATTATAAAAGTTAAATGTAGTGTTAGGTATGGTACAATTTAAGAGAGCATTTTAAGATCAATACCGTCAGTACCCATAGCAGTACTTTTTATATTTAAAATAATTTTTTCTATGTACTGTTCACTAACCTTAGAAAACTTAAATTCATTGATAATATTGAGGTGTCGTCGGTTACTATAATTATCATTTATAAAAGTGCTAGAGTTCACCGTTACATTCGGAACACTATCAATGAAGAATGCATTTAATTGAGGAGCCGTCACAACATCGCCCAACTGACCATTCGCTGACGAAGTTATGCCTATGTTGAATGTTCCCAAAGTCTTCCAAAAAGTGGCAGGATCTGTTCGAGATTTGTGGTGAAGATGAGCTCTTTTCTCGTTATGAACCGGCTGTAGTTACTAAATTACGAATTTGACCCCAACATCTTCAATAATATTAAGGATCGGGTTCTTCGCTGTTTTATTTTGCGGCATGCCGTAATTCTCGATCCCGGAAAGTTAGTTTGCTCTAACGCATGCTATTTGGAATGGGGTTTTCTGTAAATGTTGGATCAGGGCATTATTGTCGTCTTCTGTTGAAATTTTTGTCTGTGCCCGGAACGGACTTGATTTACAAGACGGTGTACAACACTTTATTGAACATGTACTTACATCTGCAAAATCCCTCGGTCAAACTAATAGAAGACTCAGTTACAATCGAACCCTTAAGGATGATGCTAGGACTACGACTATCTAATGAATCTCTGCAGGTTTTGCCTGAAGGGTGGAAAACAGCGAAACACATACTCTGTCTTTGCGAAGGGTGTATCTTTGAGTAATGGGCGTAAATTGATCGCAGACTATAGAATATTATTATAAAGACTCAGTTGAATGAATTACTATACCAATAAGGTGGATGGGTCTAACTCTTTATGACTATAAGCCTACAAGGATAATTGCATCTAACAACATGGTATAATATAAAAAATAAAGCAGGTCTTTGGACATTAGTCAACCCAAGAAGCCATTCATCAGGTATATAAAAATGAGTGTTAAATATTGGTAGACTTAATTAATTACTAAGAAAACCACCTAAAGTTTGTGCATCTTCTGTTTCAGTAACCAGCTTCTTCACAGTATATCAAGCAGCATCGCAAGAAGGTTGGGTTTTTATCATGTACAGAGCGATAGATTCTCTGCCTCCGTGGATGGCTGTATCCTACTTCAGTACCCTTATTTTCTTCCTCGCCTGGCTTGTGAAGAACGTTTTCATAGCCGTGATCACTGAAACCTTTAACGAAATCAGAGTACAATTTCAACAGATGTGGGGCATTAGAGGGCACATTAGCAATAGTTCCGCCTCGCAGGTAAATTCTCGTAACATGTGATATCGGAATCAATAAATTAGCCTAAATAAAATTTTAGATTCTAATTGGAGATGATCGCGGCTGGAAGCTCGTAACTCTCGACGACAACAAACATGGAGGAGTAGCTCCAGACATCTGTCAAAAAATCCTTCAGAGTCCTTACTTCCGGAGCTTAGTCATGGGGGTTATCTTGGCCAATGCCATAGTCACTGCCTCGATGAGTTTCAAGCACGATAAGAGACCGAGGCAGGTGTTTTACGAAAAATACTATTTTTTGGAATTGGGCTTCACCATACTTTTAAATTGCGAGGTCACATTTAAGATATGGTGTCTCGGGTGGAGGGGATATTGGAAGCATTCAATTCATAAATTCGAGATGCTTTGTGCCATTGGGACTACGATTCATGTTATTCCAGGTGAGACGGGATATATCTTGGACTAATAGTTGGTCTAAGGGATATATAGCAAATTTAGTCGAATATTAACAGGGTGTCAAATTTTCTGCATGAGTATTGCAAAAAATTTAAAAAGGATGGATAATTTTTTGTTTTAACATTTGTAAATTAGCATAGTTAGAAAGGGTTCAAGGGCTTCTGCAATTATGCAGGGTGAGTCAGAAATGAAATCAACTTTTTATTTTAAGTGGAACACCCTGTAATATTTTTTATTATTTTAGTAGGTTAGTGTAACATATCGGGCTTATTTGTTAAGTACCAAAACAAATTTTGAATTGGCGAACAAGAAACCAGTAAATTGCTTAACCATGCACAATATGCAGGGTGTTTCCTAACCTGTCTGGAAAAATGAAGGAGGTGAATCCCCACCTCATTTTAAGACGAAAATGTGGTATGAAAAATTTTCGCATGTCGCTTCGTTTTCGAAGTACAGGGTGTTAAAAAAAAATTGTATTTTTTTTTCATTTTATTAATTAATGTGAAACGATATTCTAATGATATTTATTAAACGTAAGGGATTAGAGCACTTATTTACTTTGGGTCATTTTTAAATTTTACAATTAGTTCATTGGCGGGGATCTGGGTAAAAGTGTACCTTAATTTTTTAGTTATTTTTCGTATTCTTATCATTATGTTGCGTCAAATGATACGAGTAGGTTTTGCTTCGTTCCATGGCAACCACATTTGTTTTCTCCGTAACATTTGTCTCCTGTTTAACATCTCTCAAATAATATTCTTTTGAATTGTTACATACTTTTCATAATGGCTGAATGTACCAATACGGTTTGGTAAATGGAAATGCGCTAGAGGCGAGACGTTTATATGCAGAACGTTTTCCTAATAGACGAGTACCGTGTTCGGAAACATTTACAAGATTGCACCTCAGGTTAGAGGAAACAAGTAGCTTTGCAAAAAGCAAAATAGGCGGCCGACCACTTATAGTTAGAACCGTACAACTTGAGGAAGAGGTCTTAAACATGGTGGAAGAATCTCCAGGCACTAGTACGAGGAAAATCGGCAACGAGTTGAATGTGAGTTACAAAACAGTATGGAGTATCTTATAGGACTATTTACTTTATCCTTATCACGTACAAAGAGTGCAAGCTTTGTTGCCTAGAAACCAGCTCGAGTTAATTTTTGTAACTGGTTTCAAGAAAATTCTTTAAGGGTCCCACAATTTTCGGCAAAAGTACTATTTACAGATGAAGCGAATTTTTCCAGACAAGGCATCATAAATTTTCACAACAACCATATTTGGGCGGAAGATAATCCTCATGCTATCATCGAAGGACATCACCAGTATACATTTTCTTTTAATATTTGGGCAGGGATTATTGGAGATAGCTTAGTTGGACCGTATTTTTTTCCAAGTCGACTTACTGGTGATGTCTATTACAACTTCCTTAGAGATGAATTGCCAGAATTGATGAAAGCAGTGCCATTAAGAACGAGAACTTTAATGTGGTTCATGCATGACGGCGCTCCCCCTCACTTTGCAGTACGTGTTAAAAACTATTTAGATCAACAATATCCTGCTCGTTGGATAGGTAAAGGAGGAACTCACCCATGGCTACCCCGTTCGCCGGATCTGAATCCATTGGATTTTTATTTCTGGGGTCACCTTAAACAACTCGTTTATAATACTCCTATTGAAACTGAAGAATACCTTCGACTGCGTATTATTGATGGTTTTAATACGATTCGCGCCCGCGTCCCGAAATTTTCCAACACGTAAGAGACAATAAATTGTGCTAAAGCACGTCGTGTACATGAGTGTTTACTGGCTCATGGAGGACATTTTCAGCAATTTATTTGACTTTTGTTCATGTGAGTTCTTTATTAAAAGTTTTTAAATTAATTATTAAAATTATTATTATTACTTTACTAATTTTTTTTTAACACCCTGTATTTCGAAAAAGAAGCGACATGCGAAAAGCTTTTATACCACATTTTCGTCTTAAAATAAGGTGAGGATTCGCCTCCTCCATTTTTTTAGAGAGGTTGGGAAACACCCTGTATATTATCTTATAGAATGTTGAAAATGTCTGCCAGTGATTTATGTCTTTAAATACCTGTAAGACTTTGTCGAAATTATCCAAACCAGAGTTTCACAAGTTATGTCCTAGTTCGAACCTTTAGATTTTTAATATTGAGGCTTTTTTTTGGTAAAGCTTATTATTTAAGTAACTACATATAATAGTCCAAAGGAGTGAGTTCTGGTGATCCGGCAGGCCACTCAATTGCACCTCTTTTACCTTTCTATGCATTAATTTGGAAACGTTTGCACTTAGTTATTGTTGATTATTTTGCAGGTTTCTTTCACTCAAAATGTTCTTTGATCTCTCAAAGGTGTACGATTGTATAGATCATGATTTATTATTATATGAACTTGAGAAGTATAGTATCCGGAAAACTGTAAAGTCTTATCTTGTAAATCAGCAGCGTGTAATGATAAAAAAGATAATACAATATATAAATCGGAAATTATGATAATGTCGGCACTCCTCATGGGAGTATTCTATACGTAATTTATATGAATGATTTCAATTCTATAACTATGAATAGTCTTGTAAATGTCTCGGTTTCAAACTATGCAGATGATACAAATGTACTAGTTCAGGTGCCCAATCTTGATGTTAAAAAAAGCCAAGGAGTGGTTTTCTCGAAGTAGGCTAGTTGTAAATGAATATAACACTATATATGATTTTGTTCAGAACATGACAGATCAAGTAAATACACCAAACTCTGTGAGAATGGCTGATGGTAATAATGGTATGGTGCCTCTGGTTGGCGAGACTAAATGTCTGGAAATTCATATTAATTAATTGTTGAATTGGGGCCACTATATAAGTCAGTTATGCCCAAAGCTGAGTAGGATTGGATATAGTAACCGAATTTAAAGTACTCGAGTAAAGAAGTGGTAGTAGTACCTTTGGGGGGGGGGGGGGGAACCCGTCGGGTAAGCCCAATAGTCCCTTTTTGCCTTCCCCCATCCACTAACGACTGTGTATGGTTTATATATCTACGAATGCCTAATGTTCATGTACAACAACAAAATAAAAGTGTCAGGACGGAAGAAATGTGTGTTTGAGACTCTAACAATCTGCCCAATGAAATCAGAGTAGTTATTAGTGTAAATAAACTTAAACAAGCATTAAAATCTGTACTTATAGATATGGAACCATACCCGTTAAAATATCTTCATTTCATTTGGTGTTGCATTGTGTAGTTGTATTGCAGATTGTGGTAAAGTACTTCCCAACATATTTCGTTTGGCTTAATGACTCATAAACTCGGCTTTCGCTTTCGCAGAGACGTATTAACCCACATTTAATGTCAGTTTATAATAACAACAGATAGGTACATTACTTGATTTGTTATCAAAATTAATGAACTGTCTAATTAAGGTTTTCTAGAAACAACTTAATTATTAGGATATTAGCTACCCTAAACGTTCCAGGAAGTATTTATCTTCTGACGCCAAAGTGATAATGAAAAATGTATGTGAATCGTTATTAAAGAGCGGCCACCCTAAAGCAATTGCCATTAAAAATAGCAGTGAAATGACGAAAGTTCCATTATCGACGGTACGAGATATTATGCTGAATGGACATTTTAAAAGAAAAGTTCGCAAAGATACCGGAAAAATGAAGTGCGTAGATGATTGTGACAAAGATGTTATTCACAGGAAAATATACCAAATGTATCGAAAAAATGTCGTGCCCACGTTAGGTTCTTTAAAAACACGGTTAACAAAACGAAATACATCCTCTTATTATAAATGTGGATGATAGTGATAGCGACACTGAATTAGGAATAGATTAAGACGTTTTATAATTACAATTTTACCAAGAAATTCTTTAAAAACGTAGGTTTGGCAATCGAACAGGTAACGGGGTTTCTTTGGGTGTTCACAATATAATAAAACTATTATTGCAGTTATTAGGTCAAACGAAATATGGTCGGATGGACTTTACTATAAACTGTGCATTTGTGGCATTATTTGAAATAAATAACCTTTATTATTAAATAACAAATAAACCCGATAGACAGATAGTTATAGTAGTGATTTGATAATGATTGATTTATTTACGTACCCTACATATCTCACAACATATCGACTAGAGTCTCCAGACGTCTGCAGACAAATAATGAATACAGCAGTATTTCTAATTTTAGGCTGTTATATGACCGGCTTTACGTTTTTCCAAGTACTTCGGGTAGTGAGACTCATAAAAGCATCTCCGCTCTTGGAGGACTTTGTCTATAAAATCTTCGGGCCCGGCAAAAAGCTAGGCAGCCTAATCATTTTCACCATGTGCTTGCTAATTATATCGTCGAGTGTTTCAATGCAGCTCTTCTGTTTTCTGGATTTCACCAAATTTGAAACTTTTGCCGAAGCATTTATGTCTATGTTCCAAATCTTGACCCAAGAGGCATGGGTGGAGGTTATGGACGAGACCATGTTCAGAACGCCGTCGATGATTGCGCCTTTGGTTGCGTTTTATTTTATTATGTACCATCTTTTTGTCACATTGGTAAGTTATGCATTGAAACTGGTTTTTAATGAATTATTAAATAATCTTATTTACAATGAAATTCAAGTATATTTAGGTATACCTCAAGGTTCCTACTTCGATTTAACCCTACTATGATAGCTGTATGTAGTGTAGTAAATTCAGAATTTGGATGACCTGCTAAAGAGACATGGTCTTAGCTTAAACGTAAATACATACAGTGTATACATAAAGTAAGGAACAAATTCATTATTTAATAATCTAAAAACATTTCGTAAATATTCTCGGACATGTATATATAATAATTCTTAATTGCGTATATTTTGACATATAAATTTATTATTCAGGGTTACTCATGTAGTAGATATGATATTATCGACGATTTTTTTTAATGAAAACCCCTATATTTTAGTTCAGATCTGTAATCTCCAAGAACAGCTGATTTCAAAAACATAACACACTTGGGGCCTAAAATTGATAGTTTCGTATTTACAGGGTAGAACAAATAATCTTATTTAAGATATACCTTTTTAAAAGTAGGCTTATTTGCTGTTATGTAACTATGGTATTTAGATAATGACATTATGCTGTCATTATATCGAATTTTTCTAGTAAGTTTAGTAGAAGTAATAAAATTAATTTTAATATTTAGTTACTGTGCGTTTATCTCCCACACAAATAATAGAAATTCTTATGATGAATACATATGGTGATAGGATTCGTACCCAAAAAGAAGTGTGCATTTGGTTCAACGCTAAGTACCCAGAAAGATCAATCACTAGATCAACTGTGAGTAAACTTGAAACAAAATTTTGAGAAACGCGTTCTGTGGAAGATCTTCCAAGGAAAGGCCGTCCAGCTCTTCCGGATGATAAAAAATTAAATATTTTATTGGCTATAGAAGAATATCCCATAACAGCGTCCGCCAGATTGGCATATATCATGAGGCGGCTGCTGTGACCGTTCATAACCTATTAACGGTGAAAAATGGCACGAGTTGAATGAAGATGATCCAGATCGTAGGATGGAGTTTTGTCAAATACTAATGTAAAAATGTAATGCAGACCCTTTGCTTGTTGAAAATATCCTATTTTTAAATGAATCTACTTTTAAATTAAATGGTGAAGTAAACCGGCAAAACTGTAGATATTGGACACAAGAAAATCACAGGTGGATGCGTGAGCATCATACCCAATATCCTCAAAAAGTGAATGTTTGGGCGGGTATAGTGAAAAACAAAATTATTGGGCCATATTTTTTTGACAACAATCTAAATGGGCTAAATTAACTTCAGTTTCTTCAAGACTTTCTTATCCCTACGCTAGTTAACTTATATCCGAGTAGAAATAACCCTGCAATTCTAGATGAAAATTTGTGGTATCAACAAGACGGCGCACCTCCACATTATGCAGCAGTAGTGCGCCATTATGTCAATCAAGTTTTTCCGAACATGTGGATTGGAAGACGTGGGCCTATTGAATGGCCGCCTAGGTCTCCAGACCTTACACCACTGGACTTATTCTTGTAGGGTCACCTGAAAATGTTGTTTATAAAATAAAACCTGCCAATATTGATGATTTAAAAAATCGAATAACAACAGAATGCAGAAATATTTCAGAAGAAACCATAATAAAAGTCCAACAAGAGTTTATTGATCGCTTGGGGTACTGCCAGGCACAAGAAGGAGGACAATTTCAACACTTAATTAAATAATTAATTAATTAAATAATTAATTAATTAAATTTCTTTAAAAATTTTTCAGGATTTGTCGGCTGAGTCGTTTAAGCCTCTACTTATATATTTCTTTGGTACACTAGCAGTTGGATACCCCTTTGTTAGAGTACACGTAGAGCAGTAGGTGATATTCGTAAGAAGGTTTATAGGCCTTTATGTTCCCATGGGTCATCTTTGAGACCCCTTTCTCTCACTCAGCTGTCAATTCCTTCGCGTTTTCGTCGTGCATGTGGTTTCAATTGCATTCTCGCCTCCATCATCCCTTGCACATGCTCAGCTGTAATAGCATCCCATAATCTCTCCTATTCTTTCGTTACGGATTCTTTCTGTTCTTGATCTTTCTGTTGCCTGTCTCCAAAAGTCCATCTCTATGTTGTTTTTCCTGTTTTAATTTTGAGTGTAAACTATATGTTGCTATATCCTTTATTGTTGTGTTATACTTTTCTTTCATCTTTCATATTTATCCCACCGTATGTTATTTAACTGAGCGATGGCTTTACTAGCCCGAGTATTTCTGCTTACCTTATCTAACGAAGATACAACGGGCAGGTTGTTTAGGGGTAACTGGTGCACGTTACTCCACACCGACGGCGGCTTTAGAAGTGATGTTACATTTGCTGTCCGTGGACATTTATGGAAAAGGTATGACTGCAAAAAGTGCTCTTCGCTTAAAAGATTCGAAATGCTGGAACCAACTACGGGCATAGCAGTAGGTATACTAAGGACATATCCACTTCGAAATTTGCGAAAGCCGACTGATTACACCGTTCCACTAACAGACTTCGGAGAGGGGTTTTCTGTACTCTTTCCTTCTAGGGAAGAGTTAGAGGGCAATCAGGTAACAATGGATACGGATCACTTAATTTTCACAGACGCTTCAAAAATAAACGTCGAAGTGGGAGCTGATATCTTCTCTGAGAGCAAGAAAATACAGAGGTAATACAGACTTCCGGACTACTGCAGCATTTTCCAAGCAGAAGTTACGGCAGTAGATAAAGCAGTAAAAATCCTGCAGGAAAATTCATACCTGAGAACAGCTGCGTCAATAGACTATCTATATAGACAGTCAAGCAGCGATAAAGGCAGTTGTTCCAACAACATTAAATCAAAACTAGTAAGGCGATGTCGCAACAATCTCCGCATATTTGGTGCCCAGCATCGAATCACTCTGTGTTGGGTTCCTGGTCATCACAACATAGATGGCAACAGGAAAACCGCAGCGTTATTACAACACAGTCGGAAGGACCTAAGAAATATCACTGCCGTCGAGACGAAGAACAGGAGAAAAGTATTTAACATTTCTTGTGTGAATGCCCTGGCCTTTCAAGAAGAAGGTTTAATGCCTTGGGCGAATCATTATTCAATAATCTGGAGGAAGTAAGCAGCTTACAACTGGGTCGAGTTACATAGGTTTTTTAACAGTAGTGGCTGGTTCAAGTGAGCTACCGTACTTCGAACTAACCTGAACTAACCTGAACATGTGTGATATCACAACGGTCCTTATAGGACTACGTGAGACTGTCTGGATATAGCAGAAGTCTGTCAATCTAACCTAACCTAGCCTACCTTATCTTCATCTCTAACATCCAGCTTTTGTACTCCTTGATCAATTTTCTGGTCATGCATTTTTGTCGTGTGCTAATACTAATTGTCATCGGCTAAACTCATGCAGAGTATATCGTCTTCTGGTCTTGTTCTAAAGATGTCATAAACAGTGCTAAAGGGAGACAGCTGCCTTGTTTGAGTTCTTACGAAATGTTAAACCCGTTCGTTGCTTTGTTTGTAATATTGTGTTCATAAATCTATAATACACGCAGTTTAGTATAGTGCAAACCCGTCTTTGAAATTGTGATGAAATGTCTCGTTTACAATTACCGAGGCACTATCAACATCATTTATTTTTATCAACTGGTTTTTGTAAAAATCCAAATCTTGTGACAAAAAATAGAATGCCACAGCTGAACACCGTTTAAAGGGCTCAAATTATTGCCTATGTGTACGATGGCATGTCCGTGAGAGACGTCGATGGGAAACACATGGAACATTAGATAAGAAAAAGCCAACGGGAGACCACATAAAAAGAACGCTTTCGTGCATTTATTAGAAGAAAATCCATTCCAGGAAGCGGTAAGAGCCATGGCGGAAACAAATATTCCTGCATCTAGATTCAGCAGAACTAGATTTGACCAACAATACATCAATAATTCAGAAAGATCTGAAAGATTTTCAGTTAATGTGTGGGCTTGGCTCAGCTATCAAGGAATGGGAGTTTGTTGGGTAATAATGAAAGATTTACAACGCTGAGTTATAGGAATATTATTGAGATTAAAACATTTTTGAAGGAACTTAATTTTACTTTAAAAATCTGCATACTGTATTGCAAGTATTGTACTACTTTTTTTTGGAAATGTTTTGCTCCATTGAAAGTAGTAGTAGTAGTAGTAGTAGTAGAGATAGTGAATTGTTGCACATTCATTATCATGCAATCAATTTAACATTGATCCATTTGTCAGGTTTGGAGTATTTACTTAAATTTGTTGGGGGAAGTTTAGGAACCTGAGGTATGCTTGCTTGTCTTTTCAGGTTATAATAAAATCTGTCATTTCATTAGTTGTAGTTTTTGTATTATTTATATTATTTACGCTACGCTATTCCAATACGGACAGCTTGCTATTAATGTAGGCTGTTGTAGATACATGGTTCATCCAATATCTAGTCAATGATCGGACGAGTTACTTTGTTAAATTGCAGATAAAATGGTTCAAATATAGTGCCAAGTCACTTTTCACTTTTCAGATTGTGTTGAGTTTGTTCGTAGCAGTAATCTTGGACAATTTGGAATTAGATGAAGACATTAAGAAGTTAAAGCAGTTAAAGTACAGGGAACAAAGCGCAGAAATTAAGGAGACTCTTCCTTTTAGACTAAGGATTTTTGAAAAGTTTCCTGATAGTCCTTTAATGGTGACGCTGCATAAAGTGCCATCGGATTTCAATCTTCCAAAGGTAGAGATGACGTGAATATAACAGCACTTATCTAGAACTTGTCGATATTAGAAATATTTTTAGTTAGGAAGTGTCATAACGAATTGAATTTGTTCCAAAACAAGTTTTGTCTATATTACATAAGTAAAAATAAAATAAAGTAGAATATTCCATGCTGTTACAATGAGCCCAAAACTGTGCCCATTAAAAATATGAAATACACATTCAAATGCTTTAACAGATAGAGGCAAGTCAACTTCCAAATCCTTCTAGGTTAGAGAAAGCTTCATGAGACAATTTGTCTACGAGACTGAAGATGAAGAAAACTCAGAAACAGGCATCAAAAGACTAACGGCAGAAGAAATGTTCGACTCTAAAATAGTGTACAGAAAGCAACGACCACTGCATATCTTGAACAGGTTGCCAAAAGTAAGAAGTGTTAATATTAAGCTTAAGAAAACGACCGTGTCCCATATTATATGGTAAGCATTTTTTCACTATAGTCGTAGGGAGTTAGTAACACACAAATTTTTGATGTCTTGTTGCAGTGACTCTAATAATCAGAGGCTTATGTTGGGCGACTCTTCAATTATTCCAGTTCCGGGTAGTAAGGGACCTTTGAAACCTCAAGGGACTGTAAATAGTGTGAAACAGTTACGTATTGATCATAAGAAGTGAGTGGTTCAACTTAATTGGCAATCAAAATTTAGTTAAAAGGTGTTGTAAGTAATTGGCATGCCAAATTTTGGTAGGATGTAGTGAATGATATAGAGATATACCTAAACCTATATAAATCATAGAGAACAAACGTGGAAACTTACCAACAATGCCAAATTTTAAGGTATTGTAACTAGGTCTTTGAAGAATGGAAGCATTTGTGGACCCATTCACTTTTTTTCATATTTTTTAATGCAGAATCCTCAACATACCTTAAAATTTGTCATGGTTGTTTTCGGACACCCTGCATTGTAAATAGTTCTATTCCTGGATTTCCACGAAATGTTCATCCTTTTAACGACTCTCAGAGCCGTTCTGTACCCTTGACCATGTGCTTTTTAATGTGGTGTTTTATTTACTTCTGCTATAGGTTTGGTTCCAGATCTATCAGACGATCGGTTAGATCTGGATCAATTAAACTGAAACAAACGTACGAGCATCTAATGGAAAACGGAGATATCGGTGTTAATAGAGTCACATCGAATAGAGCGCGACCTCACGATTTGGATATCAAACTGTTGCAGGCGAAAAGGCAGCAGGCAGAAATGAGAAGGTACTAAAGTAGTTTATTCACAATAATTTCGTTTACAAATAGGTTGTTGACGCCGCCATTATTTGCTTGCGCCAAACATAAATTGTTTACTGTGTTTCTCATAGGTTGCGTGGTTCAAAATATGTTGAAATAAAAGGATTTTTTCTCACACAAAATATATCTATTTACTTCTGGTATTCCATTTACTCATCTTCACATCCATGCTGCTTAGCAGCAAATGCTTTTTTACTTTTACAACTTAGTATATATAATAACAACTTACTGCATTAAAACAGCTATACATTTTTACTTCACTAACATTATATCACTAAACAAACAATAATATCGGGATACACTACTGTATTCTTAAACCTTCGAGAAATTATCGCATCTACGAACTTAAGACTGCTTTTTACAATAGATAAACAGGACTCGTGTCGTGTTATAATAACTACGTTATTCTACCTTCGGGCATTTACTTCAGTTGGGGTGTAATAATCACATCAGTTACACCTTCGGGATACAATACCGCAAATTTTCCAAACTATCTCATGGATTGAATACCATAAAATTAACTAAAGCTGCGAAAAATGCCGCAAGGAGACTGTGTGCTTTCTACAATACGGAACTCTACTTAAGCGAATTTTAATGTGTACTCTTATTTTTTGTTTTTTTATTCTTATTGTTATTATTAGATGATACGCTAGATATAGGCAGACTTTGTCGATGAGAATTTTGTATTCTTTGGACAATAAAGTATATTTGATTGATTGATTGATTGAAGTCTAGATATAATATTCACATTGGTATATCTTCGGGATAACACCGTGAACTGACCGACTTAATTACTTGGCTTCAGTCGTGAAAAAACTAAAAACTCGCGTAACCCGTGCAAGATAAACTGTCTGCTTCTCACGACCACTGATACAGATCTCTTCTCGTCCGCCCAGTCACGTAGACTCAATACGGTAAATCTTATTTGCGATACATCATCCCTTTGTCTCATATACACAGTATCATCATGTCATACTATTTCAATTAACACGTAGTTATATATGGTTGCATACCAATAAACCCTTGTAAAACTGAATTTACATCGGTCGTACAAGTCGCTTAAGAAACATATATCGGTTTCAAACCCGGCTTTTTGTCACGTAGGCTCAACACGTCGTTACCTGTGCGACCGCTCGTTTTGTAGACGGCGAATCTTCTAGGAAATTAGTCTAGACAGCAACGTTGCCGTACTTTCTATGTTTTGAATTGATGCTTGTTTTGGCTATTAAATTAAGCAACTAGACAACTGAAGCTTTCGCCAACATAGGTGTTTTATAAAGGGTAGAGCTCTGGGAAAAATCATCTTAAGGAAAATGAGCAAGAGGAATAGCTGAAAATAAGTTTTAAGATTCTTGCTCTACCTCCAGGGGGCATAATAATTGTTATGATCATATGTATAGCCACTCTAGTTAGTTTTAAGCTTAGTAATTATTCTTACTTCGTGTGTAATACAGCGTTTGTTTAATCGTGTGTGACTCATGGAAAATATGTGCGAGCCCAATGTATCTCAGGAGATAACCCCGTCGAAAGGAAGAAAACACTTTTGTGCGGTCAGCAAGTAAGCAGCGTTAGAAGAAACGGCAACATTAAAAAAATTCCAACCTCAACTGTATGGAAAATTGTGAATAATCCCATTTTAGCGTGGAAAAAAAGAACCGATTCTGGCATTTTCTCGAAGGTAGATGGAAGTGATCAAGATATAATACGGCGTAAAATTTACAAGTTATACGAGGAGCAAAGCGTGCCTACATTAGATAATTTAATTAAGAGGCTTGAAAAAGGTGAATCCGGCGTTAAATGTGGCAGAACAACGTTATGAAAGTGTATCCAACACATGGGTTTTAGATTTAAAAAAATTAACAAAAGACAAGTTTTAATGGAATCCAGTAGAATTCGGAAATGGCGATCCGAATATCTACAAAAAATTAGGATTTAGAGAGATCAGCAAAGGCCGATTATCTACTTGGATGAAACCTGATTTGAACCATATGATATTGCATGCTGGATCTAAAGACGAATGGATTCCAAAAGGACTTTCTCTGTCTGCAAAAAACATTAAAGATTATTTTTTAAAAACTAATTCCAAATATACCTCCGAATAGCGTAATTGTAATGGACAATGCAAGCTACCATAGTATGCAGTTGACCACTACTCCCGCCTCAAATTACACAAAAGCAAGAATCCAAACCTACATGTATGATAATGACATTTATTTTCAGGAAGATTACACAAAAAGGCAATTAATTGAGGTTTTACAAAGTTTAAAACTAGAAAAGGAATACTTCTGTGATAATTATGCAAAAAATCTAGAGCATACAGTTTTAAGGCTTCCACCATACCATTGTATATTTAATCCCATCGAACATGTTTGGCACCAACTGAAATCTGCCATTCGTCGTAACAATATTTGCCCTACTATTAACTCCAGTGTACTTGAGCTTATAGAAACTGAAGTTTTTAACATACCTTCACAAAGTTGGACAAATTTTGTTACACATGTTGAAAAAGTGGAAAAATCCTATATCAATATAAACAATATAGCACAAATAATAATTAGAACAGAATAATTATTATAAGTACCGAATGATTTCTATATTTTTGTAATCATAAATATAATTTTTAATAGTAATATAAGTTGTAATGTCACATTTAAACATAAATAAAATATTATTTAATGCCGTACTTATTTTTATTACAAACCATGATTAAATTCTAAGCAAAATACGGACCTGTTCGGCCATATTTCAATTTTACAGCTGACCTGGGTCTTTCCTAATAGGGATCAGTTAGTCACTTTCTTATATCTCTGAACAGACTTATCCAAGGTTGATATCTCAAGGCGTAAGTGATTGACTGCACCTTAAGGAGTTTTTTTTTTATCTTACGAATGTTTCTCTTGATTGCAGAAACCAGAGGGAGGAAGATCTAAGGGAAAACCACCCCTTTTTTGACACCCCTCTATTTGCAGTGCCAAGGGAAAGCAGGTTTCGAAAGTTTTGCCAATTGATTGTTTACGCCAGGTATGACGCCCGATTGAAAGACCCGCTTACAGGAAAAGAAAGAAAAGTTCAGTATAAAACCATGCAGTAAGTAAATACTAATACTATGCAATAATATTCAAGTAGAAGGTAATCCTTCCTTTAACATGAATCAATCGGAAAGTATTCAAATATGTGTAAAAAATTACTTCTATCATTGTTTTACTTAAGTAACTTCCTGGGTCTGGTTACCTACTTGGACTGGGTAATGATAGCAATGACCACCCTCTCTTGTTTATCAATGATGTTCGAAACTCCTCACTATCGAGTCATGGAAAATCCCAGTCTTCAAGTGGCTGAGTATGGGTTCGTTATTTTTATGAGTATGGAGCTGGCATTAAAAATCTTGGCAGACGGATTATTCTTCACTCCTAAAGCTTATGTTAAAGATGTCGCTGCTCTATTGGACGTTTTTATATACATAGTAAGTAGAATCTACTACAAAAAAATTACGTAGCTACATATTATTTTTTTAAAAGCACTGTACAGGGTGTCCAGTTTTCAATGGTTTTTTTTGAGACCCCCCCCCCCCCCTATTTAGGTTACCCTGTAGCTAATCAAAGAGGAAACAAATGTTCTTTTTGTAGTTTTTACGTAGAATCCAGTGATGTACTCAGATTTCTACGTTCAATAGCTTCCGAGAAAAAAACAAACTTGCTTTTTTAATGGGTTACCCTATATATTCTTTAATAATATAATTTAGTTTATAACAAGCTTCTCAGATCAGAAATACATAATACCTTATTTTTATTTTTAATATTAATCACGAAATTTACGTTTTATTAAAAAATATACACGGGTATTTAGGAAAACTATTACTGGTATGATAATTACTGCAGAAGAAATATGTTTCGGAGTTTTTAATCTCATTAGCAGTTATATTTTAGTAAAAATAATAACAATGCATTAATCGAGTTCTGTTTTACTACGTAAAACATTAGAAACAAAAGCTGAAAATTTATAGAACTTTCTCATAAATATTGCTCAAATTGTTCTCCATTATGCCTGAGACATGTTTCACACATAGTTGCTAATCGCCTTAATGAATTTAAAATAATAAAATGCCACGTTTCAGTGGCATTTCTCAAATCTGCAATTGTTTGGTATTGAATAGAATAAATTTTATTTTCAAGGTATTCCCACAACCAAAACCGACAAGCCGGGTGACCTTGGTAGCTTAGTTATAATCCAGTGACCTGGGAAATTATTGTTAAAGTAGGCCCTGATAATTAGCGCATTGCGAGCGGGTGCTCCATCTTGTTGCAGATGCAAGTTATTGAGACCCGCTTAGGGCACGTCTTCTATTATTTCCGACACAACGTTTTCCAGAATTTTCAAATATTTATTTGCACTAAAGCTGCCTTCAAATATATTATAAATTATTTTGCTTCCCAGTATATAACATGAAAAGTTAAAGCCAAACCAGCTTTGCCGTTCGAGTGAAAATAATACATGCTGATTTTCCTGAGACCAAAACCTCGTATTGTGCCGATTAAATATACCAGCACTGGTAAAATGAGCCTCATCGGACCATATAACGGTTGTTTTTAAATTTTTTTCCCTGTTTATATTTTGTAAATACCAATTCCAAAACTCTATACGGTACGGTGCATCACCAGGATGAAAGTTTTGTACTAGGTGGAATTTATATGGCTTAAAATTGTGTTCTTTTAGTTTTGTTTGAACTCTTGATTTAACTACTCCGACCGAACCTTCAACCGTTCTGCAAGAACTAGTTGGATTTGTTTTAATTGAAGCTAAAACATTTACTTCATCAGTCTCGCGGTTTTTCTTATTGCAGATATTAGGTCGAGGTTTAGAAAATGAACTGTGTTCAATTAGATTTGATTTTTTTTACTATTTTTTACGGTCGTCGGCGTATCAGAGGGGTCTAGGACATTTAGCCGTCGCCGTTTCGCCGTCGCCGTTTCGCCGTCGCCGTTTCGCCGTCGCCGTTTCGCCGTCGCGACAATTCGCCGGCAGCCGATTCGCCGTGGGCCGTTTCGCCGTCAAATAGAAATTAATAAAATACGTAAAAAAGGTTATAATATATATTGCTAAATTTTAACAAATTTGTTTGATAAAAATATACCTACATAGGCAAGTCAATAATAATAATTAGGGTTATTGGAATTCGGGTCTAGGACGTTCAGCCGTCGCCGTTTCTAATCTAATCCACCTTTTTGGGTCCAATTCGGTATATGCTAGATATAAAAAAATTGTAATAATTATAGACTTATATTGGTTAAACAGCGCTAACACGGCATCTAATCCACCTTTTTGGGTCCAATTCGGTATATGCTAGATATAAAAAAATTGTAATAATTATAGACTTATATTCTATTTGACGGCGAAACGGCCCACGGCGAATCGGCTGCCGGCGAATTGTCGCGACGGCGAAACGGCGACGGCGAATAGTCCCATCCCCGTATCAGAGGCCATCTTGAACCGGTCATCGACCGATCCTACGAGATATCCGATCTCATCCGGCCTGTCCGGCGTGAATAGGATGGTTTTGATGTCGATTCATTTTACACTCTTCCCTAAGACAAGAGCACGCGGTGTTTCCCAAGCGGTCACCCATCCAAGTACTAACCGCGCTCGACACCGCTTAACTTCGGTGATCTGACGGGAACCGGTGCTTTAAGTGTCGCTAGGCCCTTGCCCAGATTTGATTTCATCCTTAGAAAAATTCTTTTATTCTGCTGTCGTCTTTCGGGATATCTACAAGTAATTTAAAAAAATTAATAAATCTTCATAGAGATACTAGAAAAAGACGTATATTAATCTATTGAAATACACTTCTAATGTTTCATCTGCATTTTTATTACAATGGACATAACAAACGAGCATGTCGAACTTTTCATTATTTTCAAAGTTTTTATTTTTTACTATTAAGTTTTTAATATGACGTAAATGACTGTGTTCTTTTCTCTTTTTAAATACCCGTCATGGTCTACCCATTTACCAATTTAAAACCCATTTAAAAAAAGCAAGTTTGTTTTTTTTCTCGGAAACTATTGAACGTAGAAAAAATCTGAGTACGTCACTGGATTCTACGTAAAAAAACTATAAAAAGAACATTTATTTTCTCTTTGATAAGCTACAGGGTAACCTAAATATGGGGGGTTCCCCAATATGTAAAAACATCCCGTATATCAAAAACAAGGAGGACTAAAAACATTCTGATTGCGGCATCTGCGAGAACCGCATCCTTCTATCTTTACTAATAACGGAGATAACCCGTAAAACCATCGAAAACTGGACACCCTGTACGGCTTAGGTACGCTTTCTAAATTATTAAATATACCGGGTGTTGTATCGTCGAGCGGGACATAGGAAATCCCATGTAATTTTAAATGGGGTCAATTATTGGCTTCCCTAATTATTTTAGAGAAAAATTCTATTTAGGTTTATTAAAGAGCACTAAAACCCACATTCAAAAGAATAACTTTAGATATTTTTGATGAGCCCGTTTACGGGTTATCGCCGATTTCTTTTTAACTATTTCTCCTTTTTATGGCCCCGTATTTGCGGGCACCAGTCAAGGTAAAAGATGACTGTTAAATAATGTTGTCATTTTGAGGAATATTTGAACATCTTCTTAAATCCTAAAGTTCTAACAATTGAATAGTACCTACCTATTAATTAGTAAAATATTGAAACATGTAAAATGTCATAATTAACCTTGTAATTGGATACTTTATTTTAGTTTTATTCAGATTAATTTGTACTCATAAATACACCTTTAATATTTTCGATGTACGAGTTTTTATAACAATAAAGCACACATTTCAAAATGACAACTTTATTTGACAGTCATCTTTTACCTTGACTGGTGCCCGCAAATACGGGGCCATAAAAAGGAGAAATAGTTAAAAAGAAATCGGCGATAACCCGTAAACGGGCTCATCAAAAATATCTAATGTTATTCTTTTGAATGTGGGTTTTAGTGCTCTTTAATAAACCTAAATAGAATTTTTCTCTAAAATAATTAGGGAAGCCAATAATTGACCCCATTTAAAATTACATGGGATTTCCTATGTCCCGCTCGACGGTGCAACACCCGGTATATTATTATATTACTGTAATTTAATAATTTAGGCATAATGGAAACAATGTTTCAGAATTGGTTTTTGTGATATTATTGGCAGAGAAATTCAAACAATATTTTTTAGGTTAGTCTGACATTTTTGTGTTGGATGCCCAAGAGTGTCCCTCCCAATTCGGGAGCTCAACTGTTGATGATCTTGCGTTGTTTAAGACCTTTACGGATATTTACTCTTGTGCCTCACATGAGCAAAGTGGTTAACGAATTGTGTCGAGGGTTTAAAGAGATTTTGTTGGTATCCACCTTATTGATATTGCTGATATTTATTTTTGCAAGTTACGGGGTACAATTATATGGTAAGTATAATTAATAATAGTCGCAGAGAGAAAACCAATTAATTAAAGTACCTAAACAATTTATTTGTGACCCCAGTGACGAGAAACTCACCTTGTAGCGACGTGACAGCAGTTGCTACTGGAAAAGTGCTTGAATTGAAAAAGGGGTTTCTATTAAAATACATACTGTGAGTCCCTTAAGTAATGTCTTAAAATACAGCGGTGTGTTTTTCTTTGGAAAACGCTCGGACCCGTCGATTTTTGTTTCTTAATGTAAGAACTGTTCATTCAAAAAAAACAGAACAACAAATCAAATAAAATATTGAAAATGTGCGCCACTACTGCTTGACAGGAGTTGAACTGACTTCAAAACATAAATATCTGGGGTTTATTATTGATCATAATCTTAAATTTAAGGATCACTTGGAACATGTTATTGAAAAAATTACGAAGGGTGTAAATTTTCTTTCTAGGTTCACAACTACTCTGTCTCGATGGACCAAAATTACTGTTTATAACACCTTAGTCTTGCCTCATTTTATATTTAGCTCATCAATATTGTATTTGGGTAATGGGAATGAACTGAATAGACTTCAAAAATTGCAAAACAGGGCAATGAGGGTCATTCTCAATGAAAGACGGGACACTTCTATTGGGAGTATGTTAAAAAAACTTGGTTGGCTCCCAATAAATAAATTTCTTATTTACCAGAGCATGATCCTAATATACAAAATCCAAAATAACTTAACACCAGATTACTTGACTAACAAATTGGAAAACCATGTAATAATGCACTCTTATAATACAAGAAATAAAAGAAATTTTTATGTTACAACTAAAAATAAGAAAAGTACAGAGAATGGACTGTATCATAAAGGCTTGTTGGAGTTTAATAAGCTTCCAATCGAAATTAAAAATGTGGCCAATGTTAAGCAATTTAAAAATGTGCTAAAGCAAAGACTATTGCGAGAATGATAGTTTAAGTGCATGTCAAGCTTTGAGTCGAGAGTATAGATTTATGATTTACTCCTATGGGTAATGCGTAATAACTTTACATTATAATAGTAAACTACGTTTTTTTTGTTTTTTTTGAGTTGTATGGTTTGTATATGTATGACTTTAGACATTAGGATGATTTTGTGCAGTATTAAGCTGATTTTTGTAAGCAAATTTGGATATAATGTTGTAATTTGTTATTAGCCAGGTGCTAAATAAAGGATCTATATACAATATCCTCTCTTTCAACTCCTGCTGATTGTTTGGCCTCAACAAGTACTTTCGATTCGAGGTAACCCCACAAAAAGAAGTCTAGCGGAGTTAGGTCTGGCGACCTAGCAGGCCATTTGATAGGTCCTCTCCTTTCTAACTATTGCTTGTGAAAGGTTTCATCAAAAAATGTACGTACAGTGGCAGCATAGTGCGGAGGAGCACCATCTTGCTGAAACATCAGTTCTTCGTCAGGGGAGTCTGGGTACAATGGATTCGGAAATAAAGCCCCTAATGCTGGAATTAATTCAAGTTGAAGAAATTCTAAATATACTTGTCCAGTTAGAGACTGTTTAAAGAAAAATGGACCAATTACTCCTCCGCGTACTATTCCACACCACACATTTGTTTTTTGAGGATACTAATTGTAAACCTTTATCATCCAATGCGGATTTTCTGTTGCCCAATAAGAATGTTGCAGTGGCGGCTCGTGGGTGTATAATGGGGTGAGGCTAGAAAATAGCGCCGCAGACGAAAATTTTTCGCGATTTCAAGGTCATTGGCTTAAAATGAGTAGTTAGGAATTCAACCAGCAATTTAATTATTTTGAAATACTAGGTTTCACGAGAAAAATATTCAATTTGCAAGGTCAGGGTCAATTTCTCTCAGTGCATCCGCTATTGTGTCTCCATTTTGCTCTACTCTCGTGAGCGCCACAGAATTCTTAATACGTTCTTTGGAACTTTCGTGTGATTTTACCGCCCGTGAAAATTTTTTTAAATCAGAATACCCACCCCCTGAACTCCAATTGTTTTTTACGCTGCCTAATAAAATACACGGCCAGCAATACAAACTTTGTTTATTTGAACTCCCGCAAAGCCATTTGTAACTATCATATTATGAAGTTTGAAATGATCGCGAACTTTCCCGACCCACCCTCTTTTCGCTAAAAACTGCTGTTATTTTTGGTGTTGGTCGACTCTCCAAAATTTGCCGTTTTTCTATCTCAGGTCGTCGCGAGAAAGGGGTTTCAAGCAAAGACAAAACAATATCGTGAGAGGGATTCATAATTTAAATTAAAATAGCCACAAAGCACAAAAAAAATAATTTTATGTAACGAAACCTTGGACCTTGGCAATGGCAATACTGTATTAATTATTAAAATAAAAAGCAAATCGGCTTACTCACCTGATGTAAAGGGCTCTTGCCTTACCTTACCTCCTATCACCAACCACAACCGACTCTAGGAGTCGGTATGTGCACCAACACAACAAGAAAACAAATTAATTAGGTGTCAGTATTTTAACCCGCAGACCTGCCTCGAAAATCTAAAATCACGATAGGTTAACAATCATAAACGAATGGCACTAATTAAATCTAATAACCCGACACCTGATCCTACGAGAAGAAAAGATATATGAGCCTGTTAACAATAAAACATTGCCAAGTTTCAAATAGGCACTAGGCACCCTATAATCTTTAATTTTTATCTGTTTTTTGTTATTGGGATTTAATTGCATATTTACATATTAATAATATCTTATAGAACAATGAAAACATTTATCAATCATTTCTAACTTATTTTTTTATGTTTTTAAAAATAAAACATTTAAATAATAAGTAAATAAGTCAATAAGTGTCCTTGTTCAATAAACATTTGGCAACATGCAAGCCATTGCAAGCTACTGTAAAAACAATACGATATATAGGCCCAAATAAGTGGGCCTCACTCGCCTACAAAATTTGCCTATTCTTCATGTTCTGCGCAATTAATGCGGTGGAGGTGCCGGGTTGGAGAGCATAGCGTTTGTGACGTAAAGGAAGCTCAAGTTTTTGGGTTTACATTTTTCTTTTTATGCGGGCAGGCAACGATTTCAGTTTTTAAAATTAATGTTGGATGGGGTGCGCGCTAAATTTAAAAGATAATATGTTGAACTTTGATGGTAATTCAATGTTCTATTGTTTTGATACTTCTAATGATTGGAAATTAGTTAAAAAACGTTTTATATTTAAATAAATAATTTATTAATTTTACATGTGAGGCCCGGCCTCAGTTGCTTTATACGACGAGCCGCCACTGGAATGTTGTCACATGTTCACATTACCATTCAAACAGAACGTAGCTTCATCAGAAAAATTAGTATTTTTTACTAAATCATTATCTAGATTGCGCATATTTTGTATGCGCTCACAAAACTCATTTCGCTTATCGAAATCATCTTCAAATAACTCATGCACTGGAATAACTTTGTATGGGTGATATTTGTGCTTTTGAACTATGCGGTGAACAACAGATTTCCGTATATGTAAATAAAAATAAGTACACGGATTTTCTTCCAAGGAAAGCAAAACGTCAAGCTGTTCATTTTCATCTCGAGCAGGATGACCAGATTTAGGCAAATCTCTAACATTACCGAATTCTCTAAATTTAGCCTCTATTCTACTCACCACCTTTTGAGATATGGGAAGACGATCAGAATGGATTTCATTAAATAATTGAGCTGTTTCTATTTAAGTACGTGTTCTATTACCAAACCCAACCATGCATAGAATTTCAATTGTTTCTCGTTCCGTTAACTTCACCATTGTGAAAACCGCAAAATTCAAAAATAAAATAAAAAATATATGTTTTCGTTTGAAAAATGAAGTTGATGGTTGTTACTTATTTCTGGGCTACCCTGTATACATGAATTTACCATAATAAGAACTAAAATGAGAAATAAAAATCGACGGGTCCTAACTTTTTCCAAAAAACACACCGCTGAATCTAAAATTAATTTAGCAATTACTTGTACTCACTAAATTAAACTTTCCCGTAGTGATCTTTCTTTGTGGACATTTATGATTTTTAATTGGATCGTTAGCAAAAGCTTAAGCACAAAATTACCGACCTCGTGTTACGGGGGAAATCAATATTAAAGAACAATACCCGGTGTAAAAGAAATCATTGCACAGAGCACGAGAGCGTTAAATGTTAAAAGATATTTTATTTAAATTTGGGCTACGTTTGAATGTCATCCTCAACCTAAACTCCTAAACCAATGCATGAACGTGACGTGGGAAAAGAAGTGATCAAATTTGTTAAATCATATCCTTTTATAATTCATTAAGCATTGATATTTAAATTATTTTCTTCGGTTATTGAAGAAATCCCTAGTTTACAGAATTTATTTAAATGGAAGCAGCGCTGTCGAAATTACTCTTAAAAAGTAATTCGATTACAATTGCCCATTAAACTACGAAAATAGAATCAATTACTAAGTTACTAATTACTAACAGCATGATAAAAAGTTCAAGTTCAAGTCAGTAGAGGTCCCCCTCTGAGTCCTCTAGACTTCTTGTCAAAGTCGATAACAACAACAAGAGAAACTATTTAACAGATAAGTTTAGGCTTAAGCACCCATTGTTTTCTTTTTTTTTTCTTTAATAAAGCCATATTTTTTTTTAAACCACTGTGTTTAGTTTCTACTCATTTGTTATGTGGTATCGGGTCACACGATCAAAGCTAGCTCCACGACCACCTAGGAGGCGTCCAGCTTTTTCCTGTGTGCGCTGGTGGCGCTTGTAAAATCCCCTCTACGTGAGCTAGGGCAAATTTGCAGGCGTGCCCCCCGTTGGGCGCCAAAATAGTGACGCGCACTCCATTGTTTTCTTTTTTTTTCTTTAATAAAGCCATATTTTTTTTTAAACCACTGTGTTTAGTTTCTACAGTTCCCCTTCATATTTTTTTTCTTCTGATTTGTTATGTGGTATCGGGTCACGATCAAAGCTAGCTCCACGACCATCTAGGAGGCGTCCAGCTTTTTCCTGTGTGAGCTGGTGGCGCTTGTAAAATCCCGTCTACGTGAGCTAGGGCAAATTTGCAGGCGTGCCCCCCCCGTTGGGCGCCAAAATAGTGACGCGCACTTTTATGTTAATTGTTTTAGACTATTATTTCTTTTTACGAAGACGGTACTTTTCAGCGTTGTTGTTTTTGGGGCTGAAATAAGCTGCTCCCAAGATTTATGCCGCTGATTTGGTGGCTCCGTGAAAACCTCAACTCCAAAATCTATATTCGTTATAAAACAAAGAACTGGGGTTAACTCTCGTTAATGTGACATTCATTTGTAGTTTAGGTAAACATTAAGGTCCTGCTCAAACACAGCAGTAACCCAAACTCTTTCTCACCCGTGTAACACCCTACCATACTACCTGCCAGTATCGGATCGAGCGGCAAATCCTCGGAGAATCCTTGCAGACTCCACTCTTTGTAGTAGGCGGTGACAAGCTGTTAATTTGCGGGGTTCGTGAAGATCCCGTCTCTCTGCCATATGCCTGACCACTTTAATTGCAAGACACTACAAGCCATTACCCACAGAACCCTGTTACTCCCATAAAGGAAACACGACGGTTTCATGCTGCTTAACATTTATTTATTATACTTCCTTATCTTCTTCATCATACATTAGAGTTCGTGGGAGCCACCCAAAATACCCAACTTTTATTTAACTACATAAGGTTACAAATAAATTACACTATTCATTCTTAATTTAGGTAAGTCGATAGTTTGCCATAAAAACGCTTACTTTTAATTTCCATTTTCTTATCCGGCACTTTATTAGCAGATAATATACGTTCGAGCTCCAGACTTCCGACTTTCACGGTATATCGCGTTACTTTTATTCGGACACAGTTTCAGATATTTATTCGGGCAGCACCTCCGGTAGGACGGCTTGTCAGCAGGATTTTGACTACTCTTCCGATTGTCTCTTTCGCTTATATACATCCAAATTATCATAAAATTGGCCCCCTTATTACACCTCTATTCCACCCGTGAAGACAATTAACTTTTACGACCCATCCTCTCGAAATTGCAGGGGCGTGCGGTGAGTTCTGAAAAAGGGGAAGCACCGCCGGAGGGAAGTCGCCGAAGGCGAAAAATTTTTTGAGGACCACGCCCAAATATTGGCAATTTTTCGACGTTTAAATACAGGTAGAATACTGTCATGTAGGTACTGTCGAAAATGTGAGATTATGTACCTATGATTTTTTAATATTTCTTCTATTTTCTAAATGGCTACCTATGTTTTTTTATTAATTTTTACGTAATTTGCCCGTCGAAAACCAATTCTTTAGTGACCCAACTCTGCCTAAGAGTCGTTAAAAACAAGTTAACAAAATTTCATAACAGAAACTAATACAGAAAACTATCTATACATTTTTACTTTGAATTCACAGTTTGATTTAATTTTAAACGGATACTGGGTGTGTAATTATTATGTGGTAAATTTACATTGTTTATGAACAAAGAAACTGAATTTACAATATATAAGTATATATATCACGGCACCTGATAGATGGTATCATTTTAGAGCTTATAGTTTGGATATCACGACGTGTGGTCTTTCGTGTTTCAGGTAAAAAAAAGAATGTAGGCACCGCCAGATTTTTTTTTAAATTTGAGGTTTTTATGAAAATTGTTTAGGTCCGAAAACCCACAAGAGTTCCAAGGACTTTTCTCACTAGCGCTCGTATTAACGAAGAGTAAACAAGGCCAACAAAACAATTTTAATAAGGTGCTGCATGCAGTAAGCCATTTATATTTATCGTAATATTCTTTATTAAAATGCCTTGTACATTTTTTAGCCGCCTTCACTTCTGTCTTTAAATTACAATCTGGTGTGGGCCTACCTGTTGCAATAATATTCCTTTTTTCATCAAAGAAAAGCGTTGAAAATCCTTTTTCCAATAACTTACATACAGAACAGATACACTTTACATTTCCCGAACCCGATGGGCCGGCAATTGGTTGCTCCATGACAAAATAAATCAAGAAGTAAGACTACACTCAAATGTCAGACAGATCCTCTACCGTATAGCGCGTTTCCTGGCGAAAAATCGCGACAGACAATCGTAAACCGCCGACTACAAAAACGTGGAAACTAAATATTTTGCCGGTTTCCTTCCCGGCGTCGCGTTTTAGCGAAGGAAATACCGAGATATAACGATTTATCCTTGGCACGGCAGACCATATTATTATTACTCGTATACGCGTATACAGTGTAGTATACACGTATTGAGAACACTTCGATAAATTTAATATTGCGTTGGTCAGGGATGCATACAGGGCCGGATTTGGTTTGGAAATTAGATAGAAATAAATACTTGGGTATTTTAATTGTATGGATAGGTATAGATTAATATAAAATTTGTTTTGTCTTATGAAAGCGGTAGGGGAAGCAGTGCTTCCATCGCTTCCATGGACCGCACGCCCCTGCGAAATTGGTAAAGTTTGGTTACGCAATATGTGGTAAGTGAGATAGCGTAATTTGTCCCAGCTGTTAAGAAGAGAGAAAGACAATATTTTTATGTTCATTTTGGGAGGCTGACATAGTTTTATTACAGGTTTATATTTATACATTTTTATAGTCTCTCTTCCGATTTCTTGTGTTTTAGCTCGTTAATTTTTATTACCTGGGGGTCTGTATCGATTCGAATTCGCATTTTCCGCGGGGCGGTTGTTTGTGATAAATTTACCGAATCAGATTAAATTGATTCACGTTTTATTTCTTGAAGAGGAAACTTTATGTCTTTCGTGGTTTTTCTATTTGGCAAGGCCCACCCCTTATTGTTCGCGGTGAAACGGTATTGGTGGTCATTCCGCGTGACTCCAACCCTTTGTGATGAAACTGCCTCTATCCGGGGAAACAAAAATTGACGATCTACTGTTTCTGAAAAAGGGGGTCAGCAAGCTGACTCATAATTCTGGGTGGGTAGTTAAGATAATTAATTAGTTCGCTCCGTTATATTGTTTCGGTATTTAATGGCACTAAATCAGGATGAGATTTATTCTTAGATATTTTTCCAGCATGCAAGTTTTTATTCTAGGAATGGTCAATTATTACATCTTTATTATCATATTTCTGAATTAATATTCTGGTTGAAAATAAATTAATTTTTCACTAAATCTCTAATTATTTAAACTTTAGATTCTGCAAGTAAATTTAAAGTATTAATTTATATCCATTAGTTGCGTCTAGTTAATTACTTCTGGTTTCTTACTGTCTTTGTATAATTTCCCGTATTTTATTGCCTTGGCTACCCGGCCATTACACCTGGATAAATAAACTTTTATACATACACATTATATTTTAAAGGTGGTAGGTTGGCAAGGTGTAATGATCCAAATATTACTAGAAGGGAAGATTGCCATGGCATATTTTGGAGAAGAGTTTTCGTTACAAAAATGAAAGTTCAGCCCGGTGAGAACGAGACGTATCCGCAAATATTAGTACCTCGAGTGTGGTAAGTTTTAAGGAGCATATTATAAAATAATTATAAACCAACATAGTTTAATATTGGGTTAGTCAAAAGTAGTGCAACCGTTAAACATCTTAAAAATTATTAAACATTCATTAAATTTCTTATACGGTGGGGATTATGCCCGATTCATCGATGATTTAGGCAGTGTTGCCAAGTAACATTTCTTCCCCTGCATACCTAAACTTTTTTTTTTTATGTCAAATAAATCTTTGAATTCCTCGTTAAATTCTAGATATAGTCTGTTCAGAGATATAAGAAAATGACTAACTGATCGATCCCTATTAGGAAAGACCCGGGCCAGCTGTAAAATTGAAATATGGCCGAACAGGTCCGTATTTTGCTTAGAATTAAATCGTGGTTTGCAATAAAAATAAGTAAGACATTAAATAATATTTTATTTATGTTTAAATGTGAAATTACAAGTTATTTTATTATTAAAAATTATATTTATGATTACAAAAATATACAAATTATTCGGTACTTATAATAATTATTCACTTAATATATCAATATCACTATCGCTATCATCATCTGTTCTAATTATTATTTGTGCTATATTGTTTATGGGATTTTCAACTTTTTCAACATGTGTAACAGAATTTGCCCAACTTTGTGAAGGGATGTTAAAAACTTCAGTTTCTATAAGCTCAAGTACACTGGAGTTAATAGTAGGGCAAATATTGTTACGACGAATGGCAGATTTCAGTTGGTGCCAAACATGTTCGATGGGATTAAATATACAATGGTATGGTGGAAGCCTTAAAACTGTATGCCCTAGATTTTTTGCATAATTATCACAGAAGTATTCCTTTTGTAGTTTTAAGCTTTGTAAAACCTCAATTAATTGCCTTTTGGTGTAATCTTCCTAAAAATAAACGTCATTATAATACATGTAGTTTTGGACTGTTGCTTTTGTATCATTTGAGGAGGGAGTCTTGGTCAACTGCCTACTATGGAAGCTTGCATTGTCTATTACAATTACGCTATTCGGAGGTATATTTGGAATTAGCTTGTTTTTAAACAAATCTTCAAACAAATCAGCAGTGGTGTCCTCATGGTAATCCAGAGAAGAATCTTTAATGTTTTTTTGCAGATAGAGAAAGTCCATTTGGAATCCATCCGTCTTTAGATCCAGCATGCAAAATCGTAATTCGTTTACCTCTTTTTGATGGCGCGCTTGTTTTACACTTGCCGCTTGAGTCAATTCATCCTTTTCCGGGGTATCATATGTGTCGAAACAGGTTTCATTCAAGTAAATAATCGGCCTTTGCTGATCTCTGTAAATCCTAACTTTTTGTAGATATTCGGATCGCCATTCCTGAATTCTACTGGATTCCATTAAAACTTGTCTTCTGTTAATTTTTTTAAATCTAAAACCCATGTGTTGGATACACTTCCATCGGTTCTTTTTTCCTCGCTAAAATGGGAATATTCACAATTTTCCATACAGTTGATGTTGGAATTTTTGTTAATGTGGCCGTTTCTTCTAGCGCTGCTTGCTTGCTGACCGCACGTTCAATGAGAGTTGAATAAACATTGTTTATAACTTCCTTAGTTTCCACAGAAAAGTGTTTTCTGCTTTTCGACGGGGTTATCTCCTGAGATACATTGGGCTCGCACATATTTTGCATGACTCACACATGATTAAACAAACGCTGTATTACACACGAAGTAAGAATAATTACTAAGCTTAAAACTAACTAAAGTGGTTGTATAAACAGTCTTTAGAACATAATTTGTTTTTTGGGATTAACCCTCTCATTTTGAATCAGGTAAAGATCGGTTTAAAATCACCGAACTATTACTTTAATAATGAAATTACGTCTTCCGGATTTGCAGTTTACTTTAAGACATTTTTAAGTACGGACCATAATTTACCTGCATCTATTCATTCATTCATTGTTTGTTTATGGCCACCCTTGGTTAATCCCATTCAAAGGCAAAGTGTAACTTTCTTATATCTCTGGACAGGCTTTACATTTTATGTGACATATAGGATGTCCAAGATAAGGATGAACATTATGGAGATCTCGGAAACCGTAAAAGTTTAAAAAGCGCATAAATTACAAATAAGTTGCGCAATTATATGGTCAATAATATTCTGTTGTTTAAACCAGAAAATTCCGCTTACTTTGGGAGAGATTCGAAATAATCTGAAATTTTGCGATTTTGTTTTTATTTTTTTCTATAGTTATTTGAAAAGGTATAAATAAACAAAAAGCATTTTCTCATTGCAACTTTTTTATGATGCTTCCTAATACAGGGTGTACTTTTTTTATGGGTCTTAAAATAAAAAAAAAATAAGCTGAAGATGGTTTCTTCGAAACGAAACGTTGTATTGTATAGATAAAAATGGGGCAATAAGAAGGTGCCTTTTGATTTTCTTTACCTTTTCAAATAACAAAATAAAAACGAAATCACAAAATTTCGGATGTATTCGAATATCTCAGGAAGTAAGCGTAATGTTCTTGTTTTCTCAATAGAATAATATTGATCACTAAATTGTTCAACCTTTTGTAATTTAACCACCTTTGCACCTTTCACGGTTTCCAAGATCCCCATGCTCTCTTGTATACTACTTCAACTGCATTTTTGATATATTGGCATTTGAAGATACTGGTAATGTTTTTCATATTTCATATGCTATTATTTTTGTATTTTCCCTCTGCAGCGGATCCTATTTTAAATGGTGTTGCCGCGTATCGATAAAACTATAACAGTAATATTAATAACCTTACGGGAAAAATTTGGTATTTAAATTTTTTAGGGCCAATCCTAGAAGATTTAATTTTGATAACATTGGAGACGCGATGTTAACATTGTTTGAGGTGTTGTCTTTTAAAGGATGGTTGGATGTGAGGGATATTTTAATCAAGTCCCTTGGCCCGGTAAGATGCAATTATGACACCGGTAAAAGTAACATAATTTGGCGATTTTTTTTTTATCTCAAAGTGCATATGAACATGTAAACAGTCGAAATGGTACAATACCCCATCTTTATTTATTGTAGTGTTAAAATTGAATAAAAACATAATACGTCAATACGTCTCAAATTCAAGGTACCTAACGTGCTAGAGAGAGACAACAGATATTTGGAGAGTTGTTCATTGATGTCGAAGTCATCGGTCAACTTTAATTTGTTTTTAAACGTTTTTTGTGCTTTGAAATTCAATTTAATCCTATAAACTGTTCTTGTCACATTTTTATCGTACTGTCGTGTTGGCGGTAAGCAATTACGGATATTTGTTTTTATTATTAAGTCTGAACGATAGACACAAAAATGTTGACGTTTATGAACTTAGAGTTTGTTTTGACTTTTTGTACCTCATAATTTTGATTAGATTCTTATGGTTTTCACATTAGTAGCAAGCTGACGTTATACTTCCTTCTATCCACGACCTAAAGGGGCTTATTACATTATCAAACAAATTGTGCAGTAATTTGCTAATGTATGAGAAGATTCCAAAATGCTTGAAATATTATACAGGGTGGCCCATCGAAAACGTACCGCAAGGCATTACAGGCTGGGAGAGGACTTTTCGACCAAAGCCAAAACCACGTCAAGTTTGTTTGTCAGGGGAATAATTTTTGGCGCAAAAATCATAGCAAAACCTTCAACCCCCTGTGGGTGTCATCCCCCAAATTTTTTCAAATGAGAACGGGGGTCAAGTGACACCTCATGCAAAAGGGCTTTTAATTCCCTATACATCGCTGCTTACATTTTGAAGATCAATCGACTCGTTTAGAAAATATGGACCTTTGAAATAGTAGGTAGCAACAATACGTTTGACGCAAAATGGAAGAATCGATTTAAAACTAACCGTATTATTGAAAATCCAAAAAATATCGCTGTTTTTCATCATTTGCAGATTCTTTAGGCTCGTGTTAGTGAGATAACAGTTATCGGGGAGCTCCTCCGCATTACTGGCTACATGTGCGCAATTATTTAAATGACACGTGTCCAGGACGCTGGATAGGCCGAAGGGGTGCAATTGAGTGGCCCCCTCGGTCACCCGACTTAAGTCCTTTAGATTTTTTTGTGGAGGCACATAAAAAGCAAAGTTTACAGCACTCCACCTGACACATTGGAAGATCTGCGAGGACGAATCATTGAAGTAGGGCGCGAAGTGACACCACAAGTGCTCCAGAATGTACCGCAACGGTTTGAAGATAACCTGTATCACTGTATGCACGTTGGCGGACAACAATTTGAGCATTTACTTGACTAGTACGGTAAGTTTTTAAGTAAAATTAAATCTATTCTTGCATCTTGCGTCAAACGTATTGTTGGTATTTCAAAGGTCCATATTCTCTAAACGAGTCGATCGATTTTCAAAAAGCAAGCAGCGATGTATAGGGAATTAAGAGCCCTTTTGAATGAGGTGTCACTTGACTCTCATTCTTATTTGAAAAGATTTGGGGGATGACACCCCCACTTAGGGGGTTGAAAGTTTTGCTATGATTCTTGCGTGAAAAGTTGTCCCCCTGACAAACAAACTTGACGTGGCTTTTGTCGAAAAGTGCTTTCCCAGCCTGTAATGCTTTGCGGTACGTTTTCGATGGGCCACCCTGTATACAACGGTAAAGGTTGCGTAACGCATTGTCTTGCGAGATCACTACTCAACTATGCAAGACCAAGACAAAAACAAGACCAATACCCAATGTACAAGCCCAAGGCTGCTATAGTTGTGGGCTGTTTGCTCATTACTATTTGGCAGCCCCACTGTTATGACGAAAAATCATCATACATTGTTGCCACAACAAAATGGTGACAGCCCTTTACTGCTACAAATAGGGGTACTGAATGATAAAATGTATTGTCTGAAAGGCTCAATGCGCATCTCTCTTCTCTCACAAGATTCTGTTTATAAAATGTTTAATTACTATCGTAGTTTAGGTGTTAAAAAGGATTTTTAATAAACAACTCCAGGACAAAATGAACGCTATATTTGATGCTGTTTTGTCTCCGAACCAATGGTCCGATTGGAATGACTTTTTCTTTGTATTGTAGGTAAGTTCCTTGAAAATGTCACAGTTTTCGCTATTTCTGATAAAAAGTAAAATTTTGTTTTATGCAGGGTGTAATACAAAAAAGATGTGCTTTGTTCCAAACATCGAATTCTGTGGAGAATACTAGTAACTGCAACATGTCACAGTCGACATTACACTGTAGCTTCATATTCTCATTTTTGGTTCAATTTATTATCTCTAGGAGTAGAAAAGATACACCATAATATTCCTTGGCATGGTTTTATAAACTTTATCATCGAACAGGAAACGTGAAAAGAAATAAATTTATGGAATTATTATGATGTCAATATCGTGTATTCCCCCTCTACTTCCAATTACCGCAATTTGCCATTATATCCTGCGAATTATTCTCCTATTCTGCAATTACTGCATCCAACAATTGCTTGTGATTCACAGGTGCGGATACACGACTTCGAGTTTTGTTTTAAGAGCTCCCACAGATAATCTAAGGCAACGTTTCTCAAACTGTATTCCCCGTAACCCTTCCACCGAAGGGTTTTGCACAACACCCTTATCTTTTGAAAAAATGTATAAACCGCTTGTTTTGACTATAAAAATTACGCATGATTCGAAAATTATCATGAGACCTTTTCGGATATTTATAAATAATCCACTGGTCGTATTTTTGGAGATCATTTCGTTTGAAAAAGAAAATTGTAAGGAATTTAGATATCTATCTGGCAGCAAAACATTAGGCTGGTAGGACTGAAGGGATAAGATTTGGTGACATTACTACTGTGTATACACGAGTCTGTGGCAACGACGTATAGGTGTATCACTACTTCACTGACACACACAAATATCCGTCGCGCACGCGACCCGTGCCTATCAACTAAATTAATAATATCCACCTATTCCCTTTATTAGTGCACTATGTTGCCAGATTTTTATGCCTCTTCAATATCAAAGTTAATAGGATAAGAAGAAATCTTACATTTAATTCCAGGGTTGCTTTGCTAATAAATATTAAATTATAATTAAGTAACAGTTTGTAGCAACATCGTAAACTACAGAAAGTTTTTTGTTCGCATTCTTTCGGCACCTACAGATAAATGTGTCGAGTTCATACAGGATGATAGAATAAATATATTCATTAGAACTGCGTTTGAACAGTTTTCTTCCATAGCTTTTAACTAATTATTGTTCCGCTGACAAGGGCTAGAGGAACTAAAATATCGAAACCAACAACAACAGTGACAGGACACAAAACATATGAGAATGCATGGCATACTAACTAAAAAATTCATATGAAAAACTATTTCAAGGAAACATTTGAAATTAAAATGCTTATAAATCAGAAACTTGACTAGTTAAATATAGCTATGTTATACATAAATAAATAGCAAATTTTTATTAGCTTTGCAAATCAGTAATAATATACAGGGTGTTTTATTTGAAAAATCGACTTTTACACATTTTTTAAAGTAACCAAAATAATTGGATTTTTAGACCACCCTGTATATTGCAACTAAGCTTTGGCCATAGCATTCCGGGTATTGCCTAACTACAAACCGAATTTCAGTGACTTAGCATCTCAAAGTTTAAAAATATCATCATGTATTGCAGGTCATGTTTTTCGAGAAAAAAATGGAAAATAATTAATATCTTAAAATTGGCAAGAGATAGGTATAGGAAAGTAATAAGGAAATGGTTAGCAACTTTTAGCGATTGTAAGAATAAGTTAATATACAGGGTGTTCTATTTAAAATATCAAAGTTGCTACTAGTTTCTAGTAGAAGCGGCAACACCGCATTATCCAAAATATTTTAGCTGTGTAGAGCATGTCCTTTTATGTAATAAACCAAATTTTTGGATCATTCCATTGAGTGGTTCGCCAGAAACGTCTAATATGCCATCGTCGTGAATCACCCTGTATATGATGTGAGATTGTTACGAATTAAGATTGTGAAGACTAAATGGGCATTGCAGTAAAAGGTTATGTGTTCTGTGGTAAACATGCTTTACAATTTTTTCAATTTCACATTGTTGTAACAACGAAAATATGCCTGGGATGAAAAAATTACAAGAGATCTTTTTTGCACTGCTTTTAATTCCTTTCAAAAAAGTCTTGATCAGGACTTCCCAAAATTTAGATAATTTTACAGATTCTAGAAATTTATGCAAGATGTAGCAAACTATTGAAGGACGTTTTTATAGAGAATTAAATTTCCTACAAAAATCTGACAGACAGTGACTCCTATCTGGTATAATTTAGGAGGTATTCCTAATTGAATTATTTTTCGAAAGCAAACCTTAATATATACAGCCTGATGTTAAGTGACTGTGTGAAAATAGAACTCAGTGCAAATTTTAAATTCTTGTTTGGACAGAAACCCTGCTTTGTTTTACTTGTAGATATTAGAAAAATTTTAAGCAACTTCACAGAAATAAATATAACTTGAAATAATTGTCATTCTTGTCGGAAATGGTCTTAAATGATTCATTCACAGAAGATACTCTGTTGCATTAAAATCATATTTTTTATTGAAACAGATCAGGGGTTCTGCTTATCAAAAAGAGTAAGGGATTTAAGTCGGGACTAATAGGTGGCCATTCTATCAACGGAATAGCTATATCCTACTTGAAGAGCAATGAAGTCTATTTACCCTACAGAACGGTGTATCTATTCTAGTCCTAGAGATAATGAATTGAACTAAAAGGAAGAAAGTCAAGGAAAGATGAAGCCACAATCTAATGTCAACTATAATATATTATGATTGCTAGTAGACGCCACAGCAATTTTCGAAACGAACACAACATAACATTGTCAATGAACCAACCTACCATACAAATCATTTAAATCGGACCATTGCATTGGTTTGGAAACATCATCAAATGTGTGGCAAATTTACTGTTGGATATTTTAGGTGCATGCTATTTATATACACATCTACATTTTCCTGGGTTGCATGATCGGACTAACGTTGTTCGTGGGCGTGGTAATCGCAAATTACTCAGAAAACAAAGGCACAGCGCTACTGACTGTTGATCAGAGGAGATGGTGTGATCTTAAGAAGAGATTGAAAATCGCCCAGCCCTTGCATTTACCACCAAGACCAGATGGGAAAAAATTTAGAGCTTTTATTTATGACATTACACAAAATTTGAAATTTAAAAGAAGCATAGCCATTTTGGTTTTGATTAATTCAGCTCTTTTGAGTGTTACGGTAAGAATTATGGACCAATTAGTATAGTTAATATATAGGTTGTTTATTATCTCCGCAGACCGTGATGCATGTTTCAACATTTCTGTTTTTTTTTTAATGAAGGGTAGTCCACCTCTAAGTGGATTTATGTATATAATAAAATTAAAACTTCTCCATTCATTAATGTCATGAAATACTGAACACAGGTAAGGATGGATTAGTCATAAAAATACAACGAACTATTTTTAAATGCTAAAGTTTCACAATGACGCAAAACTTATAATAATAAGTTTCAATGTGCATTGTGGTCTTTGATTAACTAACTTGACGTACAGTTCAACTATCTTTTGATCAATTATATGGGCCATGCACTGTAATTTAATTTACAATACTGTAAAAACCAATTTATTCTGCTCTACAGTTTTTGTCCTTGGTTTTACCCTGCGTCAGAGGATGTTGAGAGTTCCGTGGCGTTGTTACTGCAAATGACCAAACTTTTAAGTGAAATTCAAATTTAAAGCAAAAATATTATTGCTATCCAAACGTAATGAAAACCAATATCTTAGAAGATGTGATGATTTGAAACAATTTTTTAAAATATCATTTTGCTAATAACTTTAGAATAAGGGTATCTACTTTACTTTTGTAAAAAATTTGAGTTTTCAACTTTTTAGACACCTATACAGTATGTCCACGGATAGACATCCCCATAGGACTAATGGACCAAAAATTTCGTTTTTCGACAAAAAGTCATTCTTGATAAAAAGTTCTGCATCTCGAAGAAATGTAGCCTACGAGGAGATTTTTTGATTTTTTTATACAGGGTACCCAAAAAATAAAAAAACATGAAATACCATCAAGAATAAATTAACTTTACTTATCGTTTTAAAGTAAAATCGCAAATAAAAAAAGGTTTTAAATCATATTCAGTGCTTACATAATAAACGTATTAAACAAAAACATTGCACAACAAAAAGAACTGCATTGCAAAGCAAGAACTATTATTTATTCAAATACGCCTCCCCCGTTTTCGACGCATTGTTCAAATTGCCTTCTAATGTGATCATAACTTCTTCTTACCTCCTCGAGGGAAATCATTTGTACTGACTGTAAAATCCTCTGTTTCAAAATATCAACATTACATTCAATGGGTTGCTGAAAAGTTAATTGCTTTAAACGGCCCCAAAGGTACGCGTCTGAAATCGTGAGGTCAGGACTCCTTGCAGGCCACATAACTGGACCGTACCGGCCAATCCATCGATTTCCAAATTTCATGTTAAGCCACTCTGTAACTTCGCGTGCACAATGCGCTGGGCACCCATCTTGCTGAAAGTACATTTGTCCCCTGTACTGCAATGGCAGCTCATCTAACTTATCCGAAAAAAAGGTTTGTAGCATTTCCATGTATGAATTCCTATTGCACGTGTTCTCAAAAAAAAACGGACCTATTATTCCAAAATACGAAATTCCACACCATACATTAACTTTTTTAAAATATTGGCGATGGGCAGGAATTCTAAATTGGGGATTTTCTGTGCTCCAGTATCGTACGTGCTGGGAAGCCACTGACCATTTGTTGAAAAAGTCGATTCATCAGTGAATAAAATAAGTTTGTGAAATTGGTTATTTTCATTTAAAATTTTGTCCCCTACCCATAAACAAAAATCCAGTCGTTTCGCATGGTCTCCATCTTCTAAAGCATGATTAAAATGCGGTTTGAATGGGTGAAACTTATTTTGTTTTAAAATTATTTGAATTTGACTTTTTTGGACAATAAGCAAATGTTGAGCTCGTTTCCTTAGTGAGACAAGTGGGTTCTCCTCAACAGATTGTAAGACCACAACGGTAGCTGCATCATCCTCATCAAACAGTTTCTTCTTCCTTTTTAAGTTTTCCACCGACCCCGTGTGTTTGAATTTCTTGATTAATTGTCTAATTGCATACGTCGATACATAAACTCCAGGAAACTTTTCTAAAAACCTTTCTTGTACATAATTGTAAGAGTTTACACCGGTACCATAACACTGGACCAAAAATATTTTTTGTTCAACGGACAGCATATTTCTTTTAATATTTTAAAATGAAATTTTTGACAACTTCATAACATTACAATAATAGCATGACGTTTTATCAGATTTTTATAGGATACCTGCATTAGGTGGGATAGGTAAAAAAGGTAAAACTAGAGATTGTTCAGTAAAAATAATACACGTATTAATATGATGCTGGAGTAGAGAAAATCCCCAACTCAGAATTGAATATGATTTAAAACCTTTTTTTATTTGCGATTTTACTTTAAAACGATAAGTAAAGTTAATTTATTCTTGATGGTATTTCATGTTTTTTTATTTTTTGGGTACCCTGTATAAAAAAATCAAAAAATCTCCTCGTAGGCTACATTTCTTCGAGATGCAGAACTTTTTATCAAGAATGACTTTTTGTCGAAAAACGAAATTTTTGGTCCATTAGTCCTATGGGGATGTCTATCCGTGGACATACTGTATACAATAGCTTTTTTTTCATCGACAATCATATCTTTTCAGCGAGCAAAAGTTTTTATAAAGAATGACTTTTCCTCGAAAAATGAAAATTTTGGTTCGCTTGTCCTCTTGTCTATCACGTCGCCGGACGTTTAGTATGTTGTATTAGATAATAAAACATCTTATATTTGTATTTTTCTGAATTTAGCCAAAGCCTTTGATAGTTAGGCATAATTAACTATTAAAAAAAAAATTAAAATTATTGGATTTAGATGAAAGCAATTAGAATTAATTAAAGAAAGATATGCCAACTTATGTTAAAATAGATAAAGAAGAAAGTTATCCAAAAGTATTGAAATATGGTGTTCCTCAAGGAACAATTTTAGGAATATTATTTTTTAATATTTATATTATTGATTTATTTAGTATTAAATTGTTATTGGAAAATTAATAGTTTTGCAGATGATACTGCTACTTTTTATAGCAATACAAATTGCGACAATATAAATAAGAAAACTGGAAAAGAACAATTATTTTAATAAAACAAATTATCTTTCTTCTACTTTAAACCTAAGTAATGTATCACAAATTATGAACAGTATCAATATAAGCGATGGAATTCAAATTTTAAAAGTTAATCATGTAAAATATTTAGGAATAATTTTTGACAGTAAATTAAATTGGAATTTTCAAGTAGAATATTCGATTAAAGAATTAAGAAGTTTACTACCGATTTTTCAAAATAAAAACAAAATGTGGGTGTAAAACATCTAGAAATATTATATTATGCATTAGTTAAAATTTATTTAAATTGCGAAATTTTAGGTTGCGGAGGCATAAATAGAACTTCAATCAAAAACTAGAAATATTAAAAAAAAATTTGAATATTATATTTAATAAGAACTACCTTTATCCTTCAAAATAATTATATTCAGAAACAAAAAAGATTAACGTTAGACAAATTTTCATTTATAAACACATTGTGTAAAAAGTCCAGGACCGGTCAATTATTTGGAAAATGGCGCACAATATAAAAAAACTTCCGGCATAAAAGTTGTAGGCCTAGGAATGACCCCCTTTAAACATTCTAAACAACAATTTTAAAACATGTCATATGGCTAAGCCCATTACTTTAAGAAATAACTTAAGTTGAAGGACATAAATACAACAAGTAAGATATTACCTACATTTTGAATTTTTATAAACTGGCACCAGAATGTTTCACTGCGTCACTGTCATATCCTATATCAAAATCTACAGTTGTGAGAATAGTTCAAAGATTCGAGGAAACCGGTAGTTGTAGAGATAAAGTTCGTTCCGGAAGACCAAAATCGGTAACTAGCGATGAAAAAAAATTAGAGACATTACTTCAAAAAGAGGTAGAAGATAACTCTAACCCCCAAATTGTAAATTCTGACAGTTTAAACGACGAACCAAAACAAACAAAAATTGACACAAATGAATGGACCACTGTCCAGCATAAAAATAAGAGAAAAACAAGGCTCAACTCTACACAGGATAACAAAGAATCCACGCGTCCTGAACCAGTTAGGGGATCAAACGAAGCGGAGTCCTTTCTTAAGATAGCACCAAAAATGGCAACTCTGTTTATTTCGGGCTTGGATCCAGATACGCAGGATAAATCCATCCTGGATTATCTCAAAGGTCAAAATCTAAATGATAAATGTGTTTGTGAAAAGATGAAAACTGTCAAACACAAGAAATACAGCTCTTTTAAGTTAACAGTTCCATTCGACAAGAAAAATGTTTACATGTCTGCATCTCTATGGCCAAAAGATGTGGTTATTAACCATTTTCAGAACCTGCAGCGCCGACCTCAAGGGGCCAGAACTCACTTATGAAAACGGCAACACATCAAGTTCATCTACTTCATATAAATACCAGATCAATAAGAAACAAGACACAACTACTAGAAGCATTCTTAGCAGAAAAAACTTTTAACATTGTTTGTCTGTCCGAACACTGGCTCAACGCGGAGGAGGCAAGAGTACTGCGCTTTGGATCATACAAACAGGCTAGTGTCTATTCAAGATCGACTCATACCGGCGGAGGTGTAGCAATATTTGTAAAGAATTGTTTAAATGTCTTAAGTTATGATGTAAATGAGTTCTGTATAGAAAAATGTTTTGAATGTTGTGGAGCATATTTTAGTGATCTTACTTTGTATGTTTTAGCTATATATAGACCCCCAGCAGGTAACTTTCAAACTTTTTTAAATTTGCTAGAAACATTACTCAATAAGATAGGCATACATAAAAAAATTATTTTGGCAGGGGATTTCAATGTACACTTCAATACAGTACATCCAGAGACTCTCCTCCTCTCTGATGTCTTGGAAAGCTATGGTTTTGACCAGACAATATCAAGTAATACAAGATCTGGGGCATGTCTGGACAACATCTTCATTAACTTTGGTATCGAATCCTTTGCATCCAGTATTGAATTTGAATGCAGAATATTATCTCCACATGCGGCAAAATCAAATTGTGCCAGCAATAACCAATACAGTGGACAGACTTAACGCCCCTTGATTATTTTCCTTGGGGGCAACTAAAAAATATAGTGTATGTGACAAAACCTTCTTCAAACAACATCCCAGACGCCTATATACGTGGAAATCCCCAGCCGATCGTGATAACCACATAGTGAGAAATCAAATAGATTTCATTCTCATCAAGAGCCTTTTAATGAAGTACGTCAAATCAGCAACAACATACCCTGGTGCCGACGCTAACAGCGACCACAATCCCGTAGTAATAACTCTACAGATTCGCTACTTCACTAAAATTCAACGTCCAAATAAACCTAAACGAGTGGATGTCAAGAGACTTCTTGATCCCGAAATACAAGCCAAAGCAACCGAGAATCTCGAGGCACGCCTACAAACAACTAACCTTTGCAGCAACGACGACATAGAACCTCAGTGGACTGTCCTGAAGAAGGCACTTTTGGAAACCCAGGAGGGTGACATTGGATACCCACGAGCCTCCAAAAAACAACAGTGGATGACAGACGAAATTCTCCAACTTATGAACGAGAGAAGGAAATACAAAGCCACAGACAATAACCGGTATAGGGAGCTGAACAGGACAGTGAGATCAGAATGCAGAAAAGCAAAGGAAGGATGGCTAGCTGGAAAATGCAGTGAAATGGAGACACTAGAAAAAAAACACGACTTATTTAATCTCCACAAAAAGGTCAAGGAATTTACAAACACACAACGCAAGCAGATCCACGGCATATTGAAAGACACTAACAACAAGATCTTAACGAGCGTTGAAGAGAAGCTTAAAAGATGGAAGGAGTACGTCGAGGCCCTCTTCCACGACACACGACCCCACCAACCACCTAGAGACTATGATGATATCAACGAGCTCAGCCCTGTCATCACGACAGAGGAAGTGAGACGCGCCATAAAACTACAGAAAAACGACAAGGCTGTAGGACCAGACAATATTCACGCGGAGACCTTGAAATTGATTGTCAATGCAGAGGATAGAGGCCTTAAACTCCTTACATCGTTGTTCAACTCAATATATGAAACTGGGAAAATACCAACGGACTGGTTGAGGGCGACGTTCATCGCTCTACCAAAAAAACCGAACGCTTCTCAGTGCGACGACCACCGAATGATAAGCCTGATGTCTCACGCCCTTAAGGTATTTCTCCGCATCGTACACACTCGCATATACGCCAGATGTGAAGAACAGGCTGGGGAAACACAATTTGGATTCAAGAACGGAGTGGGCACGCGCGAGGCTCTCTTCTCTCTGAACGTACTCACACAGCGATGCAGAGATATGAACGTCGATATCTACGCCTGCTTTATTGACTACAGAAAAGCTTTCGACTGTGTCTCGCACCAGAAACTCATTGAGATCCTAAAACACACCGGAGTCGATGCGGGAGATCTGAACATCATCACACAGCTATACTGGCATCAAACTGCAGAGATTAGGTTAGAGGGCATAACATCCGAAGAAACAGAAATCAGAAGGGGTGTTAGACAGGGGTGTGTCCTGTCTCCTCTCCTTTTTAATATATACTCGGAGGCAGTGTTCCGGGAGGCACTGGAGAATGCGAAAGTGGGCATTAAAATCAACGGCACCCTTATTAATAACATACGATTCGCCGACGACACGGTCGTGGTAGCGGACAGCCTCCCGCATCTCCAGAATGTGATGGATCTCATCGTTGAATACAACACACAGTATGGTCTACACATAAACGTCGCCAAGACCAAGCTGGTTGTATTCTCCAAGGCACCAAGACAGACGATTCTTCAAATTAACAATCAGGTCTTGGAACATGTGCCGTTCATTAAATATCTTGGAGCCCTCGTCAACGAGAATAGTGACCCTAAAATGGAAATCAGAGCAAGAATAGAACAGGCCAGAAGGACTTTCATCTCCATGAAAAACCTCTTCACCAGTAGAGACCTAGATCTGCAGCTCCGCGTACGTATATTGCGATGTTACATCTTCCCAGTACTACTATATGGCTCCGAGAGCTGGACACTCTGCCAATCAATGGAGAACCGCATCGACGCCTTCGAGATGTACTTGTATCGCCGTATACTGCGTATATCCTGGGTGGACAGGATAACCAACGAGGAAGGCTAAGGAGAATGGGTAAAGACAGAGAACTGCTGACAACCATCAAAGAACGAAAGCTCCAGTACATCGGGCATGTTATGAGGGGGGAACGGTACGAGTTTCTCCGACTCATCATCGAAGGAAAGATAGAGGGTAAACGATCTGTGGGCAGACGACAGAACTCATGGCTGAAGGATCTGCGTCGATGGTTCGGACGGACATCTATAGAGATTTTCAGAGGCGCGGTTTCACGCACCATTATAGCCAGTTGGATCGCCAACCTTCGTAGGGAGACGGCGTCCTAAGAAGAAGAAGACAAAACCTGCAGATCGGAACGAATTGAGAAGAAGAATTATTGAAGAATGTGAATCTATTAACCAAGAAATGTAACAAAACGTCATCGACAAATTTTATTATAACCTAGCCCATTGTGAAACTGTGGGAGGGGGACATTTTCAACATTTAATTAAATAACGACTTACTTAAATTTATTTTTGTTCTTGTAAATTTGTTATTAATTTTACTGCTTGCATTTAATTTAATTGTTATTAAATTTTTGACAAAACTTGCGTGGGTACATTTAGTACAATTTTTATGCTTTTTTACACTTTTAACGCAAAAAATTCTGGTACCAGCTTGTAAAAATGCAAAATGTAGGTAATATCTTACCTGTTGTATTTATCTCCTTTAACTCAAATTATTTCTTTAACTAATCGGTTTAGCGATATGACATGTTTTATAATTGTTGTTTAGAATGTTTAAAGGAATCAGAAAACGTGAATAAAAAGGGGTCATTCCATTTAAATAAAGCAAAGTTGTGTTTACCATGACTGTTTGAGGCACCCTGTATAATTACAGGTGTCCTAGCTTCATAGATTTTTTAAGGTCTACAACTTTTATACCGGAAGTTTTTCTATATTGTGCGTCATTTTCTATATAATTGACCGGTCCGAGACTTTTTACACACTGTGTATATTTAAAAATAAAAACCTTATACAGTTTAAAGACCATCTAACTATAATACCTGTTATTAAAGTCCGTAGGACAAAAATCTTTTAAATGTTTATGTTTTTATTTAAATCATTATTTACCAAAACAACAAATATTAAAAAAAATATATAAAATTTAAATAAAAACATTTATATTGGAAACAAGCGATTTATAAATATTTTTTGAAATGCTTTAGCTAATTGATGTTATTTAATATTATTATGAATAAATTATATAATTAATCTTTTCCAGAATTGTAACATATCTAACACCAAGAAAGTAGTGTTTATAGCATAGTAGCACTTTTTTATATAAAATATTCTTAAAATTTTAAATACTTTTAAATAAATAAGATTTGCCCCTAATAAGCATGTCTCGGGGGGATTTATGAGTAAGTTATTAAGGAATAATATTTTAACATGTTTATTATCTTATAAATATCTGAAATAAATGTATTGTTGTTATTATTATTATTATTTTAGTGGGAGAAAGACGATCCGACTACAGATTCTTTGGTGACCGTTTCTATGCTCTGTACGTTGATATTTTTAGTAGAAGTTATAATGAAAAATATCGCATTTACGCCTAGGGGTTATCTGCAATCCAGAAGAAACCGATACGATTTATTTGTTACGGTTGTAGGAGTTATTTGGACGTTTTTCCATATTATGTTTAAGGTATTAATGTTTATAACATAAAAGATAACATTGTTTAAGTTCTATTGATCACTGAAACCATGTTCATTATCTCATTTTAGAATGATCTGACGTACTTCATCGGTTTTATGGTAGTTGTACTGCGATTTTTTACGATAACCGGCAAACATGCAACGTTAAAAATGCTCATGTTAACTGTGGGAGTGTCGGTATGCAAGAGCTTCTTTATTATATTTGGAATGTTCCTGCTAGTGTTCTTCTATGCTCTGGCTGGTACGATTTTATTTGGAACCGTCAAATATGGAGAAGGAATAGGCAGGTAGGAAAATAAATAAATGTCTTTATTAGTTGTAATCTGTGACGTTCGGCATGAACATGAATGTTTCCATTTGTATTTAATATAATTTAATTAATTATTATTTTATGAGCATATTTTTATATTTTTGGCGTTATCAAAAAATTAAAAACGCCCGGTCATGAAAACTCGTTCCAATCTGAAGATAATTATATAATAATTAATATTTACATTTTGGTTACACACAAGGTATTTATTAGGGGTTTCCGGGATTTGCAGGTATGTTGTTAGGGGTTATTTATTGTCATTTAATAATGCCTTATTATTACCTGCTTAACAAACTGTATTTATATCGGGTTGTAATACGTACTTCTGTTTTAGTTTGTCGAAGGATTTCAGTATCTTCAGTGTGAAACTAGTGATTTCAAATTTGTGTTCGAAAGTGGCGAAAATCTCTTCGTGGGATAAAAATTTCCCAGAGTTAGAGTTTAGTGGAGAAAAAGTCTTCTGTAAAGCTTGTGCAAAAATTATTGTTTGTGAAAAGAAGTTCCAAATCACCAAAAAACATTTGAAAACACCGCTGCATAAATCAAAGTTACAAAAAATGAAATCTGAGCCAGAGAGCTAGAGATTAGACATTTAAGTTTAAGAGACTCGATTAGTATTGTTTGTAAACTTTTTCCGCTAAATGTAACAACATTCCCGGTAAAGTAGGAGGTCAAGTAAGGAACAAATTGGATGTAACTGTAAAAAAGAATGAAGGATTTAAATACTTAACTGCAGTAAAAGGCATTTATGAAGGTAAACCATCCAACGAAGTTGTATCTTGGATTATACTTTACTACCTAAGTTGCAGTATTGCCCGATTACATCAGTAGATGTTCAAAGAAGCTTCTCTTTGTCTTAACATTCTTACTGATAGAAGACAATCCTTTTTAGTTGAATATTTTGAAAAATCTTTAGTAATATATGCCTTTTATACAATTTCAGGTTAAAAAATTGTTTACTTTTATTTTTATTTGTTTTCTTTTGCATTTTTTTTAAAAATAAACATCTTTTTTAAAACCCAGTGTGTCTCTTTACCCTATTTTACTATAATAAATTAAGAAATATTGCATACCAGTATGCATATAACTGCATATTTTAAAGGCAAACAAGGCATATATATGCGCATATCTTGGCTGAATTTAAGAACATATATTCCGCCCTTTAGTTATGACACAAGACAACATGTTGCAATGATAAATCACTTTCATATCCTTAAGACACTCAGTGCATTTTCTATTTGTCTCTAAAATATTTGTTAAGAATAATACAATAAAACTTTTGTTCTCAAAATTTTAATATTAAATTAATTTTTAAAGAGAAACACTGTTTGTAGGAGAGCTAATTTCCAGTCGCCAGTCACCGGCGTTGCAATGCTGTTCAGGATAGTAACTGGCGAGGACTGGAATAAAATTATGCACGACTGTATGATACAGCCTCCGTACTGTACCCCAGCGGCAAATTATTGGGAAACAGACTGTGGCAATTTTATGGGATCCTTGATCTACTTTTGCACATTCTATGTGATAATAACGTATATCGTCTTAAATTTACTTGTGGGTAAGTCTGCACCTATATAGATATAACCAGTAAATGTCAAAATAAGGCCAATTAGCTTACACCCCAGTATAATGCTATACAGGGTGCTGATAAAGTCTGGAATAATCGATTTTTCTTGAAAACGCAAAAGTTTTTCGAAAAACGCTCGGACCCGTCGATTTTATTTTATTCTTTGAAATTTTTTGACGTTCTTCAATATTATACCGGATGCGCCAAAAACGCTAGGCAAGTGTCAACTTCACTTTTTCAAATAGAACACCCCTTTTTTTCTCCAATATTCAGATTCCTCTCTAAACTCTAGACAAGTTTCATATAACATGTTGTATGGCTAAAGTCAACAGGAATTGAAATACAGGGCCCCCAATAAAAATCAAGGTATAATTTTAAGGTCTAGGTATTTACCTTTTTACCGGTTTTTACATAATAACTTAGTGACGTAAATGTCAAAACATTTAATATTTACTCCAAAGTTGTTACTTTTACCCATAAAAATGTTTCTAACGGAAGCTGAGAGAATCGAAATATTAATAATAGTAGGATGTGGAGATCGAAAGAGAACACAAATAGAAGTTTGTGAGTATTTTAATGATAAATATCCAAATAGAGAACACATAAATCAGGCAACTGTTTCCAAAATTGTTAAGAAGTATAATGAAGTTGGTCACGTTAGGGATAAACCTAGAAGTGGACGACCTAAAATTTGCGACGATGTCAAACTTGATATTCTAGTTTCGTTGGAAGAGAGACCACATTCGAGCACAAGAAGCATTTCTCAAAATTTTAAAAATATCCACGATTCAACGGTGGCAAAGTTCCTGAAAAAGGAAAAATGGCACGCATATAAATGTCAAGGAGTACAGAAACTTTTGGAAGGCGACCCTGACAGAAGGAATGAGTTCTGTGAAATTCTCATGGATAATTACTTGATTAACGATGCATTATTTCCGAGTAACATAATTTTTTCCGATGAGGCGACTTTTTTCTTGGATGGCATGGTAAATCGTCAAAATTGCCGGTACTGGTCCAGCGAAAATCCCCATTGGTTCCGAGAAATTCATACCCAGCGGCCGACAAAAATTAATGTATGGGCAGGAATAATTCGGGATACTGTTATAGGACCCTATTTTTTTGAGGAAAATTTGACTGGCCAAAGATATTTGCAGTTTCTTGAAGAAGACCTCGCTCCAGCGTTGATTGCCCTATTTCCCGATCGGAACATTCCTGAATCACATGATACAACTATCTGGTTTCAGCAGGATGGTGCACCAGCCCACTATTCGGCCGAAGTCCGTAGATACCTGAATGAGTTATTTCATCATCATTGGATAGGTCGACGGGGTCAAATAGAGTGGCCTGCGAGGTCCCCCGACTTAACGCCATTGGACTTCTTTCTGTGGGGCTATATTAAATCAAGGGTTTACAAAAATAAACCAGAAGATATTGATGTTCTCAAAATCCGTATAACAACAACCATAAGACAAATTACCCCAGAAATTGTACATAATGTACAGTTAGAATTTGTTGAGAGATTGGGATATTGTAGAGCCGTAAATGGACACCATTTTCAACACTTACTCAAATAATATTTTAGATTGTTCACTGTATTACCAATTTTGTGTTAAAATTTTTTTCCTAGCCTAAGTATTTGTCATGGAAAACAAGCTTTAAAATTATACCTTGATTTTTATTGGGGGCCCTGTATTTCAATTCCGGTTGACTTTAGCCATACAACATGTTATATGAAACTTGTCTAGAGTTTAGAGAGGAATCTGAATATTGAAGAAAAAAAGGGGTATTCTATTTGAAAAAGTGAAGTTGACACTTGCCTAGCGTTTTTGGCGCATCCGGTATAATTTTGAAGAACGTCAACAAATTTTAAAGAATAAAATAAAATCGACGAGTCCGAGCGTTTTTCGAAAAACTTTTGCGTTTTCAAGAAAAATCGATTATTCCAGACTTTATCAGCACCCTGTATATGCGTGGAACAAACACCAAAAAGGATGTGGTGTATGGAATCCTTACCTGAGTTCACAGATGCTTTATTTGTGGGACACAGGTTGTTACAATTTTTAAAGGAAACAAAAAATATGTACGCCACTGCCTTTGTCTTTTTGGTAGCACAGGCATTTAGGCCATTGAATATTTAAAAGAAAAATGTCTATCTGTCCCTTTTCTTCTCGTCAGACCCAATCCTTGGACGCGTTTCGTCATATTACGGCTCCTCGGCAAGGCTATAGAATTGAATGGATTCGCCTGCAATACAGTAATTATTAGTGTATGTACCTATTTTTCTTAACGGGTCGGGTTTTATTGCTCCTAAAGGAGGGTGTTTTTAGCATTAATGTTTACTAAAAATTCCGATAATGAGTGCCCGCGGTCGCTTAACAGATGGGTCGGTAAAGAGGAGTATAAAATAATGGGATTTCCATTTTTAAATATGGGGAATTCATAACCGGTTGTTTAACGCAGGAGGTCACTTAATAGAGGCGGTCGCAAACATAGGTTTTACTGTATTCTTTTATTCATTTTTGGATTAGATTCTGACGACTCAGTATACACCTGAAAACTAATTGTTATATTTAATTCGTTTTTCCTCTTTCGATATTTGCTCTAAATATAAACGAAACCCCTGTACACAAGCCGTAAGAAAATAATCCTTGATTGATTTTAGGACAAAAGCTTATAAAAGTTCTTCAGTGACAGGGGTTTAAATTAGAAATAAATTAAATATTTATTTAATGCATTTTCTGAATGGAAGAGTTACCTTGGCACATACTAATAGATATCAAATACTATATTTTGCAAGTATTAAATTGTTTTTAATTCAACCATGAGCATAGATGTAGGTAACCCGCAGGATTTTTTAAGGAAAGAAAATGACACGCCACTGTTTTTTGTTTTTTAATTACTGATTACAATTTGAAAGTTTTGTGGGTTAATGCAAGTTAGAATACCCCAAAAATTTCACTTGATGGTTGCCGTTCCATTACAGCTATTATCATGGAGAACTTCTCCTTATTCTACTCGAACGAAGAAGACGCTTTATTATCCTATGCTGATATAAGGAACTTCCAAAACACTTGGAATATTGTGGATATTCATCAAAGAGGTGTAATTCCAGTAAAAAGGGTGAATATATTTAAATAATAAAATATTTTAAATTAAAAATATGGTAAAAAATATAGTGTTTCCGCACTGATGGAGTTTATAAGGGGAAAACACACATTGGTTTTACGATAAATTATTATTAAAGAAAAATGATGTTTGCAGAAAAAATTAGTTTACCGTATTATTAAAAATCTGGGATCAGATGTACAGGGTGTTAACAAATTAGGAAACATGATAATCCCTACGTGGTAGTAGTACTATTATTTATTATTTCAAACAAAATGCTTATTTATAAAATAAAGTTGTGTATAAATCCAAATATATCCTAAATACAATATGAAACATAGCAATACATTTTTCGAATGGTTCGCGGCAGTTAATTTATTGTTTAATATACCCAAATTTTTATATTTATATTCTCTTGCAATATTTCAGTAAGATAATTTTTATAATGTTGTTAAGTTTCTTATTAAATTCTATTTTTATTAGTACTCTAAAAGAATGCTAGCACAAATTTCTTAGGCTAAAAGATGATGATCCAACCCAACTTACCTCTTTTGCCCAAAAGCTGATGTTTTCAAGGGGATATTCAAGATATAATTTGTTTGAAAACTTTTTTGGTACCTCCTGCATAAAACCTTCTCCAAGTAAAAAGTGTCTTTTTGAGCCAGACCCAGACTTCGAAAAGGTTTTCTGTGAATTGAATGAGCTGGTATACCTTTTTCGACAAAAGATGCCGTGGAATAAAAACGTATTGTTAGAGCACAAAAAAAATATGAAGCTTTAGATTTATCTATGTAACGCAATGAAACATCATGGGAAGTCCTGGGCGGTAGCACTGAATATTTCCAAGGCCTTTGACCGAGTATGGCATGAGGAGCTCCTAACTAAAGTGAGAGCATACGGAATGTCGGTCTAAGTTTGTTCATGACTGTCAAGCTTTCTTAAAGACCGTACTCTTCGAGTGGCGATGGACGGATTTCTTTCAGACACATTTAACATCAACGCCGGAGACCCTTAAGGTTCTTTATTGTCGCCCACCCTCTTTTTACCGTACATTAACGATCTTTTGGAAAAAACTAAAAATCCTATATATAGCTTCGCTGATGACAGCACACTTGTTTCATCTTTTACTTTGGATGCTCGGACATCGGCTGCAAAGCACATCTCTATAGGAAGCAAGAGGTCTCACATCTCAACAAAGACTTGGAAGAAATTCTGTTTTGGGGTAGTAGTAACCAACAAACAATAATCTAACATAAAATAATGACGTAATAAAAGTGTGCATTAAGGCTGGATCTACACTGAGTTCTCACCGAAATCGGCGAAAATTCTGCCTGAAGTGGACACTAACGACTCGAACTGGCCGGTGGTAGGGACTTATACAGACTCCAACCGACCTATTAACAAGACGCACATACTAAATCGGGCCGCTCTCCGCCGATCCAAGACGGTTGGGCAGAGGGTATTTGCTGCTGTGCTTCTAAATTACCTGACATGGGCGGGTATAAAGTGTCATGCACCTGAACAAATTTAACTGAGTTTTTTATTATTTTTACCAGGATGCTCTGCTATTGATATTACTGCTATATAAAGGAAAGGCATCTAGCCGGAATGTGCGTTTTTTGTGTGAATTTTTGGGATGCTATTTTACAATCAATAGACCAAAAAAACATCCGCCGGGCTTTCCTGGTTTTTATGGGCGCATTTTGGGCCGTATGCCTATTGTCCATATGCGCCCAAACTTTCTAAAATTAGTTTTAAGTATTGTATACTAGATGGACTAATTAGTTGTAATTGTTAAACATTATAGGACAATAAAGGAAATTTTTAAAAGTAAAGTAAGTAGAATTTAACGCTAAACAAAAACAGGCAGCAGCTTTTTCTAAAAACGTTAATGTTGAAGAACCGGATATAATCATGGCGGGACACTCGATTCCCTTGGCTTCATCAATTCATTTCTTGGGCGTCAATTTGGATAGTCATATGTCTTGGCATTTGTTGATTCCACCAATAGCGGTGCATAAAAGAAATAAACGATGAGTCACTGCAGCCCACCCGTACGTGGTTCAGCTTAGTGCCCCTCGAACGACATTGTTTAAAAAATCTTTCATCTGGAGAACGTCATCACTCTGGAACGACCTCCCTGAGGACGTGTTCCCTAACAAGTATAATCTCCAAAGATTCAAGACCAACGCGAATCGTTTCCTGCGCATACGTACCGCTCGTAGAGCGCCATAAAGAATTAAACCTGTAGTGCTGTGCCTTATCATAAAAAAAACGAATGCGAAGTGCTGCTAGTGGTGCCTTCTGCAAGCTACATAAATGTTGCTATCAGATCTGGATTTTGCATCCCCAAAAAACCGTTTAAATATGGTGCAAATTCTGCTCCTTTTAAGATACATATTTATCTGAAACGCTAAAAAAAAAGTATCCTTAAGGGTATAACGGAAACTATCAACTCTTGGACTAAGGTAAGTTGGGCTTGATCGTCATATCTTAAGAATTTGTGCTAGCGCTTTGAACACGAACTGTGTATCAATGGTATTTTTCATTTGCAGGTTAAATTCATTCTAAGACTTCTCAAAGGAAGACTAGAAGTAGATCCTCAAAAAGATCGCTTACTCTTTAAACATATGTGCTACGAATTGGACAGGTTACATAATGGTGAAGATGTTACTTTCCATGATGTAATAAAGTATGTACCAATATTGAAATTATGAGAAAATGGGAATATTCCTTACCATGGGATAAATTCAGTACCTACATCAAATGTAGTCTTTTCTCAAAATAAAATAAAATTGGACACCTCTATATGCTTTACCAATATCCTGATAGCTTTATCAACAAATTCAATTATTTATAGAATATATTCTATCTTAGATTTATTTTTATCATCCAACCCTGCCCAAAATTCAAAGTAATTTATTACTAAATTGTCTTTTAATTTCGCCACTTGTCGTGAAGTCTATAAAGATCTTCTTCGACAGTTGAGAGACTTTCGGGAGCATTTTGAAATGGGCCCATAACCCACTGGTAACTTGCTATCAAGTTGAAGATAGCAAGAAAATACTTTATAAAATTCTTGGCCAACATGCTTAAATGATTTTCAATGGCTACAAAAACAATTTTCACATGTTGTTCTTTAGCCTTGTAAGTGTTAATACATTCATCCACATTTGCAAACATTTCTAGGCTTTTTTGCTTTACATTTCTGCTCCACAGTTCCAGTTTTCTACAAAAAGCATTAACTTTGTCACACATATCAAGCATATACGTTTGTTTGCTCCTATGAAGATGCCCTGTACTTATTTGGTCGAATATGTCGACCAAGTAGCTTAATTCCATTACTAATAAATCATCTCGAAACTTCTCAGCTTTGGGTCGGTTTTCCTCTTCTAGAACAATGGCGATTTCATCTCTTAATGTATTAATACGTAGATTTGTTTATCGACCGCGCTTGCGGTGACATGAGTTTACATTTTTCAATTTTTTGACGAAATTGTTCACCGGACTGATAATTTAAAAAAATAATGGTAATGCTCAAGCAACGTTTATGGCAAGCATTTTTTTGATTGTCTTAAGGATTGTAGAGTTATAACGTGATGAAAGCTAATACAATTGTGTGTTTTCAGGGCAAGCAGTTATTCATTAAGGCGCTTCATATAAAAGCATAGCGCGCGAGGTTTCTAAATTTGGGAAAAAAATATTTCTAATTAAGATTTTGAGATATGATTAAGGCAGATTGATGACCAAAAGTGACAGAGTTGTAAAAAACGCAAAAGAAAATGTTACTTCATGGTATATTCTTTTATGCGTGATTTTTAAGAATCTATATTTCTCACTCATGTCTTTGCTTCCATGCTTTGAATGAATGGAACACTCTATTAAAGTGACAATTTCTATTCAATTTTAGCATGTTGTCTTATCGAAGCGTTGATATTCGAAAAGCCTTGCAGCTAGAAGAGCTATTAGCAAGAGAAGAATTCGAGTACATCATCGAAGAAGAAGTCGCCAAACAGACTATAAGGACGTGGCTGGAAGGATGTTTAAAGAAGATACGATCGACCAGCGTAAGTTTCATTTATAATTTTATATGATAGCTAAGATTAAAATATTCTTTTACGTATAGAAACAACAAAATAGCCTGATTGCTGGGCTGAGGGCTACCAATGAAGCCATTCCAGCTCCGGAACTACAAGATGAACAAAAGAATAATGGCACGCCAACAGAAAAGGAGCTGGAACAGGAAAGTGAAACGAAAGAAAATGAACCTGCTGCAAGAAAACAGAAAACCGTGACTCTACCGAGATCGGATAGTATTGGTAGTGGTTCGGGTAAGTATGGAAATGTATTAATTTGAGGTGCAATTTCATTCTTGCCTTATCGAGAATTAGGTTGTTGAAACACTCATACTGAGTAGCATTAACGATATCGTATTCGACAACAACATTTTACCATCAGAGCAGTTTGGATTGCACGGTGCCCCCAAATGACTAGGCTGGCGCACAGGGTTTTCCTCCATGGTCGCCTAGGACCGATAACCGTGATTGGGTAACTACGAACGGTTCGCGAAGACGTCCATAATAATTTTTCCACAACTAACTAGAATCTAACCACAGGGGACTGCGCTTCTTTCTGTATTCCTAACCATGACGTTATAGTAAGCCACGCCTAGGAACTAGCTTTTTTGCGTGGTTAGGTAGTGTGGTAAGATGATTGAGGTAGGGACGTATCTATAGCTTTCCAATGGGGGGAAGGGGGTTTGCAGTCATTTATAGATATGAGAAAGGACGGCCGGTAGGGCCGCTGGAGGCAAAGCGCCGCAGGCGAAAATTTTTTAGGGGCCACGCAAAAATATTGCCAAGAATTCACCTAAAAAGAGAGTTGGGTTCTACCTACATTTTTGTTTTCGACATGTAAAAAAAGTTTTCCGACGTTTTACGTTTACTTAATTTAAATTTCGAAATTGGAAATTTAAAATTGGTCGAACTCTCGTCGAATGGGGGGGGGGGGGGGGAGGGTTTGGACCCCTCCCTTATATACGTCCCTGATTGTAGGTTATGTGCCTTATTTGGTTTTACAAAAATGCCGGTTTAAATGATTGTTTTCTTCGAAAATAGACAATATCTTCAAAAAACAAGTATTTAATACCTCAAATTTAATTTAAACCTCATGAGTAGTTTTCATATTTTGAAAACTTTTTAGTACCAAATTAAGTGCGCACCATTGCTAAAATCAATTGGACATAACATTTCTGAATAAATGAGGAAAATATATTTTTTTTAAATGGCACACCCTGTATATTTTTTTACTGTTCAAAATTATTGGGATTTGAAAATGTGATGAAAGTTGTAGTACCTACTGTAAACTTTATAAAATCACGAAGTCTCAATCACCGACAATTCAAACAATTTTACGAGGATATTGAAAGCGAATATGGTGTCTCCTGTTTTACACTGAAGTAAGGCGGCTAAGTCGTTGGTTGACACTACAGCGGTCTCTTAACTTGATTGAAGAAATCCAACTATTTCTGGCGTAAAAGAAAAACGACGTCCCCGAACTCGACAAACCTGATTGGCTGTGTGACTTAGTGTTTCTTGTAGACATCACAAATCACTTGAATGTCTTAAATACGCTACTCCAAGGCAAAGATCAATTGATTTCGCAGTTATACTTTCATGTTTCGTCCTTTCAGCCATTTTCCGAACTACAAAAAAATTATGGAGAAAGTCAATAAAACTGACGTCAATTTCGCTCATGTTGAAAAAAATTGATATTTTGATACAAGCTTTTCAAAATTGTTTTGTAGACTTCAAAAAAGTTAAACCTTTATTGGACAAATGCGCCGCAATCAATTCAGCTGGAATTAATAGACATGCAAAATGATGATAGTTTACGAAACAAATTTAATGAAGGTAATTTACTTAACTTCTACCGTTGCGTTGATAAAAACGCTTATAAAGAGTTGCGAATAAATGCATTGAAATGCGCAAGCTTATTTGGATCGACGTATATTTGTGAACAAACGTTTTCAGTGATGAAACTAGACAAAACGAAAAACCGAGACCGTCTGGCAAATGAAAATTTGGAAGCAATTTTAGGTGTGGCGACAAGTAATGTGGAGCTAAATATAAAAAAACTTGTTAGTTCAATGCAATCTCATGCATCAAAATAATAAAACATGAAATATTACATTGTAATGATTAGATTACCTTACGATTACATAATTACAACAAACATTTTTGAAGGTTCTTTTATTTTTATCATTGTATTTCATACTATTTAAAAATAATTTTTTTTGTGTTAATAAGTATTGTTTGTAGTGGCCCGTCCTTGGCTTATATTTTTCCCGAGTGGCCTCTGTTCCCTATAAGTCTGTGCATCCCTGCTTTAGTATATACCAATCCAATAGACAATCGAGAAAACTTATTGAAAATGATTAACTTTTATTGCCGCGAAATAGGACTAATATTGAGACATTGTGGTGGGTCCAACAATCGTCAATTCTTTGCATAAGAGTAGAAGGATCTCATGTTGTACCGACATAGGTACAAAATTATTCAATAACAACCATATTGAACAAAAAGATTTTGTTTCGTAAACAGTTCATTTCATCGATATTGATCAAGAGTACCTTTGTTTTAGTTTAAGGTTTAAGCCGTCCAAAAATATTATTGTTGTGCCTTTATCGTACAGGGTGTAACAAAAAATTGCATTACTGTGTTAAAGCTAGTCCGTCCCTGGCAAACTAAATAATCGAATCCGATTAAAAGGGCCCATTTTAAGGACACTTACCCAGTAACCATAATATTAAAAAATTATTAAATTACCCCTAGTAGGACTTCAAAAGTTATTTTAAAACAAACGATTTCCAGGGGCGTTCTTTATGGGCCTGTATCTCCGTTTTTATGTATTCTATCTGAATCCGGGAGATTTCCCACATATTCTGGGACATTCTGTATTTCCGGGATCAAATTTTATGAATCAAGGGGTTTTCGGACACAAGATTTTGTCCGGGATATTTAGATTAAAATCCCTATTGTATGTCTTGTAAGTGTGACTGCGGTACTAAAAATTTAATTAAACTTAGTTTTATAATTATTGAAGAGGAAAGAAAAATCCAAAATTCTTCACAAATATTTAATATCTTGCTCTACGCGTTTCGGTTTCTTAAACCATTTTCAAGAGCTGTATAAAAAGTTCATTTATATAATAATCTCAATTTCAAATCAAAATTATTAGGCATTACTTACATAATATAATCACAAACTTTACATTAAAGACACAAACAAGCTCACAATGGTGAACACAGGTTAACTAACTATATAAAATTGGTCAACGGGATAACCCCAAAAAACATTTAAAAATACAAGAAAATATACCGAACCAGAGCGACATCTAAGTTGCACAAAAGGAGGTACTATTATTTAAACAAACATTCACTACTTAAACTCGTTCACAATTCTTGCTGCTTCTCTATAGTGGGCGTTGATAGGATCGTTCAAACACTCAATTTGATTATTTATCTCTAATTTGGCGATTTCTATATTTTCTAAAAAATTCAGCTTATTATTCTCATTATGTAGCATTTTAATGTTGTCTTTAGTATTAAAATTATGTAAATTCTCTCTTAAATGTAGGCCAAAAGCTGATCTCTTGTCATTAGGCGACTTCTGAGAGTTTAAATGTTCTTTTATTCTAATATTAAAACTACGTCCTGTCTGACCAGCATATTTAGCTGTTTTATGGAAGAAGTCCATCTCTCAGTGGAGTGAAATTTTAACGTAAAGTAAAACATACAATCTGCTCCACTAGTTTAATGTAAATTTTTTTTTAAGCCATACATGTTTCGGAGGCATAAACCTCCATCATCAGTGGAATTAAATTAAGTCAAGTTGAAGAGAAAATGACCAGAAACATAATATATATAAATAACATACTAAATACAAAATGATAAGTTTTTTCGGCGACACTAGGTAAGTCGACACTATTTTGTTTTATCATGGTACAAATCAGTTTCTCTCTTAAGGATTCTCCATTTTTATCATTATCATTCCGCGCTCGCTGATGAGTCTCTTGTCGTTCAAGTTTTTCTTGTTTCACTAATTGCCCTTTTTTTCTCTCTTTATTTTGCAGTTCTCACAATGTTTCTGGTCCTTTTCTCTTCAACTTGACTTAATTTAATCCCACTGATGATGGAGGTTTATGCCTCCGAAACATGCATGGCTTAAAAAAACATTTACATTAAAAATTTTACATTAAACTAGTGGAGCAGATTGTGTGTTTTACTTTACGTTAATATTTAGCTGTGCAAGAGTTACAGGACAACAAATATACCCCACTTTTGTCAAGCACGTTAATTCAATCCTTTACTCTCGAGAATAAGCTACGTAAATTGTTTACTGATTTGTAAGCTATTTTAAAATTGTCGTTTAAGGACTTCAATACATTACCCACCCTCAGAGAAACAGCGCCTAAAAAAGTTAGTCTTAGAGGTTGAAAAGATGTTATGGTCTTATCCAAGGGGTCAGTCAACACCTTCTTAAGCATGCCATTAAATTTTTTTCTTGTTAAATTATTGGTTAATGATATATTGTATCCGTTGTTATAAGCAATTTGAAAGATTATGTTCTTTTCCCTCTCATCCTCTCAAATTCCAAATGTAAAAGTGGGATGGTGAACAAACGATGCATCAAAGAGTTAAACGCTGCCATTTTATGAGCTAAACAATGATTTGAGTCAGCTGGTATACCATTGTCTGTATGTGTGTTTTTCCGATAAATAGCATACTCAAAAAAGTTATTCACCCTCTTTATTGTTAAATCTACGACACTCAGATTCTATTTCTTTTGTAAATTTGATGTGGTTGTTTAAAGAATTTAAAAAATTGAAAAAAATTTCCAATCATTCCCTGTTCCTGTCCAAACAATAAAAGTATCATCAACATATCAGTAGAGGAAAACTAAGAGTTCTGGGCCAGGTGGTGCTGGTGGTGCTGGTGGTGCAACTAACCCAGGTGGTTCGGTGGTGCGTTTTACGATCTAACCCGGGTGGTTCGGTGGTGCGTTTTATGATCTAACCCGGGTGGTTCGGTGGTGCGTTTTATGATCTAACCCGGGTGGTTCGGTGGTGCGTTTTATGACCTAACCCGGGTGGTTCGGTGGTGCTGTTTTACGAGACCAGTGGTGCTGGTGGTGCTGTTTTATGATCTAACCCGGGCGGTTCGGTGGTGCGTTTTATGACCTAACCCGGGTGGTTCGGTGGTGCTGTTTTACGAGACCAGTGGTGCTGGTGGTGCTGTTTTACGAGACCAGTGGTGCTGGTGGTGCTGTTTTACGAGACCAGTGGTGCTGGTGGTGCGTTTTATGATCTAACCCAAGTGGTTCGGTGGTGCGTTTTATGATCTAACCCGGGTGGTTCGGTGGTGCTGTTTATGAGCTAACCCGGGTGCTTTCGTGAGGCGGCTCTGTCAATATCTCTCTACTGTGTTAATTTATGCGGGTAATAAAACCGACAAGGGTCGGATCGGCCTGCATGCTTATAGAGGTAAAAAACCGCTTTAGAATGTTTTTGATATATCTTTTTTAGATAATTTTGGGGGAAATAATTTGCCTGAGATGCCAATTAAAAAAAGCCTACATTTAATTGTATTTTAGATTCTTGAATTTTGTACATGGATTAAAAATCTACTATTTCTTGAAATTGTATACATTATGTTAGATAATTAAGGAATAAAAAAGATGAAAATAGCAATTATAATTAGAAAAAAAATATTTTAATGTTATTAAGACTTTGTAAATATCTGTAAAAACTGTTCTAAATCCTGTCATTTCTGAAACTTGTATACTGAGTGTTTAGAATTTAGTAAAAAATTAAAAAAATGTTTTAACGTTATTAAGCCCTGTGAAACTTTGTAAAAATGACTAAAACTGTACAGAATTGTATTATTTTCTGAAAATGATATACTGAGTGTTTAGAATTTAGTAAAAATTAAAAAAAATGTTTTAAATTTGTTAAATCATGTGAAATCTTGTATAAAATGACTAGAACCGTTCTTAATCATGTCATTTCTGAAAATTGTATACTGAGTGTTTAGAATTTAGTTAAAAATTAAAAAAAATGTTTTAACGTTATTAAGCCCTGTGAAACTTTGTAAAAAATGACTAAAACAGTCGCAAATCGTCCTATTTTCTTAAAAGTGTATACTGAGTGTTTAGAATTTAGTAAAAATTAAAAAAAATGTTTTAAATTTGTTAAATCATGTGAAATCTTGTATAAAATGACTAGAACCGTTCTTAATCATGGCATTTCTGAAAATTGTATACTGAGTGTTTAGAATTTAGTAAAAAATTAAAAAAAAAATGTTTTAACGTTATTAAGCCCTGTGAAACTTTGTAAAAAATGACTAAAACAGTCGCAAATCGTCCTATTTTCTTAAAAGTGTATACTGAGTGTTTAGAATTTAGTAAAAATTAAAAAAAATGTTTTAAATTTGTTAAATCATGTGAAATCTTGTATAAAATGACTAGAACCGTTCTTAATCATGGCATTTCTGAAAATTGTATACTGAGTGTTTAGAATTTAGTAAAAAATTAAAAAAAATGTTTTAACGTTATTAAGCCCTGTGAAACTTTGTAAAAAATGACTAAAACAGTCGCAAATCGTCCTATTTTCTTAAAAGTGTATACTGAGTGTTTAGAATTTAGTAAAAATTAAAAAAAATGTTTTAAATTTGTTAAATCATGTGAAATCTTGTATAAAATGACTAGAACCGTTCTTAATCATGGCATTTCTGAAAATTGTATACTGAGTGTTTAGAATTTAGTAAAAAATTAAAAAAAATGTTTTAACGTTATTAAGCCCTGTGAAACTTTGTAAAAAATGACTAAAACAGTCGCAAATCGTCCTATTTTCTTAAAAGTGTATACTGAGTGTTTAGAATTTAGTAAAAATTAAAAAAAATGTTTTAAATTTGTTAAATCATGTGAAATCTTGTATAAAATGACCAGAACCGTTCTTAATCATGGCATTTCTGAAAATTGTATACTGAGTGTTTAGAATTTAGTAAAAAATTAAAAAAAAATGTTTTAACGTTATTAAGCCCTGTGAAACTTTGTAAAAAATGACTAAAACAGTCGCAAATCGTCCTATTTTCTTAAAAGTGTATACTGAGTGTTTAGAATTTAGTAAAAATTAAAAAAAATGTTTTAAATTTGTTAAATCATGTGAAATCTTGTATAAAATGACTAGAACCGTTCTTAATCATGACATTTCTGAAAATTGTATACTGAGTGTTAAGTATTTAGTGAAATGGTGGCTATTTAGTTAATTCGTGACTTGTTTTGTACAGATTCTTTAGCATTTCTTAAGAACCGAAAAAGAAAACAGAAAAGAAAAAATAAAAGAAAAAAACAACTCCAAGTGTCTTTGCGAACAATCGGCAATAAAATAGAGTATTTCAGTTTTTAATTTTTCGTAAATAAAAGTTGGTTAGATTAATAGTCTCTGTGAATATAATAACATAAACAAAGTGATATGCCGTAAATTTAGGAGTACAGTATAAATTATGCCTCTATTAAAATATACCGCAATAACTAACTACCAAAGGATTTTTGATATTTTGAATATATTTGATGCTCATAGCATTATCACATTTCCAAAGGCTCTAAATTTTAGAAAAATGTTCTAATAGAATATGTCTATCAATATAAAGTAAAGGTATTGTTAGGTTTTTTTAAAAAATACGACCTACAACAGTCTCTGCTACAGCATGGCTGACTCTGTAGAAACTTCTGTGAAACCATAATAATTATATCAATAATCGAGTTGTCGTTATGATAATATTTTCTTCCAATATCCGACTCCACTAACCATAAAAGTTATGTTAGAAAATTCATAATTGAGCGCATTGTAATTTTTTAAAAAGAAATTCACTTCACACACAAAGATGTAGCCATTCAATCCATGAAAATAATGCAAGTCAGTATGCGTATGTTATGGCTAACTGTTTAAATGTCTATTCCTTCCACGTTTATCGGAAGAAATACTTTTTTTATACTAGTATTTTAGTTGAAAATAAGATCATAAATCATCTATACAAAACAAGCGTCCCTTATGGATTTGAACGAAAATCATAGATTCGACTATTTTCATGAAAAATAAATCTAAGTACGGAATAATGTAGGAAGATTATCTATTTTCTTGGTTTAGAAAGTGATGTAGTTAAGATTTATAACTTAGGAATAAATAAATTATTATTAATCTTTTCGACCTATTTCTCTTGCATATTTAATTTCTTTGATAGTAAGAACTAATCTTTTTATTTTACAAAGTAAAAAAAAGCTAAAGATCGGAGTTGTCAGTCAGGTATAAGAACTGATTTAACACGATGGTTTTTGTACAAACGTTCACATACAATTGTATGCTTTTTAACCGATTGTGTTGGAAAAAATGACGATTTATAGATTAGATATTTAGACGAAGAGCTAACCTTCTCAATAAACTATTGATTATTGCCCTGCTAGCTAGACAACACTTTTTATGTTAGTCAAAAAAAAAATTTTTTTTTTTCGGACGCTATTACAGATTTCATCGTTAACTAACAAACATTAAGACCAAAAAAATTAGCGTGCAAGATGAAATGTATAGGTTCACTTCATTTCCACATTATTTTACAACTCTCAATCGCATTAAAAACAAGATCGAATAAAAAATAACTTATGACATATGGACGAAAAATGTTTTTCGGGCTATTTAGGTTAGCGACCACATTACGTCTGAAATACTACATTTTTCGAGCTTATAACATAATTTACTATTTTAACGTTAAAATAGGGGAAATGATGTATCAAAATGGATACTTTTTTTTTTATCGGTCACGAGATTATAGTTTCTTTTAAAATGAACTCTAATATTTACAACACAAAATATCCTTTAAACCACATTAGTTTAAAACTCGTCTGTCGCTTTCCCTCTATTGTGAGTTTGTTTAAAGTATAGCGTAGTATATATTTAGATGAATTTCGCAAATGTTGAATACTTTCAAAACTGAAAAAGCCGCCCTTTGCAATAAATATCTCCGTAGAGTTAGGTACCCTGTAGATTAAGGGTATTTCAGCGGATAATCATATACAAATTCAAAGATTTTGTCTATTTTAATGGATTAACAAACAATATCTATAGGATGACTTTACTGATAAAAAAAAAATAACAAAAATCCATAAAGTCTAGGCTCACATGAAATTCCATAAAGAGCAGCTGCATAGCCTTATCACATCAAACTATATTTTTATTTCGTTCTATTGTCAAAAGTCTGTGTTTAGGAGATTATCGTTCATTTTAAAATGAACTCTAATATGTACATCACCATAAACTACCTCTTAAGCCGCCGTAAAAATACACTTTTCGATTTACCTCTATATTGATTTTCTAATATTAAATATCTACAATAGTCGAAATTCGCTCGCTAATACCTATGTATGCAAGGTTTCTTCAAAAAATGACAATTTTGTTGTTTAATGGCTTGAAAAAATGGAAAAAGGAGGTTTTTGCATCCATTTATTTCCAGATGAGTGTTAAAAATACTTATAAAACTCGGTATACCGAAGATCAACCATTAATGAGAGGGTTGAGTCCTGTTTGCCAAATCCTGATTTATAATTTGACGTTGGCAACGGTACAATTTTTTAACATTTATCATAAGAGGCGTATATTTTTGGGGCTTAGATCTACCAGTTTATCCACGCCACATTTATTGTTAGTGCTTTAGTAATTTTACTTTCCAATTATTTTTTACCAAAACGCGTAGTTGAAACAGTGTCTATATCAGACGATATAATAAATTTTAAGGATTAATTTGCTTACAAATACACTTCAATTTATTTAGGCTAAAGCAGCCAGACATATACTGGAACTACGAAAACCCTATTACAATTTGGTTGCCTAGAGAAAATTTTGTAAAAAACATAGCTTTCTACACAAATGCTTGCACATTATGTACCTATCATTTTAAGATACCTGGCGACATCAATGTAAGCATTGACATAATGACGCAAGATATAGGTAGGTACTAGAATATTCAAGATTTCTATTAACGATACACTTCAGCATACATGCGAGATGTCATTAATGTCTACGGAAGGCTACAGACATACCAGCTATTTTTACATGGGATTCCATAGACTTGAACGCTTCTTGTTTAGAAATATTTGATGTCATCTTGAGGAGTTCCGTATTGAAGCATCAAACCTACCTGCCAAATAATTGACGAAATATGGGTTATCATAAAATATGTCCCCCATCGAACTAAATGATCCTATAAACCAGCTTCACAGACAGTAATTTGTGATGCTAACACGATTAATACGCAATAGAACAAGATTAAGAAACAAAATTTAAAGTAGCTCTTTATCACACGAAAATAATTAAATAATTTACGGTTACAGAACAATAATTATTTTAAAAAGCTGTATAACTAAATATATTATGTTATTAGGAATATTCTGTCTAAAGTAACAGCTGATCTTAGTCGAAAATGAGATCATATTATTGATTGTTGAATTCGTTAGGTATGAAATAAAATTAGAGATTTCGTCTATTTTTTTCACGATTAAAAAAGAATACCTCTATTTAGCTAAAAATGAAACGATTACAGTGGTAGATTAATTCACTTTACCAAGCATGTAAACTACTAATTTTGCAATAAATATCTTCTATATTTCTAGGTAGGTTTACTCGAAAATGTTGGGCTATTTTCATCAAAAATCCCGATACGAAATTGAAAAATTTGCCTATTTTTGTCGGTTTACAAAGTGATAGTGGAATATTGATTTGATCAAAGAACAATAATTATTTTAAAAATGTTGTATAATTAACTAAATGTCGGTGTTATCAGGCAGGCAAGAAGTTATTTATCTGAATCTTATTTGTACCATTAGCGTTTATATACAAATGTTAGTGGTTTTCAAAAATTGATATCTCGGAAATTATTAGGTTTAGACTTATAATACGCTTATTAAAAAATAATGACTACTTTATGCAAAATTCAAAAATATTATAAGATGTAGGATATCCCAGTAACTTAACCAAAGATTTTCGGTCTTCGTAAAGCTTTATACGTTTCTTCAGCGTACCAAACATTCACTTTTTTTAAATATTGACAACGGGTTAGGATTCTGAACATAGGATTAACATCACTCCAATAGTGAACATGTTGCGTTGTCACAGTTCCATTCGTCGAAAAGTAAACAAAACCGTTTGAGCTACGTGGGGAATAAATAAAGTTGGCTTGTTGAAAAATTTTAATATTTATTAAGGTAAAAGACTATAAATATATCGATACAACACTTTGGCATTTCTAATACTACAAACATGAATATCTAAAATGTGATATTTAAAACCATCAACTCTCTCTCCCTTCTCTAATTTTGATACACCAATGCTGTCTTCTAAGTTTATAATATATGGCGTCCTGCAGTTTAATTCCAAAAATGTTTTAACTAAAAATTCCTCTTTAACACGTCCTTTAACGTAAATAATGTCTGCGTCTATCAGATTGTTGGATATGATATTATGTAGTTCCTTGTAATCGGTATCACCATAATTATAAAGGATACCATGATGATTTCCAAATAGATATTTGACTTGTTTCTTGCAAGCCTTACTTAAGGTGTCGAATGGTTTAACTGGTTTAAAAAAGTAACTTTTCATACTATTTCCATCATAAATAGCCAATTCTTTCGCGTAAAATTCAGGTATGTTAAATCCTTGAATATCGACTACAACGAACTTCATTGTCTGAAGACTCAAATCAAGCAAGTATATTTTCATATTTTTATCGCTCTTAAGTTCGATTTCAAAAGCACACCCCCACTTTTCGATAATTTCACAGTCTTAGCACATAGATCTTATATTTTTATTTACGATCAATTCATCTTTATTCGCCAATCGTCTCAAACGAGTCTGCTTTTGAAAGTAATATAGCCTTAGTATTCAGAAAATATTAATAATATCGGAGCTTAAAACATCCTTGACACTAAAAAATCATTGTGTTTCCTAACAAAACCCATCATCTTGTCTATTTAGCTTGCTTTCCTATTGTTTAGCAGGTTAAATAAAATTATTATTTCGCTCTTTTTGTCGGTACTGAATCGTTAGGGGAATACGTTTCTAGTTCTATAAGAGAGACAGTTAAAATTTATGTAAGCAATCAAAAATCCTACACTATGAGCTACTTAGTTAAAATTTCATATTTCCTTCCTGGATCAGGCAAAATTTGTGATGTGTCGGACAAAATTTATAAAAATACGAAAAAAAAAAATGCTGGATGCATTTTTAGCGTGACTTTCTATTTAATACCATCTTATTTCAAGCTATAATTCGGTTGTCAAAATGAGAATAAAATAATTTTCCCATGGTTTATGTCATCTTAAAAAAGTCAAAAGGTTATATTCTGTAGAGGGTCAGATACATTCAAATTTAAATATTTCCTCCAAGAAGAATTTTAAGATAGTATTATAGTAAATAAAAATTCTATACCTCCAATATTTCTTGGAAACATATCGTGTTCTAGCGACATAACCCAAAAGTACCTCTATTCAGAAACGCATCGTACTTTTCTTGTCAATAATCGTCTCATTGTCCCATCCATTACATTATTATAATCTTAAAGCACCTGTTACCAGCATTATCTGTTTTTATGGTTTTCATAAAACATAGCGATTACCGATGAAAATTAAACGAAAACTTAATAAATAACTTTTTTTTCAACTGAAATAGACTGATTTTCGATGGAAAAATGTTACTTATAACTAAAAATGAATATAAGACATATACGCAATGATATTTAGAATAAATCAATGTTTTCTAAAATTACTATGAAATATTCACAAAATCGTTTCGTTATAACCAAAGCAGCAAGGCTTGCAGATTTCGTATAGAGTTCAAACGCGATACTGAGATGATCTTTTTTTTTATATTTTTGTAGAATAATGCACCACTACGGTGTAAGTACTTGAGAGAGGACTTTCTTGAAAAATCCTCAAATTTCTCTGCAATTTTGTTCCTTCTAGAGTTAAATTCACACAGAAAACCCCGTATTCTTATCTTTCAGGTTGGTATATTAAAAAGGGCTTATTAGTATGGTTTAGAAAACAAGCAATATTAATTAACGGATGTTTTTTCGTCGTATGAAGAGTTGAAAAATTTTTTTTTTCCACTCCAATGGTTGCGATGCAGAGAGTCGGGTTTCATCATAATCTTTCAGGGTAGCTCAGGTTTGATTGCATGTAGAGAGTCGGGTTTCATCATAATCTTTCAGGGTAGCTCAGGTTTGATTACATGTACTAAGGTTAGTGCTCCTTGCAATCGGTTTCAGGTTTGACGCGCCCCCCTCAGGTTTGTTCAGGTTTCTCAAACGTTTGAGAAACCTGAACAAACCTGAGGGGGGCGCGTCAAACCTGAAACCGATTGCAAGGAGCACTAACCTTAGTACATGTAATCAAACCTGAGCTACCCTGAAAGATTATGATGAAACCCGACTCTCTACATGCAATCAAACCTGAGCTACCCTGAAAGATTATGATGAAACCCGACTCTCTGCATCGCAACCATTGGAGTGGAAAAAAAAAATTTTTCAACTCTTCATACGACGAAAAAACATCCGTTAATTAATATTGCTTGTTTTCTAAACCATACTAATAAGCCCTTTTTAATATACCAACCTGAAAGATAAGAATACGGGGTTTTCTGTGTGAATTTAACTCTAGAAGGAACAAAATTGCAGAGAAATTTGAGGATTTTTCAAGAAAGTCCTCTCTCAAGTACTTACACCGTAGTGGTGCATTATTCTACAAAAATATAAAAAAAAAGATCATCTCAGTATCGCGTTTGAACTCTATACGAAATCTGCAAGCCTTGCTGCTTTGGTTATAACGAAACGATTTTGTGAATATTTCATAGTAATTTTAGAAAACATTGATTTATTCTAAATATCATTGCGTATATGTCTTATATTCATTTTTAGTTATAAGTAACATTTTTCCATCGAAAATCAGTCTATTTCAGTTGAAAAAAAAGTTATTTATTAAGTTTTCGTTTAATTTTCATCGGTAATCGCTATGTTTTATGAAAACCATAAAAACAGATAATGCTGGTAACAGGTGCTTTAAGATTATAATAATGTAATGGATGGGACAATGAGACGATTATTGACAAGAAAAGTACGATGCGTTTCTGAATAGAGGTACTTTTGGGTTATGTCGCTAGAACACGATATGTTTCCAAGAAATATTGGAGGTATAGAATTTTTATTTACTATAATACTATCTTAAAATTCTTCTTGGAGGAAATATTTAAATTTGAATGTATCTGACCCTCTACAGAATATAACCTTTTGACTTTTTTAAGATGACATAAACCATGGGAAAATTATTTTATTCTCATTTTGACAACCGAATTATAGCTTGAAATAAGATGGTATTAAATAGAAAGTCACGCTAAAAATGCATCCAGCATTTTTTTTTTTCGTATTTTTATAAATTTTGTCCGACACATCACAAATTTTGCCTGATCCAGGAAGGAAATATGAAATTTTAACTAAGTAGCTCATAGTGTAGGATTTTTGATTGCTTACATAAATTTTAACTGTCTCTCTTATAGAACTAGAAACGTATTCCCCTAACGATTCAGTACCGACAAAAAGAGCGAAATAATAATTTTATTTAACCTGCTAAACAATAGGAAAGCAAGCTAAATAGACAAGATGATGGGTTTTGTTAGGAAACACAATGATTTTTTAGTGTCAAGGATGTTTTAAGCTCCGATATTATTAATATTTTCTGAATACTAAGGCTATATTACTTTCAAAAGCAGACTCGTTTGAGACGATTGGCGAATAAAGATGAATTGATCGTAAATAAAAATATAAGATCTATGTGCTAAGACTGTGAAATTATCGAAAAGTGGGGGTGTGCTTTTGAAATCGAACTTAAGAGCGATAAAAATATGAAAATATACTTGCTTGATTTGAGTCTTCAGACAATGAAGTTCGTTGTAGTCGATATTCAAGGATTTAACATACCTGAATTTTACGCGAAAGAATTGGCTATTTATGATGGAAATAGTATGAAAAGTTACTTTTTTAAACCAGTTAAACCATTCGACACCTTAAGTAAGGCTTGCAAGAAACAAGTCAAATATCTATTTGGAAATCATCATGGTATCCTTTATAATTATGGTGATACCGATTACAAGGAACTACATAATATCATATCCAACAATCTGATAGACGCAGACATTATTTACGTTAAAGGACGTGTTAAAGAGGAATTTTTAGTTAAAACATTTTTGGAATTAAACTGCAGGACGCCATATATTATAAACTTAGAAGACAGCATTGGTGTATCAAAATTAGAGAAGGGAGAGAGAGTTGATGGTTTTAAATATCACATTTTAGATATTCATGTTTGTAGTATTAGAAATGCCAAGTGTTGTATCGATATATTTATAGTCTTTTACCTTAATAAATATTAAAATTTTTCAACAAGCCAACTTTATTTATTCCCCACGTAGCTCAAACGGTTTTGTTTACTTTTCGACGAATGGAACTGTGACAACGCAACATGTTCACTATTGGAGTGATGTTAATCCTATGTTCAGAATCCTAACCCGTTGTCAATATTTAAAAAAAGTGAATGTTTGGTACGCTGAAGAAACGTATAAAGCTTTACGAAGACCGAAAATCTTTGGTTAAGTTACTGGGATATCCTACATCTTATAATATTTTTGAATTTTGCATAAAGTAGTCATTATTTTTTAATAAGCGTATTATAAGTCTAAACCTAATAATTTCCGAGATATCAATTTTTGAAAACCACTAACATTTGTATATAAACGCTAATGGTACAAATAAGATTCAGATAAATAACTTCTTGCCTGCCTGATAACACCGACATTTAGTTAATTATACAACATTTTTAAAATAATTATTGTTCTTTGATCAAATCAATATTCCACTATCACTTTGTAAACCGACAAAAATAGGCAAATTTTTCAATTTCGTATCGGGATTTTTGATGAAAATAGCCCAACATTTTCGAGTAAACCTACCTAGAAATATAGAAGATATTTATTGCAAAATTAGTAGTTTACATGCTTGGTAAAGTGAATTAATCTACCACTGTAATCGTTTCATTTTTAGCTAAATAGAGGTATTCTTTTTTAATCGTGAAAAAAATAGACGAAATCTCTAATTTTATTTCATACCTAACGAATTCAACAATCAATAATATGATCTCATTTTCGACTAAGATCAGCTGTTACTTTAGACAGAATATTCCTAATAACATAATATATTTAGTTATACAGCTTTTTAAAATAATTATTGTTCTGTAACCGTAAATTATTTAATTATTTTCGTGTGATAAAGAGCTACTTTAAATTTTGTTTCTTAATCTTGTTCTATTGCGTATTAATCGTGTTAGCATCACAAATTACTGTCTGTGAAGCTGGTTTATAGGATCATTTAGTTCGATGGGGGACATATTTTATGATAACCCATATTTCGTCAATTATTTGGCAGGTAGGTTTGATGCTTCAATACGGAACTCCTCAAGATGACATCAAATATTTCTAAACAAGAAGCGTTCAAGTCTATGGAATCCCATGTAAAAATAGCTGGTATGTCTGTAGCCTTCCGTAGACATTAATGACATCTCGCATGTATGCTGAAGTGTATCGTTAATAGAAATCTTGAATATTCTAGTACCTACCTATATCTTGCGTCATTATGTCAATGCTTACATTGATGTCGCCAGGTATCTTAAAATGATAGGTACATAATGTGCAAGCATTTGTGTAGAAAGCTATGTTTTTTACAAAATTTTCTCTAGGCAACCAAATTGTAATAGGGTTTTCGTAGTTCCAGTATATGTCTGGCTGCTTTAGCCTAAATAAATTGAAGTGTATTTGTAAGCAAATTAATCCTTAAAATTTATTATATCGTCTGATATAGACACTGTTTCAACTACGCGTTTTGGTAAAAAATAATTGGAAAGTAAAATTACTAAAGCACTAACAATAAATGTGGCGTGGATAAACTGGTAGATCTAAGCCCCAAAAATATACGCCTCTTATGATAAATGTTAAAAAATTGTACCGTTGCCAACGTCAAATTATAAATCAGGATTTGGCAAACAGGACTCAACCCTCTCATTAATGGTTGATCTTCGGTATACCGAGTTTTATAAGTATTTTTAACACTCATCTGGAAATAAATGGATGCAAAAACCTCCTTTTTCCATTTTTTCAAGCCATTAAACAACAAAATTGTCATTTTTTGAAGAAACCTTGCATACATAGGTATTAGCGAGCGAATTTCGACTATTGTAGATATTTAATATTAGAAAATCAATATAGAGGTAAATCGAAAAGTGTATTTTTACGGCGGCTTAAGAGGTAGTTTATGGTGATGTACATATTAGAGTTCATTTTAAAATGAACGATAATCTCCTAAACACAGACTTTTGACAATAGAACGAAATAAAAATATAGTTTGATGTGATAAGGCTATGCAGCTGCTCTTTATGGAATTTCATGTGAGCCTAGACTTTATGGATTTTTGTTATTTTTTTTTTATCAGTAAAGTCATCCTATAGATATTGTTTGTTAATCCATTAAAATAGACAAAATCTTTGAATTTGTATATGATTATCCGCTGAAATACCCTTAATCTACAGGGTACCTAACTCTACGGAGATATTTATTGCAAAGGGCGGCTTTTTCAGTTTTGAAAGTATTCAACATTTGCGAAATTCATCTAAATATATACTACGCTATACTTTAAACAAACTCACAATAGAGGGAAAGCGACAGACGAGTTTTAAACTAATGTGGTTTAAAGGATATTTTGTGTTGTAAATATTAGAGTTCATTTTAAAAGAAACTATAATCTCGTGACCGATAAAAAAAAAAGTATCCATTTTGATACATCATTTCCCCTATTTTAACGTTAAAATAGTAAATTATGTTATAAGCTCGAAAAATGTAGTATTTCAGACGTAATGTGGTCGCTAACCTAAATAGCCCGAAAAACATTTTTCGTCCATATGTCATAAGTTATTTTTTATTCGATCTTGTTTTTAATGCGATTGAGAGTTGTAAAATAATGTGGAAATGAAGTGAACCTATACATTTCATCTTGCACGCTAATTTTTTTGGTCTTAATGTTTGTTAGTTAACGATGAAATCTGTAATAGCGTCCGAAAAAAAAAAATTTTTTTTTTGACTAACATAAAAAGTGTTGTCTAGCTAGCAGGGCAATAATCAATAGTTTATTGAGAAGGTTAGCTCTTCGTCTAAATATCTAATCTATAAATCGTCATTTTTTCCAACACAATCGGTTAAAAAGCATACAATTGTATGTGAACGTTTGTACAAAAACCATCGTGTTAAATCAGTTCTTATACCTGACTGACAACTCCGATCTTTAGCTTTTTTTTACTTTGTAAAATAAAAAGATTAGTTCTTACTATCAAAGAAATTAAATATGCAAGAGAAATAGGTCGAAAAGATTAATAATAATTTATTTATTCCTAAGTTATAAATCTTAACTACATCACTTTCTAAACCAAGAAAATAGATAATCTTCCTACATTATTCCGTACTTAGATTTATTTTTCATGAAAATAGTCGAATCTATGATTTTCGTTCAAATCCATAAGGGACGCTTGTTTTGTATAGATGATTTATGATCTTATTTTCAACTAAAATACTAGTATAAAAAAAGTATTTCTTCCGATAAACGTGGAAGGAATAGACATTTAAACAGTTAGCCATAACATACGCATACTGACTTGCATTATTTTCATGGATTGAATGGCTACATCTTTGTGTGTGAAGTGAATTTCTTTTTAAAAAATTACAATGCGCTCAATTATGAATTTTCTAACATAACTTTTATGGTTAGTGGAGTCGGATATTGGAAGAAAATATTATCATAACGACAACTCGATTATTGATATAATTATTATGGTTTCACAGAAGTTTCTACAGAGTCAGCCATGCTGTAGCAGAGACTGTTGTAGGTCGTATTTTTTAAAAAAACCTAACAATACCTTTACTTTATATTGATAGACATATTCTATTAGAACATTTTTCTAAAATTTAGAGCCTTTGGAAATGTGATAATGCTATGAGCATCAAATATATTCAAAATATCAAAAATCCTTTGGTAGTTAGTTATTGCGGTATATTTTAATAGAGGCATAATTTATACTGTACTCCTAAATTTACGGCATATCACTTTGTTTATGTTATTATATTCACAGAGACTATTAATCTAACCAACTTTTATTTACGAAAAATTAAAAACTGAAATACTCTATTTTATTGCCGATTGTTCGCAAAGACACTTGGAGTTGTTTTTTTCTTTTATTTTTTCTTTTCTGTTTTCTTTTTCGGTTCTTAAGAAATGCTAAAGAATCTGTACAAAACAAGTCACGAATTAACTAAATAGCCACCATTTCACTAAATACTTAACACTCAGTATACAATTTTCAGAAATGTCATGATTAAGAACGGTTCTAGTCATTTTATACAAGATTTCACATGATTTAACAAATTTAAAACATTTTTTTTAATTTTTACTAAATTCTAAACACTCAGTATACACTTTTAAGAAAATAGGACGATTTGCGACTGTTTTAGTCATTTTTTACAAAGTTTCACAGGGCTTAATAACGTTAAAACATTTTTTTTTAATTTTTTACTAAATTCTAAACACTCAGTATACAATTTTCAGAAATGCCATGATTAAGAACGGTTCTGGTCATTTTATACAAGATTTCACATGATTTAACAAATTTAAAACATTTTTTTTAATTTTTACTAAATTCTAAACACTCAGTATACACTTTTAAGAAAATAGGACGATTTGCGACTGTTTTAGTCATTTTTTACAAAGTTTCACAGGGCTTAATAACGTTAAAACATTTTTTTTAATTTTTTACTAAATTCTAAACACTCAGTATACAATTTTCAGAAATGCCATGATTAAGAACGGTTCTAGTCATTTTATACAAGATTTCACATGATTTAACAAATTTAAAACATTTTTTTTAATTTTTACTAAATTCTAAACACTCAGTATACACTTTTAAGAAAATAGGACGATTTGCGACTGTTTTAGTCATTTTTTACAAAGTTTCACAGGGCTTAATAACGTTAAAACATTTTTTTTAATTTTTTACTAAATTCTAAACACTCAGTATACAATTTTCAGAAATGCCATGATTAAGAACGGTTCTAGTCATTTTATACAAGATTTCACATGATTTAACAAATTTAAAACATTTTTTTTAATTTTTACTAAATTCTAAACACTCAGTATACACTTTTAAGAAAATAGGACGATTTGCGACTGTTTTAGTCATTTTTTACAAAGTTTCACAGGGCTTAATAACGTTAAAACATTTTTTTTTTAATTTTTTACTAAATTCTAAACACTCAGTATACAATTTTCAGAAATGCCATGATTAAGAACGGTTCTAGTCATTTTATACAAGATTTCACATGATTTAACAAATTTAAAACATTTTTTTTAATTTTTACTAAATTCTAAACACTCAGTATACACTTTTAAGAAAATAGGACGATTTGCGACTGTTTTAGTCATTTTTTACAAAGTTTCACAGGGCTTAATAACGTTAAAACATTTTTTTTAATTTTTAACTAAATTCTAAACACTCAGTATACAATTTTCAGAAATGACATGATTAAGAACGGTTCTAGTCATTTTATACAAGATTTCACATGATTTAACAAATTTAAAACATTTTTTTTAATTTTTACTAAATTCTAAACACTCAGTATATCATTTTCAGAAAATAATACAATTCTGTACAGTTTTAGTCATTTTTACAAAGTTTCACAGGGCTTAATAACGTTAAAACATTTTTTTAATTTTTTACTAAATTCTAAACACTCAGTATACAAGTTTCAGAAATGACAGGATTTAGAACAGTTTTTACAGATATTTACAAAGTCTTAATAACATTAAAATATTTTTTTTCTAATTATAATTGCTATTTTCATCTTTTTTATTCCTTAATTATCTAACATAATGTATACAATTTCAAGAAATAGTAGATTTTTAATCCATGTACAAAATTCAAGAATCTAAAATACAATTAAATGTAGGCTTTTTTTAATTGGCATCTCAGGCAAATTATTTCCCCCAAAATTATCTAAAAAAGATATATCAAAAACATTCTAAAGCGGTTTTTTACCTCTATAAGCATGCAGGCCGATCCGACCCTTGTCGGTTTTATTACCCGCATAAATTAACACAGTAGAGAGATATTGACAGAGCCGCCTCACGAAAGCACCCGGGTTAGCTCATAAACAGCACCACCGAACCACCCGGGTTAGATCATAAAACGCACCACCGAACCACTTGGGTTAGATCATAAAACGCACCACCAGCACCACTGGTCTCGTAAAACAGCACCACCAGCACCACTGGTCTCGTAAAACAGCACCACCAGCACCACTGGTCTCGTAAAACAGCACCACCGAACCACCCGGGTTAGGTCATAAAACGCACCACCGAACCGCCCGGGTTAGATCATAAAACAGCACCACCAGCACCACTGGTCTCGTAAAACAGCACCACCGAACCACCCGGGTTAGGTCATAAAACGCACCACCGAACCACCCGGGTTAGATCATAAAACGCACCACCGAACCACCCGGGTTAGATCATAAAACGCACCACCGAACCACCCGGGTTAGATCGTAAAACGCACCACCGAACCACCTGGGTTAGTTGCACCACCAGCACCACCAGCACCACCTGGCCCAGAACTCTTAGTTTTCCTCTACTCATATCTGCGCTATACTAAAATTTTATCTAGAAGGTAAAATTTTGAATTAAACAACTTATTTTCAAAATCACCCATAAAAATTTCAGCTTAAAAGGGGGAAAGACCTGAACCCATAGGTAAACCATCCGTCGTTTTAAAAAACTTGTCATTAAATCTAAAAAAATTTAAACCTAGACATTTATTCAAAAGGGACATTATACCCCTCCGTACATTATCAGACAGAGATAAGTTCTTTCCAAGCAAACATTCCACGATATTCATCACCAGTTGTCGGGGGGATACTTGGAAACAGATTGACCACATCAAAAGAAAAAAAAAGGCAATCATTTGGTGTTCTTAATACTGTATTTATTTTGATAATTCAAGAGATGTCTCAAACATTTGTTAAGCCATTTTGCTAAAAAATATACTGATGAAGATACAAAACTAACAACAGGTCTAATTGGCATATCATTTTTGTGAATTTTGACCATACCGTATAATAGGGGTACTGGAATTCATAGGAATTAAAGGTTTATTCATCTTAAGTTCATCATAAAAATGTTGGCCATTAATTAATCTTTTAAGTTCTGTATTGTAGAACGGATTCGAATCTTTCTTAAGTCCGATAATCATATTATTGTTATCCAAAAAGTTTTGAAAATGGTTTAAGAAATCGAAACGCGTAGAGCAAGATATTAAATATTTGTGAAGAATTTTGGATTTTTCTTTCCTCTTCATACTCTTCAATATGAATAATCTTCACCCCGGAGATATCCATGATTCAATTAGTTTTATACAAAATGTTTGTTGGGGTTTTAGGTCGAAAATACTTGGCTCCCACCCTTTCAGACCCATCGGCAAGACAAGAGAAAGAAAGACTGCAGCAAGCGAAAAAGAAAACTAATAGCGCCAGACCAAATCCCCCTGTGAACAAAAATTTGGCACATTTAAATGATGGCGAACAGACTAAAATGCCCAGAGAGGTGAGATACTTATTTATATTTAAAACAAGGATAATAGCTAAAATCTAAATCCCTGTGGGTATATACAGTTATTCTAAATTACCATTTTTTTCTCATTATTTATCTACTTTTGGTCAATATATTTATTATTTTGTAATTTTCCATTGACTTCCTTGTTTCCAAACAAACAACAAAAACAACAACATTTTAGACAATTTTTTCCCCGAATTAATAAATTTTATAACCAATAATAATTCAATGAAACATAAAATAATAAAATACTAAAACTGTTAGGTACATCAGTAAGTTTAGAAAAGGTGGGCATTTGTTTCTAGATGGAGTTAAAAGTACAATCATGCTACAAAAATGTTCTAATACTATGCTTCTAAATCGTGTGTATGTTTATTTATATTTGTGGAGCCTTGTGCGTGCAGTCTATGTATTTGTGGTATACATTGCAATTGTGGTATACATGCACGCGTATGCCACAATTTTTTAACAACATATCGGGATTCCTCGACCTAAAATTAGTTAAGTCGTCTTGATTCGGAATTTTATGTGTGTAAGTTGCCACAATTTCATATTTTTAATGGTATCACACACTTCCATAATAATGGCATCATAACTATGCCTAGGTCGGAGCGCCATCTACATTTCTATACACCCACATATTAGTGGCAGCTTTACTTCGTTTATTCGTTTCTCTTCGGGATCTACGCTGTTACGGAATATTTTTATTTTATTATCTAGTTTACGACTTAGGTGATATTTTGTGTCTGTTATGTATATTTCCTAATATTACTGACGCCCTGCAAGTAAGTATCCAATTTTTAATTAAAATAAGTTATTAAATCGATATTTCATATATTCTTAATAGCCGTGATTTGCTATAATAAGAATAATTTTTGGTAATCATCTGAAATTAACGAAACTTTTATGACACCTTTAGGTGTATTTTGGGGTGTAGATTACAAACAACAAATTTTTAAATCAGGAACAGGGATATAAAAAAATTGCTAGTAATGATTTATAGTATTTAGGCGAAGATTACCTTAACTAAAAAAAAATAAATAGAATGACAAGGTCTTATATATCACCCTGTATAATAAGTTTGTTATGCCATAAACTCTACATCAGGGACTTGAAAATGCCCAAAAATTGAAATCAAATATCTTAATTCTTATTAAAAAATAGTGATTTTCTAATTTTAATATTTAATAACTAATAGTACAACTTTTTTGTTCCCTAAATTGTTTTCGTATCTTGCTTTATTTTCGAGAGAAAAAATAGAAACCACTTTATTGCATGTGCAGAGTGTCCAGTTTTCGACGGTTTTACGGGGTGGTATCTTCGTTATTAGTAAAGATAGGAGGACACGGTTTTCGCAGCAGTGTGCTACTTTTTTGTGAAAGAGAACATGCCGCAATCAGAATTTTCTAGTCCTTCTTAGTTTTGATATATGGGATGTTTTTGAAAATTTTACATTTTTGGACCCCCTCCCCCCCCATATTTAAGTTACCCTGTAGCTTATCAAAGAGAAAACAAATGTTCGTTTTGTAGTTTTTTACGTAGAATCTAGTGACGTACTCAGATTTTTTCTACGTTCAATAGCTTCCGAGGAAAGAAATAAATTTACTTTTTAATAAATAGGTCATCCTATATAATATTCTTTAATAATATAACTTAGTTTATAACAAACTTCTTAAAAATATATAATATCTTATTTTTAATTTTAAGCACGAAATTCACGTTTAATTAAAAAATATACATTTTTTGTTTGTAGGCCATGACGGGTATTTAAAAAAGGAAAAGAGCACAGTCATTTATGTCATATTAAAAACTTCTTTACTTTCTGTCAGAGTATTCAGGTCCTCTCAGTTTTAAAATATCTAATTAATAGTAAAAAATCAGCTTGTCCTAATTATAGCAGAAAAAGTAAACTTTGAAAATAATGAAAAATACGACATGCTCGTTTGGTATGTAAATTGTAATGAAAATGCAGATGAAGGATTAGAAGTGTATTTCAATAGGGAAAATATACGCCTTTTTGTAGTATCCCTATGAAGATTTATTAAATTTCTTAAATTACTTGTAGATCTCCCGACAGCCGGATCAAAGAATTTTTCTAAGGATGAAATCAAATTTAATTGAACACGGTTCATTTTCTAAACCTCGGCCTAAAATCTACAACAAGGAAAACCGCGAGACTGATTAAATAAATGTTTTAGCTTCAATTAAAACAAATTTAACTAGTTCTTGCAGAACGGTTGAAGGTTCGGTCGGAGTAGTTAAATCAAGAGTTCTGTAATTGGTATTTACAAAATATCAATAGGGAAAATAATTTTGAAAGAACCGTTATATGGTCCGATGAGGCTCATTTTACCAGTGCTGGTATATTTAATCAGCACAATACGAGGTTTTGGTCTCAGGAAAGTCGGCATGTAATATATCCACTCGAGCGGCAAGGCAGGTTTGGCTTTAACGTTTCATGTTTTATACTAGGAAGCAAAATAATTTATAATATATTTAAAGGCAGCCTTAATGCAAATAAATATTTGGAAATTTTGGAAAAGGTTGTGTCGGAAATAATAGAAGACGTGCCCTTAGCGGGTCTCAATAACTTGCATCTGCAACAAGATGGAGCACCCGCTCACAATGCGCTAATTATCAGGGCCTCCTTAAACAAAAATTTCCCAGGCCACTGGATTGGAACTAATGGACATGTAAGATGGCCACCAAGGTCACTCGACTTGTCAGTTTTGGATTTCTTCTTGTGGGGATATCTTGAAAATAAAATTTATTCTATTCAACATCAAACAATTGCAGAAATAAGAAATGTCACTGAAAGAGCATTTAGGGAGTTACAAACGCGGCCTTTTATTCTTTGAAATTCATTAAGGCGAATAAGAACTATGTGTGAAACATGTCTAAGGCATAATGAAGAACAATTTGAGCAATATTTATGAGAAAGTTCTATAAATTTTCAGCTTTTGTTTCAAATGTTTTCACAACTCGCTTTATGCATTGTTATTATTTTTATTGAAATATAACTGCTAATTAGATTAAAGAGTTCAGAATATATTTCTTCTGCAGTAATTATCATGCCAGTAATAGTTTTTTTAAATACCCGTCATGGGCTACTAACAAAAAATGTATGTAAATGTGAATTTGATAAAACGTAAATTTCGTGCTTAATATTAAAAATAGAAATAAGGTATAATATATTTCTGAGAAGTTTGTTATAAACTAAATTATATTATTAAAAAATATATAGGGTGACCCATTTAAAAAAAAAGCAAACTTGTTTTTTTCTCGGAAACTAGTGAACGTAGAAAAAAATCTGAGTACGTCACTATATTCTACGTAAGAAACTACAAAAAGAACATTTGTTATCTCTTTGATAAGCTACAGGGTAACCTAAATATAGGGGTGTCCCAAAATGTAAAATTTTCAAAAACATCCCGTTTATCAAGAACAAAGAGGACTAGAAAAATTCTGATTGCGGCATCTTTTGTTTTACAAAAAAGTAGTATAGTGCTGCGAAAACCGTATCCTTCAATAGCATAGAAATAATAACGGAGGTACCCCGTAAAACCATCGAAAGCTGGAAACCCTATACAAAGAAAATACATATGTATTTCAAAGTTAATTAAAACATTTAAATTGAAAATAAAATTATTTTTTTAAATAATGATACAAAAAAAAATAATAAAAAACCCATTTTTTTTTAACTTTTACACCGTGTATATCAAAAACAGGGCAACTCCGGATACATGTTTATATAAACTTTTTCTTTTGGAATATCGTAAGGAATCACATATTGATGATATTTTTAGCATGGTTAAAAACAGTTCAAACTTAATCAATAAAAATAACTGGACTTTATCCGTTGATGAAGGAACTAGCCTTTAATGTTTTTAATTAATTGTCAATATTCATTGACTTATATCTAAAAGCTCCATCCATTCGAAAGATCTAAGTGCTCTCCTCTTCGAACGATCAAAAATGACTGCTAACCTGAACTAATCAGACCTGACTTTAGGGCTTCCAGGTCAGTTTTAGTTGTGATAAATAATCAGAAGCTGATCTAGTGCTCTTAAAGTTCGCTCGGTACAATATTTATGATTTTCTGAACACATCTGGAGAGGTACATCAAAAACAAATCATACGTCTGATATTTATGATTTTGTAAGCTAGCTAAACAGGTAAAGCAAAAACTATGGCTTTAGTAACCAATTTCTTTATCTACCGATAAAGTTCGGTAATTTTAAGTTAAAGAAAATATTTCAATATTCTAACCAACCTTTTATCTGTTGATGAAGAAACCAAACCTTAATGAATATCTATCAAGTTAGGCGCCATCAAGCAAATATCAATAAATATCAAAATTAAGCTTTTAAAATTTCTCAAGTTGCTATGCCCTGAAGAGAAGATCAAAATAATAACGGTATAATATTTCTTTTAAGACTTACCTCATATTGAAATGAAAGAGGAGGACGAACCAGCTGATTTAATTCGTGAAGAAACTGCAGATGCTTCGCCTCTTTCCAAAAAGAACTAACCTGAACCTACACTTAATGCCATGGCAGAAACAAAAATATCCAATGCAAAGAAGAAGTCAAGTAAATCAATTTGCGGCAAAAAATATGGGGGGAGGAATAAATTGGAGCCGTTCTTAAATTTTTTGCACCATTTATGAAGAGAGAGTCTGTTCCTGGAAAGGAAAATGCGAGGAATGTATGGAGAAGTATCTTGTATTTGGTACAAGAAAATGGACAGACTTAAAAATTTACGTTAAGAATTATATAACCAAAATTAAAACACCAAAAATATAACTTTAAAATATCTAACATAACCTGCCTCGTCAAAAAGATCATACCGTGGTTCTCTCGTATATTTTTAAACTTCTGTCGTTCGAAGATGGTTTAGTCAATTTAAATATATTTTCAGATTTCAGACCATTTCTTCTTTAAGCAACATCGGTTTATATCCTTCACCTTAAAAGACGTGGTAAAGTTATAACGGATGGATCATTAAGAAGTAATATAAAAATTAAAAATTTCAACTTAGTGGCATCTCGATTATAATTTATGTTTAAGGGCAACTGATGATAAAGATATTTTAAAGTCCTGATTAATATCTCGGAATAATTTGGGCTGTTTTTTGATTAATGCCCTATTACAAGAATTACATAAATTTTTTCTCAAAAATAGCATTTTTGACATAAATCATAAAATGTGCTTAGTGTTTATCCAAGCATACATATTGTCACAACTTTAATAAAATTAGAATATATGGTCCATCATCGGTAGGTTATTTGGTAGAGGGGCTGGCTGCTTCAGCTTAAACAGGGTCTCCCAAATTATGATTAGTTTTCCTTAAGTCTAAAGAATAAATCTGAAAGGCTTTTACCCAATAGCATTTTCTTATACTACTTAATAATTACTAATAACGGGACTTTCATGCCCTTTCAAAGATTTCTGGATTTAGCAAAAATAATTCCTATTTTCATAAAAAACAGTCGCGTTTCTATAAAAATATTTACTTTTAATTATCCAAGTTTGCCTTTTGTTGAAGTTTTATACTTAGGTACCTGTACATATATACCTTAGGTAGGTATATTTACGGGCCATTCTCAGCATCTCTTTGGGACGGACGTTGACCTAAAATACATACCACCATCCCAAAGAAATACTAAGAGTGGTCCGATCATATACCTAAGTGTGAGACTGTAACAAACGTCAAACTTATATGATTAAAAGTAATCATCTTTATAGAAAAGGGGACTGCTTTTTAAGAAAATGGGAATACTTCTTATTGTGAAGCCTAAATTAAAAAATCTCCAAAACGTCTCAAGGTATCAAAGCTCCGTTATTACCTCTTAAATAAATATAATATGATAAAGCTCTTAGGTAAAACTTTTTCAGAATTCATTTTTGGACTTAGGGTAATCTATGCGTAGTTTAAGACACCCTGCATAAGTTTAAGCAGCCCCTTAATCAAATAGCCTTCCGACAATGGGTCACATATTGTAGTTTTATGAAGAATGTGACAATATGCATGCTGCATGATATATTTCAAAAAAAGCAAGCTGTTATTAGAAAAATTTCTGTAAATCTTGTTATAGGGTCATAAAAGAAACACCGGAATTGCCGAGAGACTTTATTTAGGTTCTCTATAATACCTTTTACCTACCAGTTAGTCGAAATTTCTAATTTTTACATTACTTTTATTAACACCCTGTATACCATTAACACGTTTCTTTAGATCAAAGAAATAAACCGATGCTGCTTAAAGTAGAAACAATCTTTTCAAATCGAAAATATTAATTTATATTGATGAAACTATCTACGAACGACAGCAGTCTAAGGATAGCCAAAAAACGACGTTACTTTGACGAGCAGTTTAGTTCTGAAGGAAATAATAAATAATAAAGATTGTATGCTAACTATTATTACCCAAGAATTAAACGTTTTATATTAAATTTTTTGATACTCATTTATTTTCCTTTAAAAAGTCATCAATATATCGTGTCAAATTTATGACCACCAACCACATGACCTTACCACTTCCTGTGATCCTCTAAAATATGACACTATAACTTCACTATTGAACTTTTCTGACAGGTGATTTTGGCCCAATATACGTCAAGGAAATACTATATTATTAGATAATTGTGATATTCGCAATAGACGCTACCTGAAGTAAAAGTACTCGTAAAAGTATTTCTGGTAACAAACACACATTCTGAAATCTCCATATTTGTGGTAACACAAACACATATTTTTAAATCTCCATATTAGTGGTACCACACACACATTCTGAAATCTCCATATTTGTGGTAACACAAACACAAATTCTGAAATCTCCATATTTGTGGTACCACAAACACACATTCTGAAACCTCCATATTTGTGGTAACACAAACACAAATTCTGAAATCTCCATATTTGTGGTACCACAAACACACATTCTGAAATCTCAATATTTGTGAAGCAAGTTGCCACAATTGTTTGATGTCAATATCTTTTTTAAGGTCGAGTGTATAGATATTCCGAACATTTTTGTGAATTGCCGAAGGTGTAGTCGTAAGGTCCGGTACAAAAAGAACGTTGACGCCACAAATATGTTTACTGCATGGTAGTCACTAATATCCTGTTGCACGTATGTGTGAGCTTGTTTGTGTGTGTATGTGTGTGTGTATGTTGGGCTCTAGTTGATACTAATAACTTATCACTATTCGTGCCTTAACCAATGGGAAGAAAGAGATTTTTGACACATTTGATAACAAACAGAAATATTTCCCATCTTCCTACGATTTCAACATTTATAGATAATACATAGGGCTCAACTTATTTCATAGTTTAAGAATATTCTATGCTGATCATTTTATCCACTTTTTCAAAGAAAACTAATATTCTAACCTCAAAAGACGTTACTGCTCTCGCGAATTTATAACGGTGCAGTTCGTGTTTTATAAATAGGCTACCCTAATAACGGTGGCGACGAGCTGGAACGGTAACAACGACCAGGAGCGGTGGCGAAAAGTTTTACAAATCGACCTTTATATTATAGGTCCCTGGTAGAAAAATACCAATCTCTAATACATCAAGGACGCTGCGTAAATCAATGTTACATAATGATGATATATAAACACATTATCTATTAAAACTACTTATTCCATTTATTCCATTATAAAGACAGGAAAGTTTAGCCGAACTTTGTTATCAACTTATATAGGTATTCAAAGTTCTTAAAATTCATAGGACAAGCAAAGTTTGCACTACAACAGCCACAGTGCAACAATTTTTCGTACATCTGGTTCTGTCCCGCAGAGAGATGATGCCTTTACTACATCTTTTCTTGTTCTATTAATGTTTTTGTAATTTAAAAATCTTTTATTCTTCTTCTGCCCCTTTACTGTTCAATATTCTAATTCACAACAGTAACAACTCAAGTTCCATAAATAAAGTAAAGCGGGGAAAATCATAAAATTATTAACATTCCTATTATTAAAATGGAGATATACCTCAGTTTTATTATCCATAATTTAAAGCCTGCCCAGAGATATAACAAAGTTACACTTTGCCTTTGAATGGGATTATCTAAGCTAAGGGTGACCATAAACAAACATTGAATGAATGAATAAATGCAGGTAAATTATGGTCCGTACTTAAAAATGTCTTAAAGTAAACTGCAAATTCGGAAGACGTAATTTCATTATTAAAGTATTAGTTTGGTGATTTTAAACCGATTTTTATCTGATTCCAAATGAGAGGGTTAATCCCATAAAACAAATTATGTTCTAAAGACTGTATATATAGCCACTTTAGTTAGTTTTAAGCTTAGTAATTATTCTTACTTCGTGTGTAATACAGCGTTTGTTTAATTGTGTGTGAGTCATGGAAAATATGTGCGAGCCAAATCTCAGGAGATAACCCCGTCGAAAAGCAGAAATCACTTTTCTGTGGAAACTAAGGAAGTTATAAACGATGTTTATTCAACGTTCATTGAACGTGCGGTCATCAACTGTATGGAAAATTGTGAATAATCCCATTTTAGCGAGGAAAAAAAGAACCGATACTGGCATTTTCTCGAAGGTAGATGGAAGTGATCAAGATATAATACGGCGTAAAATTTATAAGTTATACGAGAAACAAGGCGTGCCTACATTAGATAATTTAATTAAGAGGCTTGAAAAAGATGAAACCGACGTTAAATGTGGCAGAACAATGTTATGGAAGTGTATCCAATACATGGGTTATAGATTTAAAAGAATTAACAAAAAAAAAGTTTCAATGGAATCCATTAGAATTCGGGAATGGCGATCCGAATATCTACAAAAAATTAGGATTTACAGAGATCAGCAAAGGCCGATTATTTACTTGGATGAAACCTGCTTCCACACATATGATACCCCGGAAAAGGGTTGGGTTGACTCAAGCGGCAAGTGTAAAACAAGCAACGAATTACGATTTTGCATGCTGGATCTAAAGACGGATGGATCCCAAATGGACTTTCTCTATCTGCAAAAAACATTAAGCATTCTTCTCTGGATTACCATGAGGACACCACTGCTGATTTATTTGAAGATTGGTTTAAAAGCAAGCTAATTCCAAATATACCTCCGAATAGCCTAATTGTAATGGACAATGCAAGCTACCATAGTAGGCAGTTGACCAAGACTCCCTCCTCAAATGACACAAAAGCAACAATCCAAAACTACATGTATGATAATGACATTTATTTTCAGGAAGATTACACCAAAAGGCAATTAATTAAGGTTTAACAAAGTTTAAAACTACAAAAGGAATACTTCTGTGATAATTATGCAAAAAATCTAGGGCATGCAGTTTTAAGGCTTCCACCATACCATTGTATATTTAATCCCATCGAACATGTTTGGCACCAATTGAAATCTGCCATTCGTCGTAACAATATTTGCCGTACTATTAACTCCAGTGTACTTGAACTTATAGAAACTGAAGTTTTTAACATTCTTTCACAAAGTTGGGCAAATTCTGTTACAAAAAGTGGAAAAATCGTATATTCATATAATTATATGATAAAATTGCTTGTAATTTCACATTTAAACATAAATAAAATATTATTTAATGTCTTACTTATTTTTATTACAAACCATGATTAAATTCTAAGCAAAATACGGACCTGTTCGGCCATATTTCAATTTTACAGCTGGCCCGGGTCATTTCTAATAGGGATCAGTTAGTCACTTTCTTATATCTCTGAACAGACTTACCTAATTATTCGGTAGTAGTACAGTTCATCCACAGATAACGATACCTATTAATAATTATTGTTAATTAAACATTACACAAACAAAACATAAAAATAAGGGGAACTCGTAAGAGGAACAGGCTGGTATTTCTGAATTTGGTCCGTCAAGTGTCAAAGGCAGGGTGTGTCAACAGTCATTTTGGGTGTAATGTAGCTATACTCTAAGTGTGTTCCGCGGAACCCTAGGGTTCCGCGATACCTCTGTAGGGGTTCCTCAAGAATTTAGAAAAAAAATCAAAGCACCTCTCTCTGGTCGAACGTTTTGACTCCGCGGCCGCGCGTAGGTATATTTATTTATTTATTTGTATTTGTATAAACATGTGTTACAATAGCTGGTACAATATCTCATAAGTTTGGTATCAACATGTATACTTGTATACTTGTGAGCGCGCAGTCCCTTTGATAAAAGCCGCCTCTGAATTGTTTACAACGCAATTTTTATATTTCTCTTTTTATTTTTGCTTTTTGTTTATCAAAGGCGCCGACTCGAGTATTTTCAAGATCGAGTCTAGGACTAAGTATAAAAGCGGCGATCGCGCGTCGCGCCTCGTCAGTCAGTTGACGATTAGCGTTCGGAGCGATAAGTTCCTACCTACCTGCTTACAAGCTCGCTAGCGAGAAACTAGTGTTCATTGTTCTACTGCCTGCTGTATTCTGTTGTCTCAGTTTTATACATTTCTTCATTGTACTAAACTTAGTCTCTTATACGCAGTAACGATTGTGCATTATTTAGACCCCACCATCCTGACGTGTAACATTATAAATAAAGAAGAATGGAACGTTGGCTTAAAGGTGTTAAACGTGTTGCAACAACATCTTCTAATGACGCTGAATGTTCAAAAGCAGTACGCGCGGAGAATATAGCAATCACCGATCCAGACGATGATGCCACGACGTCAAGCTCGACGGTTTCAAAGACGAAGGACCGTTTGTATGATAAAACTTGGTTGTTCCGATTGTCTTTTATGGCGGATATCTTTCAAAAACTGAACGAATTGAATTTATCATTGCAAGGTAAACAGACAACAGTGTTTCAGGCCAATAATAAAATAACTGCCTTCAAAAGAAAATTAGATTTTTGGATTATTTGCGTTGGTAAGAAAGAAATAGAAAGCTTTACGTCACTCAGTGAGTTTGTTAGCGATAACGACTTAGAAATGTTTCAAGATGATGTGTTTGAAGAATTGGTCCAATATCTCAGTTCGATGCGCGCATCTTTTGAAAAGTATTTTCCCAAAGAACAGAATACAAAAATGAAACTGAATTCATGGATTCATAATCCTTTTTTACCCAACTTGGAAAAGCCCGAAAGTATGTCAAACGAGATATATGAATCTCTTTTAGAAATGTCATCAGACACAAGTATGGAGTCACTGTTCAAAACGACGCCTCTCAACGATTTTTGGTGCAGAATCCGTGATGAATATCCAATGCTTGGCAAAATGGCTCTGAATATTCTTCTCCCGTTCCCAACAACATATTTGTGCGAAACAGGATTCTCAACCTATGCAGCTACGAAAACAAAATATCGCAATAGACTGGACGCCGAACCTGATATGAGACTTCAACTGTCTTCTATCAAACCTGATATCAACCAATTGATGAAAAATAAAAAACAGTTTCATACCTCCCATTAGTTAGATTTTTTCTTTTTTAATATCTTCTATTATTGTACTTGCCATGTGGTAAAGTAAGTAATAATTAGTAACTGTTACATTGTACTTTTATTATGCTTATTAATAAAGAATACACTTTTAAAAACTATTGTTTTATTGTAGGGTTCCATCAAGTATTTTGCTTCCCAAAAGGGTTCCGTCACCAAAAAAGTTTGAGAACCGCTTTAATATTTCAGATTCATTACACTGTAATGAATCTGAAATATTTCATAAATATTGATACGAAAGGTTCAGTTCTTGAGACATCTCAAATATATCAGAGATATTTGTGAAAGGAAGTGTGCTGTGTGGGTATGGTGATTCCTTTTGAAAATAAAGCTCTATATAAGAAAGTGCTGCCCGGAATTTTATTTGCCACTACTACATATGCTAAATGACTATTTTATTTAAGGTTCAAAATAATAAAACTTCAGTGCCAAAACCAACGAATGCCATGCAAGAAATTAAAGACTGGTGGAACGATCAATTGGCATACCAATCGTCCAGTGACGAAGAATAAATAGTAGAATTTTCGTAAACCCGTGTATGTACATATAACGTAAGATTAAAAAAAGAAGTACCTCGCAGGAAGCTTTGAAATTATTCCTGATATCTTTACGTATATGTTAAATTTTGGGCAAGAGGAATTTGATGACATATAAAATTAATTTATCAACGACACGAAGAAAAATTCAAAGCTTACTCCAAGGTAGTTTTTTAAAAATCTTACATAGGCACTTATACCCAAAACCCAATATTATTGTCAGTGACGTAGCAGTCAAAATCATGGAAACCAATTCAAACCACCAATGGCGACACAGTGTTTTGACCGTTTCCCTGGCTTCGACTGTTTAGTCGACACTGCTAAATTAGTTATAATAATAGTAATAGCAATTAGTAACATTGGGTTTTGTGTATAGTTAGAAATAATTTGGTTTATATATTTTTAGATATGTTAAAAGTGCTTAAAAATAAATACGTTAAAGATACTTATGCCTTCATTTTTTTTAAACCTTGTCCATAATTGAATTGTAATATATTATATTCTAAGAGAAAAGTTCATATGAACATGTGTTCGGAGTTGCCCCGTTTTTGATATACAGGGTGTAAATTTTTTTTTAAAGAATATACAGTGACCGGCAGAAAGTGCACAGCATATGGGAAAGTTTTTTTTATCTAAGTTTAGAAAATTGACTTTATTATATACGTATTAAGTAATAAAATGCAAATTTCTCGAAAACCGTCAGAGGAATCGAGTCTTATCAAGAGTACCTTTTTTGTAGCAAATGAGTTGGTTCATCTGAATTTTGTGCCCAAACCCCTCTTGTTCCATTGACATAGAAATCTAAAACAAGCAATTAGTAAAAAACCCAGGTTCTACGCCCATGGACTGATATTAATCAGAATTGTGACATGGGTTTTTTGCCCCATAAAGCTATGCCAATGTACCAAATTTCGGCAAAATAGTATGAGCAGTTTTTGAATTAATCCAGAAAAACGATTTAAAAATTGTCACTTCAGCGCCGTCTAGCGCCCAAACTAAGCAACTTTGTACTAAGGTAAGTTTACTTAAATCGGCTAATTTTGCTCTAAAGAATATGTGGTAGGTTTTTGTGAAGATCTTTTAGAGACTTTATTATAATATTATATACATTTAGAAATTATTAAAAACGCAAAAGTAATCTTTTGACCTACGTTTTTGAATAATCAATACATCTTTAACGGAGTGTACCTGTTATAATGTTATTATTAATGTATGAACGCAGGGTATTTTTGTTTTTCTGTAATTATGCAAATTAACTTTTTTTTCAATATTTAACTTGTAAGCAGTAATGATGACAGCCAAACGAACAAGGGGTTTAAATTAAAAAAATACTTCACTTCCTACCTACTATAAAAGTGTCTTTTTAATGAGTTTATACATATTTAACGAATCGACCGATATGTTGTTCTCATTTCACTCCTTGTAGTCATTAATAATGTTGACATGGACTTTCCAAAGTGATTCAAGTAGGAACTAACATAAATGTTTATAGTCCTACTACTTACTAGTACAAGTATGAATAAGTCATCGATCATGGCAAGGGTTAATTGATCTGTATACAGTATTAATTAAGTCTGTGAATAAACCCGAACTCAAAATGTTCATACATAAATATAGGTCTGCAACCGCTCTATTTTTGAGATACGACCATGTCCGATATCTGCTGGCTGAAGAGCTCTGTATTTTCTGTACAAATTCAAATAAAATGGCTGAACTACAGTAAAAGTTCGCGGAATTTCAGTTTTTGTATCTGAAATGTTCACCACTAATGTAGTATCCAAATATTCGTTGGTGTCGATTGTTAAATGGCGAGAAATATACCCAATAGGTATAGTGGCTACTTTCATCATGAGGTACTTTTCGTCAAACGAATTTTTAAAATTTCTAAGCGGAACAAAAATATGTACGCCAATCCCTACTTTTATTTTTTATAGCACAGGCATGTAGAAAGTTCAATGTTGAATGCAAAGTATCTTTTGATATTTTTTTGATTTTGGCTTCGTTTAGGAGATAAATGCAATTTGCTGATAGACGCAAAGCCATATGCAAATAAACGCCATTTATTTACACAATTCGCCATTAGCTCTGGCCTCACCCAACTCGTAGGCGAGCCAACTCGGATACCAGACCGAGATGGTGATTTTGCTAGTTGATTGGATCCTTTCTTTACTTCAAACTCCGACTTGTACTAATTAGTGCCGAACGGATATTTGGCAACTCTCGAAACCAATGCAATGCAGGCAAACGATAAACCAAATCACAGAAGCACACAACCAGAGGATCAAAGGCAAACTTCTTGAATTCCCTAGCAGATCAAGATCATTTTGGTCGGTAGCTTTAAATTTAAATGCATACTGGATGTTAACACTAAATTGAGATTAACAGATTCGATGGTGTATTTGTTAGAACGAGACGGGTGCCAATTTTGCTTCATACAGTGTCCGCAAGAAAGTCCGCATCAAATGGGATTTTTTTTTATTATTAGGTATAGGTAAAAATTGAAAAAGCAGTTAGTTTTTGCTTACCTAAAAACCAAAAATGATGTATACGGAAGCAGCTGCACGACTTGCGTTACCTGTCAAATTTGACATTTTTAATAAAATAGGTTCAAAAATGCCCTTATTTATCAAAATATCGAAACACTTTATTCGAGAAAGTTGTTTATTTAGGCATTTTTAGTCTCTGTACGAAATTTTGACAGTCTAATACAATTTTTATTTTTTGCCAGTTTATTGAAAATTTTGATCAACCCTCGTAGATTAACTTTTATACATCGATGTAAAACCATTTGCCTTTACTTTATTTGTTTTCTTAATGCAATTTTGTGTAAAATTTTTGTTTCCAACTATTTATTTTGCTTTAAAAACTGAAATTGTTATTGATCAGTATGTAATGTTTGATGCAAAGTTTATCTAATTACATCAGTTTTGCCAAAAACGACGTTTCTCATTTTTCTTAAGTTAGTAAACAGATGTACAAAAAGAAAATATTAGGAAGCTTTCGTTGAAATTTTACTTAATTAATATTGGATCAAAAAGCATAAATATTAATCGCTCGGAACATTTTATTCAACAAAGATATAGTTTACAAGTAGGCGATGCATTCGTTGTTAAGGAACATTACATTCATTTGTTGTTTATTTCATTTCTAAAGCAAAAGTCTGAAATAAGACCTAATTGATTAGACCGCATTGTAATCAACAATAAAACTTTTAAATATTGTTAACAATAGAAGAAAAAATTGAGATTGTTCTACTTTGTGGAGAAACCAATCGTCACAGAGACGTGGCTAAGACTTTTAACGACAGGGATCCTAATAGAAACATACAACAATCAACAGTTAGCAGAATTCTAACCAAGCTTAAACAAACAGGGTCAGTGGAAAATAGATCTAAAAAGAAGCATACGCCTTTGAGGAACACGGAGGAAGTGGAGTTATCTGCTTGTTTGGATGCTATTGAGTATGGACAAACTACTTTACCAGCTATTTCTGAAAGGACCGACGTCAAGCAATCGAGCGTAAGAAATATTTTGCATAAAAACAAATTTCATGCTTTTAAACCGAAATTTATCAATACTTTAAAAGAAAGAGATTTTGATGTGCGCTTTAACTTTTCAATATGGTTTCAAGGAGAAAGAGAGGAAAACTATTATTTTCCATATGATATTTTATGGACAGATGAGGCGACTTTTAGCTCTAATGGTGTTGTGAGCTCTCAGAACTGTAGATGGTGGGCTCAAGAAAATCCTCATTTCACCATTAAGTGCAAAGACCAGTACCGTTTCAAAACAAATGTGTTTTGTGGCATTTTAAATAATACAGTTATTGGACCGTTTTTCTTTCGCCAAAATTTAACAGGTGTGAGACACCTCCAGTTTTTACAACATGAGCTTAGTGAAGTTTTGGATGAGATGCCGTTATGCGTAAGGAATAAATTGTGGTTTCAACTGGATGGAGCGCCCGTCCATAATACAATTGTTGTTAGAAATTGTTTAAACCAAATGTTTCGAGGTAAAGCCATTGGTTCTGGTTTTGACTGTCATTGGCCGCCGAGTTCCCCGGACCTTACACCCTTGATTTTTTTTTCTGGGGTTACTTAAAAAATAAGGTGTACAAAAACAGGCGATTAAGAGACATTGACCATTTAGAGAATATCATCCGGCACTGTATTTCTGAGATAAATCCAGATTTTATAAGTAACGCTGTAAGACACGTTTCAAAACAAAGTGAAATTTGTATAGAACGGGAGGGCAGACATACAGAAATGGAATAGTTATTAATAATTCTAGTAAACAGTTTTAGCAAACTGATTTGTTAAAAGAATTCTTTATTATTAATATTAATTATTAATGCATCGCCTACTTGTAAACTATATTTTTGTTGAATAAAATGTTTCGAGCGATTAATATTTATTCTTTTTGATCCAATATTAATTAAGTAAAATTTCAACGAAAGCTTCCTAATATTTTCTTTTTGTACATCCGTTTACTAACTTAAGAAAAATGAGATACGTCGTTTTTGGCAAAACTGATGTAATTAGATAAACTTTGCATCAAACATTACATACTGATCAAGTGATCAATAACAATTTCAGTTTTTAAAGCAAAATAAATAATTGGAAACAAAAATTTTACACAAAATTGCATAAAGATAACAAATGAAGTAAAGGCAAATGGTTTTACATCGATGTATAAAAGTTAATCTACGAGGGTTGATCAAAATTTTCAAGAAACTGGCAAAAAAAAAATTGTATTAGACTGACAAAATTTCGTACAGAGGCTAAAAATGCCTAATTAAATAACTTTCTCAAATAAAGTTGTTCGATATTTTGATAAATAAGGGCATTTTTGAACCTATTTTATTTGTCAAATTCGACAGGTAACGCAAGTCGTGCAGCTGCTTCAGTATACGTCATTTTTGGTTTTTAGGTAAGCAAAAACTAACTGCTTTTTCAATTTTTACCTATACCTAATAATAAAAAAAAATCCCATTTGATGCGGACTTTCTTGCGGACACTGTATACCACACATTCCACCTCTGCTTTCAGAGGTTCTTTTTCCTATCATTATTGTTTTTTATTTAACACCTTACCAAACCATTTAAAATCAATTAATGATAAAAATTCATTTAAAAATCAGTTTAAGAATTATTACAAATATGTATAGTGCCAACCACTCGCTACTGTAGGAGTTACTGATAGTGTTCTAATATCACTATCCTCTAGTTTAGGTAGATTTAATTATTTTTAATATCACATAATATTATTATTTGATAAACTAATAATAATCAGATTAATTTATGTTATTTAGTTATTTTCAATAATCTTGTATATTTTTTGATTAAATTTGTAAGATATTTCAGGTGGGCCTAAGCAGCCTGTGGCTGAGCCCCGCCTTAATAAAGACTTTTTGAATTTGAATTGAATTTGAATTTGAATTTAAGTATGAGGACCTATGTGCAAATGAACTTTTTGTCGTAGAATATAGCAAGGTATAACACCTTTGATTTTGAATATATAGGGTGTATCAAATTAGGTGCGCACCATTGCTAACTTTTTTATTATTGGAGATACAAAGTTGGTTAAATTAGCAAAGTAGTAGAATTTTTTCTGTTAATTAAAACGGTGAAAGCAGAAGGACAATTGGACATAACGTTTCTGAATAAGTGAGGAAAATGTATTTTTTTGAGATGGCATACCCTGTATGTTTTTTACCGAAACGTTTGCAAATCGTATACGGAATAAAAAAGTTCATATGCAATATTGGCCTAAAGTTGAAAAAACATCAACACAGTCATGGAAATAAAAAATGGTTTGCCTTTGGCGTTTTCATCGAGACTACCATGAAAACAAAAACGAATTTATTTATTTATTTCAGAAATTAAAACTCGACTTTATTTTTAGCGAAAGAAATAAAAAAAACTATATTAAATGTTCAAACACGTAACCGTTTTGTTCAATACATTTGCGGGCATTCTTTAATACACGTCTTGTAGTTTTAAAACTGTTCTGTCATCGATGGATGCTATAATGCGTCTAATGTTGTTTTGAAGTTCCACCAGATTCGCATATCTCGTTTTAAAGACCTAGTCCTTGACATACCCCCAGAAGTAAAAGTCTAATGGAGTTACGTCAGGAGACCTTGGGGCAAACGTATCGGACCATTTGTTGCCATCCACCTATCTCTGAAAAGCCTTCGTAACAATATTCTCACTTCGTGAAACTGATGAGGAGGAGCTCCATCTTGTTGAAAATAAATTTGATTACGGTCCTCTAAGTTCACATCATCTTAATATTCTTCCAGTAATTCTGACAACATATTAACGTATCCCCTGCCGGTCAGAGTACCTTCATAAAAAATTGGCCCAATAATTTGGCTGCCTATGAGACGACACCAAACATTAATGCTAAATCTTACTTGCGGATTTCTGGGAAACAGCAATCAACAAATTTGTTCTAGACCAATAGTGTATGTTTTTACGATTAAACATACCCCTATTTCAAAAGTTCGCTTCATCGCTCCATAAAATTTTCTTTAAAAAGTTAGGATTTTGCCTACACATATCTTGTATCCATGGGCAAAAAATGAGTCTTCTTTCAGTGTCACCAGGTAATAATACTTGCACTGATCGGTACTTATAAGGTAGCAACTTATATTTTTTTAAAATCCTCCAAATTCTAAATAAACTGAAACCACTGTCTCTTACCAAATCTCTAGTTGAATTATTTTTGTGCGCTTCAAAATATGCCAATACATTTACTTCTACTTGTTGACTTATTATAAACTGTTTTTTAGTCCTTGTCTTTATAAAAACTCTTTCGTTACTTCTAAATTTTCTATACAGCCTTAGAAAATACCTTCTGTCTGGTTGCTCACGTTCAGGATACATTTGACCGTATTGCTCGAGTGCTACTACACTATTTTTTCTGCAACCAAGATACGCTTCTAACATGTCGCAATGTTCTAAATGCGTGAACGCCATTTTGTAATATTTAAAAGCAAAAACTAGATAACTTAACGCAAAACTACGAAAATTCTGGCTTCGTTAACGATAATGGCTACCTAAAACGAGGACACTTTAGTTAATTCGTTTTTGTTTTCATGGTAGTCTCGATGAAAACGTCAAAGGCAAACCATTTTTATTTCCATGACTGTGCTGATGTTTTTTCAATTTTAGGCCAATATTGCATATGAACTTTTTTATTCCGTATACGATTTGTAAACGTTTCGGTAAAAAATATACAGGGTGTGCCATTTAAAAAGTTAGCAATGGTGCGCACTTAATTTGGTACACCCTGTATACCTAATTGACACCTTGTATTTTAAATATGAAGATTTCATTTTCTCAGTGTGAGTTCTTCTACATCTCCGTACGATTTTCTTCTAATACTAACCCTAGTAAAGAGCCTCCGTAATTTTCCCGCAACATCATGACATTACTGAGGTCAAGCCACCAATAAATAAGGTGAATATGACGCAATTTCATCGACATTGTTTTCTTATTTACGACAAATCAGACGTGCAAGGAATTAGTCACCTTTCTTAGCAAGACTGTTGTGTTGCAATTTTGGTTGTCGAGATATTAATTAATTTCCTATTGTTTTTTTTTTTGAAAAACAAGGCTTGCAATTAATGCTAACATTTTTGAACTCTGAGATACTAAGGCAACGAAATTTGGTTAATAATTTACCCATAGGCATTTGACGCTATTGGAATGTGCTGAATGTGTTATTATGGGAATTGGCATCCAAGATTACCCGATCTTAATCCATTATTTTTATGACTAATGCGGTATATTTAAAGAAACATATTATAAATCACCAGTACTAGAGAAGAGCTCTACATCAGATCTGCCGAGCATTTTAAGATCTAGATCCAAATGAAATTGGATCTGTCACGACGGCTGCAGTCAATAAGCGCAATTTTTTGGGTTTTGTTTAAGTTTAAACGCACCAAAAAACAATAATAATTCAAACTGATAAAATAATTAAACATAATGAAAAACATATAAATAAAAAATAAAAAAATTAATGTATTAAGATCGGGTAATATCGGATGCCAATTCCGATAATAATAGTGACAAACATGACACATGCCAATTATATGTTTATTAGTCAAAAACCTTATTAGATACGTTTATAGGTATAAATGAAGAAACAATTTTGCAGATTTTTAAATCAGTAAAAAGCGTTTCTTTTGAAAAAAATCGACTTTCAGCAATTTTTTCAAGAAACCCAAATACCTGCATTTCTAGACCACTTTGTATATAACAACTAAGATTTGGTAAACGCGTAAATATCCTCCGGGCATTGCCTATTGGCTGAAACAGATACTTTTAAGCCAAATAATAAATTAAAAGTGCCTATAAGACTACAGGAACTCCAGAAATATTAATCCTGGAATGTTGTTACAAGTACAATGAAAGAACATCAGTCTGCTAAGGAAATGTTTAGAGGTACAGGGCGCCCATTTTAAAAATCCGCTGAAGTAAACAAGAAGAAGTAAATCTTTCACACATCCGAACTGTCAACCCTCTCAATGGTTGCTTTATGCGGCACACTTTGACTTGGAGATGTATCAGAATAAATTTTTCTCGCCCCCACATAATTGCCGAGTGCTTGCTCATAAACTAGATGTACGTCAGCATATTTACTGTAGGAATAATCCTCCATTACTTAAGTCTTATGTACTCAATCAATCAGACTATTTAGAAAAGTGTTGTCATCGTTAACGAAATAAAAACGACTGTTGTTTGTAGTATTCTGATTTATTATTTCAGTAACGTGTTGAACAAAAAATGTATTTTTTCCACTACCTACCTATAACATCGCCATTATTGACCGATTATTAACGCTAGAAATCGTTTTTCTCTACCTTATAAGTCATTATTGACCATGGTCAATAATAAGCCATTGAAATCCATTATTGACCGATCTTTGACCTTAACCGAATTTTGTTTGAACGCAGGTAACTTGATTTTTTAATTCTACAACATCAATTCATTGTGGTTAGGCAACCAGATAATTATCAATACATATTAGATTACTTGATATTGTAAAATATCGATAAAATCAACATTTTTTCTGCTTCCATCCTTAATTCGGGAGGTGTACACATAATATTATCACTAACATTTTCTTCGCTCATTTAAAAAAAAAAACGCAAAACTCGTGAAATCTGATGACACAAATGAACACAAATTGACATTGACAAAGCCACCTGACAAAACAACAAAATATTTTGTCAATTCCAAAGCGCAGGTAACTTGATTAAAAAATATACTTATAGCTACCTATAATTTTTTATAATTATTAATACTATAAAGATAAATGTCATATAAAAGTTTGTAGTAGTGGAAAAAATAATATATTAACCACGGTTTAGACAGCTTATTATAGCCCTCGCGTCTTAAATCACGAGGAGCGAAGCAATAATGATGGCTGTCTAAACCTTGGTTAATAATATACTATTCTTCGAAAAAGGCGACTTTTGTCGAAACAAATACAAAACCAATACTTTAAAATATACTTTGTTATAATTTTTTTTTCCACTACTAACCTATAACATCGTCATTATTGACCGATTATTAACGTTAGAAATCGTTTTTCTCTACCTTATAAGTTATTATTGACCATGGTCAATAATAAGGCATTGAAATCCATTATTGACCGATCTTCAAGAATTTATTTAAACGCAGGTAACTTGATTTAAAAAAGAAAAACGGAAAACTCGTGAAATCTGATGACATAAATAAACAAAAATTGACATTGACATTGACAAAATATTTTGCCAATTCCAAAGCGCAGGTAACTTGATTAAAAAATATACTTACACCTACCCATAATTTTTTATAATTATTAATACTATAAAGATAAATGTCTTATAAAAGTTTGTAGTAGTCGAAAAAATATTATATTAACCACGGTTTAGACAGCTTATAGCCCTCGCGTCTTAAATCCCTCGTCGCTGCACTCCTCGTGATTTAACTTTGCCGCTCGGGCAATAATGATGGCTGTCTAAACCTTGGTTAATAATATACTATTATGACCGCAAATAAAAATAATTCACCTAAACAAGTTCAAATATTTGTCTTGCAGCGAAAGCCATTGTTAAACATACAAGCATGTTACAATGTTTCCAAAGCTCATTTAGGTGTTTTATCTTTGTAGTTAAACATGCTGACATACATGGTTTTTACAAATATACTTAAAAACTGTAAAATTTGTTATACATTCATTAATCATTAAATATAGACGTGCTATTATTACATGTTTAGTGCTTGAAGGTAGTCATTAAACATAAAAGTGGAATTTACTGTTGACGCTAGTAGCAAGGGCAATTTTCTTATAATTTATTTTTGCAACTAATATGTAAACTGTTATCGGCTTGATAAATTTACATAAGACGGTGTAAGATTTTTTTTAAGTGCAGGGACATTTTTTTAACTGTCTCACCCGATTGGCGATTTTCCTGCTGACTATAATAAAAAATAATTACACTGTCCTCAATGATTTTCCGCAAGGAGGCCAAACTTAATGTCAAGAAATATATAAGTTCACAAATTTGACGGTTACGACGCCATATTGAATTTTTTTGAAATTAATCAATAACCACACGAGGGAATTGCCTCTCGCGATCTGATTTCAAGAACATATTAGTTGTTGATATTTATTTTTAGCCGTTTCGGAAATACGGGGGTTCCTAAATTACCTTCGTCGATTTTGTCTTTTAAGTGCCTCGCCCCTTTAATCAATATACCTTCTATAGTCTGTTGCTTAATGCAAGAGAGTAATACATCATTATTGAACTAACACGATTAGAAACAAGAGCCAAAGAACACTTAATAAGCACAAAAACTAAGAAAAAACCCTGGATATCATCAGAAATCCTGGATCTTATGGAACAGAGAAGAAAGAGCAAGGGCAAAATAGATGGATATAAGGCACTACATAAAGCAGTGCAAAAAAGAATAAAAGAAGCCAAAGAAAAAGATCTACTCACACAATGCGAGGAAATAGAATTACTAGATAGGAAATATGATGGCTTCTACATGCACAAAAAGATAAAGGAAATTACTGGTTGTAATAAAAGTAAAACTGCTGGTAGCGTAATTAAGGATCCAGATGGGCGCATAATAACTGACGTGGGAGACAAGTTAAAGAGATGGAAAATATACCTCTCGGAACTCTTTGACGACGAAAGAAATCCAAGGCCGGTCTTAGAATCAAGCAACATACACTTAAAAATATTAAGATCAGAAATAGAATATGCCTTGGAAACTATGAAACCCGGTAAAGCTGCTGGTCCTGATCAAATACCCATAGAGCTTGTCAAACTCTTTGATGACGATGTGATCGATATTCTTCTGGACCTTTTTAACAACATTTATGATGGGGGAGAAATCCCTAAGCAATGGCTGACATCTACTTTTGTGCTTATACCTAAGAAACCAAACCCAAGAGAATGCTCAGATTACCGGACCATTGCACTCATGAGTCACACCTTAAAACATGAGCAACACGCAGTTTGGATACCGCGAAGGACTTGGAACAAGAGAGGCGCCCTTTGGGATACGTTCTTTTCCAGCGCTGTCTTGATATGAACCAAGATGTGTTTGCATGTTACATCGACTTTGAGAAAGCTTTTGACAAAGTGAAACATGACAAGTTACATCAGCTACTCGTCAGTAAAAACATTGACTTGGACGATGTGAGAATAATTACCAATCTATACTGGGGCCAAAGAGCAATTACAAAGGTAGAAAACCAGCCGACAGAGGAAATGGAAATCCGTCGTCGTGGTGTAAGACAAGGATGCATCCTATCGCCACTACTATTCAACCTGTATAGCGAGGCCATTTTTAAAGAAACCTTGGAAGAAGAATCGGTAGGGATAGTTATTAATGGAGAAGTGATAAATAATATGAGATATGCTGATGACACCGTCTTGTTAACGAGCAATCAAAGGGACACACAACATCTTCTAGAGAAATTAAATGATCGATGTAACGAATACGGTCTAAAGATAAATTTTAAGAAAACCAAGTCAATGGTAGTTACAAAGTTCCCCCAAAATCACAACCATATAAACGTGTCAGTAGCAAACACCTCAATAGAGAATGTGCAGTCATATAAATATCTGGGAGCCTGGATAGAACAATCGGGTGACCAAACAAGAGAGATAAGAGCATTGGACTTAGGGTAAGAATGCTGCGATGTTACGTGTTTTCTGTGCTTTTGTATGGAGCGGAGGCATGGACTCTTAAGAAGAATCACATGGACAAACTACAAGCCTTCGAAATGTGGTGCTACCGTAGAATGTGGCGTATCCCCTGGACAGATAAGATCTCTAATGTGGAAGTTCTAAATCGGATGAATAAAGAATGTGAAGTCATTAACACCATAAAAGAGAGAAAGCTTCAATATCTAGGTCATATACTGAGAGGACCCAAATACACACTTCTCCAGCTGATAGTTCAGGGGAAGATTGGTGGAAGGAGGAATATTGTAAGACGCCGTGTGTCTTAGCTTAAAAACCTAAGGGACTGGTTTTACTGTAGCAATGTTGAGCTCTTTCGAGCTGCAGTCGATAAGGTCCGGATAGCTGTGATGATAGCAAACCTCCGATAGGAGATGCACTATAAGAAGAAGATTGAACTATAAAACCCAGTGGCCTTCGCCGTATTCCATAGGTGTAGTCCAATTACTATTATTTAACTATGTTTATTACCAGCGGTCCCGAGATCGGGTAAGTAGAGGCACAGGTAGTTTACCTACCAAAATGGCTAGTATTTCTGAATTTGTTGCTGAGAAACGGATTAGTAAAACTGCACGTTCTAAAAATGAGAAAATTATTATTCTCAATGTGTTCAACGCTATTCGCCACCAACTCACATTGGTAGCAAAGATGGATTTGTCGATGGTAGCTTATTAGCATTTAAATCAAAACGGACCGGAGACTATCATGAAGACATGAACGCTGATGTCTTTGAAGAATACTTCCAGCAAATGCTAGATCTTATTCCTCCTGGGTCTGTTATAGTCATGAATAATGCCAGCTACCACTCAAGTAACAAATTTATCTATCTCGAGCGATACAAGAGAGGAGAGGAACAGTTTTTACGTCTTTAAGCGGGTGACGCTCCTGTACAATTCTAGATTGAATTTTGGTTTAATCCTACTATACATTCATTCGTTTAATTCTACGGCCGTCGCGTCGCCCGTCGGCGGTTATACACCTGCTCTGTGCTGTAACGGGGAAAACTAACTTGCTTGTTTTGTGGTTTCGGGTCTAGGGTGGTATTCAAGATGCATGTCAATCGGTTACATTACGCGCATGCGTGTTGGTGTGTCTAGACAACTCGTTTAGCTTACTCACAATAAGCTCTATAAGGTTGCTCACGAACTGCAGCTGCTTTGCTGACAGCGTCTGAGGTCCAGGGTGGGAAATATAGAGAATGCTACGATAGTGGTTCCAAAATCAAGAAGCTCCGGAGCTAAACTCGCCTCTCGATCGGATCTCCGGGTGGGCTGGTGCCGAAGGTATCCCAACATCCACCTTTTCCAATAGCCAAGCGGGTGCTTCGAACAACACTCACAATGGAACCAGTGTGACATCTCAAGTTGTTAAAAGACCCAAAATTAGCAGCTTCCAAATTGACTTCTGCAATGTTAAAGGTCTGAACTGGAACATCAATGCAGTCAATCAACATCTGCAATCTACCAAACCCCATGGTGGTTTAAATATCAACGCAAATAATTACTAAATCCATTTGCTGCCTTCACCGGGTTCCAGACTGAGATGGTGATTTTGCTAACTAAATGGATGGTGATTAATAGGAACCAGGTTGATAATGGTATACATCAGATACAGAATCAGCAAATCGAACGCGTCATACAAATATCTGGGATGTCGGGTTAAAGAGGACTGGGATGGTATGCAGGAGGTTCGTGCCCGAATTGAGCAGGTCAGAGCTTCATTTGTGAAAACGAAGTCCCTGTTGTGCTGCGAAGGCTGTCGCTCTCCATTCGAATTAGAGTGCTACGTCGCTACGTCCTTAGTATTCTCTATTATGGAATTGAGGCGTGGACTCTGACAGACGCCATGTGCAAGAAGCTGGAAGCTTTCGAGATGTGGACATATCGACGGATGTTGAAAATACCCTCAGAGTGCGCAATGTGAATGTACTAACAAGAATGTCAAAAGAGCTTAAAGTGATGTTCACACTTAAAGAACAAAAGTTGGAATACTTCGGACACATTCTAAGAAACAAAAAATATAGACTTCTCAAGCTGATAATAGAAGGAAAAATCAAAGGCAAGAGAGGACCCGGTCGTCGAAGAACATCGTGGCTGAAGAATCTGCGACAATGGTATGGCGAAACCACGACAAATCTCAACACAACGTTCGTAGAGGACAAGGCACTTAAAGAAGAAGAAAAAACCCCGAGTTGTACACTGTTACCGTGAATCCTCCGTTAGGAACGTCTGACCACAACGTTCGGCACTGATGAAACTACCAATTAGTGCTGAACAGTCTCCTAAATCACGCTAGATGTGGCATTACATATCAGTTAAGTGGGATGACCTAAGGAACCATTTTCAAACCTTTCCTTGGCGGAACGTTTGTTTTACCTCTGACGATCCATACATCTGTGCTAAAGAAGTATCGGATGTCATCCTTACTGGCATCCCTTTCTCAAAAAAGTGCCCTTCTTACGGCAAACCTTGGGTTTCTTTAAAATTCAACTATCGCTGGAATACTGGTCAAATATTTGGGGCTCTGCTCCTAAACTTACCTTGAGATTCCTGGATTTCATTCAAAGAAGAGTCATTGGCTTGAACGGTGACCATGATCTGACAAACAACCTAGAAAGCCTTGAACAACAAAGGCAGGTTGGCGGCTTAAGCTTCTCTTACAAATATTTTCAGTGCTCAATTGAGCTTGCCCGCTTGATTTCACCCAGAGCAGTGCGAAGTGGAAATACACGACGAGCCACTGCAGCCCATCCGTACGTGGTTCAGCTTAATGTCCCTCGAACAATACTGTTTAAAAATTCTTTTATCTGGAGAACGTTATCACTCTGGAACGACCAATGTGAATCGTCTTCTGTGCACACGCACCGCTCGTCGAGCGCCACAAAGGATTGATCCAATCGTGTCATGCCTGACAAAGGAAAAACAATTGTTTGTGTACTCTTTGGGAGTTTTAATAGTTATTTATGTATCTAGGGAATTATAATGGTCTTAATTACCGAGGGCAAAGTTTACGTCCCGAGGGCCTTTGGCCCGAGGGACAGCAATTGCCCGAGGTAATTGAGACCCTTATAATTCCAGTGATACATAGATAATTTTATTTCTGACCGATTTTAGTAACATTTTGTTCATTTTTAAAGTGGAATAAATGTTTCAATAGATGACAATCAAATTGACATTAGATGTCAATCGTTTGATTTTATGGCAAATTTTTCTTAATATCCCAAGGGAGTTATGACCCTTATAATTCCCGCGTAACTAAGACGTTATAAGCTAATAATATACCGGTCAGAAATAAAATTATTAAAACATAATTCAGTTCCAAGTTTAGTTGGGAGTCATTCTGTTATTCGGAGGAGAAGCTTTATGCGCCCAAATAGGTTTGACTCCTTTGAACTAACCCAACCTAATTTTGAGTTCTGAGGCTTTGAGCTATTCAAGCGAGTTAATTCAGAAACTTGCCATATCAACGAAATACATGAAAAAGTCTTGCTATTTTCGCAATAATTCCAATAATTGCATTGTCCAATTGAACATGTCAACAAAATATAGAATTGCTCCATAAATGATAATTGGTGAGCTTAATTCTTAATAGCTTTTAGTTAATGCAAAATAATTTCCGTCGCACGTTATACCTTTCGAGTGACGTCAGTTAGCAGTGTTGCCAGATTGTAGCCAAAATAAACGAGTAAGGGAATTAACTGTTTTTATTTTCATAAAACAAGATAAATTTTCATAAATAAACACAAATTTATGTATATTACTTTAAAAACCTTCCAGATGACAACATATACCTGTCTGTCTTTTAATATTTTACGTTAAATTGTCAAAGTTACATGATGTTTTGAAAAGGTTAGAGCTTAAGCATGTAATTAGTACATTCCATAAATAGTGTCACGAAAAAAACTAATACCCAACCTTGCCACATTTACAACTCTTTTTGCATGAGAACGTGTCTTTTTAGGTGATTCCAATAATTTATTTTTTTTTTCTTAACTGATGTTGAAACTGCACTTACTGTGGAAATATTCAAATTTAGGGCAGCTGCTACACGCTAAAGATTAGTGAAGTAGAAATAAAATATGTAGACCTTAATATACTTTTAAAGTTACTTTTCTAACTTCTGTCGTAATCGTCAGAGATATGTATTTACATCTTTGTTATTCTTAAAAGAACAGTTTTTTAATGCAATTTATGGGAATATCTGAAGCTGTGTTTAAAAAATACACGCATAACAACACTAAATGAGAACAAAACGTCAAAACAGGATGAAGAACGAGCTTGCGCCACCGTAAGGTTGAGAGTTCTGTTGCCAAATGTAAGTTGATTACTACCAAAGAAGAATATCTTAAGTTTTTAATACGTTCCCCATACGTTTATACGATAATTTGATTTGTATTGTAAACCTTTTCCGCTAAGTATGCAAAGTATATTCAGACGTAAGTACGTTATTTACCATTTTTTATGGTTCTCCATTAGTTTGGCTTCTAAGTTTGTTTCCAAAGTGCATTTTTAGTAAGCGAAAAAATGTAATGCACTCTCGAGAAATGTTGTTTATTTTGCAATTTTATACCCGCCCACCAATTTTCACTGTTTGCTTTAATCCTTTTCGTCTTATAAATTCATTCAAAAACAAATACAGTATTTACAACAAACATACTTTTTATTAAGTCAAGAGAGACATTTGCCTAATTAATATAGAGAAGAGAACCATATTTTTCTCTGAATTTGCAATTTTATTTATACTTTTTGGCATCACAGCCTCATCTTCAATTAATTAAAAGTCAGCAAGAAGCCTATTCATAAAAATTGTGAATTTAATTAAATACCACTTTGCTGCAAAAAAAACAGATGCAATTAAATGAAAACAAGTAAATAAAAGCGTGTACAAATATGTGCCATATTTTCTTAGCACCATAGTTTTCGTCAGTGTTTTAACAAAACAAGCATGGGCTTTCCTTGAATGTTAGGGGTTCGAGCAGCAGCCAAAATTCTTGGTAGCCATTCTTGAATTCAATTTTAAATTCCACATTTGTTATTATGTTCTTCTAACTGGGATGATCCTGCTGTGTTGACATTTAAAAAAGGATCCAACACTCAGTCTGATATGGCCATGCTTAAAAGGTCCTCGAATCGTTCCCTGAAATAACCATGGAGGTTCTCCAAGTGTTGACAGGCAACAAGCAAGACGTTGTTGTTGAATGATACTGCTATAAATTAGGGAAGTTATTGAACTCCCGTCAGTCGATATTTCTTTTGTATAATAGCAGTTTGGCTATGAAGCCTTTGTGACGCTCTATCATAGCCGAAGCACCATCCGTGGCATCTGACATAATATTTAAAGGAATTTCCTTTTTGTCACGAAACTATTGCAGTATATTAAATATTGTTTTATCTTTTGTATCTGTTTCTATATTTGTAGCAAACAATACATTCTTTCTCATCTTTGATAATCTTCACGTATGACTATAACAATGCGACATTGGTTGGTAAAATGGACTTATCCCACTGAAATGAAAATTGGCAAGCCTGCAGATGATTGCACAATGATTCTTCAATGTTTTCAGCCATCTCATCAATCCATCCTTGCACAGAACTATTGCTCAGAGGAATTTTTCGGATGTAGCATAGTAGTTATAACTTCTTTTACTGCCGGTAAAATTAAATCTGCCCCAATAGTATGTGGCTTGCCTGTCTTAGCAATCAACAATGAGATATACGAATGTGTAGATAATAAAGCTCCATCAAAGATCAAGAAAGCTGAAGCAGGACTTTTTAATTTGGCACTGTCCATTGTACGAATGCATCTGTTGTCATACTTCTCTTTTTAGTCGCTAAAATTTTAGACTCTGATGGCAGGTTAATATACCACTCGGGCTAAATTCGTACACGTTCAAAGATAATGACTGGATAAATACTTTTTCCTGAAGCATTGACACATGTCACAATTGAAACATTTTCCCCTTGCTCGAGTGCGATAAGATGGACTGTTTTTACACCTGTATGCATCAGCATATTTTGTTGATGGTGAAGGGTTTATTGATAACCTTTTTCGTCCATATTATACATATTATGGTTAGATTTTCCTTGAAAATCCTTATTAATTAAAATGGAGTTTAGCAAAAATGATCCACAACTACATATTTATTTTTTGAGCTTTTCCCGGACATCAGGATTTCTGGAGTAAAACTGTCTTTCCTTGGAAGTTAAGAAATCGTACGTATTTCCATTTGCTTTCACAAAAGTGTAAACACTTTTTTGCAAAATCCTCGGATTTAGGGGCATCTCAACAATTCCCGTTTTCTCCTAGCTAACTCTGCCTCTTTAGCTTCAGATAAAATCGGGCGGTGTAATAAAGGACATTAATTAAGTAAAGTCCGTTCACAGATTTAAGAGAATGACTACCTGCCTTTAGTTATCGCAACGACTTAAGGCATGGCGATTTGAATATTTGACAAAAATCGCTCAGTACAGAAGTGAGAACAGACCTATTATATACTTAGATGAAACCTGGTTTAATACCCATGATACCCCATCAAAAGGTTGGGTTGATTCTAGTGACAGGTGTAGAACAAAGGCACCATCAAACAGAGGGAAAATAATAACCATAGTACATGCAGGGTCCGAAGATGGTTGGGTACCAAATGCACTTTCATTGGCAGCCAAGAATATAAATGACTCCTGTTTGGATTACCATAACGATACCACAGCGGAGTTATTTGAGGATTGGTTCGTAAATAAATTAATTCATAATGTTTCCAAACAGTGTGATTGTTATGGACAACGCAGGTTACCACAGTAGACAGTTAAACAAGCACCCTTGTTCAAAAGATACGAAAATGGCAATACAGGAATTTATGTATCAGAATGATATATATTTTCATGAAAGTTACACTAAAAGAGAGTTACTTGATGTGCTTAAATTTTTGAACATAGGAAAGGAGTACTACTGCGACAGCTAGCTAAAAGTAAGGGGCATCATACAGTGCTAAGGCTTCCGCCGTATCACTGTATATTCAATCCCATAGAACAAATATGGCATCAATTAAAATCTGCCGTTAGACGTAATAATGTATCACCCACTATAAACGCTAGTATACTGGATATTATTATTACTGAAGTGCCTGTGAGTTGCTGAAAAAATTGTATTTCGCATATTAAAACTGTTGAAAATTCATACATTTAAATTGGGAATATTACAAAAAGATTTATTATTAACATAGGTGTTAATAGTGAAATTTTTTTGTATTTATAGATATTAAAATGAAATTTTAGAATTGTGCATAAGAGATGAGTCTGCATTTATTGGCATAATTTTTGATTTGTTAGCACTTCCGGTTTAACCGGAAGTGACCGTGACTTTGGTATTTTACATGGAACACCCTGTATATTTTTACTCATTTGGATTCAGCATGATATTCTGAGTAAAATGACATCCCACTTGTCATTTTTTGACGTGTTATAACATTTTATTCTCATTTTTTGTACTAAAGCTAGAGGGCCATGAATCAATTAAGGAGGTTAATTTATTGTCAAGCAGTTTACGAAAAATAAAATGATGTCATATTAATTGACTTTCTAAGTTTCACAAGCGTTTAAAAAATGAAATGACGTTTACTCCATTTTTTCAAATGGAACGATAGTGGTTCACTAGGATATTCGAAACGAGAACATTTTTTTCCCAACAATTTGATACCATACACTCCTATGCTATTTTAAAACTTACGCAGGTGTTAAGAAATTGATCTAGGCAACTAGGCTTAATTAAAACTAAACTAAAAGAACTAAACAGTTAACTAATTTATTCTTAACAAACAACTAATAGTAGATAGTAATTGTTTATCATTATTAATAAATCAATCTAGGACTTTAATTATAATACCAACTATCATCGCTCTAAATGTTCGAAATGTCCTCCCTGTTGATGAAAACAATTTTCCACTTTTTCGACAGTTGCCCTCATGACATTTCTCAACTGGTTTACATTCATTTCTTGAATTGCTGCTCTAACTTTATTTTCAAATTCTGCACGGGTGACTGTTGGGACGTTGTAGACTTTGTTTTTAAGGGTTCCCCATGCAAAAAAGTCCAACAGAGTTAGGTCGGGGGATCTAATTTAGATAATTCACCTCACTTTTATTGAACCAATCAAAACGCTCATTTTCATAGCAACCACCTTGGTAACGGTCGTCTTACCCGATAAGACTACCGCTAGCTCGAAAAGACGCTTTCGAAAAGACGCTTGTAGCTTTTTTACTTAAATAAAAAATTAGTAACACCTCTAACTTGTATATTTACCTTTATCAGACGGCCTTCATTTTTATGTTTAGTAAATTATCCAATAAAATACACCTCTAGAGGCGGTTTCTTATCTTCATACCTTCGTTTTTCACTCGAAACTCGATTTTCCAAGAAAATTTTCACTCAATGTAATTTTTACTTATAATCAAAGATAAGACCCTCGAGCTAAAGCTCTCGGGATCATATCAGATTATAAGTAAAAATTACATTTCGTAAAAATTTGTCAGAAAATCGATTTCTTGTTAAAAACATCGGTATTACCGATAAGACGCCTCCTCTATCGGTATATTACCGTTGAAAATAAAAATGTTAAGGGATGAAAAGACATACCTACCAAAAAGCTTAATACCTTGCTGGCCATCTTATCGGTCCGTTAGTGCCAATCCAATTTTCCCCATACGCGTTATGAAGGTATTCCCTAACAGCACGAGATTTATGTGGTTGGGCCCCGTCTTGTTGAAAAATAATAGCCATTTGTTCAACTACAGGCAAATTTTCAAGAAATTGTTCTATTTCTACTTGCAAGAAACCTAAATATCTTACGCCGGTAAGGTGACCGTCAAAAATAATTGGTCCCACAATTCTATCTCCAATGATACCTAACCAGCAATTGAATCCAAATCGCTCTTGAAAATTGCCTTCTTCTATTAAATGCAGGTTATCTTGTGACCAATAACGCTTGTTGTTTCATTAAACATGCCCAAATTTGTGAATCGACCCTCATCCGAATAAAGAATTTTCGACGGAAATGTTGGATCTTGTTGATGTCTTTTTAAAAACCAGTTACAGAATTCAAGCCTTCTGGCATGGTCATTTTGATAGATATGTTGATGAATCTGGTATTTGTATGCATGATATTTGTATTTATGTAAGATCCTCCATACTGACGAGCTACTAATATCACATTCAACAGCAATTTCTCTGACTGAGGCAGTAATATTTATGTTAACTAATGATAGTACGTCAATTTTTTTCTCTTCACTTACAACATAGTTATTGACTGCATCCTCATTGGGTTCTGTATGCATGTTTTGTTTCAGTTTTGAAAAATAATGCCGGATTGGAAATCGACGACCTGGAAATCTCTCTGCATACAATCTTGCGGCCTCAGAAGATTTTCTTCTGGTCTCTCCAAAAATTAAGAGCATATCAATTTGTTCATTTCTAGTAAAACTAACCATTTTATCTGATTTACAATCTAAGTTTTATAAACGAATGACATTTGAACAACTTTTAATTAGAGCCATATTGGTTGTGATATTCAATTCAGTTGTTTTTCAAAGCCGCCTTTATATTTCTTTTCTTTAGAAAGGACAGGGCGGCAATAATAATACATAACGCTTTTAAATATGTGATTGGGATTTAAGGCAAATTTTTTCGTGTTAATTTTAAAATAGCATAGGAGTGTATGGTATCAAATTGTTGGGAAAAAAATGCTCGTTTCAAAATATCCTAGTGAACCACTATCGTTTCATTTGGAAAAATGGAGTAAACGTCATTTTATTTTTTAAACGCTTGTGAAACTTAAAAAGCCAATTAATATGACATAATTTTATTTTTCGTACTTGACTATAAATTAACCTATTTAATTGATTCATGGCCCTCTAGATTCAATACAAAAAATGAGAATAAAAATGTTATAACACGTCAAAAAATTACAAGTGGGAAGTCATTTTACTCAGAATATCATGCTGAATCCAAATAAGTAAAAGTATACAGGGTGTCTCATTTAAAATACCAAAGTCAAGGTCACTTCCGGTTAAACCGGAAGTGCTAACATATCAAAAATTATGCCAATAAATGCAGACTTATCTCTTAAGCACAAATCCAAAATTTCTTTTTAATATCTATAAATACAAACAAGTTATAGAGTTGTGCGTCTTTTGATAAACACCCGGTATAATTATAATATATTCTATCTAATATTGTTTATTATTTCTGTCAAATCATCCATGCTTGAAATACAACTCAGTGCGGGCCTGTGTAGACCCCAGTCTGGTTTTAAACAGGCGTCAACACGAGTCGGTAAGTCATTCTCTTAAATCTGTGAACGGACTTTACCCAAGTAACAATCGAAAATGCAGAAATGGTTTTTATTTTTTCTTATTTTTAGATCTTTACACTTTTTAACTTCTACCGAAGGAATAAATCATATTCAAATTCTTGCCACCAGCTCACTAGCTTGCGTTGTTTGTCCTTTACAAATCATTTGATGCTACTGATTTTACCTTTAGCAGGAAAAATGCATACCTACATTCCTATACCTAGTGTTTAGATTTGTTTCAATGATAGTATACATAGATATTCATTACACAACTTTTATCAAGGTGTTTAAAGAAAAGTTCTCTTCCTTACAAAACCAAAAACCAAGGTTGGCAAAAATTATCGGGTATTAAAAAAATTGGTACAATGTCATATTTTTTATTATAATAGTACATTGACCTTTCTTTTAACCTTTCAGAGTGAATAGACGGGTAAAACCTATAAATTATTAAAATTATAAATGCAGTTAAACGAAATAATTCGTCTTCTTTGCTATTAATCTTGGCTTTTACTTTTTCTAATTGATTTGAGTCAACTACTATACTCCTGGATTTTTTGGAAACTTCGGCAAATTCATTAACTTGAATATTTAAGCCCCTGTACCTTTGAGAGGGGTGCCGTACTTTTTGCTTCAGAAAAGCAGTATTAGAATAATATTCCCAATATCCCCATCATCAACAAAAGGTATTTTTTTGGCATTCAAAAATTTTCTTATGTCAATTATAAACCAAGCAGTAAATTACCAAATACTTTCATTTCTTAATAATGTTCTAATGATTTAATGTATTTAATTAGATAAGTACCCTAATGTTAGGTCAAGGGCAACACGTGCTCAAATAATAATTTTTAATAAATTTCGGTAATTAGATAGATATACATTAGTTTGTGTTCTTTTAGTGCAAAGATCACTCGAGTTCCTAGAGTTTCATTATTCTAAAATGTGGCATACAGGATATACAGTTTTGTGTATTCCCCCTTATTATTGTGTTTTCAATCCCATATGTGGCACCAATTGAAAACCAAAGTACGCTCACAAAACACATCTCCTACTTTATCTAGCGTTGTAGATTTAATTAGCAACAATATAAATAACCATGCCACTGGCAGCTGGACTAATTCAGTGGTAAAGTGTGTTCATAAATATAAGAAACCGATCTAAATGACCACTATTATTAGGGTATTCAAAATATAATAAACAACAATAAACCAGTTCCGTGAAATGATATGGGCGTAATAAATTTTAAGTATCGTACTCAGGTAAATAAAAATGCGGATAAACCAGGGTCCTTTTTGATTTTAGTCTGTCAACGTACACTGTTGAGTTTAGTTTGTTTTTTGAAAATGTTTCGTGCTTGGTGTTCTAGTGAGATTTGTGAAAGCAATGAAACAGAAGTAAATAACAGAGTGCATTTATCAACAGATGCCAAACAGATTATAAAGAATGTGTTTTGACAATATTGTCGCGCGGAAATTTGTGCCCTAAAGAAGTTGTAAAGGAAACGGATTTACTTACAAAAAAATTATTATCCACAGTTTGGAAAATTACACAAAGGTCAATTTTGGAACGCAGAAAAAGAAGTGATATTGGAAAATCAAGAACGCTGGACCAAGAATGACATTGTGGAAGCGCCTTCAACATATGGGCTTGAAATTCAAAAGGATTAATAAAAAGCAGGTTTTGATGGAGTCCAAGCGTCTTCAAGAATGGCGGTGGGAATATCTGACAGAAGTAAATGAATACAGAACTGAAGGTAGGCCGATCATTTATTTAGATGAAACGTGGTTTGACACACACGACACCCCGTCAAGTGGTTGGGTCAATTCTAGCGGCAAATGTGTGACACGATCCTCGTCAAACCGTGGAAAAAGAATAACAATCTTACATGCTGATTCTGATGATGGGTGGGTGCCGAATGGTCTATGTCTCTCGGCAAGAAATATTGGTGAATCATGTGTTGACTATCGTGAAGACACAACAGCGGAGTTATTTGAAAATTGGTTTGAAACTAAATTATTGCAGAACATTCCACCAAATAGTGTTATTGTTATGGATAACGCTAGTTATCATAGTAGACAATTAAACAAGGCTCCTTCTTCAAAAGACACTAAAGCCAAAATTCAAGAATATATGTTTAATAATGATATATATTTTGATGAAAACTATAGAAAGGAAGACTTATTAGAAGTGCTTAGATGTATGTCTATTCAAAAAGAATATTACTGCGATAAACTTGCGAAAAGCATGGGACACATGGTATTGCGGCTACCGCCTTACCACTGTATATTTAACCCTATTGAACAAATATGTCAGCAACTTAAAGCTGGAATTCGTCGCAATAATATTTCACCCACACTTAATTCTAGTATATTAACTCTAATTCATGATAAAAGTAACAAAAATTTCTGTGGTGAACTGGAAAAACTGCGTACAACATGTAAAGAAAGTAGAAGAAAGTTAAATTTGTATTAGGAATGCAACAGAAAGGTTTATTATTACTTTAGATGATGACAGCGATAGTAAAGTAGATTTAGTTGGGTAATATATTAATTAATATAATAATTTAGCATTATAAGTGTAAGTGTAAGACTATAATTCTATTTTTATATTTTGAATTTAATAAACTTAAATAAATATCAGTTTCATATTTATTTGCTGCTAAATTAAATATTTCAATACTATGTATTTTCTAAGACGGTCCTAGCTCAGTCGGCATTGTGTCAATACCGCGTCATCAAGCGAAGTTATCCGAAGATCCACCGTTTCCAACTGCCAAGCGGGCCCTTCGAACAACATTCAAAGTGGAAATGGTGTGACAACTGAAGTTGTTAAAATACCCAAAATTAGCAGCTTCCAAATTGACTTCTGCAGTTAAAGAGGACTGAACTCGAACACCGATGCAGTTCATTAATCTCTACAATCTATCAAACGTCATGTACTCGTACTAACCGAAACAAAGGTCAGACCATCGGCTAGTACGGTCATCTATTTATATCCTGTGTACGATTTCCATCACCGTTTTAGCTTAATGGCTTTGATGTAATGTAGTTTAAAATATCAACGCAGAGAACTACTAAATTCATCTGCTGCCTTTACCAGCCGCCAAGCGATACCCATTATAAAGACTTGTTCTCCTCACTTGCTAATACTATCGACTTCTTGCAACCTCATGCTTGGCGATTTTAACGTTCATAATGTCAACCAGTTCAAATACTCAAATACAACCGACGAACAAGGTCGCGAAACCGAATCCTTTGCCATCAACTGTGGCCTCATCCGACTTGTGGGTGAACCCACTCGGATTTCAGACCGAGATGGTGATTTTGCTAGTTTGTTGGATTTTTCATAACTTCGAATACCTATTCCTAACCCTATACCGCTGTGCTGTAACTGTGTGATGGAGAAAAATAGGAGCAACAATTCTTCCTCGGGAAACAGCCCACCAGACATTAATTTTTTGAGGTTGTTGAGAAAAAAATGGGGATTTTCACTAATTTACATGCGTGTATTCTGAGAATTCACATAACCCGTGAGGAGGAACTAGGCTTCACCAGAAAGAAATGTCTGTGCTGGGTGCTCTCTGGTTTCATTCTGAGACCGGAGAGTACCCAGTATTGGAAGACACGCCTACATGCACCGACAACGCCAGTGGGAGTAGACTCGACACTGGACTACTCGACAGACATTCCTACCGAATAAAAGGCCTCCTTCCGCCGTGTAAAACGGCGAACGGAATTTTCCTCTGCATTGGGATTGCCTGCTGCGGGCGGGCATAAACTTTCGTTCCTTATTCAATTTTACTGGGTTTTTTGAGCTTTTCCCAGAATGCTTGCCATTGGCCTCCAAGTTATTTATCATTAAATGTTTGTGAACTGTAACGATTACAAGTAAATATCCCAAGGCCACAATATCGGCCGCCGAGCTAGTCTCTGTTTCTGGGGCGCATTTTGGGCCGTATGCTTACGGCCCATATGCGCCCACAACTTGTCCTAGTTTTAGTTTAGCATTAGTTGAAATAAAACTACTAGATATAACGCTTAATATTATAACCCTATAGGAAAATAAAGATTTTTTAAAAGTAAAAGTAAGAAAGAAATGTCAGATCTAATAAATTACTTATTTCCAATACATTTTGGGTAAACCACTGACAGTACTTCCTGCGTCTTTCAAAATCTGCAGTTCGTATATCTTGGAACATGATATACAGGGTATCCCAAAAGTAATGAGACACAGAGCAACAGCAGACTCCTTAAGGCGAAATAATGCGATTTATTTAAACTTGCCTTCTCCCAAAATTGTTAACAACCAAGACACAGGGTGTCAAAGTTTTAATTTTGTTTTTGTTTTTTTGCGATTATTTCTTAACGAAACGACATAGCAGCACAAAATAAAGGGGTTTGGGGTTTCTTAAGGTGAGGAATTCAAAATTATCCATAGTTTTTGTGTAATCAGTAGAGGGCGCTATCTACGGCATGCCCCACTCATTTCAGCTGGCATAACTTTGTTTAGGCTTCTTATATCGATCCGACTAATAAAAAAATAAGTTACTTTACTTCTTTTACATCACAAACGTATAACTTATTGAAGTCGCTAGGAGCAACCATTTTCGAGATAATGGCATTTCAAATTTTTAATGCAAGAATGCTAAAATATTTAAAATAATTTTGTACTCGTAGGAGTGGTATTTATCACAGCTGGCCTTGATTAAAAAAACGACATTTCTAAAAGCCGTATTACAGTCGGCAAGTCTATCGGCAAGTCGCAATTCTCTTGCTTATAAGCATGCGCAGTTGAAAACAGCTGATCGGATTTGGCAATTCTATTGCTATTGCCAAAAGATCGGTCGGGATCGATTTTTGTTGCAAGTGCGTTTGCAATTCTGGTGGTTTTCTAGTGACTTTCATGGTTAGAGGTTAGAAAGTTTATTAACATTTCGCATAAAGTTCTAGAGGTTGGTGTTGGTACTCATATTCCCCCTATAAACCTTTATCTATGCTCATATTGCAATTTTAAAAACATGGACTTGCACCACGACTTGCACGATGTATTACAGTCCTGCAATTGAATTGCAGCAATAGAGTTGCAAGGTCAAAGTATTGCTGCAATTCGTTGCCGACTGTAATACGGCTTTAAGGCATTAACATGTTACACAAAGTATCATATCTGTCAAAGTTATTAATTTTCTAAGTACAATACGCAGATATTATTCAATTTTTTAGTAATGCCTCGACATAATTTATTTTCCAATGCGGAAATGCGTTATATGCTTTGTATTTACGCATAAGAAAATTTTAACGGTCGGAGTGCAGGGCGCAGGTACCAAGAAATGTTCCCGAATACAAGGCAACCAAACCGCAAGTTATTTTAAAATCTTTATGACCGACTAGGAGAGACTGGTTCGTTTCGACAAAAAAAGAGGATTCGTGCCGTCCAAAAAATATAACAACAGAACAGGAAGAAGAGATTTTAGTTCGTGTATCAATTTTGGGATATGGCAAGTTTGAATAAATTACTTTATTTCGCATTAAGGCGTCTGCTGTTGCTCTGTGTCCCATTACTTTTGGGACACCCTGAATAATATTAATATATATATAAGTCTGTAAAAGGTCTTTACAAAGACCTACCACATATTCTTTACATCAAAATTAGCCGATTTAAGTAAACGCTAGGCGGCGCTGAAGTGTCAATTTTTAAATCGTTTTTCTGGATTAATTCAAAAACTGCTCATACTCTTTTGCCGAAATTTGGTACGTTGGCATAGCTTTATGGGGCAAAAAATCCCATGCCACAATTCTGACTAAAATCAGTCCATGGGCGTAGAACCTGGGTTTTTTACTTATTGCTTGCTTCAGATTTCTTTGCCAATGGAACAAGAGTGGTTTGGGCACAAAATTCAGATTAACCAACTCATTTGCTACAAGAAAGGTACTCTTGATAAGACTTGATTCCTCTGACGGTTTTCGAAAAATTTGTATTTTATTACTTAATACGTAGTACTTGGGTTTTATAGAATTTTTCTATTTTTGATTTCTACGCCAATGGAAGATAAGAGGTTTAAGTTTAAAATTTAGATTGAACCAACTTATTTACTACAAAAAACCTCTTGAAGAGTTTTCTTATCATCTACTTTTTGTTCGCACGGTATTTTTCAGGTATGTACAACACGACCTTATACCTCACAAACGATTGTTATTGTTGGTTATTATTAGTTTCATCTGACAACATAAGATTATTGTCAAATTTGTAACATTTAATATTGTTGCTAACGTTCAATTATTTTATCTGCTTGCATTAATTATTAGAAAACTTTAATTGTCGTGAATTATCATGGCGGTGCAATACACTAATGCAGAATATACCGATATGATATTGGTATTTGGATATTGCCAAGGAAATGGTCGAGAATGTGTCAGAGTCTACTCCGAAAGGTTTCCAAATCGTCGTATACCAAGCCACCCGACTTTTGCTGCTGTTTAAAGAAGCCTGCGGGAAAGTCGAGGAAGACATTTTAGAACGTGTTGCAGAAGATCCAGAAATAAGCACTAGGAAGCTAGGTAGGAAAATAGGAGTGTCCAAAGATATTGTTTATGAAGTACTTCAAGAACAGTTGCTATATCCATACCATAAAATGCCAGTTCAAGATCTTTTACCTAATGATCCTGAAATGCGCCTTGTTTTTAGTCGGCTTGTTCATAGGCAGAGAGAACAGAATCCCAACTTTGCCAACAATATCTTGTTTACCGATGAAGCATGTTGCACAAGAAGAGGGATTACAAATTTTCATAATGAACATGTTTATGCGGATAAATATCCACATGCTATCAAGGTAAAACATTTTCAAAATGAGTTTAGAATTAATGCGTGGGCTGGAATAATTGGTAATCACATTATTGGTCCTGTCATTATTCCACAAAGATTAACCACAAGCAATACCATAAGAGCTCGGATTTAGCCGGATATTTTTTATGCATGGTATACGAGAGCTGTTCTGATTTTGTCGGACAGATCGAGTTAAATTTTCTGAAAGTAAGTATGAGATAGCAAGCATAAAAAATATCAGCCTCATAATCTGAGCTCGAATGGTATTTAGTAAGGCAATTCCAAGAATAGGAATGGAATTTTCTATTTCGTTATTTATTTCCTTTTCGTCAATTGTCCCAAACCGCTGCATGTTAAAAAATACTTTTTTATTTAAAAATCGACTTTAAAACAGCTTAAACAATTATTTAGTATTTGTGACAATTGCCTGACAGATGATTTAATAACTAGTTTAAAATGCAATTGTTACCACGGTAACGATTGGGGGAGCAGAAAATATATCCGATTTTTTTATCCAGTTACATTTCCTCTTCCTTCCTTTTTATCTGACAGCAAACTACGATTTTTGACATTTTAAATGGGACTATTTATATATGAGTGGAATTGCCGGGGAAATTTATTTGCAACATCTACAATATACGCTGTCAGATTTGCTAGAAGATTTACCTTTACAACTTCGGAAAGATATGTGGTTTATGCACGATGGAGCTCCACCATATTTTGCATTAAATGTTAGAAATTTTTTGAATTAGCAGTACCCAAATAAATGGATTGGTAGAGGTAATGCTCCTGTAAATTGACCACCACGAGCTTATGGGGGCATCTTAAGACAGTGGTTTACAGGACAACTCCAGATAACGCAGAACAAATATGGCAACGTATTCAAGATGCAATAAATATTCTTAAGGGCGATGAACAAGTTCTGCAAAGAGTTTGTTTTAATTTTCTTCGACGTATAAATCTTTGTATTCATGAAAATGGTGGACATTTTGAGCAATTTTTATGATATTTCTATTTATTTCTGTTTATAATTTAGTTATTCTTTTCTTTTTTTGAAAAACTAATACGTATTAAGTAATAAAATGCAAATTTCTCGAAAACCGTCAGAGGAATCGAGTCTTATCAAGAGTACCTTTTTTGTAGCAAATGAGTTGGTTCGTCTGAATTTTGTGCCCAAACCCCTCTTGTTCCATTGGCATAGAAATCTGAAACAAGCAATTAGTAAAAAACCCAGGTTCTACGCCCATGTACTGATATTAATCAGAATTGTGACATGGGATTTTTGCCCCATAAAGCTATGCGAACGTATCAAATTTCGGCAAAATAGTATGAGCAGTTTTTGAATTAATCCAGAAAAACGATTTAGAAATTGTCACTTCAGCGCCGTCTAGCGCCCAATTTAAGCAACTTTTTACTAGGGTAAGTTTACTTAAATCGGCTAGTTTTGGTCTGAAGAATATGTGGTAGGTTTTTGTAAAGACCTTTTACAGTATATGATATTATTCGTAAGTTCAGCTTTTGGTTAGTTAATGATCCTCATGCTCGTATAAAAGCAGTTGCTCCTAACAATTGCGGCACAATCGACTTTCCGCACTTGTTAGTTAAACAGCTACTTTGATTTTATTTGGGTTTTCTGGGACTGCGTTTGATTTCACATCGAATTCAATTAAATTACAGGCCATGAGATTGCTTTTAGTATTAACCTAATTAATTTTAATTTCTAAAATTGAAGAGCAAGGCTATTCTTTTAAATTTGCATACATTTTGCTTCCTATAAGTAATAAGGTAACCTTGCGGAATGTCCATCGCCAGGTATCTTGAACTTGAATTAAAATCTATAATTAAAATTATTAATGGTCTTTGATATATTGCCGTAGACAAGAGCGAAACTGTACAATTTATAGGAAAAGAATACAATGTAAACTAATTAATTAAATAATACACGTCATAAAATTTAGCTCATTATGTTAATTCGAATAAGGTACGTGAAAATACTCGCGTAACGGGCAAAGTTGTAATTCACGTGTAGAATAAATTGTTTTTTGTTAGGGAAATAGGAGAGGCTATAAGTCTACGTATAAAAAGCTCTGACGTTGGTATTTTTATTTGCGAAAATATTTTGCGAAGTTTTTTTTGTGGATAAAAAAATATTTCACAATATTTTCTTAGTATCTCGGTTCTTGACCTTCTCCTTGGCTCGTGTTGTTATTTTGAACTTTTTTCAGTTGGGAACGCTATTTAGAGGCAACTGCAACGGTAAAACAATTCGGCGAATCTTCGTTGCAACATGGTATGCTGCTTCTTCAGATGTACCGACTTTTTGTGTTGCCTCATCGGAGTTTAGATAAGATATTACGCGATTGGCGAATTTCTTTCACTTTCTTCCTATACTACTCTCTTATTCTCTGTTGCTTAATGCGAGAGAGTAACAAAATGTAAATTTCAGGTAAATTGGAATGATAAATTTTAAAAATTCGGTATTTCAGATATTTAATACCTACGCCCCAAATCGGTCCTAAATTAGGGTCACACTATTTTGCATATAATAGAAAGACGAGTTTGGTGAATGAAAGTAGAATTTTTCATTAATCATGCCCTATACTTATCTTCAGCCGTTTACGAGATATTAACACGTTAATGCTGGTATGCACCATTGGTATGTTTCTCGACATAGCAACGTTCTGAACTTAAGTCACAATCTTTTGACTATGACAATTTCTTATTTAAGTTTGAGACCTCAAAAAATGACAGTGAATGTTAATCAAATTTGAATTTTGCTATGCTGATATTTCATCAAAATGCGCCTCGCCGAAGATGAGCGCATTGAAATTTTGATTATGTTGTGTTGTGGAGATAAAGATAGAAGTTATAGGAAAGTCCGTGATATGTTTAATGAAAAACACCCAAATCGCCCGCCTATTGGCCAATCAACAGTGTCTAGGGTAGCAAGTAAGTGGAGAACTTCCCGTACTATTAAAGATAGTATTAAAAGTGGTCGTCCTGGTATATCCGAGGAGAAAAAAATAAACATATTATTATCACTACAGGAAGATTCTCATAGCTTAAGCACACAACTTGGACGGGACCACCGTATCTAAATTTTTACAAAAAGAGAAGTTTCATCCATACAAACCAGTATTTGTACAAGAGTTATTGGACGATGATCCTGATAGGCGAGACCAATTTTGTGAAATAATGATTGAGCTGACAGATAATAACGCAAGATTTGTCCAAAGAATTTGTTTTACGGATGAAGCTACGTTTTGTTTAAATGGTCAAGTTAATAGACAAAACCACAGATACTGGGCACAGGAAAATCCTCACTGGTTCATAGAATATCACACCCAGTATAATGAAAAGGTTAATGTTTTGGCGGGCATTGTTGAAAACGGGATTATTGTACCATTTTTCTTTGATGAGAGTCTCACTGGAGAAAGATATTTAAATTTCCTTCAAAATGATTTAGTTCCAGCTCTTGCCACTCTGTTTCCAGATGTTAATGATCCTGATTTACCAAGTTTAACCTTATGGTTTCAACAGGATGGTGCTCCCCCGCATTATGCTGTTCATGTAAGGGAGTACTTAAATACAATTTTTCTGGGGCGGTGGATAGGTAGACGGGGGTTAATAGAGTGGCCACCCAGATCGCCTGATCTTAATCCACCGGACCTTTTTTTATGGGGCTACGTCAAAAATTAAGTTTATAAATCTAAACTCATCTCGGTAGATACACTGAAGGAGTTTATTCGACGAGTAATAAGAGAAATATCTCCACAAGTAGTACTAAATGTACAACAGGAATTTCTAGATCGATTGATCTACTGCAGAACAGTTGGTGGAGGACATTTTCAACATCTTATGAAATAGTTTCTTTTCATTCTTTGTTGTTTGTTAGGTAGTTGATAGGTATACAGGGTATTTCATTAATATTACATAAACATTCAGTATGGGTTTCCCGGCTCAAAAATATGAAAAGTTCTTATAAACCTATGTTCTGCAATGCTTCGTGTCGCAGATACAGGGTGTTAAAGTTTTATTTTGATTTTTATTATTTCTAAATAATTTTTGAAATAATGTCGATATTTGAACTAAAATTGGTATCTAAGGGTTTTTTGAAATGCTAACCTTTGTGCCTTTTTACCCTTTTGAGGAGTCATAACTTCTTTATACGTGCTTGCACCACATTCTTGAGTAAAAAAATAGGGTTCTCCATTATTTATACGTGAAAAAGGCATACTTGGTAGGAGTCGCTAGGAGTAATAGTTTTCGGGAAAAAGAATAATAGCATTTTTGGTACACACTTCTGAAGGAAGCAGAAAACAAAAAAGAATTTTCATTTTGTTTTTATTTATCAACATTAATAATTACATTTAAAATGATATTTAACAATAATACAAGTTCGAAGACCAACAAAACCAATAACAATATGGCCGCTGGAGTTTTGGGTGTAGTGCACGCATAAAAATAATGTCTTAACGTAAAGCAGTTTCTTTCTAATCAAGTCACCATATGTTGCGAAGAAATAGGATAGAGAAAAAAATGTTTTCGACTTTGTGCACTTAGATGAAAAGAAAAAACATCTCGTATTAAAATGGATCTTACTTTAGTTTGTATGTAAATAGGTTTTACAGTAAAATCTCTGTTTAATACCGCCTCTATAAAGTGACCACCTGTTTTAAACGACCGGTTATGAATTCCCCATATTTAAAAATGGAAATCTCATTACTTTATACTCCTCTTTACCGACCCATCTGTTAAACCACCTCGGGCAATTCTCATCGGAATTTTAGTAAACAGTAATGCTAAAAGACCCTCTATTAGGGGCAGTAAGACCATACTCAACAATTCTTAAGAAATATAGGAACATACACTAATTACCTTATTGCAGGCTGATCAATTCAATTTGCTTTAAAGGCTGATAAATCGGCTGTTAACATTAGTTTTGTTTTGAACAATTTTCGTGTGTTTTGAGACTAACGGAAATATTTGAAGATGGCGGGAAAAAGGAAATGTCTTTCTTTAAGCGAAAAAATTGAGATAATAATAAGGAAATTGGTTGTAAAATTTAAAGTGGGTAAGACCCAAGTAACTATGTTGCTTCAAAATAAAGCAGAAGTTAGAAATTTGATTCAAGAAGGTGACAACGGTGAACAAAAAGGAAAATATTCCAGAACCGAAGGACTGGCAGTAAACAAGAGAGTAACAAATATGAAGCGATCATTAATTTCTGATTATTCTAAACAACAGGATTTTTAAAGCAAACATACTTGCTTTGAAATAACGTTCTTAATTCTTAAATATGATGCTTTCAGAGGGATAATTAAGGTATTTCCGTTTAAGGAAATGTCTTTAATTGAACACAGAAGGCTTCATTTTTATGTGTGTAGGTATAAAGCCTCATGTTGTTGGTTTAAGGGAATGTGCTCATGATTCAGGAATAACAAATCGGAAAGTATGATAATTTTAAGTGTTCTTATATTGTTTAGGTTAGCTAAGCCACCATAGTTGTTGACGGAGAATTGAATTATTGAAGAAATTATACACCTTTCTATTTGCAATTTTAACTTTGTCACTAGCGAGATAAAAACTGGAGGGGGGGGGGGGGAAATGTTTAAAATTTGTCCCCCGAAGGCGTCCTATAATCGTCGTCTTTCGGATTTTGCATTCTACCACTGTAAAGTCCTCACCTTGTAATAATTTTTATAAAATTCGCCTTTTCAAAAATAGACGTCCCGGAATGGATTTGTATTTTCTACGATCCTGATTTTCGAGAAACTTTTTTATAAATCACTTTCCTAAATCAATTTTATAAATTGCGGCATTAAAAGGTGAGAGAAAGATTAAACAATTTTTGCTTCTAAAATATATTCAAGCCGTTTCGTTTCCAAGAAGTTTGCTATTGACGTCATCTGTCCGGTTTGAATTTGAATAAAGATATAAGATTTGCTAAAGATATTAAAAATGTAAACAGGTTAGTTCAGATTGCAAGTATCGGACGCACATTGTGCTATAAAAATGGGGAAGAAAAAGTAAGAAAAAACATACAAACCAGATATTGGTAAATATAACCCGAGCTATCATCGAAAGGGGCTACTTCTCGAGGACTTGGAAAAAAGCCAAGTTAATATTAATACCCAAGCCTACTCAGGATTTAACATTAGCTGCCAGCTATAGAGCTATCAGTCTTTTGTCGTATCTAGGCAAACTTGAAAAACTTATACTGTGTCGAATTAACGATTTTGTATACGACAACGACGTTTTACCACCAGAGCAGTTTGGGTTTAGAACTGCTCATTGCACGGTGCGCCAGACGAATAGACTGACATCTAATGTCCTGAAAGACTTTAATGGCCGCTTTTTAACGGGGGCGATCTTTTTCGATGTTTCAAAAGCTTTCGACAAAGTCTGGCACAACGGACTTATAATAAAGTTAATAAGATTAGGTATGCCAAATTGCATGATCAAGCTCATCATATCTTTTCTCGAGGACAGAACATATGCGGTGTCGTCAGAAAACGCCACATCAAGTGTTAGGAACATCAGGCCCGGAGTACCGCAGGGGTCCCCCCTTGCGCCGGTACTATACAGGGTGTTGGGAAAATGTGTTTGGATACTTGGACAGGTGATTCTACATGATAAAATAATGTTAGTAAGTCATGTAACAAAATATCGAAATCTCAATATTTTCTAAGTTATGGTCTGTCAAAGTTCAATTTTTTTTTTCTTATTTTTGATGTAGGGCATTTACTTTTTCACCAATTAATTTGATTATTGGCACAGAGACTTATCTTCACGATTTCTATAACTCTGTTACCAAAATGTTGCCCTACTCTGCCACCAGAGGGCACTTTACCTGAAAACCATATTTTTTTTTCGCATATCTTTTTGGATTTGACAGATATTACAAAACCAAATATGCCTTGTGAAAGACAATAAAATACTTATTAAAAAAGTTACTCTTCATTCGAGTCGATAAACCTCACCGTTTAGTCACAAATTAGCAGTAAACATTTTATTACCATTAAATCAGTACGTCCAATAGGCGCAAATAAATCAAGTTACCATGCTTCAAATTTAAATAAATCTGTCAATAAAATACCTAATAAGTTATCGGACTAAATACTAAATTATATCAACGTAAACAATTTATTTTTATTTATTTATTTTCAGTTTTATTCACCTAATAATAATTTATGTATTGGTAATTATTATACGAATAGATAGGTCATTAAATCTATTTTTTAACACTGAATGAACAAGTAATTAAGAAGGAAACTAATCATAATATATTCTCAAAATGTCCTCCGTTCATCTCTATACATTTCCTAATGCTTTTCAAGAAATGTTGCCTAACTTTAAAGAAAATACCGGCCGTATTTTGAATAATCTCAAATCCATTAATTACTCTTTGACGTAGATCTTCAACATCGTTTACCGGAGTTTTATAGACCAAAGTCTTTAAATGTCCCCAAAAAAAAAAGTCCATAGGATTAATGTCAGGCGAACGCGGTGCCCAAGGTAATGATCCATTTCGTCCTATCCACCTGTTAGGAAATGTATCATTGAGATATGTCCGTACGTTTAGACTAAAATGGGGTGGAGCGCCATCTTGAAGAAGCCATATGCTTAATCTTGTTTGAATTGGCACATTTTCCATTAATTGTGGAAGGACATTCCGAAGAAAATGTAAATAAACTTCGCCATTTAACGGTCCTTCAAAAAAGTGAGGTCCTATGAGATGGTCTCCTATAATTCCGCCCCATACATTTAATGGGAATCGTCGCTGATGCTGCCGTTCCATAATCGCATGTGGGTTTTCGTATGCCCATTGGTGGGTGTTATGAAAATTGGTAATCCCATCCCGTGTGAAAGTAGATTCGTCCGTGAATAATATGAAATTAAGGAATCGATTGTTTTGTCGAAATTTCTCTAATAATTGTTGGCACATGTTAACTCGTAACTGTGCGTCACCCTCATAAAGTGCCTGTACCTTTTGTACATGAAATGGGTAAAGAAGATCCTCATGAAGGACTTCCCAAGCCGTAGAATTGTCAATTCCCTCTTCTAAAGCTATATTTCGAGTACTTATACCTGAATTCGCTTCTGCTCTTTCAAGTATTCTTTCTTCCATTTCAACAGTTCTAACGTATCTTGGTCTACCTTTATCAGCAATAGTATTTATAAATGAGCCTATCTCGCCAAGCCTTCGATGAACTTTGATGAAAGTTGGGGCACTTGGAACATTTCTATTAGGATATGTTTCCATGTAAAACCGCCGTGCTTGCTCTGCATTCCCATTGGCTCTCCCATAACAAAAATGCATGTCACGATACTCAGTATTTGAATATACGTGAGCCATTTTATTACTAGGTAAACAGCAACTTAATTTTCACTAATTTTAAAAATGTACTACGTTTATGAATACTTTTAAGGCTTTACTAATGTCTAATTTTTTTACTTATTATTTACTTTTCACCCGTCTTATCATTTATTTAAATTTGAAGCATGGTAACTTGATTTATTTGCGCCTATTGGACGTACTGATTTAATGGTAATAAAATGTTTACTGCTAATTTGTGACTAAACGGTGAGGTTTATCGACTCGAATGAAGAGTAACTTTTTTAATAAGTATTTTATTGTCTTTCACAAGGCATATTTGGTTTTGTAATATCTGTCAAATCCAAAAAGATATGCGAAAAAAAAAATATGGTTTTCAGGTAAAGTGCCCTCTGGTGGCAGAGTAGGGCAACATTTTGGTAAAAGAGTTATAGAAATCGTGAAGATAAGTCTCTGTGCCAAAAATCAAATAAATTGGTGAAAAAGTAAATGCCCTACATCAAAAATAAGAAAAAAAAAATTGAACTTTGACAGACCATAACTTAGAAAATATTGAGATTTCGATATTTTGTTACATGACTTACTAACATTATCATGTAGATTCACCTGTCCAAGTATCCAAACACATTTTCCCAACACCCTGTATAATGTCTATACGAGTGATATACCTAAACACCCTCAAACGAAATTATATTTGTTTGCTGATGATACCGCGATAACTGCCACCTCGAGACAGCCGTTGTTAGTGATCTCACGTTTGCAACGCCATATAAATCTTCTTCAAAAATGGCTTAGTGACTGGAAAATTCGCCTGAATGAGGATAAGTCACAGGCCATTTCTTTCTCAAAGTCAAGAGTAAGACTACCGGAAAGCAGAGTCAAAGTCAATAACAAACAGATACCCTGGAAAAACACGGTTAAATCCTTGGGGCTTGTCTTTGATAAAAAGATGGCCTGGAACGCAAATGCGGATTACCGTTTGGCGTGCGCACAAAGACAACTTTGCGCGCTTTACCCACTTGTTAACCGCAAAAGTACGTTAGACAATAGGATAAAGACGAATATTACCAACATGTTGTTTTGTAGGCGTAGAGATCGAGTGATTCTGAAAACTAATATTTCAATCTCTGTAGATGGTGTGAAACTGACATTTTGTGACGAATTAAAGAACTAGGGGCTATGGATGGACGCGGATCTAAGATTCAGTAGACATGTCTCGGAATGTACAAGAAAGGCTATTTTTAGATTGAAAACGTTATATGGATCCAGACATGCTTTGGATTTTGGGCTAAAGCGTCTTCTCTGTGACTCCTTAGTCCTGTCAACTTTTAACTTCTGTGATGTCCTCTATGGTTCATGCTAGACTGCGCTGAATTATCATCAGCGTGTTCAAAAAATTCAGAATTTTTGTATTCGTTTTATCTGTGGTATAGGTACGTAGAAGAAATTCTGTAAGCCACAAGCTCAGGTCCTTAAAATGGTTATGCTTGGGGGATAGGCGTAAGCTACATAGTGCTGCCCTGTATCACAGAATAATGCTTACCAAAATACCGTCTAACTTGTACCGAAAGATTGTTTTTAGGACTGATATTCATAATCTAAATCTAAGACATAAATGTACCATAACACCACCACGCCCGCAAGACTACAATGTTTCGTAGAAGCTTTACCTACAACGTCCCTGCTATTTATAACTCTATACCGGCAAAATTTAAATAATTTTCTGTACTGAGTTTTCAAAATAAAATGAAAAACTTACTTCAGTAATAGTTAGCTTTATAGTATATTATACACATACAGGGTACTCCAACAGTGCGTCGGGCTTTCATAGCTCCTAAACGAATTAAGGGAGAAATTTTATTCATATGCCGGCTTATATTTTCAGGAAAATATTTTTGCATATACAGGGTTGCCCAAAAAAGTGTTGTAACATAATGTTGAATTTTTTTAAATCGGAAACCCTGTATTTTTTTGCATATTTTGGTTTGTATTATTATCCTTTATAAATATCTATAATTTTATGCAATTTGCTTTGGTAGTTTAAGAGCAATAAATTAAAAAGTAAGAAAAAAAAAATTTAGCAGCTCTGAAGAAAAACCAAAAAGAATACCTGAAAACATTTTTGGTAATTACGGCATTGTACAGAAACAATGACAAGGAGTCCAGAGATACGATGAATTAAAGAGTTTTCATCAATTTTATACAGGGTGTTCTAAATAAAGTTTCAAAAATGAGTCATTAAAAACTCATTTTTCTTAAATTTTTCAAAGGGGAACACCCTGTATATTTTTAACTAATGTAACGTAGAATTCATAAACAAATATTTTTTGCGATACAAACCTGTAGGTTTCCAGCCGTTTACGAAATAATTGCAAATTTCGTAAGTTCTGCTGTGCACAAATGTAAGAAGAACGTTTATTTTATCAATTAAACATATTATATGCCTAAACCACTGAAATAAAAATTTCAGTGGCCTAAACTAATATTATAAACTACAATAAATGTTCAAAATGTCTTCCATTTTAATCTGTGCATAAATTATACGCTCTTGAAAAGATCTATTTAATTCCCTTAAAATTTCTGCTCAAATAACAGCAAAAGAATGTTTTAATAAAGGTTACGCATAAAAATCATGGTAGGCTTTGAAATACGATAGGGATTCCATTTTTATTAGAATTTGACAAGTTTAATTAATTCAAAAAAGTTGTCATTTAAGGCTAATAGTACTTGGCGCTTAAGTATAAGATATTAAAATGAATATTAATAAAGAAGAGTTAGTTGATTTTTGCACTTGGCGAGAACGAAAAAAATTGCTTGTTAGCAAGTAGAGTTTACGCGTCACGTTATCCAGAGAGAAGGCAGCCTGACTAAAAAAGTTTTAAAAGATTATTATTAAGATTTGTTGAAACTGGAAATGTCATGTACATAAAAGAAGAAAGAACAAAACCTGTCACCAACGAGGAAATAGAATTAGAAGTATCATTAACAGTTCCTGAAGATCAACACATAAGCCAAAATAAAATAGGGAAAGCGGTAGATATTAGCGAAATATCTGTATAACGAACTTTAAAAAGGCATTGTTATCATGCCTACCACATTCAATTCCATCAAGCTCTTAGCGATAGCGATTTTCAAAATCGACTCGAATTCTGTGTCCTGAATGAAAAAAGATCATATGTTTTTCAATTATGTTTTATTTTCTGATGAGGCTACATTTCATAACACCTGTTGTGTAAATAGGCATAACGTTCACTATTATTCCAGAGAAAATCCGCGGTATATGAGACAAATCGATCAGCAGCACCAGTGGTCTTTGAATGTGTGGGGCGGAATTATTGGTGATACTGTGATAGGTCTATATTTTTTTAATGGTCATCTTAATGGGCACATGAATTTAAACTTTTTACTGAATGATTTACTAGGTTTACTGGCAGACGTTGCTCCATATATTAGAAATATAATGTGGTTTCAGCAAGACGGAGCTCCGGCGTATTTTTCACGGGATGTAAGAAATTACCTTGATGATAACCCTTCGCAACCAATGGATCGGTAGAAACGGACCTACACACTGGCCTGCTAGATCGCCGGATTTAACAAAGCTTGACTTTTTTTTATGGACACATGTAAAGCAAATTGTTTATAATAATCCGCCGACAACTGCCATTAATATGCAGCAAAGAATTAGAGACGTGTTTGGTGGTATACCACCTGAAATGTTAAGAGAAGTAAATCGATGTTTTCATATTAATTTATGCACAGATCAAAATGGAAGACATTTCGAATATTTATTGAAGTTTATAATATTTGTTTAGGCATATAATATGTTTAATTGATAAAATAAACGTTCTTTTTACATTTTTACATAACAGAGTTTAGGAAATTTGCAATTATTTCGTAAACGGCTGGAGATAACCTACATGTTTGTATTAAAAAAATATTTGTTTATCAATTCTACGTTACATTAGTTAAAAATATACAGAGTGTTCGATTTAAAAAATTTGAGAAAAATGAGTTTTTAATGACTCATTTTTGAAACTCTATTTAGAACACCCTGTATAAAATTGATGAAAACTCTTCAATTCATCGTATCTTTGGACTCCTTGTCCTTATTTCTGTACAATGCCGTGATTACCAAAAATGTTTTCAGATTTTTTTTTGGTTTTTCTTCAGAGGTGCTAAATTTTTTTATCTTAGTTTTTAATTTATTGCTCCTAAACTACCAAAGCAAATCGCATGAAATTATAGATATTTATAAAGGATAATAATACAAACCAAATTATGCAAGAAAATACAGGGTGTCCTATTTAAAAAAAATTAACAATTTGTTACCACACTTTTTTGGGCAACCCTGTATATGCAAAAATATTTTCCTGAAATACACTCTATGATACAGTATAAGCCCGCATATGAATGGAATTTCTAACTTAATTCGTTTAGGAGCTATGGAAGCCTGACGCACTTTTGCAGGACCCCGTATATTCTTAACATACTAGATAGCATGGGTTTACAGCAGATTGTTGATTTTTTTACTAGAGTGGCACCAACGAACTCCTCTTTATTAGATTTAATTTTGGTAAATGAAAATATTTGTTTTGAAAACTGTTCTTCTGTCGCAATGCCCAACATTTCCGATCATCTTTTAGTAAGTGTGGAGTTAGACTTGGATATTGGTATTAATGACTCGCCTGTACAGAGACCTTACAGAAACTATAATGTTATAAACACTGATCTTTTATATAATCATTTACAAGCCATACCTTGGAGAAATATTTATCATTACCAAGACATAGATGAAAAAGTAAACTTTTTTAACAGTAATCTTCAAACTCTTCTGGATATACATGCTCCCTTGAAAATTTCTGTGTTTAGGAAGAAAGGTAAGCCCTGGATAACGGACACTATAAAAGTTTTAATTGGCTATCGTAATAAGTGTCGCAATAAATACAAAAAGACCAAAAATCCAGTCCATTTAAGCGACTATAAAAGAGTTAAGAATTTTACAAGTAAATGTATAGAAAAGGAAAAGAAGGTTTTTTTAAGACACAATACAAATTCTTATAACAGCAAGGAAGCTTGGAGAACGTTAAAAGAACTAAATATTTACAACAAAACTAAAAAACCTGATATCCCAGTTCATTTAGCTGATATCAATTTAATTAACGACTTTTTTCTTAATTCCATACCTAATCTAACACCAAGCGATAAAGTTTTAGAGTACTATCGGGGCTTGAAGGAAAACCTTGAATCGATGTTAAAGTTTGAACTGGCTAGTGAAGTTGATGTGGGTAAACTATTACTTTCGATCAGGACTGGGGCGGTGGGAGCGGATGGTCTCAATATTAAATTTATTTTACTGTGTTGTCCTTTTTTACTTCAATATATAACCCACATTATAAATTTTTGTATTTCTAATTCCGTTTTCCCTTCTCAATGGAAGGTGGCGCACATTGTTCCCCTTCCTAAAACCGGTTCTATTGACGCTTTAAAAGATTTAAGACCAATTAGTATCTTGCCAGTACTTTCAAAGATTTTGGAACGCATTGTGAAAATACAGCTTGTCAACCATCTTAATTTAAATAATATTCTTCCAGAAACGCAGTCAGGTTTTAGAAGGGGGCATAGTTGTGCATCTGCCCTCATTAATGTTACTGATAATATATTTCGTGCCACCGACCAAGGAAAACTTACAGTCTTGGTGCTTCTCGATTATTCAAAAGCTTTTGACACTTTAGATCATTTTACATTAAAACTTATTTTAAAACATATTGAGCTTGACGACAGTGCAGTTGCTTTTTTTAATAATTATTTAAAAAATAGAATACAACATGTTGTACTTAATGAAAAAATTTCTAAACCTTTAATGCTTCAATGTGGTGTCCCGCAAGGTTCTATTTTGGGACCAGTTTTATTTACCATATACACCGCCTTTTTTTCAAAGTTTTTAACCGGTTCTTTTGCTCAAATGTATGCTGATGACACTCAGCTGCTTTTTTCTTTCTCGCCGACAAATATTGACTATGGTTGCCAGGTTCTAAATAGAGACCTAGAAATAATGTACAATATTTCCATGGAACACTGTTTATCTTTAAATCCTAATAAGTGTAACGCTATACTATTTGGAAGACCTATCGACAGGGTTCGATATGCTGACCGGGTTGGGATTTCTATAAATAATATACCTGTGTCCTTTGTGACTGTAGCGAGGAATTTAGGAGTTTGGATGGACTCATCTTTGAGATTTACAAGGCACATTTCGGAATGTATTAAAAAATCTATTTGTAAGCTTAAATTATTATATAGTTCCAGAAAATTACTCAATATGAAACTTAAAAAAAAATTATGTGAATCTCTGATTTTATCAAACTTCAACTTTTGTAGCACAGTTTATGGTCCATGTCTTACGGCTCTGGATTCCCAAAGAATACAAAAAATTCAAAACTACTGCTTAAGATTCATGTATGGCATTGGGAAATATGAACACATAACCCATAAATTAAAAGACGCCGGATGGCTTTCAATGAAAAAAACTAGATATGTTCATTGTGCAACTTTTTATCACAAAATTATTATATCAAAAATACCATCATATCTGCATAAAAAGCTGTCATTTAGATCTGATGTGCATACATTGAATTTGCGATTTAGGGGTCTCCTTACACCTCCTCTGCATAAAACAACATATTTCGAAAGATCATTTACCTATAACGTTCCGGCAATTTATAATGATATCCCGAATAGTAAAAAAGGCTTATCCCCATTTATATTTAAAAAGACTTTGAAAAGTGTATTACTTGCAGAATAGTTTTCCTTTTGGTTTTGATTGGTATGGATTATTATTACTATGTACTTTTGGTATTTCCCTTTACTATTTTTTTATTATTTATATATCCCCGTTTAAATAAGTTTTTTAGGTGTAGGTACCTATTATAGATTTAATTTGTTTTTTTTGTATCAAACTACTTACCATTTTTCATATTGGATTGCATTTTGCATTTTTTTTTCCCTCTTTCTTCTTAATTCGTTTTGAGCATTTAAATAAGTAAGTGCTGTTTAGGTTATTTACGGTTAAGTGTAAAACCAACCTCTACCCCTAGCGGTAAGGGATGAACTTCGCCCGTTTAGAACAGTAACTTCTTTACTTTATATGTATTGTAAATTGTAATTTATGCTGTTTTAAATAAAGATTATTATTATTATTATTATTATTATATAGCATGTCAATACAATAAATTTATAGGCTAGATGAAACAATAATTATTATTTTCTGGGATATATTAACTTTTAATTTTAATCATAATCTAATAGTTTTGGTTCAAGGGCCGAGTGCACTGATATACTGTGAGCAGGGGCATGATTTTAGTTTAAATATTTATATAATGTTGTTGGACAGTTGGGCTATTGCTCGGGTATATCAGTGCAGGTGCCCAGCCAGGTTAAGTGTAAAAACAACCTTTACGTCAGTAGATGGATGAACTTCGCCATTTCAGAAGATGCACAATATTGATTTTGTTTGTACCTTTAGCAACTTTGTACCTTCTGAATAAAGAACTTATTTATTTATTTATCGCACTCCTGAATCAAATTCAAGTAGAAAAGTTCATTTAAACTGACTGACTTGCTTAAATTTTTTTATTGTTTTCGGGTTAAAAAGCCAAAAATACAATTTGGTTGGCCTTCGGCTCATGCGCGCAAACTTCCCAATCGTGAAAATAAGTACTACTTTATGCTATTGTTACATAAAATACTATTACTTACAGTTATTGCACGAGAAATGTAGAACAATATGAATTGATTGCCATTTAGCAACTTCTTTAAACCAATTAACGACAGGTAATAAATAATATAATTAGTCAAACATAACATCCTGCTAAGTCCGTGGTTACGATTAGCGGGTCAATTGTTATTATGTCACTACATGTGTTAGGTATTAATGCCTTTCTATTATCCATAATATGTGTTTCTGAAAGAAATGGTATTTATTTATTTACCTACTTGCAACTATCTCGAAACATTTTCCACGCTATTTAGTTTTATATGTAAACAGATTAAGCAGTATAGTTTAGTAGTTCGGAGTAGTATTATGGTAAAAATCATATTATTGAGGCGGGTTTCCTGATTAATTAAATATGCGTACTTATGTAGTTTAATATCGCACCAAACGGATAGCAGGTATGTTAAAAGATGCGTAGTATAAGTCTAAGTAGGTACCAGGTACATACAGTGCATTTTTTTAAATCCGGTTCATATGATTCCACAAGAGACTCAGGATTAATGAAAGTTAAGCTTTGCACCAAAAACTCAAAGAAACTCAAAAAAACATATTAAGTTCGGCGCCCTTTCCCCTATCGGAAGTTGGGTTAGATCAGTGGTTTCCAATCTTATTTTGCCCACCGCCCACTTTGAAAATAATTTTTTTTCTACAGTTTCTCAATTTTTTTTTATTTACCATCAATCGTGCATCTATTACAACTATTTTTTTAAACGTGCATTATACACAGTGGCAAAAAAGTAGCGCATAATGCCTGTAACTGTTGAATTACCTCGTATACAAGCAAGTGATATTTATAAAAGTAATAAGTTATTCCCCACATTTCTACCTGCATGAATTTTCTCTGTCATTTCTGGTTTGGTTGCCATAGAGACCAACTTACTTTTTTAAATGGAACACCCTCCATATGATTGCATATTTGGATTCTATTGGAAAAACTTTGAATTTTTTGTATTTCAAATTTTTATTTGTTTAAAATTGTAACAAGCTTTATAATAATAAAATAAATAACCCAGAAAATTGAACAACTTAACATCGGAATAATAAACAAGTGAAACCTTTTCAGTGGATCAGGTGTTCAAAATGACCACCATTTTCTGTTAAGTAGAGCACCAGTCGATCCCGGAACCCGTCTACAACGTTTGAAAGGAAGTCCTCTGGAATGACCCGAATTTCAGCAATAATTCTGACTTTTAAAGATTCTAAGTCATTGGGACGGTTAACGGAGACTTTGTTCTTTAAGTGTCCCCACAAAAAGAAGTCGAGGGGGGTTAAGTCCGGGGATCGCGCCGGCTAGTCAATAGCACCTCTTCTGCCTATCCAACGTCCTGGAATGTATTGTCTAACATTTTCCGCATAATGCGCAGGTATTCCATCTTGCTGGAACCATACCTGTTCGTTTATGCCATTATTTACACCCGGTAAAACTATTCTGCAAGAAGGAATTATGTGATTCCTGACGAGGTTCATATATTTTTCGCCATTCAAATTACCATCTATGAAAAAAGGTCCCACAATATCTCTACCAGCTATGCCGGCCCAAGCATTAACTTTTTCGGGCCTCTGAGTATGACCTTCCTGAAACCAGTGAGTATTCTCAGTAGACCAATAACGATAATTGTGTCTATTAACAATGAGAGAATCCGAGAAAATTATATTTGTTGCGAAGTTATTAGCATTATTGCATCTTTCCATCATCAGCTCTTTCTTCTATTGCGGTGTTCCACAGGGGTCTGTACTGGGGCCGCTACTCTTCCTCATTTATATTAATGATTTGGCACGTGTTAGAATATCGGGAAAATTTACCCTTTTTGCTGACGATACTTACATCGTGTGGAGCAATGTATCGGTGATTCATCTGAGAGAGCGGATGGCTGTAGATCTGGTGGAGTGAATTTCGTCAATTCGTCCTTGCACAAAAGTATTGCTTAAAGGAATTTTTCGGATAATATATCTGGTATATGGAGCACTGTAGTTATTACTTTTTTTACTTAGGGCCGTTCCTAGGGTAGCTGCCGCCCGTGTGCGAGAATAACTTTGCCCCCCCCCTCATACCGTATGGATTAATATAAATTTCTCTGAAATATTGATGCCTAAAATGAAACAACGAATTTCAGAATACGAATATAATAAATTCAGTTTATTTCGTAATTTTACAACCTAACATAATAAGTATTAATTTATTGATATAATAACCAAATGAATACGTTATGTTAAATACATATCTATTAATACATACAGGGTGTTACAAATTCGACATACGAGCATTGGAATATCGAAAACCATAGGAGTTAAAGAAACGGTTAAATGGGAGCAAAGTTGTGCAATTCGGTGCTGATTAAAATGCCGCTTTAAAAGTTTTAAAATTCTGAATACCTCCGATATTATTCGAAAAAAACGAAATTTTGCAAAATGGTTTTTATTTTTTCCTGACCTCATTTGAATAGCTATTTAAAAATAATAGACACTTTGTCATTGCAACGTTTTCTCCTCAACAACATGACGTTATTAAACTAAAGATCCGACGTTTCGTCTCCGAGCGGCCAACATCAACTTTATTTTTTCAAATACGGACCTGGATTTTTAAAGCCTCCTACTCTCAAAAAATGTAATGGCAGTATTACTTTCTCCTAATAATGAATTGCCTTTGCTTACTCTTTTTTAATTTATATTTTACATTTGTCAGTCCGGTCCTGGCAAGTATCCGGATATTTAAAACTTTTAACGATATTAATCAGCACCGAATTGCACAACTTTGCCCCCATTTAACCGTTTCTCTAACTCCTATGATTTCCGAGATTCCAATGCTCGTATGTTGAATTTGTAACACCCTGTATACTAAACTTAATAAGTCAGTCAAAAAGCTTAAATAATTTTTGCTTTCTTGCCTTTTTTAATGCAAACTCTTGGAATTATTTCCCCGTTACTTATTTTTTTTTTATAAAAAATAGAGGAGAAACTTCTGCTATCTTTATTTAAAGGAAGGTTTACTCCCGCTTCCGTAAGTTGGGTAGAGCCTAACTCTACTAAAGTACGATAGTACGGAAGGTCAACAGCTAGCATCTTTATAAACATCATCTTTATAAGAAACACGAAGAATATCTTCAGAACTTACTTCTTCCAGCCAACCCTGATCTTCTGAGGCGTCTTTGGTCACGGCTTCACTGGTTTCAGGACTTGGTTCTGCAATTAAAACATCTTCCTTGGGGTTTGTGATTTCGGTCTCCGTCACATTTGTATCTCGGGAACTTGATGGCGCCTCATGCGATCTTGCTGGGATTAAAAATGTTTTTAGTGAACTTACTCATTCTTCCTTTTCAAGTTTTCTTTTTCTGTATTGGGCCCCAGAAAGCTTTGTTCGATTATCAGACATCTGTAAAAAATTAGGTATTTATGATATAACAATGCGTCGACATTATAAAGTCTGTGCGTTTTAAGAAGTCCGCTAAGCCATAAAACCTCTTGAGCATTATGTCGGTGGCTCTCAAACAATAAATTATATTGAAGGTAATTTTGGATGTTGATGAATTACATTTTCTAAATAAAATAATTTAAAGTAAATAAAAAATTAGTTTAGGTAAAGAAAAATAATAATTTTTTAGCTTTTGTAGTATTCAGACAAATTAGTTTTACGAATTCTTTTTTATAAAGTTTTGGTTCTAAAAAGAACCGATTTTGTAGTCTTGCGACAGAACGTACCTACTTGTAGATAGGTACTACTAAAAGTAGTCTTCCTCTGCATTTGAAATTTCACCCATGCTTTCAGACTCATCAGAATCAACATCATCGTCATCATCATCATCATTCGTAATAATTAACGGTCTTACTTCGTCTATAACCTGTTCTGTCTCATAAGATTCAAAAATAATTTTTTCTGTGTGTTCAATGCATTTCCGCCATTCTTCTTTGCCCGCTTGGCTAAGCGCCTCGTCCCATAACTTTATAACGCTAGGCTTACCGATATTTTTACAGGCATGTTTGTCATAATAGTTCTTGCTAATACCCCATACCAATTCAATTGCGTTGTAATGACAATGGTAGGGCGGCAATCTCAAAACTTGATGTCCATATTTGAGGGCTAATTCGTCAACAACATACTTTTTTTTAAATGACTGCTCTTTACACTTGCTTAAAAGTTCACTTTTTAAATATAAATTTTCATGGTTTATGTTTTTCTTTGACAACCACTCTTTTATTTCTTCCTTTTTCCAGCTGCTTGTAGGGAATTTCTCTTCGAGTCTCGTATGGTAAGAGTCATTGTCTAAAACAATTAAGGAAGGTTTTTCTAAACTTTTTAAAAGTTTTTCCTCGAACCAATGCTTAAAAATTTCAGCATCCATATTGCCGTGATAATCATCAGTTTTTTTTGTTGATGAAAATATCAAACTGGCATTTAAAACAAAACCTTCTTCATTACCAGCATGTAATATAATATACCTTTTTCCATTACTTGCACGGGTACTTGAATAACAATGGTTTGAGTCATCCTGTCAAGACGTTTTTGTTGAAGTTCCGTTTGCAAATACCCATGTTTCGTCAAGAAAAACAACTTGTCTTGACAATTCCGATTTTTTGTTGTTTAAATAATCCCTTAAAAATTGCCATCTTTTCGAAACAACATTGGACAGCTCGCAAAGCAGTTTTCTGTTGTTCGTTTTTTTATATTTAAAACCCATATGTTTTAAGATGATGGACAAACTGTTAGTTCCAATATCGCAAAGTTTTTTCTGCTTTATCTTTTCAAGAATAGCTTTGAGGGTAACATATTCCTTGGCTTTATACATATCATAAACAATATTCCTAATAGAGAGTTTTATCCCTTGGGATAAATCCAAGGTTTTTGAATGGAGTCGAACCCTTTTATATGGTCTGTCCAAATCCTCTTTACTCTATTTTCGAAGTCTTCTCTGAAATGCCGCAAGCATCAGACGTTCGTTTTTGCACTGCCAAAACAGACTCTAACGGGCCTTTTTTTAAAGTAAAATAACGTTCCACTTGTAATACCAAACGGCGTTCACCTGGAGATAAATGCCTTCTAGGCGATGTGCCACCTTGCTGAACATTTTCCATAACTTTGCTTAATAACTGATTTTAATTCACACACAATGAGAAACAAACTAAAAGTGAAAAGCACAACTACTTATTTAAAATAAAGTAGAACATACCATCCCGCACTTCAGCAAATTTTAATTATTTCTTGGAAAATAGTAATTAATATGAAGATTTAATTATAATAATCCCAAAATAATGTCATTATCGAAAAAGTATATACCTGACAAAATCTTTAACATATTTACCCATCCCGCACTTGAGCAAATTTTAATTGGTTCTTGGAAAATAGCGATTATTATATAGATTTAACTATAATAATAGCAAAATAATTTAATTATCTATTTAATTATTATTTATGCTCAACGCGTAATTCTAAGATTATTTTGTTTAATAGTAATAGAATACAGTAAACCAGTGGGATGTTCGGTGTGATCAAGTATAGCGAAGGTGCGAAGATATTGTAACTTAACCGACTTACTGTTTTAAAAGCGATAACATCCCTTGGTGATTTAATCCGATATCGGACTTCTTAAAACGCACAGACTTTACATACTTTTCGTAAAGCACTTATGAATAAGGCGCAATGTAAGTTAAGCTGTTTGTCAATAAAAATTGACTTTTGCAAAGAAACGTTCCAAATCGATTTTATTTAAATTTTGTTCATATTTTAAAAACAATTCCTCTTACGTTTCCTTTAATAAAAATAATCGTATTTTCCCGATTGCAGTTCAAAAATCCAAGTTTACACTTGTTCCTGTAGTTTTATATTTTACATTTGCAAAATTAAAACACTTAAAATATAACTAAGTAATGAATCCTTGTTTTTTTTTTTGCAAAACAAGTATCAAAACATCATAAATATATTATTTTCATTTTTGACCGCGCAAAAGAAAAAAATATCATCAAGTTGACTTAACTGTGAAATATTTTTATTGGCCAGCTAGGAATCAGAAAATCGAGCACAAATATTTGAAACCAGAAGCTTTGTTTTCAGTTGTTGAGATTGACACGTTCAATATTAATACAGTGCAAATTATTCCGGTGCGTGTATTTATAGGTTCAGGGCATAAATGAGTATTTTCCTGCAACCTGACAAAAAGCGCCCGCTTCGACGCGATGCCGGCGATGCGACGCGATTTTATGGGACGGTGGGTTAAAACGTGTTAAAACAAAAACGAACAATGTGTCGCCCAACTGGTTGCGACGTGGAGTAGCGTTCTTAAAACCAACATTGTTTTGTTTATTTCCAGTTATACTTGTAAAATGCATTTTTAACACTAAGTAGTTACCTAGTGTAATGATAATATTTTTATATTGATTATTTTACTAATAAATTCCGGGGTTTAGCAGTCAATAATGAGATATTGTAGTTGGCTGAACTTTTACTCTTTTACTTCGTACTTTTCTTTCATGTCTTGAAAATAGGTCACATCTTTGTCTCTCTTATCCGAATGTATTTTATTAAAATGATCTTGAAGCGTAGAAAGCTTCATCGCTTCATTTGAAAATGTTCTTTGACATATATAAGGCATATTGGCGATGATGGATTTGTGAGATTTTCGATAAATCCATATTGAATGTATTCCGCACTATTCTGCCGTCTCTTCTTTTTTGCTTACGACATGGTGTTGACTTCAGAGATACGTGAGTAAAATATTAACTTTTAAAAACCTGCTATCAATTGCGCACGATAATATTAATGAAAATAAAATGAGCAATCACTGCCTTAATATAGGTTGGAATAATGTAACACTTATCGACAGGAATAGGATAAACAGGACTGAGGACTCAGTCCTGTCGACGTGTGCATGCACGCTTGCTGCCTCTCGAATGCCCCCGAATGTGTGTCTAAATTTGTAAGCAATAAGCAAGTTAGAACAAGCACAAATATGCCTGTCAATTCTTGCAGGATTGGAAAAATCGCGATATATGACATAAACTTGTTGGAACTTAATTTTTACAAAAATATTTTTTGCTCAATTATTCAATTAACATCACCTGTGTGTATGTACGTATACTCCGGTACTAAAATAATTGGCAGTGACTTATTTTTACCGGGGTGTGCAAGACGTAAGGGGAACGCCAATTCCAGAGGCGTGTCATTTTAAACAATAATAATTCAAAAAATATATGAATTTTTTGTTTATTATTATAACATTATAATTTAAACTGAAAAATAAATTAAGCTTTTGCATTTGGTGGTCTAATGAAGTAATTAGAGAAACTAAATTACGCAGGTATAAAATCCAAAAAAGAATAATAAAGCAACGGTATATGTTATTTTCATAATGATTTCATTATACTACATAATAATAGAAACATATAATAGTGGATTAAGGGCAAAACCTAAACCTAAATTATAAATGTTTATAAATTTTCTAACTATTTTTACCTAATGAACACTAATTCATAATAATTTGACAAATTAAATTCCACGCCGACATTAAAAAGTGTTATAATGACAATACGTTACAATAATAAATTCATTATTACCATTACAGCGCTTATTCACTATCTGACGATGAAAACATTACATCACTGTCGCTACTGCTGTCATCTGCAGGATTTATAATAATAGGTTCTACCATGACTTCAACGCGTACATCCTCCCACGCTTTTTCTTTTACGCCCTCGATATGTAATACGCACTTATGCCAATCTGCTGCTTGTACATTCGCTATTGCCGTTTTTAACAGTTCTTTAACATCTTTTAATTTGAAAGTTTTATTTTCACGCGCCACTTCGCCTTTCATCTGTGCCCATATAGGCTCGATTGGATTTAGTTCACAATCGTAAAGCGTAAGGCGGTAAATCTAATATTGTAACACCTCGTTCACGAGCCATTTCATCCACTACATATTTCGTATATTATTTTTTGTGAAATTTTGCAAGATCGAGCAACTGCACTTTTAGCATTTTTTCACCAAATGTAATATTTTTTTCTTTGAGCCAGTCAACAATCTTTCCTTTTCACCACGCAGAAGTTGGCAAAGCTTCCACCCGACGACGGCTGTGGTATGGCGCATTATCCATCACGATTACCGACCCACGTTCAATACGCGGTGGGGTGGATTTAAACCAATCTTCAAACACTCCCGAGTTCATATCCTCATGATAATCACCGGTTTTACGAGATTCAAATACGTTTAACCCACCTTCAAGAAAACCAGAATCACTCCCGATGTGGGTTATAATTAACCGACGACCTTTTTCTGAAGGAGCTTTCAATCCAGTGGACAGTCCATTGATAAAGGCGTTACGTGCATCTTTAATATTGAGATCTTGCCAAATGTAATTCACAGTATGTCCTTCATTTAACCATGTCTCTTCCGTAAAGTACCTATATTCTTTTCCCTGCTCAGCGATATTGTTGTATGTCTTCTAGATACTTTTCACGCCACATTACGATTTCTTTCTTTTCCACCAAAAGACTTTTGCGACTTCGTTTTAAGAATCGAAAATTCAATTCTCGTAGTGTACGCATTAGAACAATTCGTGAAATTTTTTGCATATTTTCATCCCTTTCAATTTCGGCAGAATTTTTTTTTTAATTCGAAAGTTCATTTCGAAAAAAAAATGCATGCACTTTCATTCATTTACATTTTTTACCATTGTACGCTCCCCAGGTTTTAAATGACGTCGTTTTGTAACTTCTTGGTTACTATCACTTAAAGAACTCGCCTGCATTATAATATTTGCTGTTTTGAATAACCACCAAAATAACACCAAAATAATAAAACTGAATTGCTAATATCCTCTTGATTGAAACTTGTCTACGACACTGAACGTTGGTTAGAGGCGATAAGAAAGCGTGCGAGCGCCTTTAGACATGGGTTTTCCTACGGTTTTCCTACCTGCGTGGCCAAATTAAGTAAAAGAGGTACCGTAGGGTGGAAAGTCCTTTAATAACATGCCGATTTCGGTAAATTTTATGGAAATTTCAGTAAAATGTATTAAAACTTGGCAACGTGTAATGACCTATTTAGGCACAATCTTCCCAAGCGGTTTGGATTGCTTTTATTTAACTTAAAAGTGGGCGAATTAATGTTAATTATTTTCGCCGCACACCGTTAATGGGTATATGAACAGTTTTGCCAATTATTTTGAGACCGTAGTATAGGTATGAATGTAATGGAATCTTTGAATTCACTTTTCATTCACTTTCCAACGATTGAAATATTTAAAATTTCGCACACGTGATAAGAATCAATGACAATACAATAAGAAAAAATATTAACCTCTATGACAGTTTACTACGTAGTTAGCGTGTTTTTTAGTCATTTTTTTAAATCTTCCCTCGCCCCCCTAGGCCGCTTTAACCCCCTGAAAGCCTCCAGCGCCCACTTTAAGAAAGACTAATGTAATCAGTGTAATTAGTCTTATTAGTTATCATTGTAAATCACACTAGTTTTTATTTTGTGCACAATTCCATTAAATGTGTACACTTTTGTAATTTTGTTTTACAAATCCACATGTTTAGGTTAATAATAATAGTAGATCATTGATATTAACCATCCATTCTTAAAAAAACTACCCTATTAGCTAAACATGGTGAAAGGGCTAATGTGCGCGAAAAATGAAAATAGAGTTCCACCAAGTAGTGGCGGAATCAATCCAATTAAATTAGATACTAAAATTTAAAATCTGAAAAGTAAATTACAAATTTAAATATCAGGTTTGCGGATCCCGATAGCTGGTGTGGGATCCCTCAAACCAAGGGCGTATTTAGAAAGGTTTGTTAGGGGTGGTAAATAAATTAATGAGCAGAGGTGAAAAGGCTGCCGCAGGCAAAATTTTGTATGAACCACGTCCTATTTTTCACAAATTTGGTTAATAACTTTTAGTAAATTCTACGTATCAATAAACGCCCTTAACAATTAATTTTTGGAAGAAGTGATTTTCCTTGTATTATGATTTTTTAATTTATGAGAACCTGGGGGGGGGATAATTACCCTTATTATCTCTCCCCATAAATACGCCCTTACCCTAAACCATAAAGTAATGCCACCAGATCTCTCAGGTTTGCGGGATTCCATTTTGCAGGATTGCAATGTCCTATATACCGGGTGTTGCATGACTTAGTTGAACATAGGAAATTCCATGTAAATTTTGAGGTTAGTTATATAAATATTGGTTCACCTGTACATTTTAGAGAAAAATTGAATTGTAATTTCTTGAAAAGGCCGATATAATAAACACATGTGCCAAGTTTGGATAAATTTTAATAAGCCAATCCTAACTTATTCAATTAAATGTGATGGCAAAATTTCAAAATTTTTATTGTTTATGATTTATGTATTATGATTAAGTGGCATTATACAGGAAACAGTTTAAGAGCACTGTCTGAAATGTTTTCAGTTCAATTCCCTGATAAGCCTATCCCGTCCAATTCATTAATTAAACTTATCATTAGTAAATTTGAGTGCAGGGCACTGTATAAATAACTATAAATACTCAACTCGGAATCTCAATAGAGCTGAAGAAAGGGATAATAGAGATCTTGATACTTTACTGCACGTGGAGGAAAATAAAATTATTAGCACGAGGATTCTTGGACAAGCCGTAGAAACACATCAAACCACAGTGTTGCGCACTTTATTTAAAAAAACATAAACATTTTCCTTACAAGCATGAGAAACATCAAGAGCTACGGCAAGGTGATGAGGAACGGAGAATGGTATCCTATTTGGAGGTAATGGAACGAGCAAATAATAATAGGGATTTTTTGGAAATTTTGTTTCACCGATGAATGTACAATAATGTACATTAACCCTCAGCAACGAACCAAATGTTTACAATTTCCGGTATTGGAGCCAATAAGATGAATATCGTCTTATTCATACTCGGACGCAATATCCACAAAAAATAAATGTTTGGGCGGCAATTGTAGGACATCACATTATTGGACCATTTCTTTATGGAAGGCAACCTTACAGCAGAAACCTATTTGGACTTACTACAAAATCGAATTAAACCCGCACTAGAAGAAGTTGTACGCGAAAATCAGGAGATCTGGTATTAAATGGATGGTTGTCCTGCCCATAATTCTCTCTTGGTTAAGGAATACTTGCAAAATATTTTTAACGGAAATATTATTGGCCCACGGCATCTAATCCTTTGACCAGCCAGGTCTCCTGACCTTTCGCCAAACGACTTCTTTCTGCGGGGTCACCTAAAAAATTTTGTTTATAAAGATGTAAAATTTGAAAATCTAGACCAGCTAAAAAACTGTATTTCGTTAGAATGGGACAGAATTTCTCAATGTCAATGTTAGAAATAAATTTTATTTCATACTGTATTGTAAAACACACCTTTACATATTTGAATTTAGTTCAGAAAATAAGGTTTTACAGCAATAAGTCCGGTAAAATTTTTTTACCGGACTAGTCTTGTAAAAATTCTTTACCGGACTGAAATTTGTAAGTTTTAGATTAATCAATGTCAAACACACAATGTTTCCACCAGTAAATATAAGCACTTTTCAAATATACGACGCAGAATAAAACTTCATTATAATTTCAAAACATAATTATAATTTTCAACAGAACAGTATGAAATAAAATATTGTACGTCATTCGTCCCGCAAATCCTTTACAGTATTCGTTTCAAAATTCCAGACTCGGCTCCTTCGTCGCCTCGTCTCGAAACATTTCACTCATACTGTAAAAGTTGATTTACCGGACTTATAACGTAAATATCTATTATGATCGGTTAGGATATTGTTTAGCTGTTAATGGAGGGTTGTTTGAACATTTAATTAATTAATGTTGTTGCGAAAATCTGTAGTCTCAGGCAATTAAAGGCTTAGTAAGGAAAACAAAATGGTGTCTTTTATTTTGGATGTGTGATTGCCGGATTGGTGTTTGTTTTTTTAATGTGAAATGATCTTTATTCGTTATGTCCAGCTTTACGTCAATTTTTGACAATAGCGTCATATAAATTATTTGCTGGTTTTGAACAGAAACAAAGTTTTAAATTTCCACAATTTTAATTTAAAAAAAAAGCCGGAACATGTTTCGGCACAGGGTGCCTTCTTCGGACGGACTAAATATAAATGTGTCAAAAATATTAATTTAAATATTCTAGGTAGGTACAAGGTGTAATAAACAATATTAATGGTATGGGATTAACAAACTATAATTAGGTACAACAAATGGGCAAATCCTACTTATGCTATACAATTTGAATAATAGGAATGGTAGAGATGTAATATTTTTATGTAATTAGGTATATAAATTCAAAAATGGGGAGTAATTTGTGTCTAGTTGTTCGTTCAATAATAAACCCGACCTTTTTTTTTGTTAATCTTTAAACTTTCCAAATAATTTAGTTTCTTAGATTTGTTTTCTATGTGTAAAATTTTAAAATCTTTCTAAAATTGGTGTTTTTCTGAATTCAAATGTAATGCATAATGTGAAAGGTTGTTATTTTTTATAAAACTAGATTCATGTTCTTTAATTCTTGTTATGAAAGCTCTTCCTTTTTGTCCATTATATACTTTCGGACAAGAACCACAATTTAGCACGTATACCCCTGATTTGGTTAATGTATTCGATTTACTTTTGTTGTTTTTAATAAGTTTACCTAGGTTATTATTGGTTCTAAAAGCAGTCTTTATCTTATTTTTGGAGAGAGTTTTAGATTATCTAAAAATAAGATAAAGACTGCTTTTAGAACCAATAATAACCTAGGTAAACTCATTAAAAACAACAAAAGTAAATCGAATAAATTAACCCAATCAGGGGTATACGTGCTAAATTGTGGTTCTTGTCCGAAAGTATATATTGGACAAACAGGAAGAGCTTTCAAAACAAGAATTAAAGAACATGAATCTAGTTTTATAAAAAATAACAACCTTTCACATTATGCATTACATTTGAATTCAGAAAAACACCAATTTTCCAAAGATTTTAAAATTTTACACATAGAAAACAAATCTAAGAAACTAAATTATTTGGAAAGTTTAGAGATTACAAAATGTAAAGGTCGGGTTTATTATTGAACGAACAACTAGACACAAATTACTCCCCATTATTGAATTTATATACCTAATTACATAAAAATATTACATCTCTACCATTCCTATTATTCAAATTGTATAGCATAAGTAGGATTTGCCCATTTGTTGTATCTAATTATAGTTTGTTAATCCCATACCATTAATATTGTTTTTCCACTACTAACCTATAACATCGCCATTATTGACCGATTATTAACGTTAGAAATCGTTTTTCTCTACCTTATAAGTTATTATTGACCATGGTCAATAATAAGGCATTGAAATCCATTATTGACCGATCTTCAAGAATCTATTTGAACGCAGGTAATTTGATTTTTTGATTCTACAACATGAATTCGTAAACATGAATAACCTGAAAGGTGATTTATTGTGGTTGAGCAACCAGATAATTATCAATACATATTAGATTATTAGAGATGCTTGATATTGTAATATATCGATACAATCAACATTTTTTCTGCTTCCATCCTTAATTCTGGAGGTGTACACATAATAATATCACTAACATTTTCTTCGCTCATTTTTTAAAAAAACGGAAAACTCGTGAAATCTGATGACATAAATGAACAAAAATTGACATTAACAAAGCCACGTGACAAAACAACAAAATATTTTGCCAATTCCAAAGCGCAGGTAACTTGATTAAAAAATATACTTATACCTACCTATAATTTTTTATAATCATTAATACTATAAAGATAAATGTCTTATAAAACTTTGTAGTAGTGGAAAAAATATTATATTAACCACGGTTTAGACAGCTTATAGCCCTCGCGTCTTAAATCCCTCGTCGCTCCGCTCCTCGTGATTTAAACTTGCCGCTCGGGCAATAATGATGGCTGTCTAAACCTTGGTTAATAATATACTATTATTATACCTTGTACCTACCTAGAGTATTTAAATTCATATTTGACACATTTATATTTAGTCCGTCCGAAGAAGGCACCGTATGCCGAAACATGTTACGGCTTTTTTAAAAAATTAAAATTGTGGAAATTTAAAACTTTGTTTCTGCTCAAAATTTATAATGGATTTCCATCAAGTATCGGCTAAATCAATCTATTTTATTATTTGCTGGTGTTTGCTGTATTACCTAAACTATGAAAATTTGTAATCTTGCCATTACATTAAATTGAATAAGTTAGGATCGACTTATTAAAATTTATTCAAACTTGGCACCTGGGTTTATTATATCAGCCTCTTCAAAAAATCATAACTCAATTTTTCTTTAAAATGTACAGGGGAGCCAGTATTTAGCCACCTCAAAATTTACATGGGATAGTAGATACGTTACTCGTTCTTAAATTACAAGGATCTCAAAAATTACGAAAACATCGGCAACACAGAAAATATTTTACTAAAGGAAAAATGTATTTAAAACCTCTGGCAAGAGGGTTTTTTGCCTTAAATTTGTATTATGATATTCTACGCAGATCATGTTGTTTTGTTTTATGTGATAAACTCTTGAACCCATACAACTGATTTTTTTTAGGCATAATAATATGGCCCTTGAACTTCGGTATTCGGTGTTTGGCCTTGGTATCGTAACCGGTTTTGTAATGTGGATATTTATTATACAGAGTGTCATAAAAAAAATCCCTTAACGGAGATACAGAGCACCATAGGGGTACCCAGCGACTTACCTATTCGGCTGTAACTTTTAAACCGACATGTATAATATTATGAAATTTAAATATTTTATGTAGGCTATAAAGACTCATAAAGCCATACTACAGTAGATGTTTTACAACGTGAGGGAAGTCAGAAGCGGACTTGCAGTCATACTCGTTGGGACAGGTGTCATTTTACCTGTACCTTTATACATTTCCTTAGCCGAGGGATGCTTCTCGTTGTACTTGAAACAACATTCTAGGATTGACTCGAATTTCGTTGGAATCTTGTTATTCTTCCTATCAGATCTTCCCTCTGGTGTGAACTGGCGTCGAATATACAAGCCTCTTTAAATTCCCCATAAAAAGAAATCCAATGGAGTTATGTCGGGCGACCTCGGTGGCCATAGAATAGGCCCACCTCGACCATCGATTACCAAAAGTATTTGATAAGTGCAGACGAACTAAATTGTTAAAATGAGGCGGCGCGGCGCACCGACGTGCATATACCACATCTGACTTGGTGCTTTGTCTGTACTGTTGCAGGCCAGATATGCAAATTATTGCAATTTATTACTCCGTCTCGGGCGAAATCGGCTTTGTACTAAATCGTTGCAAAAGCCAGTGTGCGTAGTTGCGCACAGCCCCATAGCATTAATCCTTCATAGCGCTTTGCGAGCGGTGCGTGTGCGCACGTAGTTGAGTCTTGCAGGATAATCAGCAGGATATATGGCATGTACCTTTTGGACGTGATATGGATGTAGCAGTTGTTCTCGAAGGACCTCATTAACAACCCATTTCGTCAAATGAACTTGGATCGACAGTTTTCTTACACTATTAGGGTGATTTTCAGCAATCTCATTCAGAATTTCCTCCTTCCACTGAGGGTTCCTTGCTCTTTTTGGATTAGTGAAAGATTAGCTACTTTAAGCATTTTTTTAATTTCACTTGACTTATTACCTCTTTCTCTTAAGCTATGATTAACCCTTTCATAAGTCCTTCAGAGCGATAAACGTCAATTTGGAAATGTATCAGAATAAATTCTTCTTGCCTCCACATAATCGCCGAGCTTTTTTCCAAAACTTGGGTGCATGTCAGCATATTCACTCTAGGAATAATCCTCCATTGCTGAAGTCTTATGTACTCAATTAATCAGACAATTTAGAAAATTATTGTTAATAACACATTGTTAATGAAACAGAAACGACCGGTGTTTCATTGTAGTATTTTGATTTATTAGTTCACTATAATTTTGTCAATGTACTTAGTTATTGTCTGTATCTGTAAGTCATTATGTAAAGTATAAGTCATCGTATAGCGGGGCGCCCCCCCCCCCCCCCCCATTCCCTCATGATTTTTAAACATTTATTCTGAAACCTTCAAATTTGGAAAAAGTTTGTCTTCTGTATGGTACTCCAGATGGTGATACCATAAAGAGTACATGCCGAACGATAGTCTTGGAGAGTAAAGTTTTTGTGCTTTTGGAAAATGCCTGGGAGTGCTCGAGGCTGGCACAGGAAAGAGCTGAGCAATAGTTTGTGGCAAACAAACTTTTCTTAAATCAGGATAAAACCAGAGATGTCCCAGAGGTCTGTAGAGCTGACCCAGTGAGATTTTTGGGTGTTTATCTGGACAGGGGGCTGCGCTGGGATGCTCATGTTGCACATGTGTGCAAATTACTAAGCAAAAACATATATATGCTTAGAAACCTGGGTGAATGTGTGTCAAGGTGTGTGTTAAAGGATGCATATTTTGCTACTCTCCATTCACACATTAACTATGCTATAGTGGTTTGGAGACATAGTAGTGGAGCTGCATTGGTGTTTGCTTAGCAAAGGAGGGCTCTTCGGGTGGTTTGTGGTCTGGGGTACAGAGAGAATTGTCGCCAGGCTTTTATTCGTAGTGAAATACTGACACTACTGTCTCTATTTATCTTAGAAACTCTACTCTATGTCAGATCGCACATTGATCATTATACCACTCATAGTTCTCTACATGACCATGATACTCGTCATAACTCATATCTTGTGCCAAACTATTGGCGACTTAAAAGGTGTCAAGATGGCTCTGGGTTCTTTGGTATTTACTTCTACAATAAACTCTCATACCATCAGAGAAATCTACCTATTGGAGATTTAAAAGAAAGGCTCAAGGCATTTCTCATCAGCAAAGCATTCTACTCTGTGCAAGAATTTGTTATTTTATCTGCATTTTATTTGTATTATGTCTAGATATTTTAATTTCTTGAACAATTTATTTCTATTAGCTTGTTTTACTCTGTATACTCCTCAACTGATATTACCTGTAATTTATTAGTTCCGAGTATAGTTCAATATAGATAGGGATATGGAAAGAAGCTTCATATTTTTTTAATTATTGACGTATGTAAATACTGTATCTATTTGTATGGTAACATGAATAAATAAGTTTTAAGTTTGAACTTTCTATGCAGATTCAAGGTACTTTTGCTGTTTATCAGGCCATAAATGGCACTCAGTTGACAGTTCGCTTTTTTCAAACGAGAGGGTGTGTTGTCGTTCCAGTTTAGCTGTTTATCGAAGAGCAGATCAGGTATTTATTGTTTTGACACCAGTTTATCCTAGTGTTTTTGACAAGCAATCTGGATGTAGATTGAATACTTCTGCCCTTCGAGAAATAGATGACCTGTGTTTTGGCATCGTTTAGACGAAGCATTTATCAAGCCACGCCTCGATAAGTTTTATATGACGTTGCAGTTTTGAGATTACCAACCTAGGCTCTTTTGCGGTGAAAGTAATCGCAGTATCGTCAGCAAACAGGTATAATTGTGATTAAGCGAATTTTGGAATATCGCTGGTATAGATATTGTACAGAGCCGGCACAAGAGGGGAACCTGACTCTAATGAAACTGCGAAAATCCGGTCCGACAAGAACGAGTGAATTACCTTAATTAGGTGGTTTGGCATACCTAAGTTTATTAACTTTAGTATAAGTCCGTCATGCCAGACCTTATCAAACGCTTTACTGACATCGAAAAAGACCGCTCCAGTTGTCCAACGACGGTTGAACCTGGTCAGTATATTTGAAGTCAATCTGCTTGTCTGGCGCACCGTGCAATATTCAGAACGGAAACCGAACTGTTCAAAGGGTAAAATATTGTTTTCAAATACGAAATCGTTTACACAATAGAGCATAAGCTTTTCAACAATCTCGCCCAGACATAACAGAAGACTGATGGGTCGATATCCTGAAACTAAAGTCTGGTCTTGACCTAGCTTTGGAATCAAGATAACTTTGACTTTCTTCCAAAACTGGGGGAAGCGGCTCTTTTCTAAAATAGCCTATGTTATATTTACATCGTCCATTAATACATTGTCAGGCAAATTCTGGGACAATCGAAATCCGGAGTCTAGGTTTAATGAATTTTATAACGTCTTTAACTTCTTCTATAGAAATATTGCGAATATTCTGTATTTCCGACTTTTTCCCTGGGATCTGAAGTTAGTGCATATGTTGTAGCATGTCTACTAAAAGTCATTTGCTTTTTGTCGCCTCTTGTTAAAGTTTTGTCAACTTATAAAGGCTGCCGTCTTCGATAATAAGTCCGGCGACTTTATTGTAACGATGGGCTTATTCGTTCCTTTTACTGAACTAGTTAGCGCGAACTAGTTTGCAATAGCGAACTAGTTCGACGAAATAGTTCGCGAACGAACTACTCTAGCGAAATTTGAAAAAGCAAGCCGTGTGTTTTAATTAGGTCGGTGTGCGGAATCCGGCGGTCGGCGGCAGTATCAGCCGAACGTAGAATATTGCAATATACTTGGCAGCGCACATAATGCAGGGGATTCCCAGTACAGTCACAAGTCGCAGCAGTTATTTTATTACGGCTCCGGGAGTTTTTAAATTTATTTGTTTGTTTGTTACTTTTTATTATAGAAAATAAAAATGAATCTTTGTTGTTGCAGTGATATATGAATTATGCTTAATTTTTGACCAAAGAGTTAAAAAGTTTTGTTTTTATTTTTTGCCGTGGCATTTTTTGAGATATTGTTTTTTAGCTAGTGTAAGTGGTATGCATAGCATATTATTTTTTACCAAAGATATGAACATGTCTTGGTTTTATTTTTTATGTTACAATATAATATGTGTTTATATAGTTGCGTATGCCATAATGCTAATTTTATGATCATATTTTTTACCAAAGAAATTCCTTGTTTTTTGGTTAGAATTGTTTTTTAGTAGGTACTATGCGTATGTCATAATGCTATCTGTTATTCTTGCTTTGTACCCTTTTAAAATACCTTATTTTTCTTATTTGTTTTGGTAAATATAATACGTTTATATTGTCTAGTCTAGTCCCAGTCTAAAGTCTATTTAACTCTTTACTATTAATTAAAGCAATTTGAATTAACCTAAACTAACCCATCACCCATTTCCATTTATTCATCCCCATTCATTCCGATTTTCTAATGTAGTCCTCGAAAACTTCATCAGATTGCCATGCCAAACATGTCGATGTCGCCGGGCTCAAATGTTCGCACTCATCATAGAATCGCAGTTCGCACTTCTTCCAAGCTTCCCACTATCCTCGCGACTGATCCTGATCCTCGCATCAGCCGATCGACGCCGGGTGCTGGTCGAATCTCGGATCCCTTAATAGTTCGCAGCGAACTAGTTCGTTCTAAGGTTGAGAACTAGTTCGTATAGTTCACCATAAAGAATAGTTCGTTTTAGTAGTTCGTTCGCGAACTACCCATCTCTACTTTATTGTCCCACAGAGAGGCCTCGTGAGCTCTTGAACAAGTTCAGAAGTTCTGCTAGCTTCTGCCTTTATACGTGGATCTCCAGTGCGAGACGCCCGATTTAGAATTCTATTTTTTATTCTAATTTGTTCGTTAATTTCGCGAGGTAAGATTCCGAATTTGGAGAACCTGGTTATCTTTGTAGCAGAAGCACTAGACATTGAGGTATTTATGACGTCAGTGACTTGTATAATAGCTGTATCGATATCGGTATCCACTACTATAGGTAGCAGTGATTCCTTGTTTTCCAACGTGCGCCTAAACAAGGCCCAGATAACGGATTATGGTTATTATGATATGAATCTTTATGGCCTAATTAATGATGGTTATTTATGTATTAAGGGCATTATGACGATGTTTATGCCTCCGAGGGCAACAATCTTACAAAGCCGAGGGCTTTTGGCTTGAGGGTTTGTAAGTTGCCCGAAGGTATAGACATCAAGTAATGCCCGTGGTACATACAATATTTTATGTCCTACTTCAGATAATTCCAAGTTAAATTAAAAGAAAATTGAAAATCACGAAAGGTTTTTTACCTATATAAAGGGTTTTCCAATAAGAACGATATGATTTTGAAATGATATGGTAACCATGGTAATAAAGTTATACCTGTCACCAGTTGTCAGTTATTGTCAGTAAACTATAACAATTTATTATGGCTAAATAAGCGCTTCAAGAACGTTTGGTTATTATCCAAAAATTTTATGGAAATAGACGATCTTTTGTGAACACTTATCGCGCACTTCGCGAAAACTTTGGTGTAAATAATCGTCCTTCTTTGCTTGCCATTCGTCGCATCGTTGAGAAATTTGAAAATAATTTTACTCTTCACGATGCAAAAACACCAAGAAGACATCGAAACGCAAGAACTGTTGAGAATATTGCTGCTGTAAGAGCTAGTGTTGCAGTGTATCCAAATTTATCAATTCCTCGTCGTGCTCAAGAGTTAAGGATTAAAAAAGCGACAACTTGGCGTATTTTGAAAGAAGACTTGAATTTACACCCGTATAAGATTGTTTTGACCCAAGAACTTAAGCCACTGGCCATCGTCGGCGAAGAGAAATTGCTGCTTGGAATTTAGAACAACTTGAAAGGGATCCTAATTTTGCCAAAAAAATTATCTTTTCAGATGAAGCTCATTTTTGGTTAAGTGGATACTTTAACAAGCAAAATTGCCGTTTTTGGTGTGAAAACAATCCACAACAGATTCATGAGAAGCCTTTGTATCCGCTAAAGGTAACTGTATGGTGTGGTTTATGGTATGGTGGCATCATCGGGCCATTTTTTTTTCCAAAATGAGGCAGGAGATGCTGGAGATGCAGTTACAGTGAATGGTGAACGATATCGACAGATGTTAAGAAATTTTTTGTGGCGAAATATAGATGCACTTGATTTGGAGGATATGTGGTTCCAGCAAGACGGTGCCACATGTCACACTGCTCATGAAACTATCGATATACTGCAAGAAAAGTTTGACGAAAGGATAATTTCAAGGAATGCTGATTTAAGAAGCTGTGATTTAACTCCTTTAAATTACTTCTTTTGGGGCTATTTGAAATCTAAGGTTTATGCAAACAGACCACAAACACTTGATGCATTAAGGTTGAACATTGAACCCTGCATTCGTCAGATCACGCCCGATTTATTGCATAAAGTCATCGAAAATTGGGTTCGTCGAATTCGCTCATGTACACGAAGTCGCGGAGGACATTTAAACGATGTGTTATTCAAAACATAAATGTTATCAACTATACTTTAAGATAATATAAAAAGTTTTATTGTATCTGAAATAGTTTTAATTTTATTTCATTTTGAAATCATATCGTTCTTATTGGAAAACCCTTTAGTTGCTAAATAAACAAAAGTAATAAGTGTTCATTGTTGTGCTGTGTCAAAGTCAAAACTGAAATTCATATCAAATAATGAATTTTCCGTTGATTCCGGATAGAATTGCTGTGAATGCTGCCAAAGCTTTGGATAATCTTGTCCCAAAGAAGTCTAAAGGCGCCTATGTTAAGGAATATCAAAGGTTTGGGGATTGGATGAAAAATAATGATGTAAGAATTATCAACGAGACGGTGCTGCTCGGATATTTCCAGGAATTGGTATGCTAAAATTGCTGTTGTAAATTATATTAAAATACTATATATGTATATTGATTATAGTCTGGAACATTCAGTCCTAATTTCCTATGGACGAAATATTCAATGTTAAAGAAGACATTAATAGTTAACAAAAATATAGACATCGCAAAATATTGCAAGTTAGGCCAGTATCTAAAGCAAGCATCCAAAGGATATGAAGCGAAGAAATCGAAAAGTTTGACTCGAGAAGATGTGCTGAAATTTATCCGTGAAGCTACCGATGAAACTTTTTTGATGTACGAAGTGGCTCTGTTATTTGGTGGGTGTCGCCGCCAAGAGCTAGTTAATATGTTGGTTGAACATAATATAGAGGATAGAGGATCCGTAGTAATAGTTAATATTCCCGACACAAAGACCGATAAAAAGCGTGTCTTCACAATTATTGATGAGAAGGAGATGGGTTGTTTAAACCTACCGAAAACTTATTGGTCTTTACGCCCGACGAACTGCAACATCAATAGATTCTTTTTGGTCGTTGTTTTTTAAAGTCAGTTGGGAAGAACACCATAGGCAAGATTCCTTCCATTATTGCAAAAAACCTGGGTCTAAGCGATGCGGACAAATATACTGGTCATTGTTTGCGCAGAACCTCTGCAACTTTGTTGGCAGACGCGGGGACAAACATGACCACATTGAAAAGACATGGCGGTTGGAAAAGTTCAGCTGTAGTTGAGGGATATTTGGAAGACAGTATGTCTTCTAAAAACAATGTTTCGAAATTGATAGCTGGAGTACCATCAACGAGATCATCAACATCAAAAAACTTTCAATCATCGTCAATTTCTGTTAGTGAAAATCACGAAATAATAGAAAACTTTGACTTATCAGAAGCCGATAAATTCGTTTTCACTGGGTCTTTTCATAACTGTTCATTTAATATAAATGATAAATAAGTTTTTTCGTTAATAAAAAGTTGTAACTTTGATTTTTCCTATTTATTTCCCTTAATGTCCGAGGGCATTAGAAACTTCCTTAATGCCCTAGGGTATTATATACCATTTAAAGTGTCTGGTAACTATGGTATTATGAAGCAATAATATTCGAGTAGGACATAAAATATTAAAATGTCATTAAGTTATACATGTCGGTGCAAAGTTGGGGTAATTTAGACCTCCCCTATACAATCCCTAAGATTATGCGGAAGTATACCGGACACCCTGTATAAGATAAACTAATCGTTCTTAATTTACAAAGATTTTAAAAATTACGAAAACATCGGGTTCACAGAAAATATTTCACTAATAAAAATTTATTTAAAATCTCTGGAAAAGTTTTTTTGCTTCAAAATTGTTTTTACGCAGATCATAGTGTTTTGTTTTATATGATAAACTTTTGACCCAATTTAAGTTATTTTTTTTAGTCACAATAATATAGCCCTTGAACCTGACCGTGTTTGACCTTATCGTAACTTGGTAATGTGGATATTTAAGATATTTCACTTTTTGTTTTTTTCATTAAAATATGTTTATATAAGACCCACACGAAGAGCTTATTACATAACCCATTTTAGCCTGTTTGCGTTATGTAATATACTATATTATCGTACTGAGTGATGGAATGAACTCATTACATCACTCAGTGATGTAATGAACTTATTACATTACTCATTTTTAACCAAACCATGATTTTTTTTGTTCTGTCAGTCACTGTCACTTTTTGTGTAATGTCACTGCATAAATATGAAAGCCATTTTGAATACATAAAAAAATCATAAAAAACCAAAATTCTGGGTCTTATATAAAATGTTGTATATCACACGTACGGTAAGGCTCATTACAGCACTCGTGTGGTTACTACGACTCGGTCTACGACCTCGTCGTACCAATAGTCCCCACTCGTTACTGTAATGAAGCTCATACCGAACTAGTAATATAAATAACTGTTTCCGGTTGTTTCCATTTAAAAGTTAGCAAATTGTCGCAGTTATTAAAGAAAATACGTCCAAAGATATCAGAAAAATACTTAGATTACATATAATTATAAACGAAACACAAACAAAACCTTGGTAATTGATTGGATGGTTGTAAACTTATAAAAACTTTTATGAGTTGTGGTAACACGACACAATTACCCTTGTTTTTGAAAAGTTGAGGTTTTACGACAAGCCACTTATTGACTTGTAAAAAAATCGTTGTTACCATTCGCTGTACTTGTATTATTTAAAACGAGGATTTCCGGATGTGCGTATACAGGGTGTAACAAATTCGTCTCACTTCAGTGGGTTAAAAGAATTTCTAATATACCTATAAGATATATGCGTACTATGTATTTTGCCCTACTACAGTCACTTCGAAGCATTGTCACTAACTGGACATTGATAATTTGGTTATAAGCCCCATTATAACAATGTGCTGATAGTGTTAACAGCCAGATAACTTCCATGACAGCAACCATAGACATCGTAACTATTAGACCGAACAATAACAAATAAACGTGTTGTCATCAAAGTATTCCAGTGTTAAGTAAATCAACGTGCAAGCTGCTCCCCTCCACTTGGTTTGCCAGACTTGCGCCACAGTAAACGTAGTTTTCTGGGCTTACTCTGTTAAAAGTGTTAACTTCTATGATTAACTAGATTAACATGATGTGGGAAGTATATAACATTGCCTAAAACAACGCAGCGTTTTCGTCTGGATCAGTCTGTAAGTCTTTGAACATATAGATTAGCGTGTCTCCCGAGTTGGAAAAACATAGCATATTATTAATAATTTGAACTAAAATTTTTAAAATAATTTTTAATGATCTGGATGTTCCAAATATTGTCATCTACACAAAATTATCGGAACACCTCTAAAAATATAGAGATGAGATGACAAAGTAAACTTTAATTAAACAAAAGATGTGGTGGTTAATACGCAAAAACAATTTTAAAAATGCAAATATAATAACACTACGAAATAAGTTCACGTAAACTAAACTCTATAACTACAGTCAGGATATACACAAATGTCTTTATCTGTTTTAACAAGACCCACACACTCTTCTTGAACATATATGACAAACAGAATATAACCTCATCTCCATTTGACAGTCCTTCTTGTATAGAAAACAGAACCAGGACTCAACCACATGTGACGAATTTGCTGAAGCAACTTTCTTAGATTTATCCACATGTGACGAATTTGTTTGAGCAACTTTCTTATATTTTGCTGGTACGGTTTTTAACTGAGAAGAAAATAAATCTCTCGTAACCTGTGTAGCCCTTGAATTAATAGCAGGATTTCTTTATATTGATGGAACCTTGATCGAAGGAGTCACCAAAAACCCCATACTAGTAAACGACCTATTCAAATAGCTAAAGGTTGTTTCTATCTCCAAGTTTTTTACTCTAGAAGGAAGTAATTTGCTTTATGGATCGTTGTCACTTTTTGTGTAGAAGTCATTAAGACTAGAATATAGCTCTGATGGTTTTCAACGTCTTTTCTATTTCTTGTTTTTGATGAATTAAGTTCACTTGGCCCGGGAATGGACTCCTTTTAGCCAACCATATTATCTTCACTTTGCTTTTTTCTGTTCTTGTTACATCGCTCGGTGCAAATGCAGATTCTGGGATAGCATCGGGACAGAAAGGATAAATACCCGTAATCCTAAATCCAGAAAGTGTGTTGGACGGTGTCATTGTTTTGGTTTTGGTGATTATTTTCTCGAATCTCATTTTGGCCAGAGACTTTCCAGGTTGTGTTGTTAAAAAATGTAACACCTCTTGGTCGTATTGCTAGGCAAGCAGAATAAAGTAATATTATGCTTGTCTGCTGCGCCAACAATACTGACATCCAGATGAGACTTTGCCCCGTCAAAAATGAGGAGTGTGGGTACTTTGTTTTTGTACTTGGCAAAATGGTCAAGCCAAGAGATGAAAGCTTCACTCGTCATACTTCATTTAGCTGTCATTATCACCTTGAACCCCGGAGGAAGATTATCGCCCTAATCAGGCTTTAGTCGTTGTCCTTTAAAAATTATTACTGGTAAGAGCCTGTCCTAGGGAATTTCCACATGCCACAATAGTCACATTTTTACCATGCTCGGGAGTGAACCCGCATCGCTCCAATTTTCGGCAAAATAATCTGCTATTTATGAATTGTTAAACGACAACCTTTCTCATCAATATTGGATAAACTACCAGGCTTGTCAAATAATTCTAGTTTATCAAGGATTGTCTTTAGTTTATTAAAATAATCATTGACGATGATCGGATTCACTTTCATTTTTTTGTGCTTTAGTGGTTTTTTATACTGAATACTCCCAGTTTGTCTAAATTGAGTCAACAGTCGTTCGAAAACGACTTTATTGGGATGATTTCTATTAGTGAAGCCAGTAAGCAGTTTTGCAGACATTCTCCGAGAATAAAAACATATCACTTCGTTCTGATTTTGGATAAATTATCATTTCAAAATACAAAAAAAAAGAAAGAAACAGAAACTACCTCTATTATAACTAAATAACGATAATAATAACCGACAAACACTAATTATATTTATGTCCTACTCGAATATTATTGTTTCATAATATCATAGTTACCAGACACTTTAAATGGTATATAATACCCTAGGGCATTAAGGGAGTTTCTAATGCCCTCGGGCATTAAGGGAAATAAATAGGAAAAATCAAAGTAACTACTTTTTATTAACGGAAAAACTTATTTATCATTTTTATTAAATGAACAGTTATGAAAGACCCAGTAAAAACGAATTTACCGGCTTTTGATAAGTCAATGTTTTCTATTATTTCGTGATTTTCACTAACAGAAATTGACGATTATTAAACGTTTTTTGATGTTGATGGTTACTTCAGATACCAGTTTCGAAATTTGGTTTTTAGAAGACATGCTATCTTCCAAATGTCCCTCAACTACAGCTGAATTTTTCCAACCGCCATGTCTTTTCAATGTGGTCATGTTTGCCCCCGCATCCGCCAACAAAGTTGCAGAGGTTCTCGGCAAACAATGACCAGTATATTTGTCTGCATCGCTTAGACCCAGGTATTTTGCAATAATGGCAATAATGGAAGGAATCTTGCCTATGGTGTTCTTCCCAATTGGCTGTGAAAAACAACGCCCGTTACGGTAACACAAAAAGAATCTATTGATGTTGCAGTTCGTCGGGCGTAAAGACCAATAAGTTCTCAGTAGCTTAAAACAACCCATCTCCTTCTCATCAATAATTAAGAAGACATGTTTTTTATCGGTCGTTGTATCGGGAATATTAACTATTACTACGGATCCTCTTTCCTCTATATGTTCAACCAACATATTAACTAGCTCTTGGCGGCGGCACCCACCAAATACACCAAATACCAGAGCCACTTTGAACATCAAAAAAGTTTCATTGGGAGCTTCACGGATGAATTTCAGCACATCTTCTCGAGTCAAAATTTTCGATTTCTTCGCTTCATATCCTTAGGATGCTTGCTTTAGATACTGGCCTAACTTGCAATATTTTGCAATGTCTATATTTTTATTAACTATTAATGTCTTATTCAACATTGAATATTTCGTCCATAGGGAATTAGGAGTGAATGTTCCAGACTATAATCGATATACATAATGGTAATTCTCCAGTTTATCGGCTTATGCGAAAAATAGCGTAAAATGAAAAACGTTTCTTGCAATATGTAGCACGTACTTCCTAAACGACAAATCCGCGAGCGGAAAACCATTTTTTTAATTGCAAATATAAAAAAAATGCGAAAATAGTCGACCGAAAAGCACAGTGAGAGTGACAAGTGAGGTTATGTTTCTCTAGCTGTTATAGTCACTCGACTAAAATTGTAATAATTTATAGACTTATATTGGTTAAACAGGCGCTAACACGGCATCTAATCCACCTTTTTGGTTCTAATTCGGTATATGCTACATAAATCAACAAGAGTTTTTCATTTTTTTTTCATTATTGTCACAAGCGGGTACCCTATTTTCACATTTTTTTTATATTTGCAATTAAAAAAATGGTTTTCCGCTCGCGGATTTGTCGTTTAGAAAGTACGTGCTACACATTGCAAGAAACGTTTTTCATTTTACGCCATTTTTCGCATAAGCCGATAAACTGGAGTGGTACCTACATAATTAGTATTTTAATATAATTTACAACATCAATTTTAACATACCAATTCCTGGAAATATCCCAGTAGCACCGTCTCGTTGATAATTTTTATATCATTATTTTTCATCCAATCCCCAAACCTTTGATATTCCTTATCATAGGCGTCTTTAGACTTCTTTGGGACAAAATTATCCAAAGCTTTGGCAGCATTCACAGCAATTCTATCCGGAATCAACGGAATATCCATTATTTTATATGAATTTCAGTTTTGACTTTGACACAGCACAACAATGAACACTTATTACCTTTGTTTATTTAGCAACTATATATAGTCAAATCTGGTCTTATCTGGCGGGTCCAAAGGTCACCGATTATATGAATCAATTCGAAAATTCCAGAGCTCATCAAAATGTTGTAAATAAAAACCAATATGGCCGTATATGGACAGCTGATTTTCCATAAAATTGAATGTTAATAGGTTAACCGTTAACTTGAAACTATCAGTCATAATAAAAATGACGGGTCTCGTTCCAAAATTGATTTCTCAGGGGTGCGTTCGTATTATTGCAGACGGTTAACACAATAGTTTTACATTTAACAAATTTAATAACCAAAATGATGGTGGAAAATTAGATAAACAATATACAGTAAAACCCCTGACTAGCGACCACCAAAAATGTCGATGATATGTTAAATAAATTAAACAAATTTTAGTTTATTTCAGCAGATAATAATAAATTAATCATAAAAAAAATCAAATTACCCAGTAGCTAAATTTTTGTTGTGTAATTTATTTATTTATTTATTTATTGCATCAACAACTTTACAAAAAGTCAATAACAGATACAATATCAGGCTAAAAAATATTTCCAATTTAATAGGTTACCTACTTCAAAAGTCAACGAGAAAAAGCTACTAGAGCCGGTGAGGTATCAAATCCCAAATTTATTTTACACGTATTTTGCCCCTGTTAAGCCAATAGGCGCCCTGCTAAAAATAAGTGGGAGAAAGAAACGTATAAAGTCTAAACCGGTCTCAAAATGCAGGTCCAAAGGTCACGGATCATATAAATCAATTCGAAAATTCCACAGCTTATATCAAAATGCTGTGAGACTATGTATGTATCAATATACCCGGAGAAAAGATACATAGTTTTATTATTTTAACTGTCGTGAAGTCGTGAAGATAGCCAGATATAATATTATTATTTTTGCAAAAATTATGTACATAATAGTACAGGGGTGGCGAATCTTTATGTAATAACGTGCATTTTTTCTAAAGAAATGTTTAATGAGGCCATAGACGTGCCGTCGCAATTCGTAATATAATAATTCATAGTAAATCTTGTGATCGGTGGCGAGCCAACATTTTATGTCGCGTGCCGTTGGTTCGCCATCCCTGTAAATAGTATAACTTAAATGTATTTATTAAAAACGACAATAATAAACAGTGTAATTTATTTTAACAATTTTACTACTAAAAGCTAAAAATTCAATGGCATTTAGTCTGATAAACTATTTCGAAAATGAAAGAAAAAGTGGAAATTGGCCAACCAATATGCAGGAAACCGTAGCGAAAGCACTGGGAATTAGTTTAAGGACTGTGCAGAATAATGTGCATGAAAGAAAGCATAATATAATACCGAAGAATACTAAAAAATGTAAACAAAGAAAACCGTTTATAAACTAATTATAGACTAAAAACTGTCATCGTCACTTATAAAATCTGAAAAGTCCTCGTCGTCTGAGTCGTCTTCGAATGGAGCAATTATCATTGGCGCTACTTCGACATCTAGTACTTGTTCTCAATCCCACCAATCCCTTATTAATATTTCTGTATGTTCCACTGATTTCTTCCAGTACTCTTGTGTAATACGATCCAAAGAATCTAACCAAACTATTTGTACTTGGTCGGATTTAAGACCATCACTTACATGTTTTTCATAATAAGACTTTGCCCCGGCCCATATTAATTATATTGCGTTAAACTGGCAATGATATGGCGGCAGTCGTAGAACCTCATGGCCATATTCACGCAATATTTCATCTACCGCGTATATTCTTGGTTTTTTAAGAGACTTTGCCATTGATAGGAGTTCCGATTTAAGCATATTTGGTGAAGGATTTTGGTTGTGTTTTTCAAGCCACTCATAAATATCATTTTTCCTCCAAGATGAAGTAGGCTGTTTATTTAAAATTCTTGAATGATATGATGCATTATCTAATACAATTAAAGACGGAGAATCCAAATTTGGTATCAATTGAACTTTTAACCATTTTTCAAACATTTCGCAATTCATATTATCATGATAGTCAGCACTTTTTGATGTTGAAGAAAAAATTAAGCTTGCACCTGGAACATATCCTGTTACAGAACCAGCATGTAAAATAATGAACCGCTTTCCCGTGCCACATCACTTTTTCCTTTTCACGCTTTTCACAGAATCATCTTGCCAAGATTTTAAACCACTTCCATTTGAAAATATCCACGTTTCGTCTAAAAATACCACTTTTCTAAATTTCGATTTGTAATTCTCCGTATAATTTTTTAAAAACTGAACACGTTGACTCACTATCTGTGGCTGCTCACATAAAAATCTTCGGTTACAGTCTTTTTTATAGCGAAAACCTAACTTTTTTATTAATTTTGATAGCGCTTCAAGTCCAATTTCCAAAACACCCCGAATTTTTAATGTTTCTTGTAAAACTGGAAGAGTTACATTGGTTTTTGATCTGTATAAATCGTTAATCACATTTCGAACTCCCATTTTAATATTTTCGCTTAAATCCTCAGTCTTTGGCTTTCTTCGTTTACATTTTTTAGTATTCTTGGGTATTATGTTATGTTTTTTTTCATGCGCAATTCTCTGCACAGCCCTTAAACTAATTCCCAGTGCTTTGGCTGCTGTTTCCTGAATATTGGTTGGCGAATTTCCACTTTTTCTTGCATTTTCGAAATAGCTTATCAGATTAAGTACCATTTTTTTTTGCTTGGGGGTGCAAAAACCCAGAAAATTTTTTCATTTTGTCACAAACTGTCAAAGTCACAAAACTGACATCTTTAAATCAAGACGAAGGTGGCAGGTACTTGGGCAGGTACAAACTTTTGTGAATCGCTGAAAATTAAATACCTATCCTTTTCTTTCATGCCAAAATTGCATAAGTCTGTCATATTTGTCTGACGGATTTTATTTGGTTAGTATGATTAAACGCAATAAAAGAAAAGAAAAATTGAAAGTATGTCTTTGTTAAATCGTAAACCCGCCAGATAAGACCAGATTTGACTATAGTTAAAAAACCTTTTTTGATTTTGAATTTTCTTTTAATTTAACTTGGAATTATCTGAAGTAGGACATAAAATATTGTATGTACCACGGGAATTACTTGTGATGTCTAAACCCTCGCACAACTTACAAACCCTCGGGCCAAAGGCCCTCGGCGTTGTAAGATTGTTGCCCTCGAAGGCATAAACATCTTCATAATGCCCTTAATACATAAATAACTATTATGTGAATTGTCAAAATGCCATAGGTGACTTAGTTAATATTAAATTGGTTAAAATCAGTCTGTATTATGAACATTTGCATTTTTCGTGAAAACGTGAGCAATGCGAAAGCTAAAAGCTTAAGACTATTCGATAGACAATTAAATTTTACATCTATTGCCGACATAAAATATAGGGTGTTATATTTTAAATTAAACAAGTTATTATCATTTCAAACTCGTACCTTTTTTGTCGTACTTTTTGGACACCTTTTATAAGTCATATAAGTGCAACATAAAACCTTTTTAATTAATTTTTAGTTTAAGCATAAAAATTTTGATCGTATAAACTGAAAATAAAATAATATAAAAGGGCATTCCATTTAAAAAAAGTACTATTTTGATGCGTTTCGTCTTTTGGGACAACCGGTACGTTATGAAAATGATTTTAAAATTTAAAAATTCTTAACAGGCCCCTATCTACCACGAAAACGTTTTTGTTATCCAAAACAGATAATTCAGCTATAACATGTCGTGTCGAATAATGTGAATAACCCTTTACATACATACATTTTTTATCGTTTTTTTTTTGGAACAAATTATGTCTAATGTCATAGTCATACTACGGTATCCGTAATCTTTCACGCTTTAAACGAATGGCATAACATTTTGCTAGATTTGTAAATGCGGCTGTAAAATTTACTTGTATCTAGTTATTAAGTAACGTCTAAAATTAATTATATTACAAACATATTTTGGCAATATTTTTATAAATAATTCATGTCTCCGTGTACTAGCGTCAAATATATTATCAACTTAAAGTTTGCAATAGAAACACCCATTAAAATATAGTTCCATAAACTTCCTTAAAACCGTTCCGTTTATATGTGACTTCAGCATAGTGCTTCTGCGTCAAGTTTTGCTGAAATTGCCCACGGTATGATTTAGAACGAACTTGGACAAGCTTGTGTACTCATCACCGTCATTAAGATTTTAAGATAAATATGTTAGCTAAATGATATTATTCTTTGATAAATATGTATACTTGATGAAGTTTACGATGTGATTTTTTGATTTGAATATGATGAGTCTTGGCTGAAATGTAATAAAACATAAACATTGGTGTTCATCAACTCTGGTATTTCAAAATCGTTATCTATGTTTGACAACAGTATTGACGTTTCTGATCATGGAGTTGACAATTTTATATCCAATGTTGTTTTGATGATCTCTGTAGCTACATCACGGCATATTTTAGCCGACTAAGACGAATGTATTGTATTTTCAATATCTTAGCTGCTTGCAGTGTATTGGAAGCAGTTAAAAGCGTCCATGTCCAAATCGGGAGGTTGAGATATGCTGATGTTTACTCTTCCTCCTCAGAAGAGGTTGAAGTAATGCATGAAGTAACGGGGTTAAAATTCCATTTAGTAGATGGTAGCTCTATTATACTTAGCTGACTTTTTGGGAAAAGAAAGAAAAAAAATACTACATCGTCAAAATTATACTAGAAAACGAAAACTAATTATTACCAATAAGCTTTCTGAGAAGAATCACAAAAGCAGTACATTTATCTTCCCCAACATGTCTGATATTTATCCAGTTCCAAGAAAATATGTTATTTTAATTTCAAAGGTACCGAAAGAACATGGAATGGTACAAAAGAATTTGGAACAAAATATTTTCTAATATACATTAATTTCTTTTGTATAAATTAAAATACAAATTTTATGCTTTGATCTTCCTGCAACAAGAAGTTTGAGTTAGGGCTTCACTAGTATCTTGCATTGCATTTGCTGTTAAATGTATTTGGTTTCGTGTTTCATGCCTTTTTTTTATAATTATTTCATATTACCTATGCTAGAACAAGCATTAGAGCTTAGGTAGCTTTCGTTTTTCTGGTAATAAATATATACAGTGCATTCCTAAAGTAGCGAATAAATTCAAGGAGTACAGTATTATTTTTAGGATGTTCACTTAAAACTGAATTATTGATTACATAATGGTTCAGGTTAGACTGTCGAAAACGTAAAACGTCAAAAAACCTTTTCTACATGTCAAAAACCAAAATGTAGGTAGATACCTAACTCTGCTCTTAGGTAGTTTTTTTCTCGAAATGGACCCAAGAATAACCTTCTTAAATATAAGCATGTTATTAAGAAACACCCTGTATATACTGGAAGTGACCGTGGAGGAACTCTCTCTTTCGAAATATTTGTTATAGTAAGAACATACGACGAGTTCACTAAGCAGCTACAGTGTTTTATTTAAATAAATCTACAGGGTGGCTGATTAGTGCGAGGAAGTCCAATATCTCCGTTGTTCTTAGAAATATCGAAATTTATTAAATACAGAGGTTCTATGATAAACAAAACCGCACATTTTAAAAATATTTTTGGATATACAGAATGCGCCAAAAAAGCAGGGCATCATGAAAGTATATTTTTTTAAATGGTACCACTAACTTTTTTTTATCCCATCGAATTCGGTATAAAATTATACATAAGATATGATATTTTATTTTGGTGATTTATACGACGTTGTCAGATTAATCAATTTTTCCTAAAATTTTCTCGGAAAACATCATATCAAAAAAAATTATTTTAAAATATTACTAATCTAAACTAAAAAAGAAAATTTTATATTTTTATACACCTTAGAGGTGTCCGAATGATTCTACCCGAACAAAGTATTAATATCGTATACAGAGTGTTTTTTACATCGGTACAAATGTGGCAATCTTTAAATAAATATTACTCGTTTTTTTCAAATGGAACACCCTGTATATTATAATGTCAGTTTACAGATAATTGCAACCACTTCAAATATGCAATTATAATAAATGCTCTAAAACGCATCGTTCTTTTAATATTTTATGTTTTAATTCAAAATGTAAAAATATCGGCACTTTCAATAAGTTGGCCATGAGTTAAACAAAAAATAATAAATTGTAACAACTGAATTAAAAAAAAACTATAATAAATGTTCAATATGACCTCCATTAACATCTAAACAGGTCTCTAAGCGTTCTTGAAATGATCTACTAACTTCATTTAATACATTGTTGTTGATATTCCGAAAAACTTGTGTTATTCGGTCCTTCATATTCTCTTTTGTGGTTGGTGGCACTTTATACACTTCATCTTTGACGTATCCCCACAAGAAGAAGTCCATTTTTGTTAGGTCTGGAGATCGAGGTGGCCATTGAAATGGTCCACCTCTACCTATCCATCTATCAGGGAACTCATTATTTAAATGTTCATGAATTAGTGCCGTATGGTGGACTGGAGCTCCATCATGTAAATACCACATTCTTTCTTTTACAAAATTTGGCAAATTATATAACAAGCGTGGTAACTCATTTTGCAAAAAATCCAAATAGACTAGTCCAGTTACTCGTGTTTCAAAAAAATAAGGACCGATTACATAATTTCCAACTATTCCACCCCACGCATTTAGTGACCATCTGGTTTGACTATGAGTTCTAATAAAAAATGGGTTGGCGGTTGCATAGTAATAAAAATTATGCCTGTTGACATTTCCATTCTTATGAAATGTAGCTTCGTCAACGAACAATACATAATTGAAAAAATACCTGTCTTGCTGAATTTTTTGTTGAGCCCATTCACAGAAAGTAACTCTATTTCCATAATCCTGATCGTTCAGCTCTTGCATCAGTTGAATGTGATATGGGTGCATTTTATTTTTACTTAAAATATTTTGTACAGTCCAACGTTTTATATCCGTTTCATTTGAAATTATTCTTTGGGAGATATGGGGATTTTCAATTACTTTCAGCAGCACGGTTAATTCATTTTCTTCTGTATAAACACTTTTAGTTCTTTCAGATTTTTCATATTCAACTTTTCCGGTCCGAGAGAAACGATCCATTAATTTATCCAATGCCTCTTTTCTTGGTTGCCTTCTATCAGGATACGTTTCCCGATAAAGCCTTGTAGCAAGTAGAGAGTTTCTGTCACTTGCTCCTAGTATAAAAACCATATCAACCAATTCGTCTGTAGAAAAATTCATAGCGTTTCAACAAAAGAAATTTTTGATCTATAATACTAATCTTAACACCATAAATACACCACAAAATATGTCAGAAATCTAAATTCATTATGATTATGACAGCACGTATTGTTGATTTTTGTTTAACTCATGGCCAACTTATTGAAAGTGCCGATATTTTTACATTTTGAATTAAAACATAAAATATTAAAAGAACGATGCGTTTTAGAGCATTTATTATAATTGCATATTTGAAGTGGTTGCAATTATCTGTAAACTGACATTATAATATACAGGGTGTTCCATTTGAAAAAAACGAGTAATATTTATTTAAAGATTGCCACATTTGTACCGATGTAAAAAACACTCTGTATACGATATTAATACTTTGTTCGGGTAGAATCATTCGGACACCTCTAAGGTGTATAAAAATATAAAATTTTCTTTTTTAGTTTAGATTAGTAATATTTTAAAATAATTTTTTTTGATATGATGTTTTCCGAGAAAATTTTAGGAAAAATTGATTAATCTGACAACGTCGTATAAATCACCAAAATAAAATATCATATCTTATGTATAATTTTATACCGAATTCGATGGGATAAAAAAAAGTTAGTGGTACCATTTAAAAAAATATACTTTCATGATGCCCTGCTTTTTTGGCGCATTCTGTATATCCAAAAATATTTTTAAAATGTGCGGTTTTGTTTATCATAGAACCTCTGTATTTAATAAATTTCGATATTTCTAAGAACAACGGAGATATTGGACTTCCTCGCACTAATCAGCCACCCTGTATATAAGATTAATAAAATACTACGTCCATAAAACGCTGCAGCTTGGTTTGAGTCACCTATTTTCCCTTTTTGTTGTACATAATCCTGTCGTGTGACTTCTTATTTTTAACAGCCTGCCACGCTGCCGTATTCACGTCCTCGTAGTAAAATCATCATGGTTGTAGCGTAGTCATCTCCGACGATCCTTCGTTGAACCTAACCTAATAATGTATACAAAGACTTTTAGTTATCATGGTGTTATCAGCAAATTAAAGCTAAATAAAACTTAAACGTTACGTAATTGGAGAATCCCCAAACTAGTACCCTCCTTTTTTCTTATGTGCGCGTGAGAGCTCTCCTTGGTTTTTCTCTAGTGAAATAACACCATGTTACGTAAAGAGTCTTTAGGGTATTCCACTAGGTAACGATCATGATCTAAAACTATTGTGACCACATATTGGGGACGTAACTTTTTTACTTTTCCCTTCGTTGCAAACCACTTTGGTTCACAATAAAACTTGGTCACCCTCCTGAAAGCTGCCTCCAACTGTGTGCATCGAACCTCGATTTTTGTGCACTTTGCTTCCTTTGCGAGGTTTCCTTTACCTCAGTTCGATTTTCCTGCAGATTCCTCTCGTTAATCGGTTGTAGCGTTATTTCGTTATCTAGAACCGCGCTTGGAATGCCCCTTGTACCATCCCTGAAGAATATTTCGTATAGAGATTTCTCCGTGAATGAATTCGTCGTAGAAATCAATCACTAACGTACTTTTGACACGTTTTGATCACATCGTCATTCGTTGACGTCTAAAGAATGAACATATTTCATATAAAGACTTCTCCGTGGACGAATTCGTCGTAGAATTCAATTCTTAACGTACTGTTGACACATTTTTATCTCATCTTGCTTCGTCATTCGATAACGCCGAAAGACTGAAAATATTTCGTATAAAATTTTTTCCCTGGATAAATTCGCCGTATAATCCAATCCCTAATGTACTCTCGATACGTTTTAATCACATCTTTCTTCGTCATTCGTTAATGCCAAAATACTGAAAATGTTTCGTATGGACTCTTCTCGGTGGACGAATTCGCCGTAGAATTCAATCCCCAATGCACTATCAACGCCGTTTTCATTTTCCCATCTAAACGGCCCTAATATTACAATCAGTTCTTAGGTGTATCCCGCTGGTCCTCTATAAACAATTAATAATTTCAATTCTATAACAATTCAATAAAACACAAAAGATCACAGTGCTATTCAACTTGTGCATATACAATAGTACAATACCAGACAAATGTCACAATGCTATTGTAATACTACTCCATAAGAAAGGTGATATAGCGGAACTTGAAAACTACAGACTGATAAGCCTTCTGAGCCATCTCTATAAACTGTTCACAAAAATAATAACAACGAGACTTCAGAAAAAACTGGATTTCTATCAACCTCCAGAGCAGGCGGGCTACCGTGCTAAATTTGGAACAAATGACCATCTGCAAAGCATAAAAACGGTGATTGAAAAAAGCATCGAATACAATAGACCACTAGTCCTTGCTTTTGTGGACTTTCAAAAGGCCTTCGATACGGTAGAGCTCAGTGCATTACAGGAATGTCGGGTTGACTACAGATACTCAAAGCTGATTTACAATATCTACAAAAATGCTACAATAATGGTAAAACTCCATGAAAATACTAAATGCATTCAAATCGGCAGAGGTGTCAGACAGGGAGACACGATATCGCCCAAACTCTTTATCACAGTCTTGGAGTATGCTTTTAAAAAACTCAATTGGGATAACAAGGGCCTAAATGTAGACGGTCGAAACTTAACAAATCTACGTTTTGCGGATGATATAGTTTTGCTCTCAGATAACCTTAAAGACATTAAAACTACAAAAGGTATGTGCTGACGTAGGTCTAAAAATGAATATCTCAAAAATAAAATATATGACAAATTTAGTTCCCAGTGAACAAATTTTCATTGGTGATGAGGAGGTGGCTCTGGTGAGCAAGTATGATTATCTTGGCCACGAAATCCAAATCTCAAGAGATAACCAAACGTGCGAAATGAAAAGAATAATTACACTATCTTGGGCAGCCTATGGAAAGCTTGCAGAAGTCTTTAGAAGCGACATGCCACAATGGACCTATGGAGCCGAAAGGCCGAAACCTTAACACTAACCACAGCAAGTGCTAAGAAGCTTATGGTAACACAGCGCAAGATGAAAAGGTCCATGCTCGGAATGTCACTGCGGGATCATATAAGAAAATAAAGACTTACGAAGAAGAACCGGCGTCACAGATGTAGTTACCCAGATTCGCAAACTCAAGTGGAAGTGGGCTGGACACGTGGCACGAATGACGAATGGGAGATGGACGAAAAGGCTGCTCGAGTGGAGACCGCGTTGGACGGACGATCTAAGGAGATGTGCAGGCAATTGGATACAGAGAGCTCAAGACAGGAGGGAATGGGCAGAAATGGGGGAGGCTTATGTCCAGCAGTGGACGCAGAGAGCTGAATGATGATGATGATGATGATTTAATTAATAGCCTATCTCTAGACCCCTTGCTATGTCTCACACAATGGCGTGGTTAAAAAAATGCGTTTGAATTGTTTTTTGATTTTTTTTTCTAGGGTTGTGAAACTTCTTTTCATTAATTTTTAGAGAATTCTCTTAAACCACCAAAGCAAATTAAGTAAAATTTAAGGCAATTATAAAGGACAATAATACGAGCCTAAATCTTCAAAAAAATACGGGGATCCAATTTTAAAACACACCACTTTATGTTATCACAGTATCCTTCTAAAATACAGTATAAGTGAGCATATAAATGAAAAATGAAATTACTTACTTAACTCCTAAATGAGCTAATGAAACCTGACGCAGTGTTGCAGGACCCTGAATATGGGCATTCACGTTTTCACTGTATTATTTTATCTTAAATCTTTAAGTTAATTAAAGTTTGATCTGATTGTATTTTAATTGCTCTTTCCTTTTTTGTGTGCTATATCTATTGACCTTGTTGTATTGACTGTTCTTATACATTTCATAATTGCTGCAATTTAGAAATATTTTTTAAGCTTACTGTATATTTCTTACGACGACACGATATAATGTGTTACACTTAGTGTAAAAGGTTTTGAAAATGTCGTCCTTTCACTTCTGGCAGCAAACTAGTCGTAAATAAAATCCACTTCTCACATTCTGAATAATCCTTGGTGTAATAAGTCCATACGCATACGCAACTTATTCGTTGTTTTAACAACTTTATAGTTTCGGGTCTCCTCTTAATAATTTTACTTCTTAAGTAACCCCACAGGAAAAAATCAAGTGAGGTAATATCCGGAGATCTCGTTGGAAATCATTGGTTTAGATAATCCCGAACAGGCCTCGCATAATGAGAAGGTGCCCCATCCTGCTGAAGAATATCCGCATTTGGGACTTGTGGATCCAAAGTATGGGATTTTGCTGTCAAAATGGCAAATTTGGCACTCCACTGGGTATGTACTTCCCCTATCCAATGGGGATTTATATCTGGCCAATAACGGTAATTTTGTCTATTAACATGGCTATGTAGCTTCATCAGAAAATAATATGTTGTCTGAGTATAACGACATCTCTGTCAATTAAATCCATCATTTCCTCACAAAACTGATGTATCCTATCTACGGAATTGGTGATGCAGATGCAGGTTTCAGCATGTGTGGGCTTCAATCGATGCAAGATCAATATAGTTCAGTTTTCCTTCTTATAAATCCTTTATCTATGGTTCAGTTTAAGTATATATCTCCGACCAATGATATCATTACGACTGAGGGCAATATAATTTTTCATTCTTCAAAAAGAAAACTTTGCCTCAAAGAAATATCTACATGGACTGCAGATTATTTTAAGAGTCATGATTCCTGAAGACGATGCATGCATTCAGTGTGTATGGGCGGTTTAAAAAATTTCTAGAACAGAGAAAAGAAGTCAAAAGAGTATGTAGAATATTGTAGAAAAAACACCAAATAAGAAAACTAGAAACAAACTATAAAAAAATGAATTATCTCCTGTCAGCGATATCAGATATACAGGGTGTTACTTAACGATAGGCCGTAATTCCAACAGCGCACTCCTGAACCAAGTTCAAGTAGAAAAGTTCATATAAAGATACAGTGTGTGTATCAAAGTCTGGAAACGGCTTGATAACATCACAATTTATTGGCCGATTGGCGTTGGTGCCAGCTTTTTAGTTTGTCTGGAACTCGAACGAATTTTATATTTTTAAATGTAACACCCTGTAAATTTTTTCATTTATAGCTTTTACTTTAAATTTGTTACACTTTTAGTATAACATAATTTGTTCCTAATATCAGTAGTTTTCGAAATAACGACGTGTTTTGAAAATATCAATAAATTGTGTTTTATTTATTAATAAATATAACACCAGTTTAGTTTTGATGTAAAGTCAAAAAAGCTGTCATTTTTACATGCAAAAATGTCTTTAACTAAAAATGAAAGAATTACAATTTCTATGATGAGAGGGTATGGCGATAGGGTCAGGTCTTACGAAGAGGTTAAAAATCTACGATCAGGACGACCAGCAGTAGTAGATGAAGAGAAAAGTTTAGAAATTTTACAACATGTTGTTGAAACCCCTGTTTCTTCATTAAGAAAAACTTCTCAAGTAAGTGACGTCTGCTGCAAATCTGTCCATAATGTTTTAATAAAACATAAACATCACCCTTTCCAAATACATGTAGTTTAAGAGTTATTAGAAGATGATTATGAGCGAATAATTGAATTCTGTGATATTATGATGTCAAGGTTTGACCAAAATAACCAGTTTTTCAAGTTTATAGTATTTTTGGACGCAGCAACATTTATGCTAAATGGTAAAGTCAATAGACACAACTGTAGGTTTTGGGCAAATGAACATCCCCACTAGATGAGGGAAGGTCATACACAACGCCCTGGAAAATTGAATGTGTGGGCTGGGCTTTTGGGTAACCACAAGATCGGTCCATTTTTTATTGATGGAAATTTGATATCACAGCTTCACCTTGAGCTCTTGGAAACGCAAATAGTGCCTACTATACGAATTGTGATGGGTCCAAATTATGCAAGTACATTCTTTCAACAAGACGGAGCTCCTCCCCATTTTGGTCGAAACGTGCGCGAATTCTTGAACAACACTTTTCCGAATAGGTGGATCGGTAGAGGGGGTACAATCAAGTGGCCACCTAGGTCCCCTGATTTGTCGCCTAACGACTACTTTTTATGGGGGCACTTAAAGAACAGAGTTTATACCACAAAACCTCAAGATTTAGCCGATTTGCAGCGTCGAATTTTGGACGAATTTGAATTAATAACGGCAGAAATGATTTACAGCACAAATGAAAAATTTTATTTTCAATTAGCACACTGTCAAGCTGTACAGGGAAAACAGTTTGAACTTTAATATAAAAAATATATTTTTTCTAAATTGTACTCGTTATTTCGTTAGAAACTATAAATGAAAAGTATACAGGGTGTTACATTTAAAAATATAAAATTCGTTCGAGTTCCAGACAAACTAAAAAGCTGGCAACAACGCCAATATCGTCATTTGGTGCGTCAGATCCTCTTACACAACCGTACCAAATTTGGTTTAAATCGGCCGATAAATTGTTATGTTATTAAGCCGTTTCCAGACTTTATGCACACACTGTATGTCCTAAAATGTCAAGATACAGGGTGTCAAAGTTTAATCGGTTTTTTATTAATATTTCAAAGATCATTTTGCCGATTTTGGTGAAATCTGGCAGTGTTAGCACTAACTACATGATAATTATGAGTTCCAGTGGCGTCCCGGAGGGCAGTCTCACGAATAGTATTAAAAAGAAAAATATACGTCACTGACTTGCACAATACTTATTAATAAACAATTTTTCAAAATGTAAGAAATGAAAAGTAATAACAGTTTAACAGAATAGTCACAAAAAGTTTTGGAAATAAACACCTCCATTCAGGCTTTTGCTCTTCTTCTCATCGAGTGACGAACTCTTTCGGAAATTCCATGAGTGTAACATAGACCAATGATTTTTGGTGCCCCTACAAATAAAAATCTAGGCAAGTCAGGCGATTTAGGTGACCAGAATTGTGGTCCTCCACGACGTATCCAACGATTTTGCTAAGCTCTATTCAAATACTCACGACCCAATATATGCTAAAGTGGGCAGGAGCACCATCATGCATGAGCCAATGTTGTTGCCGTAACTAAAGAGGAACATCTTTAAGATGTAAAGGCAAATCATTTTGTAGAAAATTACAGTAAGATTGTTCGTTAAGGTATTCTGTTAAAAAAAATGGTCCACTGAAATAGTCACCTATGATACCGATACAAACGTTGATAGAAAACTGTTCCTGAAAATGTGTCCCTGTAGTAGCATAAGGATTTTCATAGGCCCAGTTATGTTTATTATGGAAATTAAATATTGCATTTCTGGAAAAATGCGCTTCGTCTGTAAACATAATGATGTAATCAAACTGAGGATTTTCTGCAAGTCTTTGAAGACACCATCTACAAAATTGCGTACGCGGTTCAAAATCTTTTGAAAGAAGTGTCTGAACCCTTTGTGCATGGTAAGGATAGAACAAAGATTTCTTTATAATTTCCCATACTATTTTATAGCAAATATTTAGTTTCCTACTTAATTTTTCTCGTACTAGTTGCTGGATTATCTTCGACCGTGTATTTGAAACTGCCAGATTCAGTCAGACGACGATGAATGTTTCTAAATATTTTTCTGTCTGGAAGGACACTATGAGGATACCTTTCTTGATAGAGTCGCCGGACCTCCGCGGAATTATCATTGGCAAGACCATAGAGGAAATGCATTTCTGTCATCTCCAAATTAGAATAATTATTTACCATTTCTTTAATAGCAGAATCTACCTTTTGACCAGAGGAAGAATAATAACAAACTATCATGGAAAGATCAAAGTTAACTTGACTTTATTTTATCAATTTCTCGATATGCAATGAAGTGGCTCTTATTTTCTTTTTCTCGAAAACAAAGTAAGATACGAAAGAATATGAAGAGACAAATAAGTTGTATTTTTGGCTGCTTAATCTGAAAACAATATAAAATTTTAGAAAAGTCAGTGGCGTACATTTTTTTGACAATATTATTCGTGGGACTGCCCCCTGGACGCCACTGAAACTCATAGTTCTCAAATAGTTAGTTAGTTAGTGAAAATTAAGCATTTTATTACAACGAACAATACCGCCAAATTTCACCAAAATCGGCAAAAGGCTCTTTGATGAGATATTAATAAGAAAACCAATTTCTTTTTTAAATTTTGCCACCCTGTATCTTGAAAGCCAGACTCTTTAGGACACATGTATATATGAACTTTTCTACTTGAACTTGGTTCAGGAGTGCGCCGTTGGAATTATGGCCAATCATTAAGTAACACCCTGTATTACGTCCGTGACAACAATTGTATCCTTAGAAGATATGTTCTTGTTAGGGCTAACAGTCTTCTTATTGGTAAGAAAAAACTACGGCCAACGTTGCCATTGTGATATAGCCTGGCACTGAACGCTAATTGGAGGTTGAGGTAGGTGGTCCACTTCGTAACGTCAAAGGACTCGCTAACAATATCTTGAGGAGAGAAGTTTGCTCCGCGACCAGGTTTCACGCGACCATTCTATTCTAAAGGCAAACAAGTATGCTGTTTTCTCCGCTTTGGAATAAATGATGTTTCTCTCCTGTTAAGCAGTGGCAAGATTCGTAAGGTTGTAACGCAAGGACGCGTTGTGATTCTCTAACTTCTCTAAAAAGTGAAATATTAGTTTCTTGTCGGATCGCGAGTTTTTAATCTGCTATTGCAACACAAGATATCTTCCTCCATCTTTTGTAGTAAAGTATAAATAAATCACACAGATACCTAGGTACAGTGCAGTGTGCCTAACGTTAAAAGGTTCTTATTCATCAAAAGTAATACATCAGCAATTTAAAAAGTTACAAGGATTCGAAAGTCTTGCCTACAAGTGAGGTTTAAATGTGTAAAATAGAAGTCATTTTTAAATATAAAAAGTGTTTTATTGATTTATTAGGACATTGACCTAATTGCTTCAAACAATGTGCAGTAAAATTCAATCCAGTATGTGAAACAGAAAAAATTAATAAGAAAACTTTTTTACACACCTTGTAGTGCACGACCATCCCGTAAAATATCATCAGTCAATTAGAAAACGCCTTGTATAGGCTTGAAATAAAATATAAAAATATTCAGCGGCAAACCAAAAGTTGTTACTACTATTACAACCCGACCGAATCTAAGTAAGTCTCCTGATAAAAGTTTAATTATTGTTTATGTATTAAAAGAAAACACATTTATCATATCTTAAGATAGCTGATGTGTATACAACTGACAAGAATATAATGATGGTACCTTGCGAGCTTCGTTATCGTCTCCATTGCCATCTACCGCTACAAACTCACGACAGTGATCTTGAAAAATAAACGGGTATCGAGAAGAGTTCACCAAATACGTCAATTGAATAGTACGTAAGTCGTTGCATCTAGATGCCCCCTCCACGGTGCATATTTAACTTTAAGCGCTGAATTTTAAAAACCATTCTGTCTTTCATTGGATTCCTAATTAGAATTCACCCCGCGAAGTATAAAAGTAATTAAATAGGTCTATTTACATATTGGTACATAATACGGATTATTTAGTTATTAGATGTGCGAATTTTAAAAACTGCTTAGTGACATTTCCGATTAAATAGTGATTATTTTAAACTGTGTTAACTGAAGTGCTAAATATTGTCAAAATGGAAATTAAATATAAAATGCAAAAGGGTAAGTTATTGAATTTATTTATTGGGAAAACACTAAGGTTGATTTGTAGTTTTATTAACAATTTCGCTGGTGTTGATAATTTATAAATCAAACTGTGAGATACAATTTAGGCAAATGTACGATAACAGATTTATTAATAACTATTTTACCTTCAGTGAAATTAAGCAGTGCTATATTATTTTTAAATTCTGAATTTATTAGGACATACCTAAATTGTTCTAAATAAAGGGATATTAAAACTGTAACACTCACTGACAAAATCATCGCAAAGCATAATAATTTGGCAAATGCAAAGACGTGTTTCTGTGAATTAGAGTGTCATCTCAAATAATAATTATAAAATTACCAAATAAAAATAAAGAAAAGCTAAGAAAAAAATTCTGTTTTATGTCAACCCTTTGCGGCAGTTAGTAACGGCCCTTTTTCTTATTTTTGTGGTAATTCAAATTTTCAGGCATTTAGTATTTAGCCCTACATTCTTATATTTTGAGTGAAGCTCTTAGCATTTCTAATATCGTTGTAGGCATGGGTGTATGGAATTTTATGATGAGCACACGCCAAATATTTTTGATATGGTATTGTTTTTGATATAGGGGATGTTTTTGAAAATTTAAATTTTGAGACAGCCCCCATACCTAGGCTACCCTGTAGCTTAACAAAGATAAAACAAATGTTCTTTTTGTAGTTTTTTACGTAGAATCCACTGATTTACTCAGATCTTTTCTACGTTTAATAGTTTCCGAGAGAAAAAACCAACTTGATTTTTTTTTAAATGGGCACGCTATATTTTTTTATTGCATAATTATTATAACCAGCTTCTCAGAAATATATAATTCCTTATTTTTATTTTTAATAATTGAAATTTACGTTTTATTAAAAATATGTATTTTTTGTTACTAGGCCATGACGGGTATTTAAAAAAACTATTACTGGTATGATAATTACTGCAGAAGAAATATATTTTTTTAGTCCCTAATCTAATTAGTAGTTATATTTCATTAAAAAAAAATAACAATTCATAAATCCAGTTGTGTTTTACTACGTAAAACATTAGAAACAAAAGTTGAAAATTTATAGAATATTGCTTATAATATAAAACATGATGTTTCATACATAGTTCTTATTCGCCTTAATGAATTTAAAATAATAAAAGGCAGCGTTTGTAACTCCCTAAACGCTCTTTCAGTGGCATTTTTAAATCTGCAATTCTTTGGTATTGAATAGAATAAATTTTATTTTCAAGGTATCCCCACATGAATAAATTCAAAACCGACAAGTTGGGTGACTTCGGTGGCCATCTTATAGGTCCATTAGTTCCAATCCAGTGGCCTGAAAAATTATTGTTTAAGTAGGCCCTGATAATTAGCGCATTGTGAGCAGGTGCTCAATCTTGTTGCAGATGCAAGTTATTGAGACCCGCTACGGGCACGTCTTTTAATATTTCCGGCACAACCTTTTCCAGAATTTCCAAATATTTATTTGCATTAAGGCTGCCTTCAAATATATTATAAATTATTTTGCTTCCTAGTATAAAACATGAAACGTTTAAGCCAAACCTGCCTTGCCGTTAGAGTGGAAATACACCATGCTGATTTTCCTGAGACCAAAACCTCGTATTGTGTCGACTGAATATACCGGCACTGACAAAATAAGCCTCATCGGACCCTATAACGGTTCTTTCAAAATTAATTTCCCTGTTGATATTTTGTAAATGCCAATTACAGACTTCTATACGGCGCTGTGCATCACCAGGATGTAAGCTTTGTACTAGGTGAAATTTATATGGATTAAAATAGTGTTTTTTTAGGATTGTTTCAAACATTGATTTAACTACTCCAACCGAATCTTCAATAGTTCTGCAAGAACTAGTTGGATTTGTTTCAATTGAAGCTAAAACATTTATGTCACCATGTGCAATAATTGAAAATCTATTGAATTTTGAATTTATAAAACATGACGTTAAAGCCAAACCTGCCTTGCCGTTCGAGTGGAAATATTACATGCTGATTTTCCTGAGACCAAAACCTCGTATTGTGCCGATTAAATATATCAGCACTGGTAAAATGAGCCTCATCGAACCATATAACGGTCCTTTCAAAATTATTTTTCTTGTTGATATTTTGTAAATACCAATAATTACAGAACTCCATACGGCGCTGTGCATCACCAGGATGTAAGCTTTGTACTAGGTGGAATTTATATGGCTTAAAATTGTGTTTTTTTAGGATTATTTGAACTCTTGATTTAACTACCCCGACCGAACCTTCAACCGTTCTGCAAGAACCAGGTGGATTTGTTTCAATTGAAGCAAAAATATTTATTTCATCAGTCTCGCGGATTTCCTTGTTGTAGATTTCAGGCCGGGGTTTAGCAAATGAACCGTGTTCAATTTAATTTGATTTCATCCTTAGGAAAATTCTTTTATCCGAGCATGTCGTATTTTTCATTATTTTTAAAGTTTGCATTTTCTGTCATAATTAGGACAAACTGATTTTTTACTATTAATTAGATATTTTAAAACAACTCAGAGAACCTTAATACTCTGACAGAAACTAAAGAAGTTTTTAATATGACATAAATGACTGTGTTCTTTCTTTTTTTAAATACCCGTCATGACCTACTAACAAAAACATGTATATTTTTTAATAAAACTTAAATCTCGTGCTTAATATTAAAAATAAAAATAAGGTATTATATATTTCTGAGAAGCTTGTTATAAACTTAATTATATTATTAAAAAATATATAGGGTATATGTTTAAAAAAAAAGCAAATTTATTCTTTTCTCGGAAAGTATTGAACGTAGAAAAAATCTAAGTACGTCACTAGATTCTATGTAAAAAGATACAAAAAAGAAACATTTACTTTCTCTTTGATAAGTTACAGGGTAACCTAACTATGGGGGGTGTCCCAAAATGTAAAATTTTCAAAAACATCCCGAATATGAAAACCAAGGGGGACTCGAAAAATTCTGATTGCAGCATCTTTTGTTTCTTATAAGAAGAACCAAACTCACTATAACATAAAGGACTTTATTATAAAGAAAAGTAAGCATAAAAGTGACTTGGATTATTTCATATGCACTAGCGTCATTCTAGAAAATCGAATACTTAACAAGCTCATTGACAGTAATCGGTACTAGTAAAATTGAGATTTATTACTTATGTGAGCAATGAAAACAATCAATATAGCATTCCGTCGACATCTTTAAAAATATATGACAAAGCGATATTAAAAAATTAACACTCAAGGATGAAACAAACGCAAGAGAAAAAAAAGTATTAGACAGAAAATATGTTTAGAACTTATGGAAGAATTTATTATCGTCTTTGACTATAAAATTACAGATTAATGAATAAATCCTGTTTTATTTGTTTAAAAAATCTAAGGGGAGGTTATTTACTAAAGGCTTGCGAAGGATAGTTTGTAGATCTACACGTAATCCGTATATGCCAATAATTTCAGAATAGAAGATAAAATAATTTGTAGGATAACCTTTAAACAGATTTGTTCATGGACCTCATTAATTAAATAATAATGTAAATTTACATAATATCATGTCACATACTTTAAATATTTCCTTAAATGAGTCGAGTTGTATAAGAGATCAATAAGCAGATAAGAGAGTAACCTTTAAATATGGGTTAAATGTTTAGAAAATATATTATTTAAACATTCTAGTTTTGAACGCTTATTTCTTAATATATTTATTTAATTTGATTATAACATATTAACAATATATATATATATACAGGGTGTTTTAAAGAACATATGCCATTGCTGGTGTGGTGATTTCTTACCCAAAAATAAGACAACCAGTGTGTACAGGGTGTCACAATCTTAAAGCGGAGCAAAAAATATGTACGCCACAACTGCCGTTTCCTCTTTTGATAACACAGTTGTGTAGGCAGTTCAACGTCTATAGACTATCTTTAAATGGTGCGAAGTAATAAATTCTCATTAAATATTCAAGACGCATACCGATGCATCAAGAATAATTTAAACACCATCCCTTAAAATGTATTGTGTTTACATTTAAGGATCCAAATAATGAGCATTTTTTAGGTAGGTCCACCCTAAATTTATAGCAAGTTATTGTTAAATTTGAGGATTTGCCATTGTTATTGGGAAAATCCCTCAGCCAGGAGCGTGTATTGGGGGAGTTCTTAAATTAAAAATCTTAAATATGCATAAATATATGAAAACATTTAAAAAATAGTATTAACTAATAAATAACAATGGGTGGTACTAATGGGATCTTCCTTGTCTTCTTAGTCAGGCTTTACGCCTTTAACTTCTATTCAATGATCTGTAGCGTTATGGGCCGAACTTCACATAAATATTTGGTTTGGGCAATGCCCTAAGTATTGTTGTTTGAGAGTGCGTTAATTTTGCCTAATGTTATTACACTATTTCTTCTCGAAATTGGTTTCCTTGTTAAAAATATTATTATATTTCGTCGAGCCCTCCAGCTCAGTGCCTCTCAACTATAACTGGAGGTAGCCAATTCTTAGGGTACTTATAAGTGGAGCCTGGCGGAGAATGTATGTGTGTTTGTCTAATAAGTGGGTTAGTGGCAATGTCCGTACGTCTGTAGTAGTTTGTAATAATTTTATTGTAAAATTCTATTAAAGTGGGAATCTCAAAATCTCTATGTAAAGTCTGTGCGTTTTAAGAAGTCCGCTAAGCCATAAAACCTCTTGAGCATTATGTCGGTGGCTCTCAAACAATAAATTATATTGAAGGTAATTTTGGATGTTGATGAATTACATTTTCTAAATAAAATAATTTAAAGTAAATAAAAAATTAGTTTAGGTAAAGAAAAATAATAATTTTTTAGCTTTTGTAGTATTCAGATAAATTAGTTTTACGAATTATTTTTTATAAAGTTTTGGTTCTAAAAAGAACCGATTTTGTAGTCTTGCGACAGAACGTACCTACTTGTAGATAGGTACTACTAAAAGTAGTCTTCCTCTGCATTTGAAATTTCACCCATGCTTTCAGACTCATCAGAATCAACATCATCGTCATCATCATCATCATTCGTAATAATTAACGGTCTTACTTCGTCTATAACCTGTTCTGTCTCATAAGATTCAAAAATAATTTTTTCTGTGTGTTCAATTCATTTCCGCCATTCTTCTTTGCCCGCTTGGCTAAGCGCCTCCTCCCATAACTTTATAACGCTAGACTTACCGATATTTTTACGGGCATGTTTGTCATAATAGTTCTTGCTAATACCCCATACCAATTCAATTGCGTTGTAATGACAATGGTAGGGCGGCAATCTCAAAACTTGATGTCCATATTTGAGGGCTAATTCGTCAACAACATACTTTTTTTTAAATGACTGCTCTTTACACTTGCTTAAAAGTTCACTTTTTAAATATAAATTTTCATGGTTTATGTTTTTCTTTGACAACCACTCTTTTATTTCTTCCTTTTTCCAGCTGCTTGTAGGGAATTTCTCTTCGAGTCTCGTATGGTAAGAAGCATTGTCTAAAACAATTAAGGAAGGTTTTTCTAAACTTTTTAAAAGTTTTTCCTCGAACCAATGCTCAAAAATTTCAGCATCCATATTGCCGTGATAATCATCAGTTTTTTTTGTTGATCAAAATATCAAACTGGCATTTAAAACAAAACCTTCTTCATTACCAGCATGTAATATAATATACCTTTTTCCATTACTTGCACGGGTACTTGAATAACAATGCTTTGAGTCATCCTGCCAAGACGTTTTTGTTGAAGTTCCGTTTGCAAATACCCATGTTTCGTCAAGAAAAACAACTTGTCTTGACAATTCCGATTTTTTGTTGTTTAAATAATCCCTTAAAAATTGCCATCTTTTCATAACAACATTGGACAGCTCGCAAAGCAGTGTTCTGTTGTTCGTTTTTTTATATTTGAAACCCATATGTTTTAAGATGATGGACAAACTGTTAGTTCCAATATCGCAAAGTTTTTTCTGCTTTATCTTTTCAAGAATAGCTTTGAGGGTAACATATTCCTTGGCTTTATACATATCATAAACAATATTCCTAATAGAGAGTTTTATCCCTTGGGATAAATCCAAGGTTTTTGAATAGAGTCAAACCCTTTTATATGGTCTGTCCAAATCCTCTTCACTCTTTTTTCGAAGTCTTCTTAAGGTCTTCTCTGAAATGCCGCAAGCATCAGACGTTCGTTTTTGCACTGCCAAAACAGACTCTAACGGGCCCGAGTTATCTTTTTCTAAAGTAAAATAACGTTCCACTTGTAATACCAAACGGTGTTCACCTGGAGATAAATGTCTTCTAGGCGATGTGCCACCTTGCTGAACATTTTCCATAACTTTGCTTAATAACTGATTTTAATTCACCACAATGAGAAACAAACGTAAGGTGAAAAGCACAACTACTTATTTAAAATAAAGTAGAACATACCATCCCGCACTTCAGCAAATTTTAATTATTTCTTGGAAAATAGTAATTATTATGAAGATTTAATTATAATAATCCCAAAATAATGTCATTATCGGAAAAGTATATACCTGACAAAATCTTTAATATATTTAACCATCCCGCACTTGAGCAAATTTTAATTGGTTCTTGGAAAATAGCGATTATTATATAGATTTAACTATAATAATAGCAAAATAATTTAATTATCTATTTAATTATTATTTATGCTCAACGCGTAATTCTAAGACAATTTTGTTTTGAAATCTCTGATTTCGCCCAGTAATAGAATACAGTAAACCAGTGGGATGTTCGGTGTGATCAAGTATAGCGAAGGTGCGAAGATATTGTAACTTAACCGACTTACTGTTTTAAAAGCGATAACATCCCTTGGTGATTTAATCCGATATCGGACTTCTTAAAACGCACAGACTTTAACACCCTATTCACAGCATACCTCGGAGCGTCCGCAATGATTTTTAAAGCTTTGTCCTAAAATATCTGGAATCTGTTATGCTCGGTCCTGCTTATCATGCACCATGTTGGCACACCATAAGTCAGGACCGGCCTGACCAAAGTATTGTATAAGTCTACTTTAGTTCTATATCCTATTTTACTCTTTTTATTTAAAAGACAGTATATAAACCTAGCTGCTTTCCAGCCCTTTTAAGTCGTGTCTCAGAATTTTTCTTCCAGTTCAATCTTTGATCAAAAATTAGACCCATATACTTGACTTCTTGAACACAATTTACTTGTATGCCGTTCACCCTTAGAAGGGTCTCGGGCCTTCTCACCGTGCTTTTCGAAAAGAAAATGGCTTTCGTCTTGGCGGGATTCAGACGAATCTTCCAGTCCGAAAGCCATTTTTCTAATGATTTAATGTGTCTTTGCAATCTAGACACCAGTATCCGCGGTGACTTTGAAACAGAAGTAATTGCAGTATCACCTGCACACAAAAACAACTCATTAAATCTGTCCCTCGGAATATCATGAACATAAATGTTATACAGCATCGGAGCGAGAGGGGATCCTTGCCGAACTCCCGCCCTGATGTGTTTCGGGTCTGAAATCGCGCCTTCTGACAAAACTACAAAACTTCTGTTCTCCAAGAAGGAGATAATGACTTTAATGAGATAATTGGGGGAACCCAACCTTATTAGTTTTAATATCAGCCCACAGTGCCAGCAGACATTGTCAAATGCTTTCGAAACGTCAAAGAAAACCGCTCCCGTGTGTGCTCTCCTGTTAAATCCTTGTAGTATTCTAGTTGCCAGCCTTGTTGTTTGTCTTACAGTGCAATGTTCTCCCCGAAATCCAAATTGTTCATCTGGGAGAATATTGCGCTCAAAAACGAAATCTTGCAGACGACTAAGAATGATTTTCTCAATGACTTTGGCCAGACTCGATAATAAACTTATCGGCCTATAGCTTACAACCTGTGTCTACGATCCTCGTTTTGTTTAAGGATCAAAACAACCTTTGCCTTTTTTCACACACATGGATAGTGGCCGTCGTTGATAATTACCTGTGACAAGTTTACTATGTCCCTAATAAAATGGGTGGTACTATTTTACATAATATAATTACTAAAACAAGATATAATTTAGAATCTTAAAAACAAAGCATTTTCAAAAATCGAATAATACTTTGTCGTTATGGCTTAACCATAGTCCGATTCAGAAGATAAACTTTAATTAACATCGTTTATAAAAAGCGGTTCAACCATTTCTTCGACTATTGTATCTACCTGCCACATTTTGTCTTCTTCTTCTATCACTTGATCGATACACTTTTTCCACATTCACGCACTTGTCGATAATTTTTCGGTCAGCCTAGAGTGGTAACTTGCATTATCCCATACAATTACTGTATTTTTGGTACAAAATCCAACATTTGCTCGAACCATTCTTCAAATATATCGGCATTCATGTCTTCGTTTAGCCATGTTTCGTCTAGGTAAAATATTTTTTTGTTTTGTTCTCTGGCTTTACGGATGCTTCTTAAGTAATTTCTTCTCCAACAGACGATATTGCTTCTGTCTATTAACATCGATTGGCTATTATGTTTATTTCCACCGAAAACCCACTTTTTTTTATAATTATAATAAGTCCTGGTTTCCTCGGATTGAGAACAAATTTTTGTCCAGCGTGGTAATTTCTGTTATTTAAAAAGAAACTATGAACTTTTCGCCTTATTCTCTGCATTAAAACGTCATCCAGCTCAAGTTATGGTCGTTCTGGAGAAGTTTTGTGCAGGTTTGATGCCAACACTTTTTTCTTCTTTTAAAAGTTTATATATTGTTGTTTTCCAACGTTAAGCATATCTGCTGTAAATGGCACTGAATTGTCAACACTGAAAACCGCATTCTTACTTTTAATAGAAACGTAACAGTTAAGAATTTTTTTTCCATTTACTGTACATGGACCGACTGTAGGGCGTTCACACTTTACACCTTCCTTCCTATTATTCCAATAGAGACACTCATAAAGGCATAATAACCACATAATTAGCAAGCACTTAACCAGGATTAGGTACAAAAAAGGAATAAAATTATTAGAGCAGAAACGGAATGAGTACCTAGACTCTATTTAGTTTTGGTAAAATTGCTTTCTATAATTCCAGGTAATTGGTACGGCTCTACATTATTTCAACTTTAAAAAATTTAACATTACAATATATATTTGAAGACAAAACTTGAATTTAATGTCGATACTTGTACTAATTCTGCACAAATTTAAAAATTCAGGCCTATTTAAATCTATGCATGCCGAAAAATCTTGCATGGCCATGGACAAGTTGGTTTTGATTGATTTATTCTTTTGCGTCATTTTTGGATAGACTATAATACAAAGTACCTTTTGATAATTTAATAAGTGATAAAGCGCACTTTGGATAATTTTTATTTTAAAGAAAAACAGTGGCGTATAACTTTTTTTGATAAGAATATAAATAAATTAACAAAACATGAACCTTTTTTTAAAATACATGCAGACATATTACACTTTAGTCCCTTGGGATTAAATGGACCATCCAAGGGACTAAAGTATATTCTAGCAGCATATAATTAAAAAAAAGGTTCACATTTTGTTCACTTATTTATATTCAGATGGATGTTTACATTTGTACAATTTATACTATTAGGCTTGTTCCACCCCTCAGTACGGGCCTAGTTTTTAACCAGAAATAGAGTCCACCCGATGAATATTGCATGTAGACCCCAGGATGCCTTGTCAAGTCTTTTAACTGGTTGATTATATTTGTCAGCTTGAGACTGTCAGAGCCAGATGGTTGAAACAGACCTATTAAATAATCGCTTTGGTTCATCGCAAGTATGATGTAGAAATAAATGCAGAAGCTCCAAAATCTTACTCAAAAGCTTTTCTGGATGTGTTTCCTAAAGGTCCAGCAATTTGAAATGTTTCCACGTCACCATGTGCAATAATTGAAAATCTATTGAATATTGAATTTATAAAAGATGACGTTAAAGCCAAACCTGCCTTGCCGTTCGAGTGGAAATATTACATGCTGATTTTCCTGAGACCAAAACCTCGTATTGTGCCGATTAAATATACCAGTACTGGTAAAATGAGCCTCATCGGACCATATAACGGTTCTTTTAAATTATTTTCCCTATTGATATCTTGTAAATACCAATTACAGAATTCTATACGGCGCTGTGCACTACCAGGATGTAAGCTTTGTACTAGGTGGAATCTATATGGCTTAAAATTGTGTTTGTGTTAGAATTGTGTATAGAGGTTGTCTCAAGAAGAACATATACCGCCAACATTAATTTTTTTTAAATAGAACACCCTGTATATTATATTATTTTTAAATTCTATAATACAATCTAAACACTTTTTGTATAACATACCATATCTCCAAAATCAACGGTTTTCGATATATTGACATTTTAATATTTTTCTGAAAAAATGCTGAGATTCGTGGATTTTTAGTTTTAATTGCGCATTTCTTTATTATTATTGTAACCTGTTACCTGAATTAACTTATTTTGACACAGACATTTACTTCTTGTCAAAAATTCTTCAAATTGTGTAGATTTATCTAACTTCAAGTAATTCTGTAAAAATGGCGCGGTTAAGTGAAAAAGATAGGATGGAGGTACTAATGATGCTTGGCTATGGAGATAGGATGCGAACCCAAACAGAAGTGTGTTAATTATTTACCAATAAGTACCCCAACCGGGCACCAATATCTCAATCTGTTGTTAGTTAAATTGTAAAAAAATATAGGGATTTGGGGCATGTTAGAAACAATTATATTCAAGGTCGACCTAGGATTTCAGAAGATGTGCAGTTAAATGTCCTCTAAGCTGTCCAAGAAAACCACCATAGTGTTACTCGCGGTATTGCCACGGAAAATAATATTTGTCAAGCAACCGTATTGAATTATTCACACAAAAGTAAATGGCATAGGGTACAGTTGGTTCATGAACTTAATGAAGATGACCGGGATAGAAGAACAGAATTTTGCGAAATAATGATGAACAGATACATTGAAGATCCTCAAATTTTAAAAAGAATTGTGTTCTCTGATGAAGCAACGTTTACTCTAAATGGGCATGTGAATCGCCAAAACTGTCGATATTGGGCTAAGGAAAATCCGCGCTGGATCATGGAGTCCCACACAAAATACCCGCAAAAAGTGAATGTTTGGGCTGGAATTGTTGATAACCGGATTTTAGGTCCCTTCTTTTTTGATGGTACGTTAAATGGTGAACTGTATCTAGAATTTTTAGAATTTCAGTTAATACCGGCACTTGCTGTACTCTATCTAAATCCAGATGAGCCAGACATTCTCAACAATAACTTATGGTATCAGCAAGACGGAGCACCAGCCCATTACACACGCCTGGTGCGTGAGTACTTGGATACAGTCTTTACTGACAAGTGGATTGGTCGACGGGGTCCAATAGAATGGCCGGCAAGGTCACCAGATTTGACCCCGCTAGATTTTTTTCTGTGGGGCTATTTAAAATCTAAAGTATACTTTAACAGACCTAACAATATTGATGAACTTAAAGCTCGAATAAGGCATGAGGTTAGATTAATAGAGCCCCAAGTAATCCATAACGTTTTGGAAGAATTCAAAGATCGACTTGCGTATTGCCAGAAAGTTGGTGGCGGTCAATTTCAACATTTATTAAAATAAAATTTAATATAGTCTATGATATTATAGATTAAATAGATGTAAAGAGTTCATTTTTAATTGTAGTTTTCGTACCAGAAAAAACGTCAATATATCGAAAACCGTTGATTTTGGAGATATGGTATGTTATACAAAAAGTGTTTAGAATGTATCGTAGAATTCAAAAATAATACAATATACGGGGTGTCCTATTTAAAAAAATTAATGTTGACGGTATATATGTTCTTCTTGAGACAACCTGTATACACATTTCTTATGTCAAAAAATTCGCAATTAAAAATTATAATCGACTTGTTCAAGCGTTTTTCCAGAAAATACTCACCTGAATTTTAAACAAATTTATTCCAACCTTTTTGAGCTCACTGTATAATATGACCCATTCAAAAAAAAGCAAGTTTGTTTTTTTCTCGGGAACTGTTGAACGTAGAAAAAATCTGAGTACGTCCCTGGATTCTACGTAAAAATCTACAAAAAGAACATTTGTTTTCTCTTTGATAAGTTGCAGGGTAACCTAAGTATGTCCCAAAATGTAAAATTTTCAAAAACATCCTGTATATCAAGAACAAGGAATACTAGAAAAGTTCTGATTGCGGCATCTTATGTTTCACGAAAAAGTGGAACAGTGCTGCAAAAACCGTATCCTTCTATCTTTACTTATAACGGAGATACCCCGTAAAACCATCGAAAACTGGACACACTGTACAGGGTTATCCAACCAAGACTAGACAAGGCGATTTTTTGACTTTTCCTGTACTTTTATAAAAAAACTGAAATAGCAATCTTAAGTCATTTTCTCCCGCGAATTCGAATATCTTCAGCAAAAAACAATTGAACATCAAACAAAAGTACTAGGGGTCACTTTGATATTTTTTTAAATGGGATGCCGTATTTTTAATGAGCTTATCCGATTTCTCATATAAATTTTGATCTAAAATGTTGGATTTTTAATTCAAAAACGCCTTTTTTCTTCAGTTTTAAATTCGGAAAATGTTCGTCTACCGTAAGATTAATACCTGATAGATGGATACCCGTTTCACCTGTTCACCCTTTAACCTGCTTTAAAGCGTCCGTCAGTTAGACAAAATAATCAAGTTTCAAATTTCTATATATTTTTCACGAATTAATTACAAATTTAGTAGTTTTTGCAAATCTATTATTGCTTACGTATAAAAAAAGTATGACATATTAGAAAAAACTATAAACTAAAGTGAATAACTTTAATCTCAATAATATAATTGTTCTATGTGTCCTCCATTATTTTCAAAACATGACCAATGCCCCCTTTTCAATCTCTCCAAAGAATCTCTTACAATATTTTGGTCCTGGTTAAGTCTATTAATTTCATTTATAATTTTTTGCTGAATGTCCTCCAGACTTCTGTTGGGTCGTTGATAAACTACATTTTTTAAATGACCCCATAAAAATGTATCCATTGGCGTGATATCGGGGCTATTTGGTGGCCAATGAATTGTTCCGTTACGGCCAATCCACTGATTGTAACGCTCGTTTAGGTATGTTACCACTTCTCGAACTGCATGAGGCGGAGCACCATCCTGCTGCCAAATGATATTGTTGTAGGCTTGCAATGGCAACCTTTCCAAGAAATCCTCGATATCGTTATGAAGAAAATGGAGGTATCTTTGGCCTGTTAAAGAGCCACGATGAAATAGTGGTCCAATAATTCGATTTTCTAACATCCCACACCAAACATTAAGTGAGCTCCAACCTTGAAACTTTATCATTTCATATCTATGAGGGTTAACTGCTGCCCAGTATCTTGTATTTTTCCGATTGTATACCCCCGATGTTGTAAATGACGCTTCGTCACTCTGAAGCTGTGTTAAGTATTGAACGGGAAGGATGCAATATGGTTTTAGACCACATTTTTTTAAAGTTCTGTGAACTGTTCCATAGCTTACTCTCCGGAGCCCTGAACCATACCTTACTTCTCGTACCGCTTGCGGAATAGAACTCTTCGGATTTATAGTAAAATATTGAACAATAGCTCGATCCCTTATATTCCGTCTTTTCATCTTTCTTGGCTTATCTTTCAATGTCTTACTTTCTTCAAATAGGGTCTTAATTCTGAGAATTGTATCCACTGAAATGTGTCTCTGGAAACTCTCAAAAAATGTTCTTTGTGTTTGTCGAGCATTCTCTCCACTTTTGTAATATAATTTTATTACATTTAGCCGTTCTTCTAAAAAATATTTCATTATTTGTAATTAATTCGTGAAAAATATATAGAAATTTGAAACTTGATTATTTTGTCTAACTGACGGACGCTTTAAAGCAGGTTAAAGGGTGAACAGGTGAAACGGGTATCCATCTATCAGGTATTAATCTTACGGTAGACGAACATTTTCCGAATTTAAAACTGAAGAAAAAAGGCGTTTTTGAATTAAAAATCCAACATTTTAGATCAAAATTTATATGAGAAATCGGATAAGCTCATTAAAAATACGGCATCCCATTTAAAAAAATATCAAAGTGACCCCTAGTACTTTTGTTTGATGTTCAATTGTTTTTTGCTGAAGATATTCGAATTCGCGGGAGAAAATGACTTAAGATGGCTATTTCAGTTTTTTTTTATAAAAGTACAGGAAAAGTCAAAAAATCGCCTTGTCCAGTCTTGGTTGGATAACCCTGTACATGCTAATAAAAAAACTCGCTAACGGTTATGTGCAGCAAAAAACACAACAGGTATCCTTCGTAGAGAAAGGCATTACGCTGTAATAAAAAAATAAATTTTAAAAATAATGCACTGGCATTTAGATAATCAAGTTATCTGTTATACTGTTATGGTCTGGTGTAATTGAATTAAGATTCGTTTATGGGCCATATTAATTAAATATTAATATAAATTTACATAATATAGGCCTGGCATATTTTTTAAATATTTACTTAAATGAGTCAAAATATATTATTTGTACAAGAGATTAATAATTAGATAAGAGAGAAACCTTTAAATATTGATTAAATTTTTAGAAAATATGTATTTTAAACATACTAGTTTTAATGCATATTTCTTAATATATGTATTCATTTAATTTGATTATTTGTTGAAAAAATTCAATATCGCAACCTGTAAAAAATTTTCGGATAAAGCTGGATTTATAAACTCGAAAAGTTGGCGAGGTTGAGGTTCAGTTGTTGTTGGAAATAGGAGTTCAATTAAACTAAAGGGAACACTCAGTTCCATTTATACACTCGTTCATGTTGTTCATGTAAGGTTCGAAAACTTCCCGGGTATAGTCCGTTTCGTTGCCGTTGATAGCTCGATACCCTCATTAAAGATTCAAAACAAGGCTCTGGTGGTTAAAAATATTTTACCTATAAAATGGTCTTTTTACGTACATCTAGCATAAGGATGAAGAAATTTTGACCTATTCCACCCGGTAACAGATAAAGTAACAATAGAGCCATAAAATGAAATGAAAGGATAATGATTAAAACGGCCCACCATGGTCGGAGAGTTGGGTTTTAATATAATCTAACCGCTTATTATTTTATTTAAATATAATAGATATTATGATTTTATGAATTTTGGTAAATTATAACCATTGATTGATTTATTCTAGAATAAATACAATGTTTTACAAGAAAACTAATTTATTTACAGATCAAAAAATATTGACAATTTTAATAATTATAACTCGATAAAATCGTCCTCAGAAAAATCTAAAGAGTCATCATGTCCTACGCTTATTACTAAAGGCTCAATTTCCATAGTTGTGTCAATTACGTTGTCAAGTTCCCACATTTTTTGTTCCTCTACTATAACATGTTTTATGGCGTTTTGCCAATTTTCTGATGACACATTTGCTAAAGAATTAAGCAAGAGTTGTCGCACTTCTTGCATTTTAAAAGTTTTGTTATTTCTAGCAACATATCCTTTTACTTGAGCCCATATTAATTCTATAGGATTTAGCTCACAATGATAAGGTGGTAAACGGAGCACTATAATACCTCGATCTCTTGCCATCTCGTCAATAACATACTTTTCATACTGCGATTTATGTAGCCTAACAATACCCAAAAGTTCTTTTTTTACCATGGTATTATCGTAACTCAATTCCTTCCGTTGTAACCAGTTTACGATTTCCGCCTTTTTCCATGAAGTTGTGGGAAGATTCTCTTTTAGCCTAGAGTGGTAGCTGGCATTATCCATCACTATTACAGAGTTAGCGGGAATGTATTCTATCATTTGCTTAAAATATTCCTCGAAAACATCAGCAGTCATTTCTTCATGGTAGTCTTTTGTAGAATTCGACTGAAATTCTAATAATCCTTGATCCAAAAAGCCATTTGAACTTCCTATATGAGTTATAATAAGTCTGCGCCCCTTTCCAGATGGTGGTCTAAGTCCTGTTGACCAGCCTTCCATGACAGCTTGTCGAGAACTTAGGACATTTTCATCTTGCCAGACTTTAGATACGGTGTGCCCTTCGTTCAGCCAAGTTTCATCCAAATAGAAAATGTTTTTGCCTTCGCTGCGGTATTTTCGGATGGACCTTAAGTATTGACGTCTCCAGCAAATAATATCTGCTCTATCAATAAGAAAATATTTTCTGTTTTGCTTCTCCCAACGAAAGTTCATATCATGAAGTATTTTCCATAGTTTCGTTCGTGATAGCTGTGGTAAGTCCTCGTCATAGTTAATGGCTTGTAAAATTTTGTCTATAGTTGGTATTTCCTTGGCAAAATAAAAACTATGTACTTTTCTTCTAATACCATTTTTAATGAAATAGTCAATTTCTAACGGTTTCTTTCCTGGGAGTGGTTTTGGCTCAGTGAGGTTCTTATAGATTTTCTTTCACGCAAGAACCTATATATAGTAGCCTCTCCAACTCCTACCATATTGGCACACTCTGCAATGATGCTACGAACATCACTTGCAGGTTTCTGGTGCACTAGAGCATCATGCACGTTTAATATTAATATATTTTCTCGGAGAGAATATTATGCACTCTTGCTAATTTGACGAAGACACGTTGGCGAAAAACTTGAAGCCATTGTCACAAGTATAGGAAATAATTCAACTTTGGGATAATTCAGTATCTAAATACATACACTAAAAACATAGTTTGACAAACGCACATCAAATGGCGTAATAATATCCTAAAGCAGGCAAAAATAGGTAAATTTAATTACTAATTACTCCTGTTGTACCTACTTTAACCCTAATATTCCTAATGTATATTTAACAATGGACAGAGGCCAATTTTCTTATTAAATAAGGCACAGTAGGTAATTTCTATAATAATAATAATATACTAATTACCAACGCCTATGGTTTACGGTTGTTTTATGGCTTCAACCCTCGATATGAGCTATCAACTGCAACGAAACGGACTTTAGTGCGAGATAACCAATTTTTATGCTCGGAGTTCGGAATATCTAACCTCACAAACTTGATCATAACTTCAACCTCACCAACTTTTCGAGTTTATAAATCAAGCTTTAATTTGTCTTCATTTATAATGATATTATGACATAAAAGTCTCCTTATAATAATGTTTCCCTAAGCGGTTCAATATTATGTTATATATTCCAGAGATCGATAAGCAGAAAAGAGAGTAACCCTTTACAGAGTATCTCTAATGCTAAAATATGACGATCTAATTCAACTTATCTTGTCCCAAAGGTTAACCGTTTCGGAAAATAAAGGGCACTTTCTGTATTAGACTTTTTTCTCTGCCAACTCACACATTCATAAGGGTTCTTTGAGTTCATAAACCAAAATTGGTCAGAGGTAAACTCGGCCTTTTAATCCAAGCATATAATTTGGGGCGATTGCCACATGCATGTAAAGCGGCCGATATTACCTTTAACGAACCTGACCTAACCTTAAAAACAGTACAACAATTCTTTAAACTATTCAAAAATATACAGGGTGTCCGGAAAATACGTGTATAGCGTTTGACGACAGACTCCTGACGTCAAAATAGGTCGATCTAAGCCGACTTAGTTATATCCAAAATTGTTTCGTTTAGCCAGTAAAGGGCGTCAAAATTTTTTAAAAATATTGGTTTTTCCTAAATTACGTGAAAACCTGCTAATCGATTTTAATGATTTTTAGTATGTAGACTAATACTATAAAATGACGTTTTCTAGTAGTATAGTCACCGGCTGTAAATAAGTGGAGGTGTTATAAAAGTGATATAATATGTCAACATTTCTCCTAATTTTTTATATCAACGGCGTTAGGACAACCCAGATATTTTTCTCGAGTGACTGGATATATTTGGAAGCTATTTTACCTCTTTAATATTTTTCGTTGGATGAGCTGTTTTGCCAGAAAAAAAATATTTACAATTACCTGCATACATCAATTATTAACAGTAATAATGAAACAAAGTACAACAAAGTTGGAAGTATATACTAAAAATATTGTAAGAAACTAAGTAAAACGAAAACATTACTTAAGTAAATGTATAAAATGACCGCCATCTTGCTGAATACACTTATTAACACTCCTTAAAAAATGATATTGGACCCTATTTAATGTCTCGGGGTTATTAAAATGGTTGCCTGCATTTAAAATCCGCGTCAATAAATCATAACGTGTGTTTACCGGAGTCTTGTAAACTTCTGTTTTAATAGCGCCACACAAAAAGAAGTCATACATATTTAACTCCGGAGAACGTGGTGGTCATTTTACTGATGCATCATTGCTCCTTCCAATCCATCGGTTGGGATATTGATGGTGTAAGTATTGCCGAACGGCAATGGAAAAAATGGGGCGGGGCACCATCATGCATATACCACATTTCCCTCCGAAGTAAAAGGGGCAAATTTTTCAGAAGAATTGGTAATGTGTCTTGCAAAAAACTTAAATAAATATTTCCATCTAACCTGTCTGGAATAACAATAGGACTAATAAGGTAGCGATCAATAATACCTGCCCAAATATTTAATTTAAATTGATGCTGATGATGTGCAACTTTAATGGCATGTGGATTTTCATCGGAATAAATATGTTTGTTGTGCAAATTGGTTACTCCTGATCTTGTAAAGCACGCCTCGTCAGTAAACAATATTTTTCTACAAAAATTTGGATCACGGATTCTTTTGTTTCTAATAAATTGACAAAATGTAAGCCGCATGGGGGGATTAGTCATTAAATGTAACTAACCTGGACTTTTTGCACGTTATATGGATGTAACAACTGTTCTTTTAAAACCTCACTGACAATCGTTTTAGAAACATGTAACTTACGTTGTAAGCGACGGGTACTGGTACTTGGTTCTTCATCAATTATTCTTTCCAGAATGTTCTATTCTGTTTCCACAGTTCGAGTTGTTCGCATACGACCCCTACCTTCAAATTTTTTCTCAAAGCTGCCCGTTTCCCGAAGATGACGCTCGATATTGGCAAATGTTTGGTGGTTTGGTATTCGACGGTTAGGAAATCTCTTCATGTAAACCCTAACACTCTGATGCCCATTTCCTTGACAAAACCCGTATACCAGGAGCATGTCAACCTTCTCAGAGTTCGTATAATTTTCCATGTTTAATGGTAAAATGAACTTGTCATTTAAGAATGTTGATCGTATACTTTAGTCAATTTCATAGACTGGTGACAATTTGTCAATAATTGTCAAATTATTAAATGCCATAGCAACAAGGTCACTAAAAAAATTATTGTTACAGGTAATTTGATTTTAATTTTATTACTAATGTTAATAATTGATGTATGCAGGTAATTGTAAATTTTTTTTTTCTGGCAAAACAGCTCATCCAACGAAAAATATTGAAGAGGTAAAATAGCTTCCAAATACATCCAGTCAGTCGAAAAAAATATCTGGGTTGTCATAACGCCGTTGATATAAGAATCAGGAGAAATGTTGACGTATTATATCACTTTTATAACACACAAACAAACACAACAACAACAACAAACGTCATTTTATAATTAGTCTACATACTAAAAATCATTAAAATCGATTAACATGTTTTCACGTAATTTAGGAAAAACCAATATTTTTACAAATTTTTGACGCCCTTTACCGGCTAAACGAGACAATTCTAAATATAACTAAGTCGACTTAGATCGACCTATTTTGACGTCAGGAGTCTGTCGTAAAACGTTGTACATGTATTTTCCGGACACCCTGTATACTAATATCGCATAGTAGAACCAGAAGAATAGAAAACAAGTAGAACTATAATGCGAAGTTAGCTTAACAAATTCTAACGTTGGCACTTGTTTTGAAGGTATTCTAGCCTTTTCCGGGTGTTCGAATTAGGTAGGTACATAAATATGACTTGTGAACACTTTGCAAACTTACATAAATTTTATTTACTTAAAAAAAAATACTTGTGTTCGTCTGTAAAGTTCGTTTTTAAAGTTTTTATGTTAATAAATCTGGAGTATGATACTTACTCTTATGACTTTGGTAGGGCTGATTATATTGGTCTAAACAACTTTTATCATTCGATTGGTTGGGTCAGTGTTATAGGATCCATTAAGGACGTGAATGAGGCGAAGAGCATTTTTGGTGAGTTATTGTATTATGGGATTAGCCAGTTTGTTCCTGTTTATCGTCTGAAAATCCAAAGTTCCCTAAATGGCATTCGAGTGAGCTCAAAAACTCATACTCATAAAATTTATATGATGACGTAAAAAAGTTTTGGAATTTTGTGACTTCAAGGAAGGGGAGCAGCGGTATCCCTAGTTGAATACATTTGGACGGGCAGACGGGAACGGATATAGTGGAAGTATTTAGGTGACATTCCCAAAATGTATTTAAACTTGATGTTGATTATAACGATTTGACAGATTACACTAATAACAGTGACTTGCACTTGAATTTCGTTTCAGTCACTTTGGGAGAGATCTTTGACAGTATTCTAAATGTGGATCAAAATAAAGGTCCCGGCCCTGATGGCATAACTCCAAGATGTTTAGTCAACTATGTTTATTCTTTATCTAAGCCTTTACATTTGCTTTTTAAACTTTCAGTTGAGAGTGGTGTTTTTCCTTAGCAGTATGGAAGTACGCTTTTGTTACTCCTGTATTTATGTCTGGTAATCAATCAGATGCAAAAAAGTATATACCGATTTCTATTTTGAGTACAATTCCTAAACTTTTTGAGAAGATAGTGTGTAATCATATTGGGAGTTCGGTGATATCTCGGGAACAGCACGGCTTCTGTAGGAGTAGATCAACGGCTACAAATATGATGATTTTTGCTCAAATGGTGTTGGATGCCTTAGAAGGTGGATACCAGGTTGATGCTGTTTATACGGATTTTAGCAAGGCTTTTGACACTGCAAATTATCATTTTTTGGTACATAAGCTGGAGTGCCTTGGCTTTCATGAAGCCTTACATAGGTGGCTAATATCTTAATAAAATCGTAATTGAAATTTTGAAAATATAAATTAAGGGGTTTTTGGGGATGCTGATTCTATATCTGATAGAAACAGTTATCTAAAATAAGCCCTCATATCCTTTTCCAAAAAAAAAGCCTTATTTACCCCGCCAACACCGCACGCCAATGGTTTATAAAAATGTTCACTATGCCAAATACTTCATTTTTCCAACATACAATTACCACCAAATTTTCAAGAAAATCTTATTATTAATAACTGAGATATTAGGGTGTATTCATGAAAAGCGGGACACACTGTATAGTCAGGAACATATTTAATAATTATTTTTAATTAAACTTAATAAAAAATTGAATGGTAATGAATGTAATGTAAAGTACTATAGCGGCTCCTCTTGTTTGCTTTCTGGTCTTGATCGGTAAAGTAATATTTTTCGGTTAAAAAGTTATCTACATAGTGACATTTATGTGATTTTTAGGTAATAATTATGGTCCCACTGAAATAGCAGTTAAACTTCATTCCACAATAATTCGTTGATTTCTCGACCGCAATAAAATTTAAATGACAACCCTCAGTCGTAATCCCAACCATAAATAAGCTGCCTGACAAATATCTATTGTGTAGGCACCGGACCTTTCGAAAGGGTACAGGTCCCGATTACTTACTAATTTCAATAGTTTAGGTTAGCTATTTTCAACAAAACATCAAATATAAAATAATAGGTAAGTATCTTTATTTTAATCATGTAATTAAATAGCTATTAATTAATATTTATACAAAAATACTAATCTACAATATTATAATAATACAATATTTAACTAAACCTACTCAATATTTAGCTCTGTTTCACTATCACTATCGTCTTCATCTATTCCTAAACTAATAATTATTAAGGGCCTTACGTTACTATTAATTATGTTATAGGAATCTTCGACTTGGATCACGTGTCTCACAGAATTTTTCCGACTTTCTACTGGGATATTATTTACACATTTTTTAATTAATTCTATAATAGAACTACTTAGTGTAGGGGATGTGTTTTCTCTTCTAATCATCGTCTTTAACTGGCTCCATATATGTTCTATTGGGTTAAAAATACAGTAATACGGAGGGAGGCGTAAAACTGTGTGACCATTAGCACTTGCGAGATTGTCAGAGATATATTCTTTTTCAATATTGAATGTTTTTAAAACATTTAAAAGGTCCTTTTTTGTATAGGGTTCCTCGAAATATATATTATTTTCCATCAGATAGTTTTGAATTTCCACTTTTGTATTATTTGAATTCGTCACTTTACTTAGCGACTGTGGTAACTAGCGTTGTCCATCACAATAACACTATTTTTGGGCACATTCGGAAGCAGACGATTCTGAAACCAATCTTCAAACAATGTAGCATGTAAAAAAAAATAATAATAAATTTAAAATAAATTTTACAACATTTTTCACTAAACAAACAAACAAACATTTAAAAACTGTCATTTAAAAATTCAGCCACAGTATAATATGCTTTAGAAGCCAAGAGTTTTTTAATTTCAATTTAAAAGCTCTTTAATGTCCTATCTCTTAAGACACTGGGAAGTCTACTGAAAAGCTTCACGCCTACATAGGATGGAGTATTCTCATACTTTCTAGTTTTATGCGCAACTACCCTCCGTAATGAGAAAGATGAATTGGCAATTTTCTTCGCAGGTAATAATAGAGCGTTCGAAATAAATCCATTTTCTGAACCTGCATGTTATATCGTAATTATTTGTCCTTTGTTTGAGGAAGCTTTAGTTTGACATTTGATTGTTGAATCGCTTCAACCTTTTTTAGGAGTATCGTGGGTATCAAACCAAGTTTCGTCCAAGTATATAACTGAACGATTTTCTTCCCTATATTGTCTGATAAGATTCAAATAATCTTTATGCCATACTTGTAAGCGCTGCGATTTCATTAGTACTTGTCTTTTGTCAATGATGCGATATTTAAAACCCATTGCTTTTACTATTCTCCAAAGGCTTGTCCTGTCACATGAAATGTCGGTTTCGTCTGCTGTAAGTACCTTTTTTAGCGTATCTATTGTTGGGACTATTTGTTTACTGTACATGTCATAAATTTTCCTCCGAATCAAGTCTTTATCAGCTTCTTCGATGCTTCTCAATTTTCCGCTGTCACACCGTTTTTTCCTTGGCTGGATGGGTTTGGTCACCATATCTTTTACTGTCGTTAATGCAACTTTGGTCAAAATTCTCATTTCACTAAAACTTGCACTCCGGTCATACCCTTTTTCTAAAAGGGTACAGTAAACGTTCTTTATGATGTTTTTGGCATCAAGTGATAAATGTTTTTTCTTCGTTACACCATAACTTCCGGAAGCAACATTATCTGAAGTTTCACACAGATCTGACATATTTTGGATGCTCGATAACACACGAAAATACCTTTAACGCACAGCTTGATAAACACCAAACGACTGATGAACTAAGATGAAAAGACTCTGCTTTATATTGAACACCTGCAATTTTCCATTAACCTACCTAATATACCAATATAATAACATAATTAATAGTAACGTAAGGCCCTTAATAATTAGTTTAGGCATAGATGATATCATAATATTGTTGATTAGTATTTTTGTATAAATTTAATAGCTATTTAATTACATGATTAAAATAAAGATACTTACCTATTATTTTATATTTGTTGTTTTGTTGAAAATAGCTAACCTAAACTATTGAAATTAGTAGGTAATCAGGATCTGTACCCTTTCAAAAGGCACTTATTTATGGCTGGGTTTAAATTTTATTGCGGTCGGGAAATCAACGAATTATTGTGGAATGGCGTATACACAAATGTCAATAAATTATCTTTTAACAACACGCTCTAGCGCTTTGTGTAATGATTTCGTTTACACTCGGTATATGGGTTTAGTTTTTTAAAAACATATTATTGTACATATTGGGATTTTATATTATTTCCGACTATATTTATTTAATTCAACGATGAAGAAAATTATTATTTTTATTATTTAAAAAAATTTTCCGATTAATTTGTTTTTAAATATGACATAATATTAAGGTCGCCTTATTATAATACTTCCTCAAATGGTTCAAAGTATACTATTTATTCAAAAGATCAATAAGCAAGTAAGACTAACCTTTACATTTTTAGAAAATACATATTTACTTTAAATATTGTAGCATTATTTATGGCTTTAAATACTTTTTAATAATCTTATTCGAATAATTGCTTTGCAATCTTAAAGACTTTAGTAAATACCAAATGTCATTATCGTTCAGTCGCCAAAGCAAGATTAAATATATCTATTAGAAAAATATTTTTTTAAAAATAGTTAGTAAGTAAATAATTTATATTAATTGATGAGCATGCATTAGAGTTTTATTAACAACTAACCTGAACTTATACTTGTACTGTAACTAGGTGACTTTTGTCTTGACTAGTAAAATATTCAACTGGTACTTGCATTAAATTGTGACATTATCAGGTGTTTTTATATTTATACCTACATATATTATAAGTAAAATCTTTCAATAGCGACCACGCTCGGGGAATCAAATCTTGGTCGGTTAACAGGGGTGTTTGGTTAATAGAGAAAAATTAAAACAACTGATCTGGATTTTACAGTGTTCGTTTATTATGTATCTGCCTATACAGGGCTGCCCAGAAGTCCGGAATAAAATTAATATAGCCTTAACCTGTAACTTTTGGGGAAAATGCTCGGACACGTCAATTTAGTTTTATATATTATGCTCACATTTTGACGTTATTCGTTTGTTTTTTTATAGACATTTGTCAAATATATGACGACATCGATCTTTTTTTTTAATGGAAACATACAGCTTGTGATACATCATTTGAAAGCTTATATCTCGTACAGTATGCTCATATATTTTGGCGCGATTCTGTCAAGCTATTTCAAAATGGGGACTGTTGAAAGTTTAAAAAAAATCCCTATTTAAATAAGCGGAAACGATAAATCATTGATGTATTTTTTACCTTTTAAGGTAAGAAATCTTCATTGTTTCACGTTCTGACATTTTGTGACATTGTGAACTTGTAAAATTAATTTAGATATTTCCGAAGTATTATTTCACAATTTTCTAAACAAAAATGGTTTTGTCGGAAAGGCAGCGTATCGAAGTCTTGATATTGTTAGGATGTGGAGATAAAATAAGAAGTCAAAGTGAAGTGTGCACTTTATTTAATGCTAAATATCCGGAAAATCAAATTTCAGACTTGCCTAGGAATGGACGGCCACGTATTTTAGGCGACGATGAAAAATTAGATATTGCATTATCTCTGCAGGATAATCCGCATGTTTCAACAGTTTCATTGGCTCAAAATCATGATACATCTAGAGGTACTATTGGAAGATTTTTGAAAGCAGATAAATACCACCCTTATAAAGTATATCTTGTCCAAGAGCTTTTAGAAGATGACTATGATAGGCGTTTGCAATTTTGCGAAGAAATGATGAGACGGTGTGACGAGAATAATAGGTTTCCACAGAACATATTATTTTCGGATGAAGCTACTTTCTATTTAAACGGGGTGGTTAACAGACATAATTATTGTTTCTGGAGTCAAGAAAATCCACGATGGATATCATACTATACATATGCATACTATACATATTGTAAACCACTCCTACACAAATAAATAAATAACTTAATTTAATATTAGCAAAAAAAATACTCTAGATTAGTAATCGTACTATTATTATTGTTTTTAAAAATTTGTATTTGTTGAATTGAGAACTTATTGTTAATATACACTGGATACATGGAACCCTATTTTGGATTATTTGCAATTTCTGGCTACAGACAATTATATATTTTCGAAAAGCTCAAACTAGAGATAATTGAAATATCAAAAAAACCTATAACCCATTTAAAACAAATGTTTGGTCTATAGTGCAAAAAATATAACATCTAAAAAAATCTGACTAGTGCTTTCCACTTTTCTTGTAGGTTGCGAAGTCAGCGAAATACAAAATTTCGATTTTACCCTGTAGTATAAAAACACTGAGGGCTACGATAAATTTGTCAACGGCATGTTTTATTTCTCTTTCTTACTCTATTGTCCAGTATTCCGCATTAAACGTTAACAGACCGACGACATGTAGATTGATTAATCAACCCTATTTTATCTTGTATTTTTCTTGCTGAACATCCCCCTGAAAAAATTAGGAGGGTGAGATATTATGGTTAATCCTTCACATATTTATTAATTAAAAATGTAAAAAAAGTTAGTCTTTTTAAGTCCTTTTAGTTAACATCTTTTATATTATTAATATAAATATAAGATCAGCTTACACGATCCAATCGGACGTTGTCCACATAATCCCGTATGAAATTATAAGCTACACATTAATAGGAATATCGAAATAATGTATAACCTTGTCAATTGGGAAGTATTGCAATTGAAACGAACCTGAACGAAAAATTTAATTAAAACAAGTGGTCTTTTAAGACCAGTAAAAATATACTTTTTATTTTATACGCGCACTAATTGGTAATATTAGTAGTCGTCCTTGCCAACGTTACTTCTTAATGCCTTTTGCTAAATGTACTAATATACAAGTATCACGTAGCTAATGGGTACAGAGCCATTGCAAGAACTAAAGAAGTAGGAAAAACTTTGGGTCAAATTTGTCTACAACAAAATTAATAATTAAGAGGGAACAACAGTTGTTGTTTGTAATAAGTGTATTATCTTGAAAAATTAATTTAAAACGGTAGAGCGCTTTCGGCCTTAGGCCATCTTCAGTGCTTCCTAAAAGCGAGAAAAATCCAATTTGTTGAAAATTTGTTTTGAGAAATAATATAAAATGTATTTTTTGGTTTTTACTCACTTTGTCAGGAAACAGGAAACTTCATTGGCAAAATTAACTTTTTTCGAGTGGGCCATCAACAGCACAACGTAAGAAACTCATTATGTAAAAACAATTAACACGTAAATTTGTAAAAGACGAACAACTGGGACAAACCACTTTGTAAATTTCTGTTAATTAATCATCGTTTTCCTTTTCTTTTTCATATTATATTTTTACTCCACGTGGAACGTGGTCTTGAGTCGATATTTGATGGTTATTTAAATTAAAAGAATTAATTTGTCTTGTCATTGAAATGACAATGTTGACGTTGTTGAGAGTAAAAAGCGGGCAACTCGAAAATTGTAAGGTTAGAGAATATTGAAATTTAAAAAATTAATTCAGAAGGCGTCTGTGTAAATTCCCCACATGGAATAGTCAACAGAGTTTAAGTCTGGACTATTGGGTGGCCACATCTCCGGTTCGATGTAATCGGGGCACTGCTCAAACAAACAAAAACATTCTTGTACTCCGAGAGGTATGGAAAGGAGCACCGTCTTGTTGAAACACGTAATCGTCGCAGATTGCTTCAATTTCAGGAAGCAAGTTATGTAAAATTTGTTGTTGATACGCGTCCGAGTTGAGTTTTACTCCGGCATCTACAACAATGAGACTTGACTTCCCCAAATTGGAAACTGCCATAGAGGCCATTACGCCAGGTGAAAAGTGACTTCTCTCGATTTAAAGATTTTCCAAAGGGATTTCCCTCTTTACTTGCACATTTGCGTATACCCGATTATTTTGTGTATTCTTTAGCAGCCTCAAGTAAAACAAATCTCCTCATCTGAAAACCATATCTTTGCGATATTTTCCCGAGAACGGAATCTTCGTAGTAATAGATTACATCTTTCTAATCGTTTTTCCTTCACATTGGCATTAAGTTTTTGACAGTAAACTTTTTAAAGACTTTAAGTTGGCAATCATTATTAATAATTTTTTTAAACTGTAGAACGGTGAATTCTTGTTCTTTTCGCTATTTTTCTGGTACCTACAGATTCTTCATGTCGTACATCATCTATAATATTTCTTACCATGGTAATATTTCCTTGAGTTCTTGAAGTTTTCTTCCTTCCCCTTCCAACTTTTATTTTTATGGATCCATTATTTTCTCTAAGATGTCTTAAAAACTTTCCAACATACCATTTTTTTTCAGGAAACTCCTTTACAATTTTTCTTGCACCGTTATTATGTTTTTGTCGAAAATATTTGATAAGAATTCAATCCTCTTCACTTAAGACTGCCATTGTGTACGGATTAGCTGTCACGAAGCGTACAAAACATCAAAAATAACATTGTGTATTATTTTAATAACAGTCATGGATACTCTCATTTTGAATAGCAGTCATGGATGCTGCGGTCATGGTTCAAATGACTTCAAATTTCCAAAATGATAACCGTATTGTATTTCTTGAATTTTAAAATATTTCACAATGAGACCTATACTATAGAATTTTCGATAGTTAAAATACCAAAAAAACGTATCATCTGAAATTTAAATAAATCAGTTTCCGTTTGCAATGAACATAAGCACAAGTTTGTTAAAAAAAATCGACATAAACCTATTTACCGTTTAATAAGTCGATTTACACCTTTTGCTACATATAGGCTTGGTTTAATCCCCTTTAAGATGGAAAAATATTTTTATCTAAGCTATTTTGGTAAATAGAATTTTTTATTAGAGCATCAGTAGGTCACAAAGTTTATTCAATTCAGTATTTGCAACTGTTGACATTCTTTTTATGTTAAGATTGATGCAATTAAGATAGTTATTAAAAGTAAATTCCTTTATTATAATTATCTTCCATTGCAGGCAATTGCTTTTAAAAATAAAACCAGTATTTATTGAGTTTTTATTTTTTTTTAAATAAGACCTAATTTTTGTGTTTGGTTGAAGGTAATGCACTTCCCAGAAGGCATTCAGTACCATGCAATTGGGTAAACATAGTTATTACTAAATAATACAAGACAACATATTATCCCCTTGTTATTTTTTAAAAATATATCAAAAACTAATAATTTGGCAACTGTGGCAACATATCATATTGATAAAAGAACATCCAACTTTTCTTTTATATATCAACCTTGTACCTCTTTCTGATCCAAAGTTACCAACAGTGGCACCTACATCACCTACCACTTAAAATATATGAAAAAAATAGTATTTATTGAATTGAAATAGACAGTTAAAAACAAAAAGGAATAAATTGTACCAACCTGAAAGCACACTGTAGCATAAAAATAGAAAACCTGAGAAAAATTGAAACGGACGCACACAAACGTCTGAAAACCTTGTAGTATATTTAAAACCTACTAAACAACTACTTTTACTCTTGAAATAGAACTGGCGAAATACAACCCTTTTTTGAATATTAAAGGATTCCTGCAATAAACCATCACGATCCTCGAAAGCAATATGTACTGAAATTTTAATGGGCACTGTAGCTTTTTTTTAAGAAAACGGAGCAAAATTGAATGGGACACACAAAAACGTCTGGAAACTTTATAGAATATTTAGAAACTACTTAACAGCTAAACGGTTTGCTCTTGGAATAAAAAAAGAGACAAAATAGAACCCTTTGTTGGATATTAACAAATTCCTGCAAAAAGCCACCACGGGGAGTATACCTTGCTAACTGCCTAATAGTTAACACTTTTAAAAAATAGCTCAATATTAATATAAGATCACCCAACTAATAAAAGAGCCTCTATTTTCGTTAAATTATTCTGTGTTTTATTATTATTATATCGACATCCGTCGCGTCCAGTTTCTTAAAAGTAAAAGAGTCTCCTCTTTTTTCTCTCCACTATAGGTTTATTTACAACAAACCAAACTGTGCTCACTGACCTGCGTGTCAAAGCTGCCGCTTTCTTCACTGCACCAAATTTTGAAAAACCACGTTCAAGAAGGGTGGTGTAAACGTCGAAGATTACTTTTTTTGTGTGAACTGATACAATATCACGCTTTAATTGGTTTTTATCACGACCCGTAGATCCACTTGTCGTACTGGTTTCTTTCCATGGATGAAACATTCTTAGATATCACGTTGAATTGACACCCTAATCAGTGGCATAACTAGCCCTCTGACCTGGGGGTGGCCTAGGGTGGGCCTGTTATTGTGACTTATTAGTGGCGGCTCGTGTAGATGCGGGTCGGTGGAGAGGCCGCCGCGCGCCGTAGGCGAAATTTTTTTTGGACCACGCCCAAATTTTAACAAATTTGATCAATAATCAACAGAAATATCACAAGACCTCGTTTTTTATCGGTTAGATTTTTCAGCTGTCACGAAAACTTTTTTTGGAAATTTTTCGAGTTGAATTTGGACATGTTTATTCTGATTAGATTTAATTTTTGAATAAACAAGCCCAAAGTTCAACGAGTATTGCCAAAAAAGTTTGTGTGAAAAATGGAAAATCTAACCAATAAAAAAATGATGGTTGAGTGATATTTGGCGAGATTATTTATTATAATTTATATAGATTATAATTATAAATTGATGCTATATTTGCGAGGCGAGTAGCGAGCTTACAAAGTCAGCCTTTTTCTGGGAGGGGGGGCCTAGCGACGTCTGGGGGGGGGCCTAGCGACGTCTGGGGGGGGGCCGGCCCCCCTAGGCCCCCTGTAGTTACGCGCCTGACCCTAATTATCATAAGAGGATTACTAAGAAAATATAATAATATAATAGTCTTTAAATAGATCCATACCTGGAGTGCCCAAATTTGGTGGCCAAATATTACACCTCACACAATAGATTGTTATGACTGAAGGGATTAGAATTTATAATGAGTTTGTAGGATAAATAGACGGACTCTACACTAAAACGAGAATGATTTCCTTTTTTGTTACTCTTTATTTTAATTAACGTATATAACCATGATATTTTTTGCATGGGATGGTTAGATGAGTAGCTTTGCTAAATCTCGTATATTTAAAAACTACTAAATGATTTGCTTTTGGTGCAGAACTGGCAAAACCTTTTTTGAATATTAAAAAAATCCCTGCAATAAACCATTACGAAGAGTGTACAAATATACATACACTTTAAAAAACTTTTAATTTTTCTTCTTCGAAATTATGTGCCGGAATTGTTAATGGCCACTGTAGCTTTTTGTTTAAAAAGAAAGAAAATACGGAGCAGAATTGAAAAGGACACATAAAAACTTCTGGAAACTTTAAAGAATATTTAAAAAGTAGTAAACAACAACTAAACCGTTTGCTCTTGGAATAGAAGTGGCAAAATAGAACCTTTTGTTGGATATTAACAAATGCCTGCAATAAATCCTCACTGGGAGTGTACTTTGTTTTGTTATTATTCAAAATTTATGAAAATTCTTTGGTTTAATAGTCTTATTAGCTTGATTATATTTTTGAAGACAACATAATAAAATACGTTGCTTACTAACACTATTAAGAGTAGACTTTTATACGCTAGTGTTAAAAATGAATACAGGGATCTTTTTAACTTTTATTATTAACATTCTTATTGAGACTATTTAACTAAACTAATAAGGCTTCTGGCAATTCTCTTCTTATTTTTAGCACATTTGATATTCATATATTTGATAAAAACTCGACGAAATATCTGCCGGCCGAAGAGCTCTATATTTTCTGTAAAAATTCAAACAAAATGTCTCAACTACAGATACTTAGTTTTTGTATCTGAAATGTTCACCACTAATGTAGTATCTAAATCCTCAAAGCATAGCATAGCTCCTCTCTACGACACGCACCAAACATACTCAATATATTGTTAATATATCATGAGATACTTATCGACTAATGAACTTCTCAGGAACTGCTCAAGAGTTTTTAGGTTGACAGCCTTCTCCTTTTTACTTTAAAAAGGCAACCAGTTTATAATATTTACTAAATATCTACAGTATGTCCACGGATGGGGTTTACAAGAGGACAAATGGACTAAAAATTGAAAGATACGAAAAAAAGTCACTCTTAATAAACGTTTTTGCTCGTCTAGAAAATACGATTCATCATAAGAAACTTCAATTTTTTTATACAGGGTGGGTAAAAACTGCAAAAATGTTATTTTGCTTAAGAGTAAACATACCTACTTTATTTTGAAAGATACGAAAAAAAGTCACTCTTAATAAACGTTTTTGCTTGTCTAGAAAATATGATTCACCATAAGAAATTTCAATTTTTTTATACAGGGTGGGTAAAAACTGCAAAAATGTTATTTTGCTTAAGAGTAAACATACTTTATTTTGAAAGATACTAAAAAAATTCACTCTTAATGAATGTGTTTTGTACACAACAAACCGAAGTAGAACAATTCATTAAAAGGTTTACCTATGTAAAAATTATTTCCCAAAAAGTATTCGCTGGCACACCTCTGACTGGTGAACCTAGTTAAAATCATAATGACACTTAAGGTGATAGGTACTTGTTGTCAATGTCTTTATTTAATGAAGTTATTATTTAAGTAGAAATGCTATCTACTGCACAAACAGTTTTTATAATACAATGTTATGGGGATGGTCAAGTTTCATCAATAGATTATCATATTTAGAAATGCTGGATACATTTTTCAATGATGAACTCGAAAATCTACCATTAAATTTTCGACAAAATATGTATTTTCAGCAAGATGGTTGTCCAGCCCATTTCGCTCGTGAGGTTAGAGAATGGCTTGACCGCAGATTTGGTCCAAGGTGGATTGGCAGGAATGGCCCAGTTTTGTGGCCCCCAAGAAGCCCCGACTTAACCTTGGCGGATATGTTTTAAACAAATTGTTTTTGCTACCGCAGTACCAAATGATATTGAAGTGCTGAAGGGCAGAATTATCCAGGCTGTCCAATCGATATCTCAGGAAGAAATCAAAAATTCTTTCACTTATTTGAGAAAGCAATTAGAAAAATGTGTCGAGTATGGGGGTGGACCTTTTGAATTATGAAATCGTTATCGTATTCTTTCATGTTAATAAAAATGTTCGTATTATTATTATTATTATTATAATTACTTCAGTAAATAAAGGCATTGACAACAAGTATCATCTATTCATTATTCAAGTAAAAACGTTTATTAAGAGTGACTTTTTTTCGTATCTTTCAAAATAAAGTATGTTTACTCTTAAGCAAAATAAAATTTTTGCAGTTTTTACCTACCCTGTATAAAAAAATTAAAGTTTCTTATAATGAATCGTATTTTCTAGACAAGCAAAAACGTTTATTAGGAATGACTTTTTTTCGTATCTTTCAATTTTTAGTCCATTTGTCCTCTTGTAAACCCCATCCGTGAACATACTGTATATGGCAATTTAACTGGGACATGGTTTTAATAATTGAGTAGTGAGACTAAATCATTCATTGAAAATCGCACAAATTCAAAAAGAACGCTTTCCACAACCTTTTAACACTAACATGATAAATAAGTATTATGCTGCATTTACTTCAAACGTTTTTAGTAGAATTATAATATTTAAATTATTAACTAAATTTATCTTTAAATGCAACAAAACATTTTCAAGGAAATACTAGTATTAAACATAAAAAAAAATTCTTTTAAATGTATATAAGGAAAATATTTCCTATTTTTCTAACGACTTTTAACAGGTGATTAATATTATTATTAAGATTTAATCATTATAGGTGTCATTAAATACAAAGTAATTAATATAAGCTGAATTTATTTATGTGTTTATTATTACTTAATTACTGTGGTACGTGCCACTGGTCAATTATACGTTAATTAATTAAAAATTAATATTTTTTGTCCCCATAATGAGTAATATAATCTTGCTTGATTTGACATCGACTCATCGACATTCTGGGCGATTCCCATAGATGACCTTAATCGATCTAATCTGAAGGACGATTTTCTTTGACTTTTTAAATCTTAGTGTGCTAGATATTCTAATAACGTTTTAAAAAAAGTGGAATTTTTAGATCTACCCTGGTAACTTTATTATTTTACGCGCGATGCTTGGTAAAGGGTGCATTACATTGGGCGAATTTAGTAGCTAGTCGCTGGCGACTTAAGTCGCCCGCTAGTGAGCGAGTTTAAACTCGCAGAATGGTTTACAATTAAATACAGCGATTAAAAACGCAGTTGCGCTGGTCGCTCAGTTTATTTTATATTAATAAGGTGTCAATTCCGTACAAAAATGAAGTGGAACGCAAACAATATCGCAGATTTTTTCAAAGTGTCTTGCTTTTTTATCCTTTCGTCAACCATTTGTAACAATGCATCAAACTGTAACCCATCCATCCTTAAAATATTTCGATAGGCTTGAGGATCTTCCTCTCTTAATTCTTTTAACAAAGTACTGGATGCACCATATTGTTCTCGCCTTTGTACCCACTTTTTCACCCACATTTTCCTAGGTTTTTTCTTTTTCCTGGTCTGCAATTCTCGACGTAATGCAAGAGCAACAACTATGATCCCCGCCCGAACTACTTCTTCCGACATGTCTGCGGACTACCTGCAACGATTTTTACCAAGAACTGCTATTACACTTGACGACTTTGCTCGCTAGACACTAAAATATCCGGCGAATAGCGACTAAAGTAGCCAACCGGGCTACTTCAGTCGCAGTAGCGAAGCGAGCGGCGAGTTTGTTATTACACTTAGCTTTTTTAGTCGAGGCTACTAAATTCGCCAGCGACTAGCTAGTAAATTCGCCCAATGTAATGCACCCTTAATAGAGAAAAGTAAAACAACTTGTCTGCATTTTACAATGTGTGTTTATTGATAAGTTTTAAGTATGTATCTTCATTCATGTAAATAATTTTAAATATTTTTGTTTAAATTTATCAGAACTAAAATTAAATGAGATGAAGCCAATATGTATATATTGCACATCCATACTAACAATTTTTATACAATGTATCGTATGTTTGCTTTGAAATTCTTATTTTTTAAAATCAGAAATTAATGATTCCTTCATATATTTTATTTTATTTTTATAAAATTTAGATTCACATTTTAATAGCAATTGAGAAATATTTGTAGACTTGTCAAAATTATTAACATTATTAAAATAGTTTTGTAAGCCTCTTAGATTTGCGCAAGCTTCAGATAGGCTTGATATTTTTGACACTGGAGCAAGTTCAGGTTTCTCCTTCACTGTCTCAGAGTTGGAAGTAGTTTCATCCGTTTCCTGGATCTTTTCAATACACTTGTGCCCGTATTCTCCGTAATGTTTTAAGCTGGCTTAAAAAGAAAGCCGCTTTAAGATGCCGTTTTCTTAAGCACCGTTAACCTTAAGAACCGTAAGCTTACTTAATTTTAAGCCCACAATAGTGGAGGCTTAATATCGGGCTTAAGATTTGCATCTGCGCAGTGGTTAGCTTTGATGAGAGAAATCAAAAGGGTATTTTCTAACCTCTTAAATTTTGTGGTGTTTGTACTGTATGTGGAATTTTAGTTTGGTGCTATCGTATCACAAAAGTATCGTTGCTGAGATTCTACAACAATTTTTTTCATTCTAATGGAGTTTGAAGACGAAATTTTCCTTGATGATTTGGACATTTTAGACATCATTGACATGGGATTTCCCAGAAGGATTTATGCACGTCAAACCCCTTTTGAGACGGTCAGTTTTTTTATCTTCTAAAATTCCTCCATACTTTTCGGCGATTAATGTAAATAAAAACGATTTTTCTGCATGAGTAAAATTAGATTATCTCTTTTTCCCATCCATCTTTTTATAAAATTAAAAAAACAAACAGTAAAATCCAAAACTTTTAACAATAATTATTTTCAAACACAGCACAAAGTGTAATAATAGATTTTGTAAGCTTTAATTAGCAGAACTTGGCTAGAACTATGCTGACATGACAGTGACTTATAAACTAATAAATAGATTACAAACAGGTTACAATATATAACACGTAAATAAGGTATCAAGTAATATGCATATACAAGTAATGCATACAGTAATAATTATATTACACAAAGCACATGAAACGAAAAATAAGGTTACAATGTTACAAATTTATTCCTCTGTACTCTACCACTTGAGGGCCTCAGTCTCTCAGCAAAAAAGAAGAGAAAAATGTGACGTTGCCAAATCTTAAGGAGGCTTAATTAAACCCGACAATAATTGTTTCGGTGCTTACCTTAAATTAGTTATGCGAGTCTAAGAAATTAAGTCAACTTTAGTTAAGCCAGCTTCTCTACATAACGGAGAATACGGGCATTGATGATAGTCAGTTCTGTACTTTCTGTTGGCAAATCGTTATCAATAAAGGCAAATTGTTTCAAGTTACCAAATGTGTCCTTAATGTTAGGAAGCAGTTGTGCGAGCGGAATATTTACTTCTTCTTCGAAGTCGTCAATATTATCTGCATTACACATAAATCCGGCTTTCATGAAGCATTTTTCTTATTGTCACTGGGGACAAATTGCGCCAGGCCACCGAAACCCATATCAAGGCAAACAAAACTAATGTTAACAACCAATTTATCAGCCTTTAAAGCAAATTGAATGGATTCGCTTGCAATAAAGTAATTAGTGTATATACAGGGTGTTATGGAAATGACTTATAATATTTTAAGGGGCCACTCCTGAGGTGGTCTAGAGTTACACTTGATAGTTTTTTTTTCTAAAATCGGAAGTATTTTGAATTTTGTAAAATACCTTAAAACCGGACTATGTGCGCCTTCCATGATAGTTCAATGCCCCTGAACACATGTGTTTTTGACAAGACAAACTGCTGGAATGGTAATTGTTTAGTTTAGTGCAATTAATGTTGAATTTTGTGCTAAAATTTCGTATATAGACTAATTGAGGGTAGCTGATCACAATTTTCCTTTTGCGTTTTACGGCAAATGCACTGGTTTTGAGAAAAAAAAATGTTAAAGTTTTTCACTTACAGGTTAGGGTATTTTTGTTTATTTCGATATCTTTGGGTGTCGCGTTTCACTTTCCTTTCAATTTCCTAGATTTTATGGTTTTCCCTTCAAAATATGTGATAAAACTTTCACCAAACTATCTGTTTATAAAATAAGAACAACATTTTAGCAAAAAAACAATGGAAAAGGCACAAATTTAATTAAATTCGTTGTTAATACGCCGACAAAGTAGAAGCGTCTCTTTTCAGATTCATTGCACTTACGTTGCCAGATTGTTCTTCTTTTTCTTGTAATTATTAATGGCTTCCATCCAGGAGAATGATATGCTAGCTCGAGCCAATAGGATTCATTCAATTAATAAAAATGAATTGAAAAGTATAGGCAATTTATAATACACTAACAATCTGACAACATGGGTGCAGTGAACCTGCAAACAGGCTCATTGTACCGTGCAGTTTGCTTCTGCTTTTTTGGCCAGCTGTCAGTGAGCTGTCTCCCGTCTTTTTCCAGATAACGTAGAGTTTTCTGTTCGCTTACAAGTTATCCCGTTTTTCAGAGTTTCCTTGTGGCATATTTCGTTTATTTCAACTCGGAAGTGTATACTATGACTCCGACAAGTAATATTTTATTGGAAATAGCAACATTTTAGGATTACATGCAAAATAACATACCGGTGAGTTAGAAAAACTTTAACATTTTTTTTCTCAAAACCAGTGCATTTGCCGCCTAAACGCAAAAGGAAAATTGTGATCAGCTACCCTTAATTAGCCTATATACGAAATTTTAGCGAAAAATTCAACATTTGCACTAAAGTAAACAATTACCCAAATCAGCTGTTTGGGTCATTGGCGCGTAGGTGTTTTGGACCTAAATTTTTGAAGGCATTTTTCTCGAATTTCTAGCTTCGAGCGCCATTTATAGCAATTTTTCCCCAATTCGTCTCGACCTATATATTTACGGGTTAAAAAATAATAAGTCATTTCCATAACACCCTGTATATATTTCTTAAGAACTGTCGGGTCATGTTTTACTGCCCCTAATAGAGGGTGTTTTTAATATTAATGTTTAATAAAAACTGCGATGATGAGTTCCCGCGGTCGTTTAACAGATGGATCGGTAAAGAGGAGTTAAAAATAAGGCGGTCGCAAACAGAGGTTTTACTGTTTATTCGTAATAGAAAAGTCATAACGCAGTTAAAAGGTAAACAAAAATAACAACCTGGTATAATTAAATAAAACCTTATAGCGATGAAAGTTGTAATGAACATATCTAAATGATGGTTGTAGTGGATGTGTACCCAACGAAGTACATGGAAATTAAATTAACTTTTTTACTGCAAGTAAGGTATATTTAATTTCACAAACATAATAAGTAAGATGAATCATAGCAAATATAAAAAATTCTGTTAACCGAGATTATGTTTATCATTAATTGTAACTTAATTCACAAATAGAGTCCCTAAACATAAATTGTTAATTTTTTATCAAGTAAATATTCGCCATGTTATTTCTGGCTTAGCAATTTCACTTTCTTTAGATATTTTCCATTCTCGTATCAAAGGAAACCCAATAAAAACGTCTGTTTCCTGTCAATTGCGTTTAGTTTCTTCAAAATGATTCCTGCCAAACAATCTTCACCCTGACGACTGTCGACCTCTCCAGCAGAGTAGGGGTTTCGGTACATACAAGGAAAATGCTGAGGCATGGAATATGACTAAAAAGTAATCCTAACCAAAATTTTCTGATAGTTTTCATTTAAAATAGATAAAGTCGTAGGTAAATTTAACATTTTTTAAGATGCGGACCTTCACGTATATAAAAAGTTAAAAAAGAATTACTTCTTTTCAAAACCATTAGATGCATCTATAGTAGAAGGTACCCCCACCCAGGGACAACCTATATACTGGGTGATGCATGGCTTAGTTAAGCATAGAAAATCCCATGTCAATTTTATTGTGGCTAAATATTGGCTCCCCTGTACATTTTAGAGAACCATATTTTTTTAAAGAGGCCGATATAATAAACTCATGTGCCAAGTTTGAATACATTTGAATAAGCCAATCCTAACTTATTCAATTAAATGTAATGGCAACATTACGAAATTTTTAGTTAGGTTAGGTAATACAGCAAACACCCAGCACATAATTTCTATGACGCTATTGTCAAAAATTGTCGTAAAGCTAGACATAACGAATAAAGATTATTTCACATTAAAACACATTTTTGTTTCACCAATTTGGCAATAATTACACATCCAAAATTAAAGACACAATTATGCTTTTCTTACTAAGCCTTTAATTTAACATAACATATCTAAGACTACAGATTTTCACAAAAACATGAATCAATTAAATGTTCAAACAACCTTCCATTAACAGCTGAATAATATCCTAACCTAAATATCACAATTTTTTTTTTTTATTTACTATTTTTTACGGTCGTCGGCGTATCAGAGGCCCTCTTGAACCGGTCATCGACCGTACGATTTTTAATCGTGCGGTCTACTGACTGGGGAGTGTGAAACGGCACCTTCATCCTACGAGATATCCGATCTCATCCGGCCTGTCCGGCGTGAATAGGATGGTTTTGATGTCGATTCATTTTACACTCTTCCCTAAGACAAGAGTACGCGGTGTTTCCCAAGCGGTCACCCATCCAAGTACTAACCGCGCTGGACACCGCTTAACTTCGGTGATCTGATCATTTTTCCATTTTAAAATCTCTTTATTCTCCTGTTCGTCTTTATAATAACTAAATTAATACAGGTTTTGGGCGCATATGGACCGTAAGCATACGGCCCAAAATGCGCCCAAAAAACCAGGCGAGCCTGGCGGCCGGTATCTTGACCTGTGGTTAAACATGAATTTTTAGACATACACATTGCCGACGCGCGTTCCAGCGGTGGCCTTTACGGGTGCTATGAGTTTATTTTGCTCCGTGGAGCACAATCACAATTTACGAAACGTTCAATGAGTCAATGAAACGCCAATGGCAAACAATCTGGGAAAAACTGCAAAAAACCCAGTTGGTGATCTGACGGGAACCGGTGCTTTAAGTGTGGCTAGGCCCTTGCCTCATCATAAAATTAATTTCTAACATTACTGAGTTAATATTGAGAAATTCTGTCACATCCTAACGAAATACAGTTTTTAATTCAGCGCTCGTTGGGGCATGTAGCCCAGAGAATAGCTAATCTAGATCTTCAAATTTTACACCTAGACATTCTTCAGCTCTATTGACATTCTGAGTTGAGCGTTTACAGCTATTTAACAGTGCTTTTGGACTCAAATTTACTAATGATAAGTTTAATTAATGAAATGCAAGAGATAGGCTTATCAGGGAATTGAACTGAAAACATTTCAGACACTGCTCTTAAACTGTCTCCTGTATAATACTATATAATATAATATGATCCAGCAAAAACAATTCTTCATTTGTTTATCGTTAGGTTTCAAAATTAAACTATTCTGAAACTATGTTGTACGTAATATCAATTAAAATAATGTCAGACATTAAGAGAAATATAAATTTAAGACAATTAAAATGTTAAATTACTACAGGTCAGTTTTAATTTCAACAATAAAACCTTTTAAGTGTAATGTAGACCTTCTAGTATTTGTATGCACAAATTAAATGCTATTAGAGGTAGTTTAGTTCTAGTTTTTAAAATTAAACAGCACATATACATTATACAAGTTGGCGCATTTACTAATCGAGATATTAACTGGCAGATTAACCGAAACAGTTGCCAAGTGCAACATCTTGCGTTTGTATCGAGTTATTTATGTACCTAAAGCCTAATATAGAGACTGTTAAATACTGTTTGCGATAAAGATACATTTAATCGATCAATTCTAGTACCCAATTTAAAATATTCAATAACCCTTAAAATCGTTAAAAATTCGTTCGAAAATGTTGACGTTCATGAACTTAGACTATGTTTTGACTTTTTGCATCTCATGATTTGGATTAGCTTCACAGGGTTTTAGTCACGTTCAAGTAATGACGCACCGGTAATGATCCACCGTGCCGACTATAGGTATTATACTTAAGTTGAGTTTATGATAAATTGAGAATTAAAAAATATCAAACATATACGTCAAACATAATTCATCATTTTAGCACCTTTTAACACAACCTCTATTTTTATCTATAAAGAATAATAATAACAAAACCATATGCATAAAAGCAAATTGAATTGACGTAAAACAATGAGCATAAAAGTAATGTATTTCAGGAATTAGAATAATGATACCTTCTCAGATGACCAGTTTAGCGGTAATGACTGTCATATTGTATCACTACCAGCTTATTACTAATATTATATACTTATACTAATTTAATTACCTAATAATTTATAAAGAAGTGATAAAACTTTTTCTCTAGAAAATCTACTCAACAAGGTTACGTGGAGATTCCTACTTTACATATTTGCCTACCATTTTTTCTAATTTTGGAAATAAATATTTTTGAATTTGAATTTAAATAAAATAAAACAGCAAAAAAAAATAATTCGTTTTATTTAGTTATTCTGGAAACAAGTTTCTAGTTTGTCTCTGTTTGTTCGCTTGATGAGAAACTGAGATTTAAATAGAGACAAGAAATTTCATTTGCTTACGCTTGGATTGAATGAATATCAATTTTTTTATTTAGTCGGGCAGAAATTATTTTAGCTTTTAGTTAATGTTCTAATGCTGCTACATTTAAGCTAGGTATCTGGATAATGTATATGCTCATTTATAATGAACTCATTATTGCTGGCAACATTTTAATCCAGCCATACTACAACTAACAATAAATTCGCATTATTGACGTTAACAAGACCAGACATGATTAGAGCAATCAATATATAAGACTATTATTCTAATAGTAGGTATATCTAGCATTAATTACCACAGCAATACTCTTAATAACATTTACGATAATTTCTCACAAAATAAACATAAAATCCTATAATTAATTTTAATGTCTCATTTAAAAACACGAGTGCTTTGAGAAGAAAATAGTAAGTGGGGTATTAAATTAACTTCCAAAAGTACCTTAATACCTCAATACCTAGAAATCTATGTTGTATTCAGTCATCAAACTACTCAAATTCGTTTTGGTACTTTGTCCAGTGTTCATATGTGTGTGTTGAACAAATCCGTAAAAAAAATGTTTTCAAGATTTCGGAAGCAATGAAGTTGACAACATGAAGCACTACCTTTTCTCACTCGACTTTCTACGGACTATCCGCATAGAAGCACTTCACAGAGTAATAAGAGCCAAAACCAGCTGTTTACCTCATTAAGAAACTAATGATCCCAAAATCATCACAAAATTTTATTACAAAACCTCAAAGCAATGTTTACAGTAAATCTACCCAATAATACAAATTAATAATGTCCAATCTTTAAGTAGTTGCGATTAAAACGAAGGACATAATTTATCACTCTAAGAACAAGCACATATAATATTATTATAAACAATATAAAGGTTAGTCGACAGGGTCAATAATTCATTGCTGTTAAGTCATGAAAGAATTAATATATTTTGAAGCCGATGGCAAAGAAGTCTTCCGATAACATTGACATTTATGTTACGAATTTCTTATGTGTGTAGAAAACTGCAGATAATCACATGGTTTTTTAAAGTCAAGTTCGTACTCGCGTATATTTATTATTATACGGTAGAAGCCTATAGAATTAAATCATTAAAATAATCATTAAATTGGGACTTTACTGGCAAAGCCATTAATCCTACTATTAGATCTTAACATACGCACATTGGTTTTAAAAATCAGATTTTAAAATTATGAAGGCTTCATTAAAAACTGATGTAAAGTTCTCGATTATCCATCAATAACCACGTAAGTAAGCAGAAAATTACATTTACTCTACTGGTTGCATAGATACAAATTTTTGAATAAACAAAATAAGAGCATTTAAAACTACACATTTTAAACTAGGATACCAACCTTTAATGATAATTGTTTGTCACAACTTTTACTCATAGTGGTATCCTAAGATATTACTTTTGACTTTGACGACGTAGCAACCTGATTCAAAGATATTCTTTGAGTTTAATAGAGTTTCTTATTCAGTGCAATTATGAAACAATCATATACGACATTTCTTCAAGTTACTAATTCTGGGAGAATATAGAAGGAACTACTGATAGGCTGCGCAATTTTGGGCTATTAGGTTTTCCGCCATTCAAAAATGTCATATGGTATTTAGATTAGAAGATCGAGGATGCAGTACCAGAAACTTTCGAAATAAGAACAGAGTTTTCATTATTGTAAGGTCTGGAGTAATGACGTTAGAATCAAACTAGCTACCTACTACTATTATAATTAATATTGTAAAACTCATAGTAAGTATGATTAACATATGAAGCCTTAAATAAATCATCAAGGGTAATAAAAAACTATTCGGAGAAATAAACAGACCCACGGTGCTGTCCAAATTCAAAGAAATATTTGAAATAGGTGTAAATAAAGATTAGGTAATTAATTTTATTGCCTTAATGAAAATTACTTTCACCACTACCAAAGATTTGTGTGTAGAAATGACCCTGACCAAATTTCGTTTTAAATCAATTTATATACATTTTAAGATGATATAATATGATAAAATCAGTAATGGTTTTAGTTAGATGGTAATTTTAACCTTCATTCACATTTGGTGTTCTCCCTCGCACCCTAACTGCTATTTATCGTTCTTGTTCTACGAGGCCACAATGATCTATTTGTGTCTTTTATAGATATAATGAATCTACGGTTATAGGTGGGTTTGAATATTGGTCTTCAGCAGAGGCGTGCAGTCTATGGAAGCGATAGAAGCACCGCTTTCCCTACTGCTTTCATAAGAAAAATTTTTTTATTGCAAATCGAGAATATACAGGTTTTTGTCTCAAAACTTCCTTCGATCCCCCCTTTCGTTTCATGCAATCTTACATTAAATACTGAAATAGCTTTTAACAAAAGATAACATTTGATTAATTGTTACACAATAGATTTTTCATCTTGTTGCAATTACAATATCTATAAACAAAAATTCTCCAATAAATACCCCTACAAATGGGGGTTTCCTCGCTTTATGAGAAGCACTGATGATGACCTAAGAGCGAAAGCCCTCTGCATTAAGTTTAGAAGATGATACAATTAATACACAAAATCTACTGGTTGTGTTTCTTAATTTAAAAAGTGCACACAGCCCTACCCTATTATGATGGGAAAGTATTTAGAATAGATTCCTAAGATTTTTAGATTTTAAAATAAATAATTGCGTATTGGTTCTATATGCTAACTTAATAAACCTTTGCGAAGATTTCTTAGTCTAGATCAGGGACATTTTTAGTAAATTTCATTCTGGTAAGTCGTTTTCTCCCATCTCTTCAAGAAATTCGCGAAACTGGCGATGATTCAGAACATGGGATCTCATGAAGTTAATAGTTGATATAGCAGGCTTCAAAACTATTAACATATCTAAGTATTTTTCGCATAAAGCTTGCTGTTGAATGATGCAATGTAAAATTAATAGTTTTAAACCACCGCACAGCTTTTAATACATGAGCAACTAAGCCTTTATATTTTCCACACATGTTTTTGCCACCATCCGTGGTGACACACATAATTTCTTCCATTGCAAATTGGCCTGCTGAATAATATTGTTAACACCATTAAAAATGTCCCCTCCAGTAGTCGTTCCGTGAATGCCATGGACGTCAAGAAGTTCTTCATACAAGTTACAGTTTTTACCTACACCTCAAAGAAACACTAACACCTCAGCAGCACCAAAAACATCGATAGACTCATCCAGGGCCAAAGAGAACTAGAATGGTGATGAGATTTCAATCCGCATTTGAAAGATCCAAATTTTTCCGCCTCTAAGCTCCCTGTAAATTTTGCATAATTCCGAGATTTTACAATTTTAATTGTATCAAGAGTACCTACATACAGTAATATTGTTAAGCAACTTAACACAACAACAACCAATAGCCACTCGTTAATCGGTTGTCTTTCCCGTAATAAAAATGACTTATTACAGCAGGTCTGCTGCACTAACGCACCAAACCATACCTCCACCAAACCGACGCCGACGCAACGGCCCACTTGACGCATAAAGCCAACCTGTGCAACGGTGCTTTCAATTTGTCAAATATACCTAATCGTTTTAAGTTTTTAGAAAATAATAAAGCTTCTTAGGCAAGGTCTTGGTTCTTTCGATTTTTTGGAAAAGTCAGTCTAGCCTTTATATCAAAAAGTTTGGAGACCCCTGGTCTAGATGCTTCGCGTACTAATTCCGATATCTCTTTTCTATAGTTGATGCAAAACAAAAACCGATGCACGTCATACCCTTCGAGTGACGCCAGTTATCGACAGTGCTGCCAGTTTGTAACCAAAATATCCAAGTGAGGGAATAAAACAGTTTTCTTTTCATAAAAACAAAATAAATATACAAAAATTTCCCACAGTTTATATATTTGTTTACTGCATAATACCTTTTTCAACCAAGAAAACGAATTGGTATAAGAATGCTTTTTTTCTTTAATATTGTTTCAAAAATACCAGTCGCTTGAAAGCTACATGGGAAAGTTCCATAAGCCCTCGCCTCAGTTCATCTTTTTACCATCCGAGACCTATTTTCTTGAAAAGGCTTCTTAAAGAGTTAAGACAACCATTAAAGAGGTATCTGTCTTTTCATTTCTAAATTAAAGTTGTCAAAGTTACATGATGTTCTAAAAAAAGTTACAGCTTATAAATAACCGATGTAAAACATTATAATTTTTAAATAATACAACTTGCTTGTTTCGTACATTCCACAAATAGTGTCACGGATAGAACTTATATCGAATCTTCACACATTTACAACTCTCTTTTAATTAGAACGTTTGTTTTAAAGTGATTATAATAATTTGTTTTTCTTAACTGTTGTTAAAATTGCGCTTACAGTGGAGATATTTAAATTTAGGGCAGTTACTACACTCTAAAAGTTAGTAAAGTAGAAATAAAATATCTAGACCTTAACATACTCTTTAAATTTACTTCTCGGTACTGCTGTCAGGGGCAACAATAGGCCATTGTTGTTAAGGTATTCGTGAAAATAGCTTCTTAGAGAAGCTATCAGCTCTTTGCACCACTATCTAAATGCTTCGGCATTTTTCACAAATAGCAAACTACTTAATCGTAATCGACAGAGATATGTATGTGCACTTTTGTTTCTCTTAATAGAACAAATTTGTAATGCTATTTATAAAAAAATCTGGCGTTTTTCTTAAAAAATAGACGCACAGCAACACGGAACCACGAACAATTAAGGTTAGTTTTGCATGAAACGTCAAACCAAGCCAACGAACGAGCTGGCGCCACCGCACCGTTGACAGTTGTGTTGCCAACTATCGGCCAATAAAATTTAAATTATATTAGTTTTTACAAGCTTAACTAAACAAAATATTTTGTTATAAGTGGGTTCGTATCAAAGAAAAATACTTTAAGTTTGTAGTAAATTTAATATCGCCTAAAGTTTTAATACTTATTGCCCAAATTTAATTTCCTCGTGTTTTCTTACGGATTTTCTATACCGGGTTAGTAGAAAGTACCGGAACGCTTAAACATCTTCAAAACCGCTAAAGCTGCGCTTAAAAAATTCGGCAGTTAGAGGTTTCTCGGCATGCGGAATTGAAAAAAATTAGGATCTTGCTAAGCTTGAAACGTCCAATTTATTGGAGTAAAAATAAATGGGGCATTCATATTAAAATAACGACTCTGTGTAGCGTAAAACTGGGAAATCTGGTAACAGTACCGATATCATTTTTCAATTCCGCATGCCGAGAAACCTCTAGCTGCCGAATTTTTTAAGCGCAGATTTAGCGGTTTTGAAGATATTTAAGCGTTCCGGTACTTTCTACTAACCCGGTATAAGTTACTTATATAAGCAATTATCAAATTTGTTATTAAACATTTATTTTAATATTCCTTCACACACATTACGTAACACATACCTATTTCTTAACTGCCTTTGTAGAACGAAGTCAGTTAAATATATATTATTATTATTATTATTATTATTATTATCAATATAAATAAATAAACACTTGAAGGTACAAAATAAAGAAGCAAATTGGTAATCAAATAGTAAAATAGAGCGTTTAATCTCTTAAGTTAAAAACGATAGGAGAAATTACGTACTTTAAGCTAATTACGTGTTTATCTCTCAACGTTTAAGTATATGAATCATGGTTAAAGTAAAAAACGACAGACGACCTTTAGATTTATATCCCGGTTTGGTAAATATGTAACAAGTGGGAATTTCTTCAACCTTAAAGCCAGAAATGATTGAAATGATGGTCAAGATTCAAGGAGGATCTTAAATAGCCTTGTCAAGGTTTGTAGGCTTGATCTTCGCTAATTATTTGAACAACGATTTTCTTGGTTAGTTTGGGTGATTAATCATATTATTTATTTTGGTATTTATTTTGTTTACTTGTGTGTACCGGGTTGATTAATTCGACCAAAATACATAGATAAGTAAGTATCGTATTAATTTGAAGGCCTATTGGAAAATTAGCACATTATTATTATTCAAAACTATTAATAAAAGCAGTTGGACATTCCAATGATATTGTCTAAAATAATGTTTTACTAATTCAAATGCCCTAAATGAAATAATACTATTTAATAAGTAGTCCATATTCTGTGGCGAGATTGTAAATAGAAATAAAGGTCCGTCTTTACCACCAAATAACTTTATTTGCCCCTCTAGGGTAGAAAATAAGGGTTATAGAAAATACATAAAATGATGATGAATTAAATTAAATTTGTTAACGTATGTGTTGTACTAGTTTCGACTTTAGAGAAAGTCATCCTCAGCAACTAACCATTTAAGAGAGATTTTAATATGAAAAGAAGTTAAAACAGTTGGGGGAGCAGAGAAGTGACTCAATAATATAATATACCTAATGCAGATTATGCAACCATTGGAATCGACAAGAGTTTAGTATAAGAACGGTGTATCTCCATGTAAAGGAAGGAGTTGATTTATACGCAAGTAGGATAAAGGACCTTAATCATAGTAGAGTGATTTAAAAATGTTGAAGTCAAAATATGTTGTAAAAGAAGAATTTTAACATATCAATTCATTCTTTTTTAATGAAACCGACTTAGTGAGGGGTTTGCCACGAGATGTAGCCACGTGCTGCAATTCTCATTTGGTTATTTGCATTTCTGTGTGAAAACACTTTGAGGTCCCTTACCTTTTCGTCAGACCCGGAGCCTTGCTGAAGAGCCGTAAACGGCGAAACGCGTCCAAGGATTGGGTCTGACGGAAAGGATAAGGGACAATTCTATGCACGAACTTATTATAAGTTTGTGTTTTTTGAATTAGTGAGGGGACATGTTATGTCATGTTAAGGTGGATTAAATTATTTTTGAATGAAACTAAATGAACTTGCTATTCTTTGAAAATTGAAACTATTCCTAGACTATTTCTGAAAATTTTCAACATTACAAACTTACCCGTGAAGCTGATAAATAAAATAAAGTAAAATAAAAACGACTTTTATTAGCATCAAAGAATGAAAATTACACTTTCCAATAATCATAATTAAAATATAATGATAATAATAATAATAATAATAACAATATAATAATATCACTTGGTACCCCAAAAACCTCGGCAGTACTCGGCACTTTGCCAACACTTACACACTCTTAATTCATTGTCAACCCAAGTGTTGTCAAGGTAGATATCACGCCCCTCCTTACGGTACTTTGTTATTGAATGGTATACAGAGCGGCAAAAAAGTCGCGCATAATACCTCTAACTTTTGAATTATCTCGTATACGAAAAAGTGACCTTTATGAAAGTTGTTCAGTAAATTATTCCCCACACTTCTACCTGCATGATTTTTCTCTGTCACTTCTGTTTTGGTTGCCATAGAGACTAATTTACTTTTTTTTTAAATGGAATACCCTGCATATGATTGCATATTTGGATTCTACTGGAAAAACTCGGAATTTTCTGCAAGCGTTTCCGAGATAATGACAGGTCAAAAATAAAAAACCTCCTAATTATAATTATTCCTACCTATTATTCACCAGTTGAGTCGTCTACACCGAAAGCAACACATAGGAACATTATGTTTATGTTGCTTGTTCCTGGAACTTGTTTCTGAATGTTGCCAAAAGTTTATTTAGGTTCCTCATTGTTTACAGTTGTAGCAACAATAGTTCCTATAAGTTGCTTGTTTCCATATTTAGCGGCAAAGATCAAAAGAAATATAGAAACATTGGTAAACATTTTTTGTTTCTTAACAGTATTTGTATCAGTGTGGACATGTTGTTGCTTGTTCCCGAAACTCGAAACTTGTGTCGTGAAGCCGTCGCGTCGTTGTCGAAAATTTATTATTATTATTATATTAGTTTAGTATACCAAAAACATTATCTAACAGTAAAAAACATGCCACAGTAACCAGCCCAAATCAGTACTACTCATACGACAAAAATTTTTTACATATCCATTATCAATACATTCTGATATTATATCATCTTTCTTTAGTGAATTTAGAACATGTATGACACCATGTGACTTTCGGTCTAAAAGACTTGGCCTAGTCCAACATTTACGGACTCTTTTTTTTTGTTTTTGTAAAATAATTACAATTGCAGCTGCTGCTGCCTGTAAATCTTCGTCGCACCACATTCTTTAGAAACTAGGAACACACAATGCACTGGTGTAGACACAACGTTTCCTGTTGCAGCAACACAAGGAAACATTTACAAGAATGAGTTACCTTGGTGTAGACAGAATGTTTACGGAACTTTTGCTGTTGTTTCTGTTTCCATAAACAGGTTGTGGCAACCAGCAACAAAATGTTCCTCTGTGTTTCTTTGGTGTGGACATGGCTTAAGAGGTGTCAATTTTGAGTTCCTGCTTAATCATTGGTTGTCCGATTTCTAATTTGTTTACACTATGGATCATCTGAATGAGAAACAACGAGTTGAAATTTTAATAATGAGCGGTTACGGAAACATGAAGAGATTGCAAGATCAGGTTTGTTAACTTTTCAATGAATTATATCCAAATAGGCCTCCAATAAATCAGTCAACGGTGTGTTGAGTAGTAAAGAAATTTGGAGAAACAGACAGTGTTAGGTAAACCGCTAGATCAGGTTAACCTAAAACAGCAACGAATATTATTTTCTCGGATGAAGCTACTTTCCATTTAAATGGCATTGTTAATAGACACAATTTTAATAATAATAATAATAATAAGGGTCTTTTATTTAATAATATTACAAAAATTGTGAAAGAAATTATAATGAGTTGAATGTGCGAGGTTCAGTCAGCCATATCGAAGTATGGCTGACTGTTCTTACACCTAAACCATTGTTATCGTTATTGGTCTGCTGAGAATACTCACTGGTTCCAGGAAGAATCAGGAAGATCATACTCAGACACCCGAAGAAGTTAATGTTTGGGCGGGCATAATTGGTAGACATATTGTGGGACCTTTTTTCATATATGGTATTTGAATGACGAAAAATATCTGGACCTCCTCAGAAATCACATAATTCCTTCTTGCAGAATGGTTCTACCGGGTGTAAAAAATGACATAAACGATCAGGTATGGTTCCAGCAAGATGGAGCACCTGAGCATTATGCGGCAAATCTTAGAGAATACTTAAGCGAACAATTTCCAAGACGTTGGATAGGCAGAAAAGGTGCTATTGACTGGCCAACGCGATCCCCGGACTTAACCCCGCTCGACTTCTTATTGTGGGGACACTTAAAGAACAAAGTCTACGTTAAAAGACAGAATTAGTGCTGAAGTTCTGGTCATTCCAGAGGACTTCCTTTTAAACGTTGTAGACGGGTTCAGGGATCGACTGGCGCTCTGCTTAGCAGAAAATGGTGGCCATTTTGAACACCTGATCCACTGAAAAGGTTTCACTTGTTTATTATTCCGATGTTAAGTTGTTCAATTTCCTAGGCTATTTATTTTGTTATTATAAAGTTTGTTACAGTTTTAACTAAATAAAAATTTGAAATACAAAATCATATGCAGGGTGTTTCATTAAAAAAAAAAAAAAGTTAGTCTCTATGTCAATCAAACCAGAAATGACAGAAAAAATTCATGGAGGTAGAAATGTGGGGAATAATTTACTGTACAACTTTCATAAAAGTCACTTTTTCGAATACGAGGTAATTCGTTGTGGATTTTTTTAATCACGCCAATACTAGCTCCTGTATATGTCGAAACTCTGTCTAATTCTCGGTTTAACGGCAAATTAAATGCGTTATTCCTGGCTTTCACATAAACATTAAAACATTAGCAATAATATCACGAGACTTTGGTAGACACAGACTCGGACGACGCCCTATACTTAACCTGACGAGTTGCCACTGCACTGAACCAAGTATACCTTAATAATAAGGGCTTTTCAAAATTTCACATAAACTGAACAATATTTAAAGATATATGTATGATGGCATTCTAATTTGTGTGCATTTTAAAATAAAAAAAGAAAGTAACTGTTTGGAATCTTGAAGTAACTTTATTTTATTCAGGTTTTAGTGCGTCATTGACTACCGTACCTCTTTTAAAATGCTTTACTCTACATTCAACCGCATCCTAGTGTGCATTATTAAATTTTCTTAATAGTTAGTATTTCAGGTTTTCTCAGATTATCCTCATCATTACACAGTATAAAAACGGGGTGCTACCATTTATGGAAACGAAATCTATATTAGCACCTTAATAAGTTTGTGATTCCCAGATATAAATAAATTTTATACTTAGCATAACACTTTTATAAGAAAGTGGACTTGATTCTTTCGTTAGGGAATGATTGATATACGGGTATAATTTGAGTATTAAAGCTTATTCGATTTATTTTAAAAAATAAACATATTAAAAGAGCATATAATAAATATGAGCAATTTTGATCTTCAATTTTTGTTAATTATTGTATTAACATTATACTACAAATATCTTATGAAGATTTTTAGATGTATCTATGATTTTGTTTGGGACATTTAATAGTTATTTATGGTACATACAAGTGTGTTATGTTATACAGGGTCGTTGGTATGCATGGAAACGGTTGATTATTTCTTTAAGTAAAACAGCTAGCAAAAAATATTTAAGACAAAAGTTTTATGGTTTTGTAAAGCCTATTAGAATTAAAAAAATATAAGTATACAGGAGGAGTCAGAAAGCCGTAGAGGAATGAAGTTACCCTCTTTTTAATAGAACACCCTATATCTTAGAATATTTTTTAATTTTACATAAAATTACAATTATTTTTTATTAAGTGCATTATAAGTCTAAACCTAATAGCTTCCAAGATATCGACTTTTGAAAAATGACATTTTTTAATTTTGGCAGCTTCTAGCTTTCTTACGGTACTCTATAGAGCAAAACGGCTTACATGTTCCTATCTTACTTTCTTATTATCTTCCTGAAAATACCAACTTCCAGTTAAATCGGAAGTACTATATTTCCGGCTTTTGAGCTACATATGTTGACACTTTTAGAAAGAGAGTTAAAAACTAAGATAGGGACATGTAAGCCGTTTTACTCTAAGACGTACCGTTAGAAAGCTAGAAGCTGTCAAAATTCAAAAATGTCATTTTTCAAAACTCAATTTCTCGGAAACTAGTAGGTTAAGACTTATAATGCACTTAATAAAAAATAATTGTAATTTTATTCAAAATCCGAAAATATTCTAAGATATAGGGTATTCCATTGGAAAAAAAGTAACTTTATTTCTTTACGGCTTCTGACTCATCCTGTATACTTAACTTTTTAATATGCCAATAGACTATAAAAAACTCTAAAACTTTTGTCTTAAATATTTTTTGCTAGCTGTTGTACTTCAAGAAATATTCAACCGTTTCCATACATACCAACGACCCTGTATATAAGTCACGCTGGGAAATAGGCCGAGAGGGCTAATTCCCAAGAGACTTATATGACTTAACCCACGAGTGCCATACAAAATTTTATCCAACACTTGATAGATATTATTAAAAAATAGAAAATTATATTGTTTCAATGTAAACTGGAAAACCCTATATTACATTATAATTGACATATTTTTGAATGACAAATTTTACACGTAAAAGTAGGCTAAGGTGATTTTTGTTGTTATGGAATTGATTAACAATAAAAATTTGAAGGCAGTAAATAAAATAATTATTTTTGCGATTCTCGAGGGTAGTTTTTCAAAATTTGGAAGAAACTTCAGCCGAAATTCAAAAAGAAGCAAACCTTGCCTGTTAATTTATTATTCCCCACAAGTCAAGAGACAGTTATGACAAAGCCTTTTATCAATGCATATTTTACCAAAACCCACCAGTGAGTTATAATCATAACCCACTAGTGATTTATGGTTATAACCCACGTGTGAGTTATAAGCTACTTTATTAGCCTAAAATCGAGCTAATAATGTTCACTTTATATGTAAGTGGTGGATAATAGTATATTATTAACCAAGGTTTAGACAGCCATCATTATTGCCCGAGCGGCGAGTTTAAATCACGAGGAGCGAAGCGACGAGGGATTTAAGACGCGAGGGCTATAATAAGCTGTCTAAACCGTGGTTAATATATTATTTTTTCCACTACTACAAACTTTTATATGACATTTATCTTTATAGCATTAATAATTATTATAAAAAATTATAGGTAGGTATAAGTATATTTTTTAATCAAGTTACCTGCGCTTTGGAATTGGCAAAATATTTTGTTGTTTTGTCAGGTGGCTTTGTCAATGTCAATTTGTGTTCATTTGTGTCATCAGATTTCACGAGTTTTGCGTTTTTTTAAAAAATGAGCGAAGAAAATGTTAGTGATAATATTATGTGTACACCTCCCGAATTAAGGATGGAAGCAGAAAAAATGTTGATTGTATCGATATTTTACAATATCAAGTAACCTAATATGTATTGATAATTATCTGGTTGCCTAACCACAATGAATTGATGTTGTAGAATTAAAAAATCAAGTTACCTGCGTTCAAACAAAATTCGGTTAAGGTCAAAGATCGGTCAATAATGGATTTCAATGGCTTATTATTGACCATGGTCAATAATGACTTATAAGGTAGAGAAAAACGATTTCTAGCGTTAATAATCGGTCAATAATGGCGATGTTATAGGTTAGTAGTGGAAAAAATTATTTAATAATAATTGATCTGTGAGGGTGAGATTTTCAAAGTGTTACAACATCTCGAGAACGGTCTTAAATAATTTCATGAAATTTTAGCGAGGTAATAGGGATATGGGGGGACATATTTAACGATATTTTTGTACATTGTACCCTTTTCTCAATTCTGAGGGGCGGGGGCAAGTTTGGAATTTTATATGAGAAGATGTATTTTTGTTGGTAAAATTCGAATCTATGTGAACAGCTACGTACGTTATCAATACATTTTGACTTAATCCCCTTGGTTACGGAATTATGATTAATGAGAGGTGCGCATGCGCAGAAATCCATTCACGTTGGTCTTGAATCGGAGATTATACTTGGGGGGGAAACACGGCCTAAGGGAGGTCGTTCCAGAGTTCCAGAGTTATGATGTTTTTGAAAGAATTTTTAAACAGTATCGTTCGGAAGACACCAAGCTGAACCACGTACGGGTGGGCTGCAGTGGCTCGTCGTGTATTTCTACCAGACACCGCAGTGGGTGGAATCAAGCGGGCAACCTCAATTGAGCACTTGCCATAATATTTGTAAGATAGACTCAAGTCGCCAACCTGTCTTCGATGGTTAAGGCTTTCCGGAATGTTTGTCAGATCATGGTCACCGATCAAACGAATGGCTCTTCTTTGAATGGAACCCAGTAATCTCAGGGCATGTTTAGGAGCAGAGCCCCAAATATGCGAACAGTACTTCAGCAATGATCGAATATGGCCTATATAGAGCATCAAAAGTTGTTGGAGTGTAAAGAGGTTCTTAGTTCGGAGAAGTATTCCAAGCTTCTGCGAGGCTGCTCTAGCAATGGCTGCAACGTGACTATGCCAACACATATGACTATCTAAATTGATGCCCAATAAATGAATTGATGAAGCCAAGGGAATCGAGTGTCCCGCCATGACTATATCCGGTTCTTCAACATTAACTTCTTTAGAAAAAACTGCCGCATGGATTCTTTTAGCGTTAAATTCTACTTGGTTACTATCACCTCAAGACAGAATTTCTTCCAGGTTTTTGTTGAGATGTGAGACCCCTTGCTGCGTATAGAGATATGCATTGGCAGCCGATGCTCAAATAGTCAAAGTAAAAGATGAAACAAGTGTGCTGTCATCAGCGAAGCTATTTATAGGGGTTCTATTTTTTTCCAAAAGATCGGTAATGTATAGTAAAAAGAGGATGGGTGACAATATGGAACCCTGAGGGACTCCGGCGTTGATGTTAAATATATCTGAAAGAAATCATATCATCGCAGAAAATGCTCCTTAAGAAAGCTCGACAGTAATGAAGAAAGTTGAACCGGCATTCCGTATGCTCGCTCCTACTTTAGTTAGGAGCCCCTCATGCCAAACTCGGTCAAAGGCCTTGGAAATCTCCAGGGCTACCGCCCGGGACTCGCCATGATGTTCTATTGCGTTGCTCCAAACATGAGTAACATAACCGAGAAGGTCTCCTGTTGATCCGGACTTACGGAATCCATACTGGCGGTCACTAATAACGTTGAAGCCTGCCAGGTACTTTAATAATTTTTCGTTGATATACTCTAGTAAGGTTCTCAGAAATGAGACTACTTCTTCAAGAAATACAACTGTCTCATGCTCTGAAAGTTTTTAAACTCTTTGTTATTTCTTACTATGATGCCATACATTTTAGATGCCCTATTTGCGACATCACTCACCTGGATATTGAAAAATAATTTAGAGTCAAGGATACCACCTAGATCTTTAATTTGCGAGACTCGACAAAGTGGGAAATTATTAATCGTGTACCTAATTAAATTTATTGCTGTTGGTTTTCTAGTAAAGGTAAGACTCACACATTTGTTAACATTAAAATGATGCGTATTGTCTAATGACCATTTGGTAATATTGTCAATATCGACCTGCAACGTTATGCGATCTTGTTAGGTTTTTACACTATGAATCGCGTGTTGCACCAGAACTTTCGCATACCAACTATTAATGAGTTCTTTTTAAAAATCATTACGAACTATTACGGACGTACGGACGTTTCGACAAACCCACTTATCACTGACTCACATACGAGAGTGAGACAAAATGCGACCTACAAACTACCTAAAGACTGGCTCCCCGTCGGTATATAGTAGAGAAGCACTAATAGTAGAGAGGCACTATCACATTCCTAGATAACGGAAAAAGGCGCCAAGAATATGCAAACTAAAATCTTCAATCACAACACACAGCGCAGCATACTTAATAAAGGCAACAGCCGATAGCAATAGTTTCCTTTTGCGAAAGTACCTAAAAAGTAGCCGAGGAATCAAAAGATGTCAAAGGGATGCCCTGACGTAAAACCCCATTTATGAACCAATGTATTTGTTAGGTTTTAAAATTGAATAGAATTAATAAATGACGGGATATAATTTCTTGAAAACCTTTGAACATAAGCGATGGTTTACCATCTGGTTTAATTGCCTTACCATTCTTCAGGGACTCTAAAACGTCATCAATCTCAACGCTATGGTGCACTGTTGTCAAAGAGTTAAAGTTTTCTAAAATGTTTATACATTTCAGGATGGTTTTCCCAATTTGTTACTATTAAAACTATGTAAGACCGTGAAGTTTCATAACCTAGTTCTCAAGGTGTAGTTGTTCTATTTACGCAGGTTAATTATTTTGAATTATAACAAAACGGTTCAAATGACATATCGTGAACGTGTCTCAAGGAAACCAATTTCGAAGTAAGTGATTAAGTGGTAGATATAATCGGAGACACTAATTCTACCAATAATTAAAAAAGACAATAAATAATTTTATTGTCTTCTTTACCTTGCCACTTAACTATTTTCAATAGTTAAAGTACACATATGTAGCTATAATTTCCTCGTAAAAACGCATATATAAAAAACCGAATTGATGACGTGGGTATTTGCAAATTTTTATGCCAACAATACGCAATTCAAGCAAAATAGTATTATTATTATTTACTTTGTATTGCAAATATCGTAAGAGCTTAGTATCTTTCACTAGATCGGCAAATTAATGGGAATTGTTAGCCCCATGCCCTATATGGAAAAATTTACAAATTTTAGGTATATGTATACACTAAACCCCACTTATTGTTTTCAAAACCGAATAGGAGGATAGATGCAAAAAATGTAGTAACAAATGAGCTGCTTAACAGGTGAAGTAGAATTTGTAACAGGTCTAAAGTCAACCTCTACAAGGTTTTGGTCAGGTCAGTTGTGACCTATGGTGTACCTATTTGGTGCATAAAATCATCGGTTTGAGGTGAAGGATTCGCCTGAATCCTGTCAAGACGAAGGCCATTTTCTTCTCGAAGAGCAGAATTAGGAGATCCGAGACTAGACTCTTGGTTAACGGCATTCAGGTAAACTGGGTCCAGGGTCCAGGAAGTACTTGTTTTTGATGAGAGACTAAACAATTGGAGAAAAAACTCCGGATTGAGACTGAAAAAAGCTGTCAATCAGCATCGTTCTATATACTTTCTATTAAATAAAAGGAGCAAGATAAGTTATAGAACTAAAGTTAATTGATACAAAACACTCGTCATATGATTGCATATTTGGATTCTACTGGGAAAACTATGTATTTTTTGTATTTCAAATGTTTATTTATTTAAAATTGTAACAAACTTTACAATAACAAAATAAATAGCTTAGAAAATTGAACAACTTAACGTTGGAATAATAAACAAGTCAAACCTTTTCAGTGGATAAGGTGTTTAAAATGACCACCATTTTCTGCTAAGCAGAGCGCCAGTCGATCCCTGAACTCGTCTACAAGGTTTAAAAGGAAGTCCTCTGGAACTGCCCGAATTTCAGCACTAATTCTGACTATTAAAGATTCTAAGTCATTTGGACGGTTAACGTAGACTTTGTTCTTTAAGTGTCCCCACAAAAAGAAGTTGGGCGGGGTTAAGTCCGGGGATCGCGCTGGCCAGTCAATAGAACCTCTTTTACCTATCCAACGTCCTGGAAATTGTTCGCTTATGTATTCTCTAACATTTGCCGCATAATGCGCAGGTGCTCCATCTTGCTGGAACCATCCCTGTTCGTTTATGCCATTATTTACACCCGATAAAACCATTCTGCAAGAAGGAAATATGTGATTCCTGAGGAGGTCCAGATATTTTTCGCCATTCAAATTATCATGTATGAAAAAAGGTCCTACAATATGTCTACCAACTATGTCCTCCAAACTATGCAGGTTATTCCATTTAAAAAAAGTAAGTTAGTCTCTATGGCAACCAAACCAGAAATGACAGAAAAAATTGATGCAGGCAGAAATGTGGGGAATAATTTACTTTAATAAAGGTCACTTTATCGTATACGAGGTAAATCAAAAGTTGCTGGCATTATGCGCGACTTTCTTGCCACTCTGTATAATTATTACACTTTATTTAGTGTTGTTAACTGCTTTTAATTGAGTGAACTATGGATATTAACGATCCTTCAACCAGTTGTCCGTCTACAAAAAAAAATATTAAAAGCACGAAAAATAGCTAAAAACGTATACCATGGAATTCGGGAATGAAATCCTGAACTAAACACATTGGATGCTGTAGAAATATGTGGCACTTTAACGAAACTTTTCTTGCGCATCGTGTTGAGGGTTTTAAAAGGCCTTTTTAAGAAAATAACGCAAAAGAAAATAGGCGAGGAACCCAGACAGGGGGACGGAAAAAAATAAGCTTGGATGATGCCATAAAATATGTCATTTGTCTCAAGATCCATGGATTTTTTTTCCTAAATGAAATTTCCGCAATAAAAAAAATTATGGTTGAAATTAAGAAAATATCATTAAGAGTTTTTAAACAAACTTTAAAAGAAATGTATTTTTGGTATATTAAACGAAACAGCGTACTATTGAACTTATAATTAAAAAAAATGAAATTATTGTACAGCGGCGAAAATACCTGAAAAAAATTTGATAGTTTCGGGAAAAAATTGTATTACACCGACAGTACATGGCTCAATGAAGGGCACACTGTTGAGAAGGTATGGCAAGATCAAAATATTAAAAGTTCAAGGCAGGCATTGATGGATGGAGTTTCGCAAGGACAGGCAGGGTTAGGTTTTAAGTGGTAATGAAATAAATTTAATTTATAAAAAAATTAATGACCTTCCGACAAAATTTCACCAGTTATTATTTTTTAAATGCAGTCCCCTGACATCGCACAACCCGAAGCTCTCTGTATGTTAGTGATGAGTAAAGGGCGGACTTAAATTCAGCCAAAATATTCCCATATATATATATATGCCTTGTTTGTCTTTAAAATATGCAGTTATATGCATTTTCTTAACTAAATATGCATACTATTGCATACTGGTATGCATACTGGAATGCAATATTTCTTAATTTGTTATAGTAATATACAATAAAGAAACACGTTGGGTTTTAAAAAAGATGTTTATTTAAAAAAAAATGCAAAAGAAACAAGGAAAAATAAAAGTAAACAATTTTTTAACCTGAAATTGTATAAAAGACGTTTATAACTAAATATTTTTCAAAATTTTCAACTGAAAAGGATTGTCTTTTATTAGTAAAAATATGTTTATACGAAGAGAAGCTTCTTTCTTCTCTCAACACCTACTGATGTAATCGGACAATACTGCAACTGCAACTCTTAAACTTAAATTTCTACTCTCTAATGAGAATATTATGTCCAGTATAAAACTGAAATAATTAACCTTAATAAAAACAAAATCTTTAACTGCACATGCACTTTTTGACAACTCTTTACTTTGCACAACACACTGCGAATCATCATCTAAATCCAAAATTAGTTCCTTCATAGCTTCGAAATGTTCTGTGTAGAATATTGTGGCCTTAATCCATGTTCCCCACCGGGTAATTACAGGTTCTGGAGGTAAACTAACTCCTGGTAATCTCTCCTTACACATCTGCACTCTTAGAGGTGCTTCTAGAAACACTTTTTTTACATTTGAAATTAATTTATTTACTAAAGGATATTCAGTTGTGACGGTTTCTGCGACGGTTTATTCCATGTAAAAGGCAAGTCACATGTACCATATTGGGGTAAAAGATTCTTAAGTTTTGGCCTACTTTAACGATATACTGTGCTGCATCAAGCAAAAGCACTAAAAACTTATCATCTGGGACTGGATTTGGTAAGAAAAACTCGATAGGGACTGCTGAATAAATCGGGTTACGGCCACATTATTAGTTTTGTCTAGCTGCTTACAAGCTATTAAATATGGGCTTGTTGCTTTATTTTCTTGAAGTGCTCCAATCATAAGATGTGCGATATACCTGCCAGAAGCATCTGTGCTTTCATCAACAATAATGTAAAACTTGTTATCGCTCAGTGAAGCTCCAATTTCTTCTATAAAGGTTTCGTATACTGAATGGACATTCTTCTTTCTAATCGCGGATTCGTCAGGAATGGTTTGTTGACAATATTTTTGCAAAAATCCTCTAAATTGCGTATTTTGCCATTTTTTTAAGGGTATGTTTGCTGCGACCAAAGCATTTCATAAGTCTTCTTGAAAAATTTCCTTTTCAGAATTCGATTTTTTTCCACCATTATGAAATGCGTTTTTTACACTTAGCTGAACTGGCTCAGATTTCATTTTTTGTAACTTCGATTTATGTGGCGGTGTTTTCAAATGTTGATCGATTTGGAAGTTTTTTTCACAAACAATAATTTTTGCATAAGCTTTAAAGAAGACTTTTTCTCCACTAGACATTTTGAATACAAATTTGAAATCACTAGTTTCACACTGAAAATACTGATATCTTTAGACAAACTAAAACAGAAGTACGTATTACAACCCGATCTAAATACAGTTTGCTAAGCAGGTAATAATAAGGCATTATTAAATGACAATAAATAACCCCTAACAATATACCTGCAAACCCCGGAAACCCCCAATAAATACCTTGTGTAGAACCAAAATGTAAATATTAATTCTTATATAAATATCTTCAGATTAAAAAAATCCCTGAAACAAGTGCCGGACTGGACATTAAACTTATGAGTCTACGAGTTTTCCTGACCGGGCGATTTTAATTTTTTGATAACGCCGAAGACATAAATATATGCTCATAAAATAATAATTTGGAAAAAATATGCATTTTATTATAAGATTGACATATTATGCAAGAATGCATGTATATGCACTTTGCATATATTCCGCCCTTTAGTGAAGAGTCACTGACACAAATCTTGGACTTTGAGTATAGATACATTTATGCAAAAGTATGTGTTAGTTACTTTTCTGAAGTTTACAAATATACTAATTACATAGATTGATTACTACAATTTTCTAACGAAATATCGTAATTGCTTGGCTCATAATACCCTTTATTTAATTACTTAGGTATTTCCTAGGTGACAAACTGCATTCATATGTTACTATGTCAAACTCTGATAAGGAATAATGAATTATGCTATTAAAAAATACATTGTTAGTTTTATATTTTAACATCATTTATGCAATGAATGGAGTCAAAGGTCATATACATAATATAAATAAATCAAACGGAAAAGTCGCCTCTCATTTTAAGCGGCATTTACAAAGACCTTTGCACTTTAGAAATTATTTAATATTTAAAAAAATATTATTTTGACAAATTATTAATTTATATCATAAACACTTCAAAAATATTTCTAAACATGTAGTTTTCAATTTACTATTAGATTAGTACATTTTTTGATGAGTGATTCCGGATTGTGACACTTTTAACGTTGGATTTTGCGCAATGAATTTTTTTGTAACTGAGTTTGGGTAATTTGGTGTCCCTGATTTCAAATCTGTTATTCGTTTTTTGGCAAAAGAAAATCAACATAAATCAAAACGTATTTATAAACGGCATGATTTTATAATATTCTATTCATAAAATAAGATAAAAAACCAAAATATTAATAAAAAATACAAAAACATAACAAAAGGAAAACAAACTACTCCTTGCTCTTTTTAGAAAATATTTCTATTTTGTCCGAAAAACGTTTGGTGTTTTTTTCTCTATACTCGGCCATAGAAGCATCCCTCTTCAACATTCAACAATAGTCCGCCATCATTTTTGTATCCCAAAGTGATGTAAACTTCCATTACTTGTAAACACCTGTTACTTTTGATATCAGTATCCGTTACTTTATACCCAAGTTACAATTACTTTCGGGTAGATTCATCAGTTAGGTACTTTTAGTATCTTTTCACATGAGAATGAAAAAGTAATAGTAATACTGGTATTCGTACCTAATCTACCTAATAGGTATATTCGCTGGATATCTAATTTTGATAAGGATAGACGGTATTAATACTAATAATAGATTTTTTCTCTGCGTTCATTATTTAACACCAAATGCATACATAAATATTTGTTTCAGTGTCTGTCTGAAGTGTTTCAAAATCATATGTTGTTTCATATTCAAATTCATTCAAATCGGACAAAGTAGTCTTGACAAAGATTTACTTTAAATTTTTGGTTATTTTTTGGTGGTGCGTTAATTTCTTAGAAAAGTGTAGAATTTTTTCTAAAATGAAAAATGTAGGTACTTTACTCTTAGCGGAACTTCCAATTCTTGACTTTTCCTCGTATACCATAAGACTTTTACCGGATTTGATGGGTGTTATTTTGATTTGAGGATATGCAGAACTTTCCTGAAATAAAATAAATTGACTCAAAAAATTCATAGATAAAAAATGTTCCCATATGCTCAGCAATTTCTGTCGGTCATTATATAAGTATTCCTCATAATTAAGAGATTCACCGTCGCGCATCAGCTTCTTCTCCGTCTGGTTTATGGAATAATAAAAACTATTAATACTGTAGTATTAGTGGTACTTCTTAAATGGAAAACAATAACCAGCAAATTATTCTTTATGTATAATAAGAGCATAATATGACAATTTTATAGAGAAAAAAACGGCATGTGATAGAAACAAACGATGATTGATTTGGTTATTAGTAGGTACGTCAAAACTAACTAAACTAAAAAGACAAAAATTGTTTAATCACAAAATCTTCGTAGGCCTGTGTTATTTATAGTAGATGTTGTGGCTCGTGCTTCCCTGGATCGGGTTCTATTCCGGGAAATTATACACTAACCAGGTTTTTACTTATTTTTTATTTTAATTGACGACAAGACATTTTTTGACATTCTCGCTTGCTGCGGGAGAGAGAGCTGAGAGCGTCATGTCTCTATCTCTCTCGAAGGTAATCTCCGTGCGACGTTGCCGCACATTCTTAATACTATTTAGTACAGATAAATACACAACTCTTAACATAATTGCCCCCCTTGAAAGGCTAAGGCTTTCGAAACAATACAGATCAAAAAATAAATATAAATGCCAAATTGCAAAAAATTAAACATGATTGTAAAAAATCTTTAGTCCCTTTCACTTGTCGGTAGCAAAGATAGTTTTGACACAGCTCGTCGCACTGTCCCATTCTTAGTCTTTACACTCACTACTCTGGTGACACAGTCTTTTCCGGGGTGGATTTCAACTATTCGACCCAACGGCCAAACCATAGGTGGAACGTTATCTTCTTTGATTAACACCAAGGAGCCGACGTGCATTTTCGAAACACTATCGAACTGCCATTTGTTTCGAACCTGGAGCAGATGGAGATATTCCTTGGCCCAGCGCTTCCAGAAGTGTTGACGTATAAGCTGGATATGTTGGTATCGTTTTGTAAAATTAACCTTGGAGTTGGTTGTGTCCCTTTCGGGTATGGCTGTTAGCTGCATGCCGATCAGAAAATGGGCTGGGGTAATAACTTCGAGGTCATTAGGATCGGATGTGAGAGGAATCATAGGCCTTGAGTTTAAAATTGCCTCGATTTGCACGGTTAAAGTATAAAATTCTTCATAGTGTAAAAGATTGCCATTCAGTACACGCTTTAAGTGATGTTTGCATGATTTTACCGCAGCTTCGTGTAAACCTCCGAAGTTGGGCGACCTTGCCGGGATGAAATGCCACTTAATTTCTGAATGCGTTAAATAATTTTGAAAACCATTTGCTTCGACTAATTTCTGAGTTGAAATTAATTCATTATTGCAACCTACAAAATTTGTCGCGTTATCTGAATAAATATCTGTGCAGAAACCTCGCCTCGACACAAATCTTTTCAATAAACTGAGAAATCCGCTGCTAGTCAAATCCGATATAACTTCAATATGAACTGCTTTTGTTACTAAGCATACAAACATACATACATATCCCTTTATTACCTTGTTGGTTCGTGCTTTACTAGCTCTGAGCTCAAATGGTCCGGCGTAATCTACAGCAACAGACAAAAACGGGCGCGACGCGGTAATTCGAGCCTTAGGTAACTCACCCATTATTGGTATTATACTAGCGTGTGGGCTTGCCCTAAAACATTTTAAACATTTCCGAATGCAAGATCTCACTGCGTGTTTACCATTAATCGGCCAGTATTTCTGTCTTATATGAGACAAAGTACACTGTACACCAGAATGAAGAGTTCGTTTGTGTTCGAAGTCAATTACTAGATTTGTAAAGGTATGCTTTGCTGGTAATAATATCGGATGTTTTATATCATAGCTCAAATTTGAAAGCTTTAATCTACCGCCTAGCCTAACTAATCCTTTATCGTCAAGAAACGGTGATAAAGATTTTAATTTGCTTTTGTTAGATATACAATTTTTAGCTTTCAAGTCTTGAATCTCCTTAGAAAATGATTCATGTTGTACTATTTTAATCAAAACTGTAGTACTCGATTGAGTTTCTGCTATAGTTAAAGCTCCAATTTGCCTACTTTCCTTAGGTAATTTTAGATTATTACAAAATCTTAGGCAGTAAGCAGTGACACGTATCAATTGATTTAGGCAAGCAAATCTTTCAAAGATCTCCAATATTTCAAAGACTTGTTCTTGCGCCACGAATGTAGTGGACCGAATTTCGGGAGCACACACCTTTGAACGTGAAACGTCCGAAATATTGCAATTTTTAGGCCACTCCTCGGTTTTCACGAAGAACCGAGGTCCGTGCAGCCAAAGCTTTGAATTAATTAAGTTTTTTAAACTACTTCCGCGAGAGATAATATCGGCGGGATTATTTTCAGTAGAAATATAATTCCAATCGCTAATTTCTGTTAATCGGTGAATTTCTGATATTCTATTTGCGATAAAGGTTTTCCAAGTTTTTGGTTCATTCGAAATCCAACATAATACAATGGTCGAGTCTGTCCAAAGCATAGTTCGATCTATATTCAATTTTAAAGCATCTCTACATTTTACAAGCAACTTAGCAAGTAACAATGCACCCAACAATTCAAGTCGCGGCAGCGATAACGATTTTAATGGGCTTACTCTAGACTTAGCACAAAGCAAGTGACTTTCTATACCACCGTTTTTATCTATGGACCGCAGATAAATACAACATCCATATGCACGCTCGCTAGCGTCGGAGAAGCCATGGATTTCGATTAGTTCTGGTTGTGCAATTAAGACATGACGAGGTATGCGAATTGACCCAACTTGCGAGAGTTCAATCTTTAGATTCAACCATTCTGTAATCATTTTTTCCGGAACATCGTCATCCCAGTCAATTTGCAATTGCCACAAACTTTGAATTATAAGTTTAGCCCTTATCGCTAGGGGACCTAAGATACCGAGAGGGTCAAATATTTTTGCTATGACAGAAAGTATTGCTCTTTTCGTAATTTTTTTATTTTCTAATGAGATGTTTTGATAATTATATTCGAAATTATCGAGAGAGGGATTCCAAGAAACGCCTAATGTTTTTACACTCGAATCATTCGCGATTAAATAGTTTACATTTTGTTGAACACCTGCCTCACGTTCGAGAAGCCTGGGATCATTTGACTGAAATTTTCGAAGTTCAAACCCGTAATTAGCCAAAATTTTACAAATATTCGTTTTCAGACTATCAAGAGATTGAAATTCCTCAGCGCCCGTTAATAAATCGTCTACGTAAAAATCAGAATTTATTATATCGCTTTCTACGGGCGATTCCTCTAAAATATCAATCGCAACTTGACGCAAGCAACGTGTTGATAAAAATGACGCCGGTGCTGTACCGTAAGTTAATGTATTGAGTTGAAAATGTTTTACTTCATCTTCAGGGGAATTGCGCCAAACAATTCGTTGCAAATTCCGCTCTTCTTTATCAATCAATATTTGTCTATACATTTTTGTCAAATCACCCACCAAAACAACATTATGTTTGCGAAATCTAATTAAAACAGTAAACAAATCATTTTGTACCGTAGGGCCGACTTTCAATACGTTATTTAATGAAATGTTGTTGGAGGTCTTACATGCAGCATCAAATACAACCCTGACCTTGGTTGTCGTGCTCTCTGGTTTTTCTACGCAATGGTGGGGTATGTAATAAATCGGGGTGTTTTCAGAAAGAGAATCGCGTGGTATTTCTGACATGTGGTTAAGGTCCATATATTCTTGCATAAAACATTTATAGGATGTCTCAAGTTCGGAATTTTTAGCTAGACGTCTTTCGATCGAATGCAACCTGCTAATAGCCGTTTGCTGTGACTCGCCTAACTCACGAAAATTTTCCTTTAAAGGAAGTTTCACAACAAATCTACCGCTTTCATTTCTAGTCGTGGTTTTAACAAAATGGCTTTCACATTCGAGCTCTTCTTTAGTCATTAGTGACTGTGGATTTGAATTTACTTCTTCTACTAACCAAAAATTTTCAATACTATTCTTTAATGAGTCTTGAGAAAAGAAACAATTCGAGAGCATAACATCTGATTTTAATATGTGTCCTTTACCATCGGGAACCTGACCAGCTGCAATCCAGCCAAGTAACGTTTTTTGCAAGATTGGTAGGTTCTTTCCTAACCTTATCTGCCCGGCGCACATAAGTTCGAAAAAAACTTCGCAACCTAAAAGCATATCTATTTCAGATGGAGTATTAAAATTTGGATCCGCTAGTGATAATTCCGTTGGAATATTTAATTTAGAATAATTGAAATATTTTTGAGGACATACCTCTGAAATGACCGGTAATACCAAAAATTTTAATTTGTTTTTGTAGTCGGAATGTTGGGACGAAAAGCGTATTTCGACGCGTTTTGATATGTTAGTCTTTATTTGACTTATACCAACGACTGGAATATCAATTTTTTCAGTTTCCAAATTTAATTTTTTAATCATTGATAAAGTTACAAAATTAGATTGTGATGCACAATCTAGTAATACTCTACAAGGTACCGAGTTTTTATCTTTATCATACGTGTTTATGATAGCCGTGGAAAGTAAAATGAAATTATTCAACGAATTTTGACAAGTCACAGACATAATTGGACCGGGTATATCCGCGTTCTCGTATTGTTTGACTTGCGAACAAGAATTTTCAGTTTCTGCTACAAATGCTTGACTTGGTACTTGAGTTCTATTTGAAGTTTCCGTTACATTATTTTCAGTTACCTGACTTACATTTGAATGATTCGCGTTTTGATTAACTTGTTCTTGAGACTGATGTAGTAAAGTAGCGTGACGTCGTTTGCAAATCTTACAGCCCGAAGACCTGCACTCATCAGTTTTATGCCCATATCGAAGGCAATTTGTACATAAATTTAACCTTTTGGCTTGACTGAACCGATTCGTCACAGAAAGTTGCTTAAACTTATCGCAAAAATAAATAAAATGCCGCTCTTTACAGTGCGGACACCTTGGTTGATAACTGGTATTATTTGTTGTCACAAAAGATCTAGACTCGACTATTCTTTTGTGGAAGTTTGAGTTAAAGCTATTAGAAACTGATTTCGTGTCTAAAACCTCCAAAATCTGGCAACGCTCAGTCAAAAATTCGCTAAATTGCTCAATTTTTGGAGATAGCTCATTTTTACAAAAAACTTCCCATTCCCGTCTGCTATTAATATCTAATTTTGACACTAGAATGTAAATTAAGATTGCGTTCCATTCTTTCACATTTTCACCCAATGACTCAAGAGACCGATAACTTTTAAAAAATGTGTTTGCAAGACTACGAAGTGAAATGTGAGACTCTTTAATTACGTTCGGAATTTCCATGATTTCCTTTATATGTGAATTTATTATTATTTTTTTATTTTCGTATCTGCTTTGTAACAGTTCCCAAGCAATTTTATAATTTTTGTCAGTGGCCGATAAAGAGGCTAGAAGATTTTTTGGTTCATCCTTCAGCGCGCCTTCCAAATAAAAGAATTTCATTACATCGGGTATTGAGTTATTATCGTGTATAATAGCCTTAAACATATCTTTAAACTTTTCCCAATCGCTATAATTCCCTGCAAACTCCGGTAATTTAATTACGGGTAATTTTGTCGATAACGACGGCAACATCGCACTACCAGTCGCTCCGTCGGCATTACAGCTCCCTACAAGCATGCCGTGTGCCGCCGGCCGATCGTATTGAGTGTGTTTCTCTCGCCAATGGCTATCGAGAATATTTTGCGCGATCGCCAAGGAATCATAAAATCGAGTTTCGAATGCTTCTCGCTCTTGAAACAATTCTTCTTCATTGTAATTATCGGGAAAATCACTAAGCAATAATTCTTCGAACTCGGCTTGTACGTTTTGAAATCTAACTAAACTTGATTTTATGCTTTCAAAGCGTATTGTTAATAATTCGATTTGTTGATTTTGAATATCAAACTTGCTCATGAATGTTTGAAACCGTGTTAATTCGCCTTTTATTTGAGCTCTGCTGTTTTTTACGCGTTTTAAATCAAAATCGGGATTTGTATCACCTACAGACATTTCGAGTTGTTAATTTTTATTAACAAAGAGTAATGTAGAAAATTTTAAGGATTCTGCACAACTATTTACGATCTTCTTTGTTATTAAAGTATGGAGATCGAGTATTTCGTGGCAATATTTTGCATAATTCTTTACGATATTGTTTATTATTATTATTAAAGTATCGAGATCGAGTATTTCGTGGCAATTTCAACATAAACCTACGTGGATTAGAATAGGTAAAACAATTTGAAGGGTAGTAAACATAGTCAGAAAATTGGAAAGGACTGACCTTTTTCGCTCGTGATGCTAACCCAACAAAACAGCCATTTTTTCTGTCATCATTTCTTCATATCTTGCCTCAATCTCGCTGGTATCTGGGGGAGAAGGACCAATGTTGTGGCTCGTGCTTCCCTGGATCGGGTTCTATTCCGGGAAATTATACACTAACCAGGTTTTTACTTATTTTTTATTTTAATTGACGACAAGACATTTTTTGACATTCTCGCTTGCTGCGGGAGAGAGAGCTGAGACATAGAAAAAAGAAACAAACTTTGTTTCTTTTTTCTATGAGCTGAGAGCGTCATGTCTCTATCTCTCTCGAAGGTAATCTCCGTGCGACGTTGCCGCACATTCTTAATACTATTTAGTACAGATAAATACACAACTCTTAACAGTAGATATTGCCGCGTGTTGGAAATTAAACTTGTGCTGTGTGAAGTGCCCACTAAATTATAGGTATTATGCAAACGGTAAAGGCCAAAATTTAGCACTTTTAGCAAACACATAAAATAAACGTTAAATAAATATCCTCTCGTTTTTTCATAGGTTCCAAGAAAATAAAAACTACAAATCATATTGGCAATATTTTTTTTTCTATAATTATGATTCCATTAATCCATTTTTCAAGGTTAACATATATTTTTAATAAAAATAAGGTGATATCGATGGTATTTATTTATTATCTTCTTCACACTTAGTTAGTTCGTATCAGTGTGTAGTCAGAATTAAGTTTAACCTTAGTGAACAATAATGAAATGCCAAAAACCACTATTTAACGGTCTTTTAGGTAAAAATATATATATATTTTTGGCCTGTTAAAATAAAAACTGCTGGCTAGAGCTAGACCAAACAGATAGGTATGGTAAGGTTTACACTATACCATTGATCCTTTGACTGCCATACAATCACAACTGTCCCTCTGGCCATAAAATGCCCCAAATTTATATCTTTTCGATCAGAGTCGGAAATTACCTGCATCCCCAATTGCTATAACATTTTAAGCAGGTATAAATACCTAAAAACATATAAAGAGCAAATTGATCTTTATTAATTTTAGTTCCAGTCATGCTCCAGTTGATTTTTCGACGAGTGAATTTTGTTATATTAATGTTTGGTTTACCTGCGCGTGATATGTTTTTGTTGTATTATTGTTAGAATGTGGCATCCATGGGCTTGTGTTGAGAGTGAGACTATTGATGTATATACTGGAATGATCATTTTGTGTTCCTGACTTTTCTAATAAAATATATTGCTTATGCTATAATTTACATTTTGTCGCTGCTTTTCGTAGGAAAGCTAAGCATTTTGGATCTCTAGCTGTATGTATCCTATCTTTTAGATTTATTCGTTCACAGTTTGGGCAATTCCACAGGGTATCCACAGAGCATTGTCGGTCTTCATGTTTACCACCACATTTATGGCAGCATATCTTACTTCTGCAGTATTTCGCAAGTTGGTATATTCTTTCAAATATGCCTTTGTAAAATCAAAGCTTAAGTTTTCTCTTTAAATTAACCATTTATAAATTTCCGGATTAGCTTGGTTATAAATTTTATTTTAGTACTGACATTCTCTCCAAAAGCTTCTTATATTTGCGGGTTATCGTTCACTAATTCATTAATAAAGGTTTCAGATTCGTAACCTTTTTCTGTTTCTGTAATCATCAGCATAGGGTTTATATTTTCCATTTCCTTTATCTGAAGATCGACCTAATTTCATAGAACATTTTTCAACGTTTCTTGTGGGGATTCATTGTGGCACTCTATTATCACTCCACCATTTGTAATTGCCTAACGCTTTTAAAAGTTTCATGAAAGTTAGCCTTTTTATTGAGATTATGCTTAATATCTTTTACTACCTTTTCGGATCAATTTGCTATTTTAATCTTCTGGGTTCCAAATAACTATTTCACTTCAAAATTTATCTAAAATTTGTGATATCCGATTCGTCTGGCCAGTAGGTGAGCTGAGAACCTCTGTATTGGAGCATAGAATAAATGCTTTGTATATTTTGTGGAATATGAAGAAATTACAGCGAATATTTCCCTTATATGTTAAAGTTCCCATAAGAGAAATGCAATTTTCGCAAAATTACAGCGAAAACAGCCAGAAATCGAAAATTGCATCGCAAGTTTATATTGTTGACGAAACGTCAAAGCGGGATTTTATTGTTAACAAACGTCAAAAAATTATTGAAAAAATGCGGGACAATGACCAACCGTCAAGCTCAAGAGAGTCCCCCCGCCGAAATAAGCTCTCGCTCGTTGACTGCATCAACCACCATGTCTACGAATTCAAAGCAAAATATTGTTAATTACAATAATTGTACTTTTCATTGCAATTCTTGTAATTTTTAAGCATTTTAATTTTATTGTTAGTATTTTCTGTTAAATAAAATATTTAAATTTACTTGATTCGAGTTCTTAATTAATTTGGGAAATATTCAAATAAATTACACTCGTGCATAAAAATAACCAGATAATTTTTTTATTCAATGTGTTTTTTTTACAAATTGCAATCGTTTGTTTTCATATTTTACGAAAATGCCCTCCTCCTGCGGAGTCGGGCTTTTTCGCGAAAATATGAAAACAAACTCTTGCAATTATAAAAAAACACATTTCATTCAAAAATTATCGGTAATTTTGATGCACTTGTGCACTTACCCCCGAAAATGTTTTCCGTTGTCATAACAACTTTCATTTTGTCAACGTCAAAAGATAAGTCATTCCCTGTCAAAATCATGTTTGTAATGTAACGTTGTTCTGGTTATGTTTTATTCTGTGTCGTAGAACGGCAAGTCCGTTGATTTACCTCCGTGCACATAACCGATTTTTATTTTAAGGTTATGCTCTCTCGGATATGGTTTATTCTCTATGACCTTTTCGGTGGGTTCTTGAGTTTGACGGAAAACTGTCATCGGGTGTCATTCCGCCAAACGAAATTCTGACGTCTGGTCAGACCTTTAGCCCATGTGGGAAAATTCGGGAAATCCTCCACCCTCTCTGTGTTTTCCATATCAAATCTTGTTTCAGGCGCATATAGGGTAAGTTCACAACTTGAGAGATTTTTGCCACATAGCCTGAAACTCCATACCTTTTTTTAGACCAGAATTATCCCTCTCTGTACTATACGTTAGTTCCCTTTACGTTGCAATTCCGATAACTACTTTTCCGGCCAACTGAATTTGGACCCTTGGATTTTCGACCTATGTAGTTGAGGCATTTGTGAAGGCTTGTTTACCCACATTTCTGAGCAGCAGCAAGAGGGCTATCCTTAAAAGAACCAGCCGCTTCCAGGGGGACCGTGCGATAAGTACCTAAATTTTTTAACTGGAACTTTCTAATCACCTAATATTTAATTGCCCTTTTTTTGTTCTCAAAGCCATAAGCTATTTTATATATCTTTATATAACTTACCAACTACTTCAACCTATACAATATTTTAAGTGATTTACCTTATTAATCAATGTTCAGACATACTTATAAAGCGAATTGTAAAAGGGTTGCAACTTTTACGCTGTTATAATGAGTGTTTTATTTAGCAAACTTATCCCTTTACCACTACTTTTCTGTTTAGGTAAATCAACTGACATATATTAATTTATTATATGTTTAGTTAAGTGTTTATTACTTTGAATTTAAAATCACCTTTCTTTTTCATTTTTTCTCAATTAAATAACTTTTAAGTGTTCATCTTTGTGTTTTGTTTTGGCACTGTGTATGCACCCCATTCTTTCACTCACAGGAATTTGGTATTGTTGTGTCCAGTTTGAATTAAAAGACACTGTGAGTGACCCTCAAATTTTCATCCCTTAATCTTGGCTTGTATAGCAGCATCCTTTGGGGGCCACACACCTACACATTGTAGTTTAACTGGCAAGGACCCTACTTAAAAGAACCGCTCTGGTTTACAATTGCTACAAGCTTGAGCTAGTTGAGGTAGGTGGTGACCTTAAACTCGATTTACATCAAAAATGGCATCTTTTATATTTTGTTATCACCTAATAAGGTTATAGTAAGTGATTTAGTTCTGTGGCGCAGCCAGAAAAGGGAGTAAAAAATGACATTCTAAAAGGTGTTGGAAACATATCTTTATTTATTTAACCTCGCGGAGGGCGGGGGAGGGGGACTCTTGAAATTGTAGAAATTACGCTTTCCTAAAAGAATTTTGAAACACTCGTGGTACTAGGTACACCAGAAAATATTTCTAAACTGTAAACAAAGTTATTTTAATTTTAATAATTTAATGTTTCTTTTTTTTGTTGCAGGGTTACTATCACTAGCTGCGGTTGGACTATTAATGGTTTGCACATCGTTTTTAATGTTTGTGAATGATCCCCTTCAATCTCTCATTAAAATGGTGAGTAAATTTTTAAAATTAAAGTTGAGTCTTATGTACGGACAGCGATGTTATTTTTACGGATAAAGTGGCTAAAATATTTCAAACAAATAATTTATTTTATAGCTAGTGCCGGCTCGTATAAATAGTGTCGCAGACGAAAATTTTTAAAGACCACGCCCAAATATCGTTCTTGTCTACTGTTCTAATATTTGCATTGAACAGATGTATGATAAATCTTCTTGAATTAGCAAATACATTCCGAAATTCTTTAATATTTTTACAGGTATTTATCTACAAATACTAAATTGATTCTGTGTGCGAGACAGTGGGTAATTATTGCCTGAGGGGCAATGGTCTTAATTTTCTCTTGAAAGCCGTCTAATTCACCTGCAATAACTGCCACGCCGTCGTAAGTTTGGCCAATTAGTTTATTCGCTAGATCGAATTGATATAATTTTTCTTGTACAATATTAAAAATATAGTCGGCTTTGTGAATTTTACTTACATCAGTAAACCCTAAAAATCTCTTAAAACCCTTCCCATTAACGCGTACCTTATTATCAACCCTATGATCAAACACACAAGTTAACTTTTAACGTACCGTTTTCATGATAACAACCTAAAAAAGCTAACGTGTTAATCTTTCACTGTGGTTGAAAAACAGTTAATTTTGAAGTAAGCGTCTAGAGTAAACTTGTGTATTTGATCATAGGGCTGAATGGTAGATAACTGTTATTGACCTGAAATATCTGTGGTTTCATTAATTTAAATAGAAAAGCACGTTCACGCTCCTAATTTTCTTTTCCATGGTTATAAAATGTAACTAATACTTTCGATCAATTTTGAAGAGTTCTTGACACTCCGCTAAAGGTTTTCGAATCCGGTCATATTTTCTGAATGGCTTAATTAATTCCCTTTAGCGGCCTTGGTTTAAAGATTCATCATAAACCCTAAACGGTATAATTCTTGACAGCACAAAAAATTGTGATATCAATTAATCGGCGCAAAACAGAGTGATTGATTTTAACACTTTCGTTGTGTGTAACACTTTCTAATCAAGCTGCACTGTTAAGAGTCATATAAGTGTATTGTTTACCAAATAAGTGTAGGTGTGCTCCTTTGAAATAGCGTGCATTAGGAAAGTCCGAAACAGTTATTTTAAATTGTCGTAGCCAACTCCGCACCAAGGATGTAGATTATTTCCTCTTTTATTTGAAAATAAAAGGCATGGTGAACAAAACAGCCCATTTTTTATACCAATTTTCTGACAATGCCCGTTTACTTTTACCCGTGTTGATTAAATTCAACATTTTAGGGGCCGGACGACTATCCTCTTTTATTTTAATTTGCTTATCGAATGAGAGAGACGAAAAATCCACATTTTTAACTTAAAATATATTGAACAAGATTACTTCAGTTTGAACTTGGCTTTCAGGATGATGACAGGATATTTTATTTACATTTTAAAACACTTACCTGAGGTTCTAATCCTATTGATAATAACTACTCCTATTTTACATTAACTTAGTCCTTTTCTTTCAAGAATAATCACAAGAGCTTTTAAAACAAGACATATCGATATACAAATTCTTTTCTGTAATGAGTATTAGACATAACCATAACCTCACTTTAAATTTGGCGGCAGGTACGGCAACTACTTACTGGATTTTAACACCGAGATATGCTGTATGCTTGGTTGCATATCTCCAATCCTGAAATTCTTAATCTTTAGGTATTACTGATATTCTTATGACAAATTATTTTATGGCGGCTGTGGTTTGGTAGTCTGACGTCCGGGGTTACAAGGACAAATTGATGTATAGATAAATAATATAACATACTGTCTATTGTCTGTTTGACACTGGACCCTGACCCTGACCCTGACCCTGACCCTGACCCTGACCCTGACCCTGACGCTGACCCTGCCGCCGCTGAAATGCTGCCACTGATTATATCAAGTTTTATGTCATTATCAAACAGCCTCTTCTTGAGTCCATTATTGAACATATGCTCAGTGCTTGCAGGTTTTTCTGTTTTGTGCAGTAGCAATCCAATTTTTTATCCTTTTCATATCGTATAGGCACATCTGTCTATGCACGATTTTGCTTATAAACCTACGATCTTCATTGGATAACCTGTTCGGTCGATTTTCCATCAATGTTGCAATGTATCCTGTCTGAGAGTTAGACCGAGCATCGAAGCTCCTATTTTTCTCTGTTTATTTTGAAATTCTTCGCTAGTATGTTAGTAAAGGTGCGCGCCCACTTGGGCAAAGCGTCACGTCGCGAAGCGTTGCGAGGGGAAGCGTCGCTTAGGTATATGAGTCTTTATGACCTTCATAAAATATTAAAATTTCATTATATCAATTATACGTGCCGCTTCAAATGTTAGAGCCGAAAAGGTAAGTCGCTGGAACTTCTTCGTGGCTCTGTATCGCCGTTAAGGAATTTTTTTCTATGGCAAATTAGGGTTATTTTGACATCCCCCTAAACGCTATCGATAGTATGCTATATACTTACCGGATACTCTCTATATTAATATATTAATGCAAATCTATTTAATCATATGTTTTTTTTTAGATACTTACCTTATCAGAGGGTACCATATTCTACAAATTATGGTCAGCACCTCCGTATGAAATATTTTTGAAAATTTATCCGTTTAACATAACCAACCCAGAAGAGTTCTTAAGTGGTAAAGAGAAAATGAACATTTCTCAACTGGGACCATATGTTTACAGGTACAATTTTAATTTAATTAAATTCATCAGACATTGCAATATCGAAAGAGAAAAGATATTCCTACTATAATGCAAAAAAATAAGGTCTTCGTATTATTGCCAACGCAACGTGTAAACCCCACTTCATGTATCGAGATCAAAGTTAGGTGAACAGTTTGCCATTTGAGTTCTGCAACTTTAGTACATATTGCTAATAGCAGTTTTTTTTTTATATTTAAGGAAATTACTCTAATATGTAACAGCGCTTAAATTTGCCATTTAAGAGCACACAAATTAATTATTGTTAGCGTGAATCAAACTCAGTAAAGTCCATCCGAACATATTTCGTTTGACCTAATAACTGCAATAATAGTTTTATTATATTGTAAACACCCAAAAAAAAAACCGTTACCTGTTCGATGCCAAACCTACGTTTTAAAAGAATTTCTTTGCAAAATTACCCATATAAAACTGTCGATGAGCTTGTCAACCAGCAAAATCTACCTGGCCCCAGCTGGCATCACTGCTTATATTACTGAAATGCATAGGAACCGATTTTATAGTTAAATGAAAAGCCATAGTAATACCTTATAGTAGCAATGTTTATTATGTTTATTTTTACCATTACTTGTATTATATGGATATTAACTTATTATAAGTACAAAACAAGTGTGAAAAGTTTGTGCGGAAAAGGGCAACTTTTCGCACGCATTTAGGTGAAAGTAATAATAACAATTATTATACCTACTTAAAAAAATATATTTACATATATACACAGAAGGTTTAATTGTAATTATAAAAGGTTTTAATCTATTCCTAATTCATTCTCGCTATCACTATCCTCCACATTTATAATAAGAGGATGTATTTCGTTTTGTTGTGTAGTTATATAAGAGTCTTCAATTTTTGAGACATGGTTTACCGAATTTTTCCAACTTTCATCTGGAATTTCACCGAAAACTTTCTTTATTAACTCTATTACACTTCCACTAAGAGTAGGTGTGCAATTTTCAGTTCTCATTTTCGATTTAATTTGATGCCACATGTGTTCAATAGGGTTAAAAATGCAATAATTGGGTGGCAACACAGTGTGACCCATTTCTTCCGCCAATTTATCACACACAGTTGTTTTTTAGTACACTTTTCCTCGAAGTTCAAGTAATTTTTTAACATGAACTCCTTTATTGCGGATTGTGTGCTCGATGCATTCGATACTTTTTCCAGTTGCCGGCTGTGGTAGCTTGCATAGTCTATCAGTTCTGGTACATTTGAAAGCAAACTGTCTTTAAACCAGCTTTCAAAAAGAGCGGCGTTGGTATCTTCATGATAGTCCAGACTTGAATCCTTAATTAAAATTATAAACAATTAGGGAATCATCCATTCTTCCAACCTGCATGAATTATTGTTATTCGTTTTCCTTTGTTTGATGGGGCTTTATTTTGGCATTTTTCAGTTAAATCAACCCATCCTTTTTTGACAGTCTCATGAGTGTCAAACCACGTTTCATCCAGATAAACTATTGAACGATTTTCGGATCTAAACTTTTTATTTCCCTAAGGTACAGAAATCTCACTTTTCTTAATCTTTCGGACTCCATAATAATTTGTCTCTTGTTTATTGTCTTATACTTAAATCCCATCTCTTGCAAAGAGCGGTGAAGACTTGTCCTGCTACATGATATCGTTGTATCGTCAGTTGTTAACCGTGTTTTTAAAGAATCTCACATGGGCACAACAATTTATCGATACATTTGGTATATTTTTCTGCGAACAACATCTTTGTCACAATCATCTACGCAATTCATTTTCCGGTATCTTAGCGAACTTTTCTTTTAAAATGTCCTTTAGGCATAATATCTCGTACCGTCGATAATGGAAGTTTCGTCATTTCACTGGTATTCTTAATGGCAATTACTTTAGGGTGGGCGCTCTTTAATAACGATTCGCATACATTTTTCACGATCACTTTGGCGTCAGAAGATAAATGCTTCCTGGAATGTTTAGGGTAGCTAGATATCGCATTAGCTGAAGATACCCAAGGTCTCCACATACTTTTAATATTAACTTGTTGCACACTGTTTCAAAATAAAATAGATATATACTAATCTATTTTGAATATTATGTTTACTATTTATATAAGCTATAGTAACAGGTTTCTGTAACTAAAAAGTTTTGAGAAATATCCTAATAATTGAGTTGTTTCTAGAAAACCTTAATTAGACAGTTTATTTACTTTGATAACAAACAAGTAATGTACCTATCTATTGTTATTATAAACTGGCATTAAATATAAATGTGGGTTAATACGCCTCTGCGAAAGCGAAAGCCGAGTTTATGAGTGGTTTTATTGCAGTCATAAAGCCAAACGAAATATGTTGGGAAGTACTTGACCTTTTTTTCTTATGGATGGTATCTCTCGCTTGCAAAAGTACCTAATATATTTAATTACCCTTTTAGAGAAATATTAACCAACCAAAATGCCACATTCAATGATACTGATGGAACTGTAAGTTATAGCCCCTATCGAGAAATAATTTTTGACGAAGAGAGGTCAGTTGGAAATCCTAAAGTCGATTCAATGATGACTACAAATATTGTCTTGGTGGTAAGTAAAACATTAGGCACATAAAGAATAATCTTCTTCGACTTTTCTGCTTGATTTAAGACCTGTTAAATAATTTTTATTGAAAACTTAATAGCCAGAGGTATTGATAATTAATATGGTAACACTCTCATTAATATCATAATTTTTTCTAATAATAAGTTTATACCTAAATAAATCTACTTATATGTAAAGGTAAAAATATATTTACATTTTAGTATTCAATCCATAAGTAGGTAACTATATGGATTGATTGATGGTAGATTTTTCTACCTTCAAAAATTGGCTCCCCTATTAATTCTACATCAAAATTTTATTATACTTTTTTAAAGACCCTCGCATGATCGACTCGTGCACCAAAACTCTTGACAATTTAAGATGTTTCTGATACTTCCCTCAATGAAACCACCAGTAATAATTATCATAATGTCAAATGTTACCGGTTGTTTTACTTTTTATTAGTTTCAATATGTTTTCTAAGGTCTCGATGAAGATCAGGGTTGTGAACATACCAACGTCTGTATCATTTTGATATTGCTATGGCAGGTACAGCCCCGGAGCCATACTGGTTTAAAAACCTGGTTGTAAATAAATATTTTATTGTAGATTGACAATTTTGAATTTCTTTCCAGAAGCCCATAAGGGTGTTTGCATTTTAAATCTAGTTCAGCTCTATTTTCTTCTTAACATGCTCGTTCCATTGAAGTTTAGCATCAAGAGTCATGCTAAGATATTTAGCATTCATCTCATCGGGCATAATAGTACCGTTAGATCTAGGAGAAGTTGCTGTGCTAGAGAAAATTAAATATATAAATCACGGCAGGACAAAGGCTTTATGATTGAAAGATACTTTAGCAATGGTAGAAGGGTTGATGACCAGTGGGTATATATGTATATATTGAATACGGACAGTGGCGGCTCGTCCATTAGGGCACTGGGGCACGTGCCCAATCTAGAAAAATCACCTAGAAAATTCCCGAGGTATAAAGGTATAACTATTATTAAGTAAACTCTTGATATTTCGCACTACATTATTTGTTAAACGGGCAACATACTATGAACGAGCGGCAACCGGGCAACGTACAACGAACGAACATAGGCACCTGGCACACTATTGTGAGCCCCTGCATGCTTCTTTGTTTTAAATCGTATGCGAAATAAGGACAGAGTACTGGATAATAGTAAATTACTGTGGCCTGTGGCTATTCGTTCAGCATTATACGGCAAGTCGGGGCACAGCCCTCTCTATGACGTATAATTCGTCACGTGTCATCCCGCATTTCGTTTCTTAGATCAGATTTCACAGTTCAGTTTAACTGATTTAACCCGCGTGGTGTGACCGGCGTATATCATATTTGAGTGTTTGTAAACAAAAACAGGTGTCTAAAAATATAAAAATCGATTTATTTCTTGATTTCTGAATCCATTAAGTTACTGAATATTTTGTGTACGATTCCCGTAACAACTGTGGAAAGTGAAAGGTGTTTCTCGACCTTAAAAAAATAAAAACTTTTTTAAGAAATACTATGTCCCAAGAAAGACTTTCCGCGTTGGCTATGTTGTCCATAGAAAAACAGTTGATTAACAACATTCCAAACTTTAACGAAAAAGTGATAGACAAGTTTGCTTGTCAAAAATCGAGAAGAATAGAGTTGCAGTTCAAATAGTAAATTTAGGTGAGTCTATATTCTTTAAATTATTCGCACAATTTTTTCACGGTATTAGGTACACCCGTGCACCAGACAAAGTATTTTTTTTTTATTATTTTTTTTAAGGCTCAAGAGGCGAATTTTATTTTTTGGGTCCTCAAAATAGCCATATTTGGGCGCGGCCCCCGAAAAATGTTTCGCCTCCGGCGTTGCCTCCGGCGAGCTTCCACCGTGTGCCCCTGTACTTTTCAAATCCACGAGCCGCCACTGAATACGGAACGCAATGCAGAAATTTAAACAGATGTCCATACCCAGTCATGGAGAGTTAAGCACTTGCCATGAAAATTCCAGGTTGTTTGTTGTTAGATCATGGTCACCGATCAAGCGAATGGCTCTTCTTTGAATAGAATCTAGCAATCCCCTGAGGGTATGCTTAGGAACAGAGCCCCAAATATGCGAACAGTACTCCAGCGATGGTCGAATTTTGACTGAATCAAAAGTTGTTAGGGTGTGTAGAGGTTCTTAGTTCGGAAAAGAATTTCAAGCCTCTGCGAGGCTGCCTTAGCAATGGCCGCAACGCCACTATGCCAGGACATATGATTATCCAAATTAGTTATTAATATTAATATTAATTAATAATTATTTATTAATTAATATAATATTAATATTTATACAAAAATACTAATCTACAATATTATAATAATGCAATATTTAACTTAACCTACTCTATATTTAGCTCTGTTTCATTATCACTATCGTCTTCATCTATGCCTAGACTAATTATTAAGGGCCTTACGTTACTATTAATTATGTTATAGGAATCTTCGACTTGGATCACGTGTCTCACAGAATTTTTCCAACTTTCTACTGGGATATTATTTACACATTTTTTAATTAACTCTATAACAGAACTACTTAGTGTAGGGGATGTGTTTTCTCTTCTAATCATCGTCTTTAACTGGCTCCATATATATTCTATTGGGTTAAAAATACAGTAATACGGAGGGAGGCGTAAAACTGTTTGACCATTAGCACTTGCGAGATTGTCAGAGATATATTCTTTTTCAATATTGAATGTTTTTAAAACATTTAAAAGGTTCTTTTTTGTATAAGTTTCCTCAATATATATATATTATTTTTCATCATATAGTTTTGAATTTCCACTTTTGTATTATTTGAATTCGGCACTTTACTTAGTTGGCGACTGTGGTAACTAGCGTTGCCCATCACATTTTTAGCGTATCTATTGTTGGGAATCAGGTCTTTATTAGCTTCTTCGATGCTTCTCAATTTTCCGCTGTCACACCGTTTTTTCCTTGGCTGGATGGGTTTGACCACTATATCTTTTACTGTCCTTAATGCAACTTTGGTCAAAATACTCATTTCACTAAAACTTGCACTCCAGTCATACCCTTTTTTTAAAAGGGTACAGTAAACGTTCTTTATGATGTTCTTGGCATCAAGTGATAAATGTTTTTTTTTTCGTTACACCATAACTTCCGGAAGCAATATTATCTGAAGTTTCACACAGATCTGACATATTTTGGATGCTTGATAGCACACACGAAAATACCTTTAACGCACAGCTTGACAAACACCAAACGACTGATGAACTAAGATGAAAAGACTCTGCTTTATATTGAACACCTGCAATTTGCCATTAACCTACCTAATATACCAATATAATAACATAATTAATAGTAACGTAAGGCCCTTAATAATTAGTTTAGGCATAGATGATATTATAATATTGTAGATTAGTATTTTTGTATAAATATTAATAGCTATTTAATTAAATGATTAAAATAAAGAGACTTACCTATTATTTTATATTTATTGTTTTGTTGAAAATAGCTAACCTAAACTATTGAAATTAGTAGGTAATCAGGACCTGTACCCTTTCAAAAGGCACTTATTTATGGCTGGGTTTAAATTTTATTGCGGTCGGGAAATCAACAAATTATTGTGGAATGGAGCATACAAGTAATTTTTTGATTTAACAGCTCGTTCGTAATTTTTGGTAAACCAAGGCTTGCCGTTAGAAGGGCACTTTTTTGAGAAAGGGACGAAGGCTTCAATGCCAGTAAAAATAACGTCCGATACTTCTCTAGCACAGATGGATGGATCATCAGAGGTTAAACAAACACTCCTCCAAGGAAGCATTCAAAAACCCCAAGTTTGGACTAGAACTAGCACCCAATTAATTTTCCCAAAAGTTATGTACATTTTTGGATTTTCTAATTTTAGTTTTATCCCATGTTTGCGGACAATAAGTAAAAAAAAAGTTGATCTTACAAAAATTGTATAATAAGAAGTGCTTTATTGGGATGGTGAAACATACTTTTATTATAATAATATACCATAAGAAGTCATCGAAGTTCCGCTCTGTCTGTCACTGCAAGAGAATACTTAATTGCAAGTGGAATAGGGTTGACTAAAATGCTATGGCGAGACATAAAGATTATTCCATTTAAAATATCAAAGTTAGTGTTATTTTCAACTATGCTAATCCAAAAAGCGAATTATTTGGACGGAGCGACTCCTGATGAGTTCCTAATATGTATCTATATTCTTACCTTTTCCGTTCATATCGGTTTTGAATACTTGTAAATGTAGAGTGACTTCATCAGGTTTCCAATTCTGCTTATTATTGTATTTATCTTACGGTATTAAAAGTTTGTTCTTTCAGGGTCTCCAATCGTTTTTAAATGAAGCTTCGTATTTTACAAACTTTGGATTTGCAACTGTTGCCAGAGGTCTAGGAGCTGAACCAATAATAAACAAAACTGTTGACGAGTACCTCTGGGGCTACAGTGATCGACTAGTTAAATATGCCCATACACTACTACCTTCCTGGATCGACTTTGAGAGTTTCGGAATTCTTGCACGGGTAGGTTTTACGGCCTTAGCACTTTTATTAATAGAATTACACTCATGTGCAAAAAAAATGGTCATTACAAAATTTTGAATAAGTTTCAGGCTTGATAACTTATTTATTTCTAGTCCGATTTTAATAATTTTTTTATAGAACTGTAGGTACAACTTGTATTTAACGAACTTTAAGAAGCATTGGTTACTCGATATATTATACAAGGATAATCGAAAAGTTGTTTTTTACCTAGTTTTAAAACACTCTGTGGAATAATCAAGTAACAAAATTATCTCAAAATACCAGTTTTTATTTAGAGTAATCTATTCTTTACATCTGGTTTTTCTATTCTTACACAAATGCAAAATGGTTGTGGTCAACTTAGGGCAGTGGCGTAACTAGCCCTCTGACCTGGAGGTAGCCTAGGGTGGGCCTGTTATTGTGACTTGTAGTGGCGGCTCGTGCAGATGCGGGCCGGCGGAGAGCCCGCGCAGGCGAAATTTTTTTTGGACCACGCCCAAATTTTAACAAATTTGGTCAATAATCAACAGGAATATCACAAGATCTCGTTTTTTTATCGGTTAGATTTTTCAGCTGTCACGAAAACTTTTTTTGGAAATTTTTCGAGTTGAATTTGGACATGTTTATTCTGATTAGATCCCGAGAGCAAAGCTCGAGGGATTTCATTTTTGAATAAACGCCAAAGTTCAACGAGTATTGCCAAAAAAGTTTGAGTGAAAAATGGAAAATTTAACCAATAAAAAAATGATGGTCGAGTGATATTTGGCAAGATTATTTATTATAATTTATATAGATTATAATTAGGGTAATTCCGGGAGAGATGACCCAACGGTTGAGATGGCCCAGTTCAATATTTACCGAAATTTTAGATCCACGTTAGTGTAACTTTAGCCACCTGTTTTAAACGTGAAGTGTATATCGTACACCATTTTTGGTTGATTTTTTTGCAATTTTGGGTAAGTTATGTTGAAACTATTATTTTATAGGCAAGGAAAATATTTAAGGTCTATAATAAAATTACTTTTTTGTTTCACCATTGTATTTTTTGCTCGTAATTGTTGCTAATCTTTATTATATAGTTCTTTGAGGTTATGTTAATAACTCGAAAGTTTTAAAATTACATAGAACAGTGGATATATTGAGTGGGCCATCTCTCCCCGACTTTTGGGAGAGACGGCCCAACGTCTATTCGGGTTAGTTGGCTCACGGGCCATCTATCCCGGACTGTAATAGCTAAACTAAAATTCTTGTGATTACTGTATATTTTTAATTTTAGAGTCATGCCAATAAAATATAATAGAAAAGGTACGGTGCAAAGAGGAAAGTGGACTGAGGAAGATCTGGTTAAAGCTGCAGAAGTAGTCAGAAATGGTGTAATGGGCGTTAGAGAAGCGTGTCGCACTTTTAACAACATCCCTCCTCCAACCTTTCGAAGACGATATAAAAATAATGATTTTAAGAAGAGAACTCTCGGGCCACTCTCTGTTTTTGCCAGCCAGAATGAATCAAAACTAAAATTTCATATACAAAAACTACAAAAACACGGGTTTGCACCAACACATCATCAGCGAACATCCAGAAAGTAAAAAAAAGTGCAAAACAAGTAGCTGCTGTTTTGACGTCTTCGGACCATACTGAAAAAAGAAAATCTGCGATTGAACGCAAAAAAGAACAAGAACAGAAAAGAATATTTAAGCGAAAGACCTTAATAATAAAAAAGAATAAAGGAAAAATACAAAAAATTAATAAAATAGAATCATCTACGGATGAAGATGTGTCAGATGAGTTAGAGACTCACTCTGACAATAGCCCAGATGAAGAAGACGCGACCGAATGCCTTGGGTGTGGTGAAAAATATAATGCTACCACGAAAAACGATGATTGGATTCAATGCATACACTGCCAGAGGTGGTTCCACGAAAGCTGTTCAAAGTATTTAAACCTTTGCGACCTGTGTGGCAAAACATTATAAAAAAAAAGGTGTTGAATGATAAAATTTACCATGGGTCATCTCACCCTACATGCCTGGGCCAACTAACCCACAGTATGTGGGAGAGTTGGCCCAGATAGCTATTTTGAAAAAAAATGTTTTTTAAGCTAGTTGTCTCAGTTTTTTCTTATATAATATTTATAACCTAATACTATACTATTTCTTATGTTAAATAAATATTTTGCGTTCATTTATCCTTCTGGATTTCAATTTTATTCCATTTTTAAAAAAGGTGAGCCAACTCTCCCGGACTTACCCTATAAATTGATGCTAAATTTGCGAGGCGAGTAGCGAGCTTAGAAAGTCAGCCTTTTTCTGGGGGGCCTAGCGACGTCTGGGGGGGGGGAGGCCTGGCCCCCCCAGGCCTCCCTGTAGTTACGCGCCTGACTTAGGGTTTTCGCATTGAGCTTAAAAAGAAAGGACACCTTACGTGGTTCTATTTAATCTGTATTTTCTAGTGATATTTAATGGAATTTGAGTTAATTTTCCAAAGACAAGTTCATAAGGAGTGTATTTGGGTTCAGTGTGCACTGTATTGTTGTCTGCAAAGCACCAGCATGGTACCCATGTACTCCAATTATTTGTATGCTTTGATAATTGAATTCTCAAATATGCTCCTAAATGTTAATGCGAATTTTCTAAAGCACCAAGAGTTTCATGATGGTAGGCAGTTGAATTTAGAGTTTTTATTTGTAGTAATCTACACGATTCCTGAAATATATTAGCTAAAAATTCCTTGCCTTGATCTGTGACAGTTTCCTGTGGGATACCGTAACGCAATATAAAATTATCTACCAGAGATTTGGCAACGCTGTAAGCTTCCTTGTTAGGTAAGGGATGACATTCTTTAAGTTTGGTGAGTTCACATTGAATAGTTAAAATATAGGAGTTATTTACAATATCAGTTTTGGTAGGGCCTGCTATATCAAGAAAAAATTTTTGAAATGTTGAAGTCGCTGTTGATGTAATTGTCATATCTTGCTTATTTAGCTTACAATATTTATGCCTTTGGCAATAATCACAACGTCTGACAAAATAATCTACATCTCTCTTCATTCTTGGATATAATTTACATTTTTCCCTAATTTTATTATTGTTCTTGGAGTGAGAATAGAATTTTTGATGTGCCAGGATAAGCAAAAGAATATTAGGATGCAAAAAAATGTATTACACTAATCAACTACAAATTAATTTAGGAACAGGCCTGTATAAGATTAGAAAAATACATGATTATTTTCAGAAAACACACTTACCAACTACCAATTTTTACTTAAATATGCTATATTATTTAACACGTTCGCTGCCATCCACATTTTTCATTTTTTCCCAACAGGCCATTTACATATTATCATACATATATGTACAATAGAAGCAAATAGAAGGTAAGTTTCAAAATTATAGTATGCTACATAAAGTTATGAATATTTTTCTGCGCTGGTCCCATGGGACCAGCTCTGCCCGTCAGAAGTAATTTTATGTTACTGCGCCGCTGGTCCGTCAATGAGTTTTCTACGAAGCCATTGTTGATCACAGGATTACTGCAATGATGGTTGATCAGACGAACCTTTATGCTACCCAAATCCTAGGTTCAGAGACCGATGTTACTCCTGGGTCACGTCTTCATGAATGGCATCCCACAACGGTGGTGGAAATAAAACAATTTTTAGGTAAACGATTTTTCTTTTATGTTGTAACTGTAATAATGTCTAAATTTTCTTTTAGCGCTTATTGGATATATGGGTATAGTCCGACTACCATCTTTAGCTGACTATTGGAGTAATAATCAGCTATTCAACCTTCAGTTTCCACGAAAAGTAATGAGTCGCAATCGCTTCGAGATTCTTCTTAGAATGATTCACTTTGCCGATAACAGCGCGGATCATAATAATGATAAACTGTATAAAATCAATCCCATGGTTGAGATGCTAGTACAAAGTTTTAAATCTTTGTATATCCCTGAAGAATATGTCTGCGTCGATGAAACTTTATTACCATTTCGTGGCCGTCTTAGATTTAGACAGTTTATAAAAAACAAACGACACAAATATGGTGTCAAATTATTTAAACTTTGCTCAGGATCTGGATACACCTACAACTTGTCTATCTATGCAGGCAAAAATGATGATAACAGAAAAACAACATCATTTGATGTTGTGGTTTTACTAATCAACAATCATCTACAAGAGGGTAGAACTGTTGTGACCGATAACTGGTACACAAGTTTTCAACTGGCAAATAAAATGTTGGATGCCGAAACACATTTGATTGGAATGGTTAGAAAAAATCGAAAAGGTATCCCCAAAGAAGTGGTAACAAAAAAATTAAAACAAGGCGAATTATACGCTAAACAAAACGAAAGAAGGATAACTGTTTTAAAATGGAAAGATACTAGGGATGTGCTCATGCTGTCGACAAAGCATGATGATAAAATGGTGGAAAAAGAAGGCAGAAGGGGTGTAAAAAGAAAGCCTGAAGTTGTATGCGACTACAATAAAGGAAAAGGGTCTGTAGACCTCTCCGATCAAATGGGTGCTTATTCAAATCCGCTTAGAAAATCCCTTAATTGGTATAGGAAGGTGGCTTTTGAACTTCTGCTTACGACCTCTATGGTTAATGCATATTTATTATATAAAGAAGTGTGTGGTATAAACATTACAATTACCGAATTTAAAAAGTCTGTCGTGAAGCATTTGGCTTCTTCTTCAGAACCAGACAATATTGAACAAAATAATCAAAGGACACGACGACGACAACACACATTCGCTCAACATGAAGAAGGAAATATGCATAGGCGTAGAAAAATGGCGCAACAAACCGAACAAAAAAGGTCGATACATATTGTATGGATTGTAATAATAAGCCTTCTCTTTGTCTAGAATGCTTTAATAGTATTCACGTTAGAAATGAATAATTTGTGTACTTTCAGCTAATTAATATAATAAATAGTTTTGTAAAAATATGCTTTTTTCCTTAGACTTTTGAGCATGGGACCACATGTGACCTTAATTAATAAAATTGAACGCTGAAACGATTTAGATACTTCACGGGGCCGCGCTGGTCCCCTCAAGTTATTTAAACACGTTCAAAGTTCACCAGCGGCCGGCTAAAATGAAATAAATATGCTGGTCCCATGGGACCAACGCTGCCCAATTTAATAACCACTTGCTGGTCCCATGGGACCTGCGCGGCAGTGAACGTGTTAAAAACAAATATTTTAACTTAAATATGCCTCAATACTTTGTATTGCCTTCTCTAGCCCTAATTATTGCCTGTACGCGTCGGATCATACCATACCATCAATAAGCCCGCAAATATTGTTTTGCGTAGTATTCCTTCATTCTTTTTGAAGTGCACGAAGCTTGTTTATTATCGCTGGTACCACTTCTCGACCTCTAACGTATCTTCCGAGCATATTCCACACATGCTCCATAGGGTGGGTTTAAATCTGGAGAACATGCTGGCCAGTTCGTTTATTCAATCCCCACTTCTATCAAATATTCAGTTGAATGTGGTCCGGAATTATCTTGCATCAAGACAAGACCATCGCTGCTAAATGGATCAAATGCAACTACGCCTCTCTATCAATAAATACCAATTCAGTACAGGATCAGTTATCAAGCCTAAAACTTAATCAAAATTTTGTAATGACCGTTTTTTTTTCACATAACTGTCTAAATGAAATTGTTGATAGTATAAGTGCCAAGTAGAAAACGGTGTACATAACCAAAAAATAACTAACACTTTTTGAGATGTATGTCGTGTAACCGTTAAGATTTTCTCTTGAACACAGTAAAGTGGATAAAACGTAAATAGGGTTACTATACCGCCATAAGCTTTATTAACTTGGCACGAACATCTCTAAGTTTTCGCAGTCATTGTACTATTTTATTGACTATACTTATACCCGTTTTATTATTTCAGTTGCTTAGTCGTGACAATGGCAACAGGGTGACCATCGTCAAGGACCCAGTAAAATATCATTCGTCAACCGACCATTTTTTGACAGAAGAAGAAAGAATGGCTCAGTATCACCTTGTCAAATGGAACGATCTACCAGGATTAAAAGACTGGGGCTATGAGAATCTATCCCCGGAAAAGGTCACCAAGTGTCACTTGGTCGAAGGAAAATTCGACGGTACCATTTTTCCAAGAAACCTGCCACCAAACACCACGCTCAACATTTTTCGGAAAGCCTTTTGTAGACCAGTTCCTATGGAGTACATCGAAGACACCTATAGCGAAGAAGGGTTCAGAGTATATCAGTACAAACTGTCAGACAACATGTTTGGAGTTAACAAAGAGAACGAATGCTTTTGCTACAAAAACAAGTGCATCCAAGGGTTTCAAAATATAGCTCCTTGCTATTATGGCATACCAGTTTCGATATCTCAACCGCATTTCCTTAATGCTGACCCGAAAATGCTGAAAACCGTAAACGGTTTGGAACCTGATACCATTCTTCACGGAAGTTTGTGTACTATTCAACCAGACATGGGTATACCGTTGGGTGGTAGCATGAAGATTCAAATAAACTTAGATGTAGGTCAAACAAGGGGTAATCACAAAACCCGACCATTCAATGGGCTTCAGGTACCCTTGTTCTGGATAGAGATCACAGTAGAAGAACTACCAACTTTGGTTATATTCATGTTACATCTTGTTTGTAATATTTTACCTGTTCTTTTGGTAATAGTAAAGTACTTGTTAGGGATAGGTGGGTTGGCACTAATTTCTGGATCAGCCCTGTACACTTTACTGAAAACAAAAGTAAGAATACCTGGAGGTATCAGTATAAATGGTTCTGAATATAGTCCCATTCCAATTATTTCTATACCCGCGGACATTTTAGAGAAATGTGAAAAGAGATTCTCTCTAAAATGATGAAATTAATAGATTATTCTGCGATGTTCGTATATACAGGGTATCACACATAAAAGGGACTGAGTCGGAGTGGCTGTTTTAAAAGATGATGTTCGTTTTATGCATAAAAAAATTGTATTAAATACTACGTTTACCCTAGCTTTGGATAAGTAGAATGATAAAAATATTAAAGTAATTGTTGTTTAAGGATAAATGCCAGTGAAAACGTTTCCCGCGCATATACCGGGTTTCTCGCTAAGGTCGGTTTGCGGCTGTATCTTGAAAACCATTTGCCCTACAGCTTTTGGAAAAAAAAAATCGTTGGAAAAGTGATTCCTAGAAGTATACAGTGTGTACCGGGTGTTCCACCTAAGGAGGTAATCGGCTATATCTCAGAAAGTAATAACACTAGGACTTTGGGAAAAAATATATATCGATAAAAGCGGCCAAGAGAAATTGCTGGAAATTATTTTCAAGTTCGAAAAATGACCGCTAGGGGGCGTAAGAGAACTTTCAAAATAGAAATGCCGATTTTCTCTTGATTTTTCTTAATAAAATTATGTTAAAAATATAAGCACTGTATTCTTTATAAAATTATGCAACTTTATGTTAGGAATCGTTTTTTTCTATTTTCAATAATAAAGTGGTGGGAGAAGGTCAAACTTTTTTTCTTTCAAACGCTGATATCTCTGCTTTGGATGAACCGATTTTTTTCAACTTGGTCTTGAAAAAAAGCCCTTCTTTTCCTCTACACGTAGATCTATTAACTATACCATATTGATTCTGATGGTGGCCACTAGATGGCGTTTTTCCGTAATTCCCCGATGAATAAGGATTTTCTCAAAAAAAATCAATTGTTATGATATGACTTTTTATCATATTTTATTTTAGGCTTATAAAAGCTATTAAATAGTGGAATAAAAAATCCAGGTCCGTATTTAAAATAAAAAAGTTGATGATGGTCGCTCGAATCGGAAACGTCGGATTAAAAAACTAACCCCATCAGCTTGTAGAGGAGGAAAAGTTACTATAAGGAACTGAAAACCGCAACGTGATATCTTCTGTTAAACTAGAGAAATTAGGGATAATAATAATTAATATGGAAAATAGGCCATTTTTTAAAACATTAATTATCCCTAATTTCTCTAGTTTAACAAAAGATATCACGTTGCGGTTTTCAGTTGCTTATAGTAACTTTTCCTCCTCTACAAGCTGATGGGGTTAGTTTTTTAATACGACGTTTCGGATTCGAGCGACCATCATCAACTTTTTTATTTTAAAGACGGACCTGGATTTTTGATTCCACTATTTAATAGCCTTTATAAGCCTAAAATAAAATAGGATGAAAAAGTCATATCATAAAATTTGATTTTTTTGAGAAAATCCTTATTCATTGAGGAATTACGGAATAACGCTATCTAGTGGCCACCATCAGAATCAATATGGTATAGTTAATAGATCCACGTGTAGAGGAAAAGAAGAGCTTTTTTTCAAGACCAAGTTGAATAAAATCGGTTTATCCAAAGCAGAGATGTCAGCTTGTGAAAGAAAGAAAGTTTGACCTTCTCCCACCACTTTATTATTGAAAATAGAAAAAAACGATTCCTAACATAAAGTTGCATAATTTTATGAAGAATACAATGCTTATATTTTTAATATATTTTTATTAAGAAAAATCAAGAGAAAATCGGCATTTCTATTTTGAAAGTTCTCTTACGCCCCCTAGCGGTTATTTTTCGAACTTGAAAATAATTTCCAGCAATTTCTCTTGGCCGCTTTTATCGATATATATTTTTTCCAAAGTCCTAGTGTTATTACTTTCTGAGATAAAGCCGATTACCTCCTTAGGTGGAACACCCGGAACATACAGTGAAGAACAAATTCATTATTTAATAATCTAAAAACATTTTGTAAAAATTCTCGGACAAGTATATATGAATTTTTAATTGCGCATATTTTGACATATAAATTTATTATACAGGGTAACTCATGTAGTAGATATGACATTATCGGCGATTTTTTTAAATGGAAACCCCTATATTTTATTTCAGATCTGTAATCTCCAAGAACAGCTGATTTCAAAAATGTAACACACTTAGGGCCTAAAATTGATAGTTTCGTAGCTACAGGGTAGAACAAATAATTTTATTTAAGATACATTTTTTTACAAGGAGGCTTATTTGCTGTTATGTTTTTTTTTTAAGTAGGCTTATTGGAAATTTTAATGTCATTATATTGAACTTTTCTAGTAAGTTTAGTAGAAGTAATAAAATTAGTTTTAATATTTAGTTACTATGCGTTTATCTCCCACACAAAGAATAGAAATTCTTATGATGAGTGGATATGGTGATAGGATTCGTACCCAACAAGAAGTTTGCATTTTGTTCAATGCTAAGTACCCAGAAAGACCAGTCACTAGATTAACTGTGAATAAACTTCAAACAAAATTTCGAGAAACGGGTTCTGTGGAAGATCTTCCCAGGAAAGGCCGTCCAGCTATTCCGGATGATAAAAAATTAAATATTTTATTGGCTATAGAAGAAGATCCCCATAACAGCGTCCACCAGATTAGCATAGATTATGAGGCGGTTGCTATGACCGTCCATAACCTATTGGTAGAAAAATGGCACCTGTTTAAAATCCGACTGGTTCATGAGTTGAATGAAGATGATCCAGATCGTAAGATGGAGTTTTGTCAAATATTAATAAAAATATGTAACGCAGATCCTATGTTTGTTGAAAATATCCAATTTTCGGATGAATCTACTTTTAAATTAAATGGTGAAGTAAACCGGCAAAACTGTAGATATTGGGCACAAGAAAATCCAAGGTGGATGCGTGAGCATCATACTCAATATCCTCAAAAAATTAATGTTTGGGCGGGCATAGTGAAAGACAAAATTATTGATCCATATTTTTTTGACATCAATGTAAACGGGCTAAATTACCTTCAGTTTCTTCAAGACTTTCTTATCCCTACGCTACTTTACTTATATCCGAGTAGAAATAATCCTGCAATTTTAGATGAAAACTTGTGGTACCAACAAGACGGCGCACCTCCACATTATGCAGCAGTAGTGCGCCATTATGCCAATCAATTTTTTCCGAACAGGTGGATTGGAAGACGTGGGCCTATAGAAGGACCGCCTAGGTCTCCAGACTTTACACAACTGATCTTCTTTTTGTGGGGTCACCTGAAAAATGTTGCTTGTAAAATAAGACCTGCCAAAATTGACGATTTAAAAAAACGAATAAAAACAGAATGCAGGAATATTTCAGAAGAAACCATAATAAAAGTTCAACAAGAGTTTATTGATCGCTTGGGGTACTGCCAGGCACAAGAAGGAGGACAATTTCAACACTTAATTAAATAGCTTATTTAATTTTTTTAAATCAAAAATACTTTTAAAAAAATATTTTTTTTACCCTGTAGCTACGAAACTATCAATTTTAGGCCCTAAGTGTGTTATGTTTTTGAAATCAGCTGTTCTCGGAGATTACAGATCTGAACTAAAATACAGGGGTTTCTGTTTAAAGAAATCGTCGATAATGTCATATCTACTACATGAGTTACCCTGTATAATAAATTTATAACTCAAAATTTGCGCAATTAAAAATTATTATATACGTATCCGATGTTTTTAGATTAATAAATAATGAATTTGTTTCTTACTTTATGTACACACTATATAGTATTTTCCACTTTCAGATTTTACCGCAAGGCTTGACTCGTGTTGCAGAAGAAGTTCGATAACTTCCGAATACATTAACCGATTATATTGAACTTGGTCTTGTTTTAAAGCTATTTGATGACCAAATTATAGTCTATGATAAAACTTAAGTTTTAGTTTAAACCTAAGCCACCAGATGGCGTTTTTTGACCGCTTCAATAGTCTCCTCAATCTTCCATTAAAAGTGAAATAACAGCCTGATTTTTTATTTTACTAGTCTTATTACATGTAAAGCTATCTAAAAAGTGGCGTAAACCGGTAGTGGATATCGTTTTTCAAACTTAAGTTATGAGCAAAAATATTATTTTATTAAATTTTTTATTTCGAAGCAAATTTAAACAACTTTTCGCAACATCCACAATCCACCTATAAATAATTAACGTCTGAAAAAATGTTCTCATGATAAGGTAGCTACGAACTAGAAAAAATGTGAGGCTACCTTTACTAGTAGAGGTAGAGTAAACTTACATACCAGTCATTGGTGGTCTGCCAATAATCCTCATTGAATAATAATAAAATAAATTCAGCGTAAATATGTGGTTATTGATTATGATTATTAAAAGTGTTACTTGGTTGTCAGCTCTTCTTAGCCCAATGGATTTTAAGAGAGATTTTCATTTTTCCTATGGGTAAAATTTAAAAGTCGAAAATATTTTTCGTACTTATGTACTGATTTTTTCCCAAAAGCTGTAGGACAAATGGTTTTCGAGATCCAGCCGCTGGTCGACCTTAGCGGAACACCCGGTATATGGTGTCTAAGGAAAAAAATTTAGGGAGTGATTCCTTGGGTAATTTTAACAATTTTTAGTAATTCTCAAAGCTGTTTTGTTTCGGACATAGAGGGCGATGAAAATTTTTAGACGAAAACAATACTTTATTGCTTAAATATTACCGTAAAGCTTAATCGCTTTACGAATTCTTTTAAAAACAGCAGGATTGTTTCTTACTGCATTACACCAATATCCAATTTCTCAAATTTTCTTAGTTCTTTACTGACATAGTGTTAATGACCTAAGAAGGTCTTATAGGAAAAAATCCATGGGATTTAAGTCCCGGTATTTATACTTTGATTCTTAATGCGAGAGAGCAATAAAATGTAAATTTGCAATGACAGGGCACATTAAGCTGGGTGGACAACTTAAAGGTTGTAACAGCGGCGTTACAACAGGTAGTTCAAATATTAATATTTACAAAAAAAATCTACTATGTACAACACAAAAACTTAATTTTTAAATTTTAGTCATCATATTATGTTCCGAGTAACCCGATGAACTATCGTCGTTGGGGTCCAAAGAAATAATAAGGAGCTTTACAGTGTTTCCTAGTATGTTATTAGCTTCTCACATTCTTTCTTTTATTTCAATCACATGTTCCACGCACTTACTCCATTTTTCACAATCCACTGTCTTTATTCCCTCTTGCTAGAGGTTTCCAACGTCTCTGATTTTAAAAGTGATGTTATGCCTTCCTTATTAAGCCAATGAATAGTGTCATTTTTTTTTTAAGAAGACGTTGGTATCCCTTCGGATTTGTTGGAAGTATTCTTCAAGGACATCAGCGTTCATGTCTTCATGATAGTCTTCAGTCCGTTTTGATTTAAATGCTAGTAGGCCGCCATCGACAAATCCATTTTTGCTACCAATGTGAGTAATTATTAATCTCTTACCTTTTTCCGAGGGTGCTTTTATTCCAGTGGAGCATTCTTCCGTGAAAGCTTGCCTTGCTTTTTAGGTTTATACTGCCATATCTCACCAACGGTATAACCTTAATTTAACCAAGTTTTGTTCATATAATAGATATTCCTGTTTCTTAATCGAAACTGTCTAACTGCCCTCAAATATCGTCGTCGCCAGCAGATGATTTCGTCTTTCTCTATTAAAAGTGATTTTCTGTTTTAAATTTTTTCATAACAAAAATTCATTTCCTTTTCCATAGTTTCTTCTTACCCATGGTTGTAATGAAATCATTATTTTTCATTTCAGACATTATTTTGTTCAAGATAGGTATTTCTTTCTTTAAGTTTATTTTCTTCCTGTACTTCTCTTTGGTGTCCTGATGGGGCTGCGTTTATCCTCGTGCACAAGTCGGTATATTGTTGACTGTCCGACTCCAGTCATATTCGAACACATTTCAACTATTTTTGCAACCCGGAATGTTATATGAAATAATAATAATTGGACTACGTCTATGGAATACGGCGTCCACCTTTCAAAGACCAGATCTAATGGTGTTTTGGATATCTGGTGTAAGTACGAAATATACCTATCCGTTGTTGGAAGTGTGTAATCGTAATATTATTAAAACACAGATTTTTGTACTCTGTAGCCCAAGTGCAGTATGTGATAGCTTTATTTAAACTGCATTAATCATTTTAAAAATATTAGTATTGCTTTCGACTAAAAACTTTAATTGCCTTGCATTGTCGAAACAAAGCGATTTTCCAAATATCATTAAAGCACAAAATATTTCTTAAAATTACTCACAAATTGCTCCTTCAATACGTATTTCTTAGTAAACACCCTGTAAAATAAACATCTTTAGATCAGTTAGTCCCATAACTTCTTATTAACATTAAGGTCTTTAATTGAATGATTTCTTGGCTTATTTTTGGACAAAAAGTCCACATATGATGTCATAAACTACAAAGTCTTCTATGATATACAGGGTTATATAGTTTATCCTTATTAAATTCTTAATTAATAATAATGCAATCAAATTTTGCATGAATAATCGTTTTAATATTATAAACAAAAACTGTAACGAAGGCTAAGCGATTTAGAACAATATATATAAGGTGGTCATTTATGTTCCTGGGTGAAAGATATATACAGTGTGTGACTTCTTTAGTATTAATTTAAAGAAAAAAAGTTATTTTTCATAAAAACTTCTGCATGTTCTGAAACCTGAATTGAAGTAATGAGATATCAATTTTTTGCAGCCATATACGAGGTTTGTCAAAAAATATGAGTTTGGCTCAAAAATAAAGTACTTTTATCTTTGACAATATCTAAAATTATTATAAAAAAAGGGGATCAGAATTAGACACTACATTTAAATATAAAATCATAGTTATTTGGGTTAAAAAAAAAAAGAGTTTTTCTTAACTTTTTCGAAACCTATCTGTGCAATAACAATGAAAATTTCATACATTAATATTTAGTCAATTTTAAAAAATTTTTCATATTCCTCTCAACTTACATAAGTGAAAGTTTTTTGACATTTTAGATGTCAAAATAATGTCATGGAAGGTGAAATTAGTATACCTACATACCCAGGAAATCGATTAAAATAATTAACATATGCAGAAAAACATAATGTTGGTGCATTTGCACAAATTTTATTTCGTATTGTACAGAAGTATGGCACATAACTTAAAGAAGTGATTCCTTATAATATAAGGTTGCCCCATTTTCGATATACAGGGTGTTAAAGTTTTAGAAAAGAAATCGGTTTTTTATAATTTTTTTAAATATCCTTTTCCTGATTTTATTAAAATTTGGTACCGCTATTCATAATGATAAGGGGCTTAATTAGACCCGACTAGATTAAATTTATTCAGTCCAGTGGCGTCCCGGGTGCACCTCAACGAATATTAGTTACAAAAAGGTGTATGCCACTGACCTTTTTCTAATTTTGATATTTTTTTCAGATTTATTAACTAATGATACAACTTTTTTGTTTCCTGAATTGTTTTCGTATCTTGCTTTGTTTTTAAGAGAAAAAATAAATACCACTTTATTGCATGTATAAAAATATACTTAAAGTTAATTAAAACATTTAAATTAAAAATAAAATTGTTTTTTTTTTTAATTTCAATAAAATCGTGAAAGGATTATTAAAAAAATATAAAAAACCGATTGTTTTTAAAAAACTTTAACACCCTGTATATCAAAAACGGGACAACTTTAGGATACATGTTCATGTGAACTTTTTCTCTTAGAGTATCATAAGGAATTACTCCTTTAGGTTACGTACCATGCTTCTGAAACCCCTGTATAATAAACACTAAGAAATTTTATGAAATTTTCTTACCGAATATCCCTCGAGCTGAAATTATCAACAGGAACATTATTAATTACAATTTATTAAATATTCGTTACCTGGAAAAATTTCCAGTAGAAATATAACTAGTGCATGAAATATTTCCGGAAATTTTTGAAAATTTTGTCTGAAACCAATTTTTTAACAAAAGCATGAGTGCATTGCACCTGAAAAAATCCCGAACCCGCAGGGTGAGGGTTTTTTCTTTGGTGCAATGCACGAATGTTTTTTTTTTTTTTTAAATTGGCCGAAGACCAAATTTTGAAAAATTTCCATTAGGAAATATTTTAGGCACGTGTTATGTTTTGATCGGAAATTTCCCGAGTTGATAAAAGTTTATTTAGGCAGTTGCTAAAAAGTTGATTTTGATATATTTATTTATTTAAATAATACCATACTTTAATAACAATTAATATTTTTTTCAATGCTAATAGTAAAATAAAACTTAAACTTAGTCCTGCTTCTGAAAACTACAATTGCTATAAAATGTATTTTAATTTTGACAGGTCGACTGTTTTGATGTTTTGAAACTATAAATGTCAAAAATGACAGTTATCCCCGGGATATTTCCAGATGTAATTTTCAAAACGGATGCAATTTCCACTTATCAATTTTTTAAAATTTCCGTTTAAAATTTCCAGTTAAATTGACACTAGGGAAATTTCCAGTAAAAATATAATATAATATAATAGTGCATATAATATTTCCGGAAATTTTTGAAAATTTTCTCTGAATCCAATTTTTTAACAAAAGCATTAGGAAATAATTCAATCTAAATTTAAATAAACAAAAGAGATAAATGTTTGACATTGAAATTGACAAAATTAAAAGTAACTTTATGTTTTCAAATAGAAATAATACGTGGAAAAATTGGTAAAAAATTACAAAACCTGATTTTTCATGATAGACGAAGAAGTATATTTTCATATTTGAATGTAGTTTTTAATTCTGCTCAACTTTTTTATAACATTTTTCGATATTGGCAAAAATAAAGGTACTTTACTCTTGAGCAAAATTCATATATTTTTACAGACCTCGTATATGACTGCAAAAATTTGTTATCTGATTATTTTAATCTACAATTATAAGGGAAAGCCATACTAACATCAAATTCGAATTTCGTACTTCAAAATTCAAATATCGACAATATTTTAAAAATTATCAAACTTATCCTGATTTTTCTTGCAATAATAATAAAACACCCTGTATATCTCATTTAAAATTTGAGATATCATCCACACACACTTAACGGTCACTCTGTATAAACTTTAGGACCTGAAAGTATTCAGAAGGTTCACAAGTTTCTCTTTTAATATTAATTCACGCTTTACAGTACACCAAACCTTCGTATAATTACTTTTGTTCATGTTCGCATCAAAAATATTACTAATTTTAAAACTAGATTTACAAAACAAAAGTATTTACCTATTTCGCTCTTGCCAAAAATATTCTTAAAATTTTAATGTTACAATAAAACTGCGTTTTTTTGGTGATTATTAGGTTGTAGATGTTAGAAGAGCATTTTAATGGATGCTCGCTTGTACATAGACTGATTTAAATTATTTTTTACAAATTAGTTGTATATATTTTAGACAGTAGGAGGTAAAGTAATTATTGCTCTTAGTTTTTTAGTATCGGACAGGAATTCCTGGTTTTGTACATACAATTTTATATTAAAATATGATGAATTTAATTTGATTTTTTCTTATACTCCCCTAGTTTCCCAATCCCGTGTGCAAAAGCGATCTTATTTAGATACAAAACCGACATGGCAGATAATACCTAAAAAATAGTAAGCAGAAACAAAACCTGGCGACCCGGGGGCAATTCCTACCGACATTATGGTTTGCAGGTGCATGCTTCCTTTCTGACTGCTGAAGGCTCCGGGAGATGGGTGCAAACACCACGAGATGTCGCTTCGTGTTGCATCTTACCGTTGCTCCTCGATGTTTGTGCAGACAAGTAAGTGCACTTCTAGTAAGTTCAGAACCAACCTAACCTAAGGAAACTTCTGACGAGCCGTAATACGGCGAAACGTGTGTTTTGGGGTCGTTATAGATGGAGCAGTCGGGGCCCACAGCTTCAAGCTGTCGCAGTTGGGAGATCTGCAGTTTCAATACAAAATTCTCGTTCGCAATATACGGATTTTTCAAACAGGTCCCTTGTAGCCGAAGATAAAAAATGCTTATAGTCGAGTATTGTCTCTGCATTACTTGTTCATTCCTGTTGTCGCTTTGTTGTGCATTATGGCAAATATTAAAAATGTCGACTATTAGGGGCACTAAAGCATATTGTAAAAATTAATATTAAAGATTATTAGAAATTAAGAATTTCAATTTTCTTATTATTAACATCCCAATATGACTATAACTAAGGTCAACGCATACGCATAAACAGTAATTAACAATTGTTCAATCACAAGTTTCTATCTAAACATTAGAAGAGTCTCATAAACATGGGAAGATGAGGAAACAAATACTTCCTAAAGAGAGTATTGAAACTTCTACCACCCCTTTCTTATTTCGAGTGGAATCCTATTATACAATCTATGTGCAAGGTATGTTAAAAAACACGCACTTATACTTCTTCTAGACAGAGAAATATTCAACATTTGTCTTGCATTACTTCTGGTCATATGGCAATGAGAATGGCAATCCGACCTAAGCTATACAATGTTTTTATATTACCAAATTTCGATGATTAGAGCATACAAGTGAAATACATTCTGAGTTTTCTAAAACTTTCCCGCCTAATGTAATTCTGGACGGTCCTCAAGTAATCAATGACTTTTTTTATTTTTTTTTTAATGATAAGGCAATATTGGTGTAAACTTCCGTTACTTTTAAATATCTGTTATGGATAGTTACTTTTAATATTAGTATCTGTTACTTTATACCCGTTACTGTTACTTTTACTTTCGGGTAGATTTATTAGTTATATACTTTTTAGTATATTTTCACATGAGGATAGAATGAGTAACAGTAATATTGGTATTCGTAGCTAATCTACCTTACGTGCATTAGCAGCCGATGTCCGAGCATCCAAAGTAAAAGATGCAACAAGTGTGCTGTCATCAGCGAAGCTATATATATGATTTTTAGTTTTTTCGACAATATAGAACCATGAGGGACTCCGGCGTTGATGTTAAATATGTCTGAAAGAAATCCGTCCATCGTCACTCGCAGAAAACGGTCTTTAAGAAGGCTTGACACTCATGAACAAAATTGAACCGGAATTTCGTATGCTCTCACTTTAGTTAGGAGCCCCTCATGCCATACTCGGTTAAAGTCTTTGGAAATGTCCAGTGCTACCGCCAGACATACTGCACCACACAACTATACCATTTATCAATAAGGGCTTAACAACAGATTTGTTTATCAACGAAGTTAAAACATACTAGTGCATCTGGTATTACAAAAGTGAGATATTCAGCGATAGAATAAGGGAAAATAGAACTTGAGCAGATGTATCCAAGACATTTGTTCCAGAATTTAATACCAGAACAGCACAAGAAATAAAAAATTTACGAACTTGTACCGTTTACTTACCTTAACCCTTATTAAATTAATTTGCATTCCCTACCTAATTTTTCTTCTTCACTTACGATGTAGCTAGCGAATTCATCATGGATAGAGCTCAGGACTGGCCCTCCTTACTAAACATTAACCAACGAAAATTCTCCGTCTTCAAAGCCCGTGTTGGTTAAATAATCTTCCAAGTGATAACCATCTCTCTCTCCCACAAAGTTGTGAATAGTAAAACATGCATTGACTATCGTTTTAGAAAATTTGATAGACACATTTAATGTGACATACACATTTATTTTAAAGTATACCGAAAGTGCACTTAAGGTATCTCCGCACACGTGAATAGTTGAAAATTACTTTTTCTCAGTTAATTGTTGTTTTCCTCCAAAAGGCCGCATTATATGTTCTGGTAAGCTGAAGGCTTCATCGGCAACGAACACGTTAGGTAAAGCTGGTCCTGTAGTAGTTGTTTTCGTTGCACCTGAAATAATTAGTTTATTTCCTTGTAGTTTTTTGCAGGATTCACTATCTTCAATTACTGTTGAGTCTGCATGCCTTTCATATGAACCAACACCTAAGAAAGTGAATTCATAACTACTATCACACAAGGCCATGAACACAAAAGAGAAGTAGTGCTTATAATTATAATACAATGACCCGCTTAACCATCTGATCGATGCAATTCGGACAGTTAGCACGTGTGCGGAAACTATTTTTTATGTTTTGCCAGTATTCTTCAGTCAATTTTCTCGCTCGAAAACTGCGCGAGTCTAGCCCATACCCAACAAAGGCAAGAATGCCTTGCCAAACAACTATCGTCCAGTCGCATTGCTTTCGGTTGTATCAAAAGTTATGGAGAAGGCTATTAAATTAAATTATTCAAGTACCTGGAGGGCTTCAACATTACTAGTGACCGTCAGTATGGACTCTGAAAGTCTAGATCAACAGGAGACCTTCTCGCTTATGTTACCAACGTTTGGAACATGGTAATAGAACATCATGGTGAGTCCCGGGAGGTAACACTGGATATTTCAAAGGCTTTTGACCGAGTATGACATGAGGAGCTCCTAACTAGAGTAGGAGGATACGGAATGCCGGTTCAACTTTGTTCATGGCTGTCAAACTTTCTTAAAGACCGTTCTCTGCGAGTGACGATGGATGGTTTTCTTTTAAACACATTTACCATCAAGTCCTTCAAGGCTCTATATTATCGCCCACCCTCTTTTTACTATACATTAACGATCTTTTGGAAAAACTAAAAATCCTATAAATAGCTTCGCTGATGACAGCACACGTGTTTCATCTTTTAGTTTGGATGCCCAAACATCGACTGCCAATGCACATCTTTATAGGCAGCAAGAGGTCTCACATCTCAACAAAGACATGGAAGAAATTCTGTCTTAAGCTGACAGTAACTAAGTAGAATTTAACGCTAAAAAAACTCAAGCGGCAGGGTTTTCTAAAGAAGTTAATGCTGAAGAACCAGATATAGTCATGGCGGGACACTCGATTCCGTTTGCTTCATCAATTCATTTATTGTGCGTCAATTTAGATTGACGATCTGACAAACAGCCTGGAAAGCCTAACACATCGAAGGCAGGTTGGCGACTTGAGCCCATTTTACAAATATATTTATGGCAAGTGCTCAACTAAGGTTGTCCGCTTAATTCCACCCAGTGCGGTGTCAGGTTCAGCTTAGTGTACCTCGAACGACACTGTTTGAAAATTCTTTTATCTGGAGAACGTCATCACTCTGAAACGACCTCCTTGAGAACGTATTCCCCAACGAATTATTTATATTTATTTCTTCAGCAAAAACTTTACAAAAATAATAAAAAGGTTTGAGAGACGTCAATACGTATACTTCATCAGATGTCGTTCATATTACCATTGGCGAAAGAGAGAGCAGGAACAGTAAATAACTTGGAAGACGAAACGGGGGACGAGATTGTAGTTATCGCGGCAAAAGAAGATTATATAATTGAACAATTATCAGAAAATATAAACAAGAAATATAAGGAAAATGTATTGTGTCTTTACCTGTCCGATTTTAAGAAAATTTTTGGTGGATACAAATTAGACGCTAAGATAGAAATGCTGAAACAAAATACAAACGATTGTCCTCTGAATATGGTTTGTATTCGGGCCCCAGCCTGCCATCCAGTCATCCTACAAGCAGGTCAACCATCAACCATCAACCATCATCCTACTCGCAGTTCAACTATGATGATTGTAGTAGAGGTCATAACACTGGATCCTCTACTTCTACATACGTTCAGCATACCTATCAATCTTCCACATATGATCAATGAACCCCGACAAATTACCACAAGAACTAAACTATAATAGTGTATTATTTAACGAGGGGTAATGTAGGTCATAACTTACGCAGATGAAGTTTGCAGCACGAGCTGCCTGCGGCTCGTGCTGCAAACTTCAACTGCGTAAGTTATGACCATTACCGCAAGTTGAATACTATACTTTATCTACAACTATAACAATTAATACTAAGATACAAGTATAGAGAAGGAACTCTATTCACAAATCTTAATAGTTACCTATAACAATGTTATAAAAATTTTAGTTGTAATTACTCATTTTGTTTATTAATAAAATTTACTGTAAAGTTTGAACAACCAGTAAACTGAATATGTGGGACTGAATTATGCAAGTTTATTGTTTCTTTTTGTGTTTGTTGCATATATGTTGTTGATGTAGGTACTAACTGGTTGAGGTGTTATAGAACTGTATATTTTATTTGCAGTATCTGTCTTATTCTTTTCGGAATCATTAACGTGCCCCTCAGCCACAGTAGTTGATCACCAACCGCCATGGTGTTTCAGTGCAGTTATATCCCCTCCAGCATCTACTAATAAAGTTGCCGATAAGCGGCGAAAACAATGCCCTGTATATAAATTATAGTCTGGTAATTTTAAAAATGTAGCAATGTCTTTCCCCATTGCTCCAACTTTATTATTGCCAATTCTTTGTGAGTGATATTTTCCATTTTGAAATTTAAAGAATAATATCGTTTGCGATATATCGGTAGGACGCAGATTTAAATATTTCTTAACTATGGTATAAAAAGTTCCCGTAACAGTGAATTTTCTGGCAATTTTTGTTTTTGAATTTGGTACACTGACCCTAAAAATAGATCCATGATCTTCTAAATATGTAAGATAGAGTGCAATTCTGCTGCACGACAAGCACCCATAATGCCCATTATTAAAGCAACCTAAAATAAATTACGTAATTGACTACATGATAAAAACGATTGAATTATTGTGAGATCTACTACCTTTGTCGCCAGATATTTCTCATCAGGAGCTTCGGTTATGAAATTATTAATTATTGTTATTAAGTTGTTCTGGCGTAAAAGTTTTCGCCTTCTTAGCTACATGTTTCTCTGATTGACGTTTAAGAAACGCACGTAATTTTAAATAATTTTCTATATTGATTCCATTATTTATGTTGAGTGTGCTTCTTAGCATGGAGTAGAAAGTCCATAGAGACGATGCTTTATATTTAGTGCTAAGTTCGCTAAAATATGCCAAAAGTACATTTTCTGTAAACAATGACATAAGCTGGATTTATAAATTCTCGCCGGCGTCGGCGCCAGCGTTCGTCGTAGACAAGCATAGTGGGCATTTATAAACTTGGCGTTCGCGTTCGCAGTGTTGACAAACAAAAACATAATCTGACACTTCTGACATTTTAGTTAGGTGGTATTTTCTCTAGCCAGTTATTACAACAAAAAGAAAGTGATAAAACAATGGATTTAGCAAGGAAGAAGAAGTTACTTGGTGTCTTTGCGGTAGCAAAATTAAAATGACGATTGGCCATTGACAGATTGGCAGATGCCAAACATGACTTGATAGAAACGCTAAAATCCCATTGGTTATGACGCGGCGCTACGGATTTCCTACGAACGCCGGCGCTGGCAATATAAAGATGGTTTATGTCGAACGCTAGCCAGCGCCGGCAAAGTTTATAAATCGCTCTATTACGATTCACTTGTTTAACTTCCAGCGCCCACGCCAGCGCGAGCGCCGACGCCGGCTTCAAGTTTATAAATCCAGCTTTAATGTTATTACTATATACTATATACCAATCTTGAAAATTTGTATGTACACATTTATATTTGTTTTTGGATTTTTCGGGCAATAAATTCTGTATGGTTACATTAGCTACTTGTCTTATTTCTGGAGGTGCACATAATAATTCATCTTCACTATCTGAATTCATCTTTTTCAGCACAAAATTTACAATAATTAGGGATTAACTTAATTTGAAAACGTCAAAATTATTCAAGTGACATTCCTCCCCTCAATAACAATAATGTACTGTTCATTTTCGGCCAACCGGCTTGTACAGAAGTACAGAGCCACCTCGATATTCGGTTCGTAAATAATTTCAAGAATATTTTCCGATTTATTATAGTGAGTTATAGTAGTGAGTTATTATAACTCATGTTGTTTGTTTATAGATACTATTAATTGCTTAAAAGCAGTTGAATAATTAATATATAATTTAATAGGAGTAGATAAATTAACGTACTGTCTCGTGATACTGTCAATAGCGTCACGAGTAATGTGTCAAAATAAAATATTGTAGAAAAACGTGTTCTTTACTTCAACGTTGTTGCGATCTTTTCTTCAGGGGAAATGCTTTTTCTCATAACGGCATCCGATCGCTAAATTTTATGGCATAAGAAATAGTTAAAAATTTTTATCATTTTCTCTTTGAATTTAGTATTAGATGCATCCACATATTGCTCCAAGTTATCCGTCTATGGTGGCCCTTGATTTTCTGTGAAGTTCCTGTTAGATTGGGCCACCACGAGATGTCGCTTCTGGTTGCGTCTCACCGTTGGTTAACAAAACATGAGTTATTGGTATTACATATTTTATTTTAGAAATAATTACAAAACCTAACTAATAAAATACCTTATAATGTAGAATAAATATATCCATTCGTTTGTTTAAATATTCTTATTCTAATTTTTATAAAATATGCTTTTGAAAGATCGCCTAAGATTTTGAAACTTCGCAATTTTTGGTATATCTAATATAACATTAACAATATTGTCTGGTTATTTCTAATAAAAAAAATTATGAAAGCATCTATATTATTTTGTACAAGGGGCACTGCATTTAAACACCTATAACATATTTCATTGGACAATCGGTATGACCTAAGTTTAGATGCATTTATTTTATTGTGCTCTTGCTATAAAAACCACAAAGGAAGGAAACGATCATAGCGCCTTAAATTATGAATATAAATATTGAATCAAGAATAAAATTACAGCTTCTTGAGCGAGTCTATAAGGATAGACATTTCGGAACCAATGTTGCTAACCAGCCGTTGAATCTGTGGTTTTGAATCCAGTACCTCTATGCTTTGGGTGTAGGCATTGTATCTAACACCAAAGGGTCTAGGTATCGTTGCTGCATATTTGCTGCAACAAAGATATTATTTTATAAAACTATTAGGGTCCGTGATGAAAAAAATGAATAGCAACAAAATATTCCTTTTCTTGATACTTAATACCAAACCCACTAACCTGAACTAAAGGTTTGTGTTCTTTCTTTCGCTAGATCCATCCCCATACTTGTTTCGCCGTATCACGGCTCGTCAATAAGGTTAGGATCTAACGAAATATAAATCACCACGAAGCATACTCATATGCACAAATATAGGCGACCAACGGTAAGGTGCAACACGGAGTGTTCACACGCATCACTCAAACAGGAACTTCATAAGTTAAGAAGACAGAAAAGAAAGCATCATTTGTGCAGTTTATGATCTTTTCCCTTTCGTCAAATTCTAGCCGCACTGACGAGCCGTAATACGACGAAACGCATAAGGAGATGGATTCGGCAAACGGGAAAAGAACATTTACTAGAAAATTACTGCTGTAATTATTGTAATCGACATGATCGACACTATGGTCCTCGCAGGTGCTTCCTTTCTGACCTTTAAACTTATGAAGTTCCTGTTAGATTCGTCTGGGTGATGCGTTTAAACACCACGAGATGCTGCTTCTCACCCTGGGAAGAAACCTGATTTGTTGGCTACCTAGATCTCTTGAAATAACTGCATCATACCTTTACTTGTGGGACTATGTGCACCATATTTTTAACAAACGTATTTATTCAATTCAGAGTAAACAAAGAAAATATTTGAGTAATGGTTCTACTGAAGTATGAACACAGTCCCCTTTACTTCAAGCCACGAAGTAGAAACAGCGGCAACGCTGGATGAAGATCGGACTAAAGTGAAGTGATTGCTAATAAGAACCCCTACTGTAATATCATTAATAAAGTGATAAATCAAGTGAACTGCCGGTGCCAGTCTGCCGTCTGTTTACCATTTTCTTCATGGTGGCAGAATTTTGGATGCTTTTTTTTATTTAAACGTTTTATTTTTGGTATTTTTAAGCTCTTTGTGATGAACTTTATAGTTTTGCGCCTACAGAATTTATTATCTTCTATGCATGAGTTCTTTACTTGGTTCTTTATTTAGCTCGAAGGTATAAGTAAATTAGGTTAAAAATTATTAGTTTGGTCATTTATCAACATGTCAAGCCCCTGCTGGATTTCTGGGTGCAATTCGAACTATTAAAGTGCTTTAAAAGTAGGTGAAGAGAATGTTTTTCACTTCCCAAAAAATGAGAATCTCAAAGTTGAATGACTAAAAGCCATACCAAGAGCTAATTGGTCACCTACACAACATTCTGCAGTTTGTGATAAACTTTTGCCGCAAGTAAGCTATTAATTGTTACTGATTTGTAGTTTTACTTGTCAAATATAATTTAAAACTTACAAGTCAGATATTTTTTAAAACCCAGTATTTCTAGACATTTTTATCCAGTTTCTGACGACGCAGGACATCCAAGAGCCCTTGGCCCAAGAAATGTTGCCTGCACCGGATTCTGAATAGTTTAAGAGTTTTGCACTCGTGCCGCACTTTTTTTACCAATGTAATTCGCTATACAGCAAGCCACTCTGTTTTTTCTAACTATTCAAATTCTACTGCGATAAAGTGACTTTAAACCACTTGGACTAACATGTTACCAGATAGTTTTTACATTTTAGGACGAATCCTTTAAAATAAGCAAACAAACCCAAAATTTAATGTTTGTATTTTATAATATAGATCAATTTTGTGGACCATTTCTGAATACTTACACCATTTTCTCTTTGGCATCCTCAAAGCTCTCAGCCACATAGTATATTGGCTGGTATTGTGTAATGGGATATTTTTGTACTGCAGTCTTTACGGGTTCAAAGGCTCGATATTCCGCCTTATCTTCCAGAGCATATTGAAGTTCCCCAAATGAAGATAGAAGTCCAGCTCCATAAGCCTTTATGCCATCGGGTTCTCGGCAAAGTCCAAATTCGACAGTGAACCAAAAGCACTAAAACAAATTATAAGTGATTGGACCTAGATATATTTAGTTGATTGATTAAGCTTGTGTTTGCCGATAATATAAGTGTCTATCTTGGGGATCATTACTTTTTTTTAAAAGACAGATATCTCTCTCTGTAAATCCCTAAACTTGTGATAGATAAATTATTGCATGCCTTTTAAGCTTTATTTTCATTTATTTATTGCAGTGGTAAAATAAAATGCATACAATAAATTTTTTAGTATCTATCGTAAGATAAAAAAAGTCCTCAAACTATGCGGTGAAATCAATTACGCAAGTCGGGCAAGGGCCTAGCGACACATAAAGCACCAATCACCATTTAAAATTTTGAACTATAACCAAAGGCCATTCAACGGCCGCCGGGCTTTAGGTCCGGTTTCTTTGGGCGCATTTCGGGCCATATGCTTATGATCCGTATGCGCACAAAACATGTAATTAGTCGTAAGTCAGCTTTAGTATTGTAAATATTAGGTTAAGTAGGATTAAGTTAGTCATAGTTAGAATTATACAAATACATAGGTAAATAAAGAATTTTAAAATGGAATGGTTCCCGTCAGATCACCGAAGTTAAGCGGTGTCGAGCGCGGTTAGTACTTGGATGGGTGACCGCTTGGGAAACACCGCGTGCTCTTGTCTTAGGGAAGAGTGTAAAATGAATCGACATCAAAACCATCCTATTCACGCCGGACAGGCCGGATGAGATCGTATATCTCGTAGGATGAAGGTGCCGTTTCACACTCCCCAGTCGGTAGACCGCACGTTTAAAAACCGTACGGCCAATGACCGGTTCAAGATGGCTTCAGATACGCCGACGAGACGAATCGTAAAATAGTAAAATAAAAAAAAAACAAAATTACGCAAGTCATGAATTATTACTCTTTTAATGTAACCTAGGTAAAAAGTAAAGGTGAATGAAAAATAGAACTATTAAAGTGTCAAGTTGTGAAGTTTTTAATTTCAAGGAAATTACATTATTGTCATTGTCATTATATCTTGGTCTTTTTTGTTATCCGAGGGTCCGTCCAAGTGCCGGATGCACTTCGGCCAGGTTTCGCCCATTGCATTGTGCTCACCTGAGTGTCTTACACCCAAATCAAATCAAATCAAATCAAACCCTTTATTCAAGTAATTGATTACAATGGATAATCATTCCTTCCGTCAATAGATGTTTTAAAATCACAATAAAGATAAAATAAAATAATTGTTTAAAATCTTATACTAAGCACAAAGAAAATTTCAATTAACACAGCTATACAATATACAACATATTAAAATTTAGTAATAAAAATATCAGTCTCAGTGTTTACTTTTACAGCACATAAAAATAAAATAATCACTGGCATTTAGTTGTTCAGAGGACACACTGCAGTTTCCACGCAAAATAAGGAAACAAACAATTAGATTAAATTATGTTAAAATATGTGACTCAGAAAGTCATCTATTTTATAGAAGGCATTCTGGGTCAGAATCTTTTTGACAGCACCCATAAACTGTCTCTCTGGCAAATCTTTAATACGGATGGGAAGTTTGTTATAAAATACAGGACCATAGTAGTTGGTTGCTGTGCGTGATTTTTCTAATCGTAGATATTCCACCCTTATAAGATGTCCCTGTCTAGTTGGATACTGATGGTAAAGTTGATTCGGATTGTATAGGTGTAGGTTTTTATGGCAATATAAAAGGCACTCATAAAAAATGTAACGGCATGGCAAGGCCCGAATTTGTTTATAGTCGTGAGGAGTTGGCGGGAGGATCTTCACTCCGTGCTCCGTTGTCACGCCGTTACCTGTATTTATGCCTCTATTACGTAGGTGGCCTGTTACCTTAGAGTAAATATTTTTGTTGTGAATGACTATTGGTGGGACCCGTATTCTTTGTACTAGGACCTCGTCAGTAATTGAGTTTGTATTCGTCTCATTTTTGTTTGAAGTTTGTTGATGGTCAGTTGTTTTATTTTGTTTGTTTTGTTTGTCAGTAGAGTTTGTTTTGTTCTGTTGAACTTGCTTTGGTTGTACTGCTGAAGAGCCTCCACCGCTGACAGTATCTTTTTTTGCTTGTTTATTTGATTTTTGGAATATTTTTAAATTATCTGTGTTTACTGCCGCCAGAGGTGGATACTCTTCAGCAGTATTTTTACGCTTATTTGTCAACCCTAAGCTTTATAAAGGTTGTCCTTACGTCCTTCCTATACTTCATACCCGCCACTATTCTGATAACCCTTCTTTGTAATGCGAAAATTCTGTGGAGATGTGCCGAGTAGCCCCATACCAATACGCCATACACCGCTACCGACTGGAAGACAGCGGGATACGTCTGCAGCAGTAAGACCTCCGGCATGATACCTGTCAGGTTTCTCAATAGGAAAATATTTTTTGAAAGTCACTGCGTCACATGATCTACATGTGCTTCAAATTTTAGACCCGGATCAAGGTATACGCCCAGAAACTTCACTTCCTCTGCGCTCGCCTCAGCCACCTCCCGAAGGCTTAATACAATTTTTTCTTTCTTTGATTCATTTAATGTTAGTTTATTTGCTCTAAACCATTCATTCAGGTCATGTATACAATCGTTCATTCTTATTTTGAGGGTGTTTATGTCCTCCCCGCATTCAACGATAGACGTGTCATCCGCAAACAATAAAACTCTGGTGCCCGGCAAGGCAGTATTAATATCATTTCAACAGGGCACCCAGTACGGAACCCTAGGGTACACCATGCTTTACCTCTGCCCATTCATTCGACATCCTACCATTGTGCACCGTCCTCTGTATACGACCTCTTAGGTAGCTACCGAGAAGGTCTTGACTCACGCGCTCCACATCATAGAACTCCAGTTTATCCAGAAGTATCTCGTGGTACTCATCTATCCCAGTTCCTTGCACTAATTTGTATAGGTCCACTGGGGAGTGTGTCGGAATACCCCATGGTTCTAGTCTTGGTTGCCTTTTCTGATCCAATGAGACACAGTGGCAGATAATATGCTACCGTTTCACTTTCCCGTCCGCATAACGGCATAACCTGCAGCTTAGTTCTCCGTTGTACAGTTTCATACGATGCCATGTATCCTGTCAGAATTTCTGTGGTAATTCTCAGCTGAATTCTGCTCATCCGAAGCAGCTGTCGCGGTAATTTTGAGTCTGGGTTCCCAATAAAAGATTTGCCATGGCTTAGTTGTCGATTGTTTCAGTGGATTTTGTATTCATTCCTTGCCCATCGTTTTATGACATCTCGTACTGTACACTGTACACCTTGGGACCCTGAGTGCCGGTTCTGCCGGTAAATGCTTTTTTCCAGACCCTTCCTTGCAAGTTCGTCGACTTTCTCATTTCCTGTAATACCTTTATGTCCTGGTACCTATTGTAGTATTACTTTGTTAGCTTTTACTAGGGCTACTAGTTCTTCTTGGTATTCCTATACCAGTCTTGATTTCACCTTGTCACTCTAAGGGCTGCTTGACTGTCGGAGTAATATGTAGATCCGCTTTAAGATTAGTTGTATTGTTTTCATATGCACATTGTAGGCTAACATAGACTGAAGTCGCCAACCCGCTTTCGATGTTCTAGGCTTTCCAGATTGTTTGTCAGATTGTGGTTACCGATCTAGTGAATGGGTCTTCTTTGAATGGAATCTAGCAATCTCAGGGTATGTTTAGGAGCAGAGCCCCAAATATGCCAACAGTATTGTAGCGATGGTCGAAACTGGGCTTAATAGAGCATCAGCAGTTGTGTTGATATTGAGAGACCTTTGCATTATCTCTCTTACTGTAGTGTTGTATGTGCCTTGGTGTATTGTGGTCTTGCAATACGTGCTGTTTTTCATTGGAAATAAAAAGTTGGTAACTACTCACGGAAAACAGTAAAACAAACTATAATAAATTTTTCATTTATTTCATAGTAAGGATATTTTATAAATCTATTCTATTTCCAATTTATTTTTAGAAATACAGAAATTGAGTAAAAATAAAAAAACTTTCAATGATTAAATAGTACAGCCAATCTGTAAAATTTGCGAGAAAAAAATACCATAAGAGATTTTATTTCATAAATGGTTAGGGGGGCATGTGATTAGCTTAAAACCAAATTGTCGGCCTTGGGCGCTTGTGGAGTTTGACTTCATTTTCCGCAAAAACGGTAAGTCGCAGAGAAATATTTTGTAAACAAATATTGTAGAAAACAATATTTTCCACAATTTATCTCCTGGAGTCACGGCGCTAGGACTAAAAGCGCAAAAAGCAGAGGGCGCCAAAGTCGCCAAAAATCACTTTTTCCTTAGTTTCGACGCGAAAAATATTTTTTTGCTCAATTGCATAAATACAAAAGTTGTAGAGCCCAAAAAATCCTATAAATTGGGTTCGCGCTTTTTTTTACAATGCACGGTTACGGAGATATAGCGCCTGGAAGTACCAACGGAATGCAGCGTCTTAGCATTCTATTAATATTGACCCTTATCTGCACACTAATCACAGGAAACTGTTACTAAATAAAACAAATGAATATGGCAAATTAGTTTAACATGCAACCTTGGGTAACTTTAAGTAGAACATCCAGTATATTTTAGAAACATGTAATGCATTTTTTTTAAATATTAAAAATATAATAATATCATGTTGATATTTGCTCCAGCCGTTTTCTAGATATTTCAACTAAAAAATGCTGATTAAGTATACCACTGTTATATCAAATCACAGTTGCCATGAATGAACATACGATACGAATATTAATAATTATCCGGCTGTCATTTATTGTTCGATTTTTTACTGATTATTGTATTGTTTTACCAAATCGCTTTAAAAATATCAACAATTTTTAATCAAAATATTACTGATAATGTATGGTCATGAAATCAATTTAGTACATTTAACTCTACAAATACACTATTATACTAGAGTAATAAAATTGCAAAAACAGCATATTTGATAACATCGGTAACTACAGATTATTGACGTCACAGAAAGGCAGGCGTTTTGACCCACATTCAAAATGTTAATGGTAATTTTATTGTAATCTCGTAACACAATTAGAATTAGTTATTAACAATACTTGTATAAGTCCATTATACTGGTATTCTAACGTCGATTTGAAAATATTACTCCATTCTACGAGTTCTTATTACTCCATATCAAGATATATCCCCTAATTGTTTTAAAATATCAAGGGCATTTAACATTTTTTTAAATTTACACTTTCCTATCAATAATTTCTGTTGACTGTTGAGGTTGATTTGAAGCTAAGTAAATAAATCGCCCATAGTCGATGATTCACAGGGTGGAACCGTTTTGTCAATTCGCCTTAATGTAGGTAGGTATATTGATTATTCTATTCTATAACTATAATAAACTTGTGGAGAAAGACTTCGACTTTCCTTTCCCCTATGAAGCATTTTTAACTGTGGCGTAGTGGTCATATTAGACGTGAGGATCTGTAACAATAGAATGCTACGATCACAGGACACAGAACATAAAACAAATGATGCTGCATTCGGTTGGTACTTCCAGGCGCTATATCTCCGTAAACGTGTATTGTAAAAAAAAAGCGCAGACTCAATTTATAGGATTTTTTGGGCTCTACAACTTTTGCATTTATGCGATTGAGCAAAAAAATATTTTTCGCGTCGAAAATAAGGAAAAAGTGTTTTTTGGCGACTTTGGCGCCCTCTGCTTTCTGCACTTTTAATCGTAGCGCAGTGACTCCATAAGATAAATTGTGGAGAATATTGTTTTCTACAATATTTGTTTAAAAAATATTTCCCTGCGACTTACCGTTTTTGCGGAAAATCAAATCAAAATTATTTTTGAGTTTCCCACAAGCGCCCAAGGGGGGAGGGGGGAGCCGACAATTTGGTTTTAAGCTAATCACATGCCCCCTAACCATTTATGAAATAAAATCGCTTATGATATTTTTCCCCGTAAACCCGCTTTTCCATAACAGATTGATTGTACTATTTGTGTGTAAATGGGATATTTTTGCCTTAAATTTTTTATCCTATTTCTTGCCTGTATGCTAATATTTGACTCAGAATTTTTTTTCTGTTTTTCAGTTCCGATTTGCAATAAAATTTGTCTGCATTGAAAAGTACTTTTTTGTAGGCTACGTACGCCAAGTAGGTACTTTACGCCAGTAAACATAAAACCTTATTCTTACCGTTGCCAATTTTTCAATAAAATCATCTGGTGCTCCAAGAGATGCCAACCCAATTTCCTGCGAGAATTGCGCAAAATCTGGATCAGCAAACAAAGGAACATGGCCAAGAAGCTCGTGGCATACATCTGGTTCTGGTGTGTAAAAAGGTTTGCTCGGATGGCGGATGTACTGCGTGGAGTGGAATACCCTAAACGCTAGTCCAGCCAAAAAGTCTCGCGACGAAAGAAGTCCAGCCACTGGACGCAAAGTAAATCCGGTACAGTCTGAAAATAAATTTAATATAAAAATCAACTCTTTATATGCCGTTACGTTTTCTTTTCAACTGCGGATAATAGTGTTAAATTTGAAGCCCATTTAGGGTATATTTTTATTTAGCTATAAAGGTGAAACTGATAAGATTATTAAATATCTTAACAATTTGTTAGGAAACCAACTGTGTTATTAAAATAACATTGCAATTACACTAATTATTTTTTTATTAAATTATAGGGGAGAGGTCTGTAGGTTGGGTTGGGTCGGTCATGCAATAGGTTGAGTCACATTCCTTTTCTTATTGCTAGCGTTACTAACCTAACCTGATGCTCATCTGTCAAAGTGTGCTTTCACTTTTAGCTAGACGTGGAAGTGAAAAGACTCGTCGCATATACAGGGTGTTTTAGAAGCACGGTACGTAATTTAAGGGGATGATTCCCTTTGATAGTCTAAGAGAAAAAGTTCATATGAATATGTGTCCTGAGTTGCCCCGTTTTTGATATACAGTGTGTTAAAGTTTTAAAAAAAAAAGTTTTTTTGTAATTTTTTTAAATATCCTTTTTCCGATTTTATTGAAACTTGGTACAAAAAAAATATACCAAAGTTAATTAAAATATGAGGTATAGGTAACCTTTGATGTCTAATTCACCTGTTTTGTCAATAACAAGTCAAAAATGAATAAACTTTCTAACGCTGAAGTAACCCAGATGAATTTCAATTATAGCTTAGCAAATAGAAATGCTGAAGAAGCTCGACAAATTTCTCAGGAACGTTATCCAAACAAAGTACTGCCATGTGCCAAAACATTAAGACAGCTCCATACAAGATTGAATGAGACTGGGAGTTTTAAACGTAGTATGAAAGTTCCTGGCAAGCCTGCAACCGTAACCATGCCTAAGTTATAAGAGGCTATACTTCGAGAGATAGATAGAATTGTTATAAAATCGGGGCAAGGATATTTAAAAAAATTATAAAAAATCGATTTTCTAATAAAAACTTTAACACCCTGTACATCAAAAACAGGGCAACTCTGGGCACATGGTCATATGAACTTTTTTATATTAGAATATCATAAGGAATCACCCCCTTAAGTGACGTACCGCAGTTCTGAAACATCCTGTATTTCAGCGAGAAGAAGCCGAAAGCAATTTTTGAAAAGCTATATTATTTCAATTCAAGTTTATTTTCAAGTGATCATAAAGTGCCCAACTTTCATCAAACAGTAAAAATGTGATTCATTAAGTTGTTGCATTTTTGGTCTCTTCTAGTATTTCGAAATCCGAACATAAAAAATTAGCTGAAGTTCGTAGATTGGGCAATCATTTTTTTCCCTCAAGCGTCATGTACAGGTCAATTTGAAAACTAACAGCATTTTATATTTATTCGGCTGATGACACTTATTAAAACACGTCAATTTACATATGAAGGGAGATAACTTTAGAGGTATTTGTTGTTGTTCGACCTCCTGCCCCTCAGGGCACCTACCCCTAAAATCTTAAATGACAACTCCACTTACTTGGTCATTCTTGAGTTTCTTATGTAATTTTAGACAAGTGTCATTTTATTTTTAGTTTTTAGAGTGACGTCAACTGAAGAAACATTACATGCTGTTTATTGTGACGGACTGAAAAGTCCTGATGTATTTTTAAATAAAAATGTTTCAAATAAGATACCTAAATCAATGAAAAAGAATCCATATTATCAAAGTAAAAATAATACAAGTTCATCTTTTCAAAAGGTTATTAGCATCACGTTATTCGGCTGCCACAAGCGTCCAGAAAGAATGACAGTTACCATATCAGTGCGCATACCTCTCCACGCCCACAAAATATTTCTAACAGCTAAAGACAGCCCAGAGTCCTACTATTTCAAAATATATTAAATTTTCATTGGATACATCAAACCATCAAAAAATTCAAGTATTCTAATGTCTTCCCACAAAAAATGGTTACTCAACTCCGAAATAGAAGCTTAAAACGGAAGACGGTCATAAAAATTAATCGTTTTACATAAAATTTTATTAGATTTCACATCAAATATTAAGAAAAGAATTCGTAACTGATGATCGCATACCACCTAATTCAAGTAGAAGTGACACTTCAATCCACGTCTTGAAGGCGAAGTTTGCCTTAAAAATTTCCCTTACTTACTCGGAAGGGATGGTCAAGATTACCACGTTACACCTACGCAAATTTAGAAAAGATATAAAAACGCTAACTCGCCTAGAAAAAGACAGTTCCCAAGAGTTCACTCAGTTCAGTAAAGTTCACTTCAGTATACTAAAAGTTCACTACAGTTCACAACAGTTCAGAAGAAAACAGTGCAGTTTAAAGTAGAAAGTTCAGTTCCCTACAAAATAATTGAAAACAAAGAAAACCTATCTACGTCACACAAGTACAGTCAAAGCATCAAAAAGTAAGAGATAGTTTTATTAAACTTATAGTCAAGTATAGTGCCGTGACCTAAAGTCAAAATTAGTAAAAACGTACACCGCTTCTCGCAAAAGTTTAGTAACCAAGTCCCGAGAGAGAACGATTATAAATATTGTTTTTGTATAGGTTAAGACCCCGGGTTAACCAAATAAACTAAATTTAGAATTACAGTATTTTAAAAACAGTTTAATTACCAAAAACATACTCAGTTCGAGATTAGTATTTACAGTGAAGCTTTTCTCATAAACTTTCAAATTTTACAGTGAAAAATAAACTTAAACATTCGCAAGCGAAACTTATCTAAATCTTTAGCCAATTCTCAGAAAAAGGAATTCTTTACGTGAAAGTAGAGCTCAACGACCTATATTTCAGTCCAAAACATTCAGGTGTGGGTTAATAACCGAGCTGTACAGAGCGAATAAACCGAGAAACATCGAGTGTGAGAGGGAAATCCTAGCTTACATAATTGTGATTTACTGTTGTAAGTAAAAGTTGAATTGACCCATTTATTTTATGCATATTTCGCATTGAACCATATTTTCTAAATGTATTTTGTCAGTGACTTTGAATAATTCCTGAAATCTGCCATATTTAACATTGTGATATGCTGTTACCATAATTTCTTTTAACTTAGATTGGAAATAGAATATTTTTGAAAACCCTTTTGTAGAGTATTTACTTATCTCTAAGGAACCCGAATAACCTTAAGCACTGCGCTGCAGTAGGCCTCAAACTACTTTACCGTATACTACGCTTTGCAAATCGCTCCTTTTCGTTATCTGCTAATACCAACAATCCGCGGGGTATAACATCATTTTCAAATTGACGCCCTATATAAAACTTTAAACTTTTGTAAAAAAGGCTACGAAATCCCTTTTTGTAATTCGTATACAATTTCTACACTTTATCAATTTTGACAAATACTGTTTTACTATTACTAGGTACCTTTTAAAAAATTTGACACATCTTCTAACTGAGGAATATTATCTTCTCTGTATCCACAATTTTCCTCCAGAAGGGGGAACACATGGTTATGTTCCTTGCATGCATGAGTTGTATATAGCACCTTTAACTGCTTGAACACTTTTCCCCACGTGTCAATTTCTTCTTGAGTGTATTCTACGTGAGGCAATTGTTTATGTTCATGTCTAAAAATATAAGAAATATTTGCATCTATCCCCAATTTACTCAACCGGTATGTTTAGGTTAGGTCAGGTTAGTTCAGGTTAGTTGGTCCGTCCGTCAGTTTGTAGTAATCGATAATGAGTTTGTTTATGTGTTCAGTGATTGTCGGCATGTGTAAGTCATTGTGTAGACATCGTAAAGCGTGGAGCACCCATCATGATTCTAAGGATTTTGTTCTGAAAAGTTTGAAATTTGCGGAAAGCTGATTTATTTAAGGTGCACCAAGAGGCGACACCATAAATCAGAACTGGCAGAATAATTGTCCTGTAAAGTAATGTCTTTGTCCGTAAGTATATTCTACTTCTACTGTTGATAAGAGAGCAGATGATAATATAAAATCGTTTTAACATAATATGGTCAATATATAGCAGTATAACAAATTTAATTAAGAAGAAGCGGAAGATCTTAACAGTTTTAGAATTTTGACCAGTCAATGTTAATGTCGACCAGAATTTCGGTAATCCAACAGGGAGTTTCCCTATATTTTTAGCTTCCATGGAACACGCGCCGCTATTCTATACATTAGAAAAACCTAAACATAAATGCTTAGCCTACCTGTGATTATAAGCAATATCAGCAAAGTACTTTCTTCTGTCCCTGTACACTGGATCGGTAAAACCTGGATGGTCAGAATCGAGTTCTGCACCATAGGATAGAATTTGGTTGGCAAATCGATCCAAATCCCTTATGCGACGTGGAAACCATGGGACAGTATCTAAAATTTTTTTTTAATATACCATATGAAACTATCATTAATTATTGTATAACAGTTATCAATATACCGGGTGTTGCATCGAAAATATTAGCCATGAATTACACTTCTGAAGAAAAAATATTGATGATTAAATGGTATTATCAAGGACATAGTTATCAAAATGTGTCAGACATGTTTGCTGCTCTGTATCCGAATAGACGATACCTGCAAAATCTACAGTCGAAAGGACTATCAAGAAATTTGAGACAAAAGGCACTGTAATAAATAACTGCAGATGTGAAGAAAGGCAGGAACAAAGAAGAGATGTAAGAATTATTAATTACCTATTAATTAGTAAAATATTGAAACATGTAAAATGTCATAATTAACCTTGTAATTGGATAATTTATTTTAGTTTTATTCAGATTAATTTGTACTCATAAATACACCTTTAATATTTTCGATGTACGAGTTTTTATAACAATAAAGCACACATTTCAAAATGACAACTTTATTTGACAGTCATCTTTTACCTTGACTGGTGCCCGCAAATACGGGGCCATAAAAAGGAGAAATAGTTAAAAAGAAATCGGCGATAACCCGTAAACGGGCTCATCAAAAATATCTAAAGTTATTCTTTTGAATGTGGGTTTTAGTGCTCTTTAATAAACCTAAATAGAATTTTTCTCTAAAATAATTAGGGAAGCCAATAATTGACCCCATTTAAAATAACATGGGATTTCCTATGTCCCGCTCGACGATGCAACACCCGGTATAGGTATTGCTAATTATTGTTACAATATTATTATGATGGTGAAAAAAATCTGGATCCGCAGATACCGTTTGTCGTAAAACGGCTCGTCTACTTGACCCTAAATGCTGGATGATTAGCGACATCTTGTGGCGATCACCAAGTCCATCTAATGGGAATCAGCCAGAAAAGGAGAAGAAAAAAAGAACAGCTAACCTTCAGATTTTTAATTGTTCGTCCATAAACCGAATTGGCTTTTAATGCTGTGCTCCTAGCGGTGACATCTGTAAGTTAATGACAAGTTCGCCTTGTCTTTGCAGGAGTTTTCTTCTCCTTTTCTACCTGATTCAAGTTAGCACTGTGCATTTGATCGCCACGAGATGTCGCTAAAGGTGCCGTTGATCATGTAAGTGGAAGTTGGTGAAAAATAAATTATGACATTTTCCAAAAAAATCCCGGGATTTTAGTGAGCAAGGGTATAAGGATGTTTATTATAATATTTAATTAGTTAATTATGCTTATGGCAGTATTTCAAAAAGTATAAATTAGTTGAGTTTAGTTTGGTAATGGGGTCTTTAATTACTCCACATCGATTAAGATAAATTCTATATGAACTCTAGATACTTACCTTTGTTATCTTTGTAATCCCTAGAAATAACCTGCAAGTACTGACTAGTTTCCTTAATTGCTTCAATAGCCCCACCAAGATCTCCAGAAGGGGCACATTCCACCACAAACTCATACAAATCTGGTCTCTTCGTGGAGGGTCGGGATTCTATATGCAACAAATTAACTTGATACTTCTTAAAAATATTCAGATATCTTGCTAATACGCCCACTTCTTCTTCAGGGGGCGCGAATGAGAGGTAGGTACTTCGTGCGGAGTCCCGACCTATTTTGATGTAGTTTCCACCGGGCATAAGCTTTGGCTACAAAAGAATAGAAATTTCTAATTAATATGTTTTTTCTCCACTCTATCTAAAGATAAGGAAACAACGTTTTTGGAAATACTGACATCACTGATGAAAACCGTGTTATGTGAGGACTATGATCTGGCAACAATCAGGTTAGTTCAGGTTAGTCAAGTCAGTCAAGTGAAGATTGCCATTTTTATGTGTAGCCTACGGGTACACGCATTGATAATTATTTAGAGTATCTGTGCGAAGCCTATGGCCATGCACTTTTTTACAATATCTTTGAGCGCGCATATTTTTCAAACACAGTAAAACCTTTTTGCGGCCGCCCCTATAAAGTGACCACCGGCGTTAAACGACCGGTTATGAATTCCCCATATATAAAAATGAACATCCCATTATTTTATACTCCTCTTTACCGACCCATCTGTTAAACGACCGCGGGCACTCATTATCGAAATTTTTAGCAAACATTATATACAGGGTGTTCATTTGAAAACTTCCCACCACGGATTTATCGAAAACCACTGATTAAAAGAAAAAACGCCGAGACACGTCAAAAGATTTGCTAAAGGGGACAACTTTTTAACCAAAAACTACTTCACCCCCTTTTACCCTCTGCCCGCCGGGGTCATCCCCTTAAAAATTTTAAATGACAAGAGGTATCAAGTAGCTTGTTTGAAAGGTCTTTCAAAGTGCTTTATTTTGACGTTTGAATTTTTAAAATCGGTTGATTCGTTTTCGAGAAAAGTAGAAAAATCTTTATCTATCTTAATTTGTTCAGATAGAAAAAAAACACACGAAAATATCACTTTTTATTTCAATTAGTGTTCAAAAACCAACATAAACAGCAATTCGGAAGATTAGACGTGGAAGCAACCAAATAACAACCCGACTTTTTTTCAGCCATCTATTTATAAACACAGATAACATGGGCGAACTGTATTTATTCTTATACCTGTTTATTTCTTTATAGTTGCTAAGGAAAAGAAAGAATTTAATTTGCTGTCAGTTACCTTTGTGACAATCTTGGGATAGTGAAGATTAATTTATTGATTCAGATTTTACTTCCAAAATGGTTTACACACTAGCCGAAAGAGTGGAAATGATTATAATTTATGGTGCCCAAAATCAATGTGCTCGGCAAACTGCCGTCACATTTAACGCCAAACATCCGGAAAAGATTACTTCGCATAGGTATGTTTTGGACCTTGTTACTAAATTTACTCAAACTGGATCTGTTACAAATAAAAAACGTAATCATCGTAGAGTTTTGGATGAAGCCGCTCAAGTTGAAGTTTTGGGTCATTTTGGCATAAATCCTAATACTTCATTACGCAAAATTGTTGATGCGACTGGTATTTCATTAGGCTCTGTACATACAGTTACTAAATTACATAAATGTCATCCATTCAAAATGAAAATATTGCAAGAGTTAACCGAAGATGATTTCGATAGGCGAGTTGAGTTTTGTGAACAAATGACTGCAGCGATTAACGATAATACCATTCATGTAAAGAATATCTGCTTCAGTGATGAATGCACATTTTATCTAAATGGATTTATTAATAAGCATAACTGCAGGTATTGGAGCAATGAAAATCCTCATGCTTTTGTAGAAGGGCATACTCAGTACCCCCAAAAAATTAATGTATGGGCAGGCATTTTAGGAAACTAAGTGATTGGGCCATTGTTTATTAATGGGAATTTAAATGGAGGCATTTATTTAGATATGTTGGAAAATACCATCAATCCGCTTATTACTGAAACCATTGAAAACCAAATCGAAGACGATGGAAACCCTATACTTGATGAGGCTGAAATATATTTCCAGCAAGACGGTGCTCCACCTCACTATGTTCTTCCGGTTCGGCAATGGCTAGACGACGAGTTTCCAGATAAATGGATAGGGCGAAGAGGGCCCATAGAATGGCCCGCTAGGTCTCCTAACTTGACGCCATTAGACTTTTTTCTATGGGGCCATTTGAAATCTATTGTGTTCACTCCCCAACCTGAAGGTTTGGATGAAATTCGTCAACGCATCAGCGAAAGCTGCCATGATCCCCCACAACATGTTTTTGAAAATGTCCGTCAGGAATTTGAACATCGCCTATATCATTGTTTGGCCAATAACGGACAACATTTTTAACACTTATTGAAATAAAAAGTGATATTTTCGTGTGTTTTTTTTTTCTATCTGAACAAATTAAGATAAATAAAGATTTTTCTACTTTTCTCGAAAACGAATCGACCGATTTTAAACAAATCAAACGTCAAAATAAAGCACTTTGAAAGACCTTTCAAACAAGCTATTACTTGTCATTTAAAATTTTTAAGGGGATGACCCCGGGGGGCAGAGGGTAAAAGGGGGTGAAGTAGTTTTCGGTTAAAAAGTTGTCCCCTTTGGCAAATCTTTTGACGTGTCTCGGCGTTTTTTCTTTTAATCAGTGGTTTTCGATAAATCCGTGGTGGAAAGATTTCAAATGAACACCCTGTATATATAAATAAAGCAGAAGTTAGAAATTTGTTTCAAGAAGGTGGCAACGGTGAACAAAAAAGAAAATTTGCCAAAACCAAAAGGCTGGCAGTGGACCAAGTTGTTTCTAACTGGTTTTCTAAGGCGCGAAACAAGCACTTACCAATACCCGGGCCCATAATTGAAGCAAAAGCCCTCGAATCTGCTCAATGTCTACTAGAACTAGCAGAATAGAAAAGTGGTATTATCTCTGGATAACGCAACGTCTCATCCCAAAATTACACTGGATAATGTCAAACTTATTTTTCTTCCACCCAATACCATACCTCACATTGCTAACCTTTGACCCAAGGCATTATTCAAAATTTTGAAATGCTCTACAGAAACTACCTTTATAAGGGGTATAGACAGTGGTTGTCCTCTTCAAGAAATCGAGAATAATATTACCATAACCAACGCCTTAATATGGGTTTCGGTGGCAATTTGTCCCCAGTGACAATAAAGAAATGCTGTATGAAAGCCGGATTTATGTGTAATACAGATAATATTGACGACTTGGAAGAAACAGATAATATTCCGCTGGACCAACTGTTTCCTAACATTAAGAACACATTTGTGAACTTGAAACAATTTGCCTCTATTGATAACGATTTGCCAACAGGAAGTGCAGAGTTGACTATCATCGAGTGTATTGAAGAGATCCAAGAAACGGATGAAACTACTCCCAACTCTGAGACTGAGGACTGAGGAACAGAAACTTAAACACTTTTTTATTATTGTTAACAATTTTGACAAGTCTACAAATATGTCTCAATTGCTATTAAAAGGTAAAACTGAATTTTATAAAAATAAAATAAAAAATATTATGCAATCATTAATTTCTGATAATTTTAAAAAATAAGAATTTCAAAGCAAACATACAGTCCATTGTATATTATATACAGTGATGGGCTAAAATATGGAACAAATTCATTTAAAAATCAGGTATTAATTTTTTGAAAAAACGCTCGGACACGTCGATTATAATTTTTTCTTCCGATTTTTTTGCCTCAAAAAGAAATTGTACAGGGTGTGTCAAAAAGTAGATGTAGCAAAAATTGTTTGTATTTTAAATAGAACCCTATTTTTTTCAGTCGAATTTTGAATTCTACGTCAAATTCTGCGCATAATTCATGTAGCATACTCTATCCTTATCTCTAACGGTTTTAGAGAAAAATTACATCATATAACGAAATTTTTCTTTAAAAAAAGTTACATACACCTACTTAAAGGTAAACAGGTAAATTTAAATGAATTGTCACTACGATAGCAAGTCATGTGTCAATTAAAAATAATTTTAGGTATAATCTTGAAAAACGGTGATCATGGTGCATTTAAATGAAACTCAAAGAATCGAAATTTTAATTTTAATTGGATGTGGAGACAAAACAAGAAATCAAGAAGAAGTTTGTAACTTGTTGGCTAAGTATCCAGAACGACCGATTACAAGATCTATAGTGAGTAAAATTGAGAAGAAATTCAGGGAAACAGGGAATGCTAAGGATCGTCTACGTCCAGGTCGTCCAAAAATTAGTGAAAACATAAAATTGAACATTTTGTTAGAAGTTGAAGATAATCCCAATAGCGCATCCACTGAAGCAGCCCTTAATAATGATGTGAGCCGACGATCTGTTTTGCGGGTATTGAAACAAGAAAAGTACCATCCGTACAAAATTAGGTTGCTGCACGAGCTAAACGAAGATGATCCCGACCGCCGACTACATTTTTGTGAAACTATGATGGAAATTTGCAACTTAAATCTATTTATCCATCGCAACATAATTTTTAGCGATGAAGCCACGTTTTGTTTGAATGGTTCGGTAAACAGACAAAATTTTCGGTATTGGAGTACAAATAATCCCCGTTGGATGAGAGAACAGCACACGCAAAACCCACAAAAAGTAAATGTTTGGGCAGGGATATTAAATGATAGAATTATTGGACCTTTTTTACAATTACAATTTCTTCAAAATGAATTAATTCCCACACTAGCAGCAGATTTTCCAAATCCGAATCAGCCTAATCTACCAGAAGCGTCTATTTGGTTTCAGCAGGATGGTGCTCCGCCTCATTTTGCTCGACAGGTAAGAGAGTATTTGAATACTGTATTTCCCGAACGATGGATAGGTAGAAGAGGACCCATAGAATGGCCGGCAAGATCTCCCAATCTTACACCAATGGATTTCTTTCTTTGGGGTTATTTGAAATCAAAAGTGTATAAGGATAAACCACAAAATTTTGAATACTTAAAATTTAAAATTAGATATGAAATTAGTCAAATTTTTGAAAATACCGTAAATAATGTTTTAGAAGGCTTTTTAAGTAGATTGGCATATTGTCAAGAAGTTAATGGTTGGCATTTTCAACACTTAATACAATAATTTTCGTTTTATGATGTAATTTTTCTCTAAAACCGTTAGAGATAAGGATAGGGTATGCTACATGAATTATGCGCAGAATTTGACGTAGAATTCAAAATTCGACTGAAAAAATTAGAGTTCTAATTAAAATACAAAAAATTTTTGCTACATCTACTTTTTGACACTGTATAATTTCTTTTTGAGGCAAAAAATTGGAAGAAAAAATTATAATCGACGTGTCCGAGCGTTTTTTTAAAAAACTAATACCTGATTTTTAAATGAATTTGTTCCATATTTTAGCCCATCACTGTATGTTGGTATGTACGTGCAGTATATACATATTATTGGTAAATTGGCTTCATCTCATTTAATTTCAGTTCTGATAAATTTAAACAAAAATATTTAAAATTATTTACATATATGTAGATACCTATTAAAAAACAACCACTGTAAAATTACATACCGGGTGTTGCATCGTCGAGCGGGACATAGGAAATCCCATGTAATTTTAAATGGGGTCAATTATTGGCTTCCCTAATTATTTTAGAGAAAAATTCTATTTAGGTTCATTAAAGAGCACTAAAACCCACATTCAAAAGAATAACTTTAGATATTTTTGATGAGCCCGTTTACGGGTTATCGCCGATTTCTTTTTAACTATTTCTCCTTTTTATGGCCCCGTATTTGCGGGCACCAGTCAAGCTAAAAGATGACTGTCAAATAAAGTTGTCATTTTGAAATGTGTGCTCCATTGTTATAAAAACTCGTACATCGAAAATATTAGCCATGAATTACACTTCTGAAGAAAAAATATTGATGATTAAATGGTATTATCAAGGAAATAGTTATCAAAATGTGTCGGACATGTTTGCTGCTCTGTATCCGAATAGACCGATACCTGCAAAATCTACAGTCGAAAGGACTATCAAGAAATTTAAGACAAAAGGGACTGTAATAAATAACTGCAGATGTGAAGAAAGGCAGGAACAAAGAAGAGATGCAAGAAATGATAGGGACTTGCAAGTTTTATTGTGCGTGGAAGAAAATGATGGGAAGATCAGCACAAGGAAACTTGAGGATGACATAGGATTAGATCACACCACAGCGTTACGAGCTTTGAACCGACATAAATATTATTCGTACAAATATGAAAATCACCAAGAGCTAAGAGATAGGGACGAAATACGACGACAGGAGTTTTGTTTTGGTATGATGGAAAGAGCAAACATGGATAGGGAATTTTTAAAAAACATTTGTTTCACTGACGAATGCACATTTACCTTAAACAATGAACCCAATGTTCAAAATTATCGATATTGGAGCAAAGAAAACCAACACAGGGTTGTGGAAACAAGGACGCAATATCCACAAAAAGTTAATGTATGGGCTGGGATTTTCGGAGAAAATATTATCGGGCCATTATTTCTTACACGAAATTTAAATGCAGAATATTTTTTGGAACTACTTAAAGATCATATTTTGCCTACTTTACATGATGCCGCCAGGGAAAATCAGGAAGTTTGGTACCAAATGGATGGCTGCCCGGCACATAGTACCCTGGCTGTCCGGGAATATTTAAACCGTGCTTTTAATGGAAATGTTATTGGCTTAAATCATACAGTAAATTGGCCAGCCAGGTCTCCTGATTTATCGCCAAATGATTTCTTTCTCTGGGGCCATTTAAAAAACAGGATATACAAAGGTAAAAAATACCCAAATCTAGACTAGTTAAAAAATGCTATTTCTGCCGAATGCAATAGAATTTCAGTTTACTAACTAGCGAATGTAAGAAGAGAATTTTATGATCGCCTCGGTTATTGTCTAGCAGTCAATGGAGGAATATTTGAACATCTTCTTAAATCCTAAAGTTCTAACAATTTAATAGTACCTACCTATTAATTAGTAAAATATTGAAACATGTAAAATGTCATAATTAACCTTGTAATTGGATACTTTATTTTAGTTTTATTCAGATTAATTTGTACTCATAAATACACCTTTAATATTTTCGATGTACGAGTTTTTATGACAATAAAGCACACATTTCAAAATGACAACTTTATTTGACAGTCATGTTTTACCTTGACTGGTGCCCGCAAATACGGGGCCATAAAAAGGAGAAATAGTTAAAAAGAAATCGGCGATAACCCGTAAACGGGCTCGTCAAAAATATCTAAAGTTATTCTTTTGAATGTGGGTTTTAGTGCTCTTTAATAAACCTAAATAGAATTTTTCTCTAAAATAATTAGAGAAGCCAATAATTGACCCCATTTAAAATTACATGGGATTTCCTATGTCCCGCTCGACGATGCGACACCCGGTATATGTAGATTACCTATTAAAAAACAACCACTGTTAAATGCAGAACAGTCGTTTTAATTTTTGTCTATTAACCGACCACCCCTGTTAACCGACCAACATTTGATTCCGCGAGGGTGGTCGCTATTGAGAGATTTTACTGTAGTTGAAAGTCTTATATTTATAACAACCGAGTTGTAAACCCGATTATAAAAAGAATAAATAATTATTTCATAATTACAATAGATGAAATGATATAATGTTTAAAAAAAAAAATCCATATCTATAAAATTATACAGGGTATTCAGATAAGGGTGGCTCTCAGCGATATCTCAAATATTATGGTTCATAAAGCTTTGGGAAAAAAATTTTTATAAGTAAACCGCCAAAGAGAAAACATTGAAAATAAAGTTGTGCCAGGACTATATAGCGTGTCCAGAGTCCAGAGAAGTTCTAGACATATGTGAATTTTCTTTATTATTGATTTTACGAAGAAAAGTTATTCTTTATAAAAAGTTCTGCTTGATGCGCAAATCATATTGATATATCAAAACTTAAGATATCATGGCGGCAAAGAAATATAGAAACATAATTACGTTAAGAGGGAAGTACCCTCAATTTTTATTTTAGAGCAAATTGTTATAAGAAAACTTTACTAAGGACTACAAAACGTGGTCAGATACAATTTTTCGTTGAAATATTTTAATTTACAGGGTACCATCATTACTAAAATGAAAATTCTAAAAGCGCAACAAATGCTGCAAATGTCCACCGCCTTCTACCTGACACGCCCCTAGGCGATGGTAAAATCCCTTTACTGCATTCCTTATAAAATCAGGAGGTATTCGATTTGTTTCTGTCCTTATTCTTTCTTTGAGATCTTCAGTGTTGTTAGGTCTATTTCGGTACACTCTTTCCTTTAAATAACCCCAAAGAAAATAGTCCAACGGTGTTAAATCCGGTGACCTAGGTGGCCACTCAATAGTACCACTACGACCAATCCAACGGTTTGTAAAGGTTTCATCTACCTTCACGCCAAAGTGTTGAGGGGCACTATCTTGTTGAAACCATACCATCTCATTTGGAATATCTGGATCCATCTGGTTAGGAAAAAGAACTGCTAATGCCCGAATTAAATCAAATGTTAAAAATCCAAATAACGTTCAGCGGTAACATTCTCTTGAAAAAAATAAGCCTGCCCAGACATTAACCTTACCAGCATATTGAGTGTGCGTCTTAAGTAACCATCGCGGATTATCATGATACCAGAATAGATAATTTTGTCTATTAACTTGCCCGTTCAGGCAAAATGTAGCTTCGTCAGAAAATAAAATATTACTTGAAAAGACATTATTAGTATCAATCCTTATCATCATTTCTTCGCAAAATTCAAGCCGTCTATCATAGTCATCTTCTAGTAGTTCCTGTACAAGAAGAGGTTTATAAGGATATAATTTTTCGCTCTTAAAAAATCGATGTACCGTACTACAAGTATCTTCATTATCTAAGGCCAAAGTAACAACTAAGGAGTGGGGGTTTTCAGTAAGCGATAACATTAAATCGATTTTATTATCCTCGGTTAGAACGAGTGGTCGACCGCTTCTAGGTAAATCTCTAACTGTACCATGCTCCTCAAATTTACTTACAGTCGTCTGAGTAATTTGGTTTTCTGGATACTTTTCGTTAAACAAAGTACGAACCTCAGCTTGACTTCTTATTTTGTCCCCACACCCCAACATAATTAAAATTTCGATGCGCTGCTTCTTTGTTAACATTTTTAGGTAATTGACAAATTACTTAAGTCAAAGTCAGTATTGACATAATTAAGGATAGTTGATGACAGTAAGAAACCTGATTTATTTAACATGTTCTAATATAAGATACAATATGTACTAAAAGTATTATCTTTAATAAAAAAAAATTAAATGTCAATATCTTGGAAACAGCCGAAAATCGGGATAGCAAGTCCTACATAAAAAATATTTAGAATTTTTCGTAGAATTTAAAGACCTTATAAAAAATTAGACATTTCATTTAAAAAAATTGTCAAAGACGTAACAACTGTTCTATGAGAACATGCACAATTAAAAATAATAATTTACGGGTCCGAGCATTTTTCCTAGATCGTTTTTTTTTAATTGATACTAATTTTATGCGGGACTTTTGGGAGACCCAGTATATAGTAAATATAAGTTGCATCTCTGTCACTCAAATAGAATGTTAGCAAGACCTTTTTTTTTTATTTGCGTCAAAAAATAAAATGGCACAGACACCGGACTTCTTAAAACTAGTCTAAGCGTTGGGGGTATTACCCTGACAACTATAAAATGATTTGGAACCATCTCTACAGAGACCACACACAGTTTATTACATTTGTAAACTCATGTTTCATTTCACAATAATCACTTAGGCGGAGGTCAAAGGAGACTATCTAATTTAATAATATTTTTAAAAAATATATCACTTAATTTTTATTAATTACTGTTATTAAAACAATAATCAAAATACATATTAATTGAAATTAGGCAAGAATTTTATTTGCAAACTATATCTTTGCTAAATATTCTGCTGTAACCAATTGAATTATGCATATCGGCTAATAGGGATCGCACAAGACAAGCAAAAATAAAGAAAACCCCCTTTTATTAGCGATCTTGGAGATAAACCTATACAGGTCTTTTAAATCACATCTGCTAAATTGTAAGACAACATTGGTTAGCTAACATTAAAACCGAATACTTTGTATACATTTAGGTTCTGTAATAATAATAATAATAATAATACGGTAAGTACCTCCTAATTTCTCAAGCGCATACAGAGGAGGTCAAAATAAGCCTAATTTATCATAGAAAAAAGAAAGAAGAAGAAAATACCTTTTGAACTGACTTGTATAATTTAATGAAATTTTAGTATTCTATAGAGGCCATAAAGGGTCATTCAACGATACTACAGTATATGTTTTACATCGTCAGGGAAGTCAGGAACAGACTTGCAATAACAATTTTGATACATCTTTTTTGGGAGTAAAAGGATTTTTTGAGTTAGTACTTACTTACTTAGTTAATAAAATTATCGTTGCTAAAATAATTACCATCATTTTCTATTATCATTGGCTTAACCTTAACACAGTAATATTGCAATAATTTCATTAATAAGCATTTCCATATCTAAATAAAACCATTACAAAACCTAGGACAATGTAAAAATAAAACTGATTGCGTCAAGATGTAGTTGAACTAAACAATAACAGTATATCAAAACTTACAAAAGTTTTCATAAAATTTGGAAACATATTGACGTTTTGATGGAAAAGTATAAGCTTTTAAAAATGAACAAATTTTGCCGCTGATTAAGAAATAAATATTTATAAGGAAATTATTCTTATTTTAACGAATTTTCCAGATTTGTAAACAGTCAGTTCTGATTTGTAACGAAATTTAAAACGTTGCTTCATAACGATATAATGATTAGTACCATGCAGGCTTTGTACGAATATTTCCCTCGGGTTTAAAAAATCCAATAAGTAGCCCGCAGATTTTGTTTGGTTTCATTGTATTGAAAATTGACATTTTTAAATTAATTTGCGAATGCCATTGGTAAATTAGGTGCTCACTGAGTGTACTATTCGTATTGGGGGGGTACTAGGGGCAGATATAATTCCGGCATTCCTGCTGAAAGATTGTGCTATGATTTTTGCTTACCCGCTAACAATCCTGTATAACCTATCACTCCGGACATTTACATTTCCGGATCTTTGGAAAATATCCAGCATAACTCCGGTCTTTAAAAAGGGGGACAGCAGTGATATTTTAAAATATAGACCAATAAGTATCATAAATAACTTCTCAAAGGTGTTTGAAATTATTTTACATGAATATTTATATAATTCGATTAGCATTCACATATCTGCGCAACAGCACGGGTTTATGAGGGGCCGCTCAACTGTCTCCAATCTGTTTTGTCTTACTCAGAATATCGCTGAATCTCTTGACGCGGGTGAGCAAACCGATGTAATTTACACTGACTGCTCCAAGGTCTTTGATCGACTCGATCATGGCATTCTTCTTGACAAATTGACCACCTTTGGTCTATCACAGAAATTACTTCTATTTTTAATGTCATATTTAACTAATCGCGTCCACTTTGTTCAATGTCATGGTAATAATTCTAAAGAGTTTGTTGCCACGTCAGGCGTCCCCCAGGGGTCTCACCTGGGACCCCTACTTTTCATCATATTTCTTAATGACCTTGTCTCTATCCTAGATATCGATAGCTTGATCTATGCTGATGATGTTAAGTTATATCTCAGAATTGAGGACGACAGGGACTGCAGAAGATTGCAAGATTATTTTGAGCGGATGAATGATTGGTGTGAGATAAATAAACTATTATTAAACGTATCTAAATGCAGTATTGTTACATTCACTAGAAGGGTACAGCCAATTATATATGACTATAGTATAAATGGAGAAATGTTGAGGCGATGTGACTCTGTGTGCGACCTTGGTGTGGTACTAGATTCAAGACTCTCTTTTCGGGACCATATTTCTAAGATTGTTGGAGAGGCTTTTAAACTGTTGGGATTTATTATAAGAAACGCTGGAGATTTCATGAGTTGCGACACATTTAAGTTGCTGTTTAATAACTTTGTTAGATCACGACTAGAGTACTCCTCGGTTGTTTGGTGTCCTTTCTATCAAACGCACATTGACAGCCTTGAAAAAATTCAAAGACGCTTTTTAAAATATATTAGTTTTAAGCTTGATGGGTTCAACCCTGAAATAGGGCGCCCACATGATCGTCTCCTAACAAGATTTTCAATGGAAATTTTGAATCACGGAGGACAAAGTCACAAATTACCTTTCTGCATAACATACCCTCGGGAAGAATTGGTGCTGAGAATATTTTGCAGCTTCTGCACTTCCAGGTACCAAGAACAACCTCGCGAAATCACCGAACTTTTGCCTTACCAATCCCAAGGACAAATGTTCTAAAATTCTCCCCATTACATCAAATGTGTGACAAATATAATAAAATTCAGGACTTTAAGGTGGGTTTGATGATGTTATTTTCAGCACGAAGAATAAGGCGATCAACGTACAACAATATTTATTTACAATGTCCGATATACAGTATAGTGAATGACAATAAGGGCGCGGCGTCAGCGTTCCGATCGGAAGCACTGGTACTCCGTAGATTCTCGGTCGTCAATCTTGTCCACAGGCGAAAGTCCCCTAAGGAAGCAGTCAAGCAGAGCAAGAAGGGCTGGTCGAGAGTCGGCGGCGAACTCTGCTGGTCTTAGGGCGGCTGGCGTCTTTTATACAGTCCGGGGCTCGCTTGAGATGCGTTGGATGGAAGGGCGCGTAGAAGGGCTGCTTGGCAGAATACTGGTGGCGCTTTGAGAGGGTAGTAGCGGCGCGCTTCGGTACTACTGCCGTATAGGCACTGTGGTACGGCTTTATTGTGCTACAGTCTCCCCCTCAGAACCTTCCTGACGTCTCGGCTGGTGGTTCTGGACCTTCTTGGGGCGTCCTCGGCGGCGTAATGGCTGGATTGGGGCGATGCCTTCTTCGGGGTCGTCGAGTAATTTTGTTCGGCGGGCGACAATAGGCGACTGGCGTATTCAATCGGGTGTTCCTCGTGTCCCTCCCCCTGGAGTAAAACCGCCCCTAAGGCGTAGGCGCTTGCATCAGTGCGTAAAGTGAATGGCTTCGTGTGGTCGGCTTGCTTCAGTATGGGACGCAGTTGTAGGTCTATGATGGCGAAGGTTACTTCCGGGTAGAGGGGTGGTAGTTCATCTAGTTCGGCCCACATCTCTTCCACTTGTCCTGCTGCATCATGCATGACGTAGTCCTGGCGAGAGAAAGGGTTCGGTATGAATGGAGGTCCTGAAATTTCGGGTCCTATAAACGATTCATGTCTGTTAGGATTTCCAGTCGAGAGGTCAGGGCCATATCCCGCGATTAGTCCGGAGATGTGGTCGCACTCCATAGGACGTACTGGGGATTCCTCCAATGGCGATAGGACGTTTGGTATTTGGTAGAAAGCGGACATCTCTTCACAGGGGTAGACGTCCGCGTCATGGGATACTGGGAGCGAGTCCCTGATATCAAATGCATGCCTCTGGGTTGGAGCTGGTGATAGTGGTGATAGGAGCTTCGGTATTTGGTAGAAAGCGGCCATCTCCTTACGGGGGTAGGCATCCGTTTCCTGGGCTGCAGGGAATGAGTCCTTAATGATAAAGGCATGCTTTCGTGTTGGAGCTTCTGCAAAGAACCATCGTCTGTGGAAGAAGTCAAGAACGAGGCCGGCATCCTGGATAAAGTCGATACCTAGGAGCGTTTTGGCGTCTGGTGTATCTGGCAGGATAACAAACGTCGCTCCCACGATCCTTTCCTGCAGTTGTACCGGCACGGTGGTTACTTGGACATTTTGAAGTTGCCGGCGGCCATCTGCGAAAGTGACATACATCTTTTGGTAACAGAAAGTGTGGCCATTCTTTTTTAGTACTGCGTGTAAGTCCGGGCTGGCTATACTGGTTCGGGCTCCTGTATCCAGGTAGGCGGTCCCGGTGATGCCGGCAACGGTGATTTTTACAGCGGGTCGGGCTTGATCCTGCGTGCTGACTGCGCAAAATCCCGTTTCCGGAATAGGTGGAGAGTGTTTAGTGCTACAGTTTTGACAGTTCCTACGAATAACTCCAGGCTTCTGGCATCCATAGCATCGTAGGGTATTAGCGCCCGTTGGCTCAACGGTCGTACCACGGGTTGCTCCACTGTTCCCTAAACTTGCTAGTCGTTTACGACAGACGGTGGCGTCATGTCCGGGTGCACGGCAGTGGGTGCATCGGTTCCTAGGTTTTCTGTTAGGCGACGGCCCCCTGTGGGTGTTCTCCTTTTCTTCTGGTGTGCTTGCTTCTATAATTCGACATTTGGCCAGTAGTTGAGCCAGTGTCGCTACGGACTCGCGGTTTATTCGGTCCTTGATGTAGGGGCGTAGTAGTCCATACAGCATGTCGAGTTGGGCATTTTCATCTGGTGGCGTCGGAAGTTGGGCAAACAAGGCTCGTTTTCCTGCGATGAATGTTCCAGTAGGCGTGCGGTTGTCCTGCGGTGATCTGAATATCTCCTGGTAAATCTGATAAGCTGGTAATGTGGGTGCAAACTCGTCTCGAATCATTTGTTTCGCATCATTCCATGTCCTGGCTGCGGCTTTTACCCCTGACCACCATGTATGTGCTGGTCCTTCCAATAGTAATGTTAGTCCAGCCAGGGCGTTGGCGTCGGTTATGCCTTCACTTTCCTTAAAGAAGTCGGCGCTTGTAACGAAGTCGTCTACAGCTTCCAAGGATCGTGTTCCGGCAAAACGGGCGGTGCATTGCGTGAAGTGTTTCACTGGAGTGGGTGGCTGCATTCTTCTTAGAATGGCTTCCAGGTCGTTGGCTGATAGCTCCATGGCACGGGTTTGGCTCCTTGTCCGCGGTATGTTTACGCACTATTACTACTTGGACCAAAGAATTTGAAAAAAATGTTGTTTTCTCGACACTAACGGATATGAGTTTACAAAGCGGCACACTGCGATAAGTCCAATTTCTATCGTAACACTCGCGACAAAAATGTATATTCCGTGTGGTTAATTTCCGCACTTACTTCGGGCTCACACGTTGGTTTTCGCACTTACTTCGGGCTCACACGTTGGGCTGCCACTTTAAGGTGGGTTTGATGATGTTATTTTCAGCACGAAGAATAAGGCGATCAACGTACAACAATATTTATTTACAATGTCCGATATACAGTATAGTGAATGACAATAAGGGCGCGGCGTCAGCGTTCCGATCGGAAGCACTGGTACTCCGTAGATTCTCGGTCGTCAATCTTGTCCACAGGCGAAAGTCCCCTAAGGAAGCAGTCAAGCAGAGCAAGAAGGGCTGGTCGAAAGTCGGCGGCGAACTCTGCTGGTCTTAGGGCGGCTGGCGTCTTTTATACAGTCCGGGGCTCGCTTGAGATGCGTTGGATGGAAGGGCGCGTAGAAGGGCTGCTTGGCAGAATACTGGTGGCGCTTTGAGAGGGTAGTAGCGGCGCGCTTCGGTACTACTGCCGTATAGGCACTGTGGTACGGCTTTATTGTGCTACAGGACCAATTAGATATACACACCTGCACAGTAGCTTCTATTAAACGTATGACTTTGTAACAGTATAAACATTTTATTCATATTTTTCTTTTAGTCACCTATACATATAAATAAGTACATTTTTTCTTTTTTTCTTTTCCTCTTTTTAACCCTTACACGCTTCATATTATATTAAAACTATGTTATTTCCCATTCGATAATTGGAATTTTCTGTAGAATGTGGTAATAAATAAATAAATAAATAAAATAAGTAAATAAATAAATAAATATTATTTCCTACCAAAATGTGAATAAGATTGATAAAAATACATTTTTTGCGATATCTGCTAAAGGAATTTAAAATAAATGTATGATATTATGATTTTTATTGCATAGTAGTCATATTCAACAATAATTTTTTTATAAATCAAAATCCATTGAACATTTAATTATTTAAGTTTCTTTTGGGTTTACTCTAAAATGATCCTATTTCGGAGAAAATTCTTGGAGTTTTGAAGGAAAACAAGTAGGAGAAAGTGAACGACAGCTTATATTCTTTACCTACGATAGAAAATACATTTTGAACCAGATATCAAGGATTTCCAAATTGGTAAACATATTAAAGGATTTAATATGCAGAAACATAATGGCTAGTTTACAAATAATATACCATCGAGACAATCTGGAAAGTAACAGCGGAACAGCTTATGGAGAAACATCATAAATATTTTCAAATCTGTAATCCATTTATCGATATCGTTTTTCTTTAGTTTAACCGATGTCCAAGAAATAAAAATATTCATTTTGGAAATAAAAAATAAAAATTCTACTGGATGGGATAATTATTTATCAATTAAAGTTTTCTCACAACTCTCAGTTCCTGTTTTAAAAGCTTTAGCCAAAGCGATAAATATTTTTTTTTTAAACCGGAATATTTCAACAATGTCTTCAATCGGCTATTGTTATTTTAATAAAATTCATAAAGTAGGTATACAGGATGTTTCGTAATGATATGCATATATTTAAGGGTGTAAATCTACATGAAAAATTAATGATAGTTTGCTTCATAAATCATGGTTCAAAAATGTTCTGTTTCGAAAATATGGGCTGTTAAAGTTTTAGGGAAAAAATGGAGATTAATCAATATTTTCGAAATTACTTGATATTTCAGTGATATATAACAAAACTTTTCTATATTGTATGTAAATTATATTTTATAAAACTGCTATAGTTCTACTAATAAGTATATTTTAAGACAAAATGTCAAGCTTTCGAACTTTAAACCTTATAAAAGCTTAAATAATATTGAAATACATACGTCCAAAATATGTTTTTGATTTCTCATCATCAATAATTTCAACCACCACACACTTAAGCAACAAATTATCTGTCCGTTTTTGCAACAACTAAAATGTTTAACAGTATCTTTTATTTATATACTTCTAAATATTTTCGTGACGAATTGAATACTGGGATATTTTTTCTGTGAAAGCGAATGCGACTGCAAGATAAGTAAGAAATTACATCAGATTAGTAGTAAACTATAATTATTATCATACCATAATACTGTTCCGCATTTTTTCAACAATTCGCACAAAAAACTGGTACCTTAAGGATCATTTTCGAACCTTTCCTTGGCGGAACGTTTGTTTTACCTCTGACGATCCATTTATCTGTGCTAGAGAAGTATCGGAGGCTATCATTTTTTATTCATCCCATTCTGAAAAAAGTGCACTTCTAACGGTAAGCCCTTGTTTACCAAAAATTGCGAACGAACTGTTAAATCAAAAAATTATTAATGGCGTCAAAACCCTACCGATCAATGAAACCAAACGATAAACCAAAGCAAAGAAGCACACAACCAGAGGATCAAAGACAAACTTCTTGAATGTCCTAACGGCTCAAGATCATTTTGGTCGGTAGCTAAGGCCGTCAGTCAGAACTTTACCAAGTCGACCATTCCATCTCTAACATGTTCTGATGGCACCATTGCGACCAAAGCACAGGAAAAAGCAAACTTACTGGCGGAACTATTCTCTTCAGATTCAACGGTTAGTTTTCAGGAAAAAACTCTACCGAACAATCCCCTTATAGAATCGAGAATGCCCGAGACCGTTATCCGGCAGCACCATGTTAACCGAATCTTGAGGAGGCGTGACACCAAAAAAGCTTCTGGTCTTGACGAAATTCCAGTCATCGTAATTAAGACATGCGATGATGAATTAATACCGGTATTTTGTAGGTTTTTTACTTATCTTACAAAAAAATAATATTTTCCTCTTGCTGAAATATTGCGCGAGTCTAGCCCATTGCTATCGTCCAGTCGCATTTGTTTCGGTTATATCAACGAAAAATTATTAAAGTACTTGGAAGGCTTCAACATTATTAGTGACCGCCAGTATGGGTTCCGTAAATCTAGATCAACAGGAGACCTTCTCGCTTATGTTACTCACGTTTGGAACAACACAATAGCACATCATGGGGAGTCCCGGTTGGTAGCATTGGACATTTCCAAGGCCTTTGACCAAGTATGGCTGTCGAGCTTTCTTAAAGACCGTTCTCTGTGAGTGGCGATGGGCGGATTTCTTTCAGACATATTTAACATCAACGCCGGAGTCCCTCAAGGTTCTATATTGTCACCCACCCTCTTTTTACTATACATTAACGATCTTTTAAAAAACCAGAAATACTTTATATAGCTTCGCTGATGACAGCACACTTGTTTCATCTTTTACTTTGGATGCTCAAACATCGACTGCCAATGCACATCTTTATAGGCAGCAAGAGGTCTCACATCTCAACAAAGACCTAGCAGAAATTCTATTTTGGGGTGACAGTAACCAAGTGGAATTTAACGCTAAAAAATCCCAGGCGGCAGTTTTTTTTTAAAAAGGTTAATGTTGGAAGAACCGGATATAGTCATGACGGGACACTCGATTCCCTTGGCTTTATCAATTCAATTATTGGGTATTAATTTGAATAGTCTTGGCACAGCCACGTTGCGGTCATTGCTAAGGCAGCCTCGCAGAAGCATGGAATACTTTTACAAATTAAAAACCTCTATACACCCCAACAACTTTTGATGCTCTATGAAGCCCAAATTCGACCATCGCTGGAGTACTGTTCGCATATTTGGGGCTCTGCTCCTAAACATACCCTAAGGAGATTGCTAGATTCCATTCAAGGAAGAAGAGACAATCGCTTGATCGGTGAAGTTGCCCGCTTAATTCCACCCAGAGCAGTGCATGGTAGAAATACACGACGAACCACCGCAGGCAACCAGTACGTGGTTTAACTTAGTGTACCTCGAACCACACTATTTCAAAATTCTTTCATCTGGAGAACGTCATCACTCTGGAACGACCTCCCCGATGCCGTGTTCCCCAACGAGTATAATCTCCAAAGACTCAAGATCAACGAGAATAATTTCCTGTGCACACGCTATAAAGGATTAATCCTACAGTGCTATGCCTTATCATAAAAAAAAACCTAAATTACCGTCCGGATTTAGTGTCTCCTGACTTTCCTTATGCCAACTTGTACAGCTCATTACGTCTTAGTGGATAAACCAAATACTTTTAAGTGACTTGTATGTTTGTAATTAGGGATGGCTGGTTTTAATACTCTAGATTTTTCCCCTGGAATCACTATTGTTATAGTAATCCGAGACATTGTAGATATAGGTTCGAATTGCTCAAGTAAAGGCCAATCCAGTCAGAAAATGAAAATGTAAAGTAAGCGCCACAAATATATCATTATCATTCACATTTAAATAGTTCTATAAAAACTCCTGCAAAAAATGTATCAAAGAAAGCGACAATACCCGGGTTAATACTTTAAGAGTCAACGTGGACGCCGAGAAAGTTATATCTAATTACCTCTTGTGGATATTCTATTGGCCTTCAAAGCCCATTTTCTGTTTCTCATTGGCTGAATTAGTTAGAAATTGATATCACCATGTAAAACTCGGCTTATTGACAGTATTTTTGATCGCTACTGGTGAAGTGCCGATACAGCTTCGTTCTGTTCTTATCTATACTAGGTTAAAAAGGTACTCGGCGGCATCTGGCTTTTAAGTTCCAAGTAAGACGCTCGCCGAAACTTCACATTTTAAGCCTCAATGCATGCCGCATAGAGGCGGCATTTTTTGCTGAATTTTTTATACAGACAACGAAAATGTAAACAATAATGATATATTTGTAGCGCTCACACGTGCAGGTCCCACAATAATGTAGGACCCCAATTTCGGCTTGTAAACCACTTAATAATGTTCAAACAATATACAGGGTGTTCGAAAAATCGACGGATATATTTTAGAGGGTGATTCCTTGTTAAAAAATATGAAAAAAAGTTTCTATAAACATGGGTCCGGAAATGCAGAGTTTTCAAGATACAGGATGTTAAATAAGAAAAAATAAAAAATGAAATTATTTTTGTCTTAAAAAATATTTACTCGATTCTGTTGAAATTTGACAATGTTATTTGTTGTATTAAGAGGCTAATTTTGCCCTAAATAGATTAAAATTATTAAGTCCAGTGGCGTCCCGGGGGCACATTAGCGAATATTATTATCAAAAAAATGTACGCCACTACCTTTTCTGTAACTAAAATATTTTTGTTTGATTAAGCATCTAAAAATACAACTTCTTTGCCTCTTGTATTTTTTTCCTATCTCACTTCGTTTTCGAGAAAAAAAATAAAAACCGTTTTATTGCATGTCACAAATTGGTTTATCAATTTTTGCTAAAAAAAATCACAAGTTCCTTGGAAAACAAATAATCATTTCTGCATGGAGGTTTGAGGTTTGAATTTGCGCGTCAGTTCTTTTAGAAAAGAATTATACACGTAATTTTCTTTGCGAAATTTCTCTAAAAAGTTTTTGTGATGGAAAATTACACTTTTGAGGAAATGGCAGACATGCATGTAATGTATGCACGTGCTTATAGTAACTGTTATGCAGCGAGGCGCCTGCATGCAGAAGCGTTTCCCATCGGCAACTTCCAGATAGTAAAACCTTTGAAAGCGTAGACCCTAGATTACGGGAAAGAGGTAAATTTTCTTATTTCTTTTTTGTGATGTTTTTGACAATAATGTTATTTAGGAAGTTTTGCCGTTCCCACCAATGATAGAGGCCGGCCGAGGTCCGTAAGAACGCCCGAGTTTGACGAGGCAGTTTTACGTGCCGTGGAACAAAATCCTGGTATCAGTACAAGGACTATAGCAACTAGATTAGGGGGTAATCATTCCAACAGCACTGTGTGGCAGGTTCTTTCTGAGCAATTCTTGTATCCCTATTATGTCCAACGTGTGCAAGCATTACTACCATGAGATTTTCTATCTCGTTTTCTATTTTGCCGATGGTATATTACCAAGAGGTTAATAATAATAGGAATTTTAATAAAACCATACTTTTTACGGACGAAGCAGGATTTCGGCGGGATGGTATTGTTAACTACCATAACACTTATGTATGGAGTGACGAAAATCCCCATGCTATCGTACAATGTCGCCACCAGGAACAATTTTCTTTAAATGTGTGGATGGGTATTGTTGGTGACAATTTAATTGGTCCTTTTTTTACCCTTCAGATTAAATGGCGAATCTTACTTACAGTTTCTTCAACAAGAATTGCCCGTACTGCTAGAAGAAGTTCCTCTAAATATACGTAACCAAATAACTTCTATGCACGATGGAGCTCCTCCTCATTTTAGTATGCCTGTCAGAACTCATCTGAATAACACCTTTGGTGAAAATTCGATTGAAAGAGGTGGACCAATTCACTGGCCACCTCGCTCCCCTGACTTAAATCCAATAAATTTTTATTTCTGGGGACACCATTAAGACGATGGTTTACGCTACTCCCATAGAAACAATAGAAGAATTAAGAAGTAAAATCGTAAATGCTTGCGAAGAAATAAGAAATAGACCTCGAATTTTAGCTCGAGTTCGTTGTTTAATGATTCGTCGAGTGAGAAGGTGTACGGAAATGGATGGTGGACATTTCCAATATTTGTTGTAGTGTATTTTATGTTATGGTATTGTAAAAGTTGCAATAACACTCTTTCCTTTCTTTTGATTATTTGTTTTCCAAGGCACTTGTGATTTTTTTTAGTAAAAATTGATAAACCAATTTTGTCCAGTGACATGCAATAAAAAGGTTTTTATTTTTTTTTCTCAAAAGCGAAGTGAGATAGGAAAAAAATACAAGAGTCAGAGAAGTTGTATTTTTAGATGCTTGATCAAACAAAAAAGTTACAAAAAGGTAGTGGCGTACATTTTTTTGATAATAATGTTCGCTAAGGTGCCCCCCGGGACGCCACTGGACTTAATAATTTTAATCTATTCAGGGCTAAATTAGCCTCTTAATACAACAAATAACATTGCCAAATTTCAACAGAATCGAGTGAATAATTTTTAAGACATTAATAATTTCATTTTTTATTTTTTCTTATTTAACATCCTGTATCTTGAAAACTCTGCATTTCCGGACCCATGTTTATAGAAACTTTTTTTCATATTTTTTAACAAAATATTTCCGTCTATTTTTCGAACACCCTGTACACGATTTTTGCTTCAGCTGTAATTGCTGCAATCTAAATGATCATTAATGATAAGCGTGTTTTGGATTTCCGTTGTCTTATTTATTTTTCACAGAACGTTTTAACTGGTAAACATCTTTAGTCGGCTTCAGCTGAATAGCAATTGAAGTCTAAAACATGTTTATCATTCTAGCTAAAACTCGATGAATAATGAAAAAATTGAAAATTCTTAAAAGTGGAAATTTATTAAAAAATTATGTAATTACTGTTCCGTAGCAGAGTTATTAGTAAAAAATTGAAACTAAGTCAAAGTTGAAGAATGATCTGCCAAAAGTACAAATGACAGAGAAGAAGTGACTATCGATCAAAAAGACAGAACTTCCAAGATCGAATTGAAACCAAGTACCTACTACAGATCCAGAAGTTTTTAAGAAATCAGAACAAAAACCTGATGTACAAGAATTTGAAAGTTCCGACAAAGGAGAAAAAAAATAAATAAAAGGCCAGAGGTACAGTCTACTATTGAAAAAACACAACCTGAACATTCTTATCCTACAGAAACTGCAAGTAAAGAACAGACTAAGCAAATATCTCAAGAAATTACAGCGTTCAAAAATTCGCCCAGGGAGCCCACTGGTGCAACTGAACCTTCCAAGGAAGAAGAATCTGCAAGCCCTGGAAGGAAGCAATAGAACTGAAGTGCGACTTAAAGCAGCAGCTCAAGCTACTGAAGTAACTAAAAAAGAGGAAAGTGAAGAACTAGTTGAAAGTACGAAAACACCTGCTCTCCAAAATCAATTTGGAATTGTTTTGGACAACATTAAAACATTAATATATTTACTGTATTATATGCAATTTTTAATTAGTGAATCTTCTGTAAACTGGTTTGTTCATAACTCCATATAAAGTGAAACATGCACTAAGAATATTAATTTTATTGTTTCCTGAAGTGAAGTAGTCTGGTTTAAATATTGTTGACGCCCTTGAATGGATTACAATAATTGCCGCAGAATTTCAATTGCTTTTATTTCGTTATTATATATAATTAAAAATCAAGTATCAACGTAAAAACAAGCAATTATTTATTGCGAATATACAGAATGTATTTACAGTTTAGCACAAGAAGGATATAGCTACTATCGCAAACTTGGAGCATCAAACATAGATAGACATAAAGTTTCTAAATAAAACTTTGAAAGTTCCTATATTAACTTACCTATTGTAAGTAGTATAGTGCTAGTATTGAATTGAATTGTAAAATGAAGAATATAATTTTTAGAACGATTGTACATAGTTTGCAAGAACTCGAACGAAGCATGTTTGAAGAATGTACAACTATAACGTGTTTGAGGACAACAACTGATGCGTCGAAGAGGCTGTTCCCAAAATTTGCCTTTTGTTGTTATTGACAACGAGTCATAAACGATATTAGTGATTTTCAGTGACGCTCTTATGTTTGTACCGATGGACATTTAAGGATAGATTGACCCCACGTAGCTCAGATTTGAACTCGATCGAGCATAGTATTAAAAACATTCTATTTTTTTCCTTGTATATTATTACCCTTCTCGATATTTTATTAACATTGCGGATTGAAAACTAAACCCATTAGTTCAATATACTAATTATAAAAGTCCTTAAGAAATTAAGGAAGTTATTGACGATTGATCTTGATCAATATTCTCTTTGTCCGTTTTCCCTTGTCTAGGAGTGAATTCAATAAATTGTGCTAAACATCTCTTTCCAGTAATACATTTTTTTTCCGTTCCAAAAAGCAAATCTATGGCGTTCTTTTATCATGATTTCTGAGCTTTTCGACGTGATCTATTTGCTCCGGATTTGATTTGGATGCTTATAGAGAGCTCGGCGAAATGTCAAATATCTGGCAATGACGTCTATAATTATGTTTTTCCACTACTAACTGGTTAATAATATACTATTTTCTACTACTAACCTATAACATCGCCATTATTGACCAATTATAAACGTTGGAAATCGTTTTTCTCTACCTTATAAGTTATTATTGACCATGGTCAATAATAAGGCATTGAAATCAATTATTGACCGATCTTCAAGATTCTATTTGAACGCAGGTAACTTGATTTTTTGATTCTACAACATGAATTCATAAACATCATTTCTTGTGGTAAGGCAACCAGATAATTATCAATACATATTAGATTATTAGAGACGCCTGATATTGTAAAATATCGATAGGTACAATCAACATTTTTTCTGCTTCCATCCTTAATTCTGGAGGTGTACACATAATAATATCCCTAACATTGTCTTCGCTCATTTAAAAAAACGGAAAAGTCGTGAAATCTGATGACATAAATGAACAAAAATTGACATTGACAAAGCCACCTGACAAAACAACAAAATATTTTGCCAATTCCAAAGCGCAGGTAACTTGATTAAAAAATATACTTATACCTACCTATCATTTTTTATAATCATTAATACTATAAAGATAAATGTCTTATAAAAGTTTGTAGTAGTGGAAAAAATATTATATTAACCACGGTTTAGACAGCTTATAGCCCTCGCGTTTTAAATTCCTCGTCGCTTCGCTCCTCGTGATTTAAACTTGCCGCTCGGGCAATAATGATGGCTGTCTAAACCTTGGTATAATATACTATTTTCTACTACTAACCTATAACATCGCCATTATTGACTGATTATTAACGTTAGAAATCGTTTTTCTCTACCTTATAAGTTATTATTGACCATGGTCAATAATAAGGCATTGAAATCCATTATTGACCGATCTTCAAGAATCTATTTGAACGCAGGTAACTTGATTTTTCGATTCTACAACATGAATTCATAAACATGAATAATCTGAAAGGTGATCTCTTGTGGTTAGGCAACCAGATAATTATCAATACATATTAGATTATTAGAGATGCTTGATATTGTAAAATATCGATACAATCAATAACAAATATTAATATTAATAATTAAGGTGTACACATAATAATATCACTAACATTTTCTTCGCTCATTTTTTAAAAAAAACGGAAAACTCGTGAAATCTAATGACATAAATGAACAAAAATTGACATTAACAAAGCCACCTGACAAAACAACAAAATATTTTGCCAATTCCAAAGCGCAGGTAACTTGATTAAAAAATATACTTACACCTACCTATAATTTTTTATAATTATTAATACCATAAAGATAAAAGTTTGTAGTAGTGGAAAAAATATTATATTAACTACGGTTTAGACAGCTTATAGCCCTCGCGTCTTAAATACCTCATCGCTCCGCTTCTCGTGATTTAAACTTCCCGCTCGGGCAATAATGATGGCTGTCTAAACCCTGGTTAATAATATACTATTGTGTAGTTTATCTGTCTTAATTTAACTTTCCCATTTAGGTGATCCATTTGCATTACAATTAATAAGAATAATACACAACATACAATTAGGTTTTATCATTTTAAAAATAAAGGTTAGTATACAGGGTGTTTCCTAACTACGGTACGAATCTTCAGAGCGTGATATGTAAGGTCGTTTTAAGAAAAAAAGTTTCTATGATCATATGTACGGAGTTGCTTCGTTTCTCAGATACTACTCAGTTGAAGTTTAAAAAAAAAATGGTCATAAATATCCTTAAACGGATTTGGTTGAAATTTGTTTAAGTTATTTAAAGAAATAAGGCGCTTATTTAGCCCTAATTAGATTGAAATTATTAGGTCCACTGGCGTCTTTGTGGGCACCACAGCTAATTATTATTGAGAAGAAAAAGTACGCCACTGCCTTTTCTTATAGTTTATTTATTTGTTCAGATTAAGCAACTACAAATACAACTTTTTGGTCTCTTGTGTATTTTTCATATCTGGATTCGTTTGCGAGAAAAAAAATAGAAATCACTTTAACTCATTCTAAAAGCTATCCATGGACAACATAAAATAACAACCAAAAAAAAAATAAACAATTTCGACTTTACAGTAAATGAGCAAACTGTCCACCTTCTGATAAAATGCTCGATAGCAGTGATTCCATCATGAACAATTTTACTAACGCTGAAATGGCTGGCAAGCACTTTATTTATGAATTAGCAAATGGAAATTCGGAAGAAGCACGGATAATTTACCAGGACAGATATCCTAACAGAGTAATCCCCTGTGCTAAAACATTTAGAACGCTACATGCAAGATGTAGTAGATGTGAAACTAGGAGTTTTAATAAAAATACAGGTGTTGGAAGACCAGAAACTGTAACAACGCCTTAACTAGAAGAAGCTATACTTGATGGGATAGAAGAATATCCTTTGAATAGTACCAGAAATATTGCACTGCCGCTTAACGTCAGCCCAAAAACCGTTTGGAAAGTTCTAGAAAGAAACCTCCCGTACCCATATCACATACAACGAGTCCAAGCTCTACTGCCTCGGGATCTTCACCCAAGATTAATGTTTTGCAGGTGGTTGATTCATAGGATGGCACACAATAATAATTCTTTACCAAGTATTTTAGTTACGGACGAGGCAAATTTTTCACGAGATGCTACTTATTATGAACTTTCACAATGACTATTTTTGGGCCGACGAAAATCTCCACGTTATTAGAGAAAGTCATTTTCAGCAACAATTTCGCTCAACGTTTGGGTAGGAATTATTGGCGACTACCTAATTGGCCCATTTTTTTATCGCCAAGATTAACAGGTGAAGCCTACACGGACTTTTTGCGACATCATTTACCCATTTTGTTAGAAAAAGTACCCCTTTATGTAAGAATCAACATGTGGTTTATGCACGACGGGGCTCCAGCTCATTTTAGTGTTCTTGCTCGTCCTGATATTAATCCTCTAGATTTCTATTTATGGGGTCATCTGAAGGCTCTTGTTTATAAAACTTCTGTACTAGATGTGAATGACTTGAGGAATCCGATAATTGACAATTGCAATGTCATAAGGAATACTCCAGGTATTTTTGAACGTGTCAGACAATCCATGACAAATCGATTGCAGTCGTGCATTTTATCAGAATGTGGACATTTTACTCATTTACTGTAAGGTCGAAATTGTTTATTTTTTATTTTTGGTTTTTATTTCATGTTGTCCATGGATACCTTTTAGAATGAGTTAAAGTGATTTTTATTTTTTTTCTCGCAAACGAAGCCAGATATGAAAAAATACAAGAGACCAAAAAGTTGTATTTGTAGTTGCTTAATCTGAGCAAATAGAAAAACTAAAAGAAAGGCAGTGGCGTACTTTTTCTTCCCAATAATAATTGGCTGTGGTGCCCATTGAGACGCCACTGAACCTAATAATTTCAATGTAGATAGGGCTAAATAAGCGCTTTATTACTTCAAATAACTGAACCAAATCTTAACCAAATCGGTTTAAGGATATTTATGACCGTTTTTTTTTAAACTTCAACGCCCTCTATCTCAGAAAGGAAGCAACTCCTGACATATGTACATAGGAACTTTTTTTCTTAAAGCGACCTTACGTATAACCCTCTAAAGTTTTGTACCATAGTTAGGAAACCCCCTGTATTGTAGTTAAAAGTTAGGAAATTTCTCCCTGCGCGCGAATTTACCTGCTGACCTGCTACGGCCGTTTCTTTATTCCAAATCAAATCCATTAGTCGTCTATCACGTGTCGAATTTCTTAAGAAGCCGTCGGCGTCGTTCGGTAGGATCACTGTACATTTTATAAACATAACTTCAATGCAACCCCTTTGACGAACTGGGCGTCGCGACGCTTTAAAAATATAAATCGGTTGCAGGGACTGTAGATACATTTCAAAGTACTTTAATTTTTAAGACTTCTTTGTCTTTACCCTAATTCAATTATTTCACTCATTTTTAAGTAAAAACTGTAAAACCTAATTTGCTTTCTGTATTTCTTAAAGTCCATTACTGACCACCCTGTACTTAGAGATTATTACTGATTAAAACTAAAATGTAAATTTGTTATTAAGATACTTACAATGTCAGGTGGGCTTCCTTGAAGTCCCTCCTTAGTTTCTTCTCGATTTTTAATTTTAATTGTTTCAGTTCTCGACATCATTTCTATGTAGTGCCTAATCTGTAACAGGTGAGCCTAAAAATAATAGTAGGTATTTTCAGTGGCGTATTTGGAAGGGGGAAAAGTCCGGAGGTCTGGACCCCCCCATGGGCTCGATAGTAGAGAAATCTCAAAATCACATTCATTCATTCATTTGTAACCCAAAATAGACGGTACAGGTATGGCAATATTGAAGCATTGATCCTGGACTTTGGCGTACATAAGTTGCTTGGGGATTCCCGCAGTTGTTTTTGTTTTCGAAATTGGTACAGAGTATTTAAAAAAAAATATATTAATTTTTTAATTCTCTTCCGACTAAGTAGAGGAAATTGAACCAAAATTGGGACATACTATCCTCTGGCTGCTACATTGTGTAAAATAATGCAAACTAAATAGTTTTGCTATAAAATTGTCACCATATGCATCTCTTTAAATCTCATATTGATTTTCCGCACGGATATCAGTGCGGAAAATCGATTTTTCCACACTAGTGCGGAAACATTTTTCGACGCGATTATGTCAAAATCAATAATATATAAAATTTGGAACCTTCGCCATTTGTTAAAAATAAGGTCAAAATTTGCATAATTTTATTTTCCCGCACTAGTGCGGGAAACTGACACTTTCAAAACTAGAATGCGTGCGGGAAAATGGGTTAAAACGCACGGTCGTAGAAAAACACTCTTTAATGAAGCTATGGGTAAAATCATTGCGGAAAAGTGGAAAAAGTGTGTCGATCATGTGATAGAAGAAGAAGCCAAAATGTGGAAGGCAGATATTATGATCGAAGAAATGGTTGAACCGCTTATTATAAACGATGTTAATAAATGTTCATCTTCCGAATCAGACTATGATTAAGCCATAACGACAAAGTATTATTCGGTTTTTGAAAATGCTTTGTTTGTAAGATTCTATAATATATCTTGTTTTTGTAATTGTATTATGTAAAATAGTACCACCCATTGTTATTTATTAGTTAATACGATTTTTTAAATGTTTTCATATGTTATAAATACTTAGGCATGTTTTAGATTTTTAATTTAAAAACTTTCCCAATACATGCTCCTGGCTAAGGGATTTTTCTAATAGCGATGGTAAATCCTCAAATATAACAAAAGCTTGCGATGAATTTGGGGTGGATCTACCTAAAGAATGCTCATTATTTGGATCCTTTAATGTAAACACGATAGATTTTAAGGGATCTTGTTTAAATTGTTTTTGATATCCCGGTATGTGTTTTTCATATTTAATGAGCATTTATTACTTCGCGGCATTTAAAGATAGACTAATGCTGTTAATGAATGTCACGTAAATATCTAAAGGAGGGATAGTCCTCGTCAAAATAGAAAAAATTGTGCCTTTTTGGCTATAACAGTAAAAAAATGGATACAGAATAATCGTTTTAAATTATTAAGTAATTTTCAACTTACCTCTGCTATGAAAAACTATGCCAAATATGATGGAGAAATGAGGAAATTCTACCGTTTAAGGATATGTGTAAATTTACAATTTTATTTCTCAAATATACACCAGAAGACGTACACTGCTAACGACAATAACTTCTAATAACCTCTTGCATTGAAACTCGCCAAGCAACTAATAAGATATTAAGTACGTAGACATTTATAATATGTAAAATGTTGTTTTAATTTAGTCCTCTTTGATAAGGTTATACAGGGTATATTTCGAAATTTTAAAAGTGAAAGGGCATTGATTATGCTTCAAAAATGACAAAAGGATAGAGCACATTGCACCATCTTTTTATAACGCACAAATAAATATTTAATATTTTGACATAGTTATTGGTTGATTCAGAATAGTTAGCAACAAATTAATTATTTATTTTTAGACCTTATAATGTTTTATCTAACAAACGTATTAAAAATATTTTATCTATATATCGTCTAAAGGTTTAAAACCACTGTGAATCGCTTTTTTGTATAGTATGCCCAAAACCCTACAGTTGCCTTAATACCTCCGGTGATCGATCATAGGCGGCCTCTATTATTAAATAACCAAATGAGAGTTGCAGCACGTGGCTACATCTCGTGGCAACCACACGTATCAACCCAACCAGGACAGCGAGAATCCATATAGGTTCAAACGCTGGCAAGGCAGGAAGGAAAGGATAAGGGACAATTCTATGCACGAACTTATTATAAGTTTGTGTTTTTTGAATTTTCGGCTTTCGGTAGGCTGAACCGATACATTGGCTTCCAGCGACACCCAACGTAGTTTGCCCGCGATGGGCCGCCTTGCCAGCGTTTGAACCTATATGGATTCTCGCTGTCCTGGTTGGGTTGATACGTGTGGTTGCCACGAGATGTAGCCACGTGCTGCAACTCTCATTTGGTTATTTGCATTTCTGTGTGAAAACACTTTGAGGTCCCTTACCTTTTCGTCAAACCAGGAGCCTTGCTGAAGAGCCGTAAACGGCGAAACGCGTCCAGGGATTAGGTCTGACGGAAAGGATAAGGGACAATTCTATGCACGAACACTTATTATAAGTTTGTGTTTTTTGAACTCTATTATTAAATATAGTAAACTAGTTAGTACTAGACAAGGTCTGATCATAATTAACAGGCATGTTATACAGTGTGTCCACGTATTTTTCCAAACGCCTTTGCTGAAAATTTCTTTTTAATTATAGCTAAATATGAGCTGTTCTATTAAGGAAAAAGTAACTATGATTAAGTGGTATTATACAGGGAACAGTTTAAGAGCAGTACTTATTGAATAAAAACACGCGTTTTAAATTTCTACTAGATTTTATTGCTCTTAACAACTGTTTCGCCACACTGTGGCTTCTTCAGAAGTTACAAAAAGTAAAGTAAAGTAACGGGCCGTTTCTTCCAATCCACTTTGCTCTAAATTTGCGGTCGAGCCATTCCACTATTTCCCGAGTGTAATCTATCCTGCTGAAAAAAACATTTTACTCCGGTAATCCACAGGCAAGTGTTTAAGGATTTCGCAAAAAAATGTATACATACAACACCTTTAAATAACTAATCCTATTACAAGTGCCATTGATATGACTTATTTGTTATTTTTTATTTTGACAGCGAGCCAATTTAACACATTTAATTTTTTTAAAGCTTACTCTTAATTTAAATGGTATATTTGTGGATTTAAAGACAAGGGTGGCCCATTATCTTTGTTTTTAATAGAAAAACGGAGAAATGTTGCATATAAATGTTGTGAGATTCGTAGAGATGCATATTTTAAAACTATTTTTTGAAATGGTTGCTATAAGACGCCCTTAAAACGTAAGAATACGTTATATGAGGGGTTAGTTCAGGTTAGTTCAGTTAGTTAGCTAACCTGCAATCTCCACTTTTTGGTAAATTTGTGTTAATTGTAGAATATGAATCCTTTTGGACAAGCCTACAACCTCACAAAATATTTTATAGCAAAACCAGCATTATCCAGCCCAAACTCAATGGTAAAAATTAGGTGTAGTTGCTGTTTTAAACTTGGGGGCACGGAACACACAAGTTTCTGCAGTCTTGCAGCGTGATTAGAAGCACTTTGGTGTATTTTGTTTATTGCCCACAATTTTCTTTTTATTTTATGTTTTTTACCATTGTTTGGCAACAAACTATAGTTAGAGTGGATAATGGAAAGGTCAAGAATCCCCTGTAATACCCACAAAAGCTCGTAAGCGAATCCAACAGAAACAAAATTGGAAAAGTAATATTGCAAAGCAACAACGGTAATTTTATATTTTTTTACAGATATTTTATGTTTACGTTTATGATGTATGTATTCCAGTCGTTTGAGTATGTGTATTACTATTAATGATTGTAGAAGATTTAGTTGCTTTTGGGCATAAATTTTGACCTGGTGGACGGACAGGCAAGGCTGATTTTTCCATTTTTGCAGATATGCGCCTTCAGAACCTCCACATTTTCCTAAATCAACCATAATAAACAATCATATCGTTGCGCAATTTTGAAAATGGCAGATATTGCTGAATTTCATTATCATTTCTATGCTTTCCGAGACAAGCAGATTCAGGATTCGTCTCTTATTGGATTTTGCAAAGCCATGCCTTGTAAAAGGAGGCGCCCGAGGAATGAAACCCATGCTCCAAAAGTAGCCACTGTTAAATGTTTCGTGAGAGTGAGAGATGGTACTTTGCTTTCAGTTACTCAAGCCACATTTTTAAATATATTGCATATAAAAAAAGCTAGGCTACAGTGCGTTACCATGTGAAAGAAGAGGAGAAGAACGAACTAGTTACAAGTTTAGAGACAAGAAAGAATCCGTGATAAATTTTATAAAAAAATTTAAATGTGTGGAAGCTCATTACACGAGATCTTCAACTAATATCAGGCGATATCTTCCCTCTGATTTGAATATTAGAAAAATGACAAGAATATATAATAGCGAGGTAGAAGATAACCTGAAAGTAAAAGATTTTTTCTTTCGAAATATCTTTATTAAGCAATTCAATTTGGGGTTTGGATCGCCACGAGCGGATGTATGTTCAACCTGTTTATCTCTAGGGAGCAAATCAAAATAAACACAGACCTTGATGCAAAGAAAAACTTATTGATCGAAAGACGGGTCCACAAGCTAAGGGCAAATTCATTTTATTCACTTCTGCGAGAAATTAGAAACGATTTGATCACCATCAGTTTCGATTGTCAAAAAAACCAAGTATTACCAGAAGTACCCGATCAGAACGCATACTATAGTCGACAACTATATATATATAACCTCTGCTTTGTACAAGGTTGATCGAAAGATAGGCAGACAAAAGAAAAAACTTCTATGTATACGAAATTGAATTTCATAAGGTATCCAGCGAGGTCAGTTCAGCTTTGTTTCATCGACTCACTCAAACTAATTTGAAAGACTAAAACTCTGAGATTAGTAGTATGTGCGGTGGGCAGAATAAGAACTGTATAATAGTTGCCACATGTGCTAGATGGTTTTTGGATGCTTCAAAAGATCTAAATTTAATAGAACTAATATATCCGGTTACAGGGCACTCGTTTCTTTCAAGCGACCGTGTTTCTGGCAGAATTGAACAATGAAAATGGTTTGCTTTTTCCTTCTGCCGGAACCATCCTCAGACGCGTTTCGCTGTATAACAGCTCATCAGTGAGGCTATGGGTTCTGACAAAAGGAAAAAGCATCGGTGTCTGTTTTAAAACAGAAAAATCGGTATTGGTAAAATGAGAATTGAACAAGTTTTAAAAAGAAAGGAAGTAATAACTAGTCCGGAAGAATATATAAAAGTTTTTAGTCAGTTTGGGACAGTTACCCATATGGGAACAGATTTGGATGTTGCTGACTGGAAAGACGAAGCATACAGGATATTTAAAGGCACCTCTTCTTGGCACTTCAAATTTTCCACTTTTAAGTGTTCTATTCTGACCAGAACCAAAAGTGGAATAAACGTTTTAGTACGAGGAGAGCCTCACTATCGAAGTGACATCGGGCAACCAAAAAGTGTTTGTAAGAATCGAAAAAATGAAGATGATTAACCCCGATATAATAGAAATGGGAGTTGAAGTTAATCCCTTAAAACTCCGAGATGTAAGTAAACTTCTATCCAAACACTATTGAGATCAATGGCAAAAGTTGGGAACGCTTCAGTTCTTCAACAATATTTTGCAAAAAAATAATCATAATTCAATCAATACCAATGACAATAAACTAAATTAGGCAGATGAAGCCGTTCCTGAAGGAGAAGCAGACGCTTGTACAGAAATAGCCGACTTAGTTATTTAAAAAAAATATATTTTTTTGTACAAAAGTAATTTGGACAGCCAAGTCTATATAAATTATAAAAAGCCCTAAGGTATCAATGATTTTGTAACGTTTTATGAGAAAATTGTGTCTCCTGAAAAAATAGACAAAGTGGAGATTGCAGGTTTTGCTTGTATACCCCTCACATGTAGCTTAGTTTGGTCAATACCTCCGGCTCTATGAAAGATACGAGTATGGAGTTTTTACGTAAATATTAAGAATTTAATAATTATCTGTTATAACAGACCTATCATTGTATTTAACTTTGTTGCGAAAAAGCCTAATATTCGCTTACATTTCAGTTAACGCCATCTAGATTGTTTCTCGATTAATCGAATGTTTTTTGATTAATTGATTGTGAAAATTCATAATCGCCCAGCTCTATTTGACAGATCTGTATAAGCTTACTTTTACTAAGCCATGATTGTACAACAGCACAGACTAGCTTAGGGTTGCCCTTTCTTTAAACCCAACTTAAACCTTGTTTGTATAACCGGGCATTAATTAGAGATAGATACCCTAATACTCAGTGGCATAGCCAGCATTTTAGGGCGGGGGGAGGGGGATCGCACCTCTGTGGCTATTGGCTATGCCATTACTAATACTACGTCGATAGCAACAGGTACTCAAATATTGTCGCAGAATAGTGGTTCCCAAATTTATCGGAATCCCAGAGAAATTCGAACTCTAGTAACATGACCATGACCAGTTAATAATTAAAATTATTAAAATATTTTAAGAGTAGGTACAGGCTAATAAAGGTAAAGGTCACAAAATAAAAGTTTTGAGAACGAATTTTAAAATCCAAACCGTGTATATTTTGAAGTGTTTAACTTGTTGGGGCGACCAATAATCTAAAAGTTGACCAATGTAGGTATCTAGCTGTAGGTAAAATATTTTACCTACAACTATTTTATTTAGTTTTTAAGACTGTGGGAAAGGGTTTTTGGATTTGTCATGAAGGGGATTTAAACCCTCTAACCGACTTACCTACGGTCCTGCTCACTTAGGGTATCTACAAAAGCTCCTTTTTGGTCCAGAGCCGAGCAACTCAATTAAATACGATACAATAAAATACAAGCTAAAAACAAATCCTTCAAATAAAGAATTCAACAATGAATTAATTTATTAACAAAAACCTATATAAAATATTATACCTAATTAAGAAAACACAGATAACGTAAATATAACAAATCTAAAGATGCGTACAAACGTGTAACAGGGCCTGGCGTAAAACACGCTTTGTTTTTCTCGCGGCGCAGGCGCAGGAGTAAGTTTGTACGTAATATAACCACAGTTGTAATGTCTTTGAATATAACAATATCACATTTAGGTAGGTAAGTCTCTGTCTTCACTAGTTACCGAGATATCCTGCAATTATATCGAAAAATGAACACCCTGTACAGGGTGGTCTACGAAAGATGACCCAGTACCTTTTCTCGGAAACTGTACGAGTTATTAAATAAAGAAAAACTAATTGATAGTAAAGAAATTTTTATTTTATTATATTTTTATGTATACAGGGTGTAACAAATTCGAGCATTGGAATCTCGGAAACCATAGAAGTTAGAGAAACGATTAAATAAGGGCAAAGTTGTGCAGTTCGGTGCTGATTAAAATGCAGCTTCAAACGTTTCAAAAATTCCGAATACTTCCGATATTATTCGAAAAAAACCGAAATTTTGCAAAATCGTTTTTATTTTTTCCTGAGCTCACTTGAATAGCTATTTAAAAATAAATGACACTTTGTCATTGCAACTTTTTCTCCTCTACAATATGGCCTTATTAAAATAAAGATCCGACGTTCCTTCTCCGAGCGACCAACATCAAGTTTATTTTTTCAAATACGGACCTGGATATTTTTTTACCGATTCTTAAACCCTCCTACCCTCAAAATGTAACGGCAGTATTACTTTCTCATAATAATGAATTGCCTTTGCTTATTTTTTTTAAATTCATATTTTACATTTGTCAGTCCGGCATTTTAATCAGCACCGAATTGCACAACTTTGCCCCCATTTAATCGTTTCCCTAACTCCTATGGTTTCCGAGATTCCAATGCTCGTATGTCGAATTTGTAACACCCTGTACATGGTAAGTCGTTTGGAGGGAGTTGATACCAACTTTCGTTTTTTAAATAGAACACCCTATATCCTTTAATAAGTGCACTATAAGACTAAACATAATAGTTTCCGAGATATCAACTTTTAAAAAATGACATTTTTGAACTTTGATAGCTTCTAGCTCTCTAACGATACGTCTTAGAGCAAAACGGCTTACAGGTCCCTAACTTATTCCTTTATTATATTCCTAAAAATATCAATTTCGGGGTAAACCGAATGTACTATATTTTCGGATTTCGAGTTATATCAGGTTTAACCGGAAGTTTACACTTATGGGAAGACAATAAAAAAATAAGATAGGGACATGTTAGCCGTTTTGCTCTAAGACGTACCGTTAGAAAGTTAAAAGCTATCAAGTTCAAAAATGGCATTTTTCAAAAGTCGATATCTCGGAAACTATATAACTATAAGTTAATATCTTATAATGTACTTATTAAAAAATTATTGGCATTTTATGTAGAATCCAAAAGTATTGTAAAGTATAGGATGTTCCATTTGAAGAACGAAAGTTGGTATCAACTCCAGTCAAATGACTTACCCTGTATACCTACAATTAATTAATTTAGTGAACTTTTAGTCAAACAATTTCCGAGAATAGGTACTGGGTTATCTTACGTGGACCACCCGGTACCATAGGGCTTGTTCCAACCAGCAATCCAGGACTAGTTTTTAATCAGAAATAGAATCTACCAGATGAATATTGCATGTAGACCCCAGGATATCTTGTTAAGTGAGGAATGAAACACAAAGTCTGCTCCACTAATTTAATAAAAAGTTCAGATCAACATCCCAAACATGTTTCGAAGGTATAAACCTTCATCTTCAGTGGGTAATTATTAAGATGTTATTTATGAAGAGACCAATGACATTGTTAAATTTATTTAAACTAATGTTGCAGAAAAATTCTTTTTAAGAAGACATTTATAACTTTAATTAGATAACTAATACAAATTTACTTTAATTTAAATATGTATTAGTTATCTAATTAAAGTTATAAATGTCTTCTTAAAAAGAATTTTTCTGCAACATTAGTTTAAATAAATTTAACAATGTCATTGGTCTCTTCATAAATAACATCTTAATAATTACCCACTGAAGATGAAGGTTTATACCTTCGAAACATGTTTGGGATGTTGATCTGAACTTTTTATTAAATTAGTGGAGCAGACTTTGTGTTTCATTCCTCACTTAAAATATTACTCCACTGTGAGATGGACTACTTCCATAAAAAAATATCTTGTTAAGTCCTACAATTGGTTGATTGCATTTGATAGTTTCAAACTGTCTGGGACTGATGGTTGGAACAGACCTATAAATAACTATTAGTGGTGGTTCTCATGCGGTTTAATGGGTTTCGACAGACACATTTTGCTTTAATAAATAAATTAATTGGTAACTAAATTAGAGATGTAGATTAAAAGGCGTCACAATATGCAGCAAGCAAGGCGCACAGAGAGTAGCTATCGCTACATGATACATTTTCTAGTTTCGACGTCAAAATTTTGTGCGTCCTTGAATATAGCTGACACATTTTAATATAGTGGTGGAAAAGGTATACTTTCAAAATTATCCATATCTTCTTAGATCACTACGGTTCAATTTGATCTTTGCTCTGATCCATGGCAAGTAGAACGACAACCTTGTATAAACATCTGGAAATCCGGGCTTGGCGCATCCCGATCCAAAGGAAGTTATGCCAGCTAAAATCCATCTGCCGTCGCTCATTGCGCATTGCAGTGGACCGCCAGAATCACCCTGAATGGGAAAAATATTAGATATAATATAAAAAAAAACGTTCATTTTTGTTGTTGTTGGCATTGGCTAAACAGCCATACAGCCAGTCACACATTAAACATTTTAAATAAAGGGTCTTGTCAAGGGCCTAGCGACACATAAAGCATAGACATTAAGTTTGGCATTATAAACAATAGGATAATAAAGATTTTTAAATAGAATAGGTTCCCGTCAGATCACCGAAGTTAAGCGGTGTCGAGCGCGGTTAGTACTTGGATGGGTGACCGCTTGGGAAACACCGCCTATTCACGCCGGACAGGCCGGATGAGATCGGATATCTCGTAGGATGAAGGTGCCGTTTCACACTCCCCAGTCGGTAGACCGCACGATTAAAAACCGTACGGTCGATGACCGGTTCAAGATGGCCTCTGATACGCCGACGACCGTAAAAAATAGTAAATAAAAAAAAAATAAAAAAATACAGGAGACTATCACGAAGATATGAATGCCGATGTCTTTGAAGAATGATTCGAGCAAATGGTGGATCTTATACCAAAAGATGCAATAGTTGTATTGGATAATGCAAGTTATTAGTCTAGGCTGATGGAAGAATTACCGACAAGTTACTGCGAAAATTAACCTATTAATGATTTGAAATGTATTAAAGAGAACATGTACAACGCAAGGAAAAAGTCAATGCCAGTGTTACCCAAAAATGCAGGAGAAGTGCATTCAGCATTAGAGGTTTTAAAGCCAGTTACTAATAGAAGAGAATATTTTCTTTTGGAAAATAATATGGACTGTAACATTATTCTTTTTGGGACACAAACTAATTTAGAGTGGCTGTGTAAGACGGAAATATTGTATGTAGACGAACATTCGATTATTGTACGAAATTTTTTAAGCAACTCTTAACTCTTCATGGCTTTTTTAATGGACACTATACCCCATTGGTATTTTGTCTGTTACCTAACAAAGCCGAAAGTACCTACGAAGCGTGTTTTTAACTCATTTTAAAAACTGTGGTAAAACATAAAATGTGTTTTAATCCCAAGTATGTTGTATTGGATTTTAAAAAATCAATACATAATGCAGTCAATAATGTTTGGCCAGAATAGAAATTATTGGGATGTAGATTTCATCTAACACAAGCTTGGTGGCGGAAAATACAACAATTGGGATTAACAAACGATTATAAAGACAAAAATTCGGAAACGGGAAAGTGGCTAAGGTATTGCTTTGGACTATTATTTTTAGAACCGGAACAAGTGAGCGACACGTTTGTTTTTGAATTATGTTCTATTCAACCGGAAAGTAATAAAGTGGAAAAATTTGCGGATTATTTGGTCGAAAATTATATAAGTGAAAACGCGTTATTTCCGCCTGCACTGTGGGCTGCGAATTCTGCTGAACTAAATCGTACAACAAATGCTTGCGAATCATTTCATTCGCATTTAAATAATTCATTTTACCCTAGTCATCCCTCATTGTATATTTTTGTCGATGTTTTATTACAGTGTCAAACTGAAACTTACATTAAGCTAAATAGTATTCATATTCCATTTAAATTTCAGAATAGTGCATCTAAAAAACGACATATGTATTTAAAAGAACCAATTTCGAAATACCAGCAAAAATCCATCAGAGTCATTCAGTTTGTAAAATTAGCGTCATACCATTATTCCTGATTAAATGCTTTATATTACGTACTTATATAAGATGTGTTATTTTTATAATTTACCTGTATTAATAGATTTTTAAAGGATTTGTATGTACCTACCTATAATAATTTACCTATTACATAAAAATAGTGTTACTAAAAATAATTGCTGCTTCTCTATGCGTTTTATAGTTTGTAATTTGTACTGTATATATACACTTGTACTAATATATGATCAATTTTTAAGTAAATCATTTTGTGTACTATTTTCTCCTTAATTATCTACCTGAGTACCTGCATAATTAGTTGGGCCCAGTTTCACATAGGCACTGGCGGACAAATTTTGGGTCTGGGCCCACTTTCCTATACTTTCATATTAATGTTACCTGACTCTGGGCCCAGTTTCGAATCGCCCGATATAATAATCAAAGAAATGGTTGAACCGCTTATTATAACCGATATTAATAAAAGTTCATCTTCCGAATCGGATTATGATTAGGCCATAACGACAAAGTATTATTCGACTTTTAAAAATACTTTATTTGTAAGATTCTATATCATATCTTGTTTTTGCAATTATATTATGTAAAATGGCACCACCCATTGTTATTTATTAGTTTATACGATTTTTTAAATGTTTTCATAACAGCTAAATAAAAATATTTTTCAAATGAGATTGAGAATTTAACACGTAAATCCATGGCGCTATTTAATAAACACACACTGTTTATAACTTTTCGTTTTTATACAAAGTTTGTTGTTTGAAAAATTTATTATAGCTTCATTTTAAAATCCACTAATAATTTATTATGATTTTTGAGCTTTTGGGCGTTTGACAAAAAGTCCAGGAAAATCCTTATATGCACTTTTCTTAATTGTACTAAAAACTTAAAAGCCTATTCATTATTATTAATTCTAAAGTGGGCTTACACGGTTTTGCTATAATGGGTCCGTATACTTAAACTAAAAAAGTCAAAGAGTGTACAATAATATCTTCTTCGTAAAGTAGATTATTTCAAAATAAAATGTAGACCCGTGATATTTTTTTAACATGTTAGTTTGTCGAAAAACGTATTAAGCTCGGCACAAATATTGGAGCTTGTTTTTCTTAAATACAAAATGAAAATAGGTATATTTTGTTATCGGTCAAGAAGAGAAGAGTAGAAAAACAGAAATGTATCTTAAAATAAATTTTTAAAATAAAACAAATATCGCGAGATGAGGACACACATTTTGACATAATGTGTTAACCAAACATCCAACGCAAAAACATGTGCTAGAAACAACTTTAAAAGTTGAAAGTTGAATGACTTTTCCTAAACTGTCAAAATTTTTCATCGGAGGAACAATAAATATAGTAAATTCAATTAAAAATACCAAGTTGGATTTTTTAACAGTTATTAATGTTTATTGAAAGGGTAGACAGTTGGAGGAGGACAATAACATATACAGGGTCGTTGGTATGTATGGAAACGGTCGACTATCTAACCTAAAGTATAATAGTTAGCAAAAAATATTTTAGACAAAAGTTGTAGGGTTTTTAAAGGTCTATTAGAATTAAAAAAAAAAACAATTAAACAGGACGAAACAGAAAACTGTAGAGAAGCAAAGTTACTCTTTTTTTTAATGGAATACCCTATATCTTAGAATATTTTTGGATTTTACGTGAAACAACAATTATTTTTTATTAAATGCATTAAAAGTCTAAACCTAATAGTTTTTGAGATATCGACTTTTGAAAAATGGCATTTTTGAACTTTGACAGCTTCTAGCTTTCTAACGGGACTCTTAGAGTAAAACTCAAAACTCCCTATCTTACTTTTTTAATATCTTCCCAAAAACATCAACTTCCTGTCAAACCGGAAGTACTGTATTTCCGACTCTTAAGTTACATCCGGTTTAACCGAAAGTTGACACTTTTAGGAAGATAATAAGAAACTAAGATAGGGACATGTAAGCCGTTTTACTCTAAAGCCGGCTACGGACGATGAGCGATAATATAATATATATTATAGCTCGGCAATGAGCTATAATATTATATTATATCATTACTGCAGCGGACTATAATATATATTTTATATTTTTTATTTTTCAAAATAGCAGACTGGTCCAGTGAACTATATGGTGTAGGCGCGAAAATGGCGAAAGTGAAGTTTAATGACTCGTTATTGCTTATCATTGATAGCTCATCAGAAGATGAATAGGATGCTGAAAGCGACAATCTATTAACAATTATGGTTAGTAACCAAAAAGAAACATAAAGATCTTGGTTATCTAACCACATCTTATCAAAACACGTCAAAACATGTAAACAACGCCGGTTTGCTTTCTTGGCGGGCAGCGCGATTCAAGAGGGGGGAAATATATATCCTAAAAATCGCTCGGAAAGCATATTCGTTCTGACATGAAATATATCGCTTGGTATAGTCGGGATATAGATATATATTATAGCATCAATGCGCGGCGACTTGCACTACTTAATGCAAAGCGATATTTTTATAATATGTGAGCTATAATATATAATAGATTATAGCTCATCGTCCGTAGCCGGCTTAAGGCGTGCCGTTAGAAAGCTAGAAGCTGTCAAAGTTCAAGAATGCCATTCTTCAAAAGTCGATATCTCGGAAACTACTTCGTTTAGACTTATAATGCACTTATTAAAGAATAATTGTTATTTTATGTAAAATCCAACAATATTCTAAAATATATGGTGTTCCATTAAAAAAAAAAGTAACTTTGTTTCTCTACGCTTTTCTGACTGATCCTGTATACTTATTTTTTTTAGATTCTAATGGACCTTAAGAAACCCTAAAACTTTTGTCTAAAATACTTTTTGCCAACTGTTTTACTTTAAAAAATAATCGACCGTTTTCATACATACCAACGACCCTGTATATTATATACAGGACAGTGTGTGTACAAAGTCTGAAAACGAAAATTGGTGCAGTTGTGTAAGAGGATCTGACGCACTGAATGACGATATTGGCGTTGTTGCCAGCTTTTTACTTTGTCTGGAGTTCGAACGAATTTTATATTTTTAAATGTAACACTCTGTATATTTTTTCATTTATAGTTTTTACTTAAAATTTGTTACACTTTTGGTATAACATACTTTGTTCCTAATATCAGTGGTTTTCGAAATAACTAGCACAATTTAGAAAAAATATATTTTTTATATTAAATGTTCAAACTATTTTCCCTGTACGCTTGACAGTGTGCTAATTGAAAATAAAATTTTTCAGTTATGTTGTAAATCATTTCTGGCGTTATTAATTCAAATTCGTCCAAAATTCGACGCTGCAAATCGGCCAAATCTTGAGGTTTTGTGGTATAAACTCTGTTCTTCAAGTGTCCCCATAAAAAGTAGTCGTTAGGCGACAAATCAGGGGACCTAGGTGGCCACTCGATTATAACCCCTCTACCGATCCACCTATTCGGAAAAGTGTTGTTCAAAAATTCACGCACGTTTCGAACAAAATGGGGAGGAGCTCCGCCCTGTTCGCATATTGTAATTGCATAATTTGGACCCATCACATTTCGTATAGTAGGCACTATTTGCGTTTCCAAGAGCTCAAGGTAAAGTTGTAATGTCAAATTTCCATCAATAAAAAATGGACCGATCTTGTGGTTACCCAGAAGCCCAGCCCACACATTCAATTTTCCAGGGCGTTGTGTATGACCTTCTCTCATCCAGTGGGGATTTTCATTTGCCCAAAACCTGCAGTTGTGTCTATTGACTTTACCATTTAACATAAATTTTTCTTCGTCCGAAAATATTATAAATTTGAAAAACTGGTTATTTTGGTCAAACCTTGATCTCATAATATCACAAAATTCAATTCTTCGCTCATAATCATCTTCTAATAACGCTTGAACTACATGTATTTTGTAAGGGTGATATTTATGTTTTATTAAAACATTATGGACGGATTTGAAGCAGACGTCACTTACTTAAGAAATTTTTCTTAATGAAGAAACAGGGGTTTCAACAACATGTTGTAAAATTTCTAAACTTTTTTCGGTACCACTCCAGTTTATCGGCTTATGCGAAAAATGGCGTAAAATGAAAAACGTTTCTTGTAATATGTAGCACGTACTTTCTAAACGACAAATCCGCGAGCGGAAAACCATTTTTTTAATTTCAAATATAAAAAAAATGTGAAAATAGGGTACCCGCTTGTGACAATAATGAAAAAAAAAATGAAAAACTCTTGTTGATTTATGTAGCATATACCGAATTGGAACCAAAAAGGTGGATTAGATGCCGTGTTAGCGCCTGTCTAACCAATATAAGTCTATAATTATTACAATTTTTGTCGAGTGACCAACAGCTGGAGAAACATAACTTCACTTGTCACTCTCACTGTGCTTTTCGGTCGACTATTTTCGCATTTTTTTTATATTTGCAATTAAAAAAATGGTTTTTCGCTCGCGGATTTGTCGTTTAGGAAGTACGTGCTACATATTGCAAGAAACGTTTTTCATTTTACGCCATTTTTCGCATAAGCCGATAAACTGGAGAATTACCCTTTTTTCTTCATCTACTACTACTGCTGGTCGTCCTAATCGTCGCCTATCTCTACAATTTCCAGTTTCTTCGAACCGTCGGACAGTTTTTAGAACAGTTGCTTTTGAAATTGGATTTCGGTTTGGAAATGCGTCATTAAATAGATATTTAACCTCTTCGTAAGACCTGACCCTATCGCCATATCCTCTCATCATAAGAATTGTTATTCTTTCACTTTCAGTTAAAGACATTTTTGCATGTAAAAATGACAGTTTTTATGACTTTACATCAAAACTGAACTGGTGTTTTAGTTTTTAATAAATAAAACACAATTTGTTGCTGTTTTCAAAACACGTCGTTATTTCGAAAACTACTGATATTAGGAACAATGTATGTTATACCAAAAGTGTAACAAATTTAAAGTAAAAACTATAAATGAAAAAATATACAGGGTGTTACATTTAAAAATATAAAATTCGTTCGAATTTCAGACAAACTAAAAAGCTGGCAACAACGCCAATATCGTCATTTCATGCGTCAGATCCTCTTACACAACTTTACCAAATTTGGTTTAAATCAGCCAATAATTTGTGATGTTATTAAGCCGCTTCCAGACTTTATACACACACTGTATATAATAGAGGTACGCTACTTTACGCTAAGTATAAACTATGAAAATTTCGTAATTTTGCCAACACATTTAATTGAATAAGTTGAGATTGGCTTATTAAAATTTATTCAAACCTGGCACATGGGTTTATTATATCGGCGTCTTCAAATAATTATAATACAATTTTTCTCTTCTAAAATGTACAGGGGAGTCAATATTTAGCCACCTCAAAATTTACATGGGATTTCCTATGTTCAACTAAGCCATGCATCACCCGGTATACGTAATTCTGCGGTATTTTCAAAACCAATTTGGTAAATAGTTACCACACATGTTCCAGTTGCTCCATCCAAATGCCCAGCGCACAAATGGCCACTTCGAATGCTCACAGCATGGCCATACTTCTTTTTACATATTGCGTTATCGTGTACAGGAACTTTTGATTCTAGAAGTTTTCCAGCCAACAACCCGTCCTCTAAGTCTCTCCCCCAACCGGTTGCCACGCAGAAGTCCGTTTGGTTGTGAGTTAGCCTCTTTGATGGTAGACATACTGCTCGTATGCGAGTTTTGGTTGTGAATTTTACTGGTCTTGACAGTTTCATTAAAGCTGTAACAACCAATAATTATAATCAAAATAAACAACTCAACCAGCAATTATTCATTAGAACCCAATACATATAGAAACGGCGATAGTATTACATTTTAACCAAAGAGTAGCTCATTGGACTACTCTTTACTTTTAAATGAATGCAAAGCTGATCAACTTAACCTTAACTTAACTTACCAAGGTGAGGACTCAATCGTTTATATTATGTACTATCTTATACACATTAAAATCTCACACATACTTAATGTTAAAGATGGCAGATGAGACATTCTTTAAAAAGAGGACTTGGAGAAATGGAAATTGGAGAATTGGATATTGGTAATTTTAGTATTAAAGTACTCACATCTGAAGAAGGTACAGTGTACCGAAACAGCTGTTATGTGTTTATTTATTAAAATATAGTGAAAATCGAAAATTATTGTTTTCCGTAAGTGACTTGGAGAAAAGATTAAGTTAAGAAAGTTTCATGCAGTTTGTAAAATATTATACAGGGCGTTTGAAGCACATAGCTAAAACTGATAGTTTTCAAACAGGGATATATCAGTTTTTTATATAAAGGGGTTTCCAATAGGAACGGTATGATTTCAAAATGAAATAAAATTAAAATTATTTCAGATACAATAAAACTTTTTATATTATCTTAAAGTATAGTTGATAACATTAATGTTTTGAATAACACATCGTTTAAATGTCCTCCGCGACTTCGTGTACACGAGCGAATTCGACGAACACAATTTTCGATGACTTTATGCAATAAATCGGGCGTGATCTGACGAATGCAGGGTTCAATGTTCAACCTTAATGCATCAAGTGTTTGTGATCTGTTTGCATAAACCTTAGATTTCAAATAGCCCCAAAAGAAGTAATCTAAAGGAGTTAAATCACAGCTTCTTGGAGGCCACTGAACAGTAGCATTCCTTGAAATTATCCTTTCGTCAAACTTTTCGTGCAGTATATCGATAGTTTCATGAGCAGTGTGACATGTGGCACCGTCTTGCTGGAACCACATATCCTTCAAATCAAGTGCATCTATATTTGGCCACAAAAAATTTCTTAACATCTGTCGATATCGTTCACCATTCACTGTAACTGCATCTCCTGCCTCATTTTGGAAAAAAAATGGTCCGATGATGCCACCATACCATAAACCACACCATACAGTTACCTTTAGCGTAGTAGATTGTTTTCACACCAAAAACGGCAATTTTGCTTGTTAACGTATCCACTTAACCAAAAATGAGCTTCATCAGAAAAGATAATTTTTTTGGCAAAATTAGGATCCCTTTCAAGTTGTTCTAAACTCCAAGCAGCAAATTCTCTGCGCCGACGATGGTCCAGTGGCTTAAGTTCTTGGGTCAAAACAATCTTATACGGGTGTAAATTCAAGTCTTCTTTCAAAATACGCCAAGTTGTCGTTTTTTTAATCCTTAACTCTTGAGCACGACGAGGAATTGATAAATTTGGATACACTGCAACACTAGCTCTTACAGCAGCAATATTCTCAACAGTTCTTGCGTTTCGATGTCTTCTTGGTGTTTTTGCATCGTAAAGAGTTAAATTATTTTCAAATTTCTCAACGATGCGACGAATGGCAAGCAAAGAAGGACGATTATTTACACCAAAGTTTTCGCGAAGTGCGCGATAAGTGTTCACAAAAGATCGTCTATTTTCATAAAATTTTTGGATAATAACCAAACGTTCTTAAAGCGCGTATTTAGCCATAATAAATTGTTATAGTTTACTGACAATAACTGACAACTGGTGACAGGTATAACTTTATTACCATGGTTACCATATCGTTTCAAAATCATATCGTTCTTATTGGAAAACCCTTTACATAATATGTAAAGGGTTTTTATTATTTATATTATATGACACACTAGAGTTATTTTGACCTCTACGCTCCCGAAAGTATGCCATATTCTTACCATACACCCTTGTATGAGGTGTTCTATTAAAAAACAAAAGTTGTTATCAAGTCCAGCCAATCGAATTACCAGGTATAAATAAAAATTTATTTACAATCAATTAATATTTCTTATGAACTTAGTTCCACAAATCGCTTTTGAAAAGTAGTCTATTTTACCTATTTTACGTCCTTTAGTTTATGAGTTATTGTATTTTCTTAATTCCATAAAACTTAAACAAAAATTTTTTATTTTTACGATGCAATAGCTTGCAACGAAGGTCCGTATACTAAAGCACAATAATTCAATATCGACAAAAGTAAAGAGTCATTTTGTCTAACGCATATCTGCGATGCAAATAATTTTTTTTTTATTTAAATTAAACAGTTTCTTTTGTATCTGCTATTTCCCAAGTCATTTGAAAAGAAAAAAATTAGACATTCTGTACCTGTGTAACTGTATTTCCACATGGTAAACCTACACCTATATGTCATATTGGTTTGTTAGTATATTTGAACCCTTTGTTAGTATGACATACCCCAACAAGTAATATTTCTATTATAAAATAAAATTTAGTCATGATAGCCTGTGATGATAGCGTCATCTTGCTCTTAGTAGCTGAAGCCAAAGAGTAACCCAATTAGTTGGGTTACCCTTTGCTGAAGCCTAAACTTTGATCTTGGGAATATACCTGTGATTTTAAGTATGATGGCCATGACTTGTCAGCCAGACATCCTGCAAGTCAGTTAACTTTTCACGTAACTTTTTTCCCATTTTTTATTTTAAGGGTAAGTTATAATATTTATTGAGTTCTTTTCTATATATTTCATAAGATTTAAAAGTTTTTAGTTTTCGGATGTGGAATCATTTATCGACAGTGAGTCACACGGTGAAGAAGGCTTCCTGGAGTATGTGGTAGAACAAGAGGTGTTAGAAGGGAACGGAGAGCAGCAACTGGGACCGGAACAGAATATTGAAGAAGAAAAACAAGATACGCCCATAGCCCCAGAAGAAGAGGATATTCAACCAAAAGATGCCAGGTACTATCTTGATAAAAATAAATCAGTGTGTGGTTTAAGGCCCCACTTCAGCAGCCAAATGTTCGTACTCGATCTGAGAATATAATAACCCATTTGCCGGGTACTAGAGGTATTGACAAAGATAAAGAAGTCCTTTGGACTGTTGGCTGCTCTTTTTTACTAATGATATGCCAGATAATATTGTCCGTTAAACAAATAAAAAACTTACAACTAAGGCTTCACAGTTTAATTCCGCTCATCAGTATTTAGTGAAAGAAACAAATTAAAAGCAGTTATAGGTCTGTACCTACACGGTGATCATTTATAATGTCCCCCCCTCTTAACTTTTTTGTTTCTTGCATTAGATAAAAATGTTAAATATAAAAGTTGTACAGAATTATGTAAGCTATTTGCAGAATAATATATGAATATACAGGGTATTGCAGAAATGAGTCACAGGTTAAAATATTTTTTCTTTAAATGGTACACCCTATATATTGTTAGCTTTTTAGAATCTCCTAAAACTTCTGAATATTTGACACACTTCTTCTTGCGTTCGAGTTTTATCTCCACAACCAGCCATAATGAGGATCTCGATTCTTTGCGTTTCTGTTAAGAACATTATGATAAAATAATACAAAATAATCAAATAAACAACGCCTTGTGTTTGTCAAAAAAGTGAATTAGAATGACATCAAACAACATCACTATGAACGCCAGATATTGGTAACCATGCTAACGTCCAAAGACAGTTTGTGGATAGATTGGGTCATTGTAGAGCTGTGAATGGATACCACTTCCAACATTTATTAAAATAGGCAGGCATATTCCTTTATTGTAAATAATGTTCATTAAATAAAATAATATGTTTAAAATTTAAAAAAGTGTCATTTCGTTTATAAAAACAAACTTGAAATTGATACTGATTTTTTGAGACACCCTATACGAATGAAAATAAAGTTGGGAACAATAGAAATATCTGTGAACAGGTTAACTTAAAAAAAAAACGCCCAAACAATTCAATTTATATTTTTATTTTCATTGAAGATGTCTAATTTTCAATTGTCAATAATTCGTAAACAGTTGAAGATAGGTATAGGACATCATAGACGAAATCTGCTTAGAATCTTGCGTAGAATCAAAAAATAAAATAATATACAGGGTATTCTATTTACAAAAAGTGACATTGACGTGATAATTAATTTATGTAACACCCGTATATTCTAGTATTAGCCAAAAAAATGCAGCAATAAAAATAAAAATCGACGTGACAGAGCGTTTTTTTTTTTTTAAGTTAACCTGTTCAGAAATATTCCTATTATTCCAAACTTTATCACCATCCTGTATAAGTTTAATACCCAACATTTTAAATTAAGAAGACGTGCGTTTCTGAAACAGTTGGGCATGTTACTTACATCCGAGTTCCGGGATGACAGAAGAAAACAATCCCAGATACGGCGAGAACTACGTGAGACTCAGACTTATGAACTTCACCTAAGCGACGAAGATTCAGTTTAAGACGTTCAGTATGCCTAAAAACCAAAAAAAGAAAAACATGTTATACTTGCATGAGATGTGACGTTCCTTTATGCCTGGGACAAGTAATTTTGACGTGTCAAAATTGGAGTGGTTTTAATACTAAATAAAAATTTTTCTTCTGAACTTTTTATGTTTTATTTCTTTGATTTTATTTTGGTAACACTTATTTAACAGATTTTTTTTTTAGTTTTAAGGGTTTTCATGTTTTTCTTATTTGAATTTAAAGACAAAGGTGAAACTATGTTTTTTTCAAGGCAAAATGCAGCTTTTTACTAAATCGTAACTTTTTCTTAATTATAGCTATTTGCTTTACTACGCAGAAAAGCACAAGATTTAATGCCGCGGCTGGTGTTTCATAGTCTGGGCGTAGCCGATGCTAGGAAACCAGCCAAGGCATTAAATCTGCTTTTCTGCCGTGAGAAACATATAATTGTTTCTCCAAATTTGTTCCTATTTCACGAAAAATCGTCTTTTTTATATTTATTGCTTGCATTTCATTATCAATATCCAAATAATTAAATTATTTTAACAAAGGTAACTGGCTATTCGTTACTTTGTTTACCGCTGATGACGTTTGTTGATTGGTTTGTGTTTACATTAATGTCATTGTCAATTTTAAAAAAATGTGAAACTATTTGAAATGGATCTAATTGAAAGTGAGGATGAGTTATTACTATTAACACCACCTAAGATAAGAGACCAGGCGCGAGATGTGGAATTGAATCCATTACCGGCTAAGTCAAGAACTGTATATGAATTCACATCGGCAATAAAATATTTTTAGGCGTTTCTGGAGTATCAAGTACTGTGGATAACAATATTGTTATTTTTACAAAAAAGGAGGGAAGTGGGAAGAGTTCAATTGTATTAAATAATTGTTCACATGTCACCATAAATATTTCCAATAAGTAAAAATTTCCTGTTGTAGTTTGTAGTTGTAATGTAATAAAACCAGTTCTGTGTAATTGTTTTTTTAAAACTCCATCATTTTGTGTTTACCCAATGTCATTGTCAATTTTAATTACCAGTTTAATTTAAATTATTACCTGGAATGTTTTATAGTAACGAACTTTTTCTGCATAGGCAGAAAATGCTACTTTTTCTAACTAGGCAGTAAAAATACACCTGTCAAGTGTCATTAAAAATCCGCTTTTAATGTCATTTGGAGAAAAATGTTTTTTTTAGAATTTTTTCTTGTTTTATTAACAAGTACTTAAATAAATAAATAATTAATTAATACATCATATATTTAATTTATTCTTATTTGGGATATGACATACGCCACCACATTCAACTTGTAGCTTATTTTTTGACAACACTAACGAAGGCATAAGAATCCCCTAACAACGCAGTTTACTTGAATGCGTAAAATTATAGCAACAAGTCAAAAAAGAAGAATTTTGATTAAAAATATTATCTCAATTTTTTATAAATAGGTTGACGTAGACCATTGCCCAACAATACATACTTTTCTTCTTTGTAATTTTCTTATGCCCCAATGGCATATAGTCACGTAAATTTTCTTTTTTCCACAGTATAAGAAAAGATGAAACAATTTCATATCCGGATTAATATTGAAACATAAATTATTAGTTTTTTTTTATATTCTAATTAAATTAAACCCCTAAAGTAAAATATCATATTGAGAGGTTTTAAAAAATATTATTTAACAAGCAATGATATGTAATGAACGTTGGGACAACGATATCACACACAATCATACAGGGTGATAATTTTAAAACTTACAATGGCTAGTAAACTACTACTAAACTTAGAAATTGTTTTGACTTTATGAATCTTGTAATTTTGATTAGATTCATATGGTTTTGGTTAAGTGCAAGTAATGACGCACCGGCAAACATCCACCGTGCCGACTGTACATCTTATTGTGCTAAACAATTTTAATTACATAGAAAAACAATATACTAAGTATATACAGTTACAAAAGTTTATTTTAATATTAACTTTACATTTTTTACTTTTATACTTGTCTTGCAGTTGTACGGTGGCAGCATTTTTCCAGCTGGTCTGGCTTTGTTGAATACCGCTTTACCATTGTCAGCCTTATCTCTTCCATTGTAATCTACTCCTTTTATTCATTTTTCTTTTTATTATAATCCCATATCTTACTGTCACTTCTTCTTTCACGTTTCGTAGGTTCTTCACTAATATCGATTGTATAATCATTTATACCTTCCTTTTAATGCTATCTTCATTTGAGCTATAGTCAGGATCTTCGTCATAGTTGTCATTCGTACCACTGCCCTTCATATTTTTAAGTTCATATCCATCGTTTTTCTCTGTATGTTTATTCAGTGGAGTATCTTCATTTGAGTTACTTAAGTGATTTTCCTCGCATTCTATGTAATCGTCATTTAAGTTATTTGGAATCCAGGCAGATTGTTTAATATATTCATTTGAGTCTTCAAAGTGACCTACATTTTGCCTGATTTCAAACAATTCGTCACTAAATGGTAAAATTAAAACATCGTCATTAGTAGCAGCTACTATCTCGTCAGTAACTGGAAACCAGAGCTTTATCATTACCATAGTACTGAGAGGCAGCTATGTACGAGGTTCATTCTGATAATTTGTATTAGTCGTTTCATACTTTTTTAGTCTCTGGGGCAGCAGTTGGAATATTATTTTCGTATAAGTGTTCATTCATGTCCATGTAAAAATAACTAAGTGTGCATTAAATTGTGAGAGTAACACTAAAACATCTCCAGTCACAAACAAACCAAAAGACTTTTTCTTCAACAACAATCCACTTTTCCTTCAGATTGAAAGTCGACTTTCTCTTTAGAAAAAAAAAACAGAAATTGTTTCCAGCACTTAATTAGATAGTTAAAAATTCGTCTTTAAGATTTTTCTTTATAATTGATTACAATTGTGTCTAGCCTGTTTACTATTAAATATATTTGTTAGGAGGCGGTACAGAAATATAGGGGTTGGTGGCTTGGGTTGTTATAGAATTTATTGTTGTTTTTGTGCCGGAGCCATAATCCATCCATTAGTGTCAGTAATTCTGTCTTGATTAAATCTTATGCAGTTTGGTCTCCTTAGAAATAATTTTTATAAAGCATTCCAGAAATCTGTCACAAGTGAAGTAGTGCCATTTAGGGTTCTATGTTCTACTCGAATATTATTGTTTCATAATACCATAGTTACCAGACACTTTAAATGCTATATAATACCCTAGGGCATTAAGAGAAATAAATAGGAAAAATCAATGTAACAACTTTTTATTAACGAAAAAACTTATTTATCATTTATATTAAATGAACAGTTATGAAAAGAACCAGTAAAAACGAATTTACCGGCTTTTGATAAGTCAATGTTTTCTATTATTTCGTGATTTTTGCTAACAGAAGTTGACGATGATTGGACGTTTTTTGATGTTGATGGTCTCGTTGTTGGTACTTCAGCTATCAATTTCGAAATTCTATTTTCAGAAGATATACTGTCTTCCAAATATCCCTCAACCACAGCTGAACTTTTCCAACCGCCATGTCTTTTCAATGTGGTTATGTTTGAGCCCGCGTCCGCCAACGAGGTTCTGCGTAAACAATGACCAGTATATTTGTCCGCATCGCTTAGACCCAGGTATTTTGCAATAATGGAAGGAATCTTGCCTATGGTGTTCTTCCCAACTGGCTGTGAAAAACAACGACCGTAACGGTAACACAAAAATAATCTATTGCTGTTGCAGTTCGTCGGGCGTAAAGACCAATAAGTTCTTAGTAGCTTTAAACAACCCATCTCCTTCTCATCAATAATTGTGAAGACGCGCTTTTTATCGGTCTTTGCATCGGGAATATTAACTATTACTACGGATCCTCTCTCCTCCATATGTTTAACCAGCATATTAACTAGCTCTTGGCGGCGGCACCCACCAAATACACCAAATAACAGAGCCACTTTGTACATCAAAAAAGTTTTATTGGGAGCTTCACGGATGAATTTCAGCACATCTTCTCGAGTTAAAATTTTCGATTTCTTCGCTTAATGTCCTTTGGATGCTTGCTTTAGATACTGACCTAACTTGCAATATTTTGCAATGTCTATATTTTTATTAACTATTAATGTCTTCTTTACCATTGAATATTTCATCCATAGGGAATTAGGAGTGAATGTTCCAGACTATAATCGATATACATAATTAGTATTTTAACATAATTTACAACAGCAATTTTAACACACCGTCTCGTTGATAATTTTTACATCATTATTTTTCATCCAATCCCCAAACCTTTGATATTTCTTATCATAGGCGTCTTTAGACTTCTTTGGGACAAGATTATCCAAAGCCTTGGCAGCATTCACATCAATTCTGTCCGGAATCAACGGAAAATTCATTATTTTATATGAATTTCAGTTTTGACTTTGACACAGCACAACAATAAACACTTATTACCTTTGTTTATTTAGCAAGTATATAGGTAAAGAATCTTCCGTTATTTTGAATTTTCTTTTAATTTAACTTGGAATTATTTGAAGTAGGACATAAAATATTGTATGTACCATGAATATTACTTGATGTCTATACCCTCGGAGGCATAAACATCTTTATAATGCCCTAAATACATAAATAACTATTAAAGTAGATGAAGGTAGAGCTTAATGGGTGGGCGAGGCTGGTCCACAAAATTCCTCATTTTTAATAATCCGTGTTTTTATAGAAACGGCATTTTATACATCTTGTTTAGTGTAGGAAATATAACCTTCGTCAGTTCTAAAATTGTCGCTTTATCTTTCCTACATAAAATTTTTTCAATATACCTATGTGATGATTGCCTGTTAATTTATTAAAGTGATACAATTATGCAATGCTTTGTTGTTATTCAAAGAGAAATTCTCAGTAAGAAAACCCATATTTTGTGATGCAATTTAGAGATACATTATTAAGGCTAAATTGCCTTATATGCAGTAGCAGCATTGTCCTTTGATAGATATTGAAACAAAATAGTCATAACGTTTATTTCGTCTACACGTGGGCACCCCTATAAAGATGGTTTACCTTTAACATAAGAATTGTAACAATAACTTCTAATTGTTATAATTTTTTATATTTGAAATCGTCGCAATTTTTTAAAAACCTTTTTTATAATTCTGTGAGGAAAAGTAATATTTTTGATATTGCCTTTCATTGTCAAAAGTGGTTCATTTTAGTTCAATTCACGCAATGGGTTTCACGGAACAGCACAAAAATTTATGGTTAAAGAGTATTTTCGAAACGGGGGTGGAAATAAATGAATCAGCTAGTAGAGCTACCCTTAAGTCGTTGCCGAAAAAGGAACAGTACCAAATTATTTATGGAAAATGTGAAGAGAATTGTCAAAAGCCTTCTTACGACGTCGTTATCCAGTACCATTGTTTTCACTCCATCCACAAATATACAAATTGACAACAATCAGTGGAACTGCAGAAGGAATTTGCGGATATTTTGCCCAATAGATATCTCCATTATTATTGGTTTTAGAGAAATGGTTAAATTAGCAAAGTTATAGCATTTTCACCTTCAGATAATGAAATGAACAAAAACAACTGAGTATCGGAAGTGACAGTTCTTTGACAAGTGACAGTTTTTTCAAATAGAATACCTCCTATTTTTTCATGGTATCCGTTAAAGAATTGTATCCTCTTTTTAAATATATAGTGGTTGTTGGGGTTATTTTTTACCGTTTTGGAATTATACGAAAATATAATAGAATTATGATTATCTTCATTAAAGTTTTGTAAATGGCTCATGTTACTCATAGCAATACCTATCACCTTGACTTAATTGCTCTTGGCAACTTTTGTATTCTTGACAAATCTTAATAAACGTTGTCAAAATCAGGGTCTAAATGGGATACTCTGAAGAGTAAAAGTTCAAAATTCTTAAAATATATATGAAATGCGGACACAACAGGCGAGAAGCGCAACGCGATTTCAGAAGACGACATCCACATAAGTCTATAATTATTACAATTTTTGTCGAGTGACTAACAGCTAGAGAAACATAACCTCACTTGTCACTCTCACTGTGCTTTTCGGTAGACTATTTTCACATTTTTTTTATACTCGCAATTAAAAAAATGGTTTTCCGCTCGCGGATTTGTCGTTTAGAAAGTACGTGCTACATATTGCAAGAAACGTTTTTCATTTTACGCCTTTTTTCGCATAAGCCGATAAACTGGAGTGGTACCAAATCCACTCTTAATGAATGTGTTTTCTACACAACAAACCGAAGTAGAACAATTCATTAAAATATGATTAAAAGGTTTACCTATGTAAAAATTATTTCCCAAAAAGTATTCGCTGGCACACCTCTGACTGGTGAACCTAGTTAAAATAATAATGACACTTAAGGTGATAGGTACTTGTTGTCAATGTCTTTATTTCATGAAGTTATTATTTAAGTAGAAATGCTATCTACTGAACAAAGAGTTTTTATAATACAATGTTATGGGGATGGTCAAGTTTCATACCGCTACGTCATGGAACAATTTACCGAGAAATTTGTAGGAATCCCAATAACTAGGATGACAATCTGCAAGTTAATAAAAAAGTTCCAGAGAACTGGTTCGATTTTGGATCTCAAACAAAAAAGAAGAAATTCGACCATGATGATGCTGCTACAGTCTTAGTTCTTCAATCTGTTGGAGAAAATCCTATGACGTCCTTTAGAAATCGTGTTACTCAGTTGGAAGTTGTGAAAAAAAAGTCAAATTCAGAAGATCCTTAAAGCAAATAAATTGTATTCGTATAAACCGCACTTTAATCAAAGATTGGAAGAGGTAGATGACGCGAAACGACTTGATTTTTGCTTGTGGATAGGAGACAAAATTTAAAGTGGAAATGTTGATTTTTATAAATGTATCATGTTTTCTGATGAAAGTACATTTTCTACCAGTGGAACCGTTCGTTGCAACCCAGCACCTTAAGTACTGGTCTTTAGAAAATCCCGAATTTAGAATTATGACGAGAAGACAATATTTCACAAAAGTGAACGTGTGGTGCGCGGTATTCATCCATGGCATCATAGGGTCATATTTTTTTGATAACACCTGCAATAGATTATCATATTTAGAAATGCTGGATACATTTTTCAATGATGAACTCGAAAATCTACCATTAAATTTTCGACAAAATATGTATTTTCAGCAAGATGGTTGTCCACTTGTCCAGCCCATTTCGCTCATGAGGTTAGAGAATGGCTTGACCGCAGATTTGGTCCAAGGTGGATTGGCAGGAATGGCCCAGTTTTGTGGCCCCCAAGAAGCCCCGACTTAACCTTGGCGGATATGTTTTTATGGGGCCGTTTAAAACAAATTGTTTTTGCTACCGCAGTACCAAATGATATTGAAGTGCTGAAGGGCAGAATTATCCAGGCTGTCCAATTGATATTTCAGGAAGAAATCAGAAATTCTTTCACTTATTTTAGAAAGCAATTATAAAAATGTGTCGAGTATGGGGGTGGAGCTTTTGAATTATGAAATCGTTATCGTATTCTTTTCATGTTAATAAAAATGTTCGAATTATTATTATTATTATTATAATTACTTCATTAAATAAAGACATTGACAAAAAGTATCACCTATTCATTATTCAAGTAAAAACGTTTATTAAGAGTGACTTTTTGTCGTATCTTTCAAAATAAAAGTATGTTTACTCTTAAGCAAAATAACATTTTTGCAGTTTTTACCCACCCTGTATAAAGAAATTGAAGTTTATTATGATAAATCGTATTTTCTAGACAAGCAAAAACGTTTATTTAGAGTGACTTTTTTTCGTATCTTTCAATTTTTAGTCCATTTGTCCTCTTGTAAACCCCATCCGTTTACATACTGTATATGTTGTGTTATGTTTTAATTTTGTTCCAAAACGGTAAAAGATAACCCCAACAACCACCACTATATATTTAAAAAGAGGATAAAATTCTTTAACTGATGATAAAATAGGGGGTATTCCATTTGAAAAAACTGTCACCTGTCAAAAAACTGTCACCTCCGATACTCAGTTGTTTTTGTTCATTTCATTTTTTGAAGGTTCGGTGAAAATGCTATAACTTTGCTAATTTGACAATTTCCATAAAACCAATAATAACGGAGATATCTATTGGGCAAAATATACGCGAACACCCTGTACAATAAATTTTAATGTTAATAATAAAAGTTAAAATAACCCTTGTAATTATTTTTAACACTAGTGCATAAAATTACATTTTAGACACTGATAACTAGCGTTAAAACGTCTACTATTAATATTGCTATATAGTAGATGAATGTATTTATTTTTTTATGCAGGGGAAACAAAACAATACTACTGCATTTCTTACCAATATCGTGTTGAAAATTGTGAAACCTCTCGTGCAGAATAATTTTCTCAACAGGAATTCTTTCTTCCGTTAACTCTTCCATTTCTCTGTCCCAGTCCCCAAGTACCGCCGTCCATAATGCTGCCAGTGGTAAGTTGAATAAGTCACTAGAATTTACAGATAATTTTAGTAATTAATCGAAATCAATAACCAGATATTATATATACAGAGTGGCAAAAAAGTCGCGCATAAAGCTGGATTTATAAACTCGAAAAGTTGGCGAGGTTGAGGTTCAGTTGGTGTTGGAAATAGGAGTTCAATTTAAACTAAAGGGAACACTCAGTTCTATTTATACACTCGTTCATGTTGTTCATGTAAAGCTCATGTAAGGTTCGAAAACTTCCCGGGTAGTTCGAGATAATCAATTTTTATGCTCGGAATTCGGAATATCTAACCTCACAACTTGACCATAACTTCAACCTCACCAACTTTTCGAGTTTATAAATCCAGCTTAATGCCTGTAACTTTTGAATTACGTCGTATACAAAAAAGTGATCTTTATGAAAGTTAAAGAGGAAAGAAAAATCCAAAATTATTCACAAATATTTAATATCTCGCTCTACGCGTTTCGGTTTCTTAAACCATTTTCAAGAGCTGTATAATAAACACAAACCTTATATTAAGGACACAAACAAGCTCACAATGGCGATCACAAGTTATCCTGTGCAGGTGAAAATTTGAAATACAAAAACTTCAGAGTTTTCCCAATAGAATCCAAATATGCAATCATGTGCCATTTAAAATGGCAACCAAACCAAAAATGACAAAGAAATTTATGCAGGTAGAAATGTGGGGAGTAATTTACTGAACAACTTTCATAAAGGTTACTTTTCGCATACGAGGTAATTCAAAAGTTACAGGCATTAATAATAATAATAATAATAATAAACAATTTATATTAACCAAATAAATTTAAAATTAATTATACTACATTTATAGGTTAATAAGGGCCTGTTATTACGCAGACAACTCGTATTGCGCGAACAACACCAGATACTGTCAAGGCCAAAACTTATATAATATATTAGTTTTCAAAACATTCTAAACTATAAAGAAAAACCTAAACCATAGTGGCAAACAATATAATATAATGGTAGATGAAAAAAGAACAAAAGAGAAAGGAGGGGCATATTACAGTACAAAAATCATTAGGTATACCTAAGCATAATTATTGGAAGCAAAATTCTACTGACTCGAGAACAAGAGGTTTTTATATTTACTTTTAAAGACAATAGCCGAGCAACGTGCATCCAAGGAATTGACGCAAGAGGCAAAGTTGTATGAAAATGATCTTTTAAAAATTTCTTTTCGACGTATAGGGATATTAATAATGTTATTTCTACGAAGATTCAGGCTATGAATATCATTTCTAAAAACAATTTTAGTTAATAAGTATGAAGGGGCTCTGGATTTTAAAATTTTGAGGCAAAAAGAAGCAAAATGTAATTTTCGTCGATTATGCATATTAAGCCATCCCGCATTTGACAAAAACTGAGAAATTCTATGCGTTCTTCTGATGCCATAAATAAGCCGCAAACACGAGTTTTGCATTCGTTGTATTCGGGCATATGCCACTTGCGCGCCGCGGTCAGAATTTGTGAAGGGTACGATAATCCTATGGGACAGTAGCGCGCAGGTTGTACACCGGCCTATAGGTCACTTGCGCGCCTTGTTAATGGCAGTGAAAATATATGTATGAGAATGGCCTAAGGGGAGGAAGGGAACATTCTTATAGTATTACAAGGGGAGGAAGGGAAAATTCTTATAGTATTACCTATCTAAAGTGAAATTTCCAAAACCTTTAAATTAAGGCAATTAAAATGCAGAGGGGTCTAAGAAGTACTTAACATAATCCTTTAATGCTTTAATTACATTTTGTGCGCAAGTGACCTGTGAAATATTCCATCCTTTAGACTAGGGCCAGGTAAAAACTGACCACGGCGCGCAAGTGACCAACACCCGTTGTATTCGGCGAGAGCCTGCACTATCAATACAGGGGCCATACACAACATCACAATGATTAAAATGGGACAGTACTAAAGTGTTACATAACAATTTTTTTATTTCAGAGGTAAGAGAATGCCTGTGATTGTAAATAAGTTTTAAGGTACAATATGCCTTTCTGACTTTTACTTTGATGTGTTCTCTAAAACGAAGATTAGAATCACCCAATAAGCCCAAGCTTTTGGATACACTTTTATATGGTATTGCTACATTGTTAATGGTGATGTTCAAAGAATTCTGTACCGTATTCCTTAATGTTTCATTACCAAACAAGGTGATGGATGATTTGCATGGGTTGATTTTAAGTTGATGGTCCCTGGATGCTTCGATTAAATTCTTAAGATCTAAGTTAATATTTGTATTAACAGAATTCAAATCAGAAGTATCAAACGAGCAATATATTTGAGTATCATCAGCATAGGTATAAGTGATAGTTACAATAATTTAAAGTTTCGTGAAATGTTCCCGTATACATTGTATACAATAGAGGTCCCAAAATACTACCCTGCGGAACTCCAGTAGTCAAACTAAGGGAATCCGAAAAGCATTCCGCTATTACCACCTTTTGTGTCCTGCGAGTTAAAAAATATTTAATTAGTTTAATAGCCCCATCTCCAAATCCGGTGTAATGTAGAATCGAGAGCAATATAGAGTGGTTGAGCATATCGAATGCCTTTGTAAAGTCTATAAGAATAAGAGCACTTATCTTTCCATCATCACAAGCTTTAAGAACATCATCGACCACATCTGACATAGCAGTGTCACAGCCAAAACCAGGGCGAAAACCAGACTGCTTAAGGGGTAAAATATTAAACCTATCCAGAAAAGATCGTATTTGACCATCTAAAATTTTTTCTAATATTTTGGAAAAGGTTGGGAGGATACTTATTGACCTTAAATGTGAAAATTCTGTGGGTTGACTGATCTTTGGCAGAGGCAAAACATGGGCATTCTTCCAAGAATCTGGATAGTGAGAAGTTTCTATGCATTTATTAATCACATGAGGTATAAAAGGAATAATATAGGTGCAACATAATTGAATAAGTGTAATATTCAACGCCTCACTGCCAAACGCTTTAGATTTTAAATTCATTATTATTTTTAGTATATCATTTTCAGTCACCAGATGAAATTCTAGCTGATCAAGAATACCTGGTTTAACGTTATGTTGATAGAAATTTAATAAATTAGGGTCAGGTGTCTGTCCAAAGGACACAGCAGAATTCATAAAAAAATTATTGATATCGTTAGGATTAGAGAGATGGTCTGGAATGACGTTATTTTTATTTTTGATAATATCTAGTTTTTTTAATTCCGACCATTTTTCTTTTATTGAAGAATTCGAAAACCTTTGCCGTAGGTATGCTTTCTTTTCCGCCCTTATTGCAGCTGTGGTGTAGTTCCTTAGTTGTTTTTAAGAAGAGTAATGTTCTGCCTGTCTTGTATTCTTAAATCTTTTTAATGCTTGGTTTCTAAGTCTTTGAAGAAATTTAACATTATCAGTTATCCAAGGCGCATATTTTTTATTTCTTTTCTTACAAAGTGGGGCATGCATATCGAAAAACAGTAAAATTGATGAGCTTAAAAAATTTACTTTTTCTTCAACGGCAGTCATATAAAAAATATTTTCCCAAGGCCATGATTCAAGATCTGCCTGAAATCTGTCAAAGTTAAAAGTTTTTTAAATGTCTATATTTAAAGGATATTAGAGGTGGACTTTCAATGGTCAGGGGAATTTTAATGAAAATGGGAAAGTGGTCTGACAACAGATCATCAGCCACACCAGCGCTTAGAACATCAGACATATTGCAATATAGTAAATCAAGCAAAGAATATGATCCATCAGCCATCCGTGTAGGTTCCTGAATATATTGCCTTAAATTAAAAATATCAGCGATGTCTTCAAGTTGTTTAGCATTATTACTATTAATATTTAATAGGTTAATATTAAAATCACCACAACAGATAATGTTATCATAAGTTGTATAGAGATTTGAGAGTGAGTCCTCGAAGTAATCAAAAAAACTTTCTAAATTTGACCGAGGGGGTCTGTAGAGTACACCTAATAAAATATTTTTAGAGTTGAATATGAGTTCAACCCATATATATTCCACAAAATCCAAACATCCAGAGCTCAAAGTCTTAAATTTAATTGAGTTTTTAATATAAATACCAACTCCACCCCCTTGCCTCACTACCCGATCTTCGCGAATTAGATTAAAACCATCGATAGCTACAGTCTCAGCATCAATATCCGGACGCAGCCATGTCTCAGTGACTCCAGCTATGTCATGATTATGTTCCGTTATATATTGCCTTAAGTCAGCAAAATTAGCTGTTAAAGACCTCACATTTGTATGAGATATTATAATGGACATGTGCCTAAATACAAAACTAGAAGTGAAGCTGAAAAGAGGATAAGGTAAAGCTGTTAATTATAAAAAATAAAATTTAAAAATCTAAGTTTGACGAGAAAATAAATTAAGGAAATAATATTTATTAGCTTATACACAAAGCATTATGCGCGACTTTCTTGCTACTCTGTATATCCGGAATATTCGAACTTGGGGCACTTATTTTATTATTCTTCATTATTGTATTAACATTTTTCAAAACTAGATACGGTTACACATTACTGCTATTACACACTTAGCTGATTTAACAGTTGCTTTATGTATGTGCCAAAAAGTACTAGTTTATAAACAATCCAGACACGTAAACTGTATGTAGGTACAGTACACAGTGCCTTTAACTTAGCTCTCTTGGTGAAAATTAGAACAAAAACAGATTTATAATAGGTAAACTTACTTACAATTAAATATTAAAATCAAGTGGTCTCAAGCCCTTAAAAATTCATATTTGTCACACATTATATCCTGGAGATGCAGAGAAAAGAGCTACTTTTGGATGGCAATGGATAAGGGGTCAAACCACAATAAAACTGAACTTTTTAAATCGCATTATCTGGATGGATAAATGAGAATTCTCAAACTTTGGTTCATTTAACAGAAATATCGAACGTGTTTGAGCTGTAGAGATCCCCAGAGAAAATAAAAAACTGCGTCTCCTCTTATGTGGGAACAAAATTTTTGGCCCATTTCTATATGATCGTAATTTAAATTTTTAACGGATATCCCGTTACTGCATTTTTACATCGACATTTCTCAGAGGAGTAGATAGGAAATCGAGGTATGGTGGATTGCCAGCGCGATCACCCGATCTTCCACTCCTAGATTGTTTTCTATGAGGTGTGATAAAAATTAAAGTGTTTAAAAATGGCCTTGTTGAAAACTTGGCACAGTTCCGTGAAAAAATTACAACTTCATACCGATCTTCACGCAGAAGATCAATCTTAAAATCAGTAAGAAAAGTAAATAATAAATCAGTTAAATATTTAAATGTAAACGACGATCTGTTTGAACATTTGAGGTAAGTTTCAAGGATATTTTTACCTTTTCTTAAATCTGTTTTAATTCCTGTATCTTATTTAAGTAAGTTTATCTAGTGTGTATCTGTTCCTCTTCTGCTTCTCTAACCCATCAGTTATTACATTCATTATTAGCAAACAAGTATTTTGAAGACAAGAAATATTTTAATTTCCTCTTTTATACACCGCATCTGCTCAATTTCAAACAAATACGGTGATTTTTACCAGGATAGTATTTGTAAAAAATCCAAAAACCTATTATTAAGAAACGAAACGTCCGAGTTACATTCAGAATATTTGAAATATTAGGTTTTAGAGGTATGAGAATCAAAAGTCAGCGATTTATATTCCAGTTCCTTATTCGAAAAAATTGATAATGGTGACCTGAAAATGAAACGTCGGAATTGAAAAATAAATTATGACAAATTGTGAGTTGAGGAGAACAGGTGACCATGGAAATATGACATTTATTTGAAATTATTTGAACAAATGAAATCAGAAAAAAATAAAAACGAATTTGCTAATTTTCGTTTCTTCTCGGATATCTCCGAGGGTATCCGACCTTGTATCTCCTATAGTTTCAGAGATCCTTATACTTAGCGTCGAATTTGTAAGTAACACCCTGTATATGCCAAATTTTGGGTTATACCATATTTTTGTCCCTGACTATATTCTAAAAACCCAATTTGTAAAATTCCCTTAAGTAAATATAAAGAATTTAATATAAAGATATAAAAATATTTATAATAATGGAACAACAGTAAAACATAAAAATAAAACAAGTCACATAATATCGAATTATGTTATGATCATATAAACGTTAAATATTTTATAGAGTTTATTAACACCTTGACATTCGAAGTGAATCATAAAAACCCACTTAATATAACATTTTTTTTTTAATAAAAAAGCGTAACAGTAATTATTGATAAAGGAATATTTTAGGCGATTTTAGTCCTTTAGATTACACCATTCAAAGTAGAAATTGTATCTTCAAAATTTTGCATAAGGTAACACAAGGTCCTCTGCATCAACGTCCTACAACTCAACTACGTCAGTAGTTATAAGAACTTCTTCATATAGGTACCAAATTTGAGCTCTCAAAATTATTCCGTCCTTTTATAAGAATATTTCTGCGGTTCTAGTTAGCTAAAGTGTTTAACAATTGGTATTATAACCCCAGACAAGGGTGGCATACGAGATATTGAAGTGGGTTATGCCGAAATAAGCTGTTTCAAGCATCCCTAGGAAAACATTGTCACCCAGGCCACGAAGGAGATACAAGCTTCCCGCCAGTTTCGATCCGACCAAGCATCCACTTGCACTCCCAGGAATTTGGTGCTCTAATCATCCGGGTCCATTCCAAATTCGGGACAACCAAAATTTAGATCAAATTTAATGTATGATAACTTTTTCTTCCATAGTCCGATTTCAATCTTTTCGAAATGTATATAATTATTTCGGTTATTATTATTCCTAGAGAGAAGTGGCGGATATGCTAGGTTTTACAAAATCTAGCGTGAAAAGAGCCGTTGCAAGGTTTCGTGAGACTGGAAGTTATGGTAGAAGACCTGGATCTGGAAGAAATCGTGCTACTTCCACCCTTGATGATCGCTTTATTAAGAGATCGGCATACCAGTGCAGTAGTGATAAGAAATGAACTTCAAAGAGTTTGTCAAGTTGCTGTCAATGAAATAACAGTAAGAAGAAAACTTAATAAGGTCAATTTACGGGCCAGAAGACCGGCAACTGGACCAGAGCTCCACAGACAGCATCGAGTTAATGGACTTCTTTCTCGCAAGAACACATTAAATGGAATCTTCAAGAGTGAAGGCAGATTGTATTTTCAGGCGAGTCCAGATTTTGCCTGAGGTCTCCTGACGGACGAGAAAGAGCATGGAGATGACAAGGGAGAGATTCGCCCAATGTAATTTTAGCGAAAGGGTTAGCTTTGGTGGTGGATCCATCATGGTGTGGGGCGGTATTTCATTTGACGCTCGAACAGAACTTGTTTTTTTGACAGAGAAACTGTAACTGCCCGAAGGTACATTAAAGAAATTCTGGAAGAACGTGTTGTTGTTTTTGCACAATTAATTGGTAAATAATTCTTTTTCATGCATGATAATGCCCGTCCACATACTGAGAGTATAGTTGCCCAACATTTAGAAGGGGTTGGAATAAAAGTTATACGCTGGGCGCTCGTAGTCCTGGCATTAATCCGATAGGACATGTATGGAACATGTTAGGTAGACGAATCAGGAAACCCCGAAGGCAGTTATTCGCTCTCCAACAGCTCCGAAATGCTATAAAAGAAGAATAGGGTGCTATTCGACAAGAGGATATCCAAAACCTAATAAGAGGAATGAATCGATGTTTAGTGGCTGTTATAAGAGCTAGTATTTTTAATAGTATTGGCAACAGGGATATTGGGCGATAATTCTCGTCCTTAATAGAGGAACAGCATAGTTAGTTACAGTATAGATGAGAATATATTTTCCTTAAAACATAAGTTGATTAGCCTAGTGAGAAGTATCAAAATTATGTTTTTGTCACTTTTTATAATTTTATCATTGAAACCCAGAAAGTCTAGGCTCTTTTCGTTTATTGTTAATGCATTCCCTAACAACGTTTAAGGCAGGTAGACAGATAGATAAGTATGTTAGGCATGGCATAATCTGCCGGGTCCACTGCAACATTTTCAGATCTATTGTGGTTCCCAATTACGTTTTAGAGGTTGCATTGTTTAGCTTTCCATCTAGGGGGATTCTAGACCTATCTGTGGGAACCTGGTCCTTACTAGGCCTTCGCTTTTGCATAGGACTTGCATGGGAATCTCGTCTTCTGTGTGACAGGGCTTCTTCTGTCAGCCACATGTTGCTTATATGTTTATTGAGTCTACAGTGTCCGAGCTACCCCCATTCACCCCGAGCTGGGGAGCAAGCTAAGGAAAAAACAACATACGACCTACGACTATCGTACTAAGCGAGGATTAACACCAAACCACCGGCGAACCCCCATCAAGACCAATACCCGCCGATGAAATTGTATCATAGCCACCACTGGAGCAAACACCCAGAATGATGAACGTCACCATCACCAACGCCCTCGCATCCCCTTAGAAAACAGCGATTCCGCAGTTCCTTTGTCCTTCGACCTTGGACCCATCGAAAGGATCAGCATTCAGCTTCCTAGCGAACTACTACAGGACAGCCGCAGGTACAGCTAGAACGGCCAATTAAAATTCACATACCTGGCAACATTATTGGAGGACACAGCAAACCTCTGGTTCAACGAATATAAGACGAACAACGGCAACAAGACATGAGAAGATATATGTATGGCATTGAAGAATGAATCTGACGACGCAAATTTGCAAGCAGCGTTAAAGAAGAAAGCAGAACAATGGACACAAAAATCCGACGAAACTGTTAAAGAGTATTTTCACGAACTAAAAGTACTCTACCACGATTATAAACCAAACGGACGTAGAAGAGTTTAAGGCAATATTCGAAAATGGACTAAAACGCACACAACATAAACAACGGAGGAACAGATAAAAAGACTGGCAACTAGCATCGACAACGCTCCACTTTCACTTAACAGGTAGAAGCAAAATTCACCCGAAAGAAGCCTTTTTCAGAAGCGATCCTCCACGACGGTAACTCCCCAGAGAAGCATTCTTCAGAAGCAATCCTCCACGATGACCACCGCCCAGGACCTATAAACAATCACGCTTTCAAGTTACAACTGTAATAAACCAGCGCAGCGAAATACAGAAGCCAGAAGTACCCACAACGACAATAAGACCCTCCGCCACCCCTAAGTATCAAAATAACCATAAATAAAACAATCCCAGTAGCCAGTAGGCAGATAAAAACTGAAAGGGGGGGGGGGGGGTAAATGTCAAAAGTGTTTTAAAATATGTCCCCTTCTCTCCCTACTGCCGTCCTTAAATTTGATTGAAATATTTCCAGCCGATTTTTGGATTTGGTATTTTAGCCCTTTATAATTCTTACCCTGTATAAAGAAAGAAAAAGGTATATTTCAAAAGCATAATTTAAAATTCAACAGCAGTGTATTATGCTTGAAGTCTGTTAAAAAATAAATTTAATTAAGGAATATGTTACTGGGTGCTCCCATATTATAGTTATCACATTTATCAATGTAGATAAAGTATTTTCCGGACAACTAAAAATCAAAAGTATAAAACTATAAACTTACTTGCTTATACAATGAGCCGCTGTTAACAACCATTCATGAGACACCAGGACTCCACCGCACCAATGGCCCAAAAATCCAAACTGGGGATGCAACAGTTGCAATGAGACCTTAAAAAAAATAAACGTTTATTTAAAAAACTATAGACTACCCTTAATATTTAGGTTATCATCAGTTTTTATGAGAAACGCTCGAATAGGTCAATTTAGTTTATTAGTCACCTTCTTATTGGATTTGTAGTATAGAGTAAATGGCCAAAGCTATTTGTTCATTTAAGACGTACTATGATCAGGAAGTTACAAAATGGTTGAACTGTCACCCAGGGAAAACTGTAATTCCATTCGCGGATTATTAGCTGCAGCATAATATAAAAAACCAACAACAAATAGATTTTTAAATACATGAATTTAACCTTTAAACCCTGCTATACCTCCATTATTTATTTAACCCTGCAAGAGTGACAGATATATCATAATCTGAACTCATGATATTTCTCCTATTTCTTTGTCTTCAGTTGTTCAATCGAAAAGTAGGAAAGAAAGGCCGAAGGAACAAAAGTTCTTACTAGCACCCCTATTTTGGAAGAGCTTAAAGCCAAAGAGATTGAAAAGCATGCAATGTAGAATCTGACGGCCATAACACAAGATGACGTAACGGAAAACGATTATGAAAATGATCCTCCGTGTTTATATTGCAACAGTTTGTGCTCCCAGTCTATATAATATAATAGGCCCATTCAGTCGCGTAGCCAGCATTTTGGGGCGGAGGGGGCGAACTACCGGAGAGGCGGAGATCGCAGAGCTAAAGCGCCGCAGGCAAGAAATTTTTGGGACCACGCCAAAATTTCGTAGGAATTCACCTTCTTTATGCTCCCTAGGGAACAGGGGTTTGGCCCCAAATGAAGTTAAAATACGCTATATAAAAAAAAAATAAATTAAAATGTGATGGGACGCTCTCAAAACCGGTTTTATTAAGTTTTTTCCCATCGCTTTTCTTTACTAAAAATAAAATAGGACCGATCTTGTTTTTCAAGAATTATTTTTTAAGTAGCAAAGGGGCGCCAGGCCAAGGGAGGCGGTGGGGGGGGGGGGGCGATCGCCCTCCTTCGCCCCTCTGTGGCTACGCCATTGGGCCCATTGTATTCGTGCTGGTACTTCCATATGATGCAAACAATACACTTGTGAATTATGTTGATTAAGCATAAGTGTTTTATTTTTTTACCTTTTTTTAAGAATTTTTAAAGAAAAATATATTAAAGGATATAAAAAAGTTTTTAGCGTTTTTAGGCCAGGTTCTCCTATAAGAAAATGGCAAGGATAGTTGTTAAGAAAACTAACAAAGATTCTCAAAGTAAGTTCATATACAGCAATAAAGCAACTTTGCTTTTCCTCGACTTTTGACTGATTTTTCAGTAATGTAATAATTGTCTTCTGCAAACGTGTTAAAAATGCAATTTTTAACACACAGTAGCCCTAAAAATTTTACTTTAAGGCACCAGTACGTTAAAGTACCTTTTCTATTTGGGAATCATAAAGTCTTCATTATGGGTTTCAATTGGGTTGCATAAGCAATCATTTCAAACACGTATTTTTTATTTTCTTCCTGTTGGTACCAACACAACATGACTGTTTTGAAGTTTCATGGCACATCTACTTTTTGTTTTAAGTAAAATTTCGGTAGTGGTCAACTTAAATTATTTATTTTATTTCTATGGATGGGACTATCTTTAGAAGTGAGACATATTTTATATAAAATTATAATTACAAGAAATTAAATAAGTTATTTAAATTGAAATGTTGTTTTACTGGTTGTATAATACAGAATATACGTAGGTATATCTTAACTAGGATCACGCTCACGCTGCTTTACATACATCCACAAGCAACACAACCTAGAAAATATGCGATAGTGCTTTACGTATATTTATTTATTTCATGCACAAAACACTATACTATTAAAATAATAGTGAGGCAAAAGTTAAATAGTGCCTATTTAGTTTATTTAGTTACAATTATTATAAATACTGTGGTATTTTCCTCAATTTTATTTCTCTAAAAAAACAGACTTGGGAAGAGATGAGTGATTCTTGTAAATATTTACTGTTACTGTTGAATCTTCGGTGGCGTTAATGGTTATCTCTGGAATATTCTGGGTAGACACAATATTTTGGGTAAGACCTTGCTCCTTTATAATTAATCCAGTCGTTCCACTTGACGTTACAGATGCTGTAGCTGTGGTATATTGGGATGTGCGTGATAAGCAAGGTGGAGATACACCGTGTGAAGATTGTGTGGACAAAATATTTGCAACTTAAACCTTGCTTCTCATCGAAGTTTCAATGTAACCTTCGGCCACGGCTGAAGACTTCCAGCCACCATACTTCTTAATAGTGTTCAAGTCACCCCCACTATTTGCTAAGTGTATAACACTGGACCGTCTAAAACCATGGCCTGTAAATAACCTAGGATTTGGTAATTTTAAGTAAGAAGCAATAACAAAAGGAGCTTTGCCAATTGTGTTAAGACCAATAGGAGTGTTAATAGAGTGTCCATTTATATAAGTCAAGAGAAATCTGCGAATTGTCACGTGATTTGGTCTGAGACTAAAATACTGTGTTACCATTTGTACCCAGTCACTATTTGTAATTATAAACTGCCTGGTTGTAATTTTTAGTTTTGGGCACATGTACAATGATCGAGACAATGATTATATCGCCTCTAGATTCAATATCATCTACTGACATATTTGTAATTTCTTCTCTGCGGCAGGCACCATTATAGCCTATTATAAGAATAACCTAAATTTGTATTAAAGATCAACTACATTTATTATGGGTAAGTTTTTTTTGTCGATTGTATTTTTGTTTGAGATAAACGTATATCGTTGTTAATGCTGTGATAGATATTTATGTTATAAGAATTAAAATAACGATCATTATGGTACTAGCCGTGAGTATTATTGGACGAGGCGTCAGCCGAGTCTAATAACACGGCGTGTACCATAATGATTGTTTATGATCCGAATTTCATATAATATTTTATATTCCGACGATTTTTGAGTTTTTTTTATGAATTTTAAGTTTTCGTCAGTAAACGAATAGCTTGATTTTAATAAAACCAGGTAACTATAGAAATATTTGTTTGTATTGTCATTGTCAGAATTGAATTTTTAATTTTAACGTTTATATAATATAATATGGATAGTTTGCCATCAGAAATCGAAGAATTGGCAGCAGTTGTTGGTTTGTTGCCCGAAAAGTCTAAAGGCATATATGAAAAAACTTATGCCAATTACAAAACTTGGTGTTCCCAGAAAAAGGTTGTCAATATCGTACACGAAAAGGTACTTTTGGCATATTTCAAGGAAGAATCAATGAAGAAAAAGTCTTCGAGTTTATGGAGTTATTACTCTATGTTAAGGAGTACACTATTACTTAAGAAAAACGTCGACATAAGTAAGTTCAATCAATTGATCGCTTTTTAAAACGAAAATCTGATTCTTACACACAGTCCAGGATTTTGACTAAAGAAAATATTGCAAAGTTTTTACAAGAGGCAGACAACGAAACATACTTGCTATTAAAAGTGTCAATGATAATAGGTATAAGTGGAGCATGTCGAAGAGTTGAGTTAAAAAACTTAAGGATAGAAGATGTACACGATGAGGGGGTTGTTTTTCGAATTTTCATACCTAGTACAAAAACCAACGTTCCCCGAGAATTTTACGTAACGCCTGGCGATGTCGAAGAAATAAATATGGTGCAGCTCTCTTCTCGTTTTTTTCTATCATTAAGAAACAACAAATGTACAAAGCAACCAGTGGGTATCCATACTTTCGGAAATATGTGCAAAACGATTGCTGATTTTTTAAAGTTACCCCATTCCGCCGAATACACAGGTCACTGTTTCCGGAGGTCTTCAGCTTCACTGCTGGCTGATTCAGGAGTCGATCTTCACACCATTAAACGCCATGGTGGTTGGAAAAGTGACACAGTTTCTGAAGGATATATAGAGAACTCTTGCGAAAACAAGAAAATAATTTCAGCAGCCATTCTCGGGAAGAAATCATCGTCGAGTGTTTCATCGACTGTCGTTCCCTCAGAAGAAACAGAAACCATCGAAATTAAAAATCACAACAATGCAATAATTTCAACTCCTATGTTCAACATCAATTTAATGAATTGTAATAATCTTACTTTTAATTTTAATCATTAAATTTTGTTCCATTTTATTTAAAATAAATTTTTTTATTTTTGCGTCTATTTTTTATTATAGTACTCAGTCCTATAATGAAATCATTATAGTACTCAGTACTATAAAGTATGTCATTTTGACACTGAAAATGAAATCCATAATAATGTCATTATGACACGTCGGGATATAAGTTATTTTATTTCTGACCGGTATATTATTAGCTTATAACGTCTTAGTTACGCGGAAATTATAAGGGTCATAACTACCTTGGGATATTAAGAAAAATTTGACATAAAATCAAACGATTGACATCTAATGTCAATTTGATTGTCATCTATTGAAACATTTATTCCACTTTAAAAATGAACAAAATGTTACTAAAATCGGTCAGAAATAAAATTATCTATGTATCACTGGAATTATAAGGGTCTTAATTACCGAGGGCAAAGTTTACGTCCCGAGGGCCTTCGGCCCGAGGGACAGCAATTGCCCGACTTTAGTAACATTTGTTCATTTTTAAAGTGGAATAAATGTTTCAATAGATGACAATCAAATTTACATTAGATGTCAATCGTTTGATTTTATGTCAAATTTTTCTTAATATCCCAAGGGAGTTATGACCCTTATAATTCCCGCGTAACTAAGACGTTATAAGCTAATAATATACCGGTCAGAAATAAAAAAACATATTTTGCGTAGGTCTGTTCGTACACCTGCCTTGACTTTTCGGGAAGTAGGAAATCTATTACGCTTTGCGCGATATTTTCGACATCCGAAGGGACACTTTTGGATTCAGAATCTCCCATATTCAAATTATTTTTGGCCAACACTTTGCATACAATAGAAAATTAGACGGCAATAATGACGTTGTCAAAATCGAAATTGAAACAATCAAAAATGCGGTTACCATGATAACGACTATTATGAACACCTGAAAATTTTAAAAATTACGAAAACGTTATCTGATATCAATGAAATTTAGACGAATAAAATCTATTTGCACTGTCGTAGATTAAATTTTGAATGATACACGTTCGATATGATTGTTAATGAAACTTGTGCAATTAAATTTAACGTTGCACACGTTTCATTATAGTGTTCATATCGAACTAGTATCATTAATAACTATAAGAGCACTCGTCTCATTAGGACACGAACCGCGTAGCAAACGCGTGCTCTAAAATTGTGTCTTATGAAGCCTATGTTTTAATATACTATTATTGCACTGCTGTTAAAAGTAAAATGTCAATTTTTAAACATAAACGTCAGGAAACATACTAAACCAACAATGGGTGTTAGGTTTTATTGACAAATGACAACTTCGATTATTTTATATACCATTCTATTTAAACTATCTGCTTCCAATTTATTAAACATTCTAAAAATTTAATTTGTAACTATTTCATTGCTTTTTATTGTCGTTTGCAGAAAAAATGTTGTGTGATATTTGGGTTAAAAGTTTTGTTAAGGCACTCATTTGAATTGCAAAATAAGCGAAGGGTTATTCCTAAATAGGAAGAAAGCAAGATCAAATATCCGAATTTGCTTTCTGTAATAGGACCTGTTTCTCATAATGTAGACTTACCAGTACCGACTGCATCGTTAGATTCGCAAAATCTTGTTTTGGAAGATAATGGAGATCATAATGCATCATCAGGCAGCTTCGAAGAATAGTGTACCAACCCCATTTTTACTTCAGGTCCCAGTTCCGGCGAGTCACATTTGATTGTTTAAAGTAAGTTAAATGATTTAGAAAGTGATTTGGGGTTGTCAGAGCAATAGTCAGAACTTCTTGGTTCCCGTCTTAAAGAGTGGAACTTACTAGTCAAAGAAACAAAAATTACGACTTTCAGGAAAAGAAATGCTACGTTTTCTGCATTTTACAATATGGAAAATTTGTTGTGTTCGTGTAGATATCAATGGTTTATTGCAGGAACTCAGTATTGAGCATTGTTCTTGTGAAAACCTTCAAATAGGTGCTTTAAAAATGTACTTTTAACACTTATATCATAAAAAAGCTATTAAAAGCCCTTAAACTTGTGTGTTTTCCGTAGCTATCTTACTTTAGGAAATTAATCGTCTATTTCCATACATACCGATCAGCTACCCTGTATATAAATAAATAGTATTAAATCACATTGTCAACTTACCATATTGTGGTAAAGTTTCATTGCAGCAATGTCGTAGAATCTTTTTTTTTTTTAATTATTGCAATGTTAATTCAGTATTATAAAGATGTGGTAACAAATGATGGTCTGCATAAAAACCTGAACTTGACATAATTACAAGTAAGAGTAAGACGAGGAAAATTACATAGGTGGAACGAATCACCGTAACGAAAAGTAAAATTAAATTCCATTGAAGAAAGTCAAATTTAATGAACGAATAAATTTGTAATTGTCATTACGTTATTCGTATTATATCTTGAGTTTGCTTTTACAATATGACGTAGTTCAAAATAATTATCAACACAGAAAAAAATATTATATTTAAGGATGCGAGACATTTTGACATGGTTCTAGATATACGAGCCCTTTAGGTTATATAAGTTTTTGTAACTATCGTAGATAAAGCCATATTTTATTAAATGCCAATGCTGATGCCTTTTGTAATTAGATAGCACTTATAAGTTCATATGTTTTGATTTTATCATTAAAGGGCGGAAAATATGGAAAGTGCATTTTTTGCATATTTTGTCAATTTTATAATGAAATGCATATTTTTAAAATAATAGTATATTATTAACCAAGGTTTAGACAGCCATCATTATTGCCCGAGCGGCGAGTTTAAATCACGAGGAGCGAAGCGACGAGGGATTTAAGACGCGAGGGCTATAATAAGCTGTCTAAACCGTGGTTAATATATTATTTTTTCCACTACTACAAACTTTTATATGACATTTATCTTTATAGTATTAATAATTATAAAAAATTATAGGTAGGTATAAGTATATTTTTTAATCAAGTTACCTGCGCTTTGGAATTGGCAAAATATTTTGTTGTTTTGTCAGGTGGCTTTGTCAATGTCAATTTGTGTTCATTTGTGTCATCAGATTTCACGAGTTTTGCGTTTTTTTTTAAAATGAGCGAAGAAAATGTTAGTGATAATATTATGTGTACACCTCCCGAATTAAGGATGGAAGCAGAAAAAATGTTGATTGTATCGATATTTTACAATATCAAGTAATCTAATATGTATTGATAATTATCTGGTTGCCTAACCACAATGAATTGATGTTGTAGAATTAAAAAATCAAGTTACCTGCGTTCAAACAAAATTCGGTTAAGGTCAAAGATCGGTCAATAATGGATTTCAATGGCTTATTATTGACCATGGTCAATAATGACTTATAAGGTAGAGAAAAACGATTTCTAGCGTTAATAATCGGTCAATAATGGCGATGTTATAGGTTAGTAGTGGAAAAACATATTTTTATTGATAGAAGATAATCCTTTTTAGTTGAAAATTTTGAAAAATATTTAGTAATAAATGCTTTTTATAAAATTTCAGGTTAAAAAATTGTTTACTTTTATTTTTCTCTGTTTCTTTTTTTATTTATTTTTTTTTAAACATCTTTTTTAGAACCCAGTGTTTTTCTTTACCCCATTTTACTATAATACATTAAGAAATATTGCATACCAGTATGCATATTTAGTCAAAAAATTGCTTTTAACAAGGCAAACAAGGCACATACAGGGTGTTAAAAATTCGATGTTCACCATTGGGATCTCATAAACGGTAAGAGATACGAGGAAGTTTAAATTAGGGCAAAGTTGCGCAATTCATAGCCGACCAATATGCCAAGAAGAAATTAGGAAAATTCCGAGTACTTCCGAAGATATACGTAAAAAACCGAAAATCGCCGTTTTGGTTTTTAATTTTTCCTGGCTTTATTTAAAGAGATAATGGAAAATAAATTTCACACTTTCATTGCCACTTTTCATCTTCTATAAAGCAGTGTTCTTAGATTTCATGTCCGACGTTTTGTCTTTCGGACGCCATCGTCAGGTTTGTTTTTTTAAATACGGACCTGTATTTTTTATTGCATTTATCTAAACTTTATATGCGATGTAATCTTAATACAAAATTACTTTGATTGAATATCAACGTTTCTACCCTATAAAAACATTTTCAGGAATATTTTATTTAAAAACTTTTGGATTATTGCAGATCAAAGCCGTATCTGATAATGTATAACAGAGACAGAACGATTTTTCTCTTTCTAAAAACCCTGATCGAGAAGGCTATTGCAGATAATTTTGAAAAAACTTTCGAGTTTGTTACAATTAGAGGATTCATTGTTTAAAGTATCATAGTTTGCCATGGAATGTAGAAACAATAAAAAGTTTGACATAAGTAATCTAAAGCCAAATTTGAGCGATGAACCAAACAGATTGGTTTTAACTACGATTTTCATGTGTGGTTATTCACAATAGATGGTGGGGGTAGTTATAATAACGTCACAGCTCTCGACCATTTGGAATCCGCTCAAATGAAATGGTTTTAACCACAAAACACTTAACCTTAATTATAGGCAGAGGTTTTGATTTTGAGTTAAAATCTCGCCCCCATTTGTCGCACATTTTGGTTTACCTACCCCAAAAAGAAATTGCAATTTTGACCGTTTATATGCCGATTTAGAAATGTCAAATTTTATCAACCGCGGTTCGACAACTGCTCAAGGTTAATACCACAAAATTAATGGTGACAACTTTGGCGTAAATCAGCTGATTTATGACGTCACGGAAACATAACCAAGACATCTACCAAGGTCGCTCGAATGTAGTGGTTAATACCAATCTGAAGAATGGTATAAACCAATCTGTTTGGTTCATCGCTCGAATTTGGCTCATATTTCAATTACGCGGTGATAAATTCGGTCTTATCTAAAAATGAAATTTTCATCTGAAGAAAAAAGGGATATGTTAAGAATTTATTACAGTAGCAATAGAAACTCTATGACAGCTTTACAAAGATATTTTGAGGAGTATCCGGAAAGGGAGCAGCCAGCACAAAACATTTTTCAAAGACTTGATAGAAATTTAAGCGATTATGGCCAGCTTGGAAAGCCTCGACAAAAATATGGTAACCGTATTACAGAAGACGAAATTCAGAACGTTTTAGGCCAGGTATGTAACATGAAACTTCACAAAAATTATTTTTTTACAAAATAAGTTAACATTGTATACATACAATATCCTGAAATCTTATGATGTTTCACGTTATTGTAGGTGGACAATGATGCAACTATATCCAGTAGGCAAATTGAAGCGGAATCCAATTTGCCATCCTTAAACCATGTTAAGGCATGGAAAGTTCTAAAAAATGCCGGTTTGAGACCCTACAAAATTCATATATCACATGCATTGCGAGAAGGAGACGCTGAGCGAAGGCTAACTTTTTGTAATTGGCTACTAGATCAAGATAACCAAAATCGCAATTTTTTAAGCAATATTCTTTGGAGTGATGAGGCTACATTTACAAATTGTGGTGTTTTTAATAGAAACAATGAACATATTTGGGCAAGAGAAAATCCCAGAGATAATAGAGAAGTACGCAAGCAAGTACGCTTTTCTCTGAATGTTTGGGCAGGGATATTAGGAGATAGAATTTTTGGTCCTGTTTTTTTACCACAAAACGGCTAACAGGGGAGGATTATCTAGTATTTTTAAATAATACATTCCAAGATTTTTTATCTGAAATCCCGCTAGCACGGCTGCAACAAATTTGGTTTCAGCAAGATGGAGCACCCGCTCATGGCACGAGAGATGTTACAACCTTCTTACATGCTGAATTTCCAGGCAGATGGATTGGAAATCGTGGTTTTATTGAGTGGCCGGCAAGGTCCCCAGACCTTACACCACTAGATTTCTTTTTTTGGGGAGCCATAAAAAACAAAGTGTATAAGCAGCCCATTAACGTAATAGAAGAGCTTAGAGTTCGCTGCATAAATGCGTTTGTATCAATTCGAAGAAGGTCGGTACACAGAGCTACTCAAAAAGTTCGCGTCAAAATTGAAAAATGTATAAATCAAAATGGAAATCTTTTTGAGCATCTGAGATAAACATTTGTCATTAGTTTCTACCTCTTCTGGGTTTAAATAATTTTAATTTATAGAAAATGTAAATAATAGATAATTTTGAATATTTTAGTACCTAAACGTACTGTAATTATCGTTTTGTGATATTTGTTATTGTTTTAGTTATAGATTTTCTTGTGTTTTCGAAAATACTGTTAAAAAAATGATCTTCAATACCTAATCAACAAGTTTTTTAAATAAAATATTCGTGAAAATGTTTTTATAGGGTAGAAACGTTGATATTCAATCAAAGTAATTTTGTATTAAGATTACATCGCATATAAAGTTTAGATAAATGCAATAAAAAATACAGGTCCGTATTTAAAAAAACAAACCTGACGATGGCATCCGAAAGACAAAACGTCGGACATGAAATCTAAGAACACTGCTTTATAGAAGATGAAAAGTGGCAATGAAAGTGTGAAATTTATTTTCCATTAACTCTTTAAATAAAGCCAGGAAAAATTAAAAACCAAAACGGCGATTTTCGGTTTTTTACGTATATCTTCGGAAGTACTCGGAATTTTCCTAATTTCTTCTTGGCGTATTGGTCGGCTATGAATTGCGCGACTTTGCCCCAATTTAACCTTTGCTGTATCTCTTACCGTTTATGAGATCCCAATGAACATCGAATTTTTAACACCCTGTATATGCTCATATTTTGGCTGAATTTAAGTGCATATATTCCGCCCTTTCTTTATCATTATTAAACTAATCTGCAACCCTTGGCGTGGACCTCCCCAGCCTAATGATATAAAGCTTGAATTATGTTGATCTAAAATAAGTCAATCTAGCCCTTTTAAAGTCAAAGTCAAAGTCAAAATATGCATTATTATCTGAAAGAAATATCTTTATCGGTAAAGCTTTTAGAAATTTAAATCAACAATAAAATATAATATAGTAAAACTTGAAATATTAAAAACTGCTAATAATTAGGACAGGTTATTATTATATGGTATAATGAGCTTATTTCAATCTTTAACACTTCTTTTAAACATTTTAAAATTTGACTTTTTTTAATATTAACTGGAAGATAATTAAAACATTTTTTAGAATCGTAAATTACAGACTTCTTTTCAAGACTTCTAGAAGGAATAGGTAAACATATATTGAAGTTTTGTCTTGTATTATAAGTAGGTAAATTAATATTATTTCTATGTCCTTTTTTGAATCAAACAAACGGTTTCCAATAAAAAAATTGAAGCTAGTGTTAAAACTTTTTGTAAGATAAACAAATGTTTAGGACAATCTTTAGATCTTGCTTTGCACAAATACCCGATAGCTCATTTTTGTAAAATGAAAATAGAATTAAGAGGATATGGACATGAATTTTCCAGAAGCAAATTCCATATCTCAAAAAGGATTCTGCTAAAGCAAAATAAACATTTCGAAGAAATGTATCATTAACTTCATGAGAAAGTATTCTTATGGCTTAAAAATCTGAAGCTAGCTCTCTACATGACTTTTCAATACTGGGTGGTGCATGGCTTAGTTAAGCATAGAAAATCCCTTGTTAATTTTGAGGTGGCTAAATATTGGCTCTCCTGTACATTTTAGAGAAAAATTGAATTATGATTTTTTGAAGAGGCCGATATAATAAACCCACGTGCCATGTTTGAATAAATTCTAATAAGCCAATCCTAACTTATTCAATTAAATGTTATTGCAGAATTACAAAATTTTCATAGTTTAGGTAATACCTACAGCAAACACCAGCAAATAATTCATTCGCGTTGACAAAACGAGAAGTAGCGTCAGTGCCGCTATTGGAGCCTAGATAATGAAAATTTGCTACGCTTTTATTTGCCCAAAGATTAATATTGAATTATCAATGACACAAAAGAATTTAATTGTAAAAAAAAATAAGAATTTAATTTTAATTAAAGAAAAGGAAATTGATAACGAAGTTCAGCTGAGGGTGAGGTCCCACCGAGATCGCGGAGGCTTCCGTTTTGGCCTGGCTACAAAACGGTGGCGCCCCTTATTACCCCCCCTACTCTTCGGCATTTGGGCTAGGGCATTTGCTCGCTCGCTCAAGGCCTCTCACCCTCAGCTGAACTTCGTTATCAATTTCTTTTTTTTTTAAATAAAATTAAATTCTTATTTTTTTTTACAATTACAAAAGTGGTTGTCCTGCCCATAATTCTCTCATGATTAGGGAAAAGTTGCAAAATATTTTTAACGGAAATATTATTGACCCACGGCATCGAATCCTTTGGCCAGCCAGGTCTACTGACCTTTCGCCAAACGATTCGTTAGAATGTGATAGAATTTGTTAATATCAACTCAGTAATGTTAGAAATAAATTTTATGATCAGTTAGGATATTGTTTAGCTGTTAATGGACGGTTGTTTGAACATTTAATTAATTAATGTTTTTGTACAAATCCGTAGTCTCAGGTATGTTATGTTAAATTAAAGGCTTAGTAAGAAAAACATAATGGTGTCTGTACAAAGCCTGGGTTTTTAAAATCCCAGTCTCAGCAACAAAAAGTACTATTTTTCCATAGGGTAATTCACTGATTCTTTTTTCTACTTTCACTCTCAAGAACAGTTTTCTTCACAAAAGCATTTTTTTATTCTACCAAACTATGCCATTTGAACAGATAATGTCAGGTGTTTACATAATTTGTAACATCATACTACATGACTTGGTATCGATTAACTAATCAATGGCCACATTGACTAATCACACTTAAAGGGGGTCGTGTAATCCGCAACAAACTATTATGCTTTTACTTCAACAATTTTTGCAAAAGGTTGTTCCGTGGGAAGAAGACGTTTCACCACGAAAATAATCTGTAACTCGACTCACTGTTTAGAAACACTTGGCGCTGCTGGCTGAGCACTTCGCGAGGAGAAGACGTTCCACCACGGATAGAATCTTAAAACCTACTGATACTAAAAATGAAAACATTCGCTTTGTTGACCACTCTTCCCACGCGAAAACCATTTGCAACACCGCATCCCCTAAATCACTCTTCATCCCGCACCCAGAACAACTGACCTGTCTAGCACATACGCAACATCTCCAACGTCCGCCGGCCGCCTTTTATTATAATTGGAAAAGCCTAACCGAAAACTGATGTTCACCGCTTGTCAATCGAACTGAAATCCTATATATACTGCTTTCTGGCTAGACGCAATTTAAGGTTCTATAAAAACGTAAACAAGCTGTTTTGTTATTAAGGGTTTCTATTGTATTATTTTACCGAAAGGATTATTAAATGCGACGTTAATTTGCAGTTAAGTTTTTATAATATGCCAAAAGATGAGTTTTATTTATTTCTTTAAAACAGTCGAACATAACCCAAATGCGGCGTTGCCGATCATTATTAACTTTTCACTGAAATCCGATTATGGTTTTGCTCTAATTAATTATTAAGTAACATTAGGAGTTTGAATTATGTTAATTAGTCTTGAAAATGCATATGCATGTTTCCCCAACAGTGTCTTTTATTTTGGATGTGTGATTGCCGGATTGGTGAAACGAAAATGTGTTTTTAATGTGATATATTCTTTATCCGTTATGTCCAGTTTTACGTTATAAATAATTTAATAAAAAATTTAATTTTAATATTGTTTATCCCTGTATTTCCGTAACGGCCAGGAATAGGACCCATGTTTATAGGAACTTTTATGTTTATTTTGGATCCCCGAATTCGTACTTAAAATATTGAAATTTCTTCCTGAATCACCCTCTATATATTTTTGTAACTAATAAAATATGAAATGAATGAACTATTTGATGAAGTAAAGTGAGCGTAAATTCTTAGAACTTATTTTAATGCCCTTTGATATCCAACATTTTTTATTGGTTTCTTTAATAACTGTAATGGGAAAAGCTTTAGTAAATATGTCTGAATAAACGGAAGTATTAAAATTTTAAAAACCGCCTTTCAACTCTTATAAATTGGCTTCCTACAATAATATGTATTTCATCCATAAAATATAAAAGCTGAAAAAGAATCGGATTTAGCTTCAAGCGAGATATTAGAAACCCCGATGTCTTAAATATTTGAAATGGTATTTGGCAATAAAACATCTAAAGAAAGAATCCTTTTTTTCCCTAAATCCTATGAGAATCATATATATTAAATGTATTAGACGAATATCATAAATTTTAAGCTTGGGCATGCATAAAAAGAAAAGAAAGGAAATATACGTTTTCTGTGACAAATGTGTCTAAAGCAGAGCTGTCCAATAATAATAATATTGAAAAAATTTTAAAGTCAAATATGTCTTTGCAGAAAAAGAAAAAAACGAACTAATACCGAGTTTATAATGACCGTTGGGAATCAACAAACAACAATGATATAACTTCAGTGCATTGTTTGTATGCAAGTACTATTAGCTCCTAAAAATATTGTGTAAAACGACATTTTACATCGTTACACGAGAAAAAGTCTCAGCAGTATACAGGGGAGTCTAGAAATTCTATTATTACGCAGTATAAGAAAAGGCTAGAACAACAAACACATTTTTTCAAAAAGTCTAACGCCGATAACAAATACATTATCCCTCTTCTTACGAAGTAGCGCTGGTAATTTTTAAAACCTTTTAGGGATAGAGTGCATATTAAGAACTGTGCGATCAAAATGGCAAAACAGTTCAATAAACAAAAATTGCCGAAAGATTCGAAACAGTCTGCAGTGTCGTATCAGATAAACTGCAAGACGTCCAGACTACATTAATCAATATGTTTAAAATTGCACGACACACAAAAATGTAAATATTTTTCACTCTTCCGCCAATTTGTAATTTTTGTTCAAACTGTTCAAGAGGACTTCAGTGTAGCAGAGAAGATGCTTGATTTTATTCCTCTTCATGGTACAATCAAAACTACGGATATTCTTGAAGCTGTAAATTAGGTGGTATCAAACTGTGGGGGATTTGCAGTCAGATTGTTTTTACCAGGGAAGGACCGAAACAGGATTGGACTTTTTAAAATTACTCCCAGGAGAAAGTTTCCCCAGCTTGCGAAACTTAGACCTTAAGCATGTATCATTGCGAAAGCAACTTTTGCAACATGAAATTTATTAAGTAAAAATATAGGTCTTCTGTGTCTGATAAGTCACTTTTTCAGTTGCTTGTTCACAACAAATATTAATGTTAATATTGATACACTGGTTACTTTGTTTCTTAATGCGAGAGGGTAATAAAATATAAATTTCAGGCAAATCGCAATGATAGTTTTTAAAAATTCCGTATGTCAGACCTACACTCTCCGAATCTGTCCTAAATTAGGGTCGGCTAATTAGCATATAATAGAAAGACCAGTTTGATGAATAAAATAAAAACTACCTGTGGTAACAGCGGCGTTACTACAGGTAGTTTAAATATTAATATTTATAAAAAAAATCTACTATGTACAATAAAAAAACTTAATTTTTAAATTTTTGTCATCATGTTCCGAGTAGTCCGATAAACTATCGTCGTTGGGGTCCAGACAAATAATAAGGGGCTCTACAATGTTTTCTAGCATGTTATCAGCTTCCCACATTCTTCCTTTATTTCAGTCACGACATGTTCGACGCACTTACTCCATTTTTCACAATCCACTGTCTCTATTCACTCTTGCAAGAGATTTCCAACGTCTTTCAGTTTAAAAGTGGTGTTATGACTTGCTACAAGCCCTTTTACTGGCGCCCACACCAATTCTATGGGGTTCAATTCACAGTGATATGGCGGAAGGCGAAGTACCGTTATATTTCGTTTTGAAGCGATTTCGTCGACAGCAAATTTTGTAGAGAGAGATTTATTGAACTTTACAATTTCCAGTACCTCCTTTTCCAGCATATCTTTATGAAAGGAATTCTTATTTACAGTAAGTCAATCAATGATGTCATTTTTTTTCCAAGGCGTTGGTATTTTTTCGGATTTTCTTTAGTGGTATCCATGTCATTATCTATGACTATAACAGACCCAGGAGGAATAAGATCTAGCATTTGTTGAAAGTATTCTTCAAGGACATCAGCGGTCATGTCTTTGTGATAGTCTTTAGTCCGTTCTGATTTAAATGCTAGTAAGCCGCCATGGACAAATCCGTTTTTGCTACCAATGTGAGTAATTATTAATCTTTTACCTTTTCTAGAGGGTATTTTTATTTCAGTGGACCATCCTTCCATGAAAGATTGCCTCGCGCTTTTTATATGTTTATCCTGCCATATCTCACCAACGGTATAACCTTAATTTAACCAAGTTTCGTCCATATAATAGATATTCCTGTTTTCCCTTCGAAACTGCCCTGAAATTCAAATTTCGTCGCCGCCAGCAGATGATTTCGTCTTTCTCTATTAAAAGTGATTTTCTGTTTTGAATTTTTTCATAACAAAAATTAATTTCCTTTAAAGTTTTTCATAGTTTCTTCTTATCCATGGGTGGAATGAAATCAACCTTTTTTATTTCAGACATTATTTTGGCCACGGTAGGTATTTTTTTTTAAGTAATACGAGTGTATGATTCTTTTGATGGCAGTCTTTTCATCCTCATTTATTACAGTTTCTTTTCTTCCTGTACTTCTCTTTGATGACCTGATTTATGAAGTAGAAAAAGGAAGAGGAAGAGGAAGAAAAAAGTTACAATTCTTGCAAGTTTTAAAATCTAATTTCTATATTTGCGGTACACGCGTTCTGAATGTGTAATACATAAATATTGAAACGTGCATGTTATTATCCAGAATGTATCGCAATGGAAACAAACTATCCAAGTTAATAATTAATTGCAATACCGCAACATTTGCCAGACAAAGCAACCTCTGTCTCTGACACATTATATTCAAATGACTGTGCTTTTACTGCCAATATCGATGGATATGCTTTATTTTATTTGCTTCGAGAGTTGAACATATGGGTTGTTTTAAATAATAAACCATTCTTAGCTCCCATATTGAAAAATATGAACGCCAAATATCTTCCATTATTTATAAATCATCAAAAGTTGCTTACATCGCAGATTAAGATTGTTCTTACAAATTGACAAATTCAGCAGTGATCAATGGATTGACCGCGGTGGGCCTCAAGAATGGCCACCAAGGTCCCCCGACCTAAACAGCTTAGATTTTTTTTGTGGGATTAAGACGCTATTGTACACTAATCTCACTAACACTGTAGAGGAATTAATAGAAAGAATACTTGCAGCATGTGATAGAAAAAAAATATACCGGGGATATCTCAACGAGTGCGCAATTCCATGAGAAGAAGGGCGGAAGGGAAGGATGCATATTAAGTGAAGGGGGCCATTTTTAATAATTTTTGTAATAATCGCTCCATGTTAGTTGTAATACTATGTTAATGTTGTATGTGGAACCAGTGGAACCTCGGAATGAAGCATTAGATATTCTACTCGGAATGAAACATTAGATATACTACTTATTTTCGACCAACTGATATGGAAGAGTTAATGGACATATTTTCTGAGATCAGAAATAAGAATGCAGCCGGATGGGACAATATCTCTCTTTGGGAGGTGGCTTTGATTACATGGTAGAGGCTATAAATTTGTCCTTTATTTCTGGATTATTTTCACCTTGTTTGAAGATTGCCAGAGTCCTTCCACTTTATAAATAGGGAGATCCCCAAACTCCATCAAGTTTTAGACCAATATCACTACTTCCAACACTGTCAAAGATCATTGAGAAGACGTGTTACCAATTTTTTAATAGCTCGAAACATATTGAGCAATGCCCAATTTGGGGTTCAGGCTAAGAAACGCACTAATAATGCCATATTTTCCTTTCTAAAGGACGTCTGCCTTTACCTTAATGATGAAGAGGTTGCCGATGCGGTGTTCTGTGATCTTACTAACGCTTTTGATTGTGTGGATCATGAGGTACTGCTCGGCAAACTCGAAATCTATTGATTCCGATGCGCATTCTTATCTTGGATGGGATCATATTGGTCTGATAGCCATCAATCGGTTATTTTTGACAATCGTGTTTCCTTTTTCCTAAAATTAACCTCCGCGGTGATGCAGGGTTCTGTCCTCGGACCATTGCTGTTTCTTATTTATGTCAACGATTTGCCAATTTTAGGAATATCTGGAGCAGTTACTTTGTTTGCAGATGATGCCACCATTTTGTGGCACTCTAGGGATGCCGGACAGTTGGAGGATGTTGTTGGTAGCGATTTGATCGAGCTAAAGAACTGGTGCGATGCCAATATTCTAACCCTCAATACTTTAAAAACTAATATAATGAGTTTTAAATGCCAGATAAATCATGTTTCTTTAAAGGATAATACAATGAGTGGTACTGCATTTAATAAGTTTTTAAGTTTGTTTGTGGACGAGAAGTTGAAATTCGGGCAGCACATTCTATGCTTTGAGGCTAGTTTCTCAAGAATTGGATTTATCCACTGCGAGGGGCGTATATTTTGCTTTAATAGAGTCTCACTTGCGATACGGTGTTTGTTTTGGGGTGCTACTACGGGTCACCTGTTCAACAGCATTTTTATTCTCCAGGTTCTTATGGTTCATGCTAGGGTTGAAGCGAGGACAATCTTGCAAACCATTATTTATCCGTCAGAGAATCTTGACTTTACCGTGTATTCTTATACAGGGTGCTGATAAAGTCTGGAATAATCGATTTTTCTTGAAAACGCAAAAGTTTTTCGAAAAACGCTCGGACCCGTCGATTTTATTTTATTCTTTAAAATTTTTTGACGTTCTTCAATATTATACCGGATGCGCCAAAAACGCTAGGCAAGTGTCAACTTCACTTTTTCAAATAGAATACCCCTTTTTTCTCCAATATTCAGATTTCTCTCTAAACTCTAGATAAGTTTCATATAACATGTTGTATGGCTAAAGTCAACAGGAATTGAAATACAGGGCCCCCAACAAAAATCAAGGTATAATTTTAAAGCTTGTTTTCCATGACAAATACTTAGGCTAGGAAAAAAATTTTAACAGAAAATTGGTAATACAGTGAACAATCTAAAATATTATTTGAGTAAGTGTTGAAAATGGTGTCCATTTACGGCTCTACAATGTCCCAATCTCTCAACAAATTCTAACTGTACATTATGTACAATTTCTGGGGTAATTTGTCTTATGGTTGTTGTTATACGGGTTTTGAGAACATTAATATCTTCTGGTTTATTTTTGTAAACCCTTTCCTTAATATAGCCCCACAGGAAGAAGTCCAATGGCGTTAAGTCGGGGGACCTCGCAGGCCACTCTATTTGACCCCGTCGACCTATCCAATGATGATGAAATAACTCATTCAGGTATCTACGGACTTCGGCCGAATAGTGGGCTGGTGCACCATCCTGCTGAAACTAGATAGTTGTACTACCATTATTAATATTTCGATTCTCTCAGCTTCCGTTAGACACATTTTTATGGGTAAAAGTAACAACTTTGGAGTAAATATTAAATGTTTTGACATTACGTCACTAAGTTATTATGTAGAAACCGGTAAAAAGGTAAATACCTAGACCTTAAAATTATACCTTGATTTTTATTGGGGGCCCTGTATTTCAATTCCTGTTGACTTTAGCCATACAACATGTTATATGAAACTTATCTAGAGTTTAGAGAGGAATCTGAATATTGGAGAAAAAAAGGGGTGTTCTATTTGAAAAAGTGAAGTTGACACTTGCCTAGCGTTTTTGGCGCATCCGGTATAATATTGAAGAACGTCAAAAAATTTCAAAGAATAAAATAAAATCGACGGGTCCGAGCGTTTTTTGAAAAACTTTTGCGTTTTCAAGAAAAATCGATTATTCCAGACTTTATCAACACCCTGTATCATATGAGACGGTAATATTTGTGCACAAAAAGTACAAACAAGAAATTCACGCTGCGACGTGTCATATACCATGCAGAACACCCACACCGCAGCCCTACCGATACCGACTTCGAACATGGTTAATTATAATAGTAAGAAGATTTTTAACCACCTTCCACAATTGGCGAAGAAAATAATCTGCGACAAGAAGATTAAAAGAGTAGTGAAGGAAATGCTTCTGGAGATTGGAGAAAGCGTATTATAGTCTCTCGGATTATTTGCAAGACACAATTTAGTAATTTATCTACATGGTTTTAATACTTTAATTTACTTTTTTACATTTGTCCGTGTGTTTCTTGTTTCTATATATATATTTTATATTATATTATATTTTGTTGGTTATTTTCTCTTTAGTTGAGTATCGTTGAATGGTTCCCCAATTAAATATAGATGTATTTTTTGTATTTAGTATAAGTTCCTATCTAGTATGTATGATCAGTGTACTTCTGCTTTGTCAATGAAAATTTAAATTTTTTTTTCTGACAATAAAGCTTATTTGATTTGATTTGATTTGATTTGATTTAGGATAAAAAAAAAATAAAGGACTACAAGTAAGTGTACTATGTCCGATTCGGATGCACCTATTTGGTTATGCCGTATAAACAATCAAAGCATGATAACCGATTTTATACCAATTACGCCGACTCGATTCTTAAAACACAATAATGGGTTGAACCTATTTTTCACAATACTAATACCTTCTTAATACTAATGGGCTCATTAGACCCTTTTATATTGGCAGGTATAAAATTTTATGAGGGGTCATTTAAAAAGGGGTGCATTTTAAAACAGAAAGATATCCTGTAATGGACTGTTTATATCATTAAACCTATTCTCTTATTCCGTCTTCTTGTGAGTTTGGAATTGAGTGTTTGTTTCTGTTGCAGTTAACAAAGCCTTTTTGACGATGAACATGTCAAGTGCAATGCGCTGCAGGTGCAAAATATCTCCTGAAAGGTTTTGTTATACTTGTGGAAGATTTCTGGTGAAGTCACAAGACCATTTTCTGAAAATGTGAAAAAAACCTGTGGAATGTGATTTAATCGGAGATCAAGATAAGCAGTAGGCTCCCCACGTGTTCTGTGTCAGCTTTAGCGTGCCATTGATGCAGTGGCTGGAAGGGAAGAGAAGAAGTATGCCTTTTGCCGTTCCAATGGTATGGCGGGAACCCAATCATTTCGACGATTGTTATTTTTGCATGACACAGACTGAAGGTTATTCCAAAAAAGATAAGCGCAAGATCGAATATGCGAATTAGACATGTTTTTAACAATGCAGAGTTATCAGTACCGACAGCGTCTTTGATTGGCAAGATATTGTTTGGGAGATAATGGAGATAATAACGCATCATCAGGTAGCTCCAAAGAACAGTGTACCGACCCCACTTTTACTTCAGGTCCATGTTCCGGCGAGCCAAAAAGTGAGCTAAATGATTTAGTACGTGATTTGGGCTGGTCAAAGCAGCAGTCAGAACTTCATGGTTCCCGTCTTAAGAAGTGGAACTTACTAGCCAAAGAAACACACGTAGTGAGTGGCACTTGTTTATAGACTTATCGAAGTATAGTTTAAAAGTTGTGTTATTACATGATGAAAATTTAAAACCATCTATGCCCATCAAATGATAATGAAAGAAACCTATGAAACCGGTACAAAAGTTATAGCAATTTTTGTGTGACTTCAGGGAGTATTTACAGAATATTGCTGTTGTGTGAAAAGTTGTGCAGTGAAGGAACATTATACAGTGTAAATCTGACCGAAAAGGAGTGAATTTCAAGCGGGATTTCAAAATGTTAAGTATGTGCCTTTTGTAGCCCAAAAAGTGTCCTTTTACCCCTCTTTACATTAAACTTGGTCTAATAAAAACTTTGTGAAGGCAATCAATAAAGAGAGTGAATGATTTAAATACCTAAGACAAGTCTTTCTCCAGTTAAGTGACGCCAAATTAATAGAAGGCATTTTTATTGAGCCACAAATAAGAAAACTGCTGGATGATGTCAATTTTATAGAAAAACTCAACATGCAAGAACTCAGAACTTGAAACTCATTTGAAAATGTAGTGAGGGGATTTTTAGGCAACATTATGGATGCAGACTACGAGGTTGCCGAGTATCATTAAAAATTCACTTTCCCCATTCCCATTTATACTTTCTTCCTGCGAACTTGGCGGCTGTTAGTGACGGGCTGGGTGGAAGGTTCCATCAAGATATCAGGATAATGGAAATTTGGTACTAAGGACGATGGGATCCAGCCATGATTTTGTTCCTGCGTTTCTGGTGAGAGACTGTAGATTTGCTTTTGTAAAACCACTTCTAAAAATCTTTTATCTTTGTCTTAAAACGGGAACTTTTCCCACAATATGGAAAGCACTAAAGATTTGTCCGGTTTGTCAACAAATCGGAGGTAACTAAATACCTGTAATAATTTTTGTAAAGTTTTTAAATTTATTCTCCATGATTCTACAGGGTGAGTTTTTTAAACTGTTACAAGGCGATATCTCGCAAACGGTTTAAAATATTTTCTTGAAATTTTAACGAGGCAATAGTAAGTAGGGGGACATATTTAAACATATTTTTATCATATGCCCCCTGTCCCCATTTTGAGGGGTGGGGGGTAACTTTGAAATTTTGAATGGGATTATGTACCTTTGTTTATTAATTTCGAATCTACGTAAGAAACTACTAACCTGTTGAAACCACATGTCAGGATTTATGTTTTGGTTCACTAATTAGGGTAATTGGTTCCTTAAGAAATCTGTATACATTTCTTCATTTAAATGGCGTTCAAAGGAATGCGGACCAATAACTCTATATCCATATATACCGCACCAGACATTAACTGACCAAGGATGTTGATTTGGCACAGATCTTATCCAGTGGGGATTTTCCGATGCCCAGTAGTGCATATTGTGTATATATAACTTTAAGAAAACAAACAAAAAAAAACAATAATTTTTTACTGACAAGGGATAACTTAAAATCCTACCTGGCCACAATAAAAGTATGGAAAGTAGCTTCATCAGAAAAAATAAGATTCTTTAGGAACCTGTTATTTCCTTGCATTTGCCTTTGTACCCAATTGCAGAATGTAACGCGATTTTCAAAGTCTTGCCCATAAAGCTCTTGGTGGAGTGTAATGTGGTATGGATTAGATTTGTACATATGCAATATGGTCACAACCGATTTTTGGCTCATTTCAGCATCTACAGCAAACCTACATGCGGGTTAATAGCTACCATTCCTTACTGCCCTATCTTCATCCGTTTTAGTTAGTTTCCGAAATCGTGGTTTTGACTTCAGACTGCCAGTAGTTCGACTTTTTGTTTCCAGCCTTTTAAATGCCATGTGAGATTTCGGGTTGTTAGGAAACCTCTCGGTCCACATTAATGAAGCAGGAAGCTTGTCTGTAGTTTCTTCTGCACTCCCCCAACATTAACAACATATCAACTTGCACACTAAAATTCACTTCCATGTTTAATTCACCAAACTGACAAATAATCGTTGATACGTAAAAATTCTCAACTGACAAAAGTCAAAACAACGCATTTCCATTTAAACGAATAGTAATTCTGAAATAAGTGAACTTGATTTATTGGTGAAATGTAGTTATTTTTTAAATTCAAGAGAAATTTAATAAATAAGAAGAAATTAAATGGCAAATAAAATTTTTTAATTTTTATAACCTAATAAATCATAATTCGGTAACCAGTGGAGCAAATCAAATTTTTTTTGTACATATACGTAGTTTTTTACGTAGATTTGAAATTAATAAACAACGGTGAATATAAATAGGCCAGCGTTCGGTGGTTGTAGTTGTCAAATTTTATGTTGAAATTTTGGGTGTTTGTCAATATCGAATTTAAATTGTGTCCTAAGGGTGGATACGACTATTAATTAGTTGGATAACGCTGACAATTCAAGTGGCAATAGCTTTGCCGAAGGGTAGATCAACAACTACAAATCTAATGATTGTTACTAAGGATGTAGCGTAGGCGATAGAAGATGGTTCTCATCTCTTTACTTAGATTTTACGAAAGTATTTGACAGGCTTGGCCATCGACTCTTACTTAATAAACTGTCCAATTGTGGATTTTCTACATCAATAGCTGCCTTATGTCATTCATACTTAACTTCCCGCACTCACTATGTTCAAATCTATGGTTCTAGATCGGGTCAAATTTTTGCTTTTTCAGGCATTCCACAAGATTATGTACTGGGCCCTTTGCTTTCTTCCCTTTTTGTTAATGGCATTGGGTCTAGTCTTACTGTTAAGTTTTTATTATACGCTGATGATGTGAAAATATATAAAAAAATAAGAAATATAGATAGCTGTGTTGAACTTCGGCACAATCTAAAAGAACTGATTACTGATTGGTGTGTGACAAATATGTTGCAGCTGAATGTTACTTAGTGTAATATTTTATCTTTTACAACAAAAGTATCGCCGGATATATTTGAGTACACCATTGGTGATGATTTAGTTACTCGCATTTAAGAGTTTAGATATTTTGCTGTAATTTTTGACCATAAACTTGCCTTCTCGACTCATGTTAACACCATTGTTACTGAAGCTTCAAAGGTATATGGTTTTATGTGTGAGATGCACGAGGGATTTTATGAGTATCGAAACTATCATAAACTTATACAATACATACGTTAGGTCAAAAATGGAATATGTAGCTGTAGTATGGGCCCCGGGCTCTAACATTCATACTGACAACTTGGAAAAAATTCAAAGGAAGTTTTTGTAATATTTTACGTTAAAACTATGAGCTAATAAAAACTTCAACTGTTTCTTACTAAAAGAACGACGTACATACATATTTTTTTCGGGCTACACTATTTAAAATTCTTAATGTTCTCTGTGTGTGTTGAGAGGGATACATTTTGTTATACCTTGTTTAAATAACCGACATATTAGTAATTTTTATTTACCTACACCTCGTACAAATATCTTAAAATGTCCCCCATTTCACTTAATGTGTAACACATATGATAGAGAATGTGACATTGACTTTTTTAAGTCCTCTGTAATGACAATGTCTCGCATTTTTAGGCCTTGAGGAATAATGGATTTTCGCTTTCGTTTCATTTCGTCTTTTCACTTTTTCTTATTCTATTTAGGTTAGGCATCAAATTTTATATAATACGTGTGAATTGTTAATGCTTTGTTCTAACTATATAATATATTCCATATTGTAAATATTTCTGTCTCTGCCTTATAGTTGGATTTGTAAACCTGTAAGGCAACATTCGATTGCAGCCACGTCAATATAATGAGACATGAAATTAATATACCCTCATCTGCAACATGATTGGCCAAGTTTGTTAAGTTGTTATGGTGTTTATAGTTTCTTTGCCATCGTTTCTATATATTTAATATACAGATCTACTAACATTTCGAGTGCTGCTCCAGTTATGACTAACAACCTTCTTCACAAAATGCATTATAACCAAAGAAAATTATAGCTACAATTATCTTTGATATAACTTATAGCTCCAGGGTTACGAAGTTTCCTGGTATTGGAGAATTTGTAAAATAAATTTAATCACTTAAAAAATTCTAAGCTCTACTTTTGTAAGCTAACTGATATATCAATCGAGTCTAACAAATAATAAAGAAAAATCTTAAAACTTATGTATTTAAATTCTTTAAAAATTCCGAAATTTGTTTTTTGAGTAGTTGCTTAAGTAACCTTTGTTAATGTGAACCTAATTGATGTATCATCGGATCTGACAAATATTCAAGATTCCGTAAAACCTCTTAGATATTGCAACTCCTAAATTTGCTTCTTGGATACTGGCTGAAGTAAGCATTGTTAATTGGAACCTAATTAATACCACATTCCGAAATTTGTTTTTTGAGTGCATAGTTGCTTAAGTAACCTTTGTTAATGTGAACCTAATTGATATATCATCGGATCTGACAAATATTCAAGATTCCGTGTGCGCAGGAAACGATTCACGTTGGTCTTGAATCTTTGAAGATTATACTCGTTGGGAAACACGATCTCAGGGAGGTCGTTCCAGAGTGATGACGTTCTTCAGATGAAAGAATTTTGAAACAGTGTCGTTTGAGGGACACTAAGCTGAACCACGTACTGGTGGGCTGCAGTGGCTCGTCGTGTATTTCTACCATGCACCGCTCTGGATGGTATCAAGCGGGCAACCCCAGTTGAACACTTGCCATGAAAATATTTGTAAAATAGACTCAAGTCGCCAACCTGCCTTCGATGTTCAAGGCTTTCCAGGTTGTTTGTCAGACTATGGTCACCGATCAAGCGAATGGCTCTTCTTTGAATGGAATCCAGCAATCTCAGGGTATGTTTAGGAGCAGAGCCCCAAATATGCGAACAGTACTTCAGCGATGGTCGAATTTGGGCTTTATAGAGCATCAAAAGTTGTTGGGGTGTATAGAGGTTCTTTGTTCGAAAAAGTACTCCAAGCTCCTGCGAGGCTGCCTTAGCAATGACCGCAACGTGACCATGCCAAGACATATGACTATCCAAATTAACGCCCAATAAATGAATTGATGAAGCCAAGGGGATCGAGTGTCCCGCCATAACTATATCTGGTTCTTCAACATTAACTTTTTTAGAAAAAACTGCCGCCTGGGTCTTTTTAGCGTTAAATTCTACTTGGTTACTGTCACCCCAAGATAGAATTTCTTCTAGGTCTATGTTGAGATGTGAGACCTCTTGCTGCCTATAGAGATGTGCATTAGCAGCCGATGTCCGAGCATCCAAAGTAAAAGATGAAACAAGTGTGCTGTCATCGCGAAGCTATATATAGGATTTTTAGTTTTTCTTAAAAGATCGTTAATGTATAGTAAGAAAAGGGTGGGCGACAATATAGAACCTTGAGGACCTTGTTGGATACTGGCTTAAGTAAGCGTTGTTAATTGTAACCTAATTAATATCACATCCAGCCTGACAAATATTAAAGAATCCGTTTTACCCCCGTTTTACCGCTTTAGGGCATAAATATTACAACATCCTATATTTTGCTCTTGGGCACTCGCCTGGTATCATCGAAAATAATAATTAAGATGTAAATAAAACGACAATGTCTTCCTCCACAAATTTAATAATAGTAAAATTCTTGTTCCCTACATGTTTCGGGCGTCTAGACGTCCATCTTCAGGGGATACTAGAAGGAATTTCATCTTTACAAAACTAGTTAGAATCATGGTGAACATTGAGTGAAAATATAAGAATTGAATAACAAATATATTATTTTAAAAGGTGCATTTTATTTTTGATGATGATATATATAAAATGCACCTTTTAAAATAATATATTTGCTATTCAATTCTTATATTTTCACAAAAATTTTCATTCTATAAATATTCAAATTATAATTTTTCACATGTCCACCCAATTTCTGCGGTTCCTACTCAATTTTGGCTGTACTCATTAATTTGAGGCAACCATTTAAAGTTTTTATAGCCAACTCGATTATAGGTAAGTCAATGTTCACCATGATTCTAACTAGTTTTGTAAAGATGAAATTCCTTCTAGTATCCCCTGAAGATGGACGTCTAGACGCCCGAAACATGTAGGGAACAAGAATTTTACTATTATTAAATTTGTGGGGGAAGACATTGTCGTTTTATTTACATTACGTAAACTCCACTGCAAGTATGGACTACTTTTTCAAAGAGCTCATCCGGATTGACGAATATCAAATTAATAGCTTCAGCCGTTTTGTTTGGGATGTGCTACTTTATACAGGGTGGTGCACCATCAGACTGGTCATAAATAATCCCATGTAAATTTTTCTTCTCCTACTAATTTTACATACAAGATTGTATTAAACTTTTTTGAAGGTCCTTATATTATGGACTGCGACATTAAATTTCATCATCAAAATCATTTATTTTGGTAAATTTGGTAATCCATGTTTAATATAGCGCGAATTTATGGGCCGCAAATTATCACCTGGGCCTTGATAATGGTTTTGTTTCTTTCTATCGTATATAATATTGAATTAGTGAGAATATGCATGTCATTATGCCATATTCAGACATTTTACAGGCATTGCCGGAGTTTACAATTATATTATTTAATTTATAATTTATAATCATACTTAAACTTATGTAGCTGTTTGTAAAATGAATACATATATAAAATGCAAAGATATTCATAATCCAGCTAGGGAAGTAATTGCCAATGTTGACTTCTTTAAGTTTGCTTAATCCCTTTAGAGTTATTTACATGCATTAGAAGATGTTTTTAAATATTTTATTAACGCAGATTTGGAAAGATCCCAAGTGCTAGATAGTGTGGCTAAACAAATTACCTTGAATGACCCGAACACTACCCGATTACGTTAAAACCCACAATACTATTCAGCTATAGATTTTAATTCGTTGAAATCACCTAAAACGATGATTAAAGCAATTAGTATTACTTTTAATGATCTAACGGATGCGTATGATGTGCCTTTACCAATCAAGAAGGAAAAGCTTGCCAACTCATTATATAAAACCTGAGCAAATCTTAATAAAGCTCTTGGTAAGTAATAAAACGTTTTTCTTTCTTTCCCAAAAAAAAAAGAAAAATTTTTGCTTGCATCGTTGTTTTAGCATAGGCACCATTCAATTATTGTGAAATCGATAACTGCACCTGACAAAAACATTACACAAAAATTAGAGTTTAAGATATTTAGTTTTTTAAATTATTTTTAATGGTTCAATTTTTCAATGTGTTATTAGAAACGCATGGAAATCTATCTATGGAAGTTATTTAATTCATTGTGTCAATTAATATTTTATTTGTATATGATTACTGCGCGACAAATTATGAGGTCAAGACTTGCCACCCTATTTGCTAGTTTAAACAAAAAAGCAACATATTGTTTAATCCGCATAATATGTTTATGGTGGCTTTAATTTTCGCATACGCTATTAAAACAAACTTAAGTTTCTATTGGTAATTGTTCTTTTGTTATAAGTCCCTTAAGAATTAATTATTTTCAAGAATATTTTGGCCTCTATAAAGTATCTTTGTTATTATTAAATCAATAGGTATCTATAAAAGCTAAATTAACACGAACGCCTATGCTACCACCATCGCGCCATACAGACTATTTTTATGCATTTTACCACCCTGCCTCGTCAGGCGTTGTAGCTTTAGAACCGTGTGGCCATAGATAAAGGTTTATAGGAACTATAATATACTCACTTGCCATGGCCAGGCACCCTTGACGCTTTGTTTTCCATTTATGATGCGTCCTACACTTCCAGCTCTGGGCTGTCTTGACCTTCGAAAACTCCTTCCACATTCTACAACAAATTAAAAAAAAATATTTTGTCTCTTAATAAATGTGATTACAGGTCGACACACCAGTCTGAGACTGTGGGGAATCGGTAAGGGGAACGGAATCGTGGGCGTCCTATACTGATATATGGATGACAGTAGACATCATGACAACATGGCTTCACAGATTTGATACCAAGATGAAGAAGCAGAATAGAAGAGTGGTATTGTTTCTGGATATTGCAACGCCTCGTCACAAAATTACACCGGATAATGTCAAATATATTTTTCTTGGGACAATAAAAAATGCTTTGTGAAAGAAGTAGAAAGAGAATTTATTGAAACACGGCACATAGGTTTATTATGTCGGCCTCTTAAAAAATTACTTTAATACATTTTTTCTCTAAAGTGTACAGGGGAGCTAATATTTAGCCTCCTCAAAATTTACATGGGATTTCCTATTATTCAACTAAGCTATGCATCACACGGTAAAGTCCGTTTATCTATCTTACAAACTCACTATAAATGCTAATCCCTAATGCCGATAAGACTCAGCGGGTGATCGAATGAAAGCAGGGACGCACTTGTTGCTGATAGGATAAAAGGTTGCTTTAAGATAATAATATACAGCGTGTGCGTGGATTTGCTTGCCAAATGGAAAACTTCTTTATTATCAATTTTTTGAAAAAAGTTATTCTTTATAAAAAGTTTTGCTTTTAAAATTATTAAGATTGGCATAAGAATTTCTTTTTAATGTTGTACAGGGTGTCTCAAAAAACGAAAAACTTTAATTATAAATGTGAAAAACTTTATACCAATATTTTTTAACCCGCAAATTGGAAAGAGCGAAAAGCGCAATAAATCGTCAACTAATTTGTAGTATACAGGGCGATGATAAAGTTTTTTTTGAATAGTTACTTAACATTTTTGATAAACAATATGGATAAATACCATCGCAATTTTTATTATTAAGTCATCAATGTACTATTTGCAGATTAATTTAGTATACTTACAGAGTGATGAAAATATTTAGATAATTTACAACCTTATTGAAAATTTATTGGACAATCATATAAACATATTTTCACATAACAAGTTTTTCAATTACTAGTAATTACACAGTAAACACGAACAAATATACATAGAAGATTAAATTTCAATAAGCCCCCTGTTGTTCATCCTACACCTAATAATTTTTTTTCTAAAACTTCTGACGGCATTCAATAGTTGATATCCCCGTAGCCCGGCACATTCCTGAATTATTCGTCTCTTGAGGTGTTCTCTGTCTCGGGGCCGCCTTTTATATACCCTTTCTTTGAGGACACCCCACAAAAAATAATCCAGTGGGGCGAGATCCGGGGACCTCGCTGGCCAATGACAAAAACGCAAATCTTGATCTGTACCTCTTCCTATCCACCTATTAGCAAAATTTCTGTTCAGCCAATGTCTAACTTGCAATGCAAAATGTCCGGGAGCCCCATCTAGCTGAAACAATAAGTTTCGTATACCGGCCAAAGGTATGTCATCCAGCATATCACTAAAATCATTTTCTAGAAAATTTAGAAACACCTCACCGTTTATATTATCTTAAAAATATTGGTCCCAACAATCGGTCCCCGACTATACCACACCACACATTTACTTTTTCAGAATATTGGTTTCGGCACTGTATAACCCAATGAGGGTTATCCATTGACCAATAACGGGAGTTTTGAGAGCTTACAATACCGTTGGTCGTAAAAACAGCTTCATCTGAAAAAAATATTTTAAAAGGTAAACGGCGATTGTCCTCCATAACGCCTAATAACCACGCAGAAAAATCTAGTCTCAAGTCTGAGTCCCCTGGTAGTAATGTATGGGTAAATTTTGACTTAAAAGGTTTAATTTTATGTTTTTTTTTAGAACCATTCTAATGAAGTAGATTTTTAAGTCCAAATCTGGAGACATTTGCCTTAATCTAGTTTTAGGGAATTCGTTGATGTAGAGCAAAACATTAAGTTCATCATTTTCATCGTATAAGCGAGGAAGATTATTTTGACCTTGGTTTTCTCTTCTCCGAAAAAAGTTTGGAGAGCACCGTTTGAATTTACTCGTAACATTACTTATTGTTTGATGGGTTATTGGTGTTGGTCTTTCCGGGTGATTATTGTTAAATTCTTCCGCTGCTTCTCTATTTGTGCGATAATTATTTCCAACTATTAAAATAATCTGGACTTTTTCTTGATCAGTTATACTCATTGTTAGAGGAAAAAATACAAACTAGAAAAGTTTTATTGACATATTATGTCAATTCGTCAAATGTGTTTTTACAGGTTTTTACCTTAACATTTAATTATTTACAGGTAAAAGTTTAATTTATAATTATTAGGCTTTATTTAAAACTTGACTTAATAAAACAATAATTTATTTTTGTTCTGTATGGTGTATGATGAACAACGTGGAGGGCTTATTTATCCATATTGTTTATCAAAAATGTTAAGTAACTATTCAAAAAAAACTTTATCATTGCCCTGTATACTACAAATTAGTTGACGATTTAATGCGCTTTTAGCTCTTTCCAATTTGCCGGTTAATAAATATTGGTATAAAGTTTTTTTCACATTTAGAATTAAAGTTTTTCGTTTTTTGAGACAACAGTAAAAAGAAATTTTTATGGCAATCTTAATAAAAGTAAAAAGCAAAACTTTTTATAAAGAATAACTTTTTTTCGAAAAATTGATAATAAAGAAGTTTTCCATTTGGCAAGCAAATTCACGCAGACGCTGTATATAAAAGCGTGGAAGAATATTTTTTTTTATCTACCTGTATGCAACAAAAGTGTCGTACTGATTTTTTATGCTAGAAAGAAAACGCAAAAACATATTTTAAACGTAATTTAATAATAAGTAATAATAATAATAAAATAATAATATAACAGCATATAATATGCAATACAATTAAAATTTTAACATATAGGACGGTTATTAGTTAAAACTAAATATACATATACCTACAAAAAAGTACCGTGTCAGAAAAATAATTATTACATTTTAACCCAAGTCAGTTTCACTGCCACTGTCGTCATCTAAGTTCACAATAATTCTTTTTCTGGGCAACAGATCTATATTTACGTATGATTTCTCTACTTTTTGAACATGCGCTACACAATTTTCCCAACTTTTGCTCATATAGTCCTGGATGGTACCTTTTCTGTCATTGGAACGCGGAACTTTATTTAACCTACGACTGTGGTAGCTCGCATTATCCATCACTATCACACTACTTGGTGATATATTTGGTAATAACTTGTTTTTAAACCAGTCTTCAAATAGTTTTGCCGTAGTATCATCGTGATAATCAACAAGGGAGTCCTTTAATTTTTGGCTGATAAGGCCAAAGCGTTTGGTATAAATACGTTTTCTGTCCTAGCATGAATTATTATTATACGCTTACCTTTATTTGATGGAGCTTTGTTTCTGCATTGATCCGATAAATCTACCCAACCGTTATCTGGAACTTCGTGTGTGTCATACCACGTCTCGTCCAAATAAATAATATCCCTTCCATCCTGTCTATATCCATGGACTGCAATTAGGTATTTCATCCTCCATCTTTTTAACCGGGCCGATTCCATAATTACTTGTCGTTTGTTAATTTGTTTCATTTTAAAACAGTTTCTTAAAATACATTTCCTTAGAGTCTCACGACGACACTGTATTCCTGAAGCATATCTTTCTTTAATCTTTGCAACAGGGTTTTTAAAGTGGGGATCATTTGTTCCCTGTACATGGCATATATTTTTCTATGAATTATATCGACATCCGTCGCGTCCAGTTTCTTAAAAGTAAAAGAATTTTTCCTCTTTCTTCTCTCCACTATAGGTTTATTTACAACAAACCACACTGTGCTCACTGGCCTGCGTATCAAAGCTGCCGCTTCCTTCACTGCACCAAATTTTGAAAAACCACGTTCAAGGAAGGTGGTGTAAACGTCGAAGATTACTTCTTTTGTGTCAGCTCATAAAATATCACGCTTTTATTTGTTTCTATCACGACCCGTAGATCCACTGGGCGTACAAACATCTAATTGAATTTTAAAACCAAAAATCAGCATATTTAAATAACATAATCATTTTAAGAGGATTACTGAGAAATTATAATAATATAATAGGCTTTAAATAGATCCGTACCTTGAGTCCCCAGATCAGGTGGCCGAATTTTACACCGCACACAATAGGTTATTATGACGGTAAGGGATTAGTATTTATAATGAGTTTGTTAAATAGATACACGGACTATATGTAGATACTTATTAATAAACAAACACTGTAAAATGCAGGACAGTTGTTTTAATTTTTCTCTAATAACAGACGAACATTTGATTCCCCGAGGGTGGTCGCTATTGATGAGATTTTTAGCGAAAGGTCTTACAGTCAGTAAAAGGCGGACATCCTTAATGGTAGTAACAGAAAAATCAAGGAAGCTTGAGAGGATATACTCCAACAAGAAATGGAACCAACAAGAACTTGACAAGGTTGTTTATTCTTACATTAATGCAAATTTTAATATAAATTTAGGTTTAAAAGTTAATTGAAATATATTGTTTCTCACAAAGAATTAGTACGATATTGGATAAGGTAAATTTAATTTCTAAGATACTTACAAATAAAGACTTTCATTCATTAATCTTAGAAGATTCACACTGAAAATAAATCTTCCTCACTTTTTTCACACCAAACTAACCACAAGTCACAATACGAAAAGAAAAAACACAAAAAACAAACTATTACCTTCCTGATGCGCTAACACTACAGATGATCGAAACTGGAGTACCAGAACCATCGAAAGTAACAGTAGCTGCAACGAAGGTCGGCCACCCATAATCGCAACGTTAAGTAAATACGAGGTTGGCCATGACACTCGTTAGCTGCCGTACCGTTAACCCAGGTCGTACCGGGAGGTAATTGAGAGAGAGAGTGAAAATTGAAATGACTGTAATAATAACGGTTTGTATTGTAGTAGGCGATAGATTCAAATGAAAGTGCCACTGTATGAGTTATTGGTTTATTGTCAGTACCATTTCTTTAACCATTGACACGCGAGAGTGGGTACATGAACTTGAACAAGGCATTGTTTTGGCATCTGTGGTCAATAGTGCTTTTCAATATCGTTTCACTTTTAAATAAACGGTCGTATTTAATAATAAATAGAAATGGGCAAGAAACATCGATGTTTCATCTCTAATATCGATGTTTTTGACATCGATGTTTTAGTGTCGATGTTTTTATGATAACATCGATGTTTATTTTAAACATCGCAACATCGAAATAAAATTTCAACTCTACCACCGAACGGTGTAGTATCAACTAATATAAAATATACATACAAGTAAAAAAATAGTCCCATAATATACAGGGTTGTCCTTATATAGTGACTGGCATAAAGTTGGACACATATGGATAAAATGTTTCATGGAATATTGAAAAAACTTTTTATGCCGATTATCTCTGCATAATGGAAAACCTAAAAATTAATTTTGACATTTGTCACGTGACTACTCGCTTGGCGGGAAAATTGAAAAAGTATATTTTTTCACGAGAAGTAAGTGGTATTATATGACGAAATATCGAAAAAAATTATTTGGAAAAAGCGTTAAGACTTTAATTTTATGTCCCCGCAAAGTTTGCAGTAAAAATTCAAAAAATATATTTTTTAAATTTTTTTGAAAAAATATATACCTATTCAATATTACTTTCATATCTTCATATATTTTTAATTAAAGTGTATTAAGTGATCGGAAGCCAATGTATTAATTTCTTGAATGTACATAACTAGAGGACTGAACACACTCCAGTACATGCATGGTAAAAAGCTAAATTTTAAGTTTAAACAAAAAATTAAAACTTTAAGAAACAATAATAGTTATTTATGGTACAAGTGTGTTATGTTATTATAAGTCACGCTAGGAAAGTGACTTATATGACTTAACACATGAGTGCCATACAATATTTTATCCAACACTTGATAGATATCATTAGAAAATAGAAAATTATATTGTTTCAATGTAAACTGGAAAACACTGTATTACATTATATTTGACATATTTTTGAATGACAAATTTGACACGTAAAAGTAGGCTAAGATGATTTTTGTTGTTATGGAATTGATTCACAATAAAAATTTGAAGGCAGTAAATGAAATTAGTATTTTTGCGATTCTCGAGGGTAGTTTTTCAAAATATGGAAGAAACTTCAGCCAAAATTGAAAAAAAAGCGAACCTTGCGTGTTCATTTATTATTTCCCACAAGTCAAGAGACAGTTATGACAAAGGCTTATATGAATGCATATTTTACCACAACCCACCAGTGAGTTATAATCATAACCCACTAGTGAGATATGGTCATAACCCACGTGTGGGTTATAAGCTACTTTATTACCCTAAAATCGAACTGATAATGTTCACTTTATATTAAAGTGTTGGATAAAAATATTTAACTAATAGATTTGAACCTTGGTTTTCGATCATTTAACACATTTTCATTAAATTCATGGCAATGTAAAAATAATATTGGATACGTTTTCAAAAAATGTAAAACAAAATATATTTCGAAGTTTTGCTTCAAACTTTGCGAGCAGACATACAATCAAAATCTAAACACTTTTCTCAAATAATTTTCTTCCATATCTTGTCATCTAATACCATTTCTCATGAAAAACATTTTTTTTTTCAGTTTTCCCGCCAAACGAGTACTCACGTGGCAAATGTCAAAATGAGTTTTGAGGTTATCCATTATGCAGAGATAATCGGCATAAACAGTTTTTTTTCATATTTCATCAATAAATTTGTTTTCCATATGTGTCCAATTTTATGCCAGTTACTATATAAGGACAACCCTGTATAATGTGACTAGTTTATTATTTGAAAAGGAAAAATTGAAATACAATGTTTTTTTAATAAATGTGACTAACATCTTAATAATTAAGAAAAAACATCGATGTTCTCGAACATCGATGTTTTTTCGACATCGATGACTAGTTTCGATGTTAGCATCGACGTTTTTTTTCGATGTGCCCATTCCTAATAATAAATACAGAGTTGCAAAAAAGTCGCGCATAATGCCTGTAACTTTTGAATTACCTCGTATACAAAAAAGTGACGTTTATCAAAGTTGTTCAGTAAATTACTCCCCACACTTCTAACTGCATACATCTTTTCTGTCATTTCTGGTTTGGTTGCCATAGAGACTAACTTAATTCTTTTAAATGGAACACCCTACATATGTTTACATATTTGGATTCTACTGGGAAAACTCTGAATTTTTTGTATTTCAAATTTTCACCTATCTGCAAGCGTTTCCGAGATAATGACAGCTCAAAAATGAAAAACTGACTGAGAAACAACGAGTTGAAATTTTAATAATGAGCGTCTACGGAAATATGAAGAGATCGCAAGATCAGGTTTGTCAACTTTTCAATGAATTATATCCGAATAGGCCTCCAATAAATCAGTCAACGGTGTGTCGAGTGGTAAAGAAATTTCGAGAAACAGGCAGTGTTAGGAAAGCCACTAGATCAGGTCGACCTAAAACAGCATCCGGGGGAGACAAAGCTTTGGATATCATGCTCTCAATACCTGAAAATTCAACACTATCGTCCAGGCCAATGACAATGGATTTTATTGTGTCTCATCAGTCAGTGAAAAATTTGTTTAAGCAGGAGAAGTTGCATCCCTACAAGATAAAGTTGGGGCACGAGTTAAACGAGGACGATTTTGATAGAAGAGCTAAATTTTGTGAGCTGATGATGGAAAGATGCAATAACGATAATAACTTCGCAACAAATATAATTTTTTCAGAAGAAGCTACTTTCCATTTAAATGGCACTGTTAATAGACACAATTGTCGTCTGCTGAGAATACCCACTGGTTCCAGGAAGGTCATACTCAGAGGCCCGAAAAAGTTAATGTTTGGGCGGGCATAGTTGGTAAACATATTGTGGGACCTTTTTTCATAGATGGTAATTTGAATGGCGAAAAATATCTGGACCTCCTCATGAATCACATAATTCCTTCTTGCAGAATGGTTTTGCCGGGTGTAAATAATTGCATAAACGAACAGGTATGGTTCCAACAAGATGGAGCACCTGCGCATTATGTTGTAAATGTTAGACAATAAATAAGCGAATAATTTTCAGGACTCTGGATAGGCAGAAGAGGTGCTATGGAATGGCTAGCGCGATTCCCGGACTTAACCCCGCTCGACTTCTCATTGTGGGGACACTTAAAGAACAAAGTCTACGCGTTAACCGTTCAAATGACTTAGAGTCTTTAAAATCAGAATTAGTACTAAAAAATTCGGGCAATTCCAAAGGACTTCCTTTTAAACATTGTAGACGGGTTCCGGAATCGACTGGCGCTCTGCTTAGCAGAAAATGGTGGTCATTTTGAACACCTAATCCACTGAAAAGGTTTCACTTGTTTATTATATATATGTTATATAGTTTGTTACAATTTTAAATAAATAAACATTTGAAATACAAAAAATTCAGAGTTTCCCCAGTAGAATCCAAATATGCAATAAGATATGCAGTGTGTTTCATTTAAAAAAAGTAAGTTGGTCTCTATGGCAACCAAACTAGAAATAACAAAAAAAATTCATGCAGGTAGAAATGTGGGGAATAATTTACTGAACAACTTTCGTAATGACAACTTTTTTGCCACTCTGTATATTAAAGAGGACGTGTATGAAAATGTAATAGACAATCGGTAGTAATAGCTACAATAAGTTACATAAGCTTACTGGAGAAGGCTATTCAACAAAAACTGTTAGAGTGCTTAGAAGGCTTCAACATAATGAGCCTACTGGTATGGATTGCTTAAATCTAGATTAACGTCTCCCTTCTTATGTTATGTTAGTTACCCATCTTTGGCACAACGCGATAAAATATCATTGGCAGTCCTGGGGAGATAGCACTGGATAATTGCAGGATCCTTCTTACAACGATATTATTCCATAAAGTTCCTTGTCTTTCTCTTCTATTTTTCGAATCTTTCTAGCTTTCATCTTTATTCTGATTAAATGCCTCCATAGTTTTAGATTATGTTTGTTAAGTTTCTGATTTAATGCATTTACTTTAAGTTCCTATACTTACTTCATTTCTAACTTCCCTTTTTTTGCCTAAAAAGTTCTTGTATATATTCCATAATTAAGTTATTGTGGCAGCTTGAATTCTATTCGTTATCGTGCCCAAGTATTTAATTCCTTTAACGTTTTCTAAAATTATTAATAAGGAACAACCACTTTATTTGTTTTCTCTTTATTTACTTTTTAAAGTAGCTCTATCTAACTACAGATCATTTTCATTTCTTGCTACAGCACAATATCGTCAGCAAAGACATATTATACTAACTTGAGACTAATCTATCCTGATTTGAGATTTAAGTATCCTACTGTGTTTTTAGATTTTCCGTTTCAGGATTCTTTTATGACTTTAACAACCAAAAATGTACATTTCAATTGGATTAAGACACCTCCTTGTCTCCTTTTATTTTCAAAACTTTAGGTCACCTGTTACAACTTTATTTTTTGTTGTTCTCTATAACATTTTATTAATTAATTTGATCACATCCACGTCTACTGCTGCTACTAAAACATTTTCTAGACTTCTTCGTATTCCCTCTCTGGATACCAAGTCAAATGCTTTATAAATATGAATGCTAAATACCTAAGCATATATTTTCTCCTTTATTTACTTCCTTCTTTACGATCGTGAATAAATGATAATCTTTGACACTATGTGTGACGGTCTGAATCTACTCTCTGTTCACCAGCTAACTTAATTTCTACAGCATTTCTTAAATTATTTTCGATGTTAATTTCATGTCACTTTAACAGACTTTCTTGTATTTAAACAAAATACATCTAATTTTTTTAATATAAATCTATTTATACAGCTTAAGTGTCTGGAGAAAGTAAGAGTGTAGTAAAAATAATTGGTGTCTTTAAATTAAATAAGTAAATCACTTGGTTCAGATCCAAAACATATCCAATTACAAATATTATGAGAATGTTTAGAAGTAGAGTTCTCAATACGTAAAATTATATTTTAATATAATATAATTGACGTCAATTTTCAAATTTTTAACAACCAAAAATACTAAACTCTTGCGCTATATCCTATTCTCATCTCATCTAACGTATATAAACAAAATATTTTTGGGAATGAATTCTTAAATGGACAAAATTATTCCTGAATGAGCTCTTTCTGTATGGCAAAACATCAAAAATAGTAATTTCGGTTAAAGAATATAGCCACCCGGCGCTAACAAGAGCAGTACGAATCTCAAGAAATTATGGCACCCTTATTGGCGATATTTCCATACCGACGCTGGGTTTAACTAGGGATGACGTTGGAGTCTTGGCAGCGAACGATTGGACGACGCGCAGGACGGTGCTTTTTAACAGCAACAACGAGGTGTGCGAATTAACATAGCCGACGAGTTCATACATATAGAAGTATTAATAAAAAACGAAATCCAAATAGGCACATATTATTGTAGAATGTTAGTTTATATTAACAATGAAAAATAATACAGTAATTACTCTGGGCAAAAAAAATAGTAATAAAGCTGAAGCGGATAATTGTAGTAGAATGAGTGATGCAAAATTACCGGTAAGAATAATGGTATTGTTGCGAAATAGATTAGATATAACGTTTAATTGGCAACAAATAACTTCTTGTCTAAACCAATACAAATATCTAATTTTAAAACCAAAAATCAGCATATTTAAATAACTAAAATAAACCTATTTTATTTACCCTAATTATTTTAAGAGGATTACTGAGAAAATATGATAATAGGCCTTAAATAGATCCGTACCTGAAGTCCCCAGATCAGGTGGCCGAATTTTACACCTCACACAATAGGTTATTATGACGGTAATTGATTAGCATTTATAATAAGTTTGTAAGATAGATAGACGGACTTTACGTATTAGACCTTAAAAATATTTTTTCTATTATTAGATGGGTACTAGCATTACGAAAATAATGAGCTGGTCTGTGTTACAAAAATCGTGTCGGTCGTGTCTTATGTTTATTTAAAATTTGAGGTGGTGCTGCAGCTCTGCAGCTCGAAATAAAAAGCCGCCACTGTCAAGGTCTATAGTTGTATATTTTAACATGACCTAATGGAGAAGACAATAAGTAAATTCGAAGAAAGTGGACAAGCGAAATAGAAACAAGCCAGTGTAGCTGGTTTTTGATAAAAATCATTCATGCACGACTTTTTGCACTAATCGTATATTGTGACCTGACAAGTGAAGTAGTGATAAGGACTGCTTTATACAATTAAAGCAACTACCCAAGCTGAATCTGAAATTAATATTGCATTTAGAAATGCTTACTTTTGACCGTTCTTTCAGGCAATTCTCCAAAAATCAGCACGAACAACGCCCGCTTTATATTTGACTAGATGGAGGCAACGTTTATATTTCTCTTTGTCATTTGATATATTTTTTTCAAAGTATTTTCAGTCTTAGTTAAACGAAAAACATTTTTTGTTTGCATTTGGATTTTTTTAATTGTTTTTCCTTTTGTCACATGATACTTTTTAAAGCCAAGACTAAATGGGCGAGAGAGGCGTCGCACAGTGGACAAAATCTAGAGAACCTTACCAAGAATTAAATAATGTAGTTTTTTTAAAGCAATTTCGAACATAAGGTGCATTAAAAAGAGGGGTTTTGAAATATTTTTATTTTATCGTACAAGAAACAGGTTTTCAGAGTCGACTTTGTGGAATACAGTGTAGCGATTATAAAAAACATCTGGAATTTAAAATTCAGTAACCAAGTAGAATTTAACATTAAAAAAGTGTCAGTTTCTCTAAAAAAAGTATACATTAAAGAAACAGACATAGTTGAGGGGGACACTCGATTCCCTTGACTTCATCAATTCATTTATTGGGCGTCAATTTGAATAGTCATAGGTGTTGGCATAGTCACGCTGCGCGGCCATTCCCAGGCAGCCTCGCAGAAGCTTGGAATACTTTTCCGAACTAAGAACCTCTACACCCCAACAACTCTTGATGCTGTATCAATCCCCAATTCGATCATCGCTCGAATACTCCTAACATTTGGGGCTTCTTTCTTCTTTTTTTAAGATATAGCACTGCAGGATTACTCCTTAAGGGCAGTCTGCGAGCGGTACGTGTGCGCAGGAAACGATTCACGTTGATCTTGAATCTTTGGAGTTTATACTAGTTGTTGGAGAACACGGCCTCAGGAAGGTCGTTCCAGAGTGTTGACGTTCTTCAGAAGCAAGAATTTTTAAACAGCGTCGTTCGAGGGACACTCTGCTGAACCACGTACGGATGGGCTGCAGTGGCTTGTCGTGTATTTCTACCATGCACCGCTCTAAGTGGAATCAAGCGGTCAACCACCGTTGAGCACTTGCCATGGAAATAATTGTAAAGTAGACTCAAGTCGCCAACCTGCCTTCGATGTTCAAGGCTTTCCAGGATGTTTGTCAGATCTTGGTCACCGATTAAGCGAATGAATCTTCTTTGAATGGAATCCAGCAACCTCAGGGTATGTTTAGGAGCAGAGCCCCAAATATGCGAGCAGTATTCCAGCGATGGTCGAATTTGGGCTTTACAGAGCATCAAAAGTTGTTGGGGTGTATAGAGGTTCTTAGTTCGGAAAAATATCCCAAGCTCCCGCGAGTCGATCGAATACTTGGCCTGCAGCGTAGAGCCGTGAGAGTGATAATGGGCATTAACTATAGAGCGGATTGCAGAGGGGCATTCGGGGAGGTAAACATAATATATATATTTTTCAGTGCCTCAGGTTCATTAAGCAAAACCTTGACGAATACCCGAGAGTTGGTGACACCCATTCTTATAACACCAGAAATCAAAACAATGTCTTCCTGGATTTTCATAGAATTGCTAGATCTAGATTTGCTCTTAACTATCATGCACCAAAAATATTTAATAAGCTTCCGATCCATGTGAGGGAGCTACCATAAAGAGTATTCCTCACTAAAATAAACCGTTTTCTTAGTACAAATGCATTCTACTCGGTTAATGAATATTATGATTTTAATAATTGCAACAGTATTGAATTTTAATTGTCGTGGTTAGTATAAGAGTCTGTTACACCCTTAGAGATAGATATTAAAAAGATTTAAAAGTTCCATTGTTCCTTTGTATCGATCTGTGCATTGTCGCATATGTCAGTTTTGGTATAATTAGTGTTTCTGTTTTATTGTTGTATGGATAGGTAAAAGTAATAGCGCGGTTTAATTATCTTCATCTAGTGTATGTTTGACTTGTGTAAGAATCCTTGTGATAGCACTAATAAATACTTTGACTTGACTTTGAGGCTGCCCTAGCAATGGCCGCAACGTGAACATGCCAAGACTATCCAAATTGACGCCCAATAAATTAATTGATGAAGCCAAGGTAATCGAGTGTCCCGCCATGACTACATCCGGTTCTTTAACATTAATTTTTTTAGAAAAAACTGCCGCCTGGGTTTCTTAGCGTTAAATTCTACTTGGTTATCCCAAGACAGAATTTTTTCCAGGTCTTTGTTGAGATGTGAGACCTCTTGCTGCCTATAGAGATGTGCTTTGGCAGTCAACGCTCGAGCATCCAAGGTAAAAGATGAAACAAGTGTGCTGTTATCAGCGAAGCTATATATAGGATATTTAGTTTTTTCCAAAAGATTGTTGATGTGTAGTAAAAAGAGAGTGGGCGACTATATATAACCTTGAGGGACTTCTGCCTTGATGTTAAATGTGTCTGAAAGAAATCCGTCGCAGGGAGCGGTCTTTCTTGAGAGCCATGAACTGCTGGATTTCATTCAAAGAAAAGTCATTCGCTTCGAGCGACCTTGAAAGCCTAGAACATCTAAACCAGGTTGATTACTTGAGCCTCTTTTACAAATTTGGCAAGTGTTCAACTTAGGTTGCCCGCTTGATTCCACCCAGAGCGTTGCATGGTAGAAATACCCGACGAACCACTGCAGCTTACTCGGATATGGTTTAGCTTAGTGTCCCTTAAACTACACAGTTCAAAAATTCTATCATTTGGAGAACGTTATCACTTGCATCGAGCATAGAATCGCTTCCTGCGTATACGCACCGTCCTATGAGCGCCCTAAAGGATTTATCATGCAGTGCAGTGCTTGATCGTAAAGAAAATAATGTATGAACTGTGTTAAAATTATATTTGACATAGAATAAAAGTAGATTACTCCGCAGTGCTTTGTTTCAAAAATTAGAAGAGAATTTTAGTACGTCATTTTGTTTTTGTAAAATCTGACGCTGAATTTAAAATCAGCGACCTGAAAATTTAGTATGTTACGGCATTTGGTGAAAATTGAAACATATGTTCATATTATGACCGACTTTTCATGATTTTGGACTGCTGTGCCTCTTCATGCAGAGTATCTAGCCACTATTATTCGAGTGACTAAATGAATTCAAAGGAAGCTAGGAAAGTGATATTCCTTTTCCAGGATGACAAGTTTTATTGCACAATTTATATTAACTGCCTGAAGCTATAGTTATCGCTGGCGGGTGCATCAAAAGCATAATTAGCGACTGATTGTTAATTGTGCAAGATGGTTTTTATAGGAATTTCCAGATTTGAAATATGAATGCTCTGAATCAAAACTGATATGTCAAGAATCATTGTTATATTGGAAGTGAGCATCCATGGTTAAATAGCATCTGCGACTAAACATGGAGTGCATTCAAAAACTGAAATAAAATAAATATTGTTAATATAATAAGCACACTCTGTATAAAAATTTTCAAAATTGAAAATATACATCTTACATAGTTTGAGGAGCGCTTTCCGATGGCGTATTCAATTCATTGGCTTAAAAAAATTTTTTAACCTAGAAAAAAATTAAAATTATATTGAAAAATTGTCATTTTTACGAAAATTTTGCTTTTAGTAACAGTGTTTCTACACAGTAGGTAGGAACTCCGAAATTTTAGAAGTGCTTCGGTTTTTTAGTTATTAATTAGCACGTCAAATGTCAAACGATGTTTTTAAATAATTTATTTTTGAGCAACCAATAATTATTTATTTTTATGATTAAACCTAAATTTAATTACGATTTAAGTCAGTTCTTATGGATATATCTTTGTTGTTTAGTTACAAATATCGTCCGAAGTGAAATACAGTTCTCAATTTGTTTTACACTACAAAAATCATGGATATTGAACAATCAATAAATACATCATGTTTATTGTTATTTAACCAATAATCTAAGAAACTATACGAGCGAGTGACTAGTTTATGTTCATATATGCAAACATTTATAAGTACATCAAAGCATCTAAAACAACATGCTTTTCTGTTTGAGTTACATTTCGTTACTAATGATAACGAGATGTAAGTAAATTTACATCCAGTTGTCAACAGCAACGAGTATATTATTTGGCAAAATCTTGTTTCGTAAAATCAATGTCATAATGAGGTACTGGCTATTTGAGACATGAAAAAATATTTTTTTGTTAGGAAATTAAGGTAAATAAGAAAAATATTTAAAAAAATGAAAAGGTTGACAATGACCTAGTTTTTAGTTATAATTAGGCATATTTACTTGAAATAATCGCACTATTACAGTTCCTTATTTTATATTAATTACAATAGAGAACTCGAGGGAATTCTTAAAAGGTTTAAAGGAACTTGACATCAAATAAAAATTAAATTGCTTTATTTCTTCGGCAATAATCCCTTTAACGTTGGTATTTACTCTTTCTTTTATGGACTTTGGTGCAATCTTTTGAAAACCTAAAAATATTCTTATACCTATTGAAAGCGACTTTTTAAATAATTATAAGGCGATCCTTTCTATAGGACCTAACTAATTTGTCGTTACAGCATGCTAAGAAGCTATGTGAATAAAGTTCTGAAAACAACTTCAAAACTGCATTTAAAATTATATGATAAAACTTTACTTTTTACCACCGTTTATGAATGGTAAGTACAATGACTAATGTAGAGTATTTTCAGCGGAAAAACTTGCAATATGGCGGCTGACAATTCATGTCGGCACACTCCAATCGTCTGTAAATAAAGGCAAAAAGTTACTAGGAAATTTTAATTTTCTGACGCCTCTAAAGCATTTAAAATATTTTACGAACATCTGGAACATCATATTTTGGTGCTCTTCAAAACTCTTACACAAAAAGTATACTGTACCATTTAATTATTTTAAGAAAAATAAGAGAAACTGAAAGTTTTATACAAAGCGCCCCCTGCGAAACAAAACACGAGTTAGCCACCATCACCAAAATTAGTTTTTAAATAACTGCGGAATTCTCATTCAAGCGAGCCGAAGTTTATTAAAATCGGATACAATGTGTAAAAGATACACTACTTTTAAAAGTAAGTTATTCACTAACTTCCCTCATCCTTATCATCTGAGATACGAAAAAAAAGCAAACGTCCGCAAAAATGGATCAGCTCTCCATTTATACCATCAAGACAGTACCTTAATGGGGCAATTTTTTAAATAATTCGAATTTTAAATTTTATCTCAATAGTTACGCCCTCTAGCGGCAATCGTAAAACTTTAAAAGTTATTTCCAGCATTTTCTTTTTCCTGGAAATTCATTACCAATACTTTCTAAGATACAGCCGTTCGTCACCCTTACTGAATCACCCTGTACATCAGTCCTATTTCTGTGTTAAGGTAAATAAATGTTAGAGAAAGACACATATAGTCCGCCTTACGAGTCTGTGGCTACGACGGCTGAGGAGACAGGGGGGTAAAAGGCATAAAAAGTCAGGTTTAACTGTAGGGGCATAAGTTAATAAACTAAATTGACTTCCTCTTATTTTAATAATTAAACCACATCACTGTCCACTCTCAGTGACAATGGGTATAAAAAAAACGCAGTGGAATACACATTTTTTAGGCATTACTTTATTCATGAGTCCACAACAATTATTTCATCGACTTTAGGCGGCCGCCGGGAAATGCGTAGACGGGAAAAAATTCATAAGCGGTCTAATCATCATAAAATTATGTTATTCTTATTTAAAATTTGTTGGTAAACTTAGCAGACCCGGTACGTGAGTAATGTGTATATACCGGGTGTTGCATCGTCGAGCGGGACATAGGAAATCCCATGTAATTTTAAATGGGGTCAATTATTGGCTTCCCTAATTATTTTAGAGAAAAATTCTATTTAGGTTTATTAAAGAGCACTAAAACCCACATTCAAAAGAATAACTTTAGATATTTTTGATGAGCCCGTTTACGGGTTATCGCCGATTTCTTTTTAACTATTTCTCCTTTTTATGGCCCCGTATTTGCGGGCACCAGTCAAGGTAAAAGATGACTGTCAAATAAAGTTGTAATTTTGAAATGTGTGCTTTATTGTTATAAAAACTCGTACATCGAAAATATTAAAGGTGTATTTATGAGTACAAATTAATCTGAATAAAACTAAAATAAAGTATCCAATTACAAGGTTAATTATGACATTTTACATGTTTCAATATTTTACTGATTAATAGGTAGGTACTATTGAATTATTAGAACTTTAGGATTTAAGAAGATGTTCAAATATTCCTTGTGCTGATCTTCCCATCATTTTCTTCCACGCACAATAAAACTTGCAAGTCCCTATCATTTCTTGCATCTCTTCTTTGTTCCTGCCTTTCTTCACATCTGCAGTTATTTATTACAGTGCCTTTTGTCTCAAATTTCTTAATAGTCCTTTCGACTGTGGATTTTGCAGGTATCGGTCTATTCGGATACAGAGCAGCAAACATGTCTGACACATTTTGATAACTATTTCCTTGATAATACCATTTAATCATCAATATTTTTTCTTCAGAAGTGTAATTCATTGCTAATATTTTCGATGTACGAGTTTTTATAGCAATAAAGCACACATTTCAAAATGACAACTTTATTTGACAGTCATCTTTTACCTTGACTGGTGCCCGCAAATACGGGGCCATAAAAAGGAGAAATAGTTAAAAAGAAATCGGCGATAACCCGTAAACGGGCTCATCAAAAATATCTAAAGTTATTCTTTTGAATGTGGGTTTTAGTGCTCTTTAATAAACCTAAATAGAATTTTTCTCTAAAATAATTAGGGAAGCCAATAATTGACCCCATTTAAAATAACATGGGATCTCCTATGTCCCGCTCGACTATGCAACACCCGGTATGATACAAATTTTGGTACAAATTGAAACCTTTTAGTTTTCATAGAATTTTGAATTTATTGTACAAATGTAACATTTGTTATAGTCCATCTTTAAATGGCGCGAATTAATATATGCTCATTAAATATGTAAAACATCAACAAGTATCAAGAACAATTTAAACACCATGCCTTGATATCTATTGTGTTTACATTAAAGAATCCAAATATTGAGCATTCTTTAGTTAGGTCTACCTTGAATTTATCGCAAGCTATTGTTATATTTGAGTATTTGCCATTGTTATTGGGAAAATCCCTTAGCCAGGAGCGGGAAAGATTTTAAATTAAAAATCTTAAATTCTCCTAAAATTGTACTATATTACATTCGTAGGTATTTATAACATATGAAAATATTTAAAAAATCGTATTAACTAATAAATAACAATGAGTGGTACTATTTTACATAATATAATTACAAAAACAAGATATTAAATTTAATCTTACAAACAAAGCATTTTCAAAAATCGAATAATACTTTGTCGTTATGGCTTAATCATAGTCCGATTCGGAAGATGAACTTTTATTAACATCGTTTATAATAAGCGGCTCAACCATTTCTTCGATTATTATATCTACCTGCCACGTTTTGACTTCTTCTTCTATCACATGATCGATACACTTTTTCCACTTTTCCGCACTGAGTTTACCCATAGTTTCATTAAGGAGTCTTTTTAACTTCACAATTTTATAAGTCGTGTTTTTTTCTGGCGACATTTGTCTTTATTTGAGCCCATATAAGTTCGATCGGGTTTAACTCGCAGTGGTAAGGAGGTAGTCTGAGCACAGATATTCCTCGTAACTTTGTCACTTCATATTTTTTGAATGCATTTCTATGTAAATTGGCTAGTACCAATAGTTCTTTTTTTTGGATCTAATGGAAATTTTATTTCTCCTAAACTTAGCCATTCTGTTATTTCACTTTTTGGATGCTTCTTAAGTATTTTCTTCTCCAACAGACGATATCGCTTCTGTTTATTAAAATCGATTGCCTATTATGTTTTTTGCACCAAAAAGCCATTTTTTTAAATAATTTCGATATCGTATTTCTACACATAAATGGGTAGTCCTGGTCTTCTTGAACTATGAACTTTTTGCCTTATTCTCTGCATTGAAACGTCATCCAGCTCAAGTTTTGGTCGTCCTGCAGAAGTTTTTGGAATTTTGACGCCAACGCTTTTTCTTCTTTTAAAAGTTTATATATTGTTGTTTTCCCAACGCTAAGCATATCTGTCGTAAATTGCACTGCATTGTCACCACTCAAATTCCGCATTCTTACTTTTAACAGAATCTTAACATTTAAGAATTATTTTTTTTTTCATTTACTGTACGTGGACCGACTGTAGGGCGTTCACACTTCACACTTCACACTTTGACTAGTTTCACTAAGAAACAAACACCCAAGGTGGGTATGCATAGATATAAATAGGTGTATTATTCCAATAGAGTTACCCATAAAGGCATAATAACCACATAATTAGCAAACAGGTAACCAGGATTAGGTACAAAATAAAAACGAATAAAATGATTAGAGCAGAAACGGAATAAGTACCTAAACTCTAATTAGTTTTGAAAAAATTGCTTTCTAAAATTCCAGGTAAATGGTACGGCTGTACATAATTCTAAGCATAAAAAATTTAATTTTAAAATATATATTTGAAGACAAAACTTGAATTTAATGTCGATACTTGTACTAATTCTGCACAAATTAAAAAATTCAGGCCTATTTAAATCTATACATTCCGAAAAGCTTTGCATGCCCATGGAGAAGACGATTTTGATTGATTTATTACTTCACATCATTTAAAGATGGACTATTAGTTAATCATGTTTTTTCCAGATATCGATTTATTTTTAATTGGTTAGATTTTCATCCCGTACGTCAAATTGAACTGCTAACTGCAATCAAATTTCGTAGGCTTAAAAAGTTTGTAACATAATTTATTACTTTTAGGTTTACAGACTAGGTTTCCAAATCTGAATGTCTCAAGTTTACCATGTAACAACCTATTCACGTAAGAGGCCCTTAATTATCGTGATTGGACTGGCAAGGACTGGGTACTAATTTATCCTTAAGACTAGAAATTTGATAGGTCAGTCACAGACTGTAATACTTCTCAGCTTTTACCACATATAAAAATTGAGAGAACACCAATTACGCAACTACACAATTAATTTAATATTTTTGACGGAATATACTTTAACTATTTAATTTTCAACTGTTTTTGTTATGATTTTGCATACATATAAATAAGTCTATTACTTTTCTTTAAATTATAGCTAAGATTTCGTTGTGAGTTAGGAATAGAAAGTTATAATAAGTAAATAAAAATATGCTGCATTCAGGAGACAAAATTATCGTTTTCAATATTTCAAAGAACGAGATAATTTTAAAAAAGCTGTTATAATAAAGTTGTGTTATTTTATCGGATATAATTATCAGTGTCACGATGACAGAAAATTATTAGGTGCCTACTTATCAACACGAATTCAATTTAATGCTCAAAATAGTATTTATTTGGCAGAGTCTTAAAAGATAAATACTAATTTGAATTTTAAACCCATTATTTAAATCAATACTGCTAATTATAACTTGGATTTCGATTTAAGGTAAATAAAGAAATCATTAAACTGTAGCTAAGTTCAAGCAGTCAAAGAACAAACTTGAATACATAGTAAGGTATTGAAACCTATTTTATTATTCTTTAAACAGTGTTTAAATTGAGAAACACATTAAAAATATAAATAAAAGTTCATATTAACATAAGTTTGCAATTGCTTCTACGCGGAGCCTTTTAGAGATGGTGTCATTAAAGTGTTTTTCTTTCCTAATTTATTAGTGTCTGGTTATAAAACAGAAATAAACTTTAAAGTGATAAGTTAGTGTTAGATCTTACGATAACTGCAGATACTGTCTGTCCAAGCTAATTAAAAAAAAATTGAATACTATAAAGAAAAAATACAAGAAAATCTTAACGTTCCCAAACAAATTAGGCGGACTATCCAAGAAGCTTCTAATGAATTTCACATTAAAAATTTAATAAAACTAATGAGAAAAAGTACAAGGCCATACCGTCTTAGCTGATCTGGAGATCGCTGATCATATTTAACAGCTTTTCTAGTACAATTGGATCTTAACTTGCGCAAAAGATAAATGCAATGCCCCAAACTTGAGAGACTGTGTATGCCAGTCAGTACCTCAAACTTATAAACAAATCAGTTTTAAGAAATGTCATAAGTGTTTCAAAAAAATGCAAACGTTTACAAAGATGATGGAATTACATTAAAAATCATATAAGAAAATTTTTATATACAGTGTGTTCACGGATGGGGTTTACAAGAGGACAAATGAACTAAAAATTGAAAGATACGAAAAAAAGTCACTGTTAATAAACGTTTTTGCTTGTCTAGAAAATACGATTTATCATAAGAAACTTCAATTTTTTTATACAGGGTGGGTAAAAACTGCAAAAATGTTATTTTGCTTAAGAGTAAACATACTTTATTTTGAAAGATACGAAAAAAAGTCACTCTTAATAAACGTTTTTACTTGAATAATGAATAGGTGATACTTGTTGTCAATGTCTTTATTTAATAAAGTAATTATAATAATAATAATAATACAAACATTTTTATTAACATGAAAAGAATACGATAACGATTTCATAATTCAAAAGCTCCACCCCCATACTTGACACATTTTTCTAATTGCTTTCTCAAATAAGTGAAATAATTTCTGATTTCTTCCTGAGATATCGATTGGACAGCCTGGATAATTCTGCCCTTCAGCACTTCAATATCATTTGGTACTGCGGTAGTAAAAACAATTTGTTTTAAACGGCCCCATAAAAACATATCCGCCAAGGTTAAGTCGGGGCTTCTTGGGGGCCACAAAACTGGGCCATTTCTGCCAATCCACCTTGGACCAAATCTGCGGTCAAGCCATTCTCTAACCTCATGAGCGAAATGGGCTGAACAACCATCTTGCTGAAAATACATATTTTGTCGAAAATTTAATGGTAGATTTTCGAGTTCGTCATTGAAAGAAATATCCAGCATTTCTAAATATGATAATCTAAAAATCTATTGCACGTGTTATCAAAAAAATATGGCCCTATGATGCCATGGATGGATATCGCGCACCACACGTTCACTTTTGTGAAATATTGTCTTCTCGTCATAATTTTGAATTCGGGATTTTCTAAAGACCAGTACCTAACGTGCTGGGTTGCAACGGTTCCATTGGTAGAAAATGTACTTTCATCAGAAAACATGATACATTTATAAAAATCAACATTTCCACTTAAAATTTTGTCTCCTATCCACAAGCAAAAATCAAGTCGTTTCGCGTCATCTCCCTCTTCCAATCTTTGATTAAAGTGCGGTTTATACGGATACAATTTATTTGCTTTAAGGATCTTCTGAATTTGACTTTTTTTCACAACTTCCAACTGAGTAACACGATTTTTAAGGGACGTCATAGGATTTTCTTCAACATATTGAAGAACTAAGACTGTAGCAGCATCATCATGGCCGTATTTCTTCTTTTTTTTTTGAGATTCAAAACCGAACCAGTTCTCTGGAACTTTTTTATTAACTTGCAGATTGTCATCCCAGTTATTGGGATTCCTACAAATTTCTCGGTAAATTGTTCCATGACGTAACGGTATGAAACTTGACCATCCCCATAACATTGTATTATAAAAACTCTTTGTTCAGTAGATTGCATTTCTACTTAAATAATAACTTCACTAAATAAAGACATTGACAACAAGTACCTATCACCTTAAGTGCCATTATTATTTTAACTAGGTTCACCAGTCAGAGGGGTGCCAACGAATACTTTTTGGGAAATAATTTTTACATAGGTAAACCTTTTAATGAATTGTTCTACTTCGGTTTGTTGTGTAGAAAACACATTCATTAAGAGTGGATTTTTTCGTATCTTTCAAAATAAAGTAGTATGTTTACTCTTAAGCAAAATAACATTTTTGCAGTTTTTACCCACCCTGTATGAAAAAATTGAAGTTTCTTATGGTGGATCGTATTTTCTGGACAAGCAAAAACGTTTATTAAGAGTGACTTTTTTTCGTATCTTTCAATTTTTAGTCCATTTGTCCTCTTGTAAACCCCATCCGTGGACATACTGTGTATATATAATATTAAACCCATGCTACATCTTGTTAATACTATTTTTTTTTAAATCCTTAATTGTATCAATTTATAAAGGCGGCGATAACAGATAAAAACAACTATACTTATACCAATAGCAATATGTATGGTCTTAAAAAATTGTAAAAAAATGCATTAAAGAGAAACTATGGAACTTTCTTAAAAAAACATAACATCATCTATCATTAGCACATTCAATACTACTGGAGCGCCTTAGAAGTAAAGTCCATCCGAACATATTTCGTTTGACCTAATAACTGCAATAATAGTTTTATTATATTGTAAACACCCATAGAAACCCCGTTACCTGTTCGATTGCCAAACCTACGTTTTAAAGAATTTCTTGGTAAAATTACACATATAAAACTATGGATGAGCGTGCCAGCCAGCGAAATATACCTGGCCCCAGCTGGCATCACTGTTTATATTACTGAAATGAAATGAAATGAGGGGTATTGCTTTGCACAGGAACGGATTTTGTAGTTAAATGAAAAGCCATAGTAATACCTTATAGCAGCATTGTTAATTATGTTTATTTTTACCATTACTTGTATTATATGTCTATTAATTTATTATAAGTACAAAACAAGTGTGAAAAGTTTGCGTGCGGAAAAGGACAAATTTTCGCACGCATTTAGGTGAAAGTAATAATAACAATTATTAATATACCTACTTAAAAAAATATATACACAGAAGGTTTAATTGTAATTATAAAATGTTTTAATCTATTCCTAATTCAGTCTCGCTATCACTATCATCCACGTTTATAACAAGAGGCTGTATTTCGTTTTGTTGTGTAGTTTTTATATAAGAATCTTCAATTTTTTTTTTAGATGGTTAACCGAATTTTTTCAACTTTCATCTGGAATTTCACCGAAAACTTTCTTTATTAGCTCTATTACACTGTCACTAGGAGTAGGTGTGCTATTTTCAGTTCTCATTTTCGATTTAATTTGATGCCACATGTGTTCAATAGGGTTAAAACGCAATAATAGGGTGGCAGTCGCAACACAGTGTGACCCATTTCTTCCGCCATTTTATCACACACAAACTCTTTTTTAATACTAAATGCCTTTAACACTTCTAACAGCTGTTTTTTACTATACGTTTCCTCGAAGTACAAGTCATTTTTTAACATGAACTCCTTTATTGCGGATTTTGTGCTCGGTAATTTTTCCAGTTGCCGGCTATGGTAGCTTGCATTGTCCATCACAATAACACTGTGTTCTGGTACATTTAAAAGTAAACTTTCTTTAAACCAGCTTTCAAAAAGAGCGGCTTTGGTATCTTCATGATAGTCCAGACTTTAATCCTTTGCAAGATGGAATACATACGAAGGCTGGACAAAAAACTTCATCACAGATATACGAACTTGGATCAAGAGAAAAGGCGGAGATTTGGACTACTATACAACACAAGCGATGTCAGGACATGGGATTTTGGAACGTACCTAAAAAGAATAAACAAACAAGAGGACGAAGACTGCTGGTTTTGTGGAGAGAGGGATACCCCAGAACATACCATATTCAAATGTAATAGACATATAGAGGGTAGAAGAAAAGCAAACATAATATGCCAAAGAGAGATTACAAAGGAAAATGTGGAGGAGATAATCACAACATCAGAAAAAGGATGGAATGCAGTTATGAATATGTTTAGAGAAATCATGAGAGAAAAAGAAAAGGAAGAAAGGAGACGATAGAAAAGAAGAAATATTATAGGAAAAAAGAGTAAAGAAACCCCGAAGTAATGCCGAGAGGCGGTTCCGGGAAGAGTGAGGACAGGGTTTTAGTGGGTCAGTCATGCGCTGTAGTCCCACACGCCTGTAGCAAAACGACAATCATTGCTACAGAGTGCATAGAAAAGCATTTCCTAAACCTCACTGAAATAAAAAAAAAAAAAAAAAGACTTTAATCCTTTGCGTTTTGCCGAGAGTAATAAAGAATTAGGGATCCATCCATTCTCCCATCCTGCATGAATTATTGTTATTCGTTTTCCTTTATTTGAAGGGGCTTTATTTTGGCATTTTTCAGTTAAATCAACACTTCCCTTTTTGACAGTCTCATGAGTGTTAAACCACGTTTCATCCAGATAAACTATTGAACGTTTTCCGGATCTAAACTTTTTTAGTTCCCTAAGATACAGAAATCTCATTTTTCTTAATCTTTTGGACTTCATAATAATTTGTTTCTCTTTATTGTCTTATACTTAAATCCCATCTCTTGCAAAGCCCGTTGAAGACTTGTCCTGCTACATGATATCGTTGTATCGTCAGTTGTTAACCGTGTTTTTAAAGAATCTCACGTGGGCACAACAATTTATCGATACATTTGGTATATTTTTCTGCGAATAACATCTTTTTCACAATCATCTACGCAATTCATTTTCCGGTATCTTTGCGAACTTTTTTTTTTTTAAATGTCCTTTTAGCATAATATCTCGTACCGTCGATAATGGAACTTTCTGCTGGTTTCACTGGTATTTTAAATGGCAATTACTTTAGGGTGGCCGCTGTTTAATAGCGATTCACATACATTTCTCACGATCACTTTGACGTCAGAAGATAAGTGCTTCCTGGAATGTTTAGGGTAGCTAGATATCGCATTAGCTGAAGATTCCCAAGGTCTCCACATACTGGAATCAGAGGGTGGTGTATAATCTATTTGAATCATACAGGAAACATTGAGTACAGAGAGTAGATATTAATAATGAAAATGGGTTGGGTCAAATTCTGTTCTTAATATGTGTTAATAGCTTAAACATTAAAGTGAGTGGTAGAATAGTATGGTTTGCGGATGACTCCGCATTGCTGGTCTTTGGAAATTCGTGGGATGGGGCATTCCGGAAGACAGGCTTGGACCTACATAAAATAACGGTTAACTCCAAACATTGATAAAACTAAGTTTGTCTCGTTTTCTATGACTAAGCGCGGAGAGGCTAATAATCATTTTATAACGCTACATAATTCGACTTTCGATATCTCCTTGAATTTGAAAATTCATTTTAGCAACTTTTTCAAATACCTAGGCGTCTTCTTCGACCAATTCACTAAATGGGATATATATAACTTGTCTGAAACCACACAGTTATAGCAGAAAATGAAATATGTAAATTACAGTAAATCGTTTCTACATCAAGTGATTTTAAAGCTGATAAGTGATCACCCAATTGGGAGAACCTTTAACTATTTCTGTTCTTGTCTATAGCATATAAGTTTGTATTTATATGCTGCTCTATTAATTTTCCCATCCGGAAAAAATAGTTCGCACTCTAAATGTGCTTTTAATTGCATGTGGGCGTCGACGGTCTATCGCCAGGGTTTTGCCTGTTCTACAAAGTCTTGGTAAGTGTAGGAGGAACATAAGGGATTGGTATTTGTTTATTTTTTTTTTGTTTAATAACAGTAAAATTCCTTTTTAGTTTGATTTAAATTATTTTTGTATAAATAATATTTCTGAAGTACTGATAAAATTATTATAATATTCATGAATGGCTTGTTCCTTCTTTGTTTAATATTAAAAATTTCTTGGTTCAAAGTACATTCGGAAACTAGCTTTCAAAGAGAGTTACGGATTATCAATTAAATACTGTTATAAAAGAACACTTTTAATAATAAAAACTTAATTTAAGTATAATTGGTTTACTACTAAATAAATAAATAAATATTGGAGGTCACTTTTTTAAATTATCACGTGACCCATATTGTAACCACTGGCGGGGTAACAAAATGGTGGTGGTATATTTATGGTCATATTTTTTTTGGCCGAGTGTATTGCCCCTATTATTTAAATAAATTATAGTTATTTGAACATTTAGACGTAAAAAAGGTTCTCTTGGTATATAGTCCTATAGTCGACCGTTTTCGAGAATAAACTAATGAAATGAAAATGGTTAATATGTACTTTTTTTATGTCATTTGCGGACACCCTATATATTAGTCGGTTATTGATAGACATTTTTAATTATGCTTCTAATGCTAATGCTATTTCCGATACCCAATTCTAAAACTGCGATACAAGAATTTAATTTATACATTAAGAGACATTAATTTACAAAATATAATTGCTTTATAAGTACTAAAGAATATCTGTAAAGTTTCAAAGCGCCTGCTTCTTCCACTGAGGTAAATAAACATCGATATATTTTAAATGATTACAGGCATATAAATCAAAAAAAGTTGAATTTGAATTTAAGAAATATATTTAAGAAGTGTTTAAATGTATATTTGGCATAGAGAGGCAATAATTTCGCTTACATGATATTAATTGCAGCAAATTTAATGTACTTAATGCATTAATTCTCTGAAAAACTATATTAAATCCAAGCACTGAAGTAGTAAGTATAAACAAATCCATTTGTAACTAATAAACTAAAAACAAAATATATGAACCCAGAATCATTTTATATTCTTTTTCGAAATTAAGTTTAGTAGAGCTTCGTTATAATGTTTATTACAGAAATTAAAACAAAAAGCCAGATAAAAGGTAGCAATTATTATTGGCCGAATAGAAAATACTCCAGAACTTATATATATTTATTTGTCGTCGTGTCACAGTGACGTAGTAATATAAAAAATAACTTTCCTTTAATACTTTAAGTTATTAAATTGTTTATATGAGAAATTTATTTTGCGATTAGGAGAATATTATTTTAAGTTCTTTGACTTCGTGGTAATTACTTCAATTGTTGAACTTTTACCACCATAGGTACGGGCGCCATAAAATGGTTGCCGCCAAATTTAAAGTGAGGTTAAAGGTAAGCGCGCATTTGTACGCAGCGTACGCAGCGGACGCATCGGACGAATCGTAATATTTTGGTCACCATCGCACATTATATTCGGATTTGCTTGCCGTATTTTCAGTGCAATCTAGGCAATTTCTTTCCTCCCTTTTTGTTTTTGTGCAGTGTAAAATGAGCAGTTCTGAAGAAGAAATATTTGCAATTGCATTAGCATTTGAAGATGAAGAGCAAAGAGAAAGGAAAAGAAAAAAACGAATTTGGGTCCATAATATAAATTTAAAGAGAAAACGCTACGGAGAATTTCATACTTTGTTTAACGATTTGGTAATAGATGAAGTAAAGTTGCTATAATGTTTATGTTTTAAATTATAAAGTTCTACATATTGTGTTACTAAAGTTATTAACAAACCATCGTCCATTGTAATTTGTTGTGGTACAAACACACTCAATACAATATGATTAATCTGACACGATTCCTGTCGTGACTTGTCGCGCAATTACTCGGATTTGCGAATTACGTCATCCGTACGTATCGTATCCACGGATTACGGATTTAATTCTTTTTAAATAATTCGGGACGGAATTCCGTCCCTACGATGCGTTCGATGCGAACGAATGTGCTTTATCATATTTAAAACTATTTATATAATAATTTTTCTCGTTCCGTCTGTCCGATGCGTCCGTCCGATGCGAATAAATGCGCGCTTACCTTAAAGTTAAGTCTTATACTCATTAGGCAATCCAACGATGTGTCAAATTACGATTTGCCTGAAAAACATTCAACGAACAATTCAGTATGGCCGTTGCAGGCAAATATGTGGCAAATATACACGGATTCAATGCTTAGTTTACAGTCGAGTCCTATGCTGTGTGTAGATATACAGTTGCCATTGTTAACATCTCCAATAACATCATCAACTTTAAGTGTTATTAAATATAAATAACAGAAAAAAAAACACAAATTGAACAACAATAACTTAATAAAACACACAAAACCAAAATCGCTGTTTAAACTGACACTGACGTTTACACAAAAATAAAGGTTAGTCTCTCTGACGTTTGCCGTCGACGGCCATATTGGAAGCTCTTTGTGACTCCAATATGACAGTGGCAGGCAACGATCTATTGTTTTTTAAGTTTTTCATGATTATTCTTGGAAAAAAAGAACTGAATTAGTGTAAAATATGTCAGACTAGAGTGTCATCTGGTGAAAAACAAAACTTCGATTTGGTTTTTTTAATCTTCGGGTAAGTGTTTTAAAATTGAAATAAAATATCTTGTTTGAACATTACCAAAAAAATTGAGGGTAACGCACGCAATGACATGGAAAAGCAAGTTAAGGTATAAAGTGATTTTATTCAATATATTTTAAGTTTAAAATATGAATTTTTGTCATTCGACAAATTAAGATAAAAACAATGGTCGTACGACCTCCAAAAGTATTGAATTTGCCCAACACGGGAGACAAGAGTGATGTGAAGGTGAGAAATGATTCATTTCAAGGGGAGTAATAGGCCATTTTTCGTGGATCTGTGTGGATTTTCGTGTCTAAAACCTGGCTCTCAGAGAAAGTAAACGAACCAGAAGCTACACGGAGCTGTAACGGTTTATTTTTAGTACTAGGGGTTAAAGCCTATTTTTGCTAAGGTGTGAGAAATAATCATTAAGGTAGTACAATGTGCTCTATGAAAAACCATTAGTATGTGATGAATTGAAACAAACCAAAATTTTATTTAAAGTTTATTATTATGTCGCCTTCACCTTTTTGTCAAGAACCTTTCAACATATTTGTTTTGCTGTTTATTAAATGTACATAGATATTTATAAAACATTTTACTAGTAAAAATAAGGCTATACATATATATATATTACTCGTATCATTGTACTGTTACATAACTCTCTCTCTCGGTGTTTAGAGGTTGCTTTCCTTTCTTATGACATTTGTTGATTATCTGGTTCCTCCTTTATTTTTCTGGCAATGCCGTTACCTCGAGTGGCTGATCCAGCTTGTGTTGTACCTAAAATAAAGATAACTATTTGAATTCTATGACTGCAGACTAAGATCTTAGGTAATTTTGCCTTCGATGGTACGTAAGGTTATATAGGTATGTAAGAGTTGTTAAAACGGTCTCTGGCTGCGAATGCCTGGTTAATAAAGCAGATCCTTACCTTATCTTTCATCTTGATTCCATATCTCCCTTGGCTTAGGGGTTGAAAGTCGATTTTTCTCCCTTGTTAAATGGCAGACCGTGTCCTAAGTTAGTAGCCTAAAAACAGTCAGCTACAGACGGTGTAAATAGAGTAAGTTATAGGACTTACCGCTATGGTCGTGTCAAATACATTTTCGTGGGAAATACAGTGGATTTTCCGTATTATATTTTCCTTTGTTTGGTTCTAGAATGGTGTGACAATCTGATCGTTAGGGACATTTCACTGAGTTGGTTATAAATAAACACTGTTCCTTTAATTTATATAAATAGAAGTGGGCGTCACTATCGATTTTAATCTCTTCGATCGACCTAACTTATTGATATTATATTGACTGCTATCGGGTGATTTTTACCAGCCAATTGCATTGTATTGAAATCTGTTTATCGTTATGTAATTTAGGAGCCACTTGGGTGTTTATTTAAAGCTGGTAATTGGTGTAAAATCATTTAGTTTCTAGGTTGACATCTATCGACCTTTGCGAGATCGATTATATCGCTTATTCCTTAGATGTGGGAAATATTTATCTGATGTACCGTTGGTTGTATACGGGTGACCGTGTTTGGTAATAATTTATATTGCCCATGTATTAGTTAATTAAAAACAAATTTCTTTAGTTTCACCGTCGCGCGGGAGGGGGTACAAGGGTAACCCAGGATTCTATGGTCTCCGCTCTTTGATTATTTTATTATTTGTACGGGTTCGCTTCGGCTAGGTTAGTTCATTAGGTTTTTGTGTAGGTACGAGGTTTTGAATTCTAGCGCCCTTTTTATTGACAGGAAGCTTTCTATTTTGTTGGTAGGATTGCAGCTCTTCCGGGAGGTCGTGCGCGATTGTTACGGCCTTGCTTACTTACTTACTGACTTGTCTCCGTCGTGAAAGCGTGTGTCCAGCCAATTTTTTTTTCACGTGAGTGGATTTTGGACACCGTTTTCTTATTAAAGCTTTTAAATTGCTTTAGTTTAGTGTTGGATTGAAAGCTTTTTTACGGCATAGCCGGATTTTAAAGCGACGGAGTGCAAGTCAGGAAACGTAAAAAACGTGTGAGACCCCATCGTCATCGGGTAAGTCTAACCATTTTATGTTTGAAATCAATTGCAGTCACTTTAATTTTGCTTTTATTCGTAAATAAAATATAATATTATCTTACGTTAATATTTAAAACCTTAAATTTTTGGTCAAAACTCATGTATTTTTTTTTATGCTTCCTGTTATCGATATCTATTTATGTCGCTAGAATTTTACAATACCGTATTGCCCATTGTACTTACAAAATGCACGTTTTTCAAGCCTATCTTTTTTTATTCTATTGTCATTGTTATTTTATTGTCAAAAAAAAAGGAACTCATCCGAACCGAACCGCGTGGCCTTAAGCCTGCATGTTGTACGTTAATGCCTAGGGTTTTATTTCTTTGTGTCGCTATTAATGTAATCTAATTTCAATAATTTATGTGCTTAATTAGCCGAATATAATTTTGTAATTTTTCTGGTTAATTGCTAAGTCTTACATGTGTTTACTGCAATTGGTGGATATGGTTTAATTAATTTTTATTTGATTGATAATTATGTATTCTTTCCTTTAATTGATTTAAATGGCCGACATTGTGCAGCTGTTTTTTTTTTTTGGTATTGCTGAATTGAAGTAAATAACTGTAGTTTTCGGGTTTTTCGGGATTACGTCGTGTTAATATTTTCTGGGGAATTTGTTCAGGGTTGTAAAATTGTAAAATTATTGTCGAATAGGTTTGATAATTAAATAACATTATTTTCTGGGATTTTTGTAATTATGTGGGAATAATATTTTTATGGGTCGCTTATTCAGGGTTTGAAAGGGGATTTTATTTGGAGTCATTGGCACCCCATGTCGGCGTGTGGGCGGCGCATGCGCAGTTGCTGTATTGCGATTTAGCATATATATCTCTAAGTTCAAGTGGGAAATTACTTTGCAATTATTTTTTTTTATTAATCTGAAAGTTGGGATTTCAATTTTGATCATGCGCGTGGCGCATGCGCACTAACTACTTTTTCTAGAAACATGCTGTTTCAATTTAGTGAGTTTCCTGCTTGGCTTGGATGAAGTTCTTTTAATTTTATTCGTCATCCTGAGCATGCGCAGTGCCCTCACGTCGATATTTTTGTTAATTAATGGCTGCAGAAGGGTTACGGCACACCCTGTGAGGTGCGCAGACAATTTTAGACGCATGCGCGTGGCGCATGCGCAGTAATAATTTTTCTAAATTTTGGGTTTTTCTGTATTATTAGGGTGGTTGCACAGTGTTGGTCCATTTATCTAATCATTTGGGCCTTCAGCCATTTATTAAATGTAAATTTTTCGCAAATATTGCCGTTGTGCTGATGCGCCTGTTTTACTTCTTAGGGTCCTTTTACCCGGGCGCGTGTACCTAGCCCCTTACCTAGGCACCTCTTTACGCCTTTCAACTAGAGGCGCTACAGCTTCTACCTAGGATTCTAACCTAGGGCCGACCAGCAGTACTACCCAAGCGGTACATAGGTTGCTACCTAGGGTGCACCTGAAGCCGACTAACCGGCAAACCAACTACCGTAATTGGCTGATCGGTAACGTAACCGGCCAGTATATTGCTGTAAGGTTTTTATTCCTATTTTATTTGTGTAACCAATATTTTTTTTTTTGTTAAAGTGTAACCGGTGTGATCATAACCGCAGGGCTGGTATAGTATTTACCTGAATTAATTTTCTTGGGTATCAAACCCAATCATTCATTTTTCCTTTTTTTTTTGCTTCAATAAATGTAAGTGGAAACTAATTTTTCCTTTTAATAAACGGCATTAGCGTGTTTTTAAAATTTTGAGTTTTATTTGAGACGTCCCACAACACAACCTCCGTAATTTGTTTTTTTTGTTAATTTTTTTATTATTATTCATTATTAAGTTCAGTGGAGAGTGAGGTCCCACCGAGATCGCGGAGGCTTCCGTTTTGGCCTGGCTACAAAACGGTGGCGCCCCTTTTTTTTTTACCCCCCCTACTCTTCGGCATTTGGGCTAGGGCATTTGCTCGCTCGCTCAAGGCCTCTCACCCTCAGCTGAACTTCGTTGCTGTCAGTTTCTTTTTTTTTATTAAAATTAAATTCTTATTTTTTTTTTCCTTATAATTAAATTCTTTTGTGTCATTGATAATTCAATATTAATCTTTGGGCAAATAAAAGCGTAGCAAATTTTGGCGCTCAACGTTTGGGGCCATGTTTTGGTAATCTGGTAAATCTTTTTTAAAAAAAGTGTTGTTGGGCGTTCTCAAGTAGAGCAATTTACTTAAGTATATATTTTGATTATTAATTTCATTGTATTGCGCCTACCCTTAAGGACTGTAATAACTTTATTGAATTTTGAATTGATTTTGCATACCTTGTTACATATTTATATTGGTTGACCTTAAATTTACAGTATTATACCTTGCCCTGATTTTACCTGCAATTGCTTTGAATCAATCGTGGCCTTCGGTGGTTATACTTTTTTTTTATTTTCGTGCTCGCAGAGCGTATTGATTTGGTACTGATTTCTTTTTTTTATTTTTGACCTACTTTGTTTTGCGATATTGGTGACCTTTTAGTATTACCTAATTGATTGGCTTACTACGTTAATTACTTGACTTTCATTAAAATTGTCTATTTAAAATACTACCACTGCTACTCACTTGATATTTTGAATCTGAATTTGTTATTGCTTACGTAAGTGAAGTGAAATCTAGTGATTTTATTTGCATAGTGTTACTGTAAGTGAGTGAGTTCGTGTTACTTTACAGTAAATAGTGTTATTATTACTTTATTCTGTCATTGTTCGACTTAAAAAAAAAATGGATTACAATATGAGGATCAACTACCTGAAGAAGGACATGCTAATACATGAACTGACTGTCCGTGGAATTCCCTCTGACGATTCCAAAACCGTCGATTCGCTGAGAGCGACACTGCGTCCGTTACTCCAACTGGAGAAGAGGAACAAATCTTTGAGTCATCCACCCTATTCTCTCGACTTCGACGACGAGAAAGTTCTCGTGCATGATGCGCTGCAGAGAATTAAATCTGCACTGAAATCAGTGACTGGAGAAAATGCTAGGGCCAGATTTGAGCGCTATCAATCTCGTCTAGTACACCTACTCAATCGCGTAGATCGCGCACCACCTAGTAGCTTGACTGCTGAGAATGTGGATACGAGAGCGAAGCTTATGGTCGATATTTTGGCCACTCTGGACCATTTAGAAACCGTGTCAAAGCAAGATCCCAACCTTAGTGCTATGTTAGCTGCTGCTCAGACTGAAGATTCGGATTCCGATGATTCGTCCGGCGTTCAAGGTGCCTCGCTACCTGTTTCTACCCCAAATAGACAACCTTCATATTTCAAGGGTCCTAAAATGGATAAATGGGGAATTAAATTCACTGGAGACACCAAGAGTATGTCAGTTCACGGCTTTTTAGAGCGAGTTTCAGAACTTAGAGTAGCCCGTCACGTGACTGAACGAGAAGTATTTGAGTCCGCCATAGACCTGTTTGAGGGAAAGGCTCTTAATTGGTTTAGATCGAACCGATCCAGATTTACTGACTGGAGAGAACTATCAGACCTACTTCGCCGACATTTCGAACCGCCAGATTACAGAGCTCGACTCTTTAGGGAGATTTTAGATAGAACGCAAGATCCGTCCGAAAGCATTGTAGATTACCTATCAAGTATGCATGCTTTATGTAGACGTTACGGTGGAATGTCCGATGATGTGAAGCTGGACATTATTTCCCGAAACTTAGCTCCCTTTTACACAACTCAACTTCCACTAGTCAATACATTGGAAGAATTGGAGGAGTGCTGCTTATCTTTGGAAGCCAAGAAATACCGTGCAGAGCACTACGTGCCACCTTCTAGAAGAAGGCAAGGATTTGTCGAGCCTGATTTCGCCTTTGTGTCAGACATGCAAGAAGCCCTTCCTAGCAATCATTCGGACGAGTACGTACAGGAAATTCGTCACTTTAACCCAACTACAAACGATAGACGTCCCAGGGAAATGCCTATGAACGATAGACGCCCTAGAGAAATACCTATAAATGACAGACGTCCTAGAGAAATGCCTACGAACGATCGACGTCCCAGAGAAGTGGTCTGCTTTAATTGTCAAAAGGCCGGGCATTATAACCGAGATTGCACTAGTCCTCGGAAAATGCACTGCTATCGTTGCGGAACACCTGACGTTACTACCAGAAATTGCCCCAAATGCACGAATTCGGGAAACGCTTCCCGGGGGAATCAATAGGTCGTGAGATGTCTCCCAAAATCGATACCACTTCGACCAACAACGATACTGGCTTTCCTGCAAAATTTCTCTTAGACTACATTATTAGTCACGCTCATGGTGATCAACGTCCATATTTAGAAGTTACTATCTTAGGCACTCCAATTCGAGGATTATTAGATTCCGGCGCTACAAGAACCATCGTCGGTCTTCCTGGATATGAACTATTACAACGGTTAGGATTAAAACTTTTGGCGAAAGAAACAAAATGCACAGTCGCCAATGGACAGAGCTGTTCCAGCATCGGTTGTATGCAGGTTCCATTCTGTTTAATGGGCAAAACCAGAATCATTGATGTGCTCGTCTTACCAGAACTTACTCATACCCTTATCCTAGGAATAGATTTTTGGAAAAATATGGAAATAGTCCCCGATCTGAGACAAGATATTTGGCATTTTGCAGATAGCACTGATCCGATGTTCATTAATAGCATTCAAGACGAAAGCACGCTCACAAAAGATCAGCGAATACAACTTGATAATTTAATAAAAATAAAGCTTTCAACTATGAGTTCTGGATTGGGATGTTGTAACGTAGCAGAACATACTATTGAAGTTAAACCAGGTACAAAACCCGTCAAACAACGATACTACCCCGTGTCTCCTTTTAAACAAAAGATCATAGATGAGGAGTTAAAGACAATGTTAAAAGACGGTGTGATAGAACCTTCCAAAAGTGCTTGGTCTAGCCCAATATGTCTAGTTCGTAAAAAGGATGATTCCTATCGCTTCTGCGTCGATTATAGGCTGTTGAACGAGGTAACCAACAAGGATGCGTACCCCATTCCATATATCTCTTCAATCCTGGACCGCTTAAGAGATGCTAAATACCTCAGCTCCATCGATATTAAGTCTGCTTTTTGGACCGTCCCTTTGTCAGAGTCTTCGCGTGAATACACCGCTTTTACTGTTCCTGGAAGAGGATTATTTCAGTTTCGCCGAATGCCGTTCGGATTGACCAATTCTCCGGCCACGTGGCAGCGAATTGTCGATACCGTGCTTGGAGCTGACCTTCAGCCTTCAGTAATGGTTTACCTAGACGACATTATCCTTATCTCTCAGGACTTTGATGAGCATTTGCGACTACTAGATTTAGTGTTCGACCGCCTTCTCGAAGCAGGACTAGTTGTTTCATTGGAAAAGTGTCAATTTTGCCGACCTGAATTAAAATATCTAGGCTATGTAGTGGACCGTCAAGGACTTCGGCCCGATCCATCGAAAGTAGAGGCTATTGTAAATATACCACCGCCGAAAAATGTGACAGAGATTCGTCGATTTATAGGAACAGCGTCTTGGTACCGACGATTTGTACCGAATTTCTCCTCCAAAATATCTCCGCTAACCAACCTGACCAAGAAAAAACGTTAAGTGGTCATGGACATTCGATTGCGACGCTGCTTTTAGAACCATCAAAGAAGCCCTGATTACAGCACCCATTCTTACTTGCCCCGATTTCAGTCGTCCATTCGTTCTTCAAACTGATGCGAGTGGCTTTGGCCTTGGAGCCGTCTTGTCTCAAACCTTTGATGAAGGTGAGAAAGTAATATGTTTCCTATCGCGCTCACTATCTAGGCAGGAAATGAAATTGACTGTGACTGAGAAAGAATGTTTGGCAGTGATTTGGAGCGTTGAGAAATTGCGTCATTACCTGGAAGGAGTTCACTTCACTGTGATAACTGATCATCACTCGTTGCTGTGGTTACATCGATTAAAAGACCCACAAGGGAGACTAGCACGATGGGCACTTCGTCTTCAACCGTACGACTTTACTTTAATTCATCGACCTGGAAAGGACCACGTAGTTCCCGATTTTCTCTCGAGATCAGTTCCTGTTTCTGTTGACACTATAGATGCCGAAGTCAAAGAAGACGCATTCTCATCCACCACCGACAAATGGTATAAAAACATGTTCTCCAGACTCGAAGAGCATCCTCACAAATTTCCCACGTGGCGTGTAGAGAATAAAATGCTGTACAAATATGTGAAATCCAGTCCTTCTGAATTAGCAATTCCATCCAGCTGCTGGAAACTCGTCGTTCCTAAAGATAAGAGGCGCGAAGTACTTTTCCGTTGCCATGATATACCAGCTTCAGGTCATGTAGGCATATTTAAAACTTATTGGAAAGTATGTCAACGTTACTATTGGCCTAAAATGAGGAGTGACGTAACCAGATACGTGAAAGCATGTAGGATTTGTGCCCAGAACAAAGTGGAACAAAGAGCACCGGCAGGTCTAATGGGAAATCGACCAAACATTAATCAACCTTGGCAATGTATCAGCTTGGATTTCATCGGCCCGTTTCCTCGCTCAAGATCAGGAAATCAGTATGTTCTTGTGGTTAATGATTATTTCACCAAGTTCACCGTCATGTTCCCATCGCGTTCTGCGACAGCCAAATCGCTTACTAAGCAAGTAGAAGAAGGTATTTTCCTGATGTTTGGATCTCCGCAATTTTTAATGTGCGATCAAGGAGCTCAAATGAAATCTAAAGAGTTCCAAGGACTTTGTCAGCGTTATAAAAGCAAAATTTTCTATACAGCTTCTTACCATCCTCAGGCTGATCCTACTGAACGTGCAAACCGAGTGGCAAAAACTATGATTCGTTCATACATTCAGAACAATAATCACCGTACATGGGACGAAAATTTAGCCGCTATTGGTTGTGCTATGAGAACTTCACGACACGAAACAACTGGATTTAGTCCTTACTATCTAAATTTTGGAAGAGAGCATAAACTTTATGGACAAGACTTCGTCGAAGATATTCACAAGATCGATTTGGATCCTCAAGATTATGTCAAAAAGAGACAAGCCGCATTTTTAAAACTCTATGTGGAAGTTCAGGAAAAGATCAAGGCTTCTCGCCTTATCAGCCAACGACGTTACAATTTACGTAGGCGACCAGTCGAATATACACCTGGACAGAGAGTTTGGCGTAAAAATAAAAGTCTCTCGGATGCCACGAAATACTACAGTGCCAAATTAGCACCAACATACTTAGGACCTTTTATTATTAAAAGAAAGACTGGTACTTGCACATATGAGCTTCAAGATCAGACCGGTCAAAATAAAGGTGTTTGGCATGTACAGGACCTCAAGTTGTACAATCCGTCGATTGCAAGTGAGAGTTCGGACAATGAATAAATTGAGTTATTTATCTTTACTTATCTTTTCTTTTACTTCATTACTTTAAACTTTATTAATTTCTTTTGTGTGTGAGTAACGAATAAAGGTTCGCTTCTTTCTTTTTTTTGTTCCAAATATTTTTACATCACCTCCAGCGGATGTGGAGTTCTGATGAAGTTCGGTTTTTGTCTCGGCGTGAAACTTGACAGGCCGAATGTAGTTGGTTAGAAATACTCCGCACGGCGTACCCGTGATAGTAGAAATCATATCGAGAGTACGGAGACAGACCAATCGCCTTCAGCCGGTTTGTGTCGTTAGTAGTAAATCAGGCCCTCAGCGGTTTACTACAATGGGTATCTGAGGAGTTAACCTTCAGTTGGCTTCTCGCTTCACTTGTAAATGTTGTGGCAAACCTGTTATATGAATCTTCGCCTTCAGTATCTTCGGTATATCATTAGCTTTTTCGTAGATTTTTTGGTACAATAGTTTCTTGCTTATCGATTATGTCTTTAGGTTGCCACTTCAGCATTTAACATTTTATAGTATTAGTTTTATGACGTTCATTTAGTAGAACCTTTATTCTTGCTTGTTTCTTCCCTAATGTTTTTATTTACTTTATTACTTAATTGAAGGTCACTCAATTGTCTGTGGTCGTGTATGCTGTTGTCTTGGCGAAACAAGACAGGAGTGGGTACGACTTTGTTTTCTCTAGGAGTTGACTTTCTTTTCGTCTTTTAGGTTTTACTTTTCGTTATTTGTCTTCCTTTCATTCTATCTTTACTTTCGATTTCAGTACCTACCGATTTTGACTCGATTCCGTGGAAATTTGGCTTTGCCGGATTTTCTTTAGTGATTACCCTGATTTGGACTTAGTATTTTACTTTTACCTTGATTTGTCTTTTAGTTATTTGGTTAGCTTGGATGGATTGGCTAACGCCGGTTGATCCTTGCTGTCGCTCGTCTTGGAGACGTTATTTATTCATGATGACTTTTTTTTTTTTTTGCTTCGTTCTTCCTTTTAGTTTTAGTGGTAGGTTTTCGTTGTAATTTTTTTTTGTAAACCGTGTTGAGTACGGGATATTTGCAACGAGAACGTAATTTCTCTCTCTGTTTTTGCTTGATTTGCGTTGTTGATACATTTGCTTGATTTACTTTGTTGGACTTTGAGTTATTTTTGATTGATTTTCGTTGCTTTATAGATAGAGTGAGATAACCCATTTGGGGATTTAAGCCGCTGTTGGCACTGAATTGCAAGTAACGGAGTAATTTCGTTATTGATGTCGCTCAGATGCGATTTATTGATTATTGATTGATTTTGACTCCGTCTTTTAGACGCTTTATACTTACCGATTTTGTCCTGGTTCGGGTATAGCCCAACCTTATAGTTACCGATTTTGTCCTATTTATTTTCAGCCTTCTTTTTTTTTGCTATAGAAAAGGCTGAGGGGCCGTTGGTGCCCCGGGGTGGCGCTTTGCCGTCTTTTGTGGAATGTTCGTTCTGCTGAAGGCAGATTTGCGGGCAGAGTTGTATTGTGGGGGGTGGCTGTCTGACCCCTGATTCAGTCTGTACATTGCTGCAGCACAGGGGAGGGCGAAACTACTGCGTATGACCTCGTCCGCAGGTCTCGTGTGATACGCCAGGCCAGGAGCAGAGCCGCCTTTCGGAACACCCTAATTCAATTTTCCGTGGAAGGCTGTGGTACATTTAGTTGTCATCGACACGTTTGTATCTTTTAGTTTAGTGTGTACTAAAACATACTCCCTTTGATTGGTGGAACATCTGGGTTACAACTGCTATTTTTTTTTTGTTGATATTGATTATCTTTAGTTTTCCACCTTTCAAGTACTGCTGTGTATTTGCTTTCCTTGGGTCTTTCTTGTGGGTGCGAGGTTGTGCCGCGAGTTTGTTTGCATGAGGTTAGTACACGAGGTTCGCCAAGTCACATTTGGTTGCAACGCAATGCTAACTTAAGTCCGATATCCATCAAGTTCGCTTTTGTGACCTCTATACCATACAAACAGCTCGGGGTTGCATCCTTTCCTCTCTCGGAGTCTCCGTGGGTCGACAGCTGCGCAACGGTGCTTGAAATGATTTTAGGTTTCTATTATTTTTATTTTATTGCTTTTAGTGATTGACTGCTATATTTTAATGGCTACGTCGGTAGCGTCAAATTTTTTTTTTTTGGTCTAGGAGTTGATTGATAACTCGTGTGATTATTTTGTACATATAACTGATATATGATTCCGTATTTAGAGTTAGCTTACCTATCTGAATATTTCTGTTAACTTCATTGGATTATACATAACTGGGTACCTTGTGTTCTCTTGTGCTGGCGCGAGTAAAAATTTTTTTTTTTTTGTTTGGTTATTACCTAGTTGAATTATCGTCGTAAAACTTCTTAGTGGAAGTTTTTCTCCTGCCGAAGAAGAGGGGAGTTGTAACGGTTTATTTTTAGTACTAGGGGTTAAAGCCTATTTTTGCTAAGGTGTGAGAAATAATCATTAAGGTAGTACAATGTGCTCTATGAAAAACCATTAGTATGTGATGAATTGAAACAAACCAAAATTTTATTTAAAGTTTATTATTATGTCGCCTTCACCTTTTTGTCAAGAACCTTTCAACATATTTGTTTTGCTGTTTATTAAATGTACATAGATATTTATAAAACATTTTACTAGTAAAAATAAGGCTATACATATATATATATTACTCGTATCATTGTACTGTTACATAACTCTCTCTCTCGGTGTTTAGAGGTTGCTTTCCTTTCTTATGACATTTGTTGATTATCTGGTTCCTCCTTTATTTTTCTGGCAATGCCGTTACCTCGAGTGGCTGATCCAGCTTGTGTTGTACCTAAAATAAAGATAACTATTTGAATTCTATGACTGCAGACTAAGATCTTAGGTAATTTTGCCTTCGATGGTACGTAAGGTTATATAGGTATGTAAGAGTTGTTAAAACGGTCTCTGGCTGCGAATGCCTGGTTAATAAAGCAGATCCTTACCTTATCTTTCATCTTGATTCCATATCTCCCTTGGCTTAGGGGTTGAAAGTCGATTTTTCTCCCTTGTTAAATGGCAGACCGTGTCCTAAGTTAGTAGCCTAAAAACAGTCAGCTACAGACGGTGTAAATAGAGTAAGTTATAGGACTTACCGCTATGGTCGTGTCAAATACATTTTCGTGGGAAATACAGTGGATTTTCCGTATTATATTTTCCTTTGTTTGGTTCTAGAATGGTGTGACAATCTGATCGTTAGGGACATTTCACTGAGTTGGTTATAAATAAACACTGTTCCTTTAATTTATATAAATAGAAGTGGGCGTCACTATCGATTTTAATCTCTTCGATCGACCTAACTTATTGATATTATATTGACTGCTATCGGGTGATTTTTACCAGCCAATTGCATTGTATTGAAATCTGTTTATCGTTATGTAATTTAGGAGCCACTTGGGTGTTTATTTAAAGCTGGTAATTGGTGTAAAATCATTTAGTTTCTAGGTTGACATCTATCGACCTTTGCGAGATCGATTATATCGCTTATTCCTTAGATGTGGGAAATATTTATCTGATGTACCGTTGGTTGTATACGGGTGACCGTGTTTGGTAATAATTTATATTGCCCATGTATTAGTTAATTAAAAACAAATTTCTTTAGTTTCACCGTCGCGCGGGAGGGGGTACAAGGGTAACCCAGGATTCTATGGTCTCCGCTCTTTGGTTATTTTATTATTTGTACGGGTTCGCTTCGGCTAGGTTAGTTCATTAGGTTTTTGTGTAGGTACGAGGTTTTGAATTCTAGCGCCCTTTTTATTGACAGGAAGCTTTCTATTTTGTTGGTAGGATTGCAGCTCTTCCGGGAGGTCGTGCGCGATTGTTACGGCCTTGCTTACTTACTTACTGACTTGTCTCCGTCGTGAAAGCGTGTGTCCAGCCAATTTTTTTTTCACGTGAGTGGATTTTGGACACCGTTTTCTTATTAAAGCTTTTAAATTGCTTTAGTTTAGTGTTGGATTGAAAGCTTTTTTACGGCATAGCCGGATTTTAAAGCGACGGAGTGCAAGTCAGGAAACGTAAAAAACGTGTGAGACCCCATCGTCATCGGGTAAGTCTAACCATTTTATGTTTGAAATCAATTGCAGTCACTTTAATTTTGCTTTTATTCGTAAATAAAATATAATATTATCTTACGTTAATATTTAAAACCTTAAATTTTTGGTCAAAACTCATGTATTTTTTTTTATGCTTCCTGTTATCGATATCTATTTATGTCGCTAGAATTTTACAATACCGTATTGCCCATTGTACTTACAAAATGCACGTTTTTCAAGCCTATCTTTTTTTATTCTATTGTCATTGTTATTTTATTGTCAAAAAAAAAGGAACTCATCCGAACCGAACCGCGTGGCCTTAAGCCTGCATGTTGTACGTTAATGCCTAGGGTTTTATTTCTTTGTGTCGCTATTAATGTAATCTAATTTCAATAATTTATGTGCTTAATTAGCCGAATATAATTTTGTAATTTTTCTGGTTAATTGCTAAGTCTTACATGTGTTTACTGCAATTGGTGGATATGGTTTAATTAATTTTTATTTGATTGATAATTATGTATTCTTTCCTTTAATTGATTTAAATGGCCGACATTGTGCAGCTGTTTTTTTTTTTGGTATTGCTGAATTGAAGTAAATAACTGTAGTTTTCGGGTTTTTCGGGATTACGTCGTGTTAATATTTTCTGGGGAATTTGTTCAGGGTTGTAAAATTGTAAAATTATTGTCGAATAGGTTTGATAATTAAATAACATTATTTTCTGGGATTTTTGTAATTATGTGGGAATAATATTTTTATGGGTCGCTTATTCAGGGTTTGAAAGGGGATTTTATTTGGAGTCATTGGCACCCCATGTCGGCGTGTGGGCGGCGCATGCGCAGTTGCTGTATTGCGATTTAGCATATATATCTCTAAGTTCAAGTGGGAAATTACTTTGCAATTATTTTTTTTTATTAATCTGAAAGTTGGGATTTCAATTTTGATCATGCGCGTGGCGCATGCGCACTAACTACTTTTTCTAGAAACATGCTGTTTCAATTTAGTGAGTTTCCTGCTTGGCTTGGATGAAGTTCTTTTAATTTTATTCGTCATCCTGAGCATGCGCAGTGCCCTCACGTCGATATTTTTGTTAATTAATGGCTGCAGAAGGGTTACGGCACACCCTGTGAGGTGCGCAGACAATTTTAGACGCATGCGCGTGGCGCATGCGCAGTAATAATTTTTCTAAATTTTGGGTTTTTCTGTATTATTAGGGTGGTTGCACAGTGTTGGTCCATTTATCTAATCATTTGGGCCTTCAGCCATTTATTAAATGTAAATTTTTCGCAAATATTGCCGTTGTGCTGATGCGCCTGTTTTACTTCTTAGGGTCCTTTTACCCGGGCGCGTGTACCTAGCCCCTTACCTAGGCACCTCTTTACGCCTTTCAACTAGAGGCGCTACAGCTTCTACCTAGGATTCTAACCTAGGGCCGACCAGCAGTACTACCCAAGCGGTACATAGGTTGCTACCTAGGGTGCACCTGAAGCCGACTAACCGGCAAACCAACTACCGTAATTGGCTGATCGGTAACGTAACCGGCCAGTATATTGCTGTAAGGTTTTTATTCCTATTTTATTTGTGTAACCAATATTTTTTTTTTTGTTAAAGTGTAACCGGTGTGATCATAACCGCAGGGCTGGTATAGTATTTACCTGAATTAATTTTCTTGGGTATCAAACCCAATCATTCATTTTTCCTTTTTTTTTTTGCTTCAATAAATGTAAGTGGAAACTAATTTTTCCTTTTAATAAACGGCATTAGCGTGTTTTTAAAATTTTGAGTTTTATTTGAGACGTCCCACAACACAACCTCCGTAATTTGTTTTTTTTGTTAATTTTTTTATTATTATTCATTATTAAGTTCAGTGGAGAGTGAGGTCCCACCGAGATCGCGGAGGCTTCCGTTTTGGCCTGGCTACAAAACGGTGGCGCCCCTTTTTTTTTACCCCCCCTACTCTTCGGCATTTGGGCTAGGGCATTTGCTCGCTCGCTCAAGGCCTCTCACCCTCAGCTGAACTTCGTTGCTGTCAGTTTCTTTTTTTTTATTAAAATTAAATTCTTATTTTTTTTTTCCTTATAATTAAATTCTTTTGTGTCATTGATAATTCAATATTAATCTTTGGGCAAATAAAAGCGTAGCAGAGCAAAACTCGTGGCCCTGTATTTTCAGTTGCCTACTTTGGGTGGTCATTTTCCAATTAGTATAAACGTCAATCGATTACAGCTGATTGCTGACAAACTGACGCTTGTTTCCTGGTTCTTGGGTTTGATTCGTCACTGTCGTTTTTGCTTTGGCAGCACAAATCACAGAAATAAATTTAGATACGCAACTGGACTCTTAGAACTGTCAAAAACTAATTGGCGCTGATGTCCTAGTATTTGCGATCCGAAACACGCGAGAAAAACAGAAATCTGTTTGGCAACTATGGGTAAAAATAAGGAAAACTGTTTTACCAAGTTTTGATGAAATCTGTTTTATCGGTAGATATTGGTTCCGCTTTAAAGTTTAAAATATTCCTTGGTTTAAATATTCATTTTTTTCTGCTTTTATTTTTAGTTCAGAAATACACGTTATTTGTAACTCTTGTTTTTCAGTTTGGAGTAAATACCTTGTTGGTAAAGTAACAAATAACGTATATCTAAGAGCTCAAGTAGAAAGAAGCAAAAAAGGAAGTATTTAAGCCAAGCAATACCTATTTTAAAAAATACAGCTGACTAAAACAAAGCGAAATAGGTAAAAAAACATTAATTTTATGATCAAAAATTAACGGATCTCTTTTTGGCAAGCGGTATCGCATGCCATGTTTATTTAAACAGTTTGGAACACAACATTTTTTAGGTTTTAACGGAGGTGCGTAGTCTTCCATAACGGAAATAAATACGCGAACTTTAACTTAACAAACCGAAAACACACTAAAACTAAACAAAAAGTCAAAAGACCTATCAAAAAACACGCTAATAGTACACACAAAGACCGGACGATCACAAACGGCATGAAAATTCAACACAACTTAAAAGAAAATCGAGAATAGAAAATTGACAATACACTTCAAATTTTTGACAACAACGAAATCTGGGCGGGTGCCTATTCTCGATCGCAAATCGCAAATGAACGTAATGCCCTCTATACGAACTTAACCAGACCAAATTGGGGGATGCCACTACCGGCACCATCTACGAAATGCGATCCAAACAAAATAATAATGTTTGGCGGGAACGCCCGGCTTACGTATCTAAATTTATTTCGGTGATTTGTGTTTGGCAGTTGCATTCATAGACAAGAGAGATGCGCTCACGGGCTTGCATTAAAGTAATTTTAGAGTTATACAAGTTTGGCTAGTGTCTATGAGATTTTTATAAGATTTTTTTGAGGCTTTCTGTTTTTATAAGTATATATTCAAGGAATATATACATTTCTGTTCCTTTAACGGCTGTGTGATTTTTGTTACAACGAGAAACATTGATAGCAATAATCTGCAGAGTTATTTCTTTTATCAAGATTAGGCTAGGATAACTTAAATAGTCAAGGTCGTTTCCCTGTTTGTTTAATTTATCAACCAGTCGCTGTTAGCGCTATTATAGGGATTTAGTTTTATAAGGTTGTTCATATCCTAACGTTGGTAGCGACTGCGGTACCTACATTAAATCATATATCAATTAGTATTTATACATACATATGCACACCTGTTCTTTGTTCCAGTTGGTTAAATTGTTATGTATAGTTGTCAATATTTGTTATTTCATGTTATGCTGTGTTTATTTAACTAGAATGGATACACTTTTACTCCCTGCAAGATTTGACACTGATTAGAACTCTCCCAAAGCTGCTCAAGAATGAACTCATTGGAAAGTAACATATGACAATTTTATATCATCTACCAACATCTGGTAAACTCTTAATTATAATTATTTTTATCATGAAGTCATACAAACTACACTATTATTATCGATCGAAAAAAAATCGTGAACTCTTTAAAACGAATCACTCCAATATGTTAATGCTAACCAGAAACAGGGACACCCTCAGTATTCCTTCTCATAATTAAACTCACTTCGAAAATGGCCCGAAAGCATATAGCTATCAAGGCCTACAACATGCTTCCTCATGACTTGAGGCAAATACAGAGCCTGCAGAGCTTTAATAAAGCAGTCGAATTATTTCTGTCAGAATAATGTTTTAACTATTAGTGTTGTCTCTGGTCATTTACACAACATGTTTTATTTCTACTTATTTTTTAATTTGGATTTAGTTATTGTGAAAACTCAAAGCATCTTTTTTAGTCTAGCTACCCCTGGCGGCACTTTTTTTGTTGACTTTGCTTGGTCATATTATATATAATTTTGATGGCAAATAAAGAATATTAAAAAAAACGTATGAAGAAGCTGTTAAAACTCTGGATTCTATTTTTGTCAAGCCTAATAACGAAGCATTTCCCAAACACTGTTTGACTCTTAGAAAACAAAAACCTGGTGAAACATAAGTAAATATTTGCAAGAATTAAAACAACTTAGTAAGAACTGCAATATTAAAGCTGCAGATGAAAGCTGCAATGATTCTTTTATCAGTGAATTGGATTTAAATCATATTCGACACCGTTTACTAGAAAATAGTCCGTCAAGTTTTATTAATTCTGTGACTTCCGGAACTACAGAAACACAGGAAAAACTTGGAGATCAAATTTCTTCTGCTTATAAATGCTATTTCTGTAGAAATAATAAAAAACATTTACGTGGTAAACGTGGACACTTTTTAAAGGTATGTCTGAGTAAAAAAGAACGTAAAACTTCTTCAGCCTCAATTTTACCCGCTATAAAGTTACTTGCAGCCTGCTCTAGATAGTTTAAGTATCTAATCAATGTTGAAATAAATTATACTATTAATAAGCTATAAATTTTAGTTCTCAAGCCCTATTTTTGTTTACTTTTTGAACTTATTTTTATATAATTCAGGTTTTTTGTTTATAACCTATTTATATAAATATCTGTCATAAATATAATATAATATAATTAATATATTATATAATATATATATATATAATATATATATATATAAAAAGCTTGTCACCATATCAGAAACTTTGTTATAACTTCCTTTCATTCTACCGAAAGATATTTAATTTTATTGACTTTAATTCAGAATTTTCGCGCTTCTAACTTTTCCGTTAGAGATAGAAGGGCAAGAATTTGAACTCAAAGTTATAAAATTTAAATTTACGTGCGTGGCGCCGAACCCCCGCCACTCTACGCGTATGGCGGTATTAGGGAACCAATTTAGTATGTTAAGTTACCATATTTCCGTCCCGTAAGCGCATGTCTCTTGTAAATGATCAAAGTGCGGTTTATTATTTATTCTAAAGACTTTTAAGTAGTGTTTAAGTTAAGAAGTTACAGAAAAATATCAAAACAGAAAAATAAAATAAGAGATCGCTATGTTTTATGATATTTTTATGTGAAGATCGTTTCGCGCGTGTGCTGAAATATAACCTTTTATCTTTCGTTGGGTTGCCTATATATTTGATTTAAAATGTTGTTTTGATTTTCCACTGTATAAATAAACAATTTAGTAAGGTTTGTTAATATTTTGGCGGCGATTAAACAATAATCAATAAAAAATAATCCTTTTTCCAGTGTACGTTTTAAATGATTGGTAGTTTTCGATATTTTCAACTTTCTTCCAGTGTACCAATTAGGAGAAACGTCAATGTCGTCAATATGAATCAGGCGACACGAACATCATACGGCTTGTGTCGCTTCTGTTTCGTTTAGTTTTCTGTGACCAATCAGAAGCGGCTAACGGAATTCCCCTAACTCGAAAAAAGCAAACAACGAGAAGCGACAATATGACGTTTGGCGAAATTATTGGAGTGGGAGGTAACCCGGCCAACTGTCATAAGTCTAAGCCGGCCGTGTATCAGCCGTTAGTCCGGTAGTCGATGATTTATCGTTACCGAGTTTAGTTGTCATTTTCTCGTTTCTAAAATGTATCCGGCCAACTGTCATAATTTCAAGGTGAAGGACATATAATTTGGTCCTCATTTAATCAATGCTAAACTCGGGATTTTGTCGCTTCTCGTTGTTTGTTTTTCTCGGCCCTAACCCCGTCCCGAATTAAGTGGACCGTCGTAGGACCACCCCGATTGAAGTTGTAGTTAACCAACTACATAAAAACAATTATGACAAGAGCTAATAAAATTGACAATTATTGACATTGACAGTTCCCGGCCGGACTGATTTGTTTGGTGTAGCACGACATCGCACGTCAGACGCGCAGCAAAATGATAAAAGATGTAGTGGAAAACTGTCGTGGCGACAGTACGAAGCTCTGAGAACCAGGCTTAAAGCGAAATACAATTAATCAGAAACAACCCACATAGCAAAAAAAGTATATTCACATCCTGAGAATATGCTATCGACAGCCCACAACTCACATTCGTTTAGGTACATCCATAGCATATCCATGTCATATTTAAAAATTGATTAAAATCATGTTCGTTTGGATATATCCATAGCATATCCAAGTCATATCTAGAAATTGGTATAAAAATCATAAGTCAAAAAAGTGAAATTAAAAATAGTATTAAAAAGATTTTCCTACTTTAGTATTTTTAAAATAATATAATTTAGGGCAATGCGATTGCTCAGGTTGGTATTTAAATCTCCAACTTTTGGCCGTCCTGCGCCCGCACTTCGCGCACGGCAGATACAACACTTCGCGCTTGGGATGACATTACGTACATAACCTCAGTTTTTGTCATTTTCTCTGCTCGTGTTGTGTAAGTTCTTTTGATGGCTTGTTTTTCATTTTCTTACAGTTCAGTAAGTATGTTCATTGTTTATTAAAGTGTTTTTGGTGTGTGAATTTGTAAACAATAAGCGAACAATATATATATAAGTCTAATTTTATAACGTACCTAATCATATTGCTTTCAACAGCCGAAATTTTACTCTCTTAAATAAGTCTTCAAGCAGCAAAAGTTAGATGTCATTTCGTAGGTTTATATCCAGAAAAACATAATGATTTGCTGTCATTAGAAGTATAGAGCCATTCACCCGAAGGTGTAATAGCAGATGATATTTCATTAGCAGAAAATGTCTTAGTTTAAAGGTGTTTACTAACAATTCAATTAAAAAAAAGTTTTGAGGTACCTATTTAAAATCGTCCAAAAATTTTCGGTATTCATTATTAAAATAATTTATAATTTACTAAAAAATATACTAGATTAACAAATTCCTGAAATGTTAAGATACTGTAATAATAAGTTCTGTAATTCTTTAGATGCTGTGCGTCAAAATAACAGGACAATGGACGCATGTGAGGACGGAGTCATAATAGATACACATTCAAAAATGGCTTGTCAAACCGAAGGAAATGCTTAACAATAAAAAGAAAAACAACCTTGACAAGTAAGAATTCCCTATTAATTTTTTAAAAACTGCAAGAACATAATAATATAATAGAAACTTAAATTTAAAGTGCTCAGACATTACTCTACATTTTTTTAAGATAAATATTTTCTCAACCATTCATTTATGTTTTTCTTTTCAGGAAAAACGAAACTGACGTTATAAAGCAGTAACTCCTTAATTTAAAAAACTAATAATTATGTCTGTAATTGTTTTCTAAGAGTTTGATTGTGCTCTAATAAAGCCTGTTTTTAATATTTTATGTTTACTTGATTTGATTTAAATAAATATGAGACTGACACTTTAATATTAAGTATTTGAAACGTCGATTGACCCAACATTTCGAGATACGGCGGCCATAGTGGCCATGTCGGCAAAATACTCTGGATTCTTAAATTTAGTAGGGGTAGTTAGCCGCAATAAAATCCTTGACACAAAAAATTATTATTTGCTAGCTTCCCAAAGGCTCTACTGAATGATGTTTGCATTGGAATGGTATATAGTATAGCCTATTTACATTTACAATATTTTCGATGAAAATTCCAAGCAAGAATGGGCATCATACCATACCTGCCTACAAGCAGAAACTGTAAAATAATCATTTAATTTTAGATACGCGAATTTGTGGCATTCGGATGAAGAATGAAAAGTAGATGTACTACTAACCCTACAACCGAGTGTCGTCGGTTCGAGTCTGGCTCATATAATTTTCTACTTTTATTTTATTTTTTTTTATTTTATCTTCATTTTCATTCTTGGTCTAAATACCAGAAATTTAAAAGTAAAAATCGGGTCATTCCTATTTTGGGCAAAACGAATATACTGTGCATGTCATTGGTATACACATACGAATCTTCTGTGAATGTGCGGAGGATATGCTAAATGTCCGGAAACGCATTTTCTCAGCATGTCCGACTTGTGGCCAAACGCATGTCGTATGCATATACGTAGTACATATATGTATGTTCTATGAATCTGCGGAGGATGTGCCACTCAATATCCATATCCGAAAGAGAATATATTTCATATATCCACAGGATATCTTTTTGCTATGTGGGAACTGTCAAGTTTGTCACAACAATTGTTGCCAATAGAAGAAAAAACTTAAGAAACTACAAAAAACATCGGAGTTTTATGATGCCGTAATTCGACATCTTGCAACATCTAAAACGCTTGCAAACAGATGTAAAAAACTCAAAAATTCTCTCATGATAGTTAATTTTTAATTAGTGAGTTGTTTTTATAAAAAATATATTAAAAAAAATTTAATCCAAAAAAAATAATTCATACAATTTTTAATTTATATATAATATACCCATGCCGACCTGTGAGCTGCCACTGCAAAATCACTTGTCTTTAGAATACGTTTTTAGAGCTCTTAACGGTAGGGATAATTGTTTAACGAAAATTATTAAGCAGATAAAATTTAATTATTTGTGGCTTCCACCTTTAACAGGGTGTTTCAGAAGTACGATTCATAACTTAAGGGAGTGATTTCTTATGATATTTTAAGAGAAAAAGTTCATATGAACATGGGTTGGAGTTGCCACGGTTTTGATATACAGGGTGTTAAGGTTTAAAAAGATAATCGGTTTTTTTATCATTTTTTTTTTTTAATATCCTTTTTTGAATATTATCGAAATTTGGTACCGTTATTCATAATGATGAGGAACTTACCTAGCCCTAACTAGATTAAATTTATTAAGTCCAGTGGCGTCCCGGGGAGCACAATAATAGTCTAGAGTAGAGGATTCAAGTCGGCACTGAAAGCTAGCAAACCTTGGGGACTTGCGCGTAAAATCCAATCGGTTTTTTATCATTTTTTTTAATATCCCTTTTTGAATATTGTCGACATTTGGAACCGTTATTCATAATGATGAGGGACTTAACTAGCCCTAACTAGATTAAATTTATTAAGTCCAGTGGCGTCCCGGGGAGCACAATAACAGTCTAAAGGATTCAAGTCGGGACTGAAAGCTAGCCAACCTTGGGAACTTGCGCGTCAAATCCAGCAATCAGGAGAAGTGTTGTCGAGGTATTGACGAGCAACTAGGCTAAAATGAACTGGGGCGCCGCCGCGCCGTCGCGTGTATGAACCACATATTAGTTCTTATTTGTAGAGGTACGTCTTCTAACAGAGCGTCAAGTTCTTCAAATATAAATTGCGTATAGGAGTTTCCATTCTATCGAGGTGGTAAAAAGTATGATCCAATAAGATGATCCCTGCCCTTACATACACCGAAAATGTTGGTGAAAACGAATTCTAATTTTATGAGAATTATCGGCCACCCCACTTATAAAAACCGATTTTTTTAAAAAACTTTAACACCCTGTATCAAGCACGTATTCAGGGGGGGGGCCGGGGGGCCCGGCCCCCCCCCAAAATTCCGAAATTTGAAAATTTTTTCCATTTGAGGTTTTTCATAGAAAAGTCTTCAGTATAGAATTTTCTAATATTTGAAATTTAAGTTTTTAGTCGACGGAAAGCCATAATCGGCGTCAATCCAGCGTATCCCTATATTTCTCAATTATGTACAGCCTGCCATGTTCAGTAATACAACTTTTTATATCTCACATGTGGCAGCATTGAACATTATTGTACAATTGTACGAATCGATTCTGATCGAGATCTAGGGATTTTTAGCTTTTTTTGTTGGACTGGTCGAACAATGATCCGGAGGAAGTGCTCGACCGCTTGGCGAAGAAATGATCAAGGAAATTACTTTTTTAAGGTGTATGTTCTAGTAAAAATTTAGTACTGATTTAACTTTTGTTATTAACAGGTATTTTTTGTTGAACATTAAAAATGCTCAAGCTTCTTTCAAACATAGTAGCTGTTTATTGTACACCTTGTACTGCATCTTTTTATTGCACTATAAATAATAATAGATTAAACGTCACATAATTATTTAAGTTTTAATGTGTGATTCGCTTTGCTCTGAATTAATTAAAATAGGTCCACATTTTTGAATGATTTTCGTCCTTCAGCCCCCCCCCCCCCCGAAACGAATTTCTGGATACGGGCCTGCCCTGTATATTAAAAACGGGCAACTCCGGACACATTTTCATTTCAGCCTTTTCTCTTAGAATATTATAAGGAATCACCCACTTAAGTTACGTATACGTATTGTAAGATTAACCATATTTTCTGAAAACTTCCCAACAACATTCTTATTTTCGTATTTTGATAATCTTAAAACGTTTATATTAATGCAATGCCTTATTGACTACCAGAAAGCCTTCAACCTGCGGATATTTCTGAGTAATACTGAACTAGATGATTAAGATCTGAGAACCATAACGTGTTCTCTAAGTCCAAACAAATATCCAATAGCTACCTATAGGTAGCTATTGGAAAATATCCAAAAACGGCTGGAAATATTTTATTTAAATTTCAGTAAGCAGGTTGCTTAGTAATGAATTTTTGAATAAACAAAATTAGAACACCTAAAACTATCATACAAGGGTCTGGTGTGGTCGCTGGTATAACCACAACTTTATCTTTAATAAAACTCCAAAAGAAAAATCCAATGGAGTCAAATCCAGTGACCCTCCAGGCCAGTTCACAGGACCACCACGACCAATCCATCTGTTTCCAAACACTTCATTTAGTTCTTGCGCTTGTTGCCCAAAGTGTGACGGGGCACCATTTTGCTGAAACCATAGTCCTTGCTGATTTGTGGCATATCGTTCTTTAAAAAAATATTGTAAATTTCCCCGGTAAAAATTTCTGTGCAAAATTATGCTAACCAAGTGACATGTAAAGTCCGTCTATCTATCTTCCAAACTCACTATAAATGCTAATCCCTAATGCCGATAAGACCCAGCGGGTGATCGAATGAAAGCAGGGACGCACTCGTTGCTGATAGAATAAAAGGTTGCGCTGCTTTAAGATAATAATATATATCAAAGCGTGGAAAGAAATATTTTTTTTATCTACCTGTATGCAACAAAAGTGTTGTACTGATTTTTTATGTCAGAAAGAAAACCCAAAAACATATTTTAAACGAAATAATAATAAAATAATAATATAACAGTATATAAGATACAATACAATTAAAATATAACATATGGGACGGTTATTATTTAAAACAAAATATACATATACCTACAAAAAAGTACCGTGTCAGAAAAATAATTATTACATTTTAAGCCAAGTCAGTTTCTCTGGGTCTATATTTACGTATGATTTTGCTACTTTTTGAACATGCGCTTCACAATTTTTCCAGCTTTTGTTTGAAGTATTTTGCATCTCTGACTGTACTAAAGCTGTCACAGAAGAATTTAAGGTTGACGAAACATTATTCCTCCTTACTTTCAGCTAGTGCCATATATGTTCAATTGGCTTGAACATGCAATGTTAAGGAGAAGATCTTAACACGGTATGACCCATTTCTGCCGCCAAAGTGTCACAATAATATTACTTTTTATTGAAAATGATTTTAAAATTTCGAGCAATTGCTTTTTGTGAAATTTTCCTCAAAATACATATTATTTTCCATTATATAATCCTGGATGGTAACTTTTGTGTCATTGAAACACGGAACTTTATTTAACCTATACGACTGTGGTAGCTCGCATTATCCATCAGTGTCATACTATTTGGTGGTATATTTGGTAATAATTTGTTTTTAAACCAGTCTTCAAATAGTTCTGCCGTAGTATTATCGTGATAATCAACAAGGGAGTCCTTTAAATTTCTGGCTAATAAGGCCAAAGCGCTTGGTATAAATCCGTTTTTTTGTCCCAGCATGAATTATTGTTATAGGCTTACCTTTATTTGATGGAGCTTTGGTTCTGCATTGACCCGATAAATCTACCCAACCTTTATATGGAACTTCGTGTGTGTCATATCACGTCTCGTCCAAATAAATAATATCCATCCCATCCTGTCTATATCCATGGACTGCAATTAAGTATTCCATCCTCCATCTTTTTAACCGGGCCGATTCCATAATTACTTGTCGTTTGTTAATTTTTTTCATTTTAAAACCGTTTTTTAAAATACATTTCCTTCGAGTCTCACGACAACACTCTATTCCTGTATCATCTTTTTTTAATCTTTGCAATAGGGGTTTTAAAGTGGGAATCATTTGTTCCCTGTACAATGGCATATATTCTTCTACGAATTATATCGACATCCGTTGTGTCCAGTGTCTTAAAAGTAAAATAGTATTTCTCTTTCTTCTCTCCACTATAGGTTTATTTACAACAAACTACACTGTGCTCACTGGCCTACGTGTCGAAAGCTGCCGCTTCCTTCTCTGCACCAAATTTTGAAAAACCTCGTTCAAGAAGGGTGGTGTAAACGTCGAAGATTACTTTTTTTGTGTCGACTGATAAAATATCACGCTTTAATTGGGTTTTATTAGTACTCGCAGATCCACTTGGCGTACTGGTTTCTTCCCACTGACGAAACATTCTTAGATATCACGCATCAAATAACTTCTTGTCTAAACCAATACAAACATCTAACTGAATTTTAGAACCAAAAGTCGGCATATTTAAATAACTAAAATAAACCTATTTTATTTAAGCCTAATTATTTAGGAGGGTTACTGAGAAAATATAATAATATAATAGCCTTTAAATAGATCCGTACCTAGAGTCCCCAGATCAGGTGGTCGAATTTTACACCTCACACAATAGGTTATTATGACGGTGAGGGATTAGCATTTATAATGAGTTTGTAAGATAGATAGACGGACTCTACTTAGGTTACCGTGTAGACCTTTCAGATATTCAACAATAGGGCTTTATTAAAATAGATCGCAGGTAGCCAAACGCCAAGATGATATACTTTGAGATTTACTTTACCACTATTTATAGTGTGATTTTGATAATTCCACATTATCCACCACCTTTGAATAAATATTTTAAAATTCTATCCACAAAATGCGTCTTCTTATCTGTTTTAACTTGAAATATTTGATAAATTAAATTATAAAATCAGCAATATCGTGCCCTATAAATCTTAAGCTAGTGGATATCAAAGGAATTCCACTTTTATTTGCGGCCTCTCGTATGGCTGCATAAGATCCACAGGTTCGGAAGGCCCGCGAGCTTTTCCGCATACTCTTACAGACAAAACAAATCAAGGGAGCTGGATCAACTTTCTGATCCCGCAATTTCTGTAAAGGGAACTTTATAGCATTACAGTTTGGTAGAAAGGTATACGTGTTTGAATGATATTGATACTAGGGTCAAGAGTACATGAGTTTTTAAGGTCTGTAAATATTAAAACTACTTCAGAAGAAAACTTTATTTTACATAATGATGAAATGTCCGAAATCATTATTTTTTCATGTGTTACCAATTTAACTGTGATATGTGAAAATGAAGCTATTGCTTATATCGATGGTACATTTGAGTACTACACAAAATAGTTTTATCAACTGTTTACTTTGCATGTTTTTAAAAATTCTATTTATGTACCTATTGTCTTTTGTTTATTAATGTCATGTCAGTTGTAGGGAAATTTTTCCCGAAAGCAAAATTATTGGATGCCGGTTTCATCTATCCCAGTCATGGTGGAGAAAGATTTAGCAAGTATATAGGTCTTGCAAGAGAATATAAAAGCGATCAGTCGGAAATTGGACAGTGGCTAAAATATCTCTTTGGTTTGATGTTTTTGCCACCCCACCAGGTTGGCGAATGTTTCGTGGAAGATTTCATGTCTTCAAAATTCAATTCAAATTATTATTTTGAGCATATTTTTATGTTTTCGGCGTTACCATCGAATTAAAAACCCCTGGTCATGAAAACTCGTAGACTCATAGATTTAATGTCCAGTCCGGCACTTGTTTCTGGGAATTTCCAGTCTAAAGATAATTATATAATAATTAATATTTACATTTTGGTTATACACAAGGTATTTATTTATTGGGGGTTTCCGGGGTTTGCAGGTATATTGTTAGGGGTTATTTATTGTCAATAATTATTGCCTTATTATTACCTGCTTAACAAACTGTATTCATATCGGGTTGAAATACGTACTTCTGTTTCAGTTTGTCGAAAGACTTCAGTATTTTCAGTGTGAAACTAGTGATTTCAAACTTGTGTTCAAAAAGTCTAAATCGGCGAGAATGTCTTCGTGGATTGAAAATTTCCCAAAGTTAGAGTTTAGTGGAGAAAAAGTCTTCTGTAAAGCTTGTGCAAAAATTATTGTTTGTGAAAAGAAGTTCCAAATCGATCAACATTTGAAAACACCGCTGCATAAATCAAAGTTACAAAAAATGAAATCTAAGCCAGTTCAGTTGAGTGTAAAAAACGCATTTCAAAATGTTGGAGAAAAATCGAAATCTGAAAAGGAAATTTTTCAAGAAGACTTGCGCAAGGCTTTGGCCGCAGCAAACATACCCTTATAAAAATTGGAAAATCCGCAACTTAGAGGATTTTTGCAAAAATATTGTCGACAAACCATTCCTGCCGAATCCACGCTTAGAAAGAAGAATGTCCATTCAGTATACGAATTACGATAGAAGAAATTTGTGCTCCACTTAATAATAATAATAATATTAATAATAAAGACTTTTTATTGAATATAATATACACAAAATACAATTTCAGAGAATGTACATTAAGATAAAACAAAATTATTAACGAAGTCAAACCATACTCGAGTTGGCGAAGTCTAGCCAGAGGACGCTACTCCTACTTAACCACTTATCGAGCACGTTCACCTCAAAATATTAAATAAAAATAAAAAAAGAAAAAAAGACAGACGATGTCTATGAAAATGCAGAGAACAAGCCCATAAACCAGTTATGGTATATAGATAAATATATTAAAAATTTTAGTTTTTGAAAAATTAATAAGCGCTGGGTTATTAGCCAGTCTAAAGAGAAAACATATTATACTTGATTAGATACCTTTAAAAAAATGTATCAATTACTTACTAATATTTTAGTGTTTATTGAATGTTTATTGCAGTCAATATTAAAGGGAACAAAATTAAAAAGATTCGGTAATGCTGATAAAATTTTTTACATTATTGTTGATGAAAGCACAGATGCTGGCGGCAGATTTATCGCACATCTTATAATTGGAGCACGTCCAGAAGATAAAGCAACTAACCCATATTTAATAACTTCTAAGTACCTAGACAAAACTAATAATGTGACCGTAACCCGATTTATTCAACAGTGCCGATCGAGCTTTTTCTTACCAAATCCAGTGCCAGATGAGAAGTTTTTAGTGCTTTTGTCTGATGCAGCACCGTATATGGTAAAAGTAGGCCAAAACTTAAGAGTATTTTACCCCAATATGGTACATGTGACTTGTCTCTTGACATGCAATAAACCGAGTCGCAGAAACCGTCAGAACTGAATATCCTTTAGTAAATAAATTAATTTGAAATGTAAAAAAAAGTGTTTCTAAAAGCACCTCTAAGAGTGCAGATATATAAGATTACCAGAAGTTAGTTTACCTCCAGAACCTGTAACTACCCGGTGGGGAACATGGATTAAGGCGGCAATATTCTACACAGAATATTTCGAAGCCATTAAAGAACTAATTTTGGATTTAGATGACGATTCGCAGTGTGTTGTGCAAAGTAAAGAGTTATCAAAATGTGCAAGTGTAGTTAAAGATCTTGTTTTTATTAAGGTTAATTTCAGTTTTATACCGGACATAATATCCTCGTTAGAGAGTCGAAATTTAAGTTTAAGAGACTCAATTAGTATTGTTGAAACTTTTCCCAAGGGCGGATCCAGGGGGGGGGGCACTAGGGGCAAGTGCCCCCCCCGAGCGCGCCGCAAGAACCGAAGCTATACAGAAGAAATGTTTCCGTGGATTTAAATAGGGCTTCTGAGGCAGTGACGAATACCATCTCTCTTTTAAAAGAAAGGCGGAACGATTGTGACAAATATTTTTCGGACATATATAAACTTGTTGAGGCCACGGCCTTAGAATTGGAATTTGATTTAAGAATGCCACGTCTTACTAGCAGACAAACTCATCGAGATAATCACGAAGGAAGCAGTATACAAATGTATTACCGAAGATGTTTATACATTCCTCTGTTAGATCATATTATTAACGATTTGGAAAATAGATTTTCCAATCATACTTTGGAATGCTATGACCTGCGCCTTATTCTTCCAGCGGTTATTATAAAAGACGAAGAATATATGACTCGCATTAAAAGAGTGGCAGAAAGATATCAGAATATTTTGCCAAATAATGTATCAGGAAGCATTGATGGGGAACTGGCACTGTGGAGAAAAAAATGGCAGAAAGTAGAAGAAAAAGATTTACCTAGGGATGTTTTTGAAGTATTTTTGATATGTGATGGTGAACTTTTTCATACAATTAAAGAAATATTAAAAATCCTGCTAACTCTTCCAGTAAGCACTGCAAGCGCCGAGCGTTCATTTAGTACTTTAAATCGAGCAAAAACTTGGTTACGTTCGCGGATGGGTGATGAAAGGCTAAATGGCCTATGTCTATTGTATATCCATCGAGAAATTATTGTCGATGTTAAAAAAATTATCGAGCGTTTTGCGAAAGGTGGGGAACATAGACTAGAGTTTGTTGTTTGAGTTTGTTTGTAATGTTCTTTATTTTATTGTATTATTTTTTGCATCCACAAAAATAAACACATAAACTTATTGTTATAATTTTTTGTGGTCGACCTTCTACCCTCAATAATATAAAATTTGAACTTTATGTGTCAACCTAATAATAATAAACGCTTCGAAGGGTAAGTTTTTGACAACTAAAATTTCAATTTTGTCGAGGGCAAACACATGAGATCCGGACTCCTCCTCCAAGGGAGGATTGGAAATGTGAATTCATTCTTATGACATTTGGGCGTGGTCCCAAAAAAAATTAGCCTGCGGCGCCATTTTTGCGCCTTCGGCGCTATTCACCCTCCGTGTTGTCTAACCTCTAACTAAATAGTGCCCCCCCCTAAACTTTTCCCTGGATCCGCCCTTGACTTTTTCCTCTAAATGTAACAACATTCCCGGCAAAGTAGGAGGTCAAGTAAGGAACAAATTGGGTGTAACTGTAAAAAAGAATGAAATATTTAAATACTTAACTGCAGTAAAGAGCATTCATGAAGGTAATCCATACAACGAAGTTCTATCTTGGCCTAATATTTTACTCCCTAAATTGCAGTATTGCCCTATTACATCAGTAGATGTTAAAAGAAGCTTCTCTTTGAATAAACATATGTTTACTGATAGAAGACAATCCTTTTTAGTTGAAAATTTTGAAAAATATTTAGTAATAAATGCCTTTTATACAATTTCAGGTTAAAAAAATTGTTTACTTATATTTTTCTTTGTTTTTTTTTAAATTACCGTTTTTTTAGAACCCAGTGTGTTTCTTTACCCTATTTTACTATAACAAATTGAGAAATATTGCATATTTGATCAAAAAAAATGCATATAACTGCATATTTTAATGACAAACAAGGCATATATATGCGCATATTTTGGCTGACTTTAAGTGCATATATTCCGCCCTTTATTGATAACGATTCTCTTTTTTCACCATACATCTGGGCAACACAATACGCAAGTACATATTTTAAGAACTACAAATAATTGCGAATCTTTCCATCGAAGTTCAAACAGTATTGTGAGACACCTCACCCGAACATTCATAACTTTCTGTCGTTAAAAGGAATTCAAACTGATACATATATGAAAATTAACAGATATGATTTTTCTGAAGTTAGTACTCCCCAAAAAGCCGCTGTTAAAAAAAATAATTTTGACATAGTAAGATGGAACAGTATCAAATGGGGCAAATTTCCAGACTTGATTTTGTTACATGTGGTATCATTCAAATACAGTAATTTCTAAAAAACTGTTTTCAAGCACACTTTTTTGTTTTAAAAACGTTATTTAGTATTACTTAATTATAATTATTATTACATAAGGATTTCTATTTGAAATAAGCACATACAATTATTGATGAATTACTCAGCGTATATAAAATATATGTTTATAAAAGCTTTATTGGAGTTTTATTTAAAAATTAAAAAGATAACATAGGTAGCAGCATGATTTAAAATTTGGCGGATAATTCGTTAGGTTAGTACATAAAGTATTTTCGGCGGAATTCGTGATTTAAAATGGTTCTGCGGGGGAATTCCTGAAAACCGATAAAAATTGTAGCTCAAAAAATTGTATGAAGCCTAGGAGGCTGGCAATAGCGTAAACCTAAATACAATATTGTTTCTCGTCTTCTGCAGTGATAAGTAACCCTGAGTGCTTGCTGCGCATGTTTCAAATAAACACTTAAAAAAAAGACATAGATTTATTTAGAAATAAGAATAGGCCAATCCCTTAGGCCTATGGAAATCTTAAATAAAATAATAAATTTAAAGAAAAGGCAAAATTAGCGGCAAATATGCATTTATTAATATATTTAGAGCTATACAATACATCTGTATTATTTATCTTAACTGTAAGCAATAATAACATGTTTTACAGTTGTTAATCAGTAAACCTATAGGTAAAATTATTGACAACTATTAGATTAAGGAACTAACGTCAAAAGGGTTACTCAGAAGGATCATAAATAATTTTTATTACAGTAGATATACATGGAATATTATGTTTGTAGACAATATTTGAAATTTTGATGATGAGATGAATATAAAATATTAGGTTAATTCTGACACAGTTTTGGAGGTAGCGTAATACCATAATAATTTGATGTTTAAACGACAACTAAATTCATTTGTTGTATAGGCAACATTTAAAACAATATTAGTATTTCCAACCAATCTACGAAGGAAAGGGGTTAAAAACAAATTGCCAACAAGTCAATTAACATTTGTTTCGTTATTTGTCATTTTGATCCTTATGCCTGGTACAGACATAAAAACAAAATATGGAAACTGTTTCTAGACTGTTTATAAACAAGTTATTTAAACATATGGCAAACTTTTTTGAAACAACTTGGAAATAATGTTTCCTGTCCACACTTCAGTATGAAAGAATGTCGAATTGTAATGCCGCGGCATGAATTTCTGCGAGTTACATTTATTACAAAGACGCAATAATCTCCCGTCTATTTCGAGAACATGTCCAGAACTGTAAATTTTGTTTCATGCTTTCCATTTTTGACGGGAACTCAAAAACATCGAAACTGTTTCGTAATATCTTGATAAACTACTGAAACAAATCGTAAACATTTCCGAAACGTTTCGGAAACGTATCTAAAAATTATTTCTGAATAAAATGTTTATAGGTGTGCCCTATAGGTATTAAATGTTTCCTGCTTATATCTACACTGTAAAAGTTCTGGCCTATTAAATAAATTAATCCAAAATTTTCTGAAAGACCGACATAATATCAGTAAATACTATATAAGCATTAAACTAAGAGATAGTTAAATTGTTCCTATACAACTTTATCAAGTTATTTAAAAATTAACACATGTATTATAGTGGGCTCATCACTTTAAAATACATTCAAAATGCACTACCTCCAATCAATAGTAGCATCAACAGATTAAAGAAACAGTAACAGTATCATTCAACAAGGAGCTTCCTTCACTCATTTCTTAAATATGATCAAGCTTGTCTTGTGATTGCTATTTAACTAGGTCAAAAATAAAACACTATGGTTTAAATTATCAATTTTGAATCTAGTGTTTTCGGAACAATTGTTGTCATGGAAGTTATTTGGCCGTTATCATTAACAGGACATTGATAATTTCGGCCTAAGGGCGACTATATCAATGTCATGGAACTTATGCTGTGGCTACCACTCAGAGAACATTGATATAGCTAGCTTTAGAACTCAATCAATCATTATCAAAGATCAAAGAGTTGCGGTTTTCGCGTCAGTGCTACCTTTTAACGAAACTACCATCCCATTTAAAACTAACATTTTTAGAAAAAAAAAGACTGATTACGCCACTGAACTCTACGCAAAAAGTTCTATCAACATCAGTTCTTACCTTTTTGATAAGTTAACGCCTAACGGGAATACGAGGGGTGCTTAAAAAGCGAAGTTTTGCAAAATTTCCCTGTAGATTAAAAAAAGACAGCCATGACATATTTGACACCGGTATCTTTCGTTTCGTTAAAAAGTAGCATACTGACGCGCAAACCCCAATTCTCTATCTTTGATAATACCTCCAATAGCACCTAAAATTATCTAAAGTGGGACACCCTGTACATCTAGGTAAGATTTGGCCAACAGTTATATTCAGCATCTCTACTAATTTTCTTTGGAAGTAATACTGATACTACTATTGATTTTATTATGCAATTTAAAAACATGGGACTAATGGTAGAATGTTAGAAATATTAGCATGATAGTCTACAAAAATACTGGGACTGGAATAAATGCAACAAGTGTAATTATTTGTCTAGATAGTGCCTCATCTTAACGGTAGCCAGTCTGGAGCAGATTCATCTTGATCACTTCGATACTGAAACAAGAAAGTTGTTGATTAAAAACAGGATAAATATCAAAGATTTGTTTTTATACAGACAAAAATGTAAAAATAAGACGTTTATGTTAATTCAAGGCGATTCAAAGATAAAACATAGCCGACCGAGCATTTCAAGATCTATACTATCTATATACACTGCGTCCATAAAGTCTTGCACAAATTCATTTAAAAATCAGGGGCTTACTTTTTTTAAAAACGCTCGGACACGTCAATTAGTACTTTTGTTTGCGCATTTTTTAACGTAAAATGTTTTTATACAGGGTGTCGCACGTATGAGGTATGAGGTCATCAAGGATTTTTTTTAATGGAACACCCTGTATATTATATCAATTTTGAATTCTATGATGAACACTTAACACCTCTGGAAATCACGGTTTCCGAAATATTGACGTTTGAAAATTTATTTTAAACACATTTATTGATGACCTCATACCTCATACGTGCGACACCCTGTATAAAAACATTTTACGTTAAAAAATGCGCAAACAAAAGTACTAATTGACGTGTCCGAGCGTTTTTAAAAAGTAAATACCTGAATTTTAAATGAATTTGTGCAAGACTTTATGGACGCACTGTATACAGTGTGTGTATAAAGTTTGGAAATGGCTTAATAACATCACAATTTATTAGTCAATTTAAACCAAATTTGGTACAGTTGTGTAAGAGGATCTGACGCACCAAATGACGATATTGGCGTTGTTGACAGCTTTTTAGTTTGTCTGAAATTCGAACGAATTTTATATTTTAAAATGTAACACCCTGTATATTTTTTCATTTATAGTTTTTACTTTAAATTTGTGACACTTTTGGTATCACATACTTTGTTCCTAATATCAGTGGTTTTCGAAATAACGAGTAAAATTTAGAAAAAATATATTTTTTATATAAAATGTTCAAACTGTTTTCCTTGTACAGCTTAACAGTGTGCTAATTGAAAATGAAATTTTTCAATTGTGTTGTAAATCATTTCTGGCGTTATTAATTCAAATTCGTCCAAAATTCGACGCTGCGAATCGGCCAAATCTTGAGGTTTTGTGGTATAAACTATGTTCTTCAAGTGTCCCTATAAAAAGTAGTCGTTAGGCGACAAATCAGGGGACCTAGGTAGCCACTCGATTGTACCCCCTCTACCGATCCACCTATTCGGAAAAGTGTTGTTCAAAAATTCGCGCACGTTTCGACCAAAATGGGGAGGAGCTCCGTCCTGTTGGTAGAATGTACTTGCATAATTTGGACCCATCACATTTCGTACAGTGAACACTATTTGCGTTTCCAAGAGCTCAAGGTAAAGTTCTGATGTCAAATTTCCATTAATAAAAAACGTACCGATCTTGAGGTTACCCTCAGCCCAGCCCACACATTCAGTTTTCCAGGGCGTTGTGTATGACCTTCTCTCATCCAGTGCGGATTTTCATTTGCCCAAAACCTACAGTTCTGTCTATTGACTTTACCATTTAACATAAATATTGCTTCGTCCGAAAATACTATAAATTTAAAAAACTGGTTATTTTGGTCAAATCTTGACATCATAATATCACAAAATTCAATTCGTCGCTCATAATCATCTTCTGATAACTCTTAAAGTACATGTATTTTGAAAGGGTAATATTTATGTTTTATTAAAACATTATGGACGGATTTGAAGCAGAAAAAATATACAGGGTGTTACATTTAAAAATATAAAATTCGCTTGTTAACTGCACTCGTCAATTACTCATTTGGATCTAGATGAACATACCCCACAAGTAAAAATCTAATATATTAAGATCAAGTTATCTCGGAGGCCAATTCCAAGTCATGGTATATGACATTGCATGGCACACTGACTAAACACCGCATGGGAATAACCATTTCAAGCAGCTTTTTTAAATAAATGCTTGTCAAATGTCAGAACCCAGGCAAGCTATAGGAAATACCATGTAAATCTAGCTACCCACTAATACTGGCTCCTATATTAATTCTATATCAACATTTTATTTCCCTTTATGTGTTCCGCATAAAAGTCATCAGCAAAGGGGGCGCCTTGTTCTCTATATATAGAGGCACCCTAATGTTGTTCATCCTCTTTGCTGACACCACCCCAGACATCGTCGCCATCTGCACTCTGTTTGCAAGGTAGGACTGCATTAAGTCAACACTTTCTGTGCTAGAATTGTAGCAAAAGAAATGTTCCAAGAGGATAACATGGTCAACACAGTCAAAGGCTTAACTGAGGTAACATAGTATAACAGCACTGTACCCGCATCTATAATATCAGCTACAAGGTCCAGGCTTGCCGAAACAGTATTTTTATCCTTCCTAAAACCAAACTGACTTTCTGCTACCTTCATATATTCAGGGTGTTTCAGAAAGAATACATGTAGAATCTAAAAATTTAAAAATATATAGGGTGTTCCATTTAAAGTAACGATGTGGCAACCTGTTTTGGGTAGTAGCGGCAACGCCGCATTGCTGAAAATATTTTAAAACGATAGACCATGGTCGTCTATCTCGGCAACCAAATTTTCCAAAACGTATCACCCGTTTTCCATAAATGTCTAACGTTCCATCAACCCTGAAACACCCTGTATAATTAGAAGCAACGAGATTGATCTGTAATCGTCAGGAAGTTGAGAACTCCCTTTTTTCTTAGTATCAAAGTGACGTCAACAGCATGTATCATTGGTCTATATCAAATATTGAGTACAAGCCAAGCCACAATAATTTTTTTATATATTTTTACTTTTGAAATTTTGCATATAACTTTACATAATCTGAAAGGCGCTCAATCCTGAAAGAAAAAAAAATAATTAAAATGCCGAGGCACGTTTCAGCTTTAAAAGAACAAAACTTTGTAATTGGCATAAATGGATTGTTGGTAGCTGCTAAAAGGGTAGGAAGCAGTCAAATAAACGACCAATTTTTTCTTATAAACTTTTTTTTGATTTGTGGTGCTTTCTTTGTTCTCTAGAAGAAAAAGTTTAATTAAATTTTTGCAAATATTATAATGATTAAGAAATTAATGCAATCTGCTGGCCAAAATGGAATTTGTACTGCTTGTTTAATAGTCATAAACACTTTACTGTTATTATTTCTGTTGTAGAAGCTTTGGGGGGGAATAAATAGAAATTTAGTAAAAAGTTTAGAAATATTACAAAAAAGGTTTTTAAAAATTATTTATGATAAAGATTATTTATACTCTTCAAAAAAATTATATGCAGAAACAAAAAAAATGGATGTGAGACAAATTTACTTTTATAATATTTTAATATATATTTTTAAAAATAAAAATAACATTGAATTTAAAGAGCATAATAATTATAATACAATATTTAAAAATAAAATTTTTATTAAACCAAAAATAAATAAATCTATTGGACAAAAAAGTTTCAAAATTTTAAGTTTATACATATTCGATTGTCTAATAATTAATATTAAAAAAATAAAATCATTTGAATTATGTAAAAAAGAAATTAAATGGTGGTTATTAAATAAAAATAGTTTAGATAATATTTTAGAAATGCTATAATTATTAAATAGGTATTAATATATTAAAAATCTAAATAATATTAAATAAATTTATAAAAATTTTATCCTCAATTATTTACATAATAATATATTAACCAAATATTTTAGATAAATATTTTAATAAAATTAACCCCTATACAAGTTAACCTTCAGGGGTTTTATTCCTAAGTTTATTTTGAACGTAAAATATATTAAAATGTATTGTATTTATGTAAATATTTTAAATAAACTTTATTATTATTATTATTAATAATATTAATTGAACGTACTGAACTCGTACTTTATCCAGGCTTACGACTGGTCCAAGCTTTCTAATTTTCTCACTGTCTCTGCCATTACTTGGTGAAATTCCATGATAAATTCAATGAAAAGTAAAATACACTGTTCACTATAGCATGTTTCTTAATATGCGAGAGTAATAAATCATTATTGAACTAGAAATCTCAGTGGTCTTCACCGCATTCCATAGGCGTAGTCCCATTATTATTTTATATAACATTCGGAGTTCCAAAAATAGTTAAAATGTGTTCGAATATGACTGGAGTCGGACAGACAACAATATACCGACTTGTGCACGAGGATAAACGTGGCCCCATCAGGTCACCAAAGAGAAGTGCAGGAAGAAAAGGAACTGTAATAAATGAGGATGAAAGGACTGCCATCAAAAGAATCATACACTCGTTTTACTTAAAAGAAGAAATATCCACCTTGGACAAAATAATGTCTAAAATGAAAAATGATTTCATTCCGCCCATGGGTAAGAAGAAACTATGGAAAACTTTGAAGGAAATGAATTTTTGTTATGAAAAAATTTAAAACACAAAATCACTTTTGATGGAGAAGCACTAAATTATCTGCTGGCGACGACGATATTTGAGGGCAGTTAGACAGTTTCGAAGGGAAAACAGGAATATCTATTATATGGACGAAACTTGGTTTGGGGGATCGTCTTTGTTCTTAAGACAGGCTAGACATCTCGCATAATACGATTTCGTTTTTACTATACCCATATGAGCTACATGCAGTTCCTTTAACATTATGTTTTTAAATGCCTGAGGGATGACAACTCTATATCCATACATCACACAATCATTCTGTAGCATAAGTTCATCTTTTTTTCTCCAATATGGCTTTTCTTCTTCAGTGCACTTATTTGGCCATTCATGTTCTATGTAATATTTTATCTTTCTTAATACCATGCCATTTTCTGTCTCTTTGGTAATTTCTTTTATGTCTATGCGGGCCATTCTGTGGTTGTTGAGGCAAAATTTAAGTAGTTCTCCTCCTTTAGGTTGCCTAAATCTTTGTCTTCTGACATTGGGCAGTCTTGATGATAGACAATCTCATTTATATACCGTTAGTTTCCAGTTGGTTAAATCCAGAGCCAAATAAACGTATCACGTATAAAATATGACAAGATAAACATACAAAAAGCGCGAGGCAAGCTTTCATGGAAGGATGGTCCAAACTCCACTGGAATAAAAGCAACCAGGGGAAAAGGTAACAGATTAATAAATACTCACATTGGTAGCAAAAATGGATTTGTCGATGGCGGCTTCCTAGCATTTCAATTAAAACGGACTGAAGACTATCATGAAGGCATGAACGCTGATGTCTTTAAAGAATACTAGATCTTATTCCCCCTGGGTCTGTTATAGTCATGGATAATGCCAGCACCACTCAAGAAAATCCGAAAAAATATCAACGTCTTCTTGGAAGAAAAATGACATCATTCATTGGCTTACTGTAAATAAGAAGCCATCTCATGAAGATATGATGAAATAGGAGCTACTGGAGATTGAAAAGTTGAATAAACCTCTTTGTACGAAATTTGTTGTTGACGTCATTGCAAATTTAAATTTTAGTACCCTCTCGCTTTAAGTAATAGAGTATAAGAGAATGGAAGAACATTTTTGAAGCTACATCAACTCAAAAAACAATTCCAATTATGCTAATCATTTAATATAAACCAACCATAATTGTGACCCATACTTTAAAATATTACACACGGAGAAGAAAGGAACCAAATTAGACCTGTTGGAAATCCCTTAAAATTAATAAACTTAAAAATTCCCACCGTTTATTGAATCACCAGATATACCTAAATACATCCCCATTGTTAAAAGTATTTTAATACCCTATTTACAATAATTACCAAAAAAAAAACACGAAACTTGCACCTCATTGTACTTTAGATGCAATTATTCATTATTGAAAAAGTTACCATGCTAGCAAAACTATTTAAATTTTGTATGTTTTTAATATAGTGGAATTAGTAAGCGTGTAGTGTGTTTTAATTTTCTTTGAACTTATTATGGAATTCCACCAAGTAATGGCAGAAACAGTGAAAATATTAGAAAGCTTGGACCAGTCATAAGCCTGGATAAAGTAAGAGTTCAGTATGCAATAAAACATTAAACAAATTTAATACACTGAGTCACAAAAAAGTTACAAAATTGTAGATGTTGGTGGCACCCTCAGCGAGGTACATTAGAACTACATCCCAAAAAGGCCTAATACGAAATTTCTTGTAAATTCTGCTAATTTAAGAAATAATATAAGAAAATATGAAAAAATTAAAAAAAAAATATCATTACTTTGTATCTTGGAAACGCGAAAATAAACTTTAAAGGATTTTTAGAGTTCCAAGTATGTATTCACGATTGATATTCCTTGAATCAAAGATTCTAGTTTAGGATTGATAGTTTTTCTATAAAATTGGGATATTTTAGGTGTTTCAGCATGCAGTATATTGCAAGGGTGTATATTGTATCTGTATAGTTATGCAGATTACTTTTTCATCAAATATCTTATTCGTAGAAAATTACTTAACATTAATGGGTGTACATTAATAACAAAAAAAAAACTTTTTGCCGATACATGCCATAAGTATACGTGTTTTGAATTTTGCTATTAAAACTAAAAAGTAGAAGCGCTTGGTATTGCAACAATTTACTAATTAAAATGCAAATATTATTATAGAACCTGGCAGTGAAACGAGGCATATATGGCAGTATTGATAGCTTATGAAAATTTGATGGACACCATTTTAGGGTCCAGTTAGCTAGAAGTCAATTAGCACTATTTAATTATTAGCGGTAGCGTAAAATGATATAAACCGTCAAAGTTTTATGAAATGAATGTAGATCCACACACAACACATGTATTATGCATGCACCACATTATCTGATTGTTACATTTTGCTTAAAACTGTTTTGTTTATTACCATAGGCAAATTTGCTTTTGGGTTTTTGGTACAATTCAAAGCTGCGGCGGTCTTTTGTGACTTAACTAAAGCGTTCGACTGCGTGAGTCATGACATATTGCTTCAGAAGCTTCAAGTTTACGGCTTTCGTGGTACTTCACTGGATTGGTTTAGATCTTATCTGGGTGGTAGAGTGCAGAGAGTTTCGTTGGGGGGTAAGATGTCTGAAGAGCGTGTGGTGAGTTGTGGCGTGCCCCAGGGTTCAGTGCTGGGTCCAATCCTGTTCTTATTGTTCATTAATGATCTGGCACAGGTTGAGATTGATGGACAGATTACCTTGTTTGCAGATGACACCACCATACTTTGGCACAGTTCAGAGGTATCAAGCTTGAATTCAACCATAAATAGGGACTTAGAAAAGATTAAAATGTGGTGTGATAGTAATTTGCTGACCTTTAATGTGACCAAAACTAATATCCTGACTTTCAAGTGTAATATGGATAGCGTATATCTTGATAATGTGGAAATAAATAATTTAGGTGTGAGTAAATTCTTAGGAGTACACATAGATAGTAGGCTTTCTTTTAATGGTCACACTGAGAAACTTGTCAAAAAACTTTCATCGGGTTGCTTTGCGTTGAGATCGGTATCAAGGGAATTGGAGCCGGGTGCGGTTAGAATGGCGTACTTTGCACTGATCGAAAGTCATTTGAGATATGGCATTCCTTTTTGGGGAAGTTGTAGCCTATATTTGTTTTCTACCATATTTTTAATGCAAAAAAGGGCAATCAGGTTTATGTATGGTATGAATAGAAGAGATTCTTGCCGGCCGCTATTTCTTAATCAAAAGTTGTTAACTCTTCCCTCTATATATATTCTGGAAAGTGTGTGTATTGTGTTCAAAAAGTATAGAAATGCAGACTATAATATTATTTATGATACTAGGCAGGGCCGTAACATTCCACTACCAATTCCATCTACAAGTCAAATAAAAAAATCCTTAATTTACAATGCAAAAAAAATGTATAACCATCTGCCGGTCCCAATTAAAAACACTAATAACTTTAATAATTTTAAAAGAAAAGTCAAAAAACATTTTTTATCTAAGGCTTATTACTCTGTGGAAGAGTTTTTTGATGACAGATTTTAACTGTTTTGTTTTTTGTTTTTTTTTTTTTTTTCTCTTTTTTGTGTTGTGTATTTCCCAATGTTTTATTTGCATTGGTGAACTGTTTGTAATACTTGCATTTATTATATTTTTAAGTTTGTTGACTTTATTACTACTTGTGATTTTTATGGATGTGTTTGTCCCCTTCTGTTCTCACCTCTATTTTAGGTAGGATCTAGAATATAATACACTTTGTCAATAAGAAATTTTGTGTTCTTTGACAATAAAGCATGTTTTTGATTGATTGATTGATTGATTGTTCTTGTGAGTGAACTAATTTGCATAATCATTTTATGTGGGCACTATACACATTTTTATTGTTTTTATCTACCGATACTAGAGTACCGTGGGCACGGTATTTATATTAGGTAGAAAACAAAATTATTTCTACCAATTATGGCGTAAAAGTCTTACTACTTAAAACCGTACCATATACAACGTGTCCAAGATAAGGAAGGCCAGTACAGGGATCTCGGAAACTGTAAGAGATACGAAGTCGGTTAAATGGAGGTAAAGTTGCGCATTTATGTGCCTAATAATATGCCGTTTAGTAAGTTTTAAAATTCCTAGTAGTTCCGGAGATATCCGGAAACAAACCGAAATTTTGAAAAATCGTTTTATTTTTCCTGGTTTTTTTTGAGGACGAATTCTAAAGTAAATTGCACTTTTACATTGCCACTTTTTCCGCTTTATCTAACAGCGTTAATTGTCTTGTAATCCGACGAGTCGTCTTCGAGGGGCCATTATCAACTTTCTTTTTTTAAATACGGTCCTGTTTCCCTGATATTGGAATTTGAGAGCTTTTATTTTTCCGAATGCAACGATGTATGGCACATTGTGGTTTAATGACGTTTCGAGGGCTTTTTGAACAACATCAGGAGATTTTGGGATACGGTCCTGTATTTCTCCTAATTTTATAAAAAATATCTCATAAGTAAGCTCTAAATTTTTTCTTTTATGTTGGACTAGTTCAATAGATAACAAATAATTTGACAATAAACAAATAATTTAATAATAAACAACAAATAATTTAATAATAAACAACAATAAGTCAACAAAAAACATACCAAAACAGTAATAAACCGAACAACGAAAAAAGTTAGGAACTACATAATTAGGTGTTCAAAATGATTTCCGTTGTTTTCTAAGCACAAATAACATCTTCTAACTATCGATTCTAAAATATTTGACAACATTTCTGGCGTAATACTTTTAGAGGCTTCATGCACCAACCTCCTAAGTTCGTCTTCTGTTTCGAAGTTGTGTTCATAAACATAATTTTCGACATACCCCCAGAGAAAAAAATCTAACGGTGTCATATCAGGCGAACGTGCTGGCCATGGTGTTTTAGAATACGTGCCAATCAGTTTATCAGAAAGTGCAGAGAAAGGTACTCTCTAACTGTTCTAGAATTATGTGCAGGTGCACCATCCTGTTGAAACCAACACCCGTAAGATTCTATTAGAGGCAGATTATCCAGAGCTTCCTCCAAATCGATTTGGTGTAAGTTTGGGTAACGCTCAGAAGTTAAATTTTGATGATAAATAAATGGGCCTAATATTTTTGTACCCAAAAACTCCAGCCCACATATTAAATTCAAACCGATGTTGGTGTCTGGACTCTTTGTATAATGAAGATTTTCTTTCGACCAATAATGAACATTTCTTCTATTAAAAATTCCATTCTTAGTAGCCATGCTCTCATCGGACCATATTACCTAGTAGGGAAAATTGTGGGTCTCCTGACATTTTCTGGTGTACCACTCGCAAAATATTCGCCGTCTTTCTGCATCACCAGGCCTTAATCCTTGGAAAATTCTGTATTTGTATGGATGAAAACTTTCTTTCTGTAAAATAAATTGCGCTGTGGATTTCGCTACACCTAAATTTTCTTCAATTTGCCGAGTTGATATTCCGGGATTTTCAACAACAGCTAATACGTTGTTGACTTTTTCTATGTTGTTGGGCTTTTTTCGAGATAGCACTAGTTTTTTAAATGAACAGTATTGTTTGAGATTAGTCACTAGCTTACTAAATGTTCTTTTATTTGGTTGTCTCCTTTCTGGATACTTCTCCAAATGCATGCGCTCTGCCACATAACAGTTTTTTGAGATAAAATAAAACACGATAGAATATCAAACTTTTCAGCATTTGTAAAATTATGTACAAATTTGTATTAAATACAAAACCTCTTAAAACAAGACGACGACTCGTCGGATTACAAAACAATTAAGGCTGTTAGATAGAGCGGAAAAAGTGGCAATGTAAAAGTGCAATTTACTTTAGAATTCGTTCTAAAAAAAAAAACCAGGAAGAAAATAAAACGATTTTTCAAAATTTCGGTTCTTTTCGGATATCTCCGGAACTATTCTGAATTTTAAAACTTTCTAAACGGCATACTATTAGGCACATAAATGCGCAACTTTACCTCCATTTAACCGACTTCGTATCTCTTACGGTTTCCGAGATCCCTGTACTGGCCCTTGTTATCTTGGACACGTTGTACAGGGTATTTAAATAATATTAAATATAAAAGATACAAGCGAGGCTTCTCGTGTTTTAAGCGCGTTAAAACGTATTCCTAATAAAATTAACGAGGAAAGAATGTCAACATGGCTTCCCAGATTTGATACCAACCTTGAAGAAGCGGAAAAGGAGAGTGGTATTGTTTCTGGATAATGCAACATCTCAGGGTCTAGGACTATTCAGCGCAGGCGTTTCAGCGCCGCCGTTTTAGAGCCGCCGTTTCAGCGCCGCCGTTTCATCGCTAGGACATTTCAGCGCCGGCCCGTTTCAGCGCTAAATTATTTCTCAAGATTTTATTATTAAATATTTATAATAAAAATGATCTAAATAGAATTTATTAAATAAAATTAAAAATAGATAAAATATTGGTAATACAAACTATTTAACTATTTACTAAAATTTTATGTCCTCGTTAGTATTAGAGCATTTCTCAAAATTGTATAAGAAACCATCGTAGGAAAATTTAGCTTTCTTTCTTGAACTAAAAATTGCAGCTTCCATTATAAAGGTTAGATAGTTAAACCTTTTTAAATAAGCTATATATAATATGTTGACGTATAAGTCAACTACCTTTGAAATAACTTCAAGTAATAACCATGGTTATGAGAGATGGTAAATATTATCATAAAATTATTAACCTTTAAAAATATTAAAAAATTTTGGCGCTTAAATGAACGGCGCTAAAAAGGGCAACGCTAAAACGTCCTGGCGGTGAAACGGCGGCGCAGAAACGACAGTGCTGAAAAGGCTGCGCTGAATAGTCCCATTCCCACATCTCATGCCAAAATTACCGTGGATATTGTCGAACTTATTTTCTTTCCACCCAATACCACCTTTCATTGCCAACTTTTGGACCAAGGCATTATTCATAATTTTAAAATGCTCTACAGAAGCTACCTTATCAAGAGGCTTTTAATATATATAGAGAGTGGTTATCTTCTTCAAGGAATCGAAAATAATATTACCATGACCAACGCCTTGATATGGGTTTCGGTGGCTTGGCGCAATTTGTTCCCAGTGACAATAAAAAAATGCTTTATGAAAGCCGGATTTATGTGCCTGTTTGGCAACGATTTGCCAACAGAAAGTGCAGAATTGACAATCATCGAGTGTATTAGAGAGATCCAAGAAACGGATGAAACTACTCCCAACTCCAAGACAGAGGAAGAGGAACTTATTCTTGCTTCAGTGTCGAAAATATCAAGCCTATCTGAAGTCTGCGCAAGTTTGAGAGACTTTTTTTAATAATGCAAAGAATTTTTACAAATATTTCTCAATTGCTATTAAGATGCAAATCTGAATTTTATAAAAATAAAATGAAAAATATGAAGAAATCATTTCTGATTATTTTAAAAAATAAGAATTTCAAAGCAAACATACAGTAAATTGTATAATATATATCGTCGTTCGGACTGCAAGACCTCGTATTTGCATATTTTCTCAAAAATGTTTTTTTTTGCTATCTTTAATCCTACGTATCTTACGCAGATATGTGCAAAACCGCGGCTGAATATTTAACTCCCTTATAATTTATTTCGGCTGTGTTCAAAACCTCGTATCTGACCACTATGGAACTAAACCTCGTATACGACGCCATTTTAATACAGAGCTCCTAAGTGATATGTGATTGCCGTGATTTTCAAAGAATAAACGCTACTGGTAAGTAAATATTTTGGTTTATAATTAACAGAATAGTTTATTTAATATGTGCATAATCACAAAGCAATCGAATATCAAACTTTCTTTACCAAATAACCATGTTTTATGAGGGTTAAACTTATAATTTCAAATACGTGTTTTTGAACAGGATCTTAACCTATATTATGCGCATATACGTGATTTTGCACCCAATTTGAATTAACATTAAAATTGAGATATTATTATATTACATTTTTGCAGAACTTTTTCGATGTTTTTTCGGAAAAAAAAATGGCTTAGACTTTACTGACAATATTATAATAATCTTTTTTAAAAAAGTAACACTTTTTGCTACAGTGCCATATAATCTGAAAGATTAAGTAGCAAATTTCTTCTAAATTATCGATGTATAAAATAATAATTTCAAATTTGATGCGTGTTTTGATCGTGATTTTGCTCAAAAAATAAACTTTTGTTTTTTTTGTAGGAATTAGTGAATTTTGAGAGCAAATTAAATATTTCCTGTAAAAATCCGTTTTTAAGTACCTACCTACTATAAATTTTAATGATTTTTTAATTTTTTTCAGTGATGGCGTTATCTAGAGGAAAGCTTATGGTACTTGCAGCATTACAAAATTCTAAAACATCGTCTACTGACTTTCCATGCGAATGTATTCCCATTAATGAACCATACGCCTTTGAAGAACTGCTTTTGGATAACAACATCCCCATCTATAATATTGAAGGCAACGTTGTTATAGAGGAGGTAGAAGAAATTGTTGAAAATACCTTTGTTTTAAATGAAACTGAAGTTACCGAAAGTAACGTTGTAATGAAAGAAATTTTCGATAACAACGTTGGAATAAATGAATTTGGCAAAAAGAAAGGGGCAATAGAAGACATAGCCGAAAAGAAAATTGCAAGCGAAAAAATAGAAGAAATTGTTGAAAACAACGTTGAAATGGAAGAAATGGAAAAAATTGATAAAAGCAACGATGTTATAATACAAGACAACAATATAATAATAGAAGACATGAACGCTGAAACTGTAGACGACCACACAATAAAGATCAATAAAAAAATAAATAAAAATGTTTTACTCGTTACTAGAGAAGGTCGAGCAAAGAACAAATATTTACGAATGCGTGGCAAAGCATACAATGGGCTGAACAAAGGCGAAGATGGAAAATATAGATTACAAAGAGAAGTTCCTCCACGAAATATTGGACCTTCTTGTTCATCTGGCAAATGCAGAAGTTCTCAAGTATTTAAATGCCAAGAATTTACTGAAGAAGAAAGGTTTCAATTATTTAAGAAGTTCTGGGAAGATTTAACTTGGGATATGAAGAGGACATATATCAGTTCCTTAGTTGACACAGTTCCTGTAAAAAGAAAACAGCAGAATTCTAGAAGAAGCGGGACCTTAGTGTACAATTTAAAAAAAGGAACTAAAAAACTAAGGGTTTGCAAAAAGATGTTCCTTTACACATTGGGTGTCAAAGAGTGGACGGTAAGGGATTGCAGTCAAAAGGAGTTTGGAATGCATACTGCAGATGAAGACAATTATGTAGAGAATCGAGCAAGAGGGTCTAATACCGAAAAAAAGAAAATGCTAACAACATTTTTGGATATTTTGCCAAAAATGCCTTCACATTACTGTCGGGCATCTACTTCAAAAATATACTTGGAACCATTGTTCCAAAGCAAGCTCGATCTTTTCAGAGAATATAAAAGATATTTTGAAGAACATAACAAGCCATCATTTTCTGAAAAAATATTAATGGCCGCTATGAACGAGAAAAACATTAAATTATATCGCCCCAGAAAAGATCAATGCGATATTTGCATTGGGTTTAAATTGGGAAATGTTGATGACCAGGTTTATAACTCCCATCAAGATAGAAAAGAATTGGCACGCTCTTCTAAAGAAGAAGACAAGAAAGTTTGCAAAGAAAGCAATGGACAAATACTTGTGTTAACAGTGGATGTACAAGGAGTATTGCTGGCTCCGATGCTGAAGGCGAGTGCAATATACTACAAAACTAAACTGTGTGTACACAATTATACGGTATACAACTTACTGAATGGAAACGTAATGTGTTATTTATGGGACGACAGTCAAGGGGGACTAGAAGCCAGTAATTTTGCCACAATGTTGACTGATTATTTATTAACATGCATTCTAAATAATCCTAATACTAAACAAGTAATTATTTATAGCGACGGTTGTGGTTACCAGAATAAGAATTGTGTCCTATCAAATGCTCTTCTTAAATTTTCGATAGATCACCAAATAATTATTTGTCAAAAATTTTTTGAAAAAGGACATAGTCAAATGGAAGTGGACTCGGTCCATAGTACTATAGAAAGGAGATTAAAAAATAGAGATATCTATTTACCTACAGATTATATCGCTATTTGCCGCGAAGCTCGTCATAAAAATCCTTACACTGTGAAATACATGACATTCGATGAATTTTCAGATTTTACTCAAATTAAATATTTTTCCACTATAAGGCCTGGCTATAAGGCTGGTGATCCAAAAGTTACAGAAATTCATTGCTTAATGTATTTACCAGCTGGAGAATTAAAATACAAACTTAATTTTAATGATAATTGGCAAGAGTTGCCTAAAAGTCCGAAAATTGCTAAGTATAATATTTCCCCGTTATATAAAACCCAGCCAAAATTAAAAACGGAGAAGTATAGTCATCTTCAATCTTTAAAATCTGTCCTAGATAAACAGTTTTGGAATTTTTATGATAACCTTCCACACTAAATATTATATTATTTTATTTTTGTATTGTTATAATGTCTATTTTGTATTAAATACCGCTTGTCCTCATTAAATAAATTTCTTTTATTTGTAATATTGTTAAATACTACCTATTTTTACGAATTCTATTTGTTAACGTGCAAAAGCACGTATGTGGATAAATATTCACAATTTTTCTTTCTAAAACACGTATATGATGTTTTTTTAATATAAGTACACCAATTAATTATATTTTTTAAAAAAACCTTTTAATAAACCGTTACTTTATGCTTCTGTATTTTATTTTACTTAAAAGTTCTAAAGATATTTGTTTCATATGTATTAAAATCAGTTTTAACTGCCTCTTGTATAATTTTTCAAAATGCAGATACGAGGTCTTGCAGTCCGAACGACGATATGTTAGTATGCACGTGCAGTATATACATATTGGTAAACTGGCTTCATCTTATTTAATTTTAGTTCTGATAAATTTAAACAAAGTTATTTAAAATCATTTAAAATATGAAGATACTTAATAATAAACAAACACTGTAAAATGCAGACCAGTTGTTTTAATTTATCTCTATTAACCGAGCAACATTTGATTCCCCGAGGGTGGTCGCTATTGAGAGATTTTACTGTATATATTTATGTTGTCTGAGAAAATTAAAATAATATACCGAACTGCCGACCCTGGCTGCCAAGCCGCCCCTGGACTGTTTTTAGAGATTTCTTATAGCAAAAGATAAAAAAAATGTTTCATTCTAACAATTAAATGTTGACATCTAGCTAGCGGATTGAGATGTTTCAAAATAAATAGAGTCAGGAAATAATATTGAGTAATAAAATGAGATTCCAACTATATTTGCCAATATTTCTATCATAGTAGGCCTATTCCTGTCTATTATATATATTTAACTCTCACTAGCATAATCAACCAATAGAAAGTACTGACTTATTATATCTCTTCAGTTAAAACCAAAGTAATTGTTAATTGTTTTTATTTTATTTGATTATTTTCTTAATGGTAGTTATTTAAGTATCAGTGGAAGATCATGGGAACCGATTGTTTTTTTAATTAGACTGTAACAAATTGTTTTATTTCGATAAGGAGATTATTGAACCATACTATTTAATGCATGGAATTTTTCATAAAACAAATGTGTTTTGTACAGGATGTTCTGAAAACGGTTTAATCTTTACTCTATTTCTTAAGGGTTGACAGCATAGCGAAGGACCATTAGTCGTAAATCCACAATAAACCAAAGAGGTGACAATAACATGTATGTACCTTCATTCATTTTGCATCGTCCCCCGTACCTACCGAGAAGTACCCATTGTGCTCGGTACGATGTGACCACGTATGGAAGAGGATCAGTCGAAAACTCAAGTCGAAGAGATAGATAGAGACGAGTACCGTGTCGTTGCGTCTCACAAGGGGTGATCCATTTTATCCTCATGTTATCCAAGGTGAGTCAGTACTTCACATTTTTCATTTCGAAAATTTTACATATTTCAAAAGGGGTTGCGAGATAGAGAGGTTGATCTCGAATCGAGAAGGAACGAACCGGAATCAGCGAAACCTTGAATTATTAATATCCAGGGTGGATTAAAATGCCCCAGGTGATATAACTGGAAGCAGGAAATTTGGTCCTCTTATAGATTACGTGGTTTATTTCCATGGTAAGGAAACAACTGTTATAATTTTCACCACAGCAATATCTTTGTATGTAAGAGTCATCGTCATCGTCAATCAACCCTTCCTTATATCCACTGCTGGATATAGGTCTCCCTTAATTTCTTCCATGTGTTCCGATCTTGCGCCGCCTGTCATCGGTCCATCTCGTTGAAGGGTGGCCCCTATTCCGGTAGGCTCCTTGCCTTGGTATCCATTATAATATTCGTCTGGTTCATCTGTCAGTCTAGCGACATGTCCTGCCCAGTTCCATTTTAGAGTGGTTATTCTCTCTACTGCATCTACTATTTTTGTTTCTTTATCGTATCTCCTGGATTGAGACTCGGTCTGATTTTGTGTGTCGTTTTTTTGGTCAGTATTAATGTCTCTGCTCCGTAGGTCAATTGGTCAATACAGGCAATATGCACTGGTTAAAAGTCCTTTTTTAAGGCACATTGGAGGGTCTGATTTGAATATATGGTTTAGTTTTCCGAAGGCTACCCAGGTTAGTATTTCGCGGCGGTTAAGTTCAGTAGTTTGGTTGTCTCTTCCTATACAAATCTCGTGCCCCAAATATCTGTACGACGTAGTTTGGACGATTGCTTTTTCAGCGACCGTTATATTTTCACTGAGCAAGAGGGCATAACTTGTGTTTTGGCCATGTTTATTCTTAGTCCGGCCTCCATCTCCAAGGAGTAAAGGTAGAGCATGTCTAATAGATTTTTGGCTTCGTCCATTTGGTCGGCTATCAAGACTATATCGTCAGCGAATCTCAGGTGACTAAGCCTTTCTCCATTTCTATTTATGCCCTGTTCATCCAGGTTGGCCCTTTTGCATGTATATTTCAGCAGTGTAGTAAACAGCTTTTGCGATATGGTGTCTCCTTGTCGTACACCACGTCGTATGGGGAATTTATTTGTTTGTTGACGTCCGATTTTCACACTCTTTCACACTCGTCGTAGCATTTTTGTATGTATATTTGATTATATTAGTGTAATATTTCGTTAGAGCTTCGAACATTTTTGCTGATTTATTGTGTCGAAAGCTTTTTCGTAATATATTCGAGTTTGTATAAATGAGAGAGTAGGCTTATGGAACGATAGTTTGAGATAACATAACAGTAATATCTCCCTTTTTGTGCAGCAAAATTACCTATGGGTTTTTATAGCCTCTAGTGATCGATCCATCATTTCTGGGGGATTTATTGTTCTTCATTCCCTGTATGGCCCTTCTTATTTCATGTATTATTATTTCTGGCATCTTCTCAGAACCTTGATTTATTACCCTTAATAAGGGCCGGTTTTTGTCTTGTCGTTCTGGTTCTCTATATAGTTCGTGGTAGAAGTCCTCTACTATCTCCAAGATCCTCTCTTTGTCACTGATAACTTGTCCCTGTTTGTCCTTCAATCTATGTATGTTTTTCTTTCCAGTTGCCCTGTTTTTTCTCAAAACATTCAAATTTTTGTTTTCCTCGATCACTCTGGATATCTCTCTTGTGTTGTGTTGTCTGATGTCCTTTCTGATTCCCTTCTGAATCTCCTTGTTTAAGTTTCTCCATACTGCTAGGCTTGTATCGTGTTTGTTCCTCATTTTTCTTCTTTCGTCCAGAAGGCTTCTTGTATTTTGGCACATTGTTTTCTTGCTCCTTGGACATATTTTTTCTGTTTCTGTCAGAGCGGTTACTATGTTAGTATTAATTTGTTCTATATCCATTTCTTCTGTTTGTCGTTATAAAGTCTGTCCCATTTTTATTGTTCAGTTAGGTCTTATCCAGGTTCACTTGCGTTGAGGTTTTTTTTTATCGGAAAATGAATTTATTGCATAGTAAAAAGTCGATAAGTTGATATCCTCTCCCATTTATTTCGCCATAACCGAAGTTTCCCATAGCCAGTCTGACGTTTGCTAATGCCCTCAAGGTAAAACCATTGGTATCGTCAATATACTCGCCGGCACAAAATTCCGTCACCCTGAAATTTTGGCCAAGTTTGATGTTTTATAACTTTTTTATTTTTTATCCGATTCGTTCGAGATGTCTGGAATTGGTATTTACAGACGGGAATTTTTATTAGGCGGCAAGGCTCTGGCGGAAGAAGAATGACCACTGTAGCTGATGATTACTTTGTCACCGTTAGTTCTTTAAGAGATCGAAGATCTACTGTTGTGTGTCTAAAAAATGATTCGTCGAGTAACTTTAAGTGAAAGAACGATACGCAGAAGATTGGCAAAAGCTGGGCTTCATTCACAAAGGCCAACAATATGTCCACAATTACTTCCTCGGCATCGACAACACCGACTGAGGTTTGCAAGATCGCATTCTGACTGGACTCTAGAGCAGTGGGGAAAAGTACTATTCACAGATGAATCCAGGGTTTGTTTAAGGCCGCCGGATGGTCGTGAGCGGGTATACAGACGTAGAAATAAAAGATATGCTGACTGCACCATATTAAAACGAATCTCATATCATGGCGGTTCAGTCATGATTTGGGCGGGTATTTCTACCGAAGCACGCACCAATCTTGTATTTCTTGAAAATAAAGCTCTAACCGCCCACCGTTACATGAAGGAAATCCTCCAAGAAGTTGTTGTTCCATTTGCTCTTTCCATTGGGAACCAATATTTACATTAACGCATGATAATGCTAGACCTCACATTGCACATGTAGTGAGCGAATATCTGGATGAAGTAGACTTTCAAGATTGGAATGGCCCGCATGTAGCCCGGATCTCAACCCAATCGAACATCTCTGGGATCAACTTAAAAGGGTCGCTCGGCCGTCGTCCTGTACAACCACAAACCTTGCAAGACTTACGACTGGCGCTGACCGAGGAATATCAGGCTATTCCTCAAGAAAGAATAAGTAACCTTATCCATTCGATGCCACGAAGACTGCAAGCTGTCATTGCTGCGAGAGAAGAAAATACACGTTATTAAAATTGTTTTTATTAATTAACTTTATGATATACCTAGTGTTTTTTTTTTCATTAATAAAAATAGGCTTCAAATCAGCGTTTCATTTAAAATTTTGCAGCTGAAAGACCAAGATCTGCTTGCATTGGACGTAACTAGGAAATAGTAAGAGCAGCTGTTATTGCTAGCCCAACAAGATTCGTTGTTCAACATGCTGCATCTCTTAATTTGATAGACTGGAGCATGACAAGCATGTTGAACAACGCATCTTGTTGGGCTAGCAATGGCAGCTCTTACTCTTTCCTGGTTACGTTTAGGATAGTTCAAGTTAGTTGCAAGCCCAACCATATGCGTTGTTCAACATGCTGCATCTCTTAATTTGACTGGAGCATGAGCAGCATGTTGAAAGAACTGAAGTTCCTACCCATATAAAATGGCCATACTTAAGGAATTACATCAACAAGATAAGATTAATAGGCTTGAATTTTGCCAATTTTATGACCTTGCGGGAAAATCATCAAGGTATAGAAAATTACCTTCTCATAAGCGACGCAGCATATTTTTATTTCAACGGTGGAACCGGCAAAATTGCAGTTATTGGGCTAAAAAGCCCTCCACAAATTTACCAGCGACATAGTCCGATCGTGTCTTGTGTGCCATTTCCTCGTCCAAGAATGTAGGATCTTATTATTGTTTTTTTTACTATTTTAAGGGAGAAAAAATGATAATTTTCCTTGGCCTGCAAGGTCTCCGGACCTCAGTCTCGGATTTTTTTCTTTGGGGTTTATTAAAAAGTAATGAAATCTTCAGGGAATAAAAGCTTACATAGAGCTGCATAGATTTATCAAGAATTCAGACGAATGCATTGCTCAAAAAGGCGGCAATTTGCGGGACACCATTTTTAAGACATGACCATCTCCTGTTCCTTGAGTTTAAAAATATGTATTAAAATTTCCTTTTGTTTAAGTTAATACATTTTTATAACTCGTTAAAAATGGGTAGGCAATACATTTTACCGGACCCAATGCGTCTTTTGAACTCGCTAAAGTGTTCAAGACAAGAACATTTAGAATAAACTTCAAAACCAAAAATGAGAGCCGTTAGACTAAAACTCGAAACTAATTAACAAAAACCGTCTAATTGAAAATGGCTACAGCGTGTTGCGTGACAGATAAGCCGGCGCAGACAAATTATTTACTTAAACGGGGGAAATTCTTGGCGAAATTTCATTTAACAGACCATAGTTCATACTTGTCATGCTATTACCAAGAAAAGTATCTTTAAGGGGTTATTTTGATTAATTACGACGGATACTTGTAGCTTTACAGTCTGTTTCTGCTTTATGAGTGGGCGATAATTTGTAATAGGTACTAAGTAATTACAGGTAGATTTAACTGATTTTGATAAATAAAAACATTGTAAAGGAAAATCAAACTCTAGGTGTCAGTAAAACGTCAGTAAGCATACAATATACTCTCTCTAAAAGGTCTGTAGATAATCTGAGCACATATTCCTGAGGCCAAAATAAGGCGATTTAAAGCCACTTACCTTAGTCCGAAATTGCTCCGTTTCCGAGATACAGGGTAGTAAATTTAAAAAATAAAAATCCCACAAGCTCCCCTCTTATTTTTTATTGAATCTATTCGCTACTTTACGAATGCACTGTATATGAATGTCTTTTGTTCTTGTTTAGAAAAGGACATTTTTTTGATTTGCAAATCAATCATAATTACACTACCAGAACAAATAATTTAAACCACCCGTTATACCATCTTCAAATAGCCGAAAAACGACCACAGTACATGTGTGTAATAGTTATTTACGATATAAGTGTTGTAAAGATTCATATTACAACACGAGATGTTAAAGTTGTTAAACGAGGCGTCAGCCGAGTTTAATCAAACATCGAGTGTAGTTATATGAATTTACAACAAGAATATTGTACAAAATTTTATCTACTTTCATCTATGAATAAAAATATTTGGCAAAAGGCATTTTTAAAAATAAAAATGCACCTGCTATTAAAAATCGTTTTGTAAGGGCATCTATTACAGCACTAGTGCTGTAATGGCATCTATTACAGCACTAGTGCTGTAATAGATGCCCTTACAAAACGATTTACAGAACTGTAAAATTCATATTACTAAATGAAAGTAGATAATAGTATATTACAATACAAGTACGGTAGGTACGTCTTTACCGCATGTGCGTGATGTTTAACAAAACGAGCCGAAGGCGAGTTTGGTAAATCACGTAAATGCGGTAAAGACACCTACCGTAAGTGTATCTCATCACGCTTATCTGATGCGTCGTGGCTAGAGGCAATATTAGTCATGTTTATCGAGACTGTCATACCTAGAGTAAAGAACGGTATAGTTGAAATGTACTATCCACAAAGCATCAACACCCATCGACCATGCCTATCTTTTCCTCCAAGTGCGTTATTTTTTTGGCTTGTACACAACCAGCAAGATATTTATATATCACGCTAGCTTGGACAAGTTGTACATTAGTACTATTAATCTAGTTGATTCTATAGGTAAATAAATTCGTACAAATAATAAATAAATGTTCTTTTTTGTTTTATTTTTAGAACAATTTTTACTGGATGCCTAGATTCTTCTAATTACAATTCATTTTCCGAACGGCCTATCACGTTATTGTATTTCTTACATTTTTAGAATTTAATAAATTTATTTCTGAAATTCCTGAAATCTGTAGGCAGGTTAACTTTAACAAGCCATCGGTTTACTTGACATCCTCGCAATAATATTGTCGAGAACTAATTGGAAATCCTGTTTACTTTTGGAATTTCTATTAAGTCAACAATAATTTTCATTTGGTTAAGTTCAGAAGAGTTTTATTTTTATAACAGTGTAATACACCTAGGTGGTTTAATAAAATATTAATACTGGTATCTTATGAAACATTCAAAATCTTGGAAATATACAGGTGCTACGATACTTAGAGACTCGCAACCAGGTTCCTAACTACTTGGAACCATGAATAGGTAACACGATAAAGAAAAACGTTTGACAGTTCTATTATTTATTCACCGTTAATTTTCACCTGGATTATCTTTTAAGAGTATTAGGTCAAGATGAAGGCATCAACATCCAATGCAGCCCCATTGACAATAATTGTCCAAAACTTATGTTAACATCAATTTAAATAAAAAAGATGAATCTTTACCATGGTTTTGTACATTTAAGTTGATATTTTGTAATAAATCAAATATTGAACAAAATTTTTAATCAATCAATATATGAAATCTCATCATTTCGAAATGATTTGTGTAACATACATTGCGGCGTTATTTGCCAAATCTTACAACCGAGTAACAACAATTTAAAAAGGAATAAGAGGAACAGGTTACAGGAATCAATCCACTTAATCGTAATGCTTTTGGAGACGAAGATTTTATCGATATTACCCCTGTAAATGAAAACTTTACTCCAGATTTGTATGACAATTCAATTCAAGTAACGCCAATCAAGAATGGTGAGGTGCACGGAAATCTTTATCGTCAAGTGATGAGTCAGATTCACAGATTGTAACAGTTTTTGATCCTGCAGCAATAGATGACGAAGACAAGACTATAGAGTTAAAAAATAAGTCACTGGAAGATATTAATGTAATTCCTGTACCAAAAGTATTAAGAACCACTAATAGAAAGAAGCATCAATTGAAAATCTTAACTTCAACAGCACTTAGAAGAAAAAGAATTAAAGAGATCTAAAAAAGATGTGGCAGCGATTAAGAAGAAGGTAAATCTGGATGGTGCAAATAACAGAAATATAGAAAAAATGCACACAATCTAAAAACCGCCCGAAGACAACAAAAAAGATGACGAAGTTTGTCCAGTTTATTGTGAGGCTGGAAAGAACGAAATATGGTGGAGATGTCGTGGATGTGCTGCACGAATCCATTGTGCATGCAGTGGCTTTGAACGTGCACAATATTTTAATATATGCGCAAAATGTAATGCTACTATGATAATAGAATAATGGTCTATATTTCCTGCTGAGATGGGTAATCTCGATCAAGGAAGATATTTGCATTTTTTTCATTTAAGTTGATTAAGAGATTTTTTTAGATTTTATTCTAATACGTTTACTAATAGAAAAGATGCCAAAGAAAGCTTTGGCCAAACAAAAGATTTCAATGACAAATATGTTTGGTCTGTCTTTAGGAAAAAGTCTTAAGTGGTCGACATTTATTAACACTTCCCCCTACCCTCGTACCTATTTTACAAATTCTCCTATGCTAGTAAAATATGTACGAGGCCATGCAAGCGACTATTACAAAGGGGCGGCGGAACTTTCGGCCCCATATTGGGTAAGGTACAGGGGCGGATCTAGGATTTAACAAAGGGGGGGGGCTTGAATAATTTTTTTTAAAGTTTTTTAATTTGACAAAAAAATGTATTATAATATAGTACATATATACATAAATACAACAAATTATATCAACGATAATCTAAGTAGACCAATTACAAGTTTCAATTCTTCTGGACTTCATTTGACAAAAAGTTTTAACTATATCATTTATATTAAGTTCTCTAGATTTATTAATGTATGCCAAAGCTAGCCCATTGGGTCTCTCCTGTCCCATCGTTGATCTCAAATATGATTTTAGTAGTTTTAGCGATGAAAAACTTCTCTCGCCCGTAGCACTTGTTACAGGGATTGTGGCAAAAATTTTTAGTAGTATCTCTATATTGGGAAAGCATTCTTTGGACATACTTTTTAAGGTTTCTGTTGATGATTTTGGTAGATCAACACTGACAGTGTCACTCCACTTATGTCTCCATATCGCTAATTCCGCCTGTAATTCCAGCATGGATCCTGACATATCATTTTCATATATTCTTGCAGCCTCAACAATTTTGGCATCAGTATATTTTTTAAGGTGTATTGGAATAATACCTTCTATGGGTATTACAGTAGAAAGTTGATTAAATCGGTCTTTCATTTGGATTATAATATGATCCAGGAAAGGTATGAATATCACCCTTCTGTAATATTCTTCTTCGTTATTTGCCTTTATATTGCTCCTGTTTGTTTGTTTGTTGCAAAGTCTAGGCATAGTAATAGTCGTACCAATTCTCTGAAGAGCGTGATGGGCCTCCAAGAAAATTGGTCTAAATTGGAGTTCTTCATTTTGCCTTATATTTTCTAGTTTGCTTGTAATATCGTTTATGTATGAAAAGGCAGTGGAAAGGTCAATTTCAACACTCTGTAAATACTTGCTTAAATTTACAGTGTACGACATCAAAAACGAGGCGACTTCTAAAGCTATAACAAAATCACTTCTTCTAATGGCGGCATTAAAAGCCATTGCCTTACTTGAAGTCTCTGTATCGTTGTCCTGTTCTAAACTAGCAAGAGCATTGCAAATTGCTTCATATAGTTCTTTAAAAGTTATTACGCTATTATGACGCTCAACCCAGCGCGTAGCACACAGAGGCTTTAACTTCTTTTTTTTAGTTTCGGTTATTGCTAAGTCATCAACGGCTTGTTGAAAAACTAAAACTCTTTTTGCAGAGCAACTAAAAAAAGAACATACCCTACCCAAAATACCCATCATGTTCCTAATTTCAGAAACTTCACAACTTTTGGAAATAGCTAAGTTAAGGCAATGACTTAAACAGTGTAAATACATAGCCAAGGGCTGTTCTTGTCTTATTAAGGCTTGGACTCCATTGAACCTTCCAGCCATATTGCTGCCTCCATCATATCCTTGTCCACGAAGATTATCAATAGAAAGTCCAAGTTGCTTAATTTGATTTTTTATGGCCTCTTTGATGCATTGGCCCGTTGTAGAGTGCAGCTCAATGAAACCCAAAAAAACTTCCTTTATATCATACGTACTATCCAAATACCTCACACAGAATGTCATTTGTTCTTTGGTACTTATATCGGTTGTTTCGTCGCAAATTATTGTAAAAAATTTTGATTGTTTTATAGCATTAACAATTCCAGTAGTTATAACCTTCCCAATGCAAAATATTATTTTATTTTGGATTGTTTTACTAATCATTGTACAGTTCTTTGGTGCTGTTAGTATATGATTTTTAAGGTTTAAATCTCCAGAATCTATACGAAAAGTTAATAAGTTTCTAAAAATGCCATCATTACTTTCTGCAGTGTTTTGGTTTGAGCTATCTTTAATATCTATATTACCATCATCTCTATGAGCTCTAAGTGGTAATTTGTTATGGGCACAAAATAGAATTGTTTTAATAATCGGCACTAACCGCTGTCTATTAGCTTCAATTATTTCTGCTTTTTGTTTGTCTAATTGCACAGAAATACTGACAGACTTTTCAGACATCTGTATGTTTAAAAAATCATTTGCTTTTTTAACTGAAAATTTATGGTAGTTGGTGTTTTCATGCTGCGTACGCATTTCTCGGGCTTTTTTAAACTTAGTTAGCGGTTCCCTTACAAGCATTTTAAGAATCTGAAAAATAATAAGCTTACGTTACGTTAGTTTCAGTTAGTTTTTTAAAACCTTATTTCATTAAAACTTAAAACAATTATATAACTATTTTATTCTTACTTGGCTACCCATTCCTGCGCCATCTGGTGCAAATAGCACACAAAATTTACAAAATCCTCCAGTTTTACTTTCGCTATACGCAAGCCAGTTATACTGTTGTAGCCAATGAACACCGAATTTACGCATTTGTTGTTTCCCTTCTTGTTTCAATGGAAAAACATATTTTGAGTCAGGGATCCAAGTATTGCTTAGAAAATTTATTTTTTCATGGGCACTTAAAGATTGTCCGACTGCATTCCCAATATCATATAGCTGGCTGCCATTCTTAAAAAAAAATAAACAAATTTAATTTCATAGTTATCATATTTTTATACGATATTTTTGACGTATTGTATTGACGTTACAATATTTAAAAGCAAATTTCTTTGACTTTTGGTTGACCTATACATTATTTAACAAATAAAGCAGGTCATAGGTATTAAATTCAAAAAAGTATATTATTTATAATTTTATTTAAATTAAGTTAAAATTACATACCTACCAAATTTGAACTTTACTAACAAATATGACAGAAAAAAAAATAGAACGAATAGTACGAATTCAATAAAATCCCTTTTTTGCCTATGTAATTAATTTTAAACTCAAACGCAAAGACAAAATACCATTACCTTACCATTACCATCCTATAAAATGCTTAAACCAAAATCAATATAAATTCCTTTTTTTCGCTCTAAGAAGCTTCTAACCCAAATCAACACTTAACAGTTTCACATATTTGAAAATAACGGTAAAGTAAAACTAAAATACAAAATGTTAAAATAATTTTTTTTAGATTTAACTGTACGTCACATCCTGTAATTCTTTGAACATACAAAAAAATATTGTTTATTTTTATCCCTTTTCCTTTTTATCATTTATTTTTATTACGAAATATGCGTATCAAATTAAAGACCAAAAGGCATATTATAATTATATACTTACGCTTTGCTGCGAGCGCTCCTCAGGAAAACGGCTAGGTTGACTACTACTACTTGCCTCAAATTCTTGCGAGCCACTGCCAGTACTGCCACTACTTGTTGATGCTACTATAACGATGTTTTCTTCTATAACACTACTACCACAATGTCCCACCTCCACAACCGTATTATTTTTTGGCTTTTTTGTAAAAAAAGATGTTAATGTCGTTTGTGATCGCTTCATTTTACGCAGGTCCAAATGAGACAAAAAATAACTTGTATTCGCTATGAACGTCAAACACAATCTGAATACTTAATAAAATAAATTTCTTCTTATCTTCCCCCCCGTGGATCCGCCCTTGGTAAGGTACCTGCTAGAAATTTTAGGTCAAGTAATCTTGCAAGAAATTTCGGCCCCAAACATTGCAGGTAATGCGAATTGAACCAAAAAGGTGGATTAGATGCCGTGTTAGCGCTGTTTAACCAATATAAGTCTATAAAAGGGGCAAACAATTAATACTAATATTCCCCGGTGAACTTGAAAAAGGCGAATTGGAACCAAAAAGGTGGATTAGATGCCGTGTTAGCGCTGTTTAACCAATATAAGTCTATAAAACCGCATTAGCCGAGTTGCAGGTCAAAAATTGAGTTAGTTCAGGTTAGTTGCATTTTCATTTTATAAATGATTCAAAACACAAAAGATCATAAAAAAATTAAAATGTTATAACGTTAGACCATTGGGGCCGAAAATGCTTGTAATAAAAACATGACCCTTCCATCCCGGGGCCGAAAGTTCTTGTCAAAATCGGGCTGCTACCTGGCCGGGGCCGAAATTTCCTACGCCCTTACAAAGTCATTGTTATCAATAAATTGAAATTTATAATTAAGCAATAATTATTATTTAAAGTACTCCTAATTGTTTGACGTGTAAATCGTATGCTCTTTCTAACACTTGATATTTCACGCATTCTCACGTACTTATCATCTTTCTGCTGATCATAAATCTTTATTAGTGAAAGTGCAAACAATTAAATACGCAAATGCTACAAATTACCTACGGTTGAATAAAGTTTGACTTAGAATTCACCACAGATATCATGTTTATGAATTTGCATACAATTTTTTAACTCTCAAGCGAAATGACATACTATTTAATATATTTGAATACTTAGCTTGCATACAGGGTGTTTTTTATTTAATTTTATTTATTTATGATCGGATATAATTATTCTACGTCTAGAATTTCATATGAATATGTCATACACTGCTTAGCGTCTGATTTAAATAGTTTTAACTTGTTTTTTTTTTGTTTTTAATTCATTTTTGGATGTCCTTGAGACATTGGACTAAATTTCAGTATATACAGGGTGTCTTTGGAGGGGGATAGTACAAATAGGGACGGAGCTTTTAATTTTTCGTCAACGAGTTGATTTTTTATAGAAGATTTGTGATTGGAAAATTTAGTTTTTGTAAAGGAGGAGACCAAAATCAAAGTAAAAAAAAAGGACAAGCCTGACCAAGTAGATTAGGAGTTTTTGTGACGCCTATAAGGTCTAGTGAAGAAAAGTCAGGAAAAAGAGCAATTAGATGAAAATGAATCACCTGGACGCACTAAAGCAATGTTGATTTTGTACCTCTGCTCATTGAAATTCTCAAAGCGTCTATATTGAAATCACAACCCGAAGATCAACCACTGGATTATCCTGTGGGTTCAGAAAAAAGGCTTTCCTCACCTTCCAAGGGTTTAAATACCGCCAAAAAATACAATGCTTATGCTTCAAGAACCTGTGTAGCCAATTGTGCAAATGCAAATTTTATTTTTTGTGTTTGGGTCTATCCCTACCCATTCAGGCGTACTGATAAAGTTCGGAGTAATAGATTTTCCAGGCAAATCCTCGGACATGTCAATTTTATTTTACTTTTTGCATGTTTAACATTTCAAAAAGATACTGGCCAGTGGGTTTGACCTGTAACGCATATAGAATAAACGAGTTTTCTGATATTATGGTAGAAAACTACTTGGGTAATGAAGTTGTACATATTATTCCAGATGAAACAGCTACTTTTTCCACCATGACATGGTGAATCATCAAATACTGGTCCAGCGAGAATCCACATCTGGTTCCGAGAACCGCAAAAGGCCAAGCTTTGTGCGGGGATACTTGGGAATATTGGTTTTGTAATCGTGAGCAGCTTTTATTGTAAAGGGATTGTCACTCAAATAGTTAATAACTTCCCAATCTTGCACCTCTATCGAGATTTGTGGACGGTCGGAACCTTGCTTTCTCCCAATAGTTCCACATTCGGCTATTTTGATTTTGCACAAAAGCACGGTATTTTTACTTATATTTAATTTTTTAGCAATATCTCTTATATGAACATATTCTCTCACTAGCGCATATATTCTCAAAATAATGGATTATTGAAAATATCTCCTTAATCAATGCATTGTCATAAAAATGCTCGGACACGTCGAGTTTATTTTGATTTTTTACACATTTCAAAAATATTTGTTTCTATACAGGTTGTCCCACAAAAGCTGGGGACACGACTACTTCGTTTTTTCAAATGAAACACCACAATTTTTTTTAACATTTTTGTGTTTTACGGAAAATTCTACACAGATTTCATGTAACATAGTATGATGGCAAATATAATACAAGGTGTAAAAAATTACTTTAAACAAAATTCAAAAAATAAGTTTGAAAAATTATATTTAAACTAGTGAAACAAAGCATTCGGCTTTAGCAGATGTTCGAAATGGCCCCCGTTGACTATTTGGCAATATCCTATTCTCTCATAGAAATGTTGTACAGTTTCTGGCGATATGTACCTCGTTACCTGGCGAATTCGTTCTATCAGATCGTCCATATTCTGCGGTTGGTGACGTTGGTGTTGATATACCCTTTCTTTTAAGTTTAGTATCCCCAAGCAAAATAGTCAAGTGGGGTAAGGTCGGGTGACTTAGGCGGCCACTCCGCCGCCCCGCTCCTTCCAATCCACCTGTTTGGAAAGATTGTGTTCAGATATTCCCGAACTGCATGCTCATAATGAGGCGGGGCACCGTCTTGCTGTAGCCATATCTGTTGTCCAGGAATATCTGGATCGTGATCATTTGGGAAAATAACTGCCAGAGAAGGAATTAATTCAAATGTTAGAAAATCCAAATATCTCTCATCCGTTAGTGTTTGTTGAAAAAAAAAATAAGGTCCCAACATCCTGTTGTAAAATACCCCCATCCAAACATTTACTTTCTGCCGATATTGCGTGTTGTTTTCTAAGATCCAATGTGGATTAGTCGGAGCCCAATAACGATAATTTTGCTTATTAACGTTTCCATTGAGACAAAAAGTTGCTTCATCGGTAAATAGGATGCCTCGTAAGAGATTTGGATTTTGATCACGCAATTCCATCATTTGCTCACAAAAATTCAGGCGCCGCACTGGATCATTATCGAAAAGCTTTTGCACGTTATTAACTTTATACGGGTGAAATTTCTCTCTTTTAAAAAATCTGTGGATTGAACTTCTATGCGATTCATTGTTTCTTGATAATAAATTAAGTGAGGAGTGAGGATTTTCATAGATAGATAAAGACAAATCTATTTTTTATCATCAGTTAAGGAATTTCTTCGCCCGGATTTTATTAGATTCTTAACATTTCCATATGTTGAAAATTTTTGTACAATTTTGCTTACTGTCGACTGAGTAATCTGCCGGTTCGGATATTTTTCAATAAACAAATCACAAACTTCTTGTTGACTTCGTTTTCGGTCACCGCTGCCCCTCAATATTAATATTTCGGTTCGCTGTTCATCGGTTAAATAACCCATAATGTGCAGTAATATCACTACTTTTTGTAAATATTGCAATTCAAACTTATGTCAATTGATTGACAAGCGTGAGACACGCAAAATAGAAATAATTAAAACTCATCTTGGTTTAGTGGTACTTGAACAGGTGCAACTTTTACGAGGAATTAGACTAAAAACACGTATCTAAAATTTTATTTAAAGTAATTTTTCACACCTTGTATTATACTTGTCATCATACTATGTTACATGAAATTTGTGTAGAATTTTCCGTAAAACACAAAAATGTTAAAAAAAATTGTGGTGTTTCATTTGAAAAAACGAAGTAGTCGTGTCCCCAGCTTTTGTGAGACAACCTGTATAGAAACAAATATTTTTAGAATGTGTAAAAAATAAAAATAAAATCGACGTGTCCGAGCGTTTTCATGACAATGCATTGATTAAGGAGGTATTTGCAATATTCCATTCTTTTGAGACACCCTGTAGATCTACGTAATAGCTTTATCTTCTACACTTAACGCAGGCATTTTTAACACTTTATATTTATTGTTATCAGTTTAACAATAAATAAAAATCTGACTGATTTAAATATCAAAACTGAAAATTTTGTAATAGCCTGGGAGATTGAAGCAAAATTGTGTCCCAGTTTTTTTTTTAACGCAATGGTACCTTGTTATATCTTAAAATATTCTTAATGTCAGACAAAATTAGCATTTAATAAATTTATTTAGGTTTGAAATTTTATCACCGACTTCCCCAGGTGCTTGAGTTAATTAATTGCAGAAAAAATTTTTATACATGAATTGTTTACTTCACGTACTCTAATAGTTCTCCTGAATAATTCAAGCGCTTGGGAGTATTTAAGTGAAAATGCACCTGATTTACTTCATGCAAGTTTTTGGCTTCAGTGAGATGGAAGCACTACCGCACTATTCAGCAAATGTGCGTCGATATCTTGAAGAAATGTTGGATTGGTCGATGTGGTCAAATAGAATGGCCGGCGAGGTCACCCGATTTAACCCCCCTCGACTTATTGTTGTGTGGCAATATTAAAGAAAAGGTTTTGCTACAATCAACTACCAAATTTGTTAAGACACTGTAGAGCAGTCAATGGACACTATTTCCAACATTTGTTATAATAATCTTAATACCTATTAATTCTAGTTAGGTATATGATATTTTTCTGTTTTCAATGTGTTATCGGTGAGCCAAGCGACAAGGCTAGCAGCAAATATCTTAAAAGTTTTTAATGACCGCTTCTCAATGGGAGTGTTTTTTTTTATATATATTTCGGAAGCTCTTGATAAGTTCTGGCACGATTAACTTATTATATTAAAATTAATAAGATTAGGTTTGCCAAATTATTTGACGAAAATCGTTGTTTCATTTTTGGTGGATAGGTCGTTCTCGGTGTCGTCAGGAAACGCAGTGTCCAGTGTCAGGGCCAGGGTCTCGCAGAGGTACGCCCTGCGTCTGTTCTGTAGAGTATATATACAAGTATATAAAGAAGGGTAGTCGTTGCTGGACTAGTTAGGAACAACAAGTCTTTTTGTGGGGAAGCAGCAAATGAAAGTGCACTCTTTTAAGTTAAACCGAGCTTTCGGAAATGTTTATTTCCATCTTCAGGGTCTGAAAAACAATTCGATGCAATATTAAAATATATAAATTGCAAAGTCACATATGGTTACTTACATCTTAGATGAGTTTGTTCATAGTTGATGTTATCGTATTGTTTTTCAGGAGATATATATACAGCATTACAAACTGAAGCTTCTAGTTTAGTTTTAACACAATAAAATCCATAGATGGTCTAACATAACAACAATAAATTAAAATTATTAAAATTTTTTTAAAATTTACAACGTACTACATCATGATGTCGACAGTTGAATATGTCAGATGACAATTAGATGAGGTTAGGGTGAGTTTGAAATTGAAATTGAAAGTGGGTATTTCCTCTTCGGACGGAGGTTTGTATACGATGCACTCTCACTTGTAATTGAACGTTACTGCTGTTTTGTCCACAGAGTCAAAATATAAAGAATTGTTTTAAAAAAATTGTGAAATAATTATTTTATGAAAACTATACAGTTAAAATAAATAGACGGGGTTATTTACTGATAGGTGTTACTGTGGTATATCTGTTGAGAATTTTAAAATCTCTCTTTTTACCATCCCATTGACAGAAGAACTCCCAATCTTACAAAGAGTCCGACAAATTTAACTGGTTGTTGTTAGAGTGTGGTTCATTATCTAATGTTAATAAGTAAGAATAAATTTCACTGAGGTGGTGTAAATCAGTTCTCTTGTTCATTGAGTTTTGTTCTTGTGCAATGAAGGCCATTTCCAAAAACAATCTCTTTTTATAGTTGCGTTCCGTGGCTAGGATCTTGACAGAGTCATAATTTATGTTATGTTTAGTTTTGTTAGCATGCTCTGCCAAAGCACAACGTTCGGGGTGCAACCTACAGTCACTCTTATGTGATGTGATTCTACTTGATACCGGTCTCGTGGTTTGTCCTATATACACTTTCTCGCATGCTGCACAAGGGATGCTATATACTACATCCGAGCGTTTTGTTAAGGGTGTTTTATCTTTGAGTTTAGTGTGTACAGAACCCAGTCTCAAACCGTTTTATATACAAGTATATATCACCAAACACTCACAAACACAACTTCATCTGACGTGTTGACGACACGGCGATAACCGCCACCTCGAGACGGCCTCGAATGTTAATCTAACGCCTGCAATGACACATAGATTCTGCAAAAATGGCTTGATACTTGGAGGATCCGTCCAAATGACTCCAAAATACAGGAGTCAGATTAGCAGAAAGTAGAGTCAAATTACCTTGGAAACGAGTTAAATAGCTTTGACAAAAAGATGGCCTGGAACGACAATGATGAAGTGTGTGCAATAAACCCTTTGATGAATCAGAACAGCAGAATAGATAAGAAGACCAAGACAAATATTTACAAGATAATAGTTGGACCAGTACTAACATGCGGTATACCGACCTGGTGTACCGTAAACAAGATAAATTAGGGGCCTTCCATAAAACTCGTGACGCTAGAATCCGCTAAGTCTGACCCCCCCCCCCTCTCCCCTGTGACGGTAGCGTGACGCTTGACCAGCCCCCCCTAATACTTCCCTAAGCGTCATGTGACGGAGACCCCCCCCCCCCCTTCATGTACAATACTCGATAACCAGAATAAAGATTACATTTTAATAAATCATTGGTTTATTTCTTTCCATATTGGTGATTTTAACATGCAAATTTGAAAACAAATTAGGAGTACTGATATATCGAACTAGTCAACTACTAGAAAACAAATTAGGAGTACTGATATATCGAACTAGTCAACTACTAATTAGACATTTGTCAACCACAAGGCATATTCTCAAGCCAAATGAGTTTTAACCTCAATTCACCACGCTGCCTCGCGGGTGTTCGTTCCAATCGCATTGTCGTACCAACCGTTCTACTTTTTTGCGGGCAATTGAAAAAATCGTTTTTTAAAATTGTCTCCCCCCCTCTTCCCTGTAACAAAACGTGACGCTTGCCCTGAACCCCTCCCCCTTCAGAGCGTCACGAGATTTATGGACGGCCTCATAAAAAGTTGCAAGAGTACTGCACAATGACATGCGCATGGATACACTAAGCCAGTTTTTCAATAAAATAATCACAAAATGGTACACACGAACAGACGTATCGGACAATATACTAAACAGACTCCCTCGTTACTGACTCCCACCCTGAAGATGATAACCAAGACACCCAGAAACCTTTAAAAATCAAAATTCAAGACCACTCTACAAGTTTAAGCATATGCATAACATAAAATTAGCAAAGTCGAATAACAACTCTATCTCAAAATATTCCAAAAAAGAAGAACGATAAAGAAAAGGAGTAAAGAACATTGAAGAGTGAATATGTGACTGATTTTATATTTCCCCGGTATATAAAAACTATCTGATCATTTAATTCATCAAATTGTATAGCGGAATCTTTGATAATAAAAAGGAACTTGAATTAATGAACTTTCACAAATTTAAGATAATTATGTAGATTTTTAAGCAAAAAACGTTGCATGTCCATCGAATGAAATTTCTTGAATAGGATTTATTTACAATTACTACTCGTCATAAAATCAAAGTATGCGGGCAAATTATATACTTGATTTGTGAGAATACAAGTACAAGTACATTTGAATAATTATAGCCAATAATTAACCTAAACAAAAATAAGTTTACGATAATTGTCACATCGTTATAAGCGTTGCGGCTTAAAGCGAATAATTATCATTAGACACATTTGGAGCACAATTTATGTAAATTAACTGAGAGCATAAGATTTGAAAACAATAATTACCACACCACATATATTATCATACAAAATAAAAATTCAAGTAGAAGAAGTTTACATTATTTTCCCCTATTTTAAATGGCAACTAACTATCTTTTAATAAACGTTTATAATGGAGAACTAGTAAATCAATGCATATTAAAAATAGTGTTAGTAATGACAGTGGTCTGCGGTCCAGTGGCGTAGCTACAGGGGGCGATAGGTATATCAAAGTTACAAAAAATGAAATCTGAGCCAGTTCAGCTGAGTGTAAAAAACGCATCTGAAAATGTTCGAGAAAAATAGAAATCTGAAAACGAGATTTTTCAAAAAGACTTATGCAAGGCTTTGATCACAGCAAACATACCCTTAAAAAATTTCTACATTCGCAATTTAGAAGATTTTTGCAAAAATATTGTCAACAAACCATTCCTGGCGAATCCACGCTTAGAAAGAAGAAGGTCCACGAAACCGTTTTAGAAGAAATTAGAGCTTCACTGGGTGACAAGTTTTTTACATTATTGTTGATGAAAGCACAGATGCTTGTGGCAGATATATCGCACATCTTATGATTGGAGCACTTTAAGAAGTTAAAGCAACCACCCCATATTTAATAGCTTCTAAGCAGCTAGACAAAACCAATAATTAATTAATTTTTTAATACCTCACATCTGAAGAAGCCGCTGTGACGGTGAAACACGCGTCATGTGGACATATTAAAGTGAAAATCAAAAAACAATTAGTGTTTTCTATCATATGTTAAAACTAATAATGTGACCGTAACACGATTTATTCAGCAGTCCCTATCGAGCTTTTTCTTACTCCCAGATGAGAAGTGTTTAGTGCTTTTGTCTGATGCAGCACCGTATATGGTACAACTAGGCCAAAAATTAAGAATTTTTTACTCCAATATGGTACATGTACCTTGTCTTTTAGACGAAATAAACCGAGTCGCAGAAACCGTCAGAACTGAATATCCTTTAGTAAATAAATTAATTTTAAATGTAAAAAAAGTGTTTCTAAAAGCACCTATAAGAGTGCAGATGTATAAGGAGAGATTACCAGGTGTTAGTTTACCTCCTAAACCTGTGATTATCTGGTGGGGAATAACCGCAATATTCTACGCAGAATATTTCGAAACCATTATAGAACTAATTTTGGATTTAGATGACGATTCGCAGTGTGTTGTTTAAAGTAAATAGTTGCTAAAAAGTGCTAATGTAGTTAAAGGTCTTGTTTTTATTAAGGTTAATTTCAATTTTATGCTGGACATAATATCCTCGTTAGAGAGTAGAAATGTATGTTTAAGCGACTCAATTAGTATTGTTAAAACTTTTTCCGCTAAATGTTACAACATTCGCGGTAAAGTAGGAGGTCAAGTAAGGAACAAATTGGATGTAACTGTAAAGAAGAATGAAGAATTCAAATACTTAACTGCAGTAAAAAGCATTTATGAAGGTAAACCATCCAATGAAGTTGTATCTTGGCCTGATACTTTACTACCTAAGTTGCAGTATTGTCCGATTAGATCAGTAGATGTTGAAAGAAGCTTCTCTTTGTATAAACATAATTTTATTGATAGAAGACGAGCCTTTTTGGTTGAAAATATTGAAAAATATTTAGTAATAAATGCCTTTTATACAATTTCAAGTTAAAAAATTGTTTACTTTTATTTTTCTTTGTTTTTTTTTTGCATTTTCTTTTAAATAAACATCTTTTTTAGAACCCAGTGTGTTTCTTTACCCTATTTACTATAATAAATTAAGAAATATTGCATACCAGTATGCATATTTGTTCAAAAAACTGCATAAAGCTGCATATTTTAAAGGCAAACAAGGCACATGTATGCGCATATTTTTGCTGATTTTCAGTGCATATAGTTCGCCTTTTAGTTATGTATATTTTAGTTACTCTTTATTTTTTGCTAGTCCCATATTTTATATTCTGACAGGTATTTATTGTTAGTTTTATTATCGTCTTTATTAAGTATCCGCTTTGTAAACAAGATCTTCGTTTCTCTTACAATAAAGCATATTTCGACTTGACGTTTTTAGAGAAAAGCAAACTGTAACTGCAAATGCGGGCCTGTGGCGCTACCTCGCTTCAATATCTCACCGCGCTCCATTGGCTAATTAACTAAAGTGAGATCATTGTCAAGAAACAACGGTTTGCGAAACATCGTTTTCAGCAATTTTAAAGCCTAATTAGCCTTTCTAATGAACGGTTATGTTATGATTATACACACATGCAAAATGTGTACAAAACACATTAGTTAAAAGTGAAATTAAAGCTTACTAATTCAATAATTCAGATAACGTGATCATCATACCGTTATTTATTTCTTTGGGTAAATATAAAAAACATTCTTGACTAGAATTTTATTATTAAAGACCACTTAAACAAATAACTAATTGCTAGAACAAATAAAAACATTTGTAAAACTTAAACTTTATTACTTTTCTTTACGCCCGAATTATCGATGTCCTGTAGAGGTAGAGGTACGGGCTATTTTATATAAAATAGGACATTTTGTTTTCTTAAACTGTTATTATAATTTTTTGTCTTATTTATTAATGGTACTCTGCATGTAAAAACTAATTTAAAACCCAGCCGGAGTGCAAGGCTCTCCCCTTGCGCCGGCTCTGTACAATGTCTATACCAGCGATATTCCAAAATTCGCTCAAGCGCCACCGCAAAAAAGCCTAGGCTGGTAATCGTATAACTACAACGTCATAGAATAGAAAATGTACGACCCGAAGAATCTGTAGGAACCAGAAAAATAGCGAAAAGAGCAAGAATTCACCGTTCTATGATTGCCAACTTAAAGTCTTTAAAAAAGTTTACTGTCAAAAACTTAATGCCAATGTAAAGGAGAAACGATTAGAAGGATGTAATCTATTCCGTTCTCGGGAAAATTTTGCAAAGATAGGGTTTTCAGATGAGGAGATGTTTTACTTGAGGCCGCCAAAGAATACACAAAATAATCGGGTATACGCAAATGTGCGAGTAAAGAGGGAAATCCCTTTGGAAAATCTTTTAATCGAGAGAAGTCACTTTTTACCTGGCGTAATGGTTTCTGTGGCAGTTTCCAAATTGGGGAAGTAAAGTCTCATTGTTGTAGATGCCGGAGTAAAACTCAACTCGGACGCGTATCAACAACAAATCTTACATCACTTCCTGAAATTGAAGCAATCTGCGACGATAACGTGTTCCAACAAGACGGTGCTCCTTCCCATACCTCTCGGAGTACAAGAATGTTTTTGTTTGAGCAATGCCCCGATTACATCGAACCGGAGATGTGGCCACCCAATAGTCCAGACTTAAACTCTGTTGACTATTCCATATGGGGAATTTAAGAGGCAAATGTTCACAATGGTCAAAGGTTTAACACCGTCGAAGAGCTAAAGGAACGGTTACAGTTCTGTTGGAATATTTTAACCAGGATATAATCAATGCAGCTATTGACCTATGCCGAAGGCGACTGTAATTGGTGATAGAAAATCATGGTGGTCATACTCATAATGTTATGTTAGGGGGTTGAAGGTTTTGCTATGATTCTTGCGTCAAAAGTTGTCCCCTGACAAACAAACTTGTCGTGGGTTTGGCTTTTGTCGAAAAGTCCTTTCCAAGCCTGTAATGCTTTGCGGAACGTTTTCGATGGGCCGCCCTGAATATTCCCTGTAATGAACTATAATAGTTGGAAATTAAAAAATTGCATTAAAAATATCATGTCCAGCGAGTGCAGACATTATTGCCTAGAGATTTTCTCCCACGTATAAAATTCTGTGGCTCACATTATTTACCAAAAAGTATTCATCACGTGGTATAATTAATCTGCATCCTGTACACAAAGGTCAATAAATATATTTCTGTTCATTGCTATAAAACCACCTACGGAAAATAATTAATATTCTCCTAATTTGAAAATAGTCCAATATTGCTGATGCTTAACGATGATTTGGAAATCGGCTTTCTTGACCATAAATGTGAACGACCTACGCAATTAATAGTTCATTAATTATTATTTTCTTAGGATTTTTTTTGTTCGGGCGAATAGTGACTTTCTTTTAACATTTCATTTATTAAAATGTCATTACCCTTCAATTATTAAATTTGCTTTATTTATCTGCTTTTTTATTATACTTCTAACTCTTGGACAGTTTATACATTGAGGACTTCTGGTAAAAATGTGGGAAATTCTCACTTCCCTGTCTAGGCAGAAAAGTTCTTTAATTGGCTTTTTTAAGTAAACGTGTTATTAAAAATAATGGCTACTAATTGGCATTTTAATGCAATAGTGGTAGGACATATTATTATTTTATCCAACTACAACTGTATTTCAGCAATGGAAAGGGTCGAATATATCTATGGAATCCCTGATCAGATTTAATTAAAATTTAGAATCCAGAGGTAACAAAGCACTGCGGTATTAGAAATAATACAGATAGACAGTGTTGCCACATCTTTACTTCTTTCAGAAAAAGTAAGAAAATTAAAAAAAAAACACGCAGTGATGTAATAGGAGGCACCTCAACGAAATTATTGAAAAGCTTTATAAGAGGGTTCAACATGTGCTCCGTGAAGTCGGATGAACTCGCGGGCACGACAAATTGAGGACTGCTGTACCCGCCACAATATCCCAGCCCTGGTCCTTATCACATCATAATGAAACGTGAAACAACAAGTTTTTCAGGTGTCCCCACAGGTAGAAATCCAACAGCGTTAGGTCGGGAGATCGAGGAAGCCAGACAATAGGTCCTCCTCTACCTATTCAACGGTTTGGATAGACTTTATTCAGGTGCTCCCTCACACCAACGCTGAAATGAGGTGCTGTCCCATCGTGCATGAAGTACATGTCTTGGCAGGTGTTATGTGGTAAGTGCTTTTTATTAAATCTTGAAAAGCGTTCTGGAGAAACTCTAAATAAAGTTATCCATTCAAGCGTTCCGGCAATACGAATAATCCAATCAAACAATTGGCAATGATTTTTGCCAAGATATTAATTGATTGGAACTGATGTTGATGATGCGAAACACATTCTACCGAAATACAGTTTTTCAACTGGTCTGGATTTTCAAATTTTACACCCCACAGAAAACAGTCGTTGGCGGAAGGTCAGGAGACCTGGCTGGCCAAAGGATTAGATGCCGTGGGACAATAATACCTCTGTTAAAAATATTTTGCAACTATTCCCTTACCATGAGAGAATTATGGACAGGAAAACCATCCATTTTATACCAGATCTCCTGATTTTCGCCTACAACTTCTTCTAGAGCGGGTTCAATTCGATTTTGTAGTAAGTCCAAACAGCTTACTGCTGTAAAGCTGCCTTCCATAAAAAATGGTTCATTTATGTGATGTCCTACAATTCCCGCCCAAACATTTATTTTTTGTGGATATTGGGTCCGAGTATGAACAAGACGATGTTCATTTTCTTGGCTCCAATACCGGCAATTTTGAACATTTGGTTCGTTGTTGAGGGTGAATGTACAGGGTTATCCAACCAAGACTGGACAAGGCGATTTTTTGACTTTTCCTGTACTTTTATAAAAAAACTGAAATAGCCATCTTAAGTCATTTTCTCCCGCGAATTCGAATATCTTCAGCAAAAAACAATTGAACATCAAACAAAAGTACTAGGGGTCACTTTGATATTTTTTTAAATGGGATGCTGTATTTTTAATGAGCTTATCCGATTTCTCATATAAATTTTGATCTAAAATGTTGGATTTTTAATTCAAAAACGCCTTTTTTTCTTCAGTTTTAAATTCGGAAAATGTTCGTCTACCGTAAGATTAATACCTGATAGATGGATACCCGTTTCACCTGTTCACCCTTTAACCTGCTTTATTATTTCTATATATTTTTCACGAATTAATTACAAATTTAGTAGTTTTTGCAAATCTATTATTGCTTACGTATAAAAAAAGTATGACATATTAGAAAAAACTATAAACTAAAGTGAATAACTTTAATCTCAATAATATAATTGTTCTATGTGTCCTCCATTATTTTCAAAACATGACCGATGCCCCCTTTTCAATCTCTCCAAAGAATCTCTTACAATATTTTGGTCCTGGTTAAGTCTATTAATTTCATTTATAATTTTTTGCTGAATGTCCTCCAGACTTCTGTTGGGTCGTTGATAAACTACATTTTTTAAATGACCCCATAAAAATGTATCCATTGGCGGGATATCGGAGCTATTTGGTGGCCAATGAATTGTTCCGTTACGGCCAATCCACTGATTGTAACGCTCGTTTAGGTATGTTACCACTTCTCGAACTGCATGAGGCGGAGCACCATCCTGCTGCCAAATGATATTGTTGTAGGCTTGCAATGGCAACCTTTCCAAGAAATCCTCGATATCGTTATGAAGAAAATGGAGGTATCTTTGGCCTGTTAAAGAGCCACGATAAAATAGTGGTCCAATAATTCGATTTTCTAACATCCCACACCAAACATTAAGTGAGCTCCAACCTTGAAACTTTATCATTTTATATCTATGAGGGTTAACTGCTGCCCAGTATCTTGTATTTTTCCGATTGTATACCCCCGATGTTGTAAATGACGCTTCGTCACTCCATAGAATTTTATTATATAAATTATAATCTTCGTCTTGCTCTCTCATCAGCATTGAAGCAACAAATCGAAATCGCAGTTCTTTTTGAAGCTGTGTTAAGTATTGAACGGGAAGGATGCAATATGGTTTTAGACCACATTTTTTTAAAGTTCTGTGAACTGTTCCATAGCTTACTCTCCGGAGCCCTGGACCATACCTTACTTCTCGTACCGCTTGCGGAATAGAACTCTTCGGATTTATAGTAAAATATTAAACAATAGCTCGATCCCTTATATTCCGTCTTTTCATCTTTCTTGGCTTATCTTTCAATGTCTTACTTTCTTCAAATAGGGTCTTAATTCTGAGAATTGTATCCACTGAAATGTGTCTCTGGAAACTCTCAAAAAATGTTCTTTGTGTTTGTCGAGCATTCTCTCCACTTTTGTAATATAATTTTATTACATTTAGCCGTTCTTCTAAAGAATATTTCATTATTTGTAATTAATTCGTGAAAAATATATAGAAATTTGAAACTTGATTATTTTGTCTAACTGACGGACGCTTTAAAGCAGGTTAAAGGGTGAACAGGTGAAACGGGTATCCATCTATCAGGTATTAATCTTACGGTAGACGAACATTTTCCGAATTTAAAACTGAAGAAAAAAGGCGTTTTTGAATTAAAAATCCAACATTTTAGATCAAAATTTATATGAGAAATCGGATAAGCTCATTAAAAATACGGCATCCCATTTAAAAAAATATCAAAGTGACCCCTAGTACTTTTGTTTGATGTTCAATTGTTTTTTGCTGAAGATATTCGAATTCGCGGGAGAAAATGACTTAAGATGGCTATTTCAGTTTTTTTATAAAAGTACAGGAAAAGTCAAAAAATCGCCTTGTCTAGTCTTGGTTGGATAACCCTGTACATTCATCGGTAAAACAAATATTTCTGAAAAAATCCCTATTATTATTTGCTCTTTCCATTACCTTATAACAGAAGACCATTTCTGTTCTTCATCACATTGCTGTAGCTCTTGGTGTTCTTCATACTTGTAAGGAACATATTATTTATGTGCGCAACACTGTGGTTTGGTGTTTTCCTACGGCTTGCCCAAGAATCCTCATGCTAATCATTTTATTTTTCTCCACGTGCAGTAAAATATCAAGATCTCTATTATCTCTTTCTTCAGCTCTATTGACATTCTGAGTTGAGCATTTACAGTTATTTATTACAGTGTCTTTGGACTCAAATTTTCTAATGATTAATTAATGAAATGGAAGGGATAGGCTTATCAGGAAATTGAACTGAAAACATTTTAGGCACTGCTCTTAAATGTTTTTCGTATAATACCACTTAATCATAGTTAGTTTTTCCTTAATGGAATAGCTCATATTAAGCTATAATTAAGCGCCTTCAATGAAAATGTGTGCACTGATGCACTTTTCGTTTTGTCAATGCCAAATAATAATTTGCTGGTGCTTGCTGTATTACCTAAACTATGAAAATTTCGTAATTTTGCCATCACATTTAATTGAATAAGTTAGGATTGACTTATTAAAATTTATTCAAACTTGGCACATAGGTTTATTATATCGGCCTCTTCAAAAAATTATAATACAATTTTTCGTTAAAATGTACAGGGAAGCCAATATTTAGCCACTTCAAAATTTACATGGGATTTCCTATGTTTAACTAAGCCATGCATCACCCAGTAGATTGGTTTTCTGGGATAACAGGCCGCAGGTTTCATAATCTTATAGCAATTTTAGTTGATCCTGCAACCACAACCCTGCAGTGTTTTGATTTTTTTTAGCGTACAAGTTGGAACAAAAACAGTTGTTATTCAAAGTGAGCTATTACGTATAGGTAAGTAGTCAATTACCGGTTATTAATTTGCAAGCGTAAGTTGCAGATATCAAATCAAATTATCTGAGCGAAGCGTGCAAAAATGTTATTTCTTTTGATCTAGTTTTTAATAACTTTTATTAACGACAAAACGTGTTTAATTTTTAGAAACTTGTAGCAAAATTTTAACTGGGCTATTTTCACTTTGGTCAATTAAGAAATTGGAGAAAAAGTTTAATATTACGACCAATTTTACGGTAAGTACGGTAATGACCATAAAATTGTCAGTTAACCTTTTTAGGCAGTTCATTTACTTCGTGTAATAAGTTTCTTCTACATCTGTTATTTTGCCGTGTTTAAATGTAGGTATGTTGTGATTATTGCATTTCCTTATCAATTAATACACTAATATTAATTGCATTTATACCGCGTGGCCAGAAATGTTTGTTATACTAAGGATTTTTTTTACAAAAAAAAACATTGATATTATACAAAAAGGGTCTGACATGCAATGTAAATCGTTATAGAACCCATTAAAATTATTTTTTCCACTACCAACCTATAACATCGCCATTATTGACCGATTATTAACGTTAGAAATCGTTTTTCTCTACCTTATAAGTTATTATTGACCATGGTCAATAATAAGGCATTGAAATCCATTATTGGCCGATCTTCAAGAATCTATTTGAACGCAGGTAACTTGATTTTTTAATTCTACAACATGAATTCATCAACATTTTAAACAGTTAGGCCACCAGATAATTATCAATACATATTAGATTATTAGAGATGCTTGACATGTAAAATATCGATACAATCAACATTTTTTCTGCTTCCATCCTTAATTCTCGAGGTGTACACATAATAATATCACTAACATTTTCTTCGCTCATTTTTTAAAAAAACGGAGAACTCGTGAAATCTGATGACATAAATGAACAAAAATTGACATTCACAAAGCCACCTGACAAAACAACAAAATATTTTGCCAATTCCAAAGCGCAGGTAACTGATTTAGAAATATACTTATGCCTACCTATACTTTTTTATAATTAATAATACTATAAAGATAAATGTCTTATAAAAGTTTGTAGTAGTGGAAAAAATATTATATTAACCACGGTTTAGACAGCTTATAGCCGTCGCGTCTTAAACTTGCCGCTCGGGCAATAATGATGGCTGTCTAAACCTTGGTTAATAATATACTATTTCCACTACTAACCTATAACATCGCCCTTATTGACCGTTTATTAACGTTAGAAATCGTTTTCCTCTACCTTATAAGTTATTATTGACCATGGTCAATAATAAGGCATTGAAATCCATTATTGACCGATCTTCAAGAATCTGTTTGAACGCAGGTAACTTGATTTTTTGATTCTACAACATGAATCCATAAACATGAATAACCTGAAAGGTGTGTGGTTAGGCAACCAGATAATTATCAATATATATCAGATTATTAGAGATTGTAAAATATCGATACAATCAACATTTGTTCTGCTTCCATCCTTAATTCTGGAGGTGTACCTACACATAATAATATCACTAACATTTTCTTTGCTCATTTTTTAAAAAAACGGAAAACTTGTGAAATTTGATGACATAAATGAACAAAAATTGACACTAACAAAGCGAACTGACAAAACAACAAAATATTTTGCCAATTCCAAAGCGCAGGTAACGTGATTAAAAAATATACTTATACCTACCTATATTTTTTTATAATTATTAATACTATAAAGATAAATGTCTTATAAAAGTTTGTAGTAGTGGAAAAAATGATATATTAACCACGGTTTAGACAGCTTATAGCCCTCGCGTCTTAAATCCCTCGTCGCTTCGCTCCTCGTGATTTAAACTTGTCGCTCGGGCAATAATGATGGCTGTCTAAACCTTGGTTAATAATATACTATTTTACCACCTTTTGAACATTTAGCATAATTATAAGTATTAATAATTAAGTAAATATCAAGCTATTGTAAAAAGACCTATTAGGAAAGAGAGGCTTTTCTCCTTCACTATAAATAAGTAATAAATTTTGATTAATACCTAAATTTTAATGTTATTGATTTATATTTCCCCAAAGATTGCTGGTAGATCGTAATTGAGATAAATAAACTTTTTTGATAAGCAAACAAACTCCAATGTATGAGGCTTTTGATTAAATATATTGCCTTTTAAAGAATTTCTTAGGTTTTTATCCGGTAAACAATATTTATTAAAAAAAGTTCTTATTCGTATACCTCAGCTGATTTTACATCAAACGGATTGTTTGTAATGTGTTTTTCACTGGGCGGCGGAACTTTCGGCCCCATATTGGGTAAGGTACCTGCTAGAAATTTTAGGTCAAGTAATCTTGCAAGAAATTTCGGCCCCAAACATTGCAGGTAATGCGAATTGAACCAAAAAGGTGGATTAGATGCGGTGTCAGCGCTGTTTAACCAATATAAGTCTATAAAACCGCATTAGCCGAGTTGCAGGTCAAAAATTGAATTAGTTCAGTTTAGTTGCATTTTCATTTTATAAATGATTCAAAACACAAAAGATCATAAAAAAATTAAAATGTTATAACGTTAGACCATTGGGGCCGAAAATGCCTGCAATAAAAACATGACCCTTCCATCCCGGGGCCGAAAGTTCCTGTCAAAATCGGGCTGCCACCTGGCCGGGGCCGAAATTTCCTACGCCCTTTTCACTTATACAATTTTGTTCTTACACTTTTAAAAAATAAAGTTCCTTTCACAATAAATAGTTTTGACCTTAACTGCAAGAAAACTTAAAGATCGATCCCATTGTGTGGACAATTAATATGTAGAGTATGAAGGTGGAAGTATTTCTGACCTAACAATTGACTTTAATTGGTGCCACATGTGCTGTATGGCATTAAAAATACGATAATAAGGCGGGAACCATAGCACAGTATGTCCAATATCCTCTGCCAATGCGTCAAAAACATCAGAGCAAAGATCACTTTTTTAATAACATTCGTCAAAATATAGTAGTTTCAAATCTCCAATTTCGTATTATTTGAAGTGACATTCAATCTCTCAAAATAACTGCTATACTTTGTTGCTTAATGCGAGTGAGTAATAAAATGTAATTTTGCAATGGCAGGACCCATTAAGCAGGGTGGACAACTTAAAGGTTGCATTGTCAATTTCAGGTAAATTGCAATGATAGCTTTTAAAAATTCCGTATTTCAGACCTACACACCCCGAATCGCTCCTTAATTAGGGTCACCCTAATTTGCATACAAAGGAAAAACGAGTTTTGGTGAATGAAAGTATTGTCACAGCGGCGGTACTACAGGTAGTTTATTAAAATAAAAGTATAATAATAATTATACTTAATTATAATTATAGAGATAGGCAGATAATTGAGATATTAATTATTCTAATATTAAGTGAATAAAAACTTATATGGAAGTAGGAATGATATGATAAATTAAAATAAATATTAATATTTATAAAAAAAATCGACTATATGTACAATAAAACTTAATTTTTAAATTTTAGTCATCATGTTCCGAGTAGTCCGATGAACTATCGTCGTTGGGATCCAGAGAAATAATAAGGGGATCTACAGTGTTTTCTAGTATGTTATCAGCTTCCCATGTTCTTCTATTTCAATCACATGTTCGACGCAATTAGGGCAGACCGGGGCTGGTTGACCTATTTTTAACTATTCTATTTTTAATTTAAATACTACGAGAGATTTAATTAGGAGAAGCAATAATTTAGGTAAGAAATATATTAGATTACGTAATAAAATGCATAAAATAGTCCTGCGACAAAAATTGCATTTATTTAAAAATTGTTTTCTATAACCCTTCATTTAAGTCAACCAACCCCATGGCCGGGGTTGATTGCCTAACATTATGGGGCAAGTAGACCTGAGACCAATCACATGTTAAAACTAAGATAGAGCTTGTGGCTGCAATGTGGAGGGAAAGATAATATTCTTAAAGTAGTAGCACTACGATTGACAGGTGGGAATCATGATTGTCAAGCAATAAAAGAATGGGCTTTTCTTTAGTGGGCTTGCCATATTTAACGAAATGTTTTGCAAATTTTACGAAATTGTCTTCCTTCATCCATCCTGATTGATTAGCATCGCCATCTGATCCCATAGATCCACCTCTAACGAAATGTTCTTTATAATTTACCCGCGGAAAACCAAAGAATGGTGGAACTGTATTCCCAAGTGCAGACACTGTAACTGCAACGGTGACTAAGGTTCCTCGTTCACCTGCAGTAATTTTACCCAAACATCTTGTACCACGACGTGCAAGTACTCTATTAGGAACGTGGACGGTCGTAAGCCCGGTCTCGTCTATGTTCCAAATATCACTAGGACTTAGATTTAAACGAGTATAAACAGTTTTTAAGTTGTTGAAAAACAAATTGACATTGTGTTTATTGAAAGATGCCGCTCTAGACAAACTTGTTGCTTGTGGCGACCGAATAGACAATGTAGTTTTTCGTTTAAGAAAGTGTCCCAACCAGTCTTCTCCGGCCACTTTTTTGGTTTTCCAAGAATCAGGCATGACTTTATTATTTTGTATCGCAAACTGGTAAGAAAATTTTCTCGTCTCATAAGGAGTCAACCCATAATAAATATCAGCAGCTTTCTGTAGGTAAATAGCCAGGGCCTGTTCTTCCTCATCTGTAAATACTTGTCTATTTCTTTGGTATTCAACGTGGTCCAACACTAGCTCAGACCTGGCGATGTTTGGATTGTTTTCAAATTTGGCTCGCATTTTAGTAACGTGGCGCTGTAGTGTTTTATAAGGTTAGCGTGTTCTCGACACGCTGCATTAATACTTTTTTCATTAATATTCACCTCCTGACATGTTTTTTCTATTATATCTTTAGGTATTTTGGCTCGCTCTGTCTTTCTTTTGTCCTTATTGTTCTGTAACAATAAATAAACCTTTGTAACATAACATAAACCTAAAGGACGGGGTAGGTTGACTACCTAGTCATCCAACCCCAAGGAAAGTTAGTCAACCAGCCCCAGGCGCCATTATGTTTTAAAATATTCTGCCTAACCTAAACACAATTATAGATCTGAACAAATATGTTTCCTATACTATCATTAATATTTAAAGACTCACATGACCCTAAGAAATTATTCATATATAAAAAACTACCTAAGCATAGGAATGAAAAATGTAAGAAAGATAATATTTACTTACATGAATTAATTATTGAAAATCACGTGTCACTCCGCACAAACGTCCAACAGCGATGCCGCCTAAAGAGCAACTAAGCGCGACGGCTTTTCTGCATCTCTCGTGTGACGTGGCGTGCTCTCACTTATATTCTTAAGTAGATAATGGCGGTTAGTCTACCTGCCCCTATAGTCAACCAGCCCCGGTCTACCCTACTCCATTTTTCACAATCCACAGTCTTTATTCCCTCATGTAAGAGGTTTCCAACGTCTCTTATTTTAATAGTGGTCTTATGCCTTGCTACAAATCGTTTTACTTGCGCCCACACCAATTCTATGGGGTTTAATTCACAGTGATATCGCGGAAGGCGTTATATTTCGTTTTGAAGCGATTTCGTCGACAACAAACTTTGAACAAAGAGGTTTATTCAACTTTACAATCTCCAGTAGCTCTTTCTTCAGCGTATCTTTATGAAATTGCTTCTTATTTACAGTAAGCCAATGAATGATGTAATTTTTCTTCAAGAAGACGTTGGTGTTTTTTCGGATTTTCTTGAGTGGTAGCTGGCATTATCCACGACTATAACAGGCCCAGGAGAGGAGATCTAGCATTTGCTGAAAGTATTCTTCAAAGACATCAGCGTTCATGTCTTCATGATAGTCTCCAGTCCCTTTTTATTTAATTGCTAGTAAGCCGCCATCAACAAATCCATTTTTGCAACCAATGTGAGTAATTATTAATCTTTTACCTTTTCCCGAGGGTGCTCTTATTTCAGTGGACCATCCTTCCATGAGAGCTTGCCTCGCGCTTTCTATATGTTAATCCTGCCATATTTTACCAACGGTATAGCCTTTACTTAACCAACCATATAATAGATATTCCTGTTTTCCCTTCGAAGCTGTCTAACTGCCCTCAAATTTCGTCGTCGCCAGCAGATGATTTCGTCTTTTTTTATTAAATGTAATCTCTGCTTTTTCCTAACAAAAATTAATTACCTTCTATCGTTTCTTGTTACCCAACGGTGGAATGAAATCATCCTTTTTTATTTCAGACATTATTTTGTCCAAGGTAGGTATTTTTTTCTTTAAGTAAAGCGAGTGTATTATTTTTTTGATGGCAGTCCCTTCATCCTCATTTATTACAGTTTCTTTTTTTCCTGTACTTCTCTTTGGAGACCTGATGGGGCCGCGTTTATCCTCGTGCACAAGTCGGTATATTGTTGACTGTCCGACTACAGTCATATTTGAACATATTTTAACTATTTTTGCAACTCCGAATGTTATATGAAATAATAATTGGACTACGCCTATGGAATACGGCGAAAAACACTGGGTTTTATAGTTCAATAATAATTTATTACTCTCTCGCATTAGGAAACAGACTGTATAGGCGAATTTTCAAACATTTAAAATTGTCTCATTTTAATTTAACCTTACCTAGAAATCAGTATAATCCGGCCACGAAAATGAATACTGAGAATTTACGGGTATCTACGACCGCACTTGGCACCCATTTTATTGCACTCATTAAATCAGAACCATTTTTCGTGAAAAGAACTTTACGTAATGTTTTATTGGCGAATATATATGTTTTTTGTAATAAGTAGTAAGCAATACAAAAAAAATATGTTCTAATACACCGTTAATATTGATCTGGTCTTGATCTTGGCGTTCCCGTTCAATCAGAAATATATTTACACTAGGGATGAAGAATAAGGGATAAAATCGGTTAAGCTTACAGTAACATAATTGAATTTCGGTCAGGTTGACCACAGAGAAAAGGATATTTTTTGAGAGTAAACAACAAATAACACGAAGATTAATTTTGGGTCTAAATTTTTAACGAGCCAACAAAACATGATAAAAAAATGTAGGTATTTAAAAAGAACTTTTTGTCATAATTGATAAAACAGTAATGCCAGGTTACTTATAACGGGTGACAATAAATAGTATATTAAAGTACATGTTTTATAAAGCATCATCTTATAGCACGCGTCCAGGTTAAAAAACGAGCCGGCGAGTTTTTTAACGGGACAAGTGCTCTAACTGCTTTATAAAACACGTACTTTATACCATTTTTTCTATTTTTTATTTTTTTCAATAAGAAAATACATATTTAAAAAGAAAATCAACCCTTCAAATTTTGTAAATTTGTATGTCTAAATTCTATGTTGGTAATACTATAAATTTACTTTTATCATAGTAGCCTTGACAATAAATAATATTTTCTTTGTGTCATTGTCACGAAATTTGTGTTTTAATATTTCATAGAGTTGTTCATAATTATAATTAAAAAAATATGGAGCATGATAATCTAAGTTCAACTCCCCCTGAGTTAAGGGATATTGCTAATAAAACGATAAATCAACTTTTACCAGAGAAATCCCGAAAACTTTCTTTAAAGTTTAAATCACGAGGAGCGAAGCGACGAGGGATTTAAGACGCGAGGGCTATTATAATAAGCTGTCTAAACCGTGGTTAATATATTATTTTTTCCACTACTACAAACTTTTATATGACATTTATCTTTATAGTATTAATAATAATTATAAAAAATTATAGGTAGGTATAAGTATATTTTTTAATCAAGTTACCTGCGCTTTGGAATTGGCAAAATATTTTGTTGTTTTGTCAGGTGGCTTTGTCAATGTCAATTTGTGTTCATTTGTGTCATCAGATTTCACGAGTTTTGCGTTTTTTTTCAAAATGAGCGAAGAAATTGTTAGTGATAATATTATGTGTACACCTCCCGAATTAAGGATGGAAGCAGAAAAAATGTTGATTGTATCGATATTTTACAATATCAAGTAATCTAATATGTATTGTATCTGGTGGCCTAACCACAATGATTGATGTGGTAGAATTAAAAAATCAAGTTACCTGCGTTCAAACAAAATTCGGTTAAGGTCAAAGATCGGTCAATAATGGATTTATGTTTTACCTATCTATTATTGATCTATAATACCTTAGAAACGGAATATGTTATGATAGCAATAATACCTGCTATCACACCTAGGGCATTATAAGCGGGCATTATGATAATGCCCGCTTATATTACCCTAATGCGCTAATATGGAAATTTTATTGCTTATCCAATTTTATTTCTCTCACAATAAAGATCAAGTTTATACAAAAAATAATTTTTTCTTTAAACAATACTAAAAATTAAACTTTATTTCCAAAATAAAAATTACAATTTTGAAATGTCCCGGAAAATGTAGCTGATCCCACTATAGAATGGTCGGTGTTTTTTGTGATGGTAGCAGCGGTGGTAGCACTAACGCTATTTTGTATAGAAGAACAGTCTATTAAAGAATTTTCAATAGTCGCTACGGAATTAACCTCGGAATTAACTGAATTGGCAATCATTTTGGCTATTTTGTTTTTGGATGAAATACTTTCTTCTATATATCCTTCAGCTACTGAAGAGCTTTTCCATTTCCCATGTTGTTTTAGCGTTTCAAACGAAGCACCTGCCTCAACAAGTAAAGTTGACGATGTGCGACGCAAACAGTGGCCGGTGTAAGCTTCTGCATTATCCAGTTTTAAAAATTTTGCGATCAATGTTGGGACGCTTCCTATGGTATTTTTTCCAATGGGTTGTACTGTACATCGACCCTTTCTATAGGTAAGAAAGAATCTTCGCTCCTTTATTCCAGCTGGTCTTAATGTTGTATACTTTTTTATTAAATTTAAAGCGCCTAAATCTTCTTCGATGATAGTAAAACTTTTTGAAGTTGAAGTTTTAGTTTCTGGTACCTTTATAACCAAGACTGTTCCTCTATCTTCAATGTCATCAATGGTCATTTTGACCAACTCATCTCGTCTTAAACCTCCAAAAACACCCATTACCAATATGACTTTGTGTACCAAGTAGATATCATCAGGAGCCTTCTTAATAAATTTTAATATTTGTTCTCCTTCCAAAACTTTAGACTTCTTCGGGACGTATCCTTTCGACTTAACTTTTAAAAAAGATATGAGACGATGGTATTGCGAAATGTCTATATTTTCATAGACCATCAACGTAGACCTTAGGGTAGAATACTTGGTCCAGAGAGAGTTCGGACTGTATTTTTCCGACTAAAAATAATAAAGTTTGTTAAACATATGTATTAAAATAAAATCAATAACTTACCAGTTCCTGGAAATATGCCATTAAAACGTTTTCGGTTATTTGAAGAATTGTGTTCGTATCTTTCCAAATACCAAATATGCCATACTCCCGATCATACTGTTGCCTTGATTTAACTGGCAAAAGATTTTCGGTCGCTTTTATGACCTTTTCTCTTATATTTTGTGGAATTTCTTCCATTTTGAGCAAATCGTTAAATAAAAAATGCCAACTGACTAACTGACAGAAACATCAAAGTCAAACTTAACACCAGTCATTATCTACTTACGTATACAGGTACAGGTGCAACTTATTTTTTATATTGCGAATAAATAATGTAATTAGTCATTGAAAAACTCTTTTTTAGGTAAAACATAAAGCATTGTATGCACCACGGGCTTTACTGGACTATAATGCCCATCAGGCAGAAACCTATCCCTCGGGCCAGAGGCCCTCGGGCTATTTCTACCTTCAGGGCATTATAGTCCCCGTAACGCCCTTGATACATAAATAGCTATTCAATGGCTTATTATTACCATGGTCAATAATGACTTATAAGGTAGAGAAAAACGATTTCTAGCGTTAATAATCGGTCAATAATGGCGATGTTATAGGTTAGTAGTGGAAAAAACATTTAAATATTACCAATGCCAACTTTTAAAAAATAAAAAAACGGTATCGTAATAGATTTCTTATGAAACAAAATTAGAAAAATTGTTTTACAGAACCACACTTCATTATCGTTCAATAGAGGAATTTGAAAGTTTCGTAGTAGGTACCACTGAATCAAAAAGAAAACTAGGACAACAAAATGTTCTTTATATTCTAGCTCTTGGACTATAATAAATAACAACTCAGCACATGTTACCGTTGCTGTGGAAATTCATATTTTTGGGTTAAGTTGCTATAGTCTATTTTTAAATGGTGCAAAGGAATAAATCAATCAAAACCATCTTCTCCATGGGCGTGCAAGATGTTTCGGCATGTATAGATTTAAATAGGCCTGAATTTTTAAATTTGTGCGGAATTAGTACAAGTATCGACACTAAATTCAAGTTTTGTAATTATGTGGTTAATATGCCTTTATGGGTGCCTCTATTGGAATAATACACCTATTAATATCTACAGGGTGTCCATTTAGTGTACCGGAGACGATATCTCGTTAACGGTCGACTTAAGAAAAAAAAGTTTTATACAAAAGTTGTACAGGCTAACGCCGCGCACCTTTTAAAAATAATTTTAAAAATACAGGTCGGCTCAAAAATCCCGGGTGGCCCAAACATATCTTATTTTAAATGGAACACCATATATTTTTCTTTATTACATTGAAGCCTGTAGTAGTCCTCTATTCTACTTTAAGATATTTTGATAATCAAATGCGACGTTGTCAAGATATGAATTTTTCAATGGATATTTGGCTAAAAACGATTTTACATAAAAATCGTTGGATTTTAACTATCTTTACAAATTTTTTAATAAAATTAAGGAAAAAAAAGTTATAACATGTAAAATTACCTAACTACTAACTAAAGACACCCTATATTTTACATTTTTTTCGAAAAGCTATTTCAATTCCCTTTAATTTGATACCAATATCTGATACCTTATTTCAAAAAGCTACCTATTGAAGGAAACATGATTTCAAAAAATCGTGTCTTAAAGAACCTTAATATTATGAACAATCTTGATGTTTGCTTATTCATTTTTGAATTTACTTACAAAAAAGTTGAGAGCTTTAGTGTCTATTTCATATCTAAGTAGTTATAAACAATTTTACAGAAGAAACTTAAATTATTACCTATCGAAAAGTATGTAAATCTCCAATTTTGAAAATATCTTTCACCAATTTAAAACGAATACATATTAACACATTAAGTGTTCAAAGTGTCCACCATTTTGCAAAATGCAAGCGTTAATTATTTTGGCGAACGAGTCCCTCACACTTTTCAACATTAATGGGATAATTCTACCAAATAATTGTCGGATTCGTTCTATCATGTCCTCACTTATTGTTGCTGGTGTGCTGTAAACATCGACCTTGACGGTGCCCCACAAAACGAAATCCGCGGCCGTTAGGTCAAGTGACCTTGCTGGCCAACTAATCGGACCTTAAATCAATAAAAAAATTAGGCAAGAAAAAAATTCATATTATTGGATTTTTAACAACCATTCCTCCCTATCCACCGCTCTGGAAATTGTGCATTCAAATATTCCCCAACATATCTGCTGTAGTGAGGGGGTGCCCCATCGAGCTGAACCCACATCCTCTTCGTTATGAACTCCGGGAGACTATCAGTCAGCCTAACAAAGTCATGTTGCAAAAATTCCAAAAACAAACGACCATTCAAGTGCTCTTCAAAGAAATAAGGTCCAATGACATAATCGTGGATAACACCACCCTAAACGTTTAAGCTCTACTGATGTTGAAAATTATTTACTAGCAGGGCATGTGGATTCTGGGTATCATAAAAGTGAAAATTATGTCTATTGATGAACCCATTTCTATGAAATGTCGAGTCGTCGGTGAACATGACATATTTAAAAGAATCTTCATCTTTAGCAGTGGTATTTTGGGCCCATTGACAAAATAATGTTCTTCTTTCAAAATCATTGTCGCTTAATTCTTGATGTAATTATTGAACCTTATATTGATAAAATTTGTTTGCCAATTAACAATTATTTAATGAAATTTTTTTTATTTCCAAATTAGAACTAATTTTTCTGACACTTATTTCTGGATTCTCCAACACCGCCAAGGCAATGCCTAGCTGGTTATCTTCATAAAGCACTGTTTTGGTCCTAGCTGTTTTCTCATACTCTACGCTAGTTTAATTATTGATCTTTCGTCTGGACATCGAGCTTCTGGGAATTTCTGAGCATATAAACGTGATGCCATAAAACAATTTCCATTACATTCTCCAATTGCGTAAATCATATTTTTTCCACGACTATTACTGAATGCAATAATTCCAAAATCATTTTTGATAATAGAATGTAAAAATTCTCGCTCTTGAGTTGGAATATTTATTCTGAAACACTTGCTTCTTATGCGTTTTGCGTGTATTTTCATTCCATAACAAGATACGGAATGAATATTCTGTAATTGATCTAAACGACATAGGTTGCCATGAATTTCGAAACTGTCAGTGTCAGATAAAAATGGCCGCGTTGTAATAATTATTTTCAGACAAATTTTAGTGCAAGTCAAAAAATGAGTGAAAAATCGGATGAATCAGATATGGACCTGAAATTACGAATATTGCGAATAAATAACTTAATTGCTTTGTACAGATTTTATTTGCTTTTATTCGTACTTTTTGGTCGTGGAGAAAATATAGTCTGCTACTCGGTTAGAATGAAAATTCGATACTCGTGGTTCCTCACGCTCGCGTTCGGAATCTTCCACTCGGATCGAATTTTCATTCCAACCTCGTTACAGAAGCTACTATACTAGTTCTACTTGAGTGTAATTAAAATTCATTTTGAAAATTAACGTAGACAAGGCCACTGTAAAACGTCAAATAATTGATAATTATTATGTCTGCCATTTGCAGAAAAGTTGAATTTGATAGATATGCATGGCCAACTAGTTATTAAATTTAAAGCTTCGCGAAATTACGTTTGCTTTTAAGACACAATTTTTTGAAATCATGTTTCCTTCAACAACTTTTTGGAATAAGGTATTAAATTGAAGGGAATTAAAATATCTTTTCGAAAACAATGTAAAATACAGGGTGTTTCATTTAAAATATAGATAGACGCCACGTGCAACATCTCGCATATGCATTTATATATTATGTGATGAAGTTCACTGTAAGGCCCCTTTCCTCTTCGTCAACCAGCCTTGCCGAAGAGCCGTAATACGGCGAAACGCGTCCAAAGATTGGGTCTTACGGAATGAAAAGGGACAAACTTCTTTCTTTTATATCCTATGAACGCCTAAATAAATATTTCACCTTATTTTTATTAAAAGTTAAAAGACAATAATATTTATTACACGCGGCCTAATATTCACAATATTTTCAATGGAAAATTTCAAATTCCTATATTCGGCGAAAAACAGAAGTTACTGGGCTTTCGTGTCTTTACATTGTAATTATGAATATTCTTTTCTCATTAAAAGTAATATTTTTCTAAGAATCTAGGAAAAAATAGGTAAATTGCAACTCACCTGAATTTGGTTAGTGTCATAGTCAACAGGGGATGTATTTGTGCGAGCTTGAACTTCTCTATGTTCTCCACGTTTACCAAATCTAAACAAAAATGGATAGAAATATATGTATAAAAAAATGTTAATGTACAATACTTGTTCAAATTTGCACTTATTACTCGTTAACGGCCGATTTAAGGAAAAAAAAATTATACAGAAGTTATACAGGTTAATGCCGCGCACCTTCTTAAAATAATTTTAAATATACAGTTTGGCTCAAAAATCCAGGGTAGGCCAATCATATCTTTTTTTGAATAGAACACCATATATTTTTTTTATATTGGAGCTTTTAGTATAGTTGGGGTCAAGCAAATATTTGACGCGTGACACTTCCATATTGTCATGGGTGTCAAATACGGCAGGCCACTCACAATATAAAAGTTACTAATGGCTAAATTTATAATATAATAATTACCACCCACTCGAAGTATTTGTATCCTTATCCTTTTATATGACTAAAAAGAGATATACATAAACCGAGTTACCTTCTCGTCGATTTGGTCAAATCATATGGGCTGCAGATCCGCACTTTATTTATTAATTAAATCGTTATACACTACTAATCGTTATACACTACTAAGATTGCTTTTGTTAAGACCTGTGATATTAATGGTCAATCCTGAATCCCACCATTACAATGCACAGAATTTATCAAAACAAATTTATTTATATTATAATTCATATTCTTGGACCAATTTCCCAGCAATCATTTTCTGCAAAGGTTTATAAATAACAATATTCGTCAGTCCGGCCCTGACTAAGTATCAGCTGTAATAAAGTTGGTGAAATCGAAATAACCTAGTATTGGACAAATATGACAAGATGGAAGTGTCACGCGTCAAATATTTGCTTGACTCCAACTATAGCTCTATATTCTACTTTAAATATTTTTGATCATCATATGCGACGTTGTTAAGATATGAACTTTTCAATGGATTTTTGGCTAAAACGTTGGATTTTAATTATCTTTACAAATTCTTTTACTAAAATTCAGGAAAGAAAAGTTATAACATGTAAAATCACCCAACTGTTATTAGAATTGGTATAAGTACTACAGAGTGTTCAACATTTTGGTCCAAACTTAATGAACTTAAAACCAAGTTTTCGTTTTTTTTTTTTAAAGAAACACCCTGTATTTTACATTTTTTTCGAAAAGATATTTTAATTACCAATATCTGATACCTTATTTAAAAAAGTTGTTGAAGGAAACATGATTTCAAGAAATTGTGTCTTAAAAGCAAGCGTAATTCCGTGATGCTTTAAATTTAATAACTAGTTGGCCATGCATTTCTATAAAATTCAACTTTTCTGCAAATGGCAGACATAATAATTATCAACTATTTGATGTTCTACAGTGACCTTGTCTACGTTAATTTTAAAATTAATTTTAATTACACTCGATTAGAATTACTAAATATGATTTACGCAATTGGAGAAAGTGATGGAAATTGTTTTATGGCATCACGTTTATATGCGCAGAAGTTTTTAGAAGCTCGATGTCCGGACAAAAGATCAATTATTAAACTAAAAGATCGATTTGAGAGGACGAGGAGTGTAGAGTATAAAAAACATCTAGGACCAAAACAGTGCTTTATGAAGATAACCAGCTAGGTATTGCATTGGTGGTGGTGGAGAACCAAGAAAGAAGTGCCAGAAAAATTACTTCTAATTTGGAAATAAAAAAATCTTGAGTGAATAATTGTTTATTGGCAAACAAATTTTATCCCTATAAGGTTCAATTACATCAAGAATTAAGTGACAATGATTTTGAAAGAAGAACATTATTTTGTCAATAGGCCCAAAATACCACTGCTAAAGATGAAGATTTTTTTAAATATGTCATGTTTACTGACGAATTTCATAGTCAATAGACATAATTTTCACTTTTATGATACCCAAAATCCACATGCCCTGCTAGTAAACAATTTTCAACATCAGTGGAGCTTAAACGTTTGGGGTGGTGTTATCCACGATTATGTCATTAAACCTTATTTATTTGAAGAGCACTTGAATGGTCGTTTGTTTTTGGAATTTTTGCAACATGACTTTGTTAGGCCGACTGATAATCTCCCTAAGTTCATATCGAACAGTTTGTGGGTTCAGCACGATATGTTCGGGAACATTTAAATGCACAGTTTCCAGAGCGGTGGATAAAGAGGAATGGTTGTTGAAAAGCCAATAATATGAAATTTCTTTTTTACCTAATATTTTTATTATTTTAAGGTCCGATCAGTTGGCCAGCAAGGTCACCTGACCTAACGGCCATGGATTTATTTTTGTGGGGCACCGTGAAGGTCGATGTTTACAGCACACCAGCAACAACAAGGGAGGATATGATGGAACGAATCCGACAATCATCAGGTAGAATTACCCTAGTTAAGGTAACATTATAAAAAGAAATAGGATAATAAATGGAAATTTAAAAGTAGTATTAATGTTGAGAAATGTGAGGGATTCGTTCGTCAAACGAATTGACGCTTGCATTTTGCAAAATGGTAGACACTTTGGACACTTAATGCGTTACACACTAATTTATTAGGTTCTCAATTTTTTAAGTTCTTAATTTTTTTGGAAGTAAATTTAAAAATTAATAAGCAAACATCAAGATTGTTCATAATATTAAAGATTTTGATGTAAAATCGTTCTTAGCCAAAAATCCATTGATAAACCATATCCTAACAACGTCGCATTTGATGATCAAAATTTTTTAAAGTAGAATAGAGACCTACTAAAGGCTTTAATATAATGTTCCATTTAAAAAAACATATGTCTGGCCCACCCTGGATTTTTGAGCCAACCTGTATATGCCTCGTGCAACATCTCCACACGTACCAAAGGTGTCACTTTCCATTTAAGATTTTAGAGAGGGTTGGTCCAGGAGGTTAAAACTAAACACACGGTATAATATACTACCTCCTTTAATTATTATATTGTTTTGCGCTAAATCGGTTCAATAGTCGCTTAGTTTACATTACCTGAAAAGCCCTGCGTCACACTGTTGGCATCGCGATCAATAATATTACTTATAAACGATTAGACTGACGGACGCAGGGCTTTAGTAAGCAATACGTTAGATCTCCAGGTAGAGTTGCTTTCTCTAAACCCCCCGTTTTTGACGCATAGGTGACGCAGGACTTTTGCATTTTCATTCATAAAAACACAAAAGCTTTTGTTTATTTCACCAAGAGCGATACGGTAATACCATTGATGTGCAGTTTCTTGTTTGGTTAGCTAATAAAGTGTGGCAAGAGGAAGCTTGAACACAGTTCAGGTGCCTTTTATAATATTTAGTTCACAATTATACGGTATTAAAATATTACAGTTGCATATATCATCTCAACTATATTATTCGTAGTTACATAAAATATCTTCTACTCTGTACAGGATATAAAAAAAGTTTTAAGACAAATAATTCTTGAACAAAAAAATACTTTTAGCGGGAGTATATCGACATATACAGGGTATTTAAAAAATAAACTTTTCAATATACACTTTTTTTTTAATGCATCACCCCTGTATGTTGTGCGAACTATTAATTAAATTCTCTACAAAAACTATGTAGGTAAAGTCCGTCTATCTATCTTACAAAGTCATTATAAATGCTAATCTCTTACCCTCATAATAACCTATTGTGTAAGGTGTAAAATTCGGCCACCTGATCTGGGGACTCCAGGTACGGATCTATTTAAATACTGTTATATTATTATATTTTCTCAGTAATCCTCTTAAAATAATTAGGGTAAAATAAAATAGGTTTATTTTAGTTATTTAATATTTGTTGCCAAGTAAACGTGATATCTAAGAATGTTTCGTCCTTGGGAAGAAACCAGTACGCCAAGTGGATCTACGGGTCGTGATAAGAACCAATTAAAGCGTGATATTTTATCAGTTGACACAAGAAAAGTAATCTTCGACGTTTACACCACCTTTCTTGAACGCGATTTTTCAAAATTTGTTGCAGTGAAGGAAGAGGCAGCTTTGACACGCAGGCCAGTGAGCACAGTGTGGTTTGTTGTAAATAAACCTATAGTACAGAGAAGAAAGAGGAAATACTTTTTTGCTTTTAAGTAACTGGACGCGACGGATGTCGATATAATTCGTAGAAAAATATATGCCATGTAGATACAGGGAACAAATGATCCCCACTTTAGAAACCCTATTGCAAATATTAAAAAAAGATGATAAAGGAATAGAGTGTTGTCGTGAGACTCTAAGGAAATGTATTATAAGAAACGGTTTTAAAATGAAAAAAATTAACAAACTACAAGTAATTATGGAATCGGCCCAGTTAAAAAGATGGAGGATAGAATATCTAATTGCAGTTCATGGATATAGACAGGATGGAAGGGATATTACTTATTTGGACGAGACGTGGTATGACACACAGAAAGTTCCAGATAAAGGTTGGGTAGATTTATCGGGTTAATACAGAACCAAAGCTCTATCAAATAAAGGTAAGCGTTCAACAATAATTCATGCTGGGACAAAGAACGGATTTATACCAAACACTTTGGCCTTATCAGCAAAAAATATAAAGGACCCCCTTGTTGATTATCACGATGATAATACGGCAGAACTATTTGAAAACTGGTTTTAAAACCAATTATTACCAAATATACCACCAAATAGTGTGATAGTGATGGATAATGCGAGCTACCACAGTCGTAGGTTAAATAAAGTTCCGTGTTCCAATGACACAAAAGTTATCATCCAGGACTATTTTTCCTCTTTTAAAGAACTGAATAAAATACCAGTTGAAAATTTAGTACAGTTACAAGAAAGGATTATCCAAGAATGTGGTAACATTTCCCCAGAGATGCTAGTCAACGCTTTCGAGTCAGTTTGGTAATATTGTATATGAATTTGACACAATTTTAACCTATATTTGGTTAGATATATCTTCCTCTTATATATTACACATATTTAATTTCTTTATTTATGTTATAATGCAACATGACATTTCCTCTCTTTTTACTTGACTCACTGGTGTTTGCAATATATTTTCTTCTCGCTCTTTCGCTCGCTGATTGTAATAATCATTTGCCGAACCTGTATAATATAATACCAAATCTGATTTAGGGTACAGGTACTTAAATATTTTAAAATTTAAACAAATATAAGAAACCGACCTAAATGACTGCTGTTATTAGGGTATTCAAAATATAATAAACAACAATAAACCAGTTCTGTGAAATGATATGGGCGTAATTAATTTTAAGTACCGTACTCAGGTAAATAAAAATGCGGATAAACCAGGGTTCTTTTTGATTTTAGTCTGTCAACGAACACTGTTGAGTTTAGTTTCTTTTTCGAAAATGTTTCGTCCTTGGTGTTCTAATGAGATTTGTGAAAGCAATGAAACTGAAGTAAGTAAATAACAGAGTGAATTTATCAACAGATGCCAAACAGTTTATAAAGAATGTGTTTTTGGCATTATTGTCGCGCGGAAATTTGTGCCCTAAAGAAGTTGTAAAGGAAACGGCTTTACTTACAAAAAAATCTTTTTCTACAGTTTGGAAAATTACACAAGGGCCAAATTTGGAACGCAGAAAAAGAAGTGTTATTGGAAAATCAAGAACGTTGGACCAAGGGGACGAAGAACTCATACGACGAAAAATTTATAAAATGTATGAAGAGCAAAGTGTACCAACGTTGGATAATTTAATGAAAAGGCTGACAACAGATGAAACCGAAATTAAATGCTCAAGAACGACATCGTGGAAGCGCCTTCAACACATGGGTTTTAATTTCAAAAGGATTAATAAAAAGCAGGTTTTGATGGAGTCCAAGCGTCTTCAAGAATGGCGGTGGGAATATCTGACAAAAGTAAACGAATACAGAACTGAAGGTAGGCCGATCATTTATTTAGATGAAACGTGGTTTGACACCCACGACACCTCGTCAGGTAGTTGGATCAATTCTAGCAGCAAATGTGTGACACGTGCCCCGTCAAGTAAGTCAGTCCAAACAATACATGCTTTTAACCAAATATGAAAATAACTGTATAGAAATTGATTCGCAAACGGTCTTTTACTATGTTGGAACGCCATCAAGGATCGTCTATGAACCGTCACGGATTCGTTGGAACGCTTTTTCTTTCTGCGCATGAGCCGGACGGTACAATGTACAGTTTTCGAGTGTGTTGAAAGTGTTGGAACAAACCTAATATATATTTACGTAATAAGTCAGAAAAGGACGAGTCACTTGGAATAAATTAGAAACTTCTGTCGGTATTATTTTTCAGTACTGTAGGTCTCGTCACATTACATCGTCCAACTTTTCAAAACTATTTTTTCCTCTGTGGAATATTTTTGGCTGGTTTTTATGTACTAGATGTTTTATGATGTTTATCAAGGCGAGCGAGCATTTTGGTTACCTTGTCTCTCTACGAGCGGCAAAGTGAACAACTTCCTCTCTTCTCGGAAAAGTGCTACTTTGTACCATCTTTTGGAAGCGCAAAACTGTACTTTGCGCTCGCTTGTAGGAAAATCATATTGTTGAACGGAGAACATGAGAGGATAAAGATATAAATGTGAAAATCTACTTTCTTCAAGTAACGTTACCATTTTGATTTGCTTATTATAAATTATTTTGCTGAGATGTATAAGTAATGTTGTGAGATATGCACCTGTAACTTGTAATACACTTGACGATTTAAAACTATTATGAGCATATATCGAATGAATTTACCGCACCGTTCGCTGGTGGAACAAACAAATCAATCTGCTCACCTAGGTCTTGACCGAGACGAATACAGGTTGTCCAATTCTTGTAGCCTCAACATATTTAGCGCCCTCTGTACTTTCTGGCCAACTTCTGAAGACATCGGTAAACTCCGCAAACTACCTAACACGAGGATGCATTAGCAATAAGATTATACCAATCAAAAATAAAAATATAGCTTAACGAAATCAAGATCTAGTATGGATACAGTATGTATACATACATATTGAGCTAAGTAACCGTCAAATTAAATTTTTTATATTTATAGGAGTATCTTTTGTTAAATACACCCAATGAAAATCCGTGATGATCAAACTACTTTAACGACGTTAGAAGTTTTTAAGCCTTGTTTAGATCATTGTTTTATCCGAAATATTCATTAAGCATTGGAAACTGGAAATTAAGTTAAAGTTTTTTATTTACATCAGAACCAATAGTAAGAAAATTCCTTTTAATAAAAACTTAAAATATTATTAATTCAGGTCAATTTACGCTAGTTCCTCTATTTTATTTTTAATGCAAAATTACGTTAGGTGCTAAAGTTTTGGACAGTAAAACCACTGTTTGCGACCGCCTCTATAAAGTGACCACACACCCTCCCTTAAGGGCAGTTAAACCCGACCGACATATCTTAAAGAAATATAGGTAAACTCCATTCCACAATAATTCGTTGATTTCTCGACCGCAATAAAATTTAAATGACAACCCTCACTCGTAATTTCAACCATAAATAAGTTGCCTGACAAATATCTATTGTGTAGGCACCGGACATTTTGAAAGGGTCCTGATTACCTACTAATTTCAATAGTTAAGGTTAGCTATTTTCAACAAAACAACAAATATGGAAGGTGAGAAGGAAGCACCACTTATAATAGGCAAAAGCAAAAATCTTCTATGTTTTAAGGGCGCACATATCGATAGGTTACCTTTCCAATGGGTCTCGAACAAAAAAGCGTTGATGACAACATACATCATGACAACATGACTGCACAGATTTAATACCAAGATAAAGACAGAATATTAGGGTGGTATTGTTTCTGGATAATTCAACGTCTAGTAGTAGTAGTAGAAGAAGTAGAGTGAATCCGTTTGCGTTCGACTATTACGGAGTAAGGTAAATCGAGCTCACTCTAAAAGTTCCACTTCGAGAAAGCCGATTCCTAGAGTGAACTTGCGCAGAAAGAAGCAAACTGACAAAAGTGTTTTTTTAGGTTAAAAAATTCGGTTTTTATTTTTAATACAATGTCTCTTTTCTTTCTTCGTGTTTTTAAAATATGGATAACATGAAAGAATTGGAAATTAACAAGGAAAATTTCTTTGTAGTTACCGATCCCGGTAACAGATGTGTTTTGGTGGACGATTCACTGTCACTCTGCAATCGGAAGAGTAACTATTTTTGCTCTCGTATTATTTAAAAAATTAACTTAAATTATTAGGAAAAAGTAAAATACTTAGGAATGTGGGAAGACAATGTATATCTCAATTTTTATTTTATAATCTTTTAAAAATAACCCCAAAATAACCAACAAACAACAAATCAAAATCAGCTGATATTGACAAGAGACAAGATTGACTTTCTTTCGCTCTGGTGGTTCGAGTATTATTTTTCTGTCCTTTTACCCCAAAATATTATAACAAAAATCTGTTCGTGCTCTACTCCAACTCCGTTCTGAATAGACGAACCCACCTCTTATTAAGAGACTTTTAACATGTAGACAGTGGTTGTCATTTTCAAGAAATCAAGAATAATTCGGTGGCCTGGCGCAATTTTTCCCCAGTGACAATAAGACAATGCTTAAAATAGATTGATTCAGACGATACTTGATGGAAATCCATTATAAATTTTGAACAGAAACAAAGTTTTAAATTTCCTTAATTTTAATTTTTTTTTTTTTTATAAAAAAGCCGTAACATGTTTCGGCACACGGTGTCTTCTTCGGACGGACTAAATATAAATGTGTCAAATATGAAATTAAATATTCTAGGTAGGTACAAGGTGTAATAAACAATATTAATTTATAATGTATAATGTATACCGGGTATTGCATCGTCGAGCGGGACATAGGAAATCCCATGAAATTTTAAATGGGGTCAATTATTGGCTTCCCTAATAAAATTATTTTAGAGAAAAATTCTATTTAGGTTTATTAAAGAGCACTAAAACCCACAATCAAAAGAATAACTTTAGATATTTTTGATGAGCCCGGTTACGGGTTATCGCCGATTTCTTTTTAACTATTTCTCCTTTTTATGGCCCCGTATTTGCGGGCACCAGTCAAGGTAAAAGATGACTGTCAAATAAAGTTGTAATTTTGAGGAATATTTGAACATCTTCTTAAATCCTAAAGTTCTAACAATTTAATAGTACCTACCTATTAATTAGTAAAATATTGAAACATGTAAAATGTCATAAATAACCTTGTAATTGGATACTTTATTTTAGTTTTATTCAGATTACGAGTTTTTATAACAATAAAGCACATATTTCAAAATGACAACTTTATTTGACAGTCATCTTTTACCTTGACTGGTGCCCGCAAATACGGGGCCATAAAAAGGAGAAATAGTTAAAAAGAAATCGGCGATAACCCGTAAACGGGCTCATCAAAAGTATCTAAAGTTATACTTTTGAATGTGGGTTTTAGTGCTCTTTAATAAACCTAAATAGAATTTTTCTCTAAAATAATTAGGGAAGCCAATAATTGACCCCATTTAAAATTACATGGGATTTCCTATGTCCCGCTCGACGATGCAACACCCGGTATATGTAGGTTGTGGGTATATAAATGTACTAATGTACTAATGTTTATTACACCTTGTACCTACCTAGAATATTTAAATTCATATTTGACACATTTATATTTAGTCCGTCCGAAGAAGGCACTGTGTGCCGAAACATGCTACGGCTTTTTTATAAAAAAAAAAAAAATTAAAATTGTGGAAATTTAAAACTTTGTTTCTGTTTAAAAGACAATGCTTTATGAAAGCCGGATTTATGTGTGCGTGATGGAGCTTTAAGATTTGAAATTTGAAAATGTATTAAGCAGTAAATGTAATCAGCATACTGAAATCTTAAACTAAAATTTTAATTAAAAGTACTTATGAAATGTTTGTCATATTTAGTAGGTTTCAAAAAAAGATGATATTTTTTCCATGAAAGTTTCAAGAAAGGATATATTATTATAATAATCCTTGATACATTTTCAAATTTCAAATCTTAAAGCTCCATCAACGTAACCTTCCACCAATAATATTCTCTTTTTTGCTAATATTAACAGCAACACTAATATTGTCTCCTGAAGATGGAGGTCACTACCTTCGAAACATGTAGACGATTTTTTATTAAAAAATTGAGCCTTTGATTGCTTCTTATTAAATCAGTGGAGAAATACTTTTTGACTTTCTTTCCTCTCCCTATATTTCAACTCAAGATATAGGCCCTCGGAGTTTTAAATGAAAAATCCTGAATACAAATTATTTTAAAATATTATACTTTATAGTTTTTAACCAGAAATTGCCTAAAGCTACAAAGAAAAATTACCAACTAGTTTTTGGTGTTTATTTTAAAAATTGAAACTATATCCTATGCATGAATATGCATGCATCAGATGAATGTTCCAAGTTAAAAGATAACTTTGCGCTGAAAATAAACTTCCTAGTTAACATATAAAAACACAAATGTATTTCTCATTCCGCGGGATTGTCCACTTATTAAAAAGTTATACGTTGAATATTTGTGAACAAATAAATTATAGGGAAGTAAATTCACCCTATGATGTATCAACATTTGTCTTACCGCACACTAACTTCCCGAAACGCAACCAATTGCCGAAATTTGGCAAAGTACCACATGGTAGTATTGTTTCAGTTTTCGTCTGACAATCCATCTCTATTATTAAATATTCATGATACATCATAGAGGTGAAGACCAGCTTCAAAAAACTGTTATTTATGGGTTTTTACTTTACCTGGGTCTAGCGATAGAAGAATATAACTGATCCAATTTCATGAGCTCTCTGAACATATCTTCATTTCGCGGGGCGGGTGCTGCCTTGCACATGTTACCTCCTAACATAGCTAGAGCCATACCAAATACTATCCACTTTAAAGTAGTCCACCACATGTTTTCTTGCTTTTTGCTTGTATACGTTTATTGCACTGTAGAGATTCTCTAGGTCCTTGGATGTAAAAATGTGGTTCTGTAAAAAAGGATAAAGAAAATGATGTTTGATTTTAATAGAATAATTAAGTTTTCTTCCTTGCCGTTTTGTTTGAGATTTTCTTATTTTTGAGTTCGTAGCTCATTTACAAATAAAAGTTTGGCTTGGGTTTAGAAAATGCATGCAAAATAGTGAATAATCAATTAATATGCGAGGTATCCGGTTAGTATAAGAAAATTTAAAAATACGTTGTTTAAACAGTGCCACCTAGAAGATGCGATATATACTAGCGACCACGACTAAAGTCGGTTTTCTAATAAGTGTAAAAGTGTCTATTAAACGAGCCTAAGCTGACAAAATTTAGATAAAGCATATGGAAGATACAGCAATTTAATTTCTTTCCACAAGCTTCTCCCACCCATATTATCGAGGACACAGAAAAAATCTTGAAAACAAGTTTCCGCTAAAATTAACAAACTTCTTATTTCCATCATAAAAACACTACCTTAACATACCGATTATCTGATAAAATTTCAATTTTTAGATATATTCTAGTAACTGTGCCCCCTAGCGATCATTTTGGAAACTTGAAAATATTTTCCAGCAATTTCTTTTGGTCGATTTAGTCAATAACATTTTATCCCCGAAGCTGTAAAGTTTATAGCTTTCATAATATCTTACCTTGCCGAACTTAGTGGAACACCCTGTATAAAATATTTAAACTGACTCAGATAAGACAGTAAAATACTTCCAAACATATTTTGTTTAGCTTATTGAATGCAATAAAACCCCTCATAAACTCGGCTTTCGCTATCGCAGAGACGTATTAACCCACATTTATTTTTAATGCCAGTTTTAATAACAATAGATAGGTACATTACTTGATTTGTTATCAAAATTAATAAACTGTCTAATTAAGGTTTTCTAGAAACAACTTAATTATTAGGATATTTCTCAAAACTTTTTAGTGAAATGTACCTGTTTATATAGCTTATAGTATAAATAGTAAACATAACATTCGAAATAGATTAGTACCTATCTATTTTACTTTGAAACAGTGTGCAACAAGTTAATATTAAAAGTATGTGGAGACCTTGGGAATCTTCAGCTAATGCGATATCTAGCTACCCTAAACATTTCAGGAAGCATTTATCTTCTGACGCCAAAGTGGTCGTGAAAAATGTATATAAATCGTTATTAAAGAGCGGTCACCCTAAAGTAATTGCCATTAAAAATACGAGTGAAATGACGAAAGTTCCATTATCGACGGTACGAGATATTATGCTAAAAGGACATTTTAAAAGAAAAGTTCGCAAAGATACCGGAAAAATGAAGTGCGTAGATGATTGTGACAAAGATGTTATTCGCAGAGGAATACCAAATGTATCAAAAAAATGTTGTGCCCACGTTAGATTCTTTAAGAACACGGTTATCAACTAACGATACAACGATATCATGGAGCAGTCTTCATCGCGCTTTGCAAGAGATAAGATTTAAGTATAAGACAATAAATAAGAGACAAATTATTATGAGGGAAATAAAAAAGTTTATATCCGAAAAACGTTCAATAGTTTATCTGAATGAAACGTGGTTTGACAATCATGAGACTGTTGAGTTGATTTAGCTGAAAAATGCCAAAATGAAGCCCCTTCAAATAAAGAAAAACGAATAACAATAAATGCATTTAAAAAATGACTTCTACTTCGAGAAAACGTATAGTAAAAAACAGCTATTAGAAGTGTTAAAGGCATTTAGTATTAAAAAAGAGTATGTGTGTGATAAAATGGCGGAAGAAATGGGTCACACTGTGTTGCGACTGCCACCCTAAATTAAATCGAAAATGAGAACTGAAAATAACACACCTACTCTTAGTCTTAGTGGCAGTGTAATAGAGCTAATAAAGAAAGTTTTCGGTGAAATTCCAGAGGAAAGTTGGATAAATTCGGTTAACCATGTCTTAAAAATTGAAGACTCTCATATAACTACACAACAAAACGAAATACATCCTCTTATTATAATTGTGGAGGATAGTGATAGCGAGACTGAATTAGGAATAGATTAAAACGTTTTATAATTTTATTACAATTAAACCTTCTGTGTACCATTGCGATAAAAAAAAAGTAGTACAAGAATTAGTAGTCCCAGATAGAACTCTTGGTCTATAAGGATATCGAGAAGTGGATATCGTCGTCACTATGAAAACAATATAATTATGCCACCTAACTTTTTAGGCGTTACCATGAATTTGGTAATCTACTATATACGTGGCGAAATAAAAGTATTGTAATAAAGGTGCTTTAAAAAATTTACCTACCTTTTAAAAATGGGCAATTTTTCAAGTTTTTAAATAAAATAATAGAGTATGTATAACAACTATCGATTTATATATTGAATATAAAAAAAATCCAAAAACAACAAAAGCGAAAAGTGGAAAAACAGTAAAAATACAAAATTTTAACCAAAAGTAAACATTTCTAAATGCAACATCCTAAAATAATATATACTTAAAAGCAGCTGTTTAATATTTAGTCATTGCGCCGTTGTTTTCAATTACTTTTTGTAACCGACGCGGCATACTTAAGACTAAGCTTCTTGTATACTCTTGGGTTATATTATCCCATGCTGCGTTTATCCCCTGGCGCAGTTCTTCTTCATTTCTTGGATGAAAGTCATGTTTATACATGAACTTGGTCATTTCTCCCCAGACATTTTCTATGGGATTGAGGTCGGGGCTCTTCGAAGGCCATGGTAAAACTTGGATGTTATTTTGTCGAAAGTAATCTTTTACTATGCGGGCAGTATGAATGGGAGCATTATCTTGTTGGAAAATATAATTTTGATCACCGAATATGGCTTCAACCGATGGCACCATAACATTATTTAATATGTTGCAATATGTTCCTGCAGTTAGCCGCCCTTGCACAAATTGACAAACTCCTGGGCCTCTAGCACTAATCCAACCCCACACATTTACGGAAAAACGTCCACTTTGATTTGTCTTGTGCGTATATCTTTCATCATACCTTGTGTTTATGGGTCTATATACTCGGACTTTTCCATTGTTACAGGACTGGAACGTTTTCTCATCTGAAAAAACTACAGACTCCCACAGTTGGTTTTGGTATTCGTGAGCAAATTGTACTCGTCTTTGCTTATTTAGTTCTGTTAAATATATTTTGTTTGCAGAACACCTATTTTTGAGTTCAGACCCCCGAATTCTTCTTCGAGCTGTAATTGAAGATCCAGGAAAATGGGTTTCTTCTTTAGCCTTAATAGCGGTCCCGAATGGGTTGTCCCTTAAATAATTAATTAAAGTTGTATCTTCGTCATCGGTGGAAACTTTTGGGCGACCAGAACCTGGGTTTCTCACAATACTTCCATGTTCTCGAATTTTGGATTTAGCCAACAACACTGTTTTTTTGTTTATCCCTAATGCGCCTGCAATGTCCCTTATGGGAACCCCATCCCTTAATCGCGTAAATATGATCGATTTTTGCTCTGAAGTTAAAGGCATTTTTTAAAAATTACATGACACTGACACAAGAATTCTGGTGACACTGAGTTATCAGTTTGAAAGAAAATATTTTATAATAGACCAGCAGATTAAATTATATTTTGTTGTACTACTTTTTTTTGATCGCAATGGTACATATTATGTAAATATATTTTTTTTAAGTAGGTATATTAATTGTTATTATTACTTTTACCTGAATGCGTGCAAGAAGTTGCCCTTGTCCGCACGCAAACTTTTCACACTTGTTTTGTACTTATAATAAAATAATAAATTAATATAAATATAAGACTAGGAATGGGGAAAATAAACATGATAAACAATGCTACTATAAGGTATTACTCTGGCTTTTCATTTAACTACAAAATCCGTTCCTGTGCAAAGCAGTACCCCTTGTTTCATTTAATTTCAGTAATATAAACAGTGATGCCAGCTGAAGTCAGGTAGATTTCGCTGGTTGGCACGCTCATCGACAGTTTTATATGGGTAATTTTATCAAGAAATTCTTTAAAAACGTAGGTTTGGCAATCGAACAGGTAACGGGGATTTTGTGGGTGTTTACGATATAATAAAACTATTGTTGCAGTTATTAGGGCAAACGAAATATGTTCGGATGGACTTTACCTAATTTAATTACCTTATACTAATTGCAAGTTTGTACATTTAATAACATTAGCATAAGAATAGAAATGATAAATAGCCGAATTTAAATTGGATTTTCCCATAATTAATATAGGTATGTACCTACTCTTCAACCTAATAAAATTTCAACTTTCAAGATCAGTTTTGTTATAGATATTAATAAAAAAATATGTAATAATAACTGTGATAGAGAGAAAAGTTGCGCGTTACTGGACTCTTAAACTTCCAAAATTCCGAAGATATTCGGGAAAACCCGATTTTTGATATATTGTTTTTATTGTTCTGATTCTATTTGAAAAGATGTGTCAAAATAAATTTAACATGGTCATTGTCACTTTTCACCCTCTACAACAAGGTTTAACTACATTTTTAATCCGACGTTTCGTCTCGCAACCATAATCAACTTTTTTTTTTTTAAATAGTTCAAACATTTTTATTTTACGCTTAGTAAACTCTACTTTTTATTCTAAATCCAACCACATATCACACGTTTGTTTTGTTACACGTTTCGGACTTAGAAACTCATCATCAATGCAAATGAGCAGGGTATTTAATTTTTATTTTATTATTGTATTTAAACTCTAGTTGTCAAACTTTAATCGATATTTGATCAATGTTTAGTATTGAAACTTGCAAAAATATCAGTTAGGTATATCTGATTTTTTGATACATTGAGCAAAAAATACTTCAACATGAATACAGATACCTAATCCAATACTTTTTTAGCTTTAATAGATTTTCCATTATATCCAATCAAATTTGAAAGTTGGTAGATTTTCCAATTATTGGGTCATAACTAGGGCAAGGTCCTCAAAAGTCATTTACAATTTAATTGCGAATCTAAACAATGGAAACTTACATGCACATGGTATATATAAATAGGTACTAATTTAAACTTTTTAATGGGAGACTCGATATCATTTAATTTATTATATAGTATAACCTCTGTTTGCAACCGCCTCTATAAAGTGGCCATCTGCGTTAAATGGCCGGTTATGAATTCCTCATTTATTTAAAAATGGAAATCCAATTATTTTATACTCCTCTTTACCGACCCATTTGTTAAACGACCGCGGGCACTCATCATCGGAATTTTTAGTAACTAATAATGCTAAAATCATCCCCATTAGGGGCAGTAAAACCCGACCCGACAACTCTTAAGAAATATAGGTATACAGGTTATTGGTTATAAATGTCACCCCACTCTAGCCTCTTCATTTTTTAAGATAGAAAGCTGATTTTTTTACTGAATTGTAGGGCATTGTCTGAATTTTTTTAACGATAATAGAAATATAATACAGGGTGTTCCACAAAAACGCACCGAATGAAATGTATATATTTTTTAATAGAACACCCTATATATTATTGCATATTCGGATTCTGCATAAAATTCTGATCATAACCCATGTAACATGTCCTATACCTAAATGTAACTGTTTTCCAACTAAAAGCAATCGAAAATTGGCTATTTATTTTTTTTTATGAAATCACTAGTAATCGGATAGGTATAGTTTTTGAAAGTTTTAGAGTTTAAACGTAATAAAAACAAAATTATTGAATTAAATGTTCCACATGCTCCCCATTTTGCTCAATGCATTTCCTATAAATTCTCTTTTGTCTTTCGATAGCTGCCAAAATAATTCCTTGATTGCGATGGTTTAGTGTTTCAACTTATTGGGTTATTCTTTCTCTTATAATATTAACGGTTAGCGGACGTCTTTCTTCGCCCAACTTTCCTTTTAAAATCCCCACAAAAAGGAATCCATTACGGTCCAGTCTAAGCTATTTGGTGGCCACCTCATCTGGCCAAACCTGCCTATCCGAAACGGAAAATTTTCGTTTAAATATTCCGTAACGGCAGCAATGTTGTGGACTGGAGCGCCATCTTATTGCCAAAATATATCATTATGATGTTCAACCAAATTTTGAATTACTGGTCTTATTAACTCTAAATAATTACGCCCGTTCAGATTTCCATTTTAAAATTTGATTGTTAAGAATCCCACACCATACGTGCACGGAATTTCGACCAGAATGCCATTATTTCCCAAATAGCGTAAGGATTTTCAGGAGCCCAATAATAGTGCACATTTTTCCTATTAAATCTTCCGGAGGTTGAAAACGCTGCTTCATCTGTCCAGATAATGTTATTGAAAAATTGATGTTGTTGATTTAAGCGTTCCATCTTTGCTTGACAAAAGCGTAAGCGCACGGCTTTATTATCTTGGCTTAACGCTTGAACGGGTAAAATTTTATAGGCATGGAAATTATATTTTGACAAAGTTTTCTGTATATTGTTTTGCCTAGTATATCAACAGCATTTGGAATTGAAGCAAAATGATTTTCTAAAATAATAATTATTAATTATTAACAAGAACAAACGTTCAAATTGTGTAAAAAATACCTTGAAAATAGAGAAGGACATCTAATTCGTCATTTTCATTTAGTTCATTTAGCTTGTTACATGATTTATGATCAGAATTTTATGCAGAATCCGAATATGCAATAATATATAGGGCGCTCTATTAAAAAATATATAAATTTGATTCGGTGCGTTTTTGTGGAACACCCTGTATTATATTTCTATTATCGTTAAAAAAATTCAGATGATGCCCTACAATTCAGTAAAAAAATCAGCTTTCTATCTTAAAAAATGAAGAGGCTAGAGTGGGGTGACATTTATAACCAATAACCCTGTACATGTATACACTAATTCACTAATTACTTTATTGTAGGCGGATCCATTTAATTTGCTTTAAAGGCTGATAAATCGGTTGTTAACATTAGTTTTGTTTTGAACAGTTTTTGTGTGTTTTGGGACTAAAGCAAGTATTTGAAGATGGCGGGAAAAAGGAAATGTCTTTCTTTAAGCGAGAAAATTGAAATAATCGAGGAAATTGAAAAACCTGATTTAAGTACCAGGAAATTAGCTAAAAAGTTTAAGTGGGTAAGACCCATGCTTCAAAATAAAGCAGAAGTTAGAAATTTGTTTCAAGAAGGTGATAAAGGTGAACAAAAATGAAAATTTTCCAAAACCGAAGGACTGGCAGTGGACCAAGTTGTTTTCAACTAAAACAAGCACCACATACCAATACCCGGGCCCATAATTCAAGCAAAAGCCCTTGAATCTGCTAAATGTCTAGGACTAGATAACAAGGCACCAAATGGATGATTAGAAAAATTCCGTCGTTGGCACGATATTGCCTTCAAGGAAATATTTGGCGAATAAGCCGATATCAATATCGAAGACGCAACTACTGGGAAAGAAAGTCTATTGACCATTTTAAAGGATTATACCCCAAGGGACGTATTTAATGCAGATGAGACAGATCTCTACTATCGTGCATTGCCAACAAAGACATACGCACTAAAGTCTAAAGGATGACAAGTGTACTGAAAAGGAAACAGCAAAATAACGATTTACAATTTACAGTTTTGTTCACATATGGAAGGTGAGATGGAAGAACCACTTATAATAGGCAAAAGTAAAAATCCTCGATGTGTTGAGGGCACACATATCGATAAGTTACCTCTCCAGTGGGTCTCGAACAAAGAAGCGTGGATGACAGCAGATATCATGACAACATGGCTTTACAGATTTGATACCAAGATGAAGAAGCAGAATAGAAGAGTAGTATTGTTTCTGGATAATGCAACGTCTCATGTATGTAAAACTTATTCTCTTCCACCCAATATTACCTCACATTGCTAACCTTTAAACCAAAGCATTATTCAGAAATTTAAAATGCTCTACAGGCTTTTAACATAAGTGGACAGTGGTTGTCCTGTTCAAGAAATAGAAAATAATATTACCACAACCAACGCCTTGACATGGGTTTCGGTGGCCTCGCGCAACTTGTCCCCAGTGACAATAAAAACATGCTTTATGAAAGCCCGATTTATGTGTAATGCAGATTTTACAACATGTTGTTGAAAGCCCTGTTTCTTCATTAAGAAAAATTTCTCAAGTAAGTGACGTCTGATTCAAATCCGTCCATAATGTTTTAATAATAATAGAAAATAATATAAATTATGAAAATATAAATATTTTTATAGATGACCAAAAATTAGAAATAGTTTAGTCTTTTAAATATTTAGGAATAATAATGGATTCTAAATTAAAATTTGATGCTCATTTTGAAAACACTATATCTAAAATTGGGAAAAAAAAATAATTATTTCAAAAGAGTAAGTAAAAATTTAAGTTTATTTTCAAGAAAAACAATATACCGGGTGTTGCATCGTCGAGCGGGACATAGCAAATCCCATGTAATTTTAAATGGGGTCAATTATTGGCTTCCCTAATTATTTTAGAGAAAAATTCTATTTAGGTTTATTAAAGAGCACTTAAACCCACATTCAAAAGAATAACTTTAGATATTTTTGATGAGCCCGTTTACGGGTTATCGCCGATTTCTTTTTAACTATTTCTCCTTTTTATGGCCCCGTATTTGCGGGCACCAGTCAAGGTAAAAGATGACTGTCAAATAAAGTTGTCATTTTGAAATGTGTGCTTTATTGTTATAAAAACTTGTACATCGAAAATATTAGCCATGAATTACACTTCTGAAGAAAAAATATTGATGATTAAATGGTATTATCAAGGAAATAGTTATCAAAATGGGTACCACTCCAGTTTATCGGCTTATGCGAAAAATGGCGTAAAATGAAAAACGTTTCGTGCAATATGTAGCACGTACTTTCTAAACGACAAATCCGCGAGCGGAAAACCATTTTTTAAATTTGCAAATATAAAAAAAAATGTGAAAATAGGGTACCCGCATGTGACAATAATGAGAAAAAAATGAAAAACTCTTGTTGATTTATGTAGCATATACCGAATTGGAACCAAAAAGGTGGATTAGATGCCGTGTTAGCGCCTGTTTAACCAATATAAGTCTATAATTATTACAATTTTTGTCGAGTGACTAACAGCTAGAGAAACATAACCTCACTTGTCACTCTCACTGTGGTTTTCGGTCGACTATTTTCGCATTTTTTTTTATATTTCCAATTAAAAAAATGGTTTTCCGATCGCGGATTTGTCGTTTAGGAAGTACGTGCTACATATTGCAAGAAACGTTTTTCATTTTACGCCATTTTTCGCATAAGCCGATAAACTGGAGAATTACCTCAGAATGTGTCAGACATGTTTGCTGCTCTGTATCCGAATAGACCGATACCTGCAAAATCTACAGTGGAAAGGACTATCAAGAAATTTGAGACAAAAGGCACTGTAATAAATAACTGCAGATGTGAAGAAAGGCAGGAACAAAGAAGAGATGCAAGAAATGATAGGGACTTGCAAGTTTTATTGTGCGTGGAAGAAAATGATGGGAAGATCAGCACAAGGAAACTTGAGGATGACATAGGATTAGATCACACCACAGCGTTACGAGCTTTGAAACGACATAAATATTATTCATACAAATACGAAAAGCACCAAGAGCTAAGAGATAGGGACGAAATACGACGACTGGAGTTTTGTTTTGGTATGATGGAAAGAGCAAACATGGATAGGGAATTTTTAAAAAACATTTGTTTCACTGACGAATGCACATTTACTTTAAACTATGAACCCAATGTTCAAAATTATCGTTATTGGAGCAAAGAAAACCAACACAGGTTTGTGGAAACAAGGACGCAATATCCACAAAAAGTTAATGTATGGGCTGGGATTTTCGGAGAAAATATTATCGGGCCATTATTTCTTACACGAAATTTAAATGCAGAATATTTTTTGGAACTACTTGAAGATCATATTTTACCTACTTTACATGATGCCGCCAGGGAAAATCAGGAAGTTTGGTACCAAATGGATGGCTGCCCGGCACATAATACCCTGGCTGTCCGGGAATATTTAAACCGTGCTTTTAATGAAAATGTTATTGGCTTAAATCATACAGTAAATTGGCCAGCCAGGTCTCCTGATTTATCGCCAAATGATTTCTTTCTCTGGGGCCATTTAAAAAACAGGATATACAAAGATAAAAATACCCAAATCTAGACGAGTTAAAAAATGCTATTTCTGCCGAATGCAATAGAATTTCAGTTTACCAACTAGTGAATGTAAGAAGAGAATTTTATGATCGCCTCGGTTATTGTCTAGCAGTCAATGGAGGAATATTTGAACATCCTCTTAAATCCTAAAGTTCTAACAATTTAATAGTACCTACCTATTAATTAGTAAAATATTGAAACATGTAAAATGTCATAATTAACCTTGTAATTGGATACTTTATTTTAGTTTTATTCAGATTAATTTGTACTCATAAATACACCTTTAATATTTTCGATGTACGAGTTTTTATAACAATAAAGCACACATTTCAAAATGACAACTTTATTTGACAGTCATCTTTTACCTTGACTGGTGCCCGCAAATACGGGGCCATAAAAAGGAGAAATAGTTAAAAAGAAATCGGCGATAACCCGTAAACGGGCTCATCAAAAATATCTAAAGTTATTCTTTTGAATGTGGGTTTTAGTGCTCTTTAATAAACCTAAGTAGGATTTTTCTCTAAAATAATTAGGGAAGCCAATAACTGACCCCATTTAAAATTACATGGGATTTCCTATGTCCCGCTCGACGATGCAACACCCGGTATAGCACAATAATTTTACCTCATTATTTGTATTGCTCTACAATTTTATATACTGCAAATGAAGGAATTTTTAGTAGACTTCAAATTTTACAAAATAAGGCGATGAGAATAATATTAAATGTTGATAAATACACAAAGATAAATTATATGTTAAATAAACTTAAATGGTTGAATATAAGAAATTTAATAGTTTTCCTAGTTTGTATTTTTATTTATAAAATTCAAAATAATTTGTAACCATCTCATTTAAAAGACTTTATAACGCAAAACTTTGAAAATCATAACTATCAAACCAGAAACAATCGAAATTTTTGTTTAGGGAAAGAGACAAAAAATTTGACACATAAATCAATCTTTTTTAAAGGACTTTATATTTACTTTACTTATTATTTAGACAAAAATAAATTCTATTAAATTGGTTCATGAACTTGAAGATGATCCAGACAGAAGAGTCAAATTTTGCGAGATAATGATGAATATGTGCAATAATAGTCATCCACAGTTTTCGAAACGAATTGTATTATCGGATGAAGTAAACGGAAGTCTAAACAAACAAAACTATCGGTATTGGGCTACAGAAAATCCACGCTGAATTATGGAATGTCACACCCAATATCCTCAAAAAGTTAATGTTTTGGCCAGCATTGTTTAAAATAGAATTTTGGAACTCTTTTTCATCGAGGGAAATTTGACAGATGAAATATATATTTAAAATTTTTAGAAAATAATCTAGTACCGTGCCTTGTCACATTATACCCTAATCCAGAAGATTCTGATTCACAGAACAATTTTTTGTGGTATCAGCAAGACAGAGCTCCGACCCATTACACCCGCTGTGTACCGGAGTACCTTAGTAAAGTTTTTTCCGAATGATGGATTGGCCGACGCAGTCCAATTGAATGGCCGGCCAGATCTTCAGATTTAACCCCTCTAGATTTTTCGTGGGGTTATTTTAATTCTAAGGTATATGTTAACCGAACAAACGATATTGAAGATTTAAAGAACAGAATAAGAGTCGAAATAAGATTGATAGAACCTTAAGTCGTTAATAACGTCCTGCAAGAATTTAAAGATCGTCTCGGGTACTGCCAGACTGTCGATGGAGGTCATTTCCAACATTTGTTAAAGTGACATGTAGTTTTTTTTTTATTCTTTTTTCTTATATCTGATAAAATTTATTTAAAAATATTTTTGGTGCATAAAATTGTAATTTTAAATGTTTTAATTATTGTTAAAAAAAACTAGAATTTATAATATTGTAGCAGTATTGCTAAAATAAATCTTGTTACTACTACTACTACATAAAACATAAATATCACCCTTTCAAAATATATGTAGTTTAAGAGTTATCAGAAGATGATTATGCATGAGCGAAGAATTGAATTTTGTGATATTATGATGTCAAGGTTTGACCAAAATAACCAGTTTTTCAAATTTATAGTATTTTCGGACGAGGCAACATTTATGTTAAATGGTAAAGTCAATAGACACAACTGTAGATTTTGGGCAAATGAAAATCCCCACTGGATGAGAGAAGGTCATACACAACGCTCTGTAAAATTGAATGTGTGTGCTGGGCTTCCGGGTAACCACAAGATCGGTCCATTTTTTATTGATAGAAATTTGACATCACAACTTTACCTTGAGCTGTGGGAAATGCAAATAGTGCCTACTATACGAAATGTGATGGATCCAAATTATGCAAGTACATTTTTCCAGCAGGACGGAGCTCCTCTCGATTTTGGTCGAAACGTGCGCGAATTTTTGAACAAGACTTTTCCGAATTTTGGACGAATTTGAATTAATAACGCCAGAAATAATTTACAACACAATTGAAAAATTTTATTTTCAATTAACACACTGTCCAGCTGTACAGGGAAAACAGTTTGAACATTTAATATAAAAAAATATATTTTTTTCTTTCTGATATTAGGAATAAAATATGTTATACCAAAAGTCTAACAAATTTGAAGTAAAAACTATAAACTAAAGAATATACAGGGTGTTACATTTAAAAATATAAAATTTGTTCGAATTCCAGACAAACTAAAAAGCTGGCAACAACGCCAATATCGTCATTCGGTGCGTCAGATCCTCTTACACAACTGTACCAAATTTGGTTTAAATCGGCCAATAAATTGTGATGTTATAAAGCCGTTTCCAGACTTTATACACACACTGTAGGTAATCAACTGGTTAATTACAGATTCTTGGGTATTAGACAGCCTTCTGAGCCCCTTTTGAATCCGATTACATACAAGTCCAGACTTTTACTAACCAGGGTAGCTTCCGTTCTGTGTTAGTTCAGGTCGCCGAACAACTGCAGAGTCTGAAACATTATGAGGAAAAGAAAACATAGAATATAGTTGACCCTTAGTACTAGAATTTAGTTTTTGTAGATATTACAAAGACCTTTGATACTGTTGAGTGTAAAGTTACTAGCTATTCTAAGAGCACTTTAAGGATGTAGAATCGATCATCGATATTCCAACTAACCTGACTTATTTCGGATGGATCACTTTGACATGGGCAGCATGTGGAAAGATTAAAGACATTTTAAGATGATATACCAATAGCATTGAAGAGAAAATCATTTAACTGGAACAACAGTGGACAAGCTGAGAGTAACGCAAATGAGAATGGAACGATCAATGCTTGGTTTCATCTTGAAATATCCCGTAAGAAATTAAGAAATCCGTAGACGACATCTTTGAATGCATTGCAGGAGAATAATGTACATAACATATTGCTGGTATGATGAGGGCAGATGGACTAAGAAACTTCTTGAGTTGAGACCTGACAACCGTAGCCGTACTGGACTAGAAGTGAATTTTGAAATGTGTTACGTGATGACGATGATTGCAACTAATTATGAACTGAAAATTTATAAGCAAGGTATCGAAAACCCATAGCTCTAATTTACACTGGAATTGGGCTTAATATTTTAATTTCACACAGAACAATAATTACCGGCAGGCTTATTCTAATTATTGTTGAATGAACGTTCGTTTAATATCCTTCATGCTTTTTTGAATTTTAAAAGCCACAGTGCGATGGGGGCAAATTAACAATCGCTCGACTATGGAGAAGAATTTTGATTAGGAACATGGAAAACAAAAACGCAGTTTTTCTCATTAAGTCGATTTTTGTTCTCGCCGGCACATAAATCAATTGGTTTTTGACGAGGGTCGCGAAAAGTGGGAAGGATAGATGAGAATGGATTAATTGGATATAAAGGCTTATTTTCATGATATTTGGGTAAATTTTTTAAATATTTACGCAGCTTACTCTGAGGTTAATTGTAGACGAAAAGAAAATATGTGCATATACTGCAAATATATTGTTCCAGTTATCATGTTACCAATCACGATAGATATGATCATGTTTGTTTTTTAAGCTGGACATTCGGCTTCGTCTTCTTTTATTTCTTCATGTAGCTTTGTCAGCAGGTCTTCTTTTACTCGATTTGATTGGGCGTAGATCCTATTGCGTAGACAATAAATATGTAAAGTATAAAGGTGCTAAGAGATCGATGTCACCCATATTATTCTGTCTTTTGTTTTTTTTTTCTATGATAAGGCACAGCACTGCAGGATACATCCTTTATGGCGCTCTGGGAGCGGTGCGTGTGCACAGGAAACGATTCACGTTGATCTTGAATCTTTGGAGATTATAGTCATTGGGGAACACGGCCTCAAGGAGGTCGTTCCCGAGTGATGACGTTCTTCAAATGAAGGAATTTTTAAACAGTGTCGCTCGAGGAACACTAAGCTAAATCACGTACGGGTGGGCTGCAGTGGCTCCTCGTGCATTTGTATCATGCACCGCTCTGGGTGAAACCAAGCGGGCAACCTCAGTTGAGCACTTGCCATGAAAATATTAGTAAAATAGACGCAAGTCGCCAACCTGCCTCCGATGCTCAAGTTTTTCTAGGTTGCTTGTCAGATCATGGTCACCGATTAAGCAAATGGCTCTTTATTGAATGGAATCTAGCAATCTCAGGGTATGTTTAGGAGCAGAGCTCCAAATATGCGAACAGTACTCCAGCGATGGTCGAATTTGGGCTTTATAGAGCATCAAAAGTTATTGGGGTGTATAGAGGTTCTTGCTTCGGTAAAGTATTTCAAGCTTCTATGAAGCTGCCTTAGCAATGGCCGCAACGTGACTATGCTAAGACATATGACTATCCAAATAGTCCAGCCATGACTATATCCGGTTTTTCAACATTAACTTTTTTAGAAGAAAGTGCCGCCTGAGTTTTTTAGCTTTAAATTCTACTTGGTTACTGTCACCCCAAGACAGAATTTCTTCCAGGTCCTTGTTGGGATATGAGACCTCTTGCTGCCTATAAAGATGTGCATTGGCAGTAGAGGTTCGAGCATCCAAAGTTAAAGATGAAACAAGTGTGCTGTCTGCAAAGGCCTTGGAAATATCCAGTGCTACTGCCTGGGACTCGACATGATGTTCTATTGCGTTGTTCCAAACGTGAGTAACATATGCGATAAGGTCAATTTTAAATCATAAATCATAAATCACTTTTGCTAAATATCACCATCTGGGTCTTGCTTTCATTTAAAATTAAACCATGAGCAGCAGAAATTTTTGAGATAACCTCGAGATCCTTATTTACGTTGGTAACCGTAGCATCAACTTGATCCGGGTAAAAAGAATAGAAAACCTGGGTATCGTCGGCGTATTGATGAGATTTACAATTACTTAAAAATTTATAAAAATCAGCCGTATACAGAGAAAAAATAAGCGCGTGGCAGAGTTAAAGTGCAAGGTAGGTCATGTCGCGAGACAGCAAGATGAGAAATGGACTATCAAGGTGACACACTGGAGACCCAGGGAGACTAAGCGAAGCAGAGGTAGACCACAGAGAAGCTGGATAGACGACATTGTGGAAGTGGTGGGAAAGAACTGGTCCCGAACTGTTAGAGATCGACAGATTTGGAAAAGATACGAAGAGGTCTATATCCAGAAGTGGATGGAAGAAGGCGGATGAAGAAGAAGAAGAAGAAGAAGAAGAAGACTGTGCAAATAAATATTATGAACAGCGTAGAGATCTTCTAAGAAGAAGTTTGCGCGATGAAAGCAATGTTTTTGAATTGCCCGATAATGAATTTGGAAAACATTATCACTTAAGCAAGGATTTTATGCATATTCTTATAGAGGAAATTACGCCTCACATGCACATGGGACAGCGAACTAGAAAAATATCAATTGTAGCCTCATTGCTTAATTATCATATCAAAGAAGTATCTGAAATGAAGCTGCTATGGCTTAGCAAGTCTCCGAATTTTGCATAGTCATTCGCCAAAATCGGAAAAAGAAACTTTGAGATATTAATAAAATACCGATTTTTCTTTTAACTTTGACACATGCTGTATCTTGAAAACCAGACTTTTTAGAACACATGTTTGTATGAACTTTTCTACTTAAATTTGGTTCAGGAATCCGCCATTGGAATAATGGTCTATCATTAAGTAACACCCTGTATATATTGCCTTATGCAATATTTCGTAACATTTGTGATGTCACATTTATTTTGTCAAAATAAAATCCTGGATCGTTTTCTATTAACAGATCCACCGCATGTAATTTTATTACCTGCGAACATTCTGGCAAATCTACCCCAGTCTGGATACAATAATAAAAATATCCTTGATGTGGCTCGACTGCTGTTGGTAAGAGTTTAAATTAAATTTTAGTCAATAGATGTAGCCGAAGTTAAATCGAGCGTTATATAGCACCTACATGGTTTAAGAATTGTTATTTATGATTCTTGGCGGGATTAAACCTTGCCCAATACACGAAAATATATGTATACAATATTATTCCTTATGAGACATTTGTGCACCAACATTAATAAAATTTTTTTTCATATATTCAAATGTAGAATCTCTCACGAAGCATAGGAAGGAAATTTCTGGATATTCTATGTCAGGGGTCTCCAAACTACGGCCCGCGGGCCAAATCCGACCCACCAGGGTCATTAATCCGGCCAGCGAGAGCTAATGGCTTATTGAAGAAATAGTCCATACTTTCAGTGGAGTTGATGTAATATAAATAAAACAAGGCAGTCCTCCTCCACAGTTTATTAAAAATGATGATAAAATGAAAAGGTTCCCTACATGTTTCGAGCGCTTAAGCACTCATCATCAGGGGATACTGTAAAGGAAAGTACAAAGTTAAAACGACCAATGAATATAAAATAAATTTTTTAAGGACTTACCTAACATCGAGTTTTGTAGACAAAACGTTGTCTCAAATTGATGAGTACAACTCATAGTAACATGAAAGTTGAAGACTTGGTATGTGAGATGTTTAATTATCTTAAGAAATTAATGAAGTTCTGGTTAAATGTGAGATTAAGATCTGAGAAAAAAACATTGTGAGTGGATAATGGAACAGTTGAAAATTTATGAAGGAGAAGAAATTTTTTATAAATTATATTTTTGCGTTTAGAATTAAATTTATATTAATATATATATAAAGTTAGCCGATATGGTAGTATGGGGCTATGCCCCATATTTTGGAGAAGTTGTAGAGAATAATCATTTTTATAATCATGATTATTAAAAATAAATTATATTTTAGAAAATTTTTAGAATTTTTAGTAATTTAAAAAAAGTACAACCTGTTCTTCGGACACTACCGCGGAACTGTCGCAACATGGAGGCTAAAGTGAGGTTACTTTGAAAAAAAAATTACTTTAACGATATATAACCAAGTTCAATTAAAAGAAATATTAAAATACACAATGATTGTTGAAATGAAGGTGTAGGATTTAACTGACTCGATGTTAAGTTTACAAAATCAATACAGGATCGATCAATCAATAGTATTTGTCATCACTGGACGTATACAGTACTTAAAATTTGGCAGAAAATAAACATATGTCCAATTTTATGGTTATGGTATGTGGAAAGGGGTTGTAAATGTCTTTTGGGGGGGCCGATGAAGCGCTGTACTGAACCAAAAATACACTTTTCAGGGATGGTGATAACACTAAACTTCGCTGTCACAGTAACTATGGGAATATTATGGATTTTTAAATTAATTCAGCACAACATTGGAGAATGATGAAGAACTTTCAAACTTAAAAATAACAGGTGGATATAATCAAATTTGCAAAAGAGAGCTAGAAAGTATTGAGTAGAAACAGTAAGAGGTATATATTATGTAAGTGTAAGAGAGACTATATTGTGATTATATGATCTGTCCAGATTCACAGCATTGAAAAAATTTGTACTGATTATTTTGTTTATTTCCATTATTTCAAGCAGGTCTAATTTATTACTTTTATTACAGAAGTGAAGAAATTTAGTGTTTGTATCTGGATTAAAGTTTTGTTTATTTGTAGATATATGCCTAGAAAAGTTGGACTTGAGAAGGAGATAAGTTAGGATTAGAAGCGCTTACTATCTCTTTACAGAGTTTATTTATGCGGATTTTGAATTTCCTCCCTGTTTGTCCCACGTAATTGATGATAAGTAATGATCTTAATCTCACATTTAACCAGAACTTCATTCATTTCTTAAGAATGATTAAACATCTCACATACCAAGTCTTCAACTTTCAAGTTACTATGAGTTGTACTAATTAATTTGAGACAACGTTTTGTCTAAAAAACTCGATGTTAGGTAAGTCCTTAAAAATTTTCTTTTATATTCATTGGTCGTTTTAACTTTGTACTTTCCTTTATAGTATCCTCTGATGATGAGTGCTTAAGCGCTCGAAACATGTAGAGAACCTTTTCATCTATCATCATTTTTAATAAACTGTGGAGGAGGACTGCCTTGTTTTATTTATAATGGCTTATTGTTGTTATTGTTGTTGTAATAGGTTGGATAAAAAAACACAGAATGATAATAACCCGGTTTTATTAACTTGCTAGGTAAAGCTTAATGACAAATATAATACGCAGAAAATTTAACTTAAGCGTAATACTAATAAATAATTGAAATTAATCCAACTAACATCATAAACATTATAACATATAAAATATTAATGAGATTTATATAATTGTGATTTTCCACTGACAATAGTTTGTAGATGTGGACCAATTTTACTTGTACCAATGATTCGAAGAGATTTACGATGCTCATCAGTTAACTTAGATCTGTTAACATTCTTTACGTACTTCATTTCGGAGAATGCTTTCTCAAACAAGTAAGTAGTACCAAAAACAGAAAACAGCAAACAAGCAAATTTATGCAAATTATCAAATTGTGCCAGTGGAAGACTCTTATAAAATTCCAACAAAGATGAGTTTTGATATTTTTTCTTAATTATATCACTGCACTGTAGATCAATAATTTCCATTTAAAGTTCTGGGGCTAGGGTTTCAATGTCGGTATCAAAAGGATTTTGAAAAATCTTAATTTCATTCGCAATAACATCTAAGTCTGAGAAACGAGTATCAAAATTTATATTCAAATTACTCAAGGCCTTGCAAAATCGACGGGAAACTCAGTCTCAGTAGTGTGGCTGAATATTTCACATGTTTCAAAATGATGTGTCAAACATTTTTTATGCAATTGTGATTGAATCAGTATTATTTTCAGCCGGAATGATTTGATATTAGTGTATAATTCAGGCAGAAGCTGTTTTTCTCCTTGCAACCTCAACTTCAGCTCGTTCATACAGTGAGCTCAAAAAGGTTGGAATAAATTCGTTTAAAATTCAGGTGATTATTTTCTGGAAAAACGCTTGGAAATGTCGATTATTATTTTTAATTGCGAATTTTTTGACATAAAAAATGTGTATACAGGTTGTCTCAAGAAGAACATATACCGTCAACATTAATTTTTTTTAAATAGAACACCCTGTATATTATATTATTTTTAAATTCTACGATACATTCTAAACACTTTTTGTATAACATTCCATATCTCCAAAATCAACGGTTTTCGATATATTGACATTTTAATATTTTTCTGAAAAAATGCTGAGATCCGTGGATTTTCAGTTTTAATTGCGCATTTCTTTATTATTATTGTAACCTGTTACCTGAATTAATCTTTTTTGACACAGACATTTACTTCTTGTCAAAAATTCTTCAAATTGTGTAGATCTATCTAACTTTAAGTAATTCTGTAAAAATGGCGCGGTTAAGTGAAAAAGATAGGATAGAGGTACTAATGATGCTTGGCTATGGAGATAGGATGCGAACCCAAACAGAAGTATGTGAGTTATTTAACAATAAGTATCCAAACCGAGCACCAATATCTCAATCTGTTAGTAAAATTGTAAAAAAATATAGATTTGGGGCATGTTAGAGACAATTATATTCAAGGTCGACCTAGGATTTCAGAAGATGTGCAGTTAAATGTCCTCTTAGCTGTCCAAGAAAACCACCGTAGTGTTACTCGCGGTATTGCCACGGAAAATATTATTTGTCAAGCAACCATATTGAATTATTTACACAAAAATAAATGGCATCCCTATAGGGTACAGTGGTTCATGAACTTAATGAAGATGACCCGGATAGAAGAACAGAATTTTGCGAAATAATGATGAACAGATACATTGAAGATCCTCAAATTTTAAAAAGAATTGTGTTCTCTGATGAAGCAACGTTTACTCTAAATGGGCATGTGAATCGCCAAAACTGTCGATATTGGGCTAAGGAAAATCCGCACTGGATCATGGAGTCCCACACACAATACCCGCAAAAAGTGAATGTTTGGGCTGGAATTGTTGATAACCGGATTTTAGGTCCCTTCTTTTTGAAGGTACGTTAAATGGCGAACTGTATCTAGAATTTTTAGAATTTGAGTTAATACCGGCACTTGCTGTACTCTATCTAAATCCAGATGAGCCAGACATTCCTAACAATAACTTATGGTACCAGCAAGACGGAGCACCAGCCCATTGCACACGCCCGGTGCGCGAGTGCTTGGATACAGCCTTTCCTGGCAAGTGGATTGGTCGACGGGGTCCAATAGAATGGCCGGCAAGGTCACCAGATTTGACCCCGCTAGATTTTTTTCTGTGGGGCTATTTAAAATCTAAAGTATACTTTAACAGACCTAACAATATATTGATGAACTTAAACTCGAATAAGGCATGTGGTTAGATTAATAGAGCCCCAGGTAATCCATAAGGTTTTGGAAGAATTCAAATATTGACTTGCATATTGCCAGGAAGTTGGTGGCGGTCAATTTCAACATTTATTAAAATAAAATTTAATATAGTCTATGTAAATATTATAGACTAAACAGATGTAAAGAGTTCATTTTTAATTGTAGTTTTCGTACCAGAAAAAATGTCAATATATCGAAAACCGTTGATTTTGGAGATATGGTATATTATACAAAAAGTGTTTAGAATGTATCACAGAATTTAAAAATAATATAATACACTGCGTCCATTAATTATGGAATAGGTAAAAAAGTACTCAAATTTTAAACATCCATATCTCCATCAGAATTATATCAATCCACTCAATTTTTGATTTATTAGGTAGGCCGTCCCTTGGACTACTTAGCACAAAGTATTTCACCTTACTTTATGTCTTTTTTATACAGGATGATGGCTAAGATACCAAGCCATGTAAAATGTGCTGATTTTAAAATTAATGTTTGGAAAATACGAAGCAATGAAAATGGAATTTTATTAGTGTACTGGTTACAGCTTTATGTTAGGTACTTACTGTACAAATTACAGCGCAGTGCCGTTCGTGTTAATTAAAAAAAATTAAAAAATCGTGATATAACACTAACTTAACAATAGTAATAACAATTTAAAGAAACAACTTAATTATAAGAATATAAATTAATAACGCGTATTTCCTCCACGGGCATTAATGACAGCTTGACAACGATTTGGCATACTGAGAATCAGATTTCTTATAAAAACCATATTTTCCCATATTCTTTGTAGCGTCAATCTCAGCTGAGCCAAAGTTTCTGGTGGGTTAGCTTCTGCACGAATCTCTCTACCCATTCGATCCCATAAATGCTCTATAGGGTTAAGATCTGGGCTTCGAGCTTTCCAATTCATTACGGTAATTCCCGTTTCTGCTAGATATTCCGTTACTATTCTCGCCGTATGTGGACGTGCGTTATCTTGCATAAAAATGAAGTTTTCTCCAATAAAGGGAGCAAAAGGCACAACATGCTCCTGAAGAATTTCCGTAATGTACCTGTCACTAGTTAATCGATCTACAAATACCAATCCCGTTTTTGCCTCTAGAGATATACTTCCCCAAACCATAATTGATCCACCGCCATAAATAACCCGCTCTTTAAAATTACACTGAGCATAGCGATCACCAGGTCTTCGAAACACTTTTAAACGTCTATCATTGCCGTATAGACAAAAACGGGATTCGTCACTAAATAAAACATTAGCCCATTCATCTTCACCCCATGGCAAATGCTCTTGAGCAAACTGCAATCGTTCACGTCTATGGTGCGGTTCCAGCTTTGGTCCTATCGCTGCTTCGAACGGTTTCAGTTGGACCTCTTTTAAGCGATTAAGTATTGTTTGCTTACATAGTCGAACATTGTGAACGTTTGACAACCGTGCTTGTAGCTTGGTACTTGTTGTAAATCGCTCCCGAACACATTGCATTGTTAAAAACCGATCCTGATTAGCAGTTGTTTTCCTTGGTCGGCCTTGCCCGGCTCTTCTTTGATTCGATCCATATTCTCGATACCGTTTTAAATTTTTTGATATAGCCCCTTTCGTTTTATTCATGATTCTGGCAATATCAGACTGAGACCGGCCCTGCTCAAACAGTCCTCTTGCATAGGAACATTCTCCTGGAGATATGAATCGGATATTGGCATTCATTTAAAAAAAGAAACTAAACAAAAGGCCTTGTCAAGAATTGCCAACAAATTTATAATCTTGATAAATTGACAAGGGCAATTGGTTGACTAGCAACGTAAATCCAAATTGAAGTAAAACGTTTTCAGTCAACATAATTTGCAATATACAGATTTTTTAATTTACACGAACGGCACTGCACTGTAATTTGTACAGTAAGTACCTAACATAAAGTTATAACCAGTACACTAATAAAATTCCATTTTCATTGCTTCGTATTTTCCAAACATTAATTTTAAAATCAGCACTTTTACACGGCTTGGTATCTTATCCATGATCCTGTATAAAAAAGACATAAAGTGAGGTCAAACACATTGTTCTAAGTAGTTCAAGGGACAGCCTACCTAATAAACTGAAAATTGAATGGATTGATGAAGATATTGATTTTAAAATTCGAGTTTTTTTTACCTATTTCATTTTTTATTTTTTTTTAATTGACACAAACGGCACTGCGCTGTAATTTGTACAGTAAGTACCTAACATAAAGCTGTAACCAGTACACTAATAAAATTCAATTTCCATTGCTTCGTATTTTCCAAACATTAATTTTAAAATCAGCACATTTTACATGGCTTGGTATCTTAGCCATCATCCTGTATAAAAAAGACATAAAGTAAGGTGAAATACTTTGTGCTAAGTAGTCCAAGGGACGGCCTACATAATAAATCGAAAATTGAGTGGATTGATATAATTTTGATGAAGATATGGATGTTTAAAATTTGAGTACTTTTTTACCTATTCCATAATTAATGGACGCAGTGTATATAGGGTGTTCTTTGTAAAAAAATTAATGTTGACGGTATATTATGTTCTTCTTGAGACAACCTGTATACACATTTCTTATGTCAAAAAATTCGCAATTAAAAATAATAATCGACATTTCCAAGCGTTTTTCCAGAAAATAATCACCTGAATTTTAAACGAATTTATTCCAACCTTTTTGAGCTCACTGTATGTTTTATTAAATCGACGTAGAATGCTAACTTCCACAGCCATTCGCTATTTTGTAATTCGGATACAATACGATGCTTTCCTTCAAAAAAAACCCGATCACTGCTCGAAGTTCAAAGAAGCGCTGAAGGACTTTTCCGCAACTAAGCCAGCGTACGGCAGTATGATATGGTAAATCATTTTCTCCAATTTCTTTAGCAAACTCGCGGAATTTTCGGTAATTCAACCCAGTGGATCTGATGAAATTAACAATTGATATACCTAGTTTTAGAACTTCAGACATATCCAAACATTTCCCGCACAAAGACTGTTGATGAATGATACAATGTAAGACTAACGGTTTTGAACCACCATCATTTTTTACAGCCTTTGACACAAGAGCGACTACTCCTTTATTTTTACCACACATGTTTTTGCCTCCATCGGTTGAATAGATTTCAAATGTTTTCATCAACGGTTCCTTTTATGAATGGCATTTTCAACTTCCTTAAAGGTATATTTAACAGTAGTCGTGCCGTTAATACTATCAATATCAAGAAGTTCTTCATACACTTCTTAGCTTTTATCTACTCCTCGAATAACAATCAACACCCGAGCAGTATCTGACACATCCGTTGACCCATCCAAGGCCAGAGAAAACACCACTCAAGATGTCCATTTTTGTCAGACAGTTGAGTTGATATATTATCTACGATAACTTCTACCCTCCGAGCCACGCTGTTTGCTGACAAACTGACAGATTTAAATAAATTTATCTTTTCGGGGCACATTTCTACTGCAATTACGTATTCTTTAATCATTTCGCCATCGGTGAATGGTTTTCCACGTTTTGCGATTTCAAAAATCACACAAAAGCTGGTACGAATTGCAGCCTCTTGTTCAGTATTGAGTTTTGTTAACGAAGATTGCTGCGATTTCAATCCGCGCTTTAAACCTTCAAGTTTTCCTGTCCACAAACTTCCAGTATATTTTGAGTAATTTTTAAAATGTTTCGTTTCATAATGACGTTTAATGCTATATTCTTTTAGAACGGCTATGGTTTTATTGCAAATCAAACGTAGTGCCTTTTACCAAATATTGAAAGTTCCATTAATCTTTGAATGTTCTGCATTCACTGTCTATTTTTCGCTTCTTTTCCCGTAAATCACACACAAAAACAACAAGTCAAATCAAAATACTGTTACCAAGATGTCTTTTAAAAACGCACAAACACGTTTTAAGGAGTTACTCTCTACTTTATTTCACAACACACAGATTCGCTTCCTTCGCGTTCCCTAGGTGGACTGACTCGCGGTCGCGCCGCTAGCCTTTTTATACTCCAATTACTACCATATAGAAGTGAGTGGAGTATTTGTTAGCGATGGATAGAGGGTACACTACCTATTTCCGCGTGTAACAACCAGATGTCGTCAAGTGTCGCGGTCGTGACAATACAATACAACACAATTATTGTGATTGAATTAGCGAATTTAGCAAGCGTATGCTCGCTCAGGGCGCGTACTGGGCGACTAGTCTAGAAATTATAGATAATGGCAGGAAAATTAAAACGGTGTTGGAACTTATACTAAAGTAATCAGTATGGCCCTAAGGCTGGACAGTTTGGAGACCCCTGCTCTATATTCATGAATTTTTGATGCATGCGTAATATACATACAATATATAATAGGGTGTTCCTTAATGATGCGAATATTTAAGAGTGTGAATTTACATGAAAAATTAATAATAGTTTGAGTCAGAAATATTAATTAATTTCCTTTTTTTTCTTCAAACTTTAACGCCCTGTATTTTTGTAACGGAACATTTTTTGGACCATAGTCTATAAAGAAAACTATTATCAGTTTTTCATGTCGCATCTAACTCTCAAACATTTGCATATTATTAAGGAAATTCAAGAATATGTTGGAAAGTTTAAGACACTTAGTGTTAATTATGTACCCCAAATTTTACGTATAGTCATCTTATATTTTATATTCCTTACAATACCTTCGTAGTTACACATTTATACTTTATAATCACAGTCTGTAGCTGTAGCTAGACTAAAAGATCAAAGAAAATTAGTAATTAACAGGATATTATACAATATGAAGGTGCTCTATATTTATATGAAATTTATAACGTAATTTATATGCAAATGTTTTGTTTTGATTTTGATACTTTTTTGTGTCATGTGTTGTATGTAACCCAGATAATTCAAATATGATACATAATATGTCTAAAATGGGGAAGTATAGGGCATCAAAAACAATTTTTGGGTATGCGTTAATTTTAAACAGTTTAATTTTCTGAACAAAGAATACTTGGGTTGATTTAAATAACACATTAAAAACAGAAAAATCGTAAACCTAACTAAAATTTGTAAACAAAGTATTAAAATTATTCTAACAAATGTTGGAAATGGCGTCCATGGACTGCTCTACATCATAACCAAAATTTTGTGATTTATTGAAGCAAACCTTTTCTTTAATATTGCCCCACAAAAATAACTCGAGGGTGGTTAAATCGGGTGACCTCGCCGGCCATTCTATTTGACCACGTCGACCAATCCAGCTATGAGCAAACATTTCCTCAGGATATCGACGCACATTTGCTGAATAGTGCGATGGTGCTTCCATCTTGCTGAAGCCAGAAACTTGCATCAGGTGAATTAGGTGTGTTTTTACTTGAATTCTCCCTAGTGTTGACTTATTAGACTTTAGCAGTTACTTTCCTAACGAGAATGATCCAGATATTCCCCATGAAAGGAATGGTTTCAACAAAAAAATCAGGTTAAAGGGTTAAAGGGGGGGGGGGTGTCTGAAAATATTCCAGAAAAGATTACACTCTATTCTTTTAGGACACACTGTCTCTTGTGCTAAAGGTATTTTGTGAAACGCTTGTTGACTGTCTCAGTGTCTATTGGATTGCTACGACGCCACTGGTAGAAACCTCTTATAGTTTCAGAGATCCCTGTACTTAGCCTCGAATTGGTAACACAGTGTATAAAATTTGATAAAGATGTAAAATGCCTAAAATTATTAATTAATTATTGTAAAATTAATGATAGAAAGCGGTCACTGAACATTAAAATGCAAATATGACCGCATTGTCTTCTTAAAAATTCTGAAATAAGCAAAACAGTTAATAAATCACGTTGAAAATTAAATAAAACGATTTATTGAAAATCTATTCATCAATTAACCGTCAAGAGCAAGTTCTATACACATATTAATAATTATAAAAAAAGTAATCACTAAATATATTCAGGAGTATATTATTAAGTTTATCAGCTTCTGTAATCTTGTTTAAACATTATTGTAAAAATAAATTGCCCATAAGTATCGTTACCTTGATTATAATTTTTGTAGTTCGTACTTGATCTTCACTTTGCTACATTTTTTGTTACTAAATATTTTTGAGCTTTAAATAGAATTATCTTTCTGCTTCCATGACACCCCATCACACGACACAAGAAAAGTTGGAAATTACTAAAGCAAGAAGGAGTCCTATCAGTACCTGATGTGTTAACGACGTTTTCAATTTTGAACCCTATATTATTTTTGATAATACAAACAATTAACTTGTAAATATACCCATAACCATATATTTCTCCCGCTTCTTTAAGCAAACAGTATGACAACCTTGACAGGTCTCATCTTCTTAACATAATTTTTGAGCAGGATGTTAGATCGTGGGCCATTATTTATTCACGCCGACGTACCACCGAATCCCTCACCCTACTGAAAAATTCTTAGCTTAGTTACTTGTTTTTATATGTAATGTATATCACGTGTTTGTATTATTTTCAAGTTTTTAAATCTAAAATTTTCTTGTTGTGAATGTTAGGTAAAGTAAATATTTTCTTCGGGTTTTTTTTTTCCTGGAAATTTCAAACTAGGTATACACTTTTTATGTATAATGATGCCCCTATAAGGGCGAAACATGTGACCCTTAAGTTGGTGAGTGTAATAAACAAGGAATATATTTGATTTTATTTGATTGATTTTTATTACACAACATTTCATCACGCGACATCTCATCACTGACAATAATTTGTCATTGTACTTGATCATCACATCTAGTTATAGCAAATATTTGAAAACCCTTGTTAAGTAGAACTAACTGTACCCATCTCGGTCATACCCTCTGCTAGCCCTAGAAAGTATAAAATATGTTTATATAGTTTCTCTCCAAGTCCAGTATTCTTCATGTCATACTTATTAAAGATTCTTTAATAACTTCTTCTCGTATACCTTCAAGCTTTTGCAACTGGACGACACCTAAGCTCTACAGCTGAATTTTGTGATGTGAACCAGAACCTTCAGCAGGAGAAAATAATCGATTTTATTGAGCGTGTTAAAGTCGGCTTCCACTTAACTAGGCGCGTTATGAATTTATCATAGAGAAACTTATACCGTCTGTTGCATCGTCGAGCGGGACATAGGAAATCCCATGTAATTTTAAATGGGGTCAATTATTGGCTTTCCTAATTATTTTAGAGAAAAATTCTATTTAGGTTTATTAAAGAGCACTAAAACCCACATTCAAAAGAATAACTTTAGATATTTTTGATGAGCCCGTTTACGGGTTATCGCCGATTTGTTTTTAACTATTTCTCCTTTTTATGGCCCCGTATTTGCGGGCACCAGTCAAGGTAAAAGATGACTGTCAAATAAAGTTGTCATTTTGAAATGTGTGCTTTATTGTTATAAAAACTCGTACATCGAAAATATTAGCCATGAATTACACTTCTGAAGAAAAAATATTGATGATTAAATGGTATTATCAAGGAAATAGTTATCAAAATGTGTCAGACATGTTTGCTGCTCTGTATCCGAATAGACCGATACCTGCAAAATCTACAGTCGAAAGGACTATCAAGAAATTTGAGACAAAAGGCACTGTAATAAATAACTGCAGATGTGAAGAAAAGCAGGAACAAAGAAGAGATGCAAGAAATGATAGGGACTTGCAAGTTTTATTGTGCGTGGAAGAAAATGATGGTAAGATCAGCACAAGAAAACTTGAGGATGACATAGGATTAGATCACACCACAGCGTTACGAGCTTTGAAACGACATAAATATTATTCATACAAATATGAAAAGCACCAAGAGCTAAGAGATAGGGACGAAATACGACGACAGGAGTTTTGTTATGGTATGATGGAAAGAGCAAACATTGATAGGGAATTTTTAAAAAACATTTGTTTCACTGACGAATGCACATTTACCTTAAACAATGAACCCAATGTTCAAAATTATCGATATTGGAGCAAAGAAAACCAACACAGGTTTGTGGAAACAAGGACGCAATATCCACAAAAACTTAATGTATGGGCTGGGATTTTCGGAAAAAATATTATCGGGCCATTATTTCTTACACGAAATTTAAATGCAGAATATTTTTTGGAACTACTTGAAGATCATATTTTACCTACTTTACATGATGCCGCCAGGGAAAATCAGGAAGTTTGGTACCAAATGGATGGCTGCCCGGCACATAGTACCCTGGCTGTCCGGGAATATTTAAACCTTGCTTTTAATGGAAATGTTATTGGCTTAAATCATACAGTAAATTGGCCAGCCAGGTCTCCTGATTTATCGCCAAATGATTTCTTTCTCTGGGGCCATTTAAAAAACAGGATATACAAAGATAAAAAATACCCAAATCTAGAGGAGTTAAAAAATGCTATTTTTGCCGAATGCAATAGAATTTCAGTTTACCAACTAGCGAATGTAAGAAGAGAATTTTATGATCGCCTCGGTTATTGTCTAGCAGTCAATGGAGGAATATTTGAACATCTTCTTAAATCCTAAAGTTCTAACAATTTAATAGTACCTACCTATTAATTAGTAAAATATTGAAACATGTAAAATGTCATAATTAACGTTGTAATTGGATACTTTATTTTAGTTTTATTCAGATTAATTTGTACTCATAAATACACCTTTAATATTTTCGATGTACGAGTTTTTATAACAATAAAGCACACATTTCAAAATGACAACTTTATTTGACAGTCATCTTTTACCTTGACTGGTGCCCGCAAATACGGGGCCATAAAAAGAAGAAATAGTTAAAAAGAAATCGGCGATAACCCGTAAACGGGCTCATCAAAAATATCCAAAGTTATTCTTTTGAATGTGGGTTTTAGTGCTCTTTAATAAACCTAAATAGAATTTTTCTCTAAAATAATTAGGGAAGCCAATAATTTACCCCATTTAAAATTACATGGGATTTCCTATGTCCCGCTCGACGATGCAACACCCGGTATAGTGTTGTCTTGCTCAAACCAAGGTTACAACGGCATTATAAAGATATCAGTAATATAAACGCGATAAACTTATTGGTTATTTGTGAATCGGAGAGAGAAGCACATCTAATTTATAATGTCGTGAATAAGCTCCCTAGTTTTGACAAATGTGTCATTTATTAAAAATATTGTGACATAAAATGACGAATATAAATCGGCTTGCAGGTTTTTTGCATCCCCAGGCGAAAGAAATGGTTCACAATTTAATAGATTATTTTAAAAATGAACAGGAGAAGGCTACTGAAATCGGTGAGTTATTAAATCCCAAGTCTATTAGAGAGAAAGTCTCGGAAGCACTAAAACTAAGTTTAGGAACAATACAGAGGATTGTTCATGAAAGTAGTAGAAGTATACCAATGAAGAAAACGCAACGACGATCAAGGAAAACAAAGAGTGAAACTTTACATCAAGGTAAAAAATGGTTGTAAGGAATGTTATATACAACTTATATGCATCACAACTTGATATAACGCTTTCAGTTTTGAAAGATGCTTTGAAGGAACGAGGTATTTTAGAAATAGGTCTCAGGTCATTGTCAGCGCTAATAAAAAACTTGGGATTTCGTTATAGAAAGCACTGCAACAGAATACATTTGTGCGAACTACCAAGAATTGCAAGCGAACGAGTCAAATTTTTTAAAAAATATGTAGAAAATTATCAATCAAAGTTTAGAAAAGTAGTTTTTTAACTTGGGTATTTTCGAATGGAAGTGGGTCTAAATCATGGCAAGACGACTCAGTGAAATTAGTAAAACGAAAAAGAGATTGTGGTCCGGGAAAACGTTACACTTTTTTTCCTCTAAGTCAAAGAGCGCCGACTACCACGATAATATAAATTGTGAGCTTTTTGAAAAGTGGGTTAGAGAAAAGCTGATACCAAATTTGGATGAATCATCTCTAATTGTACTAGACAATGCATCTTATCATTCTCGGGTAATAAATAAACAGCCAAATTCATCCTGGAAAAAAAAGACGCGGTTAGTTCAGGAAAATGAGAATCCATCGCCCGATTTATTAAAATCTGAACTGATAATAAAAGCGAAAACTATTAAAAAACAAAAAATATATGTCGTTGATGAAATTTTGCGAGAACACGGTCATGAGGTTTTGCGGTTACCACCGTACCATTGCCAATTTAATGCCATAGAGCTAATTTGGGCAGGCGCAAAATTGTTCTATGAAAAAAATGTTCGTAATAGTCTAAGTTCGGATAATAATAATAATTCCCTAGCACACATTACGGGGGACTACTGAAGAAAAGCTGTAGAACATACAGAAAAAATTATTATTATTTTTTTAGCCTGATATTACACAACAAAAATTTAGCCAATGTGTAATTTAATTAGAATTTTTTTGATATTTAATATATTATCTTCTGAAACAAACTAAAATTTATTTAATTTATCTAACATTCTATTTACTTTGTTCCTTTAAATTACAAATGATTAAAAAAACTATAATTATTAAAAAGATATATGCAAAATTCATATTACATGCCACCTTTTGTAACAATACGAATGCACCTTTGTGACACTAATTTCATCATTATCCATGATGAGTTTGAATTTTGCCATAAAAACAATTGCGACTGAAAAGTTTTTGCGTGTTTTGGGACTAACGTGATTTTTTTAAATTGGCGAAAAAAAAGGAAATATCTTTCTATAGATAAAATTGAAATAAATTTTTATTGTTTACTACCACCTAGCTTACTGCGTCGTGTATATAATATTTTATATATTTTTTGTTTTTGTGACTTGCCTAAACATATTGTATGTATATGTACCAATAAATTATTTGTATTTGCAATAATATATACATTAGTGCACAAAAACATTCAAAATTATATACAATGTAAAATGCAGGCCAGATCTGATGTTTTAATTTTTCTCTATTAAACAACCACCCCTATATACCGACCAACATTTGATTTCCGAGGATGGTCGCTAGTAAGAGTTTTTACTGTAAATTGTTTATCTAATTTTCTACCATCATTTTAGTTATTAAATTTTTTAAATATAAAATTATTGTGTCGACCGTGTGCAACAATATGAACGCACCCCTGAATAATTAATTTTGGAACGAGACCCGTCACCCGTCATTTTCATTATGACTGTTAGTTTCAAATTAATTGTTAACCTATTAACATTCGATTTTATGAAAAATCAGCTATCCATATACGGCCATATTGGTTTTTATATTTTGAAACATTTTTGAAACCTCTAATTCTACTGATTTGTTTCAGAGATCACATGCGCCCAGTTAAGTTGAAGCCGACTTTAGGATATAATAATTTTTTGAGGAGGAGCTAAGGGACTGATGTTAGCCCCGACGGTAAATTCTAAAGGCATCTCTTTAAGGTTACCATGGTTGGCAATTCCAGTGAATACGGGTCATTTTCAATGTTAAAAAGCGTAAAAAATACCATGGAATTGCAATTGGACAGGATACAACAATTTATTTATAGTCAGTTTAAATAAAAATAGTGATTTCTTGATTAAGCTCAATTTCAATAAAGCCATAGATGGGGTCATAGAAAGAAAAGTACATTTTTATAATATCTAATTGTTTTGTGTGCTATTTTGCCACAAATAAGTTAGTTTTTTAAAATATCATGGTGAAGTTATAAATTAGCCCCTGGGTGGTGGGGGTATAAATCCGCCACTATATCAGTGCACAAAACATTCAATAGCTATACGAAATTTTATACACCTTGTGTATAAAACCCAAGATTAATAGTCGGACTAGATTTTTGACACTCGTATTTTATCGTCACAAATTTGGTTGTCCTAATTAAAAAGCCAGACAGCAAATCAATACTCCAAAGACAGTATAAATTGTATTTAATCGCATCTAATAGGTACCTACCTACTAAATGGCTATAAACTGATATTAAACAAGGCACAGAGGCAAATTAATTATGCTTAAGGTATTTAATTCTTAGGTATTTATAGAGTCATATATTAGCTGAATTTATAACCGTATAAATGAAAGCGAAATGGAGCAGATAACATCCGTACAAATAACATTATTCTACCAATGTAAGATAGGACTTTTTAATTGTTTAGAATGTAACATGTGGTATTTTAATATTTTCTTTGAATAAACCCAGACAATAACTATAAGGTTGCTAATGTACACATATAAATTTAATTCACATAATGACTGCATTTCTTGTGTTATGATAAAAGATATTTATTTTAAGAATCCTATGGAACTACACCACCAAGCATAATAAGAGAAATAGAAATCCTGGTTAAAATCCTTGATGTTACCGATTCTAAAACTACCATTAAGAGAATTAGGGAAAATATAGCAGGAAAAGCTAAATGGCTCAGTTATTGTTCAAACTCATAACAGAAACCAACACAACTAATTAGCTTAAGCGGTAGGTACACATGAAGTTGTTGTTAAAAACCTTGGTGACACAGACCCAATGTTCATGCTGCCGGGTATAAAAACATGTTATAGCGAAGAAGAATTCCTGGATGAGTTAGTACGACAAAACACCGAAATAAAAATGCTTTCGGTAACTGAGAGTTGGGACATCAAATATTAAAATTATTACTAAAAAGTTATGTAGAACCCCTATTAAAGAGAACTGGATTCTACAAGGGCTGCCAGCTGTGTCTTAATGACTTTTTAAAAAAGACAAAGTTAATTTCGATCTACTAACAGTGTATACCAAATAATGCATTCCTTTACCAATATGCTGTAAATACTGTGGTTTTGGGCATGCTGCAAAGCACTGCAAAAATATAGAACCATGTAACAAATGTGGCGAAGTACACGCTTCACAGCCGGGACGGCGGAAGACCTGTTGTGTGTGTTTAGAGCTCAACACGCGTAAAAATTCCCCATGTGGGATTCAACGCGGGAAATTTTCACGCCATATCCAAATAAAGCTTTAGTTAGCTTACTTTAAGGACTTTATCGCAATAAAAACATGAATTTGTGAAAAAATGCAATCGAAGAAAATTTTTCTGTACCTATAACCTTTACATACAGTGTGTATCAGCCAAATGGAATAAATTCGATAATAAATACATAGGGGCGTGTCCAAAAAAACGCTCGGACACGTCGATTGGTATTTCTAGTTGCGCATTTTTTTCAATAAAAACTTTTCATACAGGGTGTGTTATGTAACAGTGGCCAATACTAACTTTCTTATTTTAAATACATTACTCATTATATTATTCAACTTTTGGACTCCTCGGAAAATTTTAGACATATTTCATGTACAATATCCTATACCTATCTTCAACCGTTTCGGAAGTATTAAGTATTTTTAGATTTATTGCAAATATTAACAACACACTAAAAAACTAATAAGTAATACTGTTTATTTCCTGATAATGTAAAAAACAAAAAAAAACATGTAGGAGATGTTGAAAATTGATGTTAAAATGTTTCTACTGATATAAAATAAAAAAAAGGTATAAATAGTTTTGTTTACTTTTGCTTAAAACGCCTGACCTTAGCAATTTGTTGTCTGTCAAATCACCGAAATAAATTTAGATACGCAACTGGACTCTTAGAACTGTCAAAAACTAATTGGCGCTGATGTCCTAGTATTTGCGATCCGAAACACGCAAGAAAGAAAGAAATCTGTTTGGAAACACTGGGTTAAAATAAAGAAAACTATTTTACCAACTTTTGATGAAATCTGTTTTATCGGTAGATATTGGTGCCGCCTTAAAATTTAAAATATTGCTTGGCTTAAATTATTCATTTTTTTCTGCTTTCATTTTTAGTTCAGGGATACACGTTATTTGAGTTATTTCTAACTCTTAATTTTAAGTTTGGAGTAAATACTTTGTTGGTAAAGTAACAAATAACGTATATCTAAAAGCTCAAATAGAAAGCAGCAAAAAAGGAATTATTTAAACCAAGCAATACCTACCTATTTAAAAAAATACAGCTGACTAAAATAAAGCGAAATAGGTAATAAAACATTATTTTTATGATCAAAAATTATCGGATCTCTTTTTGGCAAGCGGTGTCGCATGCCATGTTTATTTAAACAGTTTGGAACACAATGTTTTTTAGGTTTTAGCGGAGGTGCGTAGTCTTCCATAATGGAAATAAATACGCGAACTTTAACTAAACAAACCGACCAAAACCACACTAAAACTAAACAAAAGTCAAAACAACTATCAAAAATCACGCTAATAGTATACACAGAGATCGAACGATCACAAACGGCATTAGAATTCAACACAACTTAAAAGAAAATCGAGAATAGAAAATTGACAATACACTTCAAATTCTTGACAACAACGAAATCTGGGAGGGTGCTTCTTCTCGATCGCAAATCGCAAATGAACGTGGTGCCCTCATACGAACTTAACTAAACCAAATTGTGCGATGCCACTACCGGCGCCATCTACGAAATGCGATCTAAACAAAATAATAATGTTTGGCGGGAACGCCCAGCTTACGTATCTAAATTTATTTCGGTGATTTGTGTTGTCTGTCTGCATGACAGTAGTTGTCAGTGTTATAGTCGTTTGAATTTCGTTAACTGCATATCAGAAAAATGGATTATTTAACAGAAATGCACAAAAATAACAATTCTACAGATGATTGGTTATGGAGATAAAACACGGACACAAATGGAAGTTGCTCGCTTATTTCATGAAAAATTTACAAATTTGCCGCTATAACTCAAGGGATAATTAGTAAAATAGAAAAGCAGTTTCGCCAGCTTGGACATGTAAAGCAGATAAAAAAGTAGCTGCCAATGCAATAAGTGATTATACCAAATTAGATGCTTGAGTTTCAGGAAACCCACATACTTCTAGTCGAAAAACAGCCGCATAGTTCGATGTTTGCCGTTCATCGATTATTTGAACATTACAAGAAAATAAAATGTATCCCTATAAAGTGATACCTACTCATGAGCTCATGGAAGACGATTTTGATAGGAGAACGTATTTTTGTGAACAAATGATGGCAATGTTAGATAACAATGTGATCCAATTACAACATGTTTTGTTTTCTGATGAGTGCATCTTTACACTTCACGGTCATGCTAATCGTCAGAATTGCCGCTATTGGTCTAGGGAAAATCCTCCCTGGATGAGAGAAGAACATACGCAATATCCTGAAAAGGTTAATGTTTGGGCAGGAATTGTTGGAGATCATATCATAAGTCCCTTTTTCATTAATGGCAATTTAAATGCCGATAATTATTTAGCAATGCTCCAAAATAATGTCTTGCCAACTTTGACAAACTTATATCCTGATCCAGCAAACCCACAACTTCCAGCGAATATGATATGGTTTCAGCAAGATGGATCATCGCCCCATTACCAAATCAATGTCCGGCAGTACCTCAACCGAGTATTTGCAAATCGGTGGATAGGGAGGCGTGGATCGATGGATTGTCCAGCACGATCCCCTGATCTGACGCCATTAGACTTCTTCTTTTGGGGTTATGTCAAAAATATTGTATACAAAACTAAACCCCTCGACTTAAGAAGACGAATAACGCTTGCGATTTGATCGGTCACGCCTGAGATGTTTAGTAACGTTAGAAGAAATTTCTATTTAAGATTAGGATGTTGCCAAGACGTTCGCGGCGAGCATTTTCAACATCTCCTACATTGATGTTTTTTTTTTTGTTTTCCACATTATCAAGAAATAAACAGTATTACTTATTAGTTTTTTAGTGTGTTGTTAATTTTTGCAATAAATCTGAAAACACTTAATATTTCCAAAATAGTTGAACATAGGTATAGGATATTGTACGTAAAATTTGTCTAGAATTATCTGAAGAATTCAAAAATTGAATAATATATAGGGTATTGCATTTAAAATAAGAAAGTTAGTATTGGCCACTGTTACATGACACACCCTGTATAAAAAGTTTGTATTGAAAAAAATGCGCAACTAGAAATACCAGTCGACGTATCTGAGCGTTTTTTCGGACACGCTCCCATATATTTATTATCGAATTTATTCCATTTGGCTGACACACACACTGTATATCTGAAACATTGCAATTTTTTTCCATATTTCGATATCCAAAGAGAGACTAATATTAATTGGGGAGGGGGGGCTCAAATAATAGTACCAATCTTGGCTTGAACAACTTAACACCCGCTTTGAAAATGTTCCGCGGCCCCTGCTTCACAGGACAACAAAACCATAAGACTATGTTGCCCAAATTGTAGTCAGATGCAGAATAGTAATACAGCACACTTTGCTAGAAACTTAGGGTGCCCAACATACAAGAAAATACTTTTAAGATCAAAGCTTCGCATTAACTATGAAGTAAAGGGACAATTTTAATGAATTATGACGACATGGAAACAAATAAGAACAAACGTCAAACAAATAAAACATATGTGTCATACATCAGAATCTCCAATTCATCGGAAATCGATCTACCTATTTCTTCACACAAATAGTGATTGCAATTATCTATATGTTACGGAACACTGGAAAACTCACTATCAGCTTGAAAATTTTGACGTACAAGAATTCCAATTGGCGGCCTAGTTTTGTAAAAAAGAGGAAATTAGGCATGATGAAATGCTATTTAGATTAAAACCGAAAATTAGTATAAATCTCGAACAGACATTGACAATCTAGGTGAAGAGTTTTTGTTTGAGTGTTGTGGTTGCCAGGTGAAAATGAAACAAAAATATTACTTGTCAAAACTGGTAATAATAGTTTTTATTAATTTTAACAATAATGATTTGATTCTGTATTATGCTGGAATGTTAAATTCATGTTAAATTCATTCCAACATAAATACAAATCTTAAATCAGAAGGATGTCTTGAAATTTACCCCGAAAGACAACAGTCAAGTACCTATAACACTTTTTCCAAAAATTGTTTTGAATCTTAGAAACTATGGAAGTTTTGAAGAATCGCGGTCCAAGAATTTTTTAGTTTTTTTTTAGTTTAGATATTTTTATTTCAAATTACATTCGTATATACAAAAATGTACAACACATATAAAATAAAATGACGTCAACAAAAAATAGCTAATAAATTAAAACAACACTTCTGTCTTCCTCCACAAATAATATATATTTTGAACGATTGTCCCTACATGTTTCGACTACATATACAGTCATCCTCAGGGGAACTATATCGAGTGTAAATTGGGTTCTAATAGTTGTCTCAAATTAATGAGTACAACATTTAAGATAATCATAGCAAATGAAATTTGCTTAGTTGAAGACTAACTTGAGGTAACTCAGAGTTGTGGATATGTAAATCAGCACATTTTAGTTTATTTTAAATTTGTTAATAAAAGTGAGAAAATTTAGTTATTTTTAATGAGTATGGTATAAAATAAATTTTAATAATTAGTATATGAGCATTTTTCGATATAACATGGTTTATGTGGAGAAACCAAAAAAAAAAGAAAGAAAAATTTTTTGAATTATTTTGACAAGTCAAACGTGGTAGTGGTTAGCACGAAACTTTGTTTCTCTTAAAAAAGTTTTTTATTTTTCATACTAACATGTGCTTTTATTTAAACCCATAGGGGCTTAGTCCCTATCCTACTTTATTTAGTTTTATTACTCAACAAAAACATGAAATTTCATAGTTTTTTATAAAATAATTCAAAAAATTTTTTCTTTCTTTTTTTTTTGGTTTCTCCACATAAACCATGTTATATCGAAAAATGCTCATATACTAATTATTAAAATTCATTTTATACCATACTCACTAAAAATAACTAAATTTTCTCACTTTTATTAACAAATTTAAAATAAACTAAAATGTGCTGATTTACATATCCACAACTCTGAGTTACCTCAAGTTAGTCTTCAACTAAACAAATTTCACTTGCTATGATTATCTTAAATGTTGTACTCATTAATTTGAGACAACTATTAGAACCCAATTTACACTCGATATAGTTCCCCTGAGGATGACTGTATATGTAGTCGAAATATGTAGGGACAATCGTTAAATATTTTCAAAATATATATTATTTGTGGAGGAAGACAGAGGTGTTGTTTTAATTTATTACCTACACTTCACTGCAAGTATGGACTACTTCTTCAAATTTAAAAAAACATCTAAGTTATTTACATTTCGAAGAAATCTTTTGTACTATATGGCTCCAAGTCTACAAGTAAGTTTTTTAATTGTCTTTTGAATAATTTTTCCGTTGGTGCATTTTAAATTTCAGCACTTAGCTTATTATAAAACCTAATATTTAATTTCAAATTTATTTACATTACTTGGAATGTTACAATGCCAATTTATTGGATTTAAATTGTTGATAAGATTTGGAACAACATTTAATAAAAGTTTATTATAATTATTTGATATGTTCTCAGCATCTCCAGAAACCATGGTGTTATTTGTTTTTGATGTCCCAGTGATTTCATTGTAAATAGACCACATACATTTATTCTTATTATCCAAATTTCTTATCCTGTTCGTATAATTTTCAGATCTACATTTAATTAACTTACTATCATATTTTTCCAAAAATTGTTATGAGCCTTAGAAGCTATGGAAGTTTTGAACAACCGCGGTCCAGGAACTACGAGAATAAAGATAATAACGAGCGTAACGAAAATGTGAGGGAATATTCGTCTACAAGAGCGGCGGCACCAATCCCATACAAAGAGTTCTTAAAGAAAATAAGCCAGCTATAGTTCAGGGTTTACGAGAAATGCGTTATCCAAGAATAATCCAATTTTTAAATTCGTATGTGAACCAATGCGAACAAGATCCTGATTTCAGTCGTCTTGTAATTTGGACCGAAGGAACACATTTTACTAACTGCGGGGTGTTTAATAGACACTACTATCATTTTTGTGCTACTGAAAACCCCCACTAATTGGCTCAACAAAAACTGCTTAAATCTTAAGCCATTTGAATGGTAATGGAAAAGCAATTTCACTAAAAAGATTTAACAAAGCTTTAAGCACAAAGCCCCGCTTGGAAAACAGCAATATAAGGTCAGTAAAATCGCAGTTAACAGCCTCTGGTCTAGCAAAATATCAATAAAATAATATTGCATACATTTCGTATATTATCAATAATTATAAAACTCTCGTTGATATTGCAGTATTATAAATAGGTACCTAAGGCACCAATTATAAATTCAAGAAGTGGCTAATTGTAATAACCATAATATTATACCAATCCTGTATATCGAGTTTAAATAAGAGGTTCAAAGTAATTATAATTGACAACAACCTTTATCTATAACCCTCCTGTAAACAGAAAATCAAAAAATTTCTTGTCGATAAAAGTGACTCTTGACTGCCTGTGAAACATAGTTTTAATGCTGGGCACATCATAATAATATGTATTTTTGTTCGTTTCTTTACCTAATTATGATTTATGAAGTGTACCTTGTATTGTTAATTTCTTATTTGTAATTTGTATAAATATTGTGACGGGTTTCTTTGCACTTTTCTGTGGTGTTCGAAATTAAAACAAAAAATTTGAATTTGAATACTTCTCTTGTACTTTTTGACAATAAAGTTACCGCAAATGTGACAAAAATCATCAGGCTTATTTTTGCAACTTCATCGGAACAGTTTTGCAACAAATTACTTTACCCAAACAAAAACTAAAGTTATCATTTAAGTGCCAAGAATGTGAACCATAGAAAAAAAGTAACGAGTTATGTGCACTATTCGAAGCCCCGATTTATATGCTATTTTCAAGATCTCCCTGTTTGTGTTATCTTAAAATTACGTCCCGCATGATGGGGAATGTCAGTGTTTTATCTGAGTTGTATTGAAAGCCTCTGATGTTTAATATATCGTTCTCTGGAACTTTGTTTTATATGTAATGCTAAACAAATATCTTGTCTGTATAGAATACTGCTTTAAATCTAAGCTAAGTGAAGAAAATTTACTGCAGTATTTGAAGCCTAAGGAGTCAACAAAATTTGAAATATTAATGTAAATATCTGGATTTCTTATTATCAGACGCTTGCTTTACGATTCCAAATTTAACCACATCGAAAATGATAAATTAGTCTTTCAATATCTGAATTTTGATTGAAGTATTTATTAAAGTATAAGATGTCTGGAAATGACGATGACAAATTTTAAGATAGGTATAATTCTACATAAGAAGTTATGAGACATATATACAGGGTGTCCAGTAAGTATATAGCATACTCTCGGGCTCAGGAGCGTAGGGGAATTAAACCGGCATCGTCCCTCAACAAAATGATACTACTAAAATTATGATTTTGCCTAAATTGTGGCAAACCAATTTGCCGAGTTAACTCTTGCAGGATAATCAGCGAGTGACATGGCATGTACATTTTGGACGTGATAGCGATGTAGCTGAGTTTCTCGAAGAGACTCATGAACAATCCACTTTGTCGCATGAACTTGGGCCGACAGATTTCTTACAGTATTAGAAGAATTTTCAGCAATCTCATCCAGAATTTCCGCCTCTAACTGAGGGTTCCTTGTTCTTCTTGGAGGCCACAATGCGGCAAAAGATTTCCTAAAACGGATAAGCAAACGATTAGCTAATTTTAGCATTTTTCTTTATTTCACTTGACTTTTACTTGTTTCTCTTAAGCTACGACCTACCCTTTTAAGTTCATCGGTGCAATAAACGTCAATTTGGAAATGGAATAAATTCTTTTCGCCTCCACATAATTGCCGAGTACTTTCCATAAATTAGATGCATGTTAGCATATTTACTATAGGAATAATCCTCCACATCGAAATAAAAACGACTGATTTATTGTAGTATGCGAAAGCGGCTAATTTTATCGAAACAAATGTACAAGTACCTTTTTTAAAGAGGAATGATCAGAGTATTTAAAGAATCCGTTTTCAGCTCTGTTAAATGACACCTGTCAAAATTTTGACCCAACAAGAGTGGTGGCAAGTCCATTTCTGACGATTTTAAACATCTACTCATTGGAAAGGTTATCTGTTAAGCAAGAAGCAAAGCAATTGCTCTCCGTTCCTCTCTCGCCCTTGTGCCAAACGTAGCCACACAACCTTATCATTTGCTATATTCTGAATGGTAAAATTATGTACTGCTAATTTTTGCTTAAAATATATCATTCCTGCAGGTACATACGGTACGAGTTAAACTGCTTGATATCTACTGTAAAAACACATAGTTCGTCAGCCAAAGCTCTCTCTTCATTAAATTGTTTTTCTCTTCGTGCTCTATCTTTTTCTGTAATATGTTTTGTATACGTTTCTAATGTTACATGTCCCAATTTATACGAAAAACATAGATCACATTGATCTTTATGGGGATGAAAAATGTCAATATTAAGGTTTTTCATTTCTGATAGGAATACATCATACCCTGCGGTAAATTCGGCAAACTTTCCAGATACAGCTTGCTAGTCGAAGCTCGACAGTAATGCAAAGGCATGTTAGGAAGTACCTCAAAAAATTCTTTAATTTTAAGACGTTTTTCAGAATTAATCGGTCAAGATTTTATTGGAACTTCTTTTTTCTCTACTATATCAGAATCTAAGCCAAAACCCAGTTAAGGATACGCCATTCGCCTAAATTCAGAGTTGCTAAAAGCATTTGTTTACAGGCGGGAACAAGGGATTTATTAATTTTTAAGTCGTAATGTAAACTTAGAGCACTTCGGGATTTTGTATTCCTACTTTTGTTTAGTTGGTGCTTTGTTAACCAGAGCAGTCACAAAAATCTTCTTTTGTGTCCAGTCCATATGATCCCAAAACTGTTCAAATATGGCTTTTCTCTGTTCTTCTTCTTGGTTCCATTTCCCTTTGGTGTCTCTTTACGTTAGTAGGTAGTTTGTTTCCTTTAACTTTTGATATTTTATAACAGTATTTTCCTTTCATTCTCATTTCTTTTCCATAAAGACTGATTTCTCTTGCCCTTTCTCTTTCGTTTAGTTCCTGTTGGAGACTCGTCTAACTCGCCCACGACTGTTTGTTGTACCGAACACTGACCTTTTCTACTGGTTTTAACTTCAGTTTCATCATCTAAGTCTGTCGAGATGTCTGTGGGATGGTAACTCGAACCGGAGTATTCAAATGGTTCTGAGGTATTTAAATTATTATTATATACATTTTTATAATTAGTGTTCAAAAATGAGATGTGAAATTTCTAAAGCCCCAGTCGAATTCGTACACTGAGAAAATTATCCAATACCTGATATAAAAAATATTATATCAGTTATTAGAATTCCGCATACGTATTTGGACAGCGCGACAGTTCGCTACTGTAACTAATCTCGCTTTGCTAAAATGTGGTTATAGCTGTAATAATTTACTTTGTATACCGTTTATAAGAATTGCTAATATCAGTGATAATCTAACTATCCAAAATATAATAAATAATATATTATATAGCGTTAATGGAATTAACTTATGATTGTATTTACTAGAATTTGTTCTAGGCATTTTATGATATTCTATATACAATTCTATATATAAGAAAAAAAAACTACCTATATTTATATATTACGAAGATATCTTTATTAAAACGAAAATAAAAAGAAACACGTAATTATTAGTTATAATACTTCAACACCATAAGTGATGGAAGTGTTCTACTTAGAAAGGATGAAACTAGTAAGATATTGCTAATTGACAGTATCGATAAACTGGAAAACTAGACAAGCCTCGAAATTCAATTAGATTAGCTTATATAAATACGCAAAGTTTAAAAAACAAAATAGACGATGTGCAGAGTTTTGTGATCAATGATGATTGTGATATTCTCCTACTGGCGGAAACGTGGCTTAGAGGGAATGAGACCTTTTTATATAAACTAGACAATTATGAAGCTGTCCACTCATGCAGAGATGGAAGAGGAGGCGGAGCATCTATATATATGAAAAATTCTATACAGTTTTGTGAGCTAGACAAATCAGAAGATGTAAATATAAACTGGGCGTGTGTGAGTGTAGGCAAACAAAACTTAAAAATTAGTGTTGTCTACAAGCCTCCCACTCAAAAAGATGATGAGTTTTTGGAATTTTTAGACACAATATTGGTAAAGTATCCAAAAAAACACTTAATTGTTGGAGATTTTAATATAAATTTATTAAAGAATAATAACATAATTGTAAAAAACTATAAAAATCTACTTACTCTAAATAATTACCAAATTAATAATGAAATAACTGAAGATAAAGCTACAAGGGTAACAAGAGAAACAAAAACGATCATAGATCATGTTCTCTCTGATAAGTCCTCTGAATTAAAATGTAAAATCAAAATTGAAGACACTAGTTTATCTGATCATAAATTATTATCTATAACGCTAGAGGATAAATTAAAAATCTACCAACCAAAAACTCATCATGAAATTAAACATATTAATTATTTAAAATTTCGGAATGAATTTGAGCTGGAAACAGCAAATGTCACGGTTGGATCGTTCCAGAATCTTGCTGAGATAATAAGCAAATGTAAAGGAGCATCAGAATCAGTAAAAAAATTAAAATTAGAACAAAAAATACTTGGATAAATCAGGAGATTCTTGGAATGATGAGCCAGCGGGACATGCTTTACAAAAAAAAATGTAATAAACCTGGTGACGTCATTTTGGAAAGACAATTTAGAGACTTAAAAAACCAAATTAATAATAAAATTAAAGTACTAAAAAATAAACATTTTCGCAATAAGTGGGAGCAAGCTGGTAATAATTACAAAAAAAAACAGTGGAAGTTTATTAATGGTTTTTTTAAAGATAATAATAATAGTTCAAAAGTTAATTCTATAAAAATCGAGAATAGCGATATCACTAATGAGGGAGACATAGTAAATTCATTTAACTTACATTTTGCTAAAGTGGGGGAAACTATTGTAAAAGACTTAGAGGAAGAAATAAGACTGAAATAATGTGATATGCGGAATAATATTATAGATTATTGTCAGAATAGTCTAAATTTAGAATTAACCACTGTACAGGAGGTCAAAGAAATCATATCGGAACTAAAAAGAACTTCAGCCCCAGGTCATGATAATATAAGCACCAATGATATTATAACACTTAAAGATAGTATTGTAGATATTTTATGTACATTGATTAATAATATTTTTACTATTGGGACATTTCCTAAAGAATTAAAAATAAGCAAAATTACACCTATATTTAAATCAGGAAAAAAAAATAATTTAAATAACTATAGACCAATTTCTGTTATAAGTGTTTTCTCAAAAATTATTGAAAAGATTTTGAAGAGAAGAATTCTGATGCACATACATAATAATAATTTATTAGACAACCTTCAGTATGGTTTCTTGAAAAATAGTAGTACTTCAAGCGCAACATTGTGAATTTTGTATCAAGAGCACTTGACGGGAGAAAGATTGTGGTGGCGGTGTTTGTCGACTTGAAAAAGGCATTTGATGTTGTTGATTTTGGCTTACTTCTGGAGAAACTTGATAATATGGGAATAAGGCGAAAAACTTTAAACGTGATAAAAACATATTTGACAGGTCGACAACAGTATACTAAAATTGAGCAGACTTGTGGTACTTTGTTAACAAACACATACGGAGTGCCACAGGGATCGGTCCTTGGTCCTCTTTTGTATTCTCTGTATGTCCTAAACTTAAGGTGTGCTAACTTGAGAGCCACATACTTTACATTTGCTGATGACACGGTATTAGTATATTCGGGAACTAATGAACAAATATTAAATGAAGAAGTAAATATTGATCTCAAAAAATACAATCAGTGGCTGTATTTCAATAAACTTAAAATAAATATTGACAAAACCAAATTCTTGCTTTTTAAACAAAAAAACAAAATAGTGCGTGAAATGACAATACAAATATCTTATCTTGGAAAGGGTCGCAAGTGTAAGGTATTTGGGATTGATGGTGGATGATAGGCTGAATTGGAGGGAACATGTCACGAAGCTTACTGAAAAGATTCTCTCTATGATTCCTTATATATTTAAGATTAGAAATTACATTACAGACAAAACTAAGAGACTGGTATACAATGCCTTTTTCTTGTCACACCTTCGATACCTTATAACAGTATGGGGGATGTGTGGAAACGGTGTGTTTGAGAGTATGCAGATTGTACAAAACAAAATATTAAAAATATTATTTAATTTTGACAGGCTTACTCACACAGACACCTTATACCGTACATTGCAAATAGCTAGATTTCCCGAAATTTTGGAGTTTGAGCAATGCAAATTAATGCATAAAATAATGTATGGGCAACAAAAGACAAATTCTCAATTCTCAGTCACAAACGAAATACATAATTACCCAACAAGAACACAAAACAACATCTATCACATACAAAACAGAACATGTATAGGTACTAACAATCCTTTTTTTAAGCTGTCGTATGTATTTAATTATCTTCTAATAGAAATTAAAGAAATTGTGATATGTACATTGTTTATTAGGAAACTAAATATTCTAGTGTAAAAATATGCTTCTATGTTGTATATAAAATTGTATTCTCGAGGCCAGTGCTCAAGGCACTGATTAGAGTACATTTTGTTTTACTTTTGTAATTGTTTATCTTACAAGTAATATATTTATTTTTTTCAAAAAAACACATATTTGGTTAAGGTTTTGAAAAAAAAAGGTTATAACAGATATATAGAATTTTAAGTTATACATATCAACAAATCAAATATATTAAATACTCAAAAATATAACTCAATTATAAAAGCGTTTAAACATGAAACTACAGCTTATTATATTTTTCGGAATTTGGGGATTAGGGATTTCGGAATGATTTCCAAAGATTTCTGCGACTATGGTGGTGCTTCGGGATTTTGAGCGACATCTTGTGCAAGTGTTTCGGAGAGTGGTTGACCTCTCGACTAAAATGCTTTAAAATAGTATATCATATAATATATTATAGTATATAGAATACATACTCACGTACTATTGTGCACAGTCTTATCAGTTATAACTTTATCACTTAGTCTTAGGCATTTGTTTGTTTGATTGTTTAACACAAAAAGCGCGTGCAAAGACGCGACAAGGGCGGTATTCGAGAACATAATAAAACATAAATGACTGGTACCAGGTAGCGCTGACAAATATCAATCGGTTTATTTGTGAATATAAGATTTCTAATAACACGCAGTCGACAAATCCCTGCGACATTATGCTGACTTTTATAAATGTCTGTATTATAAGTGCGGGAAACTGATTTGCTAAACGTCTAAGCCTTTCTGATACAGACAATAAGAAATGTTTAAATAAGGGAGATTGTTACCAATACAGAATATTTTTATAATTGTTATGATTACTCTAATAGTGCTAAGCGAAAATTTTGCTGTCGGTGCAGACTTTATACACACCCTGTATATCACTATTATTATTTATATTAGAACCGCTTGTGGTTTAGGTGATTCAATTTATTAAGAACAAGGTTTCCTGGAAAATAATTCTAATTTAAAAATGCAAATTTTGGATGGTATAAATTTCAAGACTCGGTGTAAATATCCAGAGAGCAGGTGCTTTTATATAAATGAGAAATTGTTAATAATTGTTATTAGCTAAAAAATATCAGAACCGTTTTGTTACATGACTAACGGATTTATGGAAATATTTTAATCTACCTCCAGTTTATGGCGTCTAAGACTTTTGATTATCGTAAGTTTACATTTTTTAACACATTACAAAAAACACCTAAAATACTCCCGGTTAAAACTGCGCCTGTTTTATGTAATTTTATAAATTGAAATAACACGTTTTAGGTAAAATAAATTATTTATAATTTTATAATTTAAATCCACTTAAGAATATTTGAATAAACCAAAAAAAATTAAGCCCAATTATGGAGCAAAGCTTGTTTTTTTAGGTTTACCTTTTCGTAACGTTTTAATCACACAAGGTTAAGAAAATCTTTGAAAAAAAAAGGCGAGGTTTAAAACGGGTTAAAAATCCAATTTAAATGTGAAACCTTTTTAAGAAAATTAATTTCCCAGGAAAATGTAAAAATGGTATTATTTTACATAAACGAAAGAATGAGCTTCTAAAATAAGGTCAATATTTAAATGTGTGCACTAATAAGAAAAAAAAAATTAGGGTAAGATAAAGGTTTATTTTAGTTATTTAAATATGCTGATTTTTTATTTTAAAATTAAGTTAGATATTTGTATCGGTTTAGACAAGAAGTTATTTGTTGCCAATTAAACGTGATATCTAAGAATGTTTCGTCCGTGGGAAGAAACCAGTACGCCAAGTGGATCTACGGGTCGTGATATAAACAAATTAAAGCGTGATATTTTATCAGTTGACACAAAAAAAGCAATCTTCGACGTTCTTGAACGTGGTTTTACAAAATTTGGTGCAGTGAAGGAAGCGGCAGCTTTGACACGCAGGCCAGTGAGCACAGTGTGGTTTGTTGTAAATAAACTTATAGTGCTGAAAAGAAAAAGGAAAGACTATTTTACTTTGAAGAAACTGGATGCTACGGATGTCGATATAATTCGTAGAAAAATATATGCTATGTACAGGAAACAAATGGGGTACACCGTGTAAGGACTTCCTCCTTATCATTGCACGTTGAACACAATTGAACATATATGGCACCAGCTGAAAGCATCGGTAAGGAGGAATAATGTTTCGCCAACCCTAAATTCTTCTGTGACAGCTTTAGTAGGGTAAAGTGGTCTATAGTGGGACAAAAAAATTAAAAATGCTGTAATTTTTTTTATATAGGGATTTTACTGATGGTAAGTATCTATAACTAATGAGAAGGTAAATAATTAGTTTATTCTATCATTTACTAACCTTAAATCGTTTAGTGTTAATAATAATTAATAAATCCCACTATATACCATTTTTCCCACTATGAACCAGGTAGTGGTGTATAGTGGGAAAGACCTTGGTACTTAGTGGGATTTAGTAATTAGGTATCAAATCATGAGAACCGAAAAAGTCTATTTATACAAAATGAGGTTAAATGATGTTATATTTGTCCAAATTGACTGAAAAAGAATATTGGCAAGCTGCTCTTTTAGTGCTGCCTGATTTAAATGGAATCGACAGTTTCATCACAATATCTTCTGAACTAACAATATCTTCGTCATTTTTGTCGGGAAAAACAAACTTATCAGATGGCAAACGCTTTAGAAAAGAAACATGATAATCATCCTCTTCTTTAAGAATAACCTGCCCAACAAAACGTTTAACGTAAGATTTCTTTTCGTATTTAACCAACACATAATCGTTTACTGCTACGGACATCAGTTCTAAATCTTCTTCAGGATCGCTCTCTAGGTCTGTCGAATCGCAACAAATATTTTCATCTACATCACTGTTCGAACTTGAATCGTTCAAAACCTTACGTTTAACCTTCTGAACAGCCCTTTTCTTCGATTCAATCAGCTTTCGATTCAGCATTCTTTCTTCATAATCTTTTTCTATCTGTTCTTTTATTGGAGTATCTGTCAAAATTAGTGACTTTGCCTTTTTTCTTCCTTTTCCTAATTGTTTCCTTTCAGCTGCTTTTAAATAGGGTCTAATTGCTTCCGGTGTAATGTCTTTGTGTTTGATTGTCCTGGCTGTGGTGATGGGGGTTTGTTTGAAGTTATGTTGTTTGATGCTTCTCGTTCTGGATCTGCTGCTGGAGTAATATGTTCTGCTAAGTGATCTTGGAAGTTATCTTGTGTCTCAATATTTTCATTGACATTAATATTGTGAAAATCAAGAGGAATTGCCGGAGGTCTATCCGTAACAAAGGAAGACATGTAGTCAGAGTCAGAAAATATTTGGGAGTTAAGTGGTGATATTCCCGTTTTTTCAAAACCTTTAATTATATTAACGGGAGTTAATTGCTAAGGGAAAGGCTGTACCGACTACACCAGCAATATCGTAAATGGACGCTGAAGTACCTGGATGATTCAGCATCCAATTGTCTAAGGCTTTGTTATAATAATTTTTGAAGGGAAAAAAATAGCTGACATCCAGAGGCTGCAGCTTATGGCTGCAGTGAGGGGGTAGCGTAAGCAGAACAATTCCATTTTCTTTGCATAAATTAAGCACGGTAACAGCATAACGACTTTCGTGGTTATCTAATACCAGTACGACCGGAGCTTCCTTGCTGCAGCGCACATGTGTAATAAAATGTCTGATGTAATTTAGAAAATTCTCAGATGTCATCCATCCGCTGGTGTGGGCGGACCCATCAGAACCTGGGGGTGCTCCAATAAGCATAAACTGTTTAAAATTCTTCCTAGGAAAGATGAAATATGGTGGAACATATGTTCCGTTAGCGCAAATTGTAGCACACATTGTGACCAGGGTGCCTCTTTCTGCGCTAGTGACTTTTCCAACTTGCTTTTGGGTAACGGACGCCAAAATCTTGGGAGGTTTGTGAACATTGGTTATCCCAGTTTCGTCACAATTATATATCTGGTGTGGTAAAAATTTATATTTCAACATTACATCTCGCAAATTGTTGAAGAATAATTTCACGTTATGTTTGTTGAAGCTGGTAGCCCTTGTTAAGCTTGTTGCCTCTGGTGTTCTAAGCAAGAGAGCAGTATTCCGTTTTCTATAATAATGCATCCAATCTAATCCAGCTTTTTTTCTGTCATGCCAGGAGGTAGGTACATCTTTGTTATTGGCAACAGCATATTTGTAAGCAAGTTCACGTGTTGTGTTAAGTGTCAACCCGTAACACATTTGTGAAGCCTGTATCAAATATTCTGTTAGAAGTGCTTCCTCTTCTTTATTAAAAATACATTTAAATCCGTGCTTTCGACCATAACTAAAATTTGGTCTTTCGCCTACATCTGTAGCTTTATACTTTTGCACTTTTCTGTGCAAAGCGGATTTACTTAAATTGTATTTTTTCGCAGCAGTTTCCAAACATGATTTTTGCTCTACAACTTCTGCTACAGCCTCACGCATATTTCTTTCGTATTCATCATGATTTAATACGCTTTGCCTAAAGTGGGCTTTTTGTTGGGTGCGTAACACTTTCGGCATGGTTCAAATCTAAAATTAAAAATACTAAATATTAGTCCCACTATGCACCACCACATACTTTCCCACAATAGACCACATAGCCGATTTTCAAGAACTCCATAAATTTATCGAACTGGTAGAACTAGAGTGAAATATAAAGATAGTTTAAGCAAGCCAACATTATTTTGAGGTTATATTTACAATACGAAAAAAAAATATTGGATAACTTGAGAACCATGCATGCTAAAAGCTAAACGGTAAAAAAAAATTATGCTGAAACTTACCCTTGTTTTTAAATTCTTGATTTATTTCTCATAATTTAGTTACTTTATGCTAATTACAATACTCGGGTAGTGACAACAATACCGACGTTAAATATAGTTGTACCTCAACGATAAATAGTTTCGCAGCATACGTCATTTCCCACTATGCACCACGTCCCACTATGGACCACTTTACCCTACAGTCAGAGATGCAAAATATTCCAAACAAAAGCTGGGAAAATTCTGTAGCGCATGTTCAAAAAGTAGAAAAATCATACGTAAATCTGTATCTGTTGCCCAGAGAAAGAATTATTGTAAACTTGGATGACGACCGTGTCAGTGAAGCTGACTTGGGTTAAGATGTAATAATTATTTTTCTGACACGGTACTTTTTTGTAGGTATATGTATATTTTGTTTTAATTAATAACCGTCCTGTATGTTATAATTTTAATTGTATTGTATCTTATATACTGTTATATTATAGGTTGATTAGTCATTTTGCGTTTTAATCAAACATATGGTTTTTGTTTTTTAGTTTTTTAGACTGTTATTTGCTTTTTATCCGCCTCCAGAAATATTTTGGGGTTTGCTATAAGATGCTCATTTTAAATTATACAAAATTAAATGCAAAGTACCAATTAAAAGGTATTTTAATAAATTAGAGAAGAAATTAAAGCAAATGGTCGTGGATAAGTCGTCTAGCTGATTATTTTCAGCTCCTTTTTCGGTTAAATTGCCTTTCCTTTACCACCTTCCGCGGCATTCTAAAGGATAATCCGGATAAAACGACCCTTAAAGTATACAAAGTACTACACCCTTTAATCATAAAAAACCTAAGGTATCACAAAAACCATTTTCATTATAAATTGGATTTAAAAGTTTTGGCTGTACAAAATGTTCTTACTTTTTCGTAACCAGAAAACCAACTTGCTTGTGTAAAATATATGCTTAGCTTAACCAGGAGTCGTAAAAAAAAGGAAAAAGAAAAGAAGCATTAGGCAAATATGCAGTTTCTTTTTTAATGCTTCATAAAACAAATAGGATAGATAAGCCAAAGAATGTTGACTACCAGAAGAAGTATTATATTAGGGACATTGTAATAGATAATTAAGTTAATAGACAGCGGCATTTCACCTAAAATTATTTCGTGGATTTTTAAAAATACTTCTGTGTTCTTAAATAATTAATGCATCTTAAAATTCTGGTCAATGGTAAAACAACCATCATCTGCGAAAATAAGTTTAATTTACAGCAATGATTTAATTTTTAATAGTCTATTAATTTCATTTTGGTACTCCTTACCAAACATTGTTTATAATGAGTGATTTTAGCCCTACCTACTTAGTACATATTTCGATAGTTTTTTTACTGTAAAACAAACTGTGTAGTCATGTATAGGAATGACTTTTTCTAGTCTTCTAGTAACAGTCCTTGGTGCTAAACACATTTTCAAAAAAAATTGTTTTATTTATAGTGAAAAGAGAACTTTTAAAAGCGCAGCAATCTAATAATCTAACCGAAATTAATCGGTAAAAATACTTATTTGTTGTCTGCTCTAAGAAGCTTTAACATTTGCGCTAATAAAAATAGTTCAATACCTAAAGTGTTATGTGTTCCTAACGATATTAATACTTTCTTTGCTGCTTTTCTTCAAAATATATCTAATTGTAATGATAGAGTTAATTTCTATGAAAATAACGTTTTAAGTGATACATTACAATTTTCATTTAGGCCAGCTGAAGTATCTGACGTCAATAAAATTTTCAACGGGATTTTAAAAAATGCGACAGGGGTAGACGAAATTTCGCCATTGATGCTTAAGTATTGTAGTACATATCCAAGTGCTGTGCTATTATAATACTATGACTGGTAATACCTGTGCGTTTCGAGGGTGTCACTCAAAAGAAGGTAAAGGAATAAGCATGTTTTCATTTCCAAAGGATACTGAACAGTAAGTAGATTTGCACCGCTATGATACACTTGTTTATATTTGTTTTGTTGTATTTATCTGCTGTATTTTATTACGTGAAAGGTATATGGAAAAGACCTACCATTATTTATTATGTTATTCAAGTGAAGTTGATAATAAATGTATAAAAACAAGTACCTGTTTAAGGAAAGGCGACGGGAAGGAAAAAATGTCAAACTAATTTAAAAGAACATGTTCTTATTTTCCTAACAGATCTTCTGTTTTTTTGAAAAATATTCCTGAAAGCACAAGTACTTATTCTCATTTAGTAGTTTTTATCGAATAATATCATATTTCTACGCGTAGATCAGGCAAAATAAGTAAAGAGTAAGTAGTAATAGATACATTATAAAGAAAATCATAGGGTTTTCCGAAATTTTCAACTTATTTTGTTTAAACAAAATAAAATATTATATTATCTACCTACCGTTTAAATTCTAAGTACCTATAATTATTGTCCATGAATACCTATCGAAGAATTGAAAAATAGCAGACTTTACAAAAAAAAAAATGGTTTGTAGCACTAGTGGACTAAAAAACAATTTCTACCTGCATACATATCAAATTAAAGCCGCATAATGGTTCAGAATGTAGGTATACTGACTCTTTTTCTGGGTAGGTTCACCCTCAAGAGTAATTAAGGACCCCAGTTATTTAAGATTTTTATAAATATTAAACATACATATTACTTTAAAGAAATAGTCCATTCTCGAAGTGGAGTTGAAATATAGGGAAAAGGGGAAAGAAAGTCAAAAAGTCATTCTCCACTAATTTAATAGTGAGCTATCAAAGGCTCAATTTTAAAAATAAAACGTCTCTACATGTTTCGAAGGTAGTAACCTTCATCTTCAGGAGACCAAAGTACTGCTGCAGTTATTATTAGCAGTAGAGAGAAAACTGTTGGTGGAAAATGACGTTGATGGAGCTTTTTTAAAAAATATTTTGAAAAGATATTAAAAAATTGAATGCAATCAGCATACTAAAATTGTAAATGAAAGTGAAATGTTATATTTAATTGAAAGTTTCTGGAAAGACACTGTCAATTTGTGGTCGAATTTAAAAAGGGAAGAAATTCGTCATTTGAAAGTCATAAGTCAGGATATATAAAAAGAATCTTTTGGACATTCTAGGTCATATTAGAGAAAGATTTTTGTTAGCGTTTTATGAGAAATTATAATGTTGAAATTTCATTTGTAAAATTTCAAATTTAATATTAGGTCTCCAATAATTAATTTTACAAATGAAATTTCAACATTATAATTTCTCATAAAACGCTAACAAAAATCTTTCTCTAATATGACCTAGAATGTCCAAAAGATTCTTTTTATATATCCTGACTTATGACTTTTAAATGACGAATTTCTTCCCTTTTTAAATTCGACCACAAATTGACAGTGCCTTTTCAGAAACTTTAAATTAAATATAACATTTCACTTTCATTTACAATTTTAGTATGCTGATTGCATTCAATTTTTTAATATCTTTTCAAAATATTTTTTAAAAAAGCTCCATCAACGTCATTTTCCACCAACAGTTTTCTCTCTACTGCTAATAATAACTGCAGCACTACTTTGGTCTCCTGAAGATGAATGTTACTACCTTCGAAACATGTAGAGACGTTTTATTTTTAAAATTGAGCCTTTGATAGCTCACTATTAAATTAGTGGAGAAAGACTTTTTGACTTTCTTTCCCCTTTTCCCTATACATATTACTGTTTTACTACTTCTAAAATAGTAAGAACCTACTTACGCACTGTCTACTTTATCCGTAAAACTATAATTACACACACTATATTGTAAGAAGCCAAGCTGTGCGTAAGACTAGTTACTTAATATTATAATGTTTGCATTAACAATGGCAATTTTCGCTAACGCTCGTACCGTAATTTTCGAAATCGTGTCTAATAGGCTTTTTACCACTCTTGGTATGTAATATACTATTTCATTTATTTTCTAAAATGTACAGTAACGCACAATCAATAAAACATTTCAAAAATATTTTTATTTTATTTAATTTTTTTTTGATTTTACGAAATTTGATTAAATTGGTCCCCAAATTATGTATTCACTTTGACAGTTAGCCGGGTTATTACACTAAAAGAAGCACTAAAACGATGAAGGAAATGCTTTACATGAATATGAATGGATGAAGAAAATGCTCTACATGAAAAATGTAAAAGAGGAACGATCTTTTGGCCGCTTTCAGACAAGTTACTTTTTGCAATCGAAGTGGGCTGCAAAAATGCCTGCATTTATGGTCGACTGTCGCTACTTGCAATTGCCATTTAAAAACAATGCAAAGAGCGTTCTTTTTTTAGCCCACTTCGACTGCAAAAAGTTGCTTGTCTAAAAGCGGCCTTAGCTTCATTTTTCAGTGCGAGGGCAGATGCTCCACTTGCCCTCCCCTATCTCTGGCATAACATCACTCACCCTTAAAAATAAAAATAATTGAATTTTAAAAAACAACGCATTATAAAAATTAAACTTGTTGATAAAGTCGCGAGTCTTTGATGAATAGCCGGTAAATTTTCACTTTCACAAACTTTTATGACCTGTTCTCAAGTGCTCAGTGGATAGTCTTCACGTTTCATTAAAAATTATCTTTATTCAAACGAAATTCTTGTAAAGCTAATTAAAAGAAATGAAATTTAATTAAAAAGGGTACCTCAATTAGAAAAATCTGGAAATTTTGAAGTCCATATAATTATGGTGTAAATAAAATTAAGCATGGTTGAAGAATATTTCAAAAAACATGCGTAGGTATGTAATGAAGCAACGCCCTAAATTAGGTAGAATTTGTTTCCACTTTTACAATTTATCCGTTTTTTAGTAAGCAAGTCGAATATTAAAGGGCTTTCATTAAAAAAACAAACAACCGACAACACAATTTTCTGTAGTAGGGTCGAAAATTCAACGCTTAAACACTTTGGCCTGTATTCTACTCAGAAGCTAGTTGAACTGGAGGTCACGTTACACGGGCTTGTCTAAAGGTAAATAAGCATATTAGGTATGTCAAAATAGTAACCCTCTATTATTACTACTAGTCTACTATTTTTTGTAAATACCGTCCACTAGAGAGGCAGGTTAGGTTAGGTTGGTTAGAATAAGGTAAGATATAAAAAGTGCTTAAACTAATATCTGCAAATCCCTTTTAGAAAGTTTTTCACCGCGTTGTAGAAGAAGAGGAGCAAGAAACCCAGAGCTAGAAGAACACATTCTTCTTAGACGCGGATTTCTGGGCCACAAGTTATCACCTGTGCCTTGATACTGGTTTTGTCCCTTTCTGTCGTATATAATACTGAATTTGTGGAAAGGTGTTTGTCTTTATGACATCTTCATAAATCTTGCAGGCATTGACGGAGTTTAGAATTAATGTATTTAATTTATAATTAATAACCTTCGTTAATGTAAACGCATGTAGCTGTTTGTAAAATGAATACACATATAAGAGGCAAAGTTATCCATAGCCAAGCTTAATCCCTTTAGAGTTATGCAAATCGGCGACACTATTTGGTCTGGATGCAGATATCTTGTCTTTGAGGTAGCCCCAAAGAAATGTGTCTAATGGTGTTAAGTTGGGACTATTGGGAGGCCATGCAATCCTCCCTCCACGAACAATCCAAATGTCATAGTTCTCATTGAGGTATTCTCTAACTGGAAGAACACTATGACATGGAGCACCATCTTGCTGCCATATAAAATTCCTTGCGGGGTTTAAAGGAAGAATTACAAAAATATCCTCTATTTAATTTGCAAGCATTTCACGACACCCACCCAGAACGTATCACTTCAACTACTGTAAGATGCGGATTCTGCGATGCCCAGAGTGTGTGTTTTTGGAATTTGGAGCTGAAGCCGTATTAAAAGAAGATTCATCGGTCCATATAATGTTCTCAAACAAATTGGCGTTATTGTTAAGGATGTTTGTCATGTGACGGCAAAACTCCAAACGTCTTTGCTTCTGTTTTTCTGTTAGTTTTTGAACTTTTCTGAATTTAAAGTCGTGGAATTTATGCCGTTTCAGAATTTTAAAAACTACTGTGCAACATTTGCCCAGATATCTTGCACAGTCCCTTATCGAATTTTGCGGATTTTCTGAAAACAAATTAAGCTTTTAAATGATACGAAGCAAATATAAAAACAGACAGGGCCGTCGCTAGACTTTTAGCCGCCCCGGGCAAAGTCCTAAAAATAGCGCCACCATAACAATTTTTTTTAATTTTTTTTTATATTCCGTGCTTTTTAAATAGATAGCAATAGAAGAATTAATATAAAACATTTTATTACACATTTTAAAAGTACGTAGGTAAGTACGGAGTTGCAAACATAGTTGAAATGTGTCCGAATATGACTGAAGTCGGACAGTCAACAGTATACCGACTTGTGCACAGTGGCGTAAAAACCGCCCCCGCAGGCCCCGCATTGCGGGGGGGGGGGGGGGCGCCCTCAAGTCCCTTGATGAAAATAATAAATCAAATGGAAATCGACGAAAATAATAGTTAATATTAAAGTTGAAAATAAACAATAATGAATGAGAAATACAATTACAACAAAAAATTGTTCTTTGTTCTCTACAGTACTTTATATCCTTCTATATTAAACAGCGTAAACAGCGCTTACAAATGACAATACTTTTTACTATAGTGTAAGTGTGAAGGATTCAGACAGGTGCAAAATAGCAGGGCGCTTTCAAAATTTTGCGGGGGGGCGCACATGCCCTTAGTTACGCCACAGCTTGTGCACGAGGATAAACGCGGCCCCATCAGGTCACCAAAGAGAAGTACAGGATGAAAAAAAACTGTAATAAATAAGGATGAAAAGACTGCCATCAGAAGAATCATACACTCGCTTTACTTAAAAAAGAAATACCTACCGTGGACAAAATAATGTCTGAAATGAAAAAGGATGATTTCATTCCACTCATGGGTAAGAAGAAGAAGAAGCTATTAAAAACTTTGAAGGAAATGAATTCTTGTTATGAAAAAACTCAGAACAGAAAATCACTTTTAATAGAGAAAGACGATATCATCTGCTGGCGACGACGATATTTGAGGGCAGTTAGACAATTTCGAAGAAAAAACAGGAATATCTATTATACAGGGTGTTTTGTAATTGAATGTCAATAATTAAGGGGGCGATTTTTGTGTTTATTTTAAAAAGAAAACTTCATATGAACGTATGTCCTAAACGTCTTTATTTTTGATATACAGGGTGGTAAAGTTTTCAAAAATAAATAGTTTTTTAATAATATCTGTAATACCACTTTAGATATTTTAATGAAATTTGGCAGACATGTATTATGTATCAAGATGCATTATTTACCGTACAACAATTTTTTTTATTTCCACCAGTGGCGTTCGTACGGAATTTCACCTGCCTATTTTGGCAGACATTAATGTAACGCTACTGATTTCTCGTAAAAATAAATTTATTCCTAAAATCCCCAATCATTTCTAAACAAATTTGATCTCTTGAATTTTTTCAATCCGATGCACGGTTTTCGCTTACAAAAAATAAAAACCTTTTCTTTGCATGATCATAACAATATCGTTAATATGACAATATCACCATGCACAGAAATAGATTTTTTCCACTACTAACCTATAACATCGCCATTATTGACCGATTATTAACGCTAGAAATCGTTTTTCTCTACCTTATAAGTCATTATTGACCATGGTCAATAATAAGCCATTGAAATCCATTATTGACCGATCTTTGACCTTAACCGAATTTTGTTTGAACGCAGGTAACTTGATTTTTTAATTCTACAACATCAATTCATTGTGGTTAGGCAACCAGATAATTATCAATACATATTAGATTACTTGATATTGTAAAATATCGATACAATCAACATTTTTTCTGCTTCCATCCTTAATTCGGGAGGTGTACACATAATATTATCACTAACATTTTCTTCGCTCATTTTTTAAAAAAACGCAAAACTGGTGAAATCTGATGACACAAATGAACACAAATTGACATTGACAAAGCCACCTGACAAAACAACAAAATATTTTGCCAATTCCAAAGCGCAGGTAACTTGATTAAAAAATATACTTATACCTACCTATAATTTTTTATAATTATTAATACTATAAAGGTAAATGTCATATAAAAGTTTATAGTAGTGGAAAAAATAATATATTAACCACGGTTTAGACAGCTTATTATAGCCCTCGCGTCTTAAATCCCTCGTCGCTTCGCTCCTCGTGATTTAAACTCGCCGCTCGGGCAATAATGATGGCTGTCTAAACCTTGGTTAATAATATACTATTATTTCTTAGATCAAGTTTGCTTAGAAATGAATAAGGATCTCAAAAATTATTATTGTAGTAGGCTGTGTCTGTAAGAGTTATTAATTCTGTTGTCAGGGCGGTTGTCATTATTTTGTTTGACAGTTTATCAATATTTAAATTCGGTTTTTCGTGTCTTATTAATTTGGTGTTTAAAATATCCGAGTATTGTTATTTTGAAAGATAATGGTCGGGTTTACTAATGAGGAGTTGGCAGATATGCATTACATGTATGGTTTGGCTGATGGCAGTTCGCCGGAAGCTAGGCGATTGTATCAAGAGCGGTTCCCTAATAGAGTCATACCAGATAGGCGAAAATTTGCAAATGTACATAGAAGGTTGACTGAAACAGGTACTTTTATGGCAAATAATCAATTAAAAGGATCCCATCGGACTGTAAGAACTCCAGAAATTGAAGAAGCAATTTTAAATTATATTGATAATAATCCTGAAATAAGTACTAGAAAAATTGGACATAATCTGAATATCTCGCACGTCCTGGTTTGGAAAATTTGGCACGATTTTTTATTGTACCCGTATCATATTCAGCGGGTCCAAGCGTTACTTCCCCGAGACTTTCCCTTGCGTGTTAATTTTTGTCAGTGGTTTTTGGAGAAAATTGCGCATAATCCCTTGTTTGACCATGAAATAATGTTTACAGATGAAGCTAACTTTTTCAGAAACGCAATCAGAAATTTTCACAATAACCATATTTGGGCCGACGAAAACCCCCACGCAGTTGTAGAATATAACCAGCAAGAACAGTTTTCGGTAAATGTCTGGGGTGGAATTGTTGGAAATTATTTAATTGGACCTTTTTTCCTGCCAGAAAGGCTAAATGGCCATAATTATCGCCGGTTTCTAAAGGAGGATTTGCCCATATTGCTAGAAGAAGTACCAATTTTAATAAGAAACAGAATATGGTTCATGCATGATGGTGCGCCCGCTCACTTTAGTGTTGTAGCAAGAGAATATTTAAATCAAACATTTAATAACCGATGGGTTCGTCGTGGCGGACCTCAACCATGGCCGCCTAGGTCCCCAGATTTAAATAGTTTGGACTTTTTCTTATGGGGGCATCTTAAAAGTCTGGTTTACCGCACCCCAGTAAACACTTTAGAAGAGCTGGAAGATCGTATAAGAGCTTCCTTCGATTTAATAAGAAATACTGAAGGTATACGTTAAAGAGTGCGCGACAATATGAGGAAAAGAGCTGAAGCGTGTATCCTTCAAGGTGGAGGGCATTTTCAACAACTTATCTAGTTTCTATGTATGTTCTTTTTTTTTCACAAAGGTTGTCGTTGATTTATTAACAGACGATCCTTATTCATTTCTAAGCAAACTTGATCTAAGAAGTAAAATTATTTCTGTGCATGGTGATATTGTAATATTAACGATATTGTTATGATCATGCAGAGAAAAGGTTTTTATTTTTTTTAAGCGAAAACCGTGCATCGGATTGAAAAAATTCAAGAGATCAAATTTGTTTAGAAATGATTCGGGATTTTAGGAATAAATTTATTTTTACGAGAAATCAGTAGCGTTACATTAATGTCTGCCAAAATAGGCAGGTGAAATTCCGTACGAACGCCACTGGTGGAAATAAAAAAAATTGTTGTACAGTAAATAATGCATCTTGATACATAGTACATGTCTGCCAAATTTCATTAAAATATCTAAAGTGGTATTACAGATATTATTAAAAAACTATTTATTTTTGAAAACTTTACCACCCTGTATAACAAAAATAAAGACGTTTAGGACATACGTTCATATGAAGTTTTCTTTTTAATATGAACACAAAAATCGCCCCCTTAATTATTGACATTCAATTACAAAACACCCTGTATGGACGAAGCTTAGTTAAATGAAGGTTATACCGTTGGTAAAATATGGCAGGATAAACATATAAAAAGCGCGAGGCAAGCTTTCGTGGAAGGATGGTCTACTGGAATAAAAGCACCCTCGCGAAAAGGTAAAATATTAATAATTACTCGCATTGGTCGCAAAAATGGATTTGTCCATGGCGGCTTACTAGCATTTAAATCAGAACGAATTAAAGACTATCACGAAGACATGAACGCTGATGTCTTTGAAGAATACTTTCAACAAATCCTAGGTCTTATTTCTCCTGGGTCTGTTATAGTCATGAATATTGCCTACCACTCAAGAAAATTTGAAAAAATACCAACGTCTTTCTTGAAAAAAAAATTACATCATTCATTGGCTTACTGTAAATAAAATAAAACAATAAAGATGTATGAAAAAGGAGCAGCTGGAGATTGTTAAGTTAAATAAACCTCTTTGTACGAAATTTGTTGTCGACCAAATCGCTTCAAATGAAATATAACAGTTCTTCGCCTTTCTCCATATCACTGTGAATTAAACCCCATAGAATTGGAGTGGGCGCAAGTAAAGGGGTTTGTAGCAAGGCATTACAACACTTTTAAAATGAGAGATGTTTGAAACTTCTTGCAAGAGGAAATAAAGACAGTGGAATGTGAAAAATGTGTAATGTAAGTTTTTTTCTACTTAATATTAGAATAATTAATATCTCAATTATCTGTCTCTTTAATTATAATCAAGTATAACTATTATTATACTTATTATTCTAAAAAAAACTACCTGTAGTAACGCCGCTGTCACCTTACTTTCATTCGCCAAACTCGTCTTTCTATTGTATGCAAATTAGGGTGACCCTAATTTAGGACCGATTCAGGGTGTGTAGGTCTTAAATATGTAAAATACGGAATTTTTTAAAACTATCAATGCAATTTACCTGAAATTTACAATGCAACCTCCACCCTGCTTAATGGGTCCTGTCCAAAGACCTATAATAAAAGAGAGACAAAATTGTTTACCTTTTAACCCGATCACACACCGTTTTAATCAGAAATCAATGTTAACGAACTTCTGCGGATTGCCCTAAATCTACCGCCGGTGTTTGAAAACAAAGGCTATTATTACTTATATTAAATGCATCCTTTTGTGTGCGTAAGTAAGAATATTATACTAAATTATTTGCGTGCTCTTTTCCTGAATTAAGATACATAATTTCTGCTTTTAAAATTATTTATTGTTTCCTAATTACACTAAGCAATAAGTAGAAGGAAATACCTGTGGCAACGCTGTACGGACGTATTTAACACGTGCGACGCGAAATCTTATATGATTCATTCATGTTATTCCTTTTGCGTGGAAAGATAGTAGTACAGTGTTGTTCCACTGCGGTTGTGCCCTTTTGCGATTTTTGACTGATTTTCAGTGTTTTTTTTTGGTAATAGAACTAATAAAAGTCTTATTAGCAATCTAAAATGGTTCGCCAGTGCGTAGTTTGTAAAAAAAGTGACTATTCTAACCCCGGATTGATATTTCGGCGGTAAGTAAGGTTATGTTTTTTTTAGCTGAAGCAGTGCGGTGGTTAATAGGTTAATTATTGAATATTGTATATAATTTATTAAATTAAACTGCAGAGACATTTTGTTTGTCAAAAAAGAACAATAAGAATAATTCTTAATCTGGGCGTAAGAGAATCATGCAGAGGTAAATTTAAACAACATAAACTGTTGACAGTGTCTGTGTCTGCAGACTACATACAAGAGAATATTGTTTTTCGTTAGACATAAACAACTTTTTAAGATTAGTGACTCACAAAGAACTTATGCAACACATACTCTAAACTACACATACCCTAGACATAGGCTAGCACTGTATGAAAAGGGTGCATATTAGCAATATATTAAAATCTATAACTCTTTGCCAAATTTATTTCAATTAGTAGTTTAATTGTTAACATTATGGAACCATATACCGTTGAAGAATATTATAGACATTTGAGTACTTAATTAGAACTTAAGATATTTTGTGTGACACTACCTATATTGTTAAAATAAAAAGTTTAGTTATTTGTTTACTGCTACGCAGTGACGTGTGGCAATTAAAATGCATTGGCCACCAGGTTAAATGCGATAAAATAGAGTAAATATTATGTGTTAAGCAAAACTGCTAATTAAGCATAAAGACAAAATCGAGACCTAAAAAATATATGTCGGGGAGTCTAGATCAAGTAATTATGTTTTTCAACTTTAAGTTTTGTTTATGGTTGGATATTGTTGCGACCGGGATCAATAAATTTAGAGTTAACAGTTTTATAGATTGTTTAGGATAACGGACAAGAAACGCACTTGATATTATTAAGGTAATATGTCAAGTTGGGTGGGGAGCCGGTAAGTGAAAATAAAAAAAGGTGAGGGGATTCACTGAAAGGTATTGAACTTGGTATTGAACTAGGTATTGAACAAAGTACGACCGGCTCCGGATCGCTAGTTCTTTGTTTCTATATTTCATTTTTTTTTAATTGTGCTAAGTAGTTGGATTATTTTATTATGAATTGATATCATGTTGTCGAGCGTGTTGTTTGTTATTTGAACTTGAATAATTTACATATAATAAGACAGTTAATTAATTGCAGTGTTTAAGTGTTTGTTTTTCGTGCTTAACAATATTAATGTCTGAACAACAGACCTCCTGTTCTCTATTTCCGACATATACTTAAGAAAAATATAGGCTGTAAGAAAATAAATAAAAGCAGCTCGGCTTGTATTAAAGTTTATTTTGTTGTTTCCCTGCCCTGTCCTTTGCTTAAGAATAAATCTAATATAAATTAAAAATACATTGTTTCTTATAATCCTTAAAAAAACCGCACGTCTCTGGCCAAGATAATAGGCGAAGGAGACCGGCAGATTACAGCGTTGCCATTTTTTAAAGCCATCTTTTTCCAACTTATTTAAAGCTATGAAGTTATGTGTGATTGTAAACAAATCGTGTTTTATGAATGGGATGTCCTGTCTCCTCTTTTTTATATGTCTATGGTCCTGTCATTGCAAATTTGCATTTTATTATTCCTTCGCATTAGGCAACAAAGTATAGTATTATTTTGACCTCCCCTGTACGCTGGCTAAATATTGCCCTATACTTACCGGACAGGGTATTATAAATGTTTAAAAAATACTTCGCATTTCTAGAACACCGAGACAGCAGTTTCTTATATCTCAGTTTTGTTTATTTCATTCATATATCAATAATTACGTTCTGAAAGAATTCAAATCCAAATATATGACCAAAAAATAATCAAAATCTGAAGAATAATAATTATCAATTTTGGAATTTACAGGAAAGAACATGGGGGGCTTATAGGCTCCACCATGTTTTTACAACACCATTTTAACTTGGCCAATAGAGCAAGTCAATAAAAACGCGACTACTGCACAGCTTTAGGTTTATATTATTTATGTTCATTATGGTAGTAAAAATTTCGTTACCCTGATTTCATTGGCTAAACAATAAGTTCAATTTTACTAATTTTAAATGAAATAGTTGGTTATGTAAAGTGTACGCATAAATGCGAGCTCATAATAATTGAGTGGTAGTTAAATAACTTCAATGTCTTATCATAAAGAATTTAAATTAAAAACTGTCAAAGACAGAAAGTTTGGTGTGACTTAAGTAGAAGCTTGACGCATTCAAACAAATTAATTTTATATAAACACATTTTCCCTTTTAGATGTACACTCAAGGCTGAATAAAGTAACTAATTTTGTTTTACTTCACTTAATAAACCGATAAAAAACCGCATACTACTTTATAACAAGTACCGGGTGTCCCACTAAGAATGGCTGTCGGCCGTATCTCAGGAAGTGTTAGTCGTATGGCTTGCGGAAAAAAAATATATTAGGTAAAGTGGTAATGAGAAATTGCTGGAAATTATTTTCAAGTATCTCAGACTGGCGCTAGAGGGCGCAACAGTAACGGTTAATATGAATCACGAAGTTTCCTCAAATGTCGCCTAGTTAAGGTATCCCGAAAATAACATTTTTGTATATTTCGGAGATTTATTAATCAAATTCACCTATAGAACGTGTTCGTCATTTTTCAAATAAAGTGGTGGGGGAAGGTTGAACATTATTTGTAATAAATGCTGATAACTCCGGTCTGGCTTAACATAATTTAGTAAACTTAGTTTTCTTAAAAAGGGCTTTTCTCACTCTATATATCATCTTATGAACTACGGCAATATGTGTTTTACACTAGGCGATAGGGGCCGCTGTCTTACAACTTCACAAACATTGCGCGTTTTTTCCATAATTGTAAATATAATAGTATATTCAATTTTACCTGATTACAAGGATGATTAAAAGTCTAAGAAGTTAGCCAAAACCGCAAGTTAATATCTGTTTTCAATCCGGAGATATCAACAACAATAATCATAATTACGGAACATTATGATTTTATTTTCAAGTTGCCATTGTAAAGGTTGTTTTAAGGGTCAAATAGGCCTTGGAAAAACAAAATATGAATTGAAACTCGAATGAAAATATATGACATAACTGCTATTACGCCGTGTTCTGTTACTTTTGGGACACCCTGTATAATATTATGGTAATGAATTATTAATGCGTTTTTATGCCTTTGTATTACTGTACGAACACCAAAATAAATGCCATTTAGATACCCTTTTTAAAAGCCCGAACATGTTTTTTATACGTTATTTTTTCGACGTGATTCTTTTCATCTCATGTTACATTTGATCCCAGCGTTCATTTCTTTTGAATATAAAACTCCTAACTGAATTTCAATTGCTCCCTTAATTTACACAAATATCAACGTCAGTTAAATTTATGAACATTGATTTAAAAGATTAAAGAGAAATATGTTCATTGCACAATATGCCCGTAAAAATATATGTAAATGTTTTTCGTCATCAAAACCAATTTGTATTATTTTACTCTGCGCTTGCTTTTAAGTTTTTATGATTTGGACATTTCAATTTATTTGGATTTTTACTGACAATATCATAATAGCTCAACTCCATTATGTTGTAGTTATAGTAAGCATTAAATATTATTAATGACAGGAGAAATTTTTACTGGGAAAAAGTATTAAAACCTTATGCGATATTAATGGATCTTTCCCATGTAGCTTTCAAACCACTGGTATTTTTGAAAGAATATATTAAGGAAAAAGAAGCATTCTTGTACCAATTCGTTTTCTTGGATGAAACATGGATTTTTCAGAATGGTACCATTGGTCGATCTTGGCAAGATGAAAATAAAAAAACTGTTAGATTTACTAAGGTCGATGGTAAAAGGTATTATGCAGTAAACAAATTTTATGAACTATGGGAAAGTTTTGTATATTTATCTTGTTTTTATGAAAAAAAACCTGTAATTCACTCACTCGGATATTTTGGTTACAAACTGGCAACACTGTCGATAACTGACGTCACTCGAAGGGTATGACGTGCATCGGTTTTTGTTTTGCATTAAGTAGCCAGGTCCTGGAGGCTTGAGATTGGTTTTTCTTATAACCAAACATTTGATATTTAAAGTTTAGTTTTCCAACATTTTTGTCTCAGTATGCGGCGTTTTGTGGAAGCTGTCAGGTCCGGCTTTAAAGTGATTTAACTTAATTTGTTTGAATAGGTACTGATTCACAGAAAAAAGCAATTATAGTAAATCTTGGTATAATATGAAATATAAGAAGATGTGAATTTTCTCAAAATAAACAATACATCGCAGAAAATTATGAAAATTTCAGGTTAGGCACGGACACATAAAATCACATAGTTGTCGAAAAGATAATCAGAAAAAGCTGATAAATAAATACACAATAAACCCCAAACACGCGATTACAAACCGAGAATCAATAAAAAAATAAGTAGAGTTAGGTATGAAATATATACCGGGTGTTGCATCGTCGAGCGGGACATAGGAAATCCCATGTAATTTTAAATGGGGTCAATTATTGGCTTCCCTAATTATTTTAGAGAAAAATTCTATTTAGGTTTATTAAAGAGCACTAAAACCCACATTCAAAAGAATAACTTTAGATATTTTTGATGAGCCCGTTTACGGGTTATCGCCGATTTCTTTTTAACTATTTCTCCTTTTTATGGCCCCGTATTTGCGGGCACCAGTCAAGGTAAAAGATGACTGTCAAATAAAGTTGTCATTTTGAAATGTGTGCTTTATTGTTATAAAAACTCGTACATCGAAAATATTAGCCATGAATTACACTTCTGAAGAAAAAATTCACAGATATTGCATCTTACGCAACCATCCTATGTATTGAAAATACCCGACACAACTTTTACATTTTAATGTTTTTCTATGTGATGTGATAAAAATCCCTTCCAATATAGGTAATAATAATATACTGTTTACTAAGTTTATCTTAATTTGTTATTTGGCAGCATCTTATACCGAGTGGTGAATCGCCAAGCTGGCGACAGGAAATTCAACCTAATGAGAACCATACAATGTATGCTACTGATACATAAATTATTTTTTTTTTAATATTAAGGAGAATGCAAAATTGCAAAAGTTAAATAAAATAATGCCAGACACGACTTATACCTTCTGATGTTTAAATCTAATTACTCGTTACTATTATCAAGATTTTGATTTGTGTCAACATTAACCTTCAATTGGTATTTTGCCAAAACAACCAATTTATTTTTTTTAAAACTGGTGCTGTTTGCAGCATCTCAATCGCATTGCCATATTATCCTGGTTAATTATTATTGTAGCAACAGCTGCCATAGTGAGCTAAATGATACCTTTGAAAAATTACCTTGTTTGGCAATAACAACCCATTATTCAAGCCATTTTAAGCAAATTATTAAAAAATTACATTGGTTGTTTTTGCAAAATACCCTTCAATTAAGATGAAAAAAATCAGAAAAACAAATATAAAATAAACGCATTTTAATATTCTTAAAGTACCTATGAAAAATGTAAACATTTTACTAATATACTTCTATGCGGGCCAGAAAGGCCAACAATACCTCTTCGCGCTCCATTTGAGTAAAACTTTAAAATTGCTTTAAATCGCATTAATTAAAAAAAAAATTATGTGTCACTTGTCTTTTATGATGTTACAAATGGGTACAATTTCGACTTTAGTATTTTTAATCTCATTTGGAATACTACAGTTTTTGACCTGATTTACGGGTATTTATCATGGATATTTCATCTATAAACCTTGGAAACTGGCCATCCCTTACCTATAAAATTTCCGTTTTTTGACAAAATCCCGTCATCTAAAATAGTAAAATAATTACTATACGATCCAGTCACCAGTATAATAGTACTTCCTACCCCTTTACGAAATTTTATTTATTTTATATTATACCAATTTGAAAACTATTAAACACCCAAACTATGTATGTTTATTTATTAGACAAATTTGTCACCGATTAAATAATTTTAAAGTTCATTCATATTAGATACGCTAAGCAGTCTCGAGCCCGTAACATTGCGACTAGAATCAAAGACAGATGATATCCCACTGCCGACTGCCGCCGCGCGCCGGTGCATGTCGTTTTCTTCTGCATGTCGCCCGTCGACTATTCCCATATAAGCGCGCCCATAAGTATTTTCAATACTAAAATATTGATGATTAAATGGTATTATCAAGGAAATAGTTATCAAAATGTGTCAGACATGTTTGCTGCTCTGTATCCAAATAGACCGATACCTGCAAAATCTACAGTCGAAAGGACTATCAAGAAATTTGAGACAAAAGGCACTGTAATAAATAACTGCAGATGTGAAGAAAGGCAGGAACAAAGAAGAGATGCAAGAAATGATAGGGACTTGCAAGTTTTATTGTGCGTGGAAGAAAATGATGGGAAGATCAGCACAAGGAAACTTGAGGATGACATAGAGCTAAGAGATAGGGACGAAATACGACGACAGGAGTTTTGTTTTGGTATGATGGAAAGAGCAAACATGGATAGGGAATTTTTAAAAAAAACATTTGTTTCACTGACGAATGCACATTTACCTTAAACAATGAACCCAATGTTCAAAATTATCGATATTGGAGCAAAGAAAACCAACACAGGTTTGTGGAAACAAGGACGCAATATCCACAAAAAGTTAATGTATGGGCTGGGATTTTCGGAGAAAATATTATCGGGCCATTATTTCTTACACGAAATTTAAATGCAGAATATTTTTTGGAACTACTTGAAGATCATATTTTACCTACTTTACATGATGCCGCCAGGGAAAATCAGGAAGTTTGGTACCAAATGGATGGCTGCCCGGCACATAGTACCCTGGCTGTCCGGGAATATTTAAACCGTGCTTTTAATGGAAATGTTATTGGCTTATATCATACAGTAAATTGGCCAGCCAGGTCTCCTGATTTATCGCCAAATGATTTCTTTCTCTGGGGCCATTTAAAAAACAGGATATACAAAGATAAAAAATACCCAAATCTAGACGAGTTAAAAAATGCTATTTCTGCCGAATGCAATAGAATTTCAGTTTACCAAAACTAGCGAATGTAAGAAGAGAATTTTATGATCGCCTCGGTTATTGTCTAGCAGTCAATGGAGGAATATTTGAACATCTTCTTAAATCCTAAAGTTCTAACAATTTAATAGTACCTACCTATTAATTAGTAAAATATTGAAACATGTAAAATGTCATAATTAACCTTGTAATTGGATACTTTATTTTAGTTTTATTCAGATTAATTTGTACTCATAAATACACCTTTAATATTTTCGATGTACGAGTTTTTATAACAATAAAGCACACATTTCAAAATGACAACTTTATTTGACAGTCATCTTTTACCTTGACTGGTGCCCGCAAATACGGGGCAATAAAAAGGAGAAATAGTTAAAAAGAAATCGGCGATAACCCGTAAACGGGCTCATCAAAAATATCTAAAGTTATTCTTTTGAATGTGGGTTTTAGTGCTCTTTAATAAACCTAAATAGAATTTTTCTCTAAAATAATTAGGGAAGCCAATAATTGACCCCATTTAAAATTACATGGGATTTCCTATGTCCCGCTCGACGATGCAACATCCGGTATATGCTTTTAGATTGACAATTCCTGCTACAAACATACAAATAACTTAGAGAATTCAGTGTTTCCATGCGAAAATGTGATTACAATGGCGACCAGTGGATCTAGTGGCTATTTATATTATCTGTCCAGTTTTAGTTCCTAAGCCCGTAGCCGCAAGCTATAAATCGTGATAACAGTTAAGGAAACTTGCTTAAAAGTATTACCAAGAAATTTACGGCTGAGTAAAATGGCTAATATATATTTTTTGATACGAAGCAGACCTTGGACAATGACTAATTTCAATGCACAATGTATGAAATAATTCAAATCTCCGCATGTGAACTCCCTTAAACGTGAAACGAAGTCACCAACAAATATTTTTAAATATTAAAAAAATTTTAACGCGACTTTCTGTGCAAACTTTGCTATAGCGCATATAACTAATTAAATTGTGGACCACTTTTTTAGTATAGTCCGTTTCGTTGCCGTTGATAGCTCGATACCCTCATTAAAGATTCAAAACAAGGCTCGGGTGGCTTAAAATATTTTACCTATAAAATGGTCTTTTTACGTACATCTAGCATAAAGATGAAGAAATTTTGACCTATTCCACCCGGTAACAGATAAAGTAACAATAGAGCCATAAAATGAAATGAAAGGATAATGATTAAAACGGCCCACCATGGTCGGAGAGTTGGGTTTTAATATAATCTAACCGCTTATTATTTTATTTAAATATAATAGATTTTATGATTTTATGAATTTTGGTAAATTATAACCATTGATTGATTTATTCTAGAATAAATACAATATTTTACAAGAAAACTTATTTATTAACAGATAAAAAAATATTGACAATTTTAATAATTATAACTCGATAAAATCGTCCTCAGAAAAATCTGAAGAGTCATCATGTCCTACGCCTATTATAAAGGCTCAATTTCCATAGTTGTGTCAATTACGTTGTCAAGTTCCCACATTTTTTGTTCCTCTACTATAACATGTTTTATGGCGTTTTGCCAATTTTCTGATGACACATTTGCTAAAGAATTAAGCAAGAGTTGTCGCACTTCTTGCATTTTAAAAGTTTTGTTATTTCTAGCAACATATCCTTTTACTTGAGCCCATATTAATTCTATAGGATTTAGCTCACAATGATAAGGTGGTAAACGGAGCACTATAATACCTCGATCTCTTGCCATCTCGTCAATAACATACTTTTTATACTGCGATTTATGTAGCCTAACAATACCCAAAAGTTCTTTTTTTACCATGGTATTATCGTAACTCAATTCCTTCCGTTGTAACCAGTTTACGATTTCCGCCTTTTTTCATGAAGTTGTGGGAAGATTCTCTTTTAGCCTAGATTGATAGCTGGCATTATCCATCACTATTACAGAATTAGCGGGAATGTATTCTATCATTTGCTTAAAATATTCCTCGAAAACATCAGCAGTCATTTCTTCATGGTAGTCTTTTGTAGAATTCGACTGAAATTCTAATAATCCTTGATCCAAAAAGCCATTTGAACTTCCTATATGAGTTATAATAAGTCTGCGTCCCTTTCCAGATGGTGGTCTAAGTCCTGTTGACCAGCCTTCCATGACAGCTTGTCGAGAACTTATGACATTTTCATCTTGCCAGACTTTAGATACGGTGTGCCCTTCGTTCAGCCAAGTTTCATCCAAATAGAAAATGTTTTTGCCTTCGCTGCGGTATTTTCGGATGGACCTTAAGTATTGACGTCTCCAGCAAATAATATCTGCTCTATCAATAAGAAAAGATTTTCTGTTTTGCTTCTCCCAACGAAAGTTCATATCATGAAGTATTTTCCATAGTTTCGTTCGTGATAGCTGTTATAAGTCCTCGTCATAGTTAATGGCTTGTAAAATTTTGTCTATAGTTGGTATTTCCTTGGCAAAATAAAAACCATATTGGCACACTCTGCAATGATGCTACAAACATCACTTGCAGGTTTCTGGTGCACTAGAGCATCATGCACGTTTAATATATTAATGTCTTTTCTCGGAGAGAATATGCACTCTTGCTAATTTGACGAAGACACGTTGGCGAAAAATTTGAAGCCATTGTGACAAGTATAGAAAATAATTCAACTTTAGGATAATTCAGTATCTAAATACACTAAAAACATAGTTTGACAAACGCACATCAAATGGAGTAATAATATCCTAAAGCAGGCAAAAATAGGTAAATTTAATTACTAATTACTCCTGTTGTACCTACTTTAACCCTAATATTCCTAATGTATATTTAACAATGGACAGAGGCCAATTTTCTTATTAAATAAGGCATAGTAGGTAATTACTATTATAATAATAATACACTAATTACCAACGCCTATGGTTTACGGCTGTTTTATGGCTTCAACCCTCGATATGAGCTATCAACTGCAATGAAACGGACTTTAGTAGTTTTTAACAACGTTTGTTACATTACGCAAAATGAACCTACAAAAAGCTAAATTATAATTTATAAAGTCACTTTAATATAGAAAACTAGACAAACGATATTAAAAATGGAATCAGGATCAAAAATCGACTTAAAAATAGGGCGTACCTTACTGGAGATCTTCGCATTATCGAGAGGCCGCTGTCATCAGATAAATGCTCCTCAAGAGCGAGTTCAATTTATGGGACGATTAAGTTCAGAGTCTTGCCATCGAAGATAATTCTGTCTTCAGAATGACTGAAACTTTGATCAGAGGCGATAAAGCACGGGCAAGTTCTGACGTGAACGCAAGGGATAAAGCTGAATTGCTAGCAGACAAACTCTGTGATCAATTCAGTGGAAATCCAAGTAATGACGTGCCTAGAGATGCTAGGGTCGCCAGAACGGTGCAAATTTACAAGACAATCATCTATCCCGTTTAGTTGCTTCCCCAGGTTACGCTGAACGAGGTAAAGTCCCTTGTTAACTTTCCGAATAGGAAAAAAGCCCAGGGTTTCGACGGTTTAAAGAATGCGACATTGCGAAACTTACCCGGTAGAGGTTTAGAAAATATAGTAGAATAAAGGTAAGGTCTCCACGGCACCAACAAGTTACAGACGCATCAGTCTGCTGTCCAGCCTGGGTAAAATAACTGCATAAACGACTTTGTTTTTGACCGAAATGTGCTGCCTGACGAATACTTTGCATTGCACAGTTAGGCAGACAACGTGTATAGCTTCAAACATTTGAAAGGGCTTCAACAGGCGAGCCCATACGGGAACGATTTTCTATGTCGTTAGTAAAGTTTTTGATAAGATCCGGCATAACGGTGTCCTATTGAAGATGATAAGACTAGGAGCTTCGAACTACCTTATCAAGGTAGTAGCTTCTTTTTTTGACAATAGAAGTTTTGTAATCTCGTCAAAGAACGCACTCTCCTTGACGAAAAGCATCAAGGCGGGAGTGCCGCAAGTAAAGTACGTCTATCTATCTTACAAGCTAGTTATAAATGCTAATCCCTAATGCCGATAATACCCAGCGGGTGATCGAATGAAAGCAGGGACGCACTCGTTGTTGATTGAATAAAAGGTTGCGCTACTTTAAGATAATAGTATATTTAAAAGTTTGGAAAAAAATATTTTTTTTATCTGCCTGCATGCAACAAAAGTGTCGTACTGATATTTTATGTTAGAAAGAAAACGCAAAAAATATATTTTAAACGTAATTTAATAATATGTAATAATAATAATAAGTAATAATAAGTAATAATAATAAAATAATAATATAACTGTATATAAGATACAATACAATTAAAATTATAACATTTAGGACGGTTATTAATTAAAAGAAAATATACATACACCTACAAAAAAGTACCATGTCAGAAAAATAATTATTACATTTTAACCCAAGTCAGTTCCACTTTCACTGTCGTCATCCAAGTTCACAATAATTCTTTCCCTGGGCAACATATCCATATTTACGTATGATTTGTCTACTTTTTAAACATGCTCTACACAATTTTCTCAGCTTTTGTTTGGAATATTTTGCATCTTTGTACTAAAGCTGTCACAGTAGAATTTAAGGTTGGCGAAACATTATTCCTCCTTACCGATGCTTTCAGCTGGTGCCGTATATGTTCAATTGGGTTGAAAATCGTTTTAAAATTTTGAGCAGCTGCTTCTCTGTGTAATTTTCCTCAAGATACATATTATTTTCCATCATAAAGTCCTGGATGGTAACTTTTGTGTCATTGGAACATGGAACTTTATTTAACCTACGACTGTGGTAGCTTGCATTATCCATCACTATCACACTATTTGGTGGTATATTTGGTAATAATTTGTTTTTAAACCACTCTTCAAATGGTTCTGCCGTAGTATCATCGTGATAATCAACAAGGGCGTCCTTTAATTTTTGGCTGATAAGGCCAAAGCGTTTGGTATAAATCCGTTTTTTGTCCCAAAATGAATTATCGTTATACGCTTACCTTTATTTGATGGAGCTTTGGTTCTGCATTTACCCGATAAATCTACCCAACTTCGTGTGTGTCATACCACGTCTCGTCCAAATAAATAATATTCCGTCCATCCTGTCTATATCCATGGACTGCAGTTAGGTATTCCATTCTCCATCTTTTTAACCGGGCCGATTCCATAATTACTTGTCGGTTGTTAATTTTTTTTCATTTTAAAACCGTTTCTTAAAATACATTTCCTTAGAGTCTCACGACAACACTCTATTCCTGTATCATCTTTTTTTAATCTTTACAATAGGGGTTTTAAAGTGGGGATCATTTGTTCCCTGTGCAATGTGCATGGTATATATTTTTCTACGAATTATATCGACATCCGTCGCGTCCAGTTACTTAAAAGCAAAAGAGTCTTTCTTCTTTCTTCTCTCCACTATAGGTTTATTTACAACAAACCACACTGTGCTCACTGGCTTGCGTGTCAAAGCTGCCGCTTTCTTCACTGCACCAAATTTTGAAAAACCACATTCAAGAGGGGTGGTGTAAACGTCGAAGATTAATTTTTTTGATTCATTTGATGAAATATCACGCTTTAATTGGTTTTTATCACGACCCTTAGATCCACTTGGCGTACTGGTTTCTTCCCACGGACGAAACATTCTTAGATATCACGTTTAATTGGTAACAAATAACTTTTTGTCTAAACCAATACAAACATCTAACTGCATTTTAAAACCAAAAATCAGCATATTTAAATAACTAAAATAAACCTATTTTATTTTACCCTAATTGTTTTAAGGGGATTACTGAGAAAATATAATGGTCTTTAAATAGATCCGTACCTGGAGTCTCCAGATCAGGTGGCCGAATTTTACACCTCACGCAATAGGTTATTATGACGGTAAGGCATTAGCATTTATAATGAGTTCGTAAGATAGATAGAGGGACTTTACCTATGTTCAGATGGAAGCTATCCAAGGCGCCATGCTACTGCATCACTAATATTTCCCAGAGAACAATAAAGGTTAAATATTTCCAGCCAGATAACAATGCACACACACTTATCAAGGCAAGAAATGCCAATTTAAAATTTTTCCTAAATAATAAGGTGTAAAAACCAAACCAAGGTTTATACAATTGATGTTAAAGGTTTTAAACCTGATGTAAAAATACATTCAAGAACCAGAGTATATCAATTGTGAACCATTCTTTTAAATATCTTACAATCTAGTAGTAGTTTTCCACAACGTTAGGGCAAAATAAAGTTAATTAAGCTTATAAAATTATAATTACTGAAGTCACCTCAATGTGGTAAACTTGACTTTGTTTACATCAAATTTTACCAAAACTTACAAGAACAATTTTGAAACTTATACCTAAGCATACAACGACTAAAATTAAACCGCCAGCAATTTTCAAAATAAAACTATTTCTCTTAGCGATTTTCCAGCTGAATTTAATTCGTCTAGTTTCTAAGTGAAAATTTAATATCTTGGCAAAGTTTTAGCACCTATTGTGAGATTACGGCAATGTGTGCACAATGAAACTGAAGAAAAATGAAATTAAAGAAAAAATTAGAGTTAAATAGAATTATACAGAGTGATTCACCGAAGGGACATTAGATGTATTGGAAACCAATAAACGGGCTGTGTTTTTCATAAACGGATTTTCTCTACCCAACTAAAATACTAGAAAGTGTAGCAACTATAGTTTTTAACAACTTTCCTTATTATGTCGCTATATCTTTAGTATGTTGCTTAGTGCGTGAGAGTAATAAATTATTATTGCACTATAAAATCCAGTGGTCTTCGCCGTTTTCCAATTATTATTATTGTACCTATGATTATTGTCAGGGGTCCTTTGTACGAAACTTGTTGTCAACGAAATCGCTTCAAAACGAAATATCACGGTACCTACTTTGCCTACCGCCATATCACTGTGAACTAAACCCCATAGAACTGGTGTGAGTGCAAGTAAAATGGTTTGTAGCAAGGGATAACACAGTGGCGCAACCAGAAAATAAGCTCGGAGAGGGCTGAAAAAGAAATAGCGCCGCAGACGAAAAATTTTTGGGTGCCACGCCCTTTTTTCAATGATGATGCTTGGTTTTCAAGTAAGAAAAATGAAAGACACAACAGAAAATCACAAAAACAGTCAGGCTTGTTTTAATTTTTGTGTAATTTTACTTATCTTAGGTAGTGATGAGTTTATTTTTCTTGCAAACAGGTAGTTAGACGACCCGAGCTACGCTCGCTCGGGGGGGGGGGGGCTGCTGCCCGGTAGCCCTCCCCTTGGTTGCGCCACTGGGATAACACCACTATTAAAATGAGAGACGTTGGAAACCTCTTGCAAGAGGGAATAAAGACAGTGGATTGTGGGAAATGGAGTAAGTGCGTCGAACATTTGATTAAAATAGAAGAAAGAATGTGGGAAGCTGATAACATGCTAGGATACACTATAGAGCCCCGTATTATTTCTTTGGATTCCAACGACGATAATTCATCGGACTACTCGGAACTAGTGCTAGGAATCCAACTCGAATAATTCGATTATTCGAATATTCAAATACCGAATATTTTTCTTCAAAATTATTCATATGTTCGAATATTCGAGTAGAATATTCGAATATTCGAGTATTTAATTATTTGAATATTTTATTAATTGCATGTTTAAATGTTCGAATATTCAATTATCAAATATTCTTACTTTAAAATTATATGTTACGTGTACCAGCATTTAAAAATTTTTTATTATATAGTATACCATATAGTGCATATACTTAAAAGTTTTAATTTTTTTAAATACGTGGAAGTTAAAGCTAAAATTTAAATTAAAGGCAGTAAAAATCAAATACAAAAATTATTCAATGTTGGAATATCACTATGAATACTCAAATATTGGAATATTTGAATATTCGAAATCGAATATTTGGATATAGAAATCGAATATTTGAATATTCGAAACCGAATATTTGAATATTCATAGATGATATTCGAATATTGAATAATTTGAATATTTGAATAACAAATAAAATGAGTATTCGAATAATTAAATTTTAAAAATTCCGAGCACTAATCGGAACATGATGACTAAGATTTAAAAGTTAAGTTGTTGTATTGTACATAGTAGAATTTTTTTACAAATATTTTTACTTCTATGTAAGTTTTTATCTACTTAATATTAGAATAATTATTATCTCAATTATCTGCCAATCTCTATAATTATAATCAAGTATAATTATTATCATACTTATTATTCTAATAAACTATGTGTAGTAACGCCGCTGTACTTTTATTCACCAAACTCGTCTTTCTATTCTATGCAAATTAGGGTGAACTAATTTAGGACCGATTCGGGGTGTGCACTTGTGCAGGTCTTCAATATCTAAAATACGGAATTTTTAAATATTTCTTATTTTATATTTGTCTGTTTTTATGGTGTGAATATTCCATACTTAAATCCGTTTTATCCATTGAATACAACACAGACATTTTAAAACTCCTGAAATAAAGGCTTTTCTGAAAAAGTCTTGCTTTCACTCGAGAAGAACTGGATCAATTTTTTATAGAGGCGCAGGAGTTTTTTGTCAGTAAAGGTATGGTAAGAAGTGACAGTACTTTCTACCCGTGGCAGGACTACCACGAGTGAGAAGTACGTACTTTCCTCCCGTGGCAGGAAAGTAAGTCGGAAAAATGTAATTTTGCAAATTTTAAAAAGTCAAAAATGTCATCATTACTTACATGGTTATAATTATAAATAATAGTATATCACGTTACTAAAACGGAAGGTATTGTTTTACATTTTAAACCTGCAAGTCTGGTTAACGTATTTCCCGGATGTGTACCGTATATTTTTTGTTAATCGACACATGGCTACCATACAGGGTGTTATAAAGTCGAGGCTAGGTACAGGGATCTCTGAAACTATACGAGGTACAATGTTGGTTAAATAGCGGCAAAGTTCCGATATATGGTGTTCAACAAAACACCGCTGAATAAATTTAAAAGCTCTGAATACTTTCGTTTTTATTTTCTCCTGGTTACTTTTGTTGAAATAATTTCTGACAAGTGACACATTCCATTGCCACTCTTTCTCCTCTACAAGTTGACATAATTAATTTTTAATTCCGACGTTTCGTTTTCGGGTCCCCATCATCAACTTCAATTTTTTCGAATACTGATCGGAAATTTAAATTACATATTTTTGACTCTCATACCCCTAAAACCTAATAGTTGATGTCTTCTAACTGGCATTTAGATGTTTCGTTTTTTTAAGAATACTTATATCAGCAAAGTTTTTGGATTTTTTACAAATACTGTACCCTCTGTTGCCTCTGTTGAAAATCAGAGCAATAACAGATACATATTAGATAAATATGGGACTAATAATTGGGAGCGAAATTACAAATATCTCTGCGGTCATACACTAACATAATTTTGGCTTTGACCCATATTTATCATATTATTAAATTCCAACCTTTGAAACAGCAAGCAAGGCCCTTTCAACCGGGGGGTGCCAGGGGTGCGGGGTAAACGGGCGGCAAGTCAAGTGGACGGCGACAGCCGCCTGATGAAAAAAATAAATTTAAATCTAATTTATTATTAAAATAATCAATATAAAAATATTATCATTATACTAGGTAACTTCTTAGAGTTAAGAATGTATTTTACAAGTATAACATAACTGGAAATAAACAAAATAGCATTTGTTTTAAAAACGCTATTCCTCGTCGCAACCAGCTGGGAAATACGTTGTCCGGTTTTGTTTTAACACGTTTTAACCCATCATCCCATCAAATCGCCGACATCTCGTCGGTGCGGGCGGTTTTTATGAGGTTGCAAGAAAATACTCATTCGTGCCCTAAGCCTATAAATAGACGCACCGGGATAATTTGCACTCTAATAATTTTGAACGTGTCAATCTCAACAACTGAAAACTACGAATGTACGATGAGCCTCCAAGAAATCCAGAAGACCAATTCAAAATTAATGTTTACTTTGTAATATTGGACACTGCATTATCAAAAATAGAAGAAAGGTTCGAACAAATAAAACAACATCACACAGTTTTCAATTTTCTCAATGACTTAAATAATTTGCTTAAAACAGATAAATCGAATAGGTCTACAAAATATAAATCTGTGGAAAGTATGTTACATCAATCATCTTAAAATGAAAGAGATATTATAGCTGTAGATTTATGCGATGAAATCGACAACGTTGCACCCTATATTTTCCCTGAAATTAATGCGTTAAATGTGATTCCATACCTATTTACAAATAACCTCATTGATCTGTTTCCAAATTATTGATTGCCATATGAATTTTTTTAACATTACCTGTGACTGTTGCTAACGGGGAAAGAAACTTTTCAAAACTTAAAATGATAAAAAATTGTTGGAGATCAACAGTGAGACAAGAAAGGTTTTCAGACTGATCTATTATTAGTATCAAAGAGGACATTTGAGAAGATATAGATGTATCAGATAGTATCACCGAATTTGCATTAAAAAAGGCAAGAAAAGCAAAGATTATTTAAGCTTATTAAGTATATGTATTAATAGATATGTGTATGTATGAGTTTAATATACCATATTCATTTGATTATTATATTAATAAATTAATGATTATTATGTTAGGTTTTAAATTAAAAAATAACAATAATTCATTGTTCCGTTTCAGGTAAAACTATTTCATAGAAATTTCAATTAGTCCATACGGTAATATTATTTCTAGGACCGGCCCTGACAGCAAGTATATGTAAAATAAACAGGAGTGCCATGAAAACTGAAATATAAAAAAACTAATGGCATTTACGTCATAACGGTGATGAATTTTGTTGAATTATTATTTTATCTACAAGCGTGCGGTAAGTAATTACTTACCGCACTGATTTGAGTGCGGTAAGTATCACTTTACCGCACTAGTGCTGTAAGTAAGTACATACTATAAAAACAATTAAGGGTAGCTGCTTTAGCAATGTCCAGAACTTCTTTAGGAATTTCATCATCACTGCTGCTACTGACTTCCATTTAAAGGACGTTCTTTCACGAAATTGTTACAAAAATAATTATCGTTTATTCCGTTGTCAAGTTTTACGTCTGTCATATAAAAGCCAACTATTAAATTTCTATAATTCATTTCCCTAGCAACCTGATGTTAATGCATTGTTGATAACGACTTACGAGGCACCTACGGGGTAAATTAAAACAGTGCTCTTTCAGAGTTTTTAATATTGGTGCCCTAGAACATGCTTGTAGATAAAATATCGTACAATACACTTACGGTAGGTGTCTTTACCGCATTTGAGTGATTTACCAAACTCGCCTTCGTCTCGTTTTGTTAAACATCACGCACATGCGGTAAAGACGTACTACTACTTTACCTACCGTACTTGTATTGTAATATACTTTTTATGCAACAAAATGCCATTCTCCAACCAAGAAAAAACTCTGGGCTTCGCATTTATTTTTTGTGCCAAAGAAACTGTTATAGAGCCTCTCAGTTGTATTCTGAATAATATCCAGAGAAACCTTAACCACAAAAACCAACACTACACTATTTTAAAAGGCTGGATTTTAATATGAGGGATAATGGGTCATTTATAAAACCACGACAGTATGGCTATCAATTCGCAAATGAGGAAATTGAAACAGTTATATTAGGATTAGGAGCTAGGATATTTGTAAATTATTATAATAATATGCTTTTTAATAAATGCTAGACGTTAACCAAAACCCTTCTGTGTTGACAAGGCAAATTAAGACTTGCACTCTTTAAGTCATGTTAAATATTAGCTAATATTAAAATCAAATAATTTCAAGCCCTTAAAATTCATATTTCTAAAACCCCAAAGAAAATAGAGAACTTTGTCCTTAAATCAGGTTTTTACCAGGATTGTGTGAGAACAAAATTTTTGGTCCATTTTTATATGATCATAATTTAATTACAGACATGTATTAATTTACTTAAACAACCAATTTGAAGATTTTTAATGGACATCCCGTTGGCAACGCTACCACATCTCTGGTTATAACATGACTGGGCACTTCCCTATAATGGTAAAAATGTGCGTGTATTTTTACATCGACATTTCCCAGAAAAGTGGATAGGGAATCGAGGTGTGGTGGACTGGCCAGCGAGATGACCAGATCGCTCACCCCTGGATATTTTTTCTATGGGGTGCAATAAAAAATAGAGTGTATAAATATGGCCCTGTCGAAGACTTGGCACAGTTAGCATATAGTTTATATTTATTATCATCATCATCATCAATCAGCCCTCTGTGTCCACTGTTGGACATAGGCCTCCCTAATCATTTTCCATTCCAATCGATCTTGTGCTGTTTGTATCCAGTTGTTGCGGGTCTTCTTGATATCGTCCGACCAACGCGTAGGCGGTCTTCCTCTACTTCGCTTGTCCGTTCTGGGTCTCCATTTAAGAAGCCTCTTTTCCCATCGGTCATCTCGCATCTGTGCAACGTGGCCAGCCCAGTTCCACTTAAGCTTCGCAATAGTTGCAACGACATCGCTGACGCCGGTTCAGCGATATTTATTATACGTAGCCTTAAATTTGTAACATCCTTTATTGGTATAGTTTTAGATAGGTGGAAAACTGTATGGTTAGGACAAAATTTAATAAACTAAATTATTTAGACTAAGTTTAAATAAAAAAACAGAATGGCAATGAAAGAGGGACCAGTAACATATTTTGCCCATCCCTCTCTTTGCTCTAGATCGGTAAAGTGATATTTTCTGATCGATTGAAAAAATAGTATATTGTTTTATTAGGAGTAAAAGCAATACTTTTTATGACGAGCCTGAAAGTTTGCCGGACGAACAAAGTAAGTCCGGCAATTACAGACGAGTCATAACAAGTTGCTTTTACTACGAATAAAACATACTATTTTTCCTTCAAACGTCGCGTCGTTAAAATATAGAAAGATAAAAATACAAATTTTAAATTTCAAAATGTGAAGTTTTTTTTTAATCGAACACTTTACTTTAATTAAAAATGTCAGAATCAGAATTTACCTGTACGCCCCCGGAGGTTACCAAAATTGCAGCAGATGTCGTAGACAATTTGTTGCCAACCAAATCCAGTAGTATTTACGAAGCTGCGTTCAAAAGATTTCAGAGAAAGACATCAAAAATAATAATTCTGAAAATGTACTCTTGGCGTATTTCTCTGAACTGGCGAACAAACAAAAAATGAAAAGTTCAACAATGTGGTCACATTATTCTATGATAAGGTCAATGCTAAATATCAGGCAAAGGATAGACATAAGCAAGTTTTTAAAGCTAGGTGCTTATTTAAAGAAGCTACACTCCCAAAAAAGCTAAAGTATTTACCAGGGAACAATTCCAAAATTTTCTATCTGAAGCTCCTAATCAGAAGTATTTGGGAATTAAGGTAAATTTAGATATTACGTAAAAGAATACAAGTTTTTTTATGAAATATATTATGGTATTTTTAGATTGTACTTGTTATTGGGAATTCTGGTGCATGCCGATGTGAAGAAATTGTAAAAATGACCGTTGATGACATACAAGACTTAGGATCTGTCATTCGCATAAGAATTCCTGATAGTAAAACTAGAAAACCGCGATCATTTGCTATTGTTGGGGAACAATATTTTTTAAGCATATATAAAAACTGCATCATTACGCCCAGAAAGCATGAATGAAAAAAGATTCTTTTTAAAATTTGTAGTGTAAGCTGAAGGGTAGGAATCAATGACCAACAAGAAAGATATTGCAAAAAATTTTACATCCTTATTTTACTGAACCAATTCCTATTAACATTGACATAAATTCAACAACAAGTGGTTCCACGGAGGGTTTAACGCTAGATAATAGAAAACAAGTTAGGATCGCAACATCGCAACACCTTGTGTTAATTTTTCTAGGACCAAAATAAATAACTGTACTTTTAATCTGATGTTTAATAAATAGTTTATTTTAAAAATAAAAAAAAAGTATTGATATGTCAAATATTTCTTGTATTTTTCAACATTATTTATTTATGACACACACACTTTTTCTTCCACTCTCAGAGGAAGAAAAAGTACTTTTACTTCCGCTGCCTATAGTCGACTGTAGAAAAAACAAAACTTTAACGTCAAAAAATTAGTACAAAAATGTCAAGTTTATTGACGTTTGAAGAAAAAAGTATTTACATAGTTTTAGTACTGTTCCAGCAATAGAATAAGTACATTTTCTGATTGTGGTTGTATGCTGCAAATGCAAAAGCACGTCGGTAATGTAAAAGGTCGTCTTATTTAGTCGTATTTTACGAAAAAAAACTACATCACACAGTGAAATGTACTACATCCTCGGGATTATTTACCTATCTATTTGGAAATGTCGTAATACATATATAAATATTTAATCTCATGAACCACATAGATCTCGAAAGTAATATCATTCGACATTCGCGACAGAAATTTGTTTCCTATCAACGCATATTTTTCTAGACCTAGTCTTTCATACATTCCAAAACTCAAAGTAAAAATTTACGAGTTTAGCTGATGCGAATACCTAATATTATATTAATTAAATAGATTTCCTTGGGTACATCACTACACTGGTTGTGTTAGAAAAACAAAATTATCACTAAAGGGCGGAATGTATGCACTTAAATTCACCCAAAATATGCGCATTTATATGCCTTGTTTGCCTTTAAACTATGCAGTTATATGCATTTTTTTGACCAAATATGCATACTGGTATGCAATATTTCTTAATTTAAAGTCACAACAAAAGTTGCTACCTTTTTCAAGAAAAGAGGTTCAAAAATAGCTTTTAAAACTAATAATACACTTGGTAAATACATTAAAAATAATAAATCAAAAACTAAAAAACAAAATAAATCAGGAGTTTATCAATTAAATTGCGGTTCTTGTTCAAAATTTTATATTGGCCAAACAGGTAGGTCATTCCAGAATAGAATAAAAGAACATTAAGTTAGGTTTTTAAAGAAAAAGAAAATTCTAATTATGCCAAACATTTATTCAGCAAAAACCATAATTTTAATGACAATTTTAAAATGTTACACTTAGGAAGAGATTAGATTTTTTGGAATCGATGGAAATAAATAAATATAAAAACGCAAATTTACTACTAAATGAATAGTTGGATCTAGGGAATTCCCCTCTATAAGACCTTTTTCATTATTATAATTTTATTAGATACATGTTAAACGACAAAAACCCCGTTATTAAATATTATTTATTAATTCTATCATATATAATTTCTAATTAGGTACTTAGGGTTTGTAGTATTCTTTTGTGTTATATTCATTCGGTTATAAACATCTAAAGAAGCCACAGTGTTGGCAAAACAATTGTCAACAAATTTTAAATAAAACTTAGTGGAAATCTAGAAACAAGTGTTTCATTCTACAGCGATGGGCTAAAATATGAAACAAATTTATTTAAAAATCAGGTATTAATTTTTTGAAAAAACGCTGGGACATGTCGATTATAATTTTTCTTCCGAATTTTTCGCCTCAAAAAGAAATTATACAGGGTGTGTCAAAAAGTAGATGTTGCAAACATTTTTTGTGTTTTAAATAGAACCCTATTTTTTTCAGTCGAATTTTGAATTCTACGTCAAATTCTGCGCATAATTCATGTAGCATACCCTATCCTTATCTCTAACGGTTTTAGAGAAAGATTACATCATAAAACGAAAATTATTTTATTAAGTGTTGAAAATGATAACCATTAACTTCTTGACAATATGCCAATCTACTTAAAAACCCTTCTAAAACAATATTTACAGTATTTTCATTAATTTGCCTAATTTCATATCTAATTTTAAATTTTAAGTCTTCCAAATTTTGTGGTTTATCCTTATACACTTTTTATTTCAAATAACCCCAAAGAAAGAAATCCATTGGTGTAAGATCGGGAGATTTTGCAGGCCATTCTATGGGTCCTCTTCTACCTATCCATCGTTGGGGAAATACAGTATTCAAATACTCTCGTACTTGTCGAGCAAAATGAGGCGGAGCACCATCCTGCTGAAACCAAATAGACGCTTCTGGTAGATTAGGCTGATTCGGATTTGGAAAATCCGCTGCTAGTGTGGGAATTAATTCATTTTGAAGAAATTGTAAATACCGGTCTCCTGTAAGATTTCCATCGAAGAAAAAAGGTCCAATAATTCTATCATTTAATATCCCTGCCCAAACATTTATTTGTACTCCAATACCGAAAATTTTGTCTGTTTACCGAACCATTCAAACAAAACGTGGCTTCATCGCTAAAAATTATGTTGCGATGGAAAAATAGATTTAAGTTGCAAATTTCCATCATAGTTTCACAAAACTGTAGTCGGCGGTCGGGATCATCTTCGTTTAGCTCGTGCAGCAACCTAATTGTGTACGGATGGTACTTTTCTTGTTTCAATACTCGCAAAACAGATCGTCGGCTCACATCATTATTAAGGGTTACTTCAGTGGATGCACTATGGGGATTATCTTCAACTTCTAACAAAATGTTCAATTTTGTGTTTTCACTAATTTTTTGACGACCTGGCCGTAGACGATCCTTTACATTCCCTGTTTCCCTGAATTTCTTCTCAATTTTACTCACTGTAGATCTTGTAATCGGTCGTTCTGGATACTTAGCGCTAAACAAGTTACAAACTTCTTCTTGATTTCTTGTTTTGTCTCCACTTCCAATTAAAATTAAAATTTCGATTCTTTGAGTTTCATTTAAATGCACCATGATCACCGTTTTTCAAAATTATACCTAAAATTATTTTTGATTGGCACATGACCTTGCTATCGTAGTGACAATTTCTTTAAATTTACCTGTTTACCTTTAAGTAGGCAACATGAAACTTTTTTTAAAGAAAAATTTCGTTTTATGATGTAATTTTTCTCTAAAACCGTTAGAGATAAGGATAGGTATGCTACATGAATTATGCGCAGAATTTGACGTAGAATTCTAAACTCGACTGAAAAAAATAGGGTTCTATTTAAAATACAAAAAATTTTTGCTACATCTACTTTTTGACACACCCTGTATAATTTCTTTTTGAGGCGAAAAATTCGGAAGAAAAAATTATAATCGACATGTTCCAGCGTTTTTTCAAAAAATTAATACCTGATTTTTAAATGAATTTGTTCCATATTTTAGCCCATCACTGTATAAATTTAATATGGATCTCCATCAAGTATCGACTAACTCCATTCAATATTTCACAATTAATTTATCACAGTGTTAAATACCAAGTTTTTTTTTGTGATGCCAATAAGAATTCTATAATGCTCTTGGACTAAAGGAAGGATTAGCTACAAGTCTGGTCGACTGGCATGAAGGTTAAATTGGATTATTATTACTTAATATTAAACTTTTCTTAAAAAGCCACTGAAAAAGCATGAAGGAAATCCTGTTGTTTGTTTTAATTAAGATAATATTTTGTATTTTTTACACTAAAAAATTAGGGTAACGTGTTTGCAGATAATCTTGACAAGGAGACCTAAATAGACGACCGTTAAGCATAATATCTAAATTTTGTTCCAGTTTTCCAAGTTCTTGGTAACATTCTATAAATTTCTAAACACCAGCTTTCTAAGTTTAAACTTATAGCAAACAATACCAGGATCTAGTTGACAAACATTCTTAAAGTCTACTAGGAATGCTAAAAGTCCTTATTCAAAGTGTGTAGTTAGTATAGTAGCGCTAAATTAATTCTCCAAAAATGATTAAAATATACCTTCTTCCCTTTGTAAGCGAATTATTTATATTTATTTTTAGGGAACCACATTCCCCGTGGCGCAGTTTTTTCAGGAAAATATCGCAGAATATCAGAATATTTAAAAAAAGTAATATAATATAAGAAATCATTTAAACTTACCGATGCCGTCTTTCAAAACTAACACTGAAAAACCGAAATCAACTTTTTATTTGAGCAAACTCTTCTAAAACTTTCGCAACAACTCAGCTGTTGAATGCTAGAACCTGTTGCTGATTAGCAAAGAATCCCGAAGAGTGAAACTGGCATTTATTCGCGTGGCGCCCTTTTATAGACGCTCGGGACGCGCGTCGGTGTTGAACATCTACTCGGTATTGGTGGTTTGAGGTGGCTATAAATTTTACAAAAAATCATGTACAGTTTATGTAATAAAATTGCACAAGCATCCTGATGGCTATGTAGTTGTTAAAAATGCTGATGAAGATAATTGCAATGTATTTTAAGCTGTATAGAAGGATGATCCGTGTTTTTCGAACTTTCCAATTATACAGGGTGGGTTCTTAATAACATGCTAATATTTATAAGCAGGTTATTCTTGGGTCTATTTTAAGAAAAAAACTTCATATGAACATATGTCCTACACTGAGAAAATTCATGCTATTAGATTTTCGAATAGAATTAACTTTAATAGCAGTAATTCGATATGTCAATACACACTATTAGTTGACCTAATTGCTGCTAAATATCTCGTCTAATAGAGCGTTATGCAGATAATTTTGCTGTCATTATCATAATTTATACTGTAACTATTAAATACTTTAATAGGAATAATATGCTATCACAATAGAAATTCTTTTATTAGATAATCATATTATCCCTATAACTATACCTTATTGTAGGTATTAGAAAAAATATTAATAAAATAATATATAATGCTCATTAGATTGCTGTATAACTCTTATCTAAATTCGGAATAGCCAGAGAGCCGTTTGATTTTTTGAAACCTCCGACCATTGCCGAAAGCGTATGTTTCTCTCCGACCTACCCCGAGTAGCAGGTACTCAAGACGATTTGACGCGATTCAATGCAGTCCGCAGCGATTCTTAGCACCATTTGAATTTCGCTAATCGCGAATCTAGTGTGTGGTTAAAGCTTCTCGGGTTAAAGTGATATCTTGTTATCATAGGAAGAATCCTCCAAAAATAGAAGGTAGGTATTCAAACATTTATTCTGTTTCGTAGAATTAATGTATCATATTTTCGCTATACCTAATGATCATCATAACTAATAATTGGGATATTCCTTGCCTTTCCTTTACCGCTATGCCGCCATGTTTAACCTTTAAACAGTTGTAACCGAAGCGATGCCCAAAAATTTTAAAATGAAATTAATTATCTGTGGGATTGGTTACCTATATCATTTAAAGAAAACATTTGCTGATTATTTTTTGTGAGATTATCTATGGAGTTACTAAACTTCTATTTCCGTTCCTTTAAATTGGGAAATACTTTACTGTAAATTTTTAAGAGGCCCTTAAAAAAAATGTTTCGATTTCTGAAATTTCCTGCAAGCAAAGGAATATTTATTTATTTACGTATTCATTTAGCTACTTTTATAGGAATCCCATTATGGCAGAGTATAAGTTTAAACTGATAGAATGGGGTTTGGAGGCATTCATTGAAAAATTTGAAGGTAAGAAATACTTTGTAATCAAGTGAGAGTTCACGTCCACGACACAAAACCCAGCCTAGACAGAATTTATATTTTTAGTTGCCTATAAACATTGAAGTGCCTTGGCAGACCTTAAGAAATCGTGACCTAAGACGACATAAAAGGTGCCTCAATAAATACTACCATGAAATTGATCAAGATTTTAAACAAAAGTGTTATTTTTTCACCAGCTTTTTCACTTATATGTCAAAGTAACACTCGGCAAACTATGAAATTCATATACAGAACTTATAATTTTGATAAATTTCATCCTGGTATTCCGGTTGACTGCTTTGTCATAAGCGTCTAATACGCCATCCATCGTGAAACTACTATTGTTTTGTTTGAAATATTTTATGTTAAGTTATATATTTTGGTTAAAGCTTGTGTTCTCTTTTTTTTTTTTTAATTTCTTTTACTACTTTGTTAACATAATAAATAGGTTTTAACTTTAAGAAGTGTTTTTTTTTTTACCTTAAACAACGACAATAAAGTATTAAGGCAATGAAAAAAGCAAATAAGGACAATAAGAAAAGCAAATAGGGACTATAAAGTGCATTAATAAGGGCAATAAGAAAAGCAAATAAGGACAATAAAGTACATTAATAAGGGCAATACAGTATATTAATAAAGACTATAAGAAACTTATATGGTGGTTATACTTTTTATGAATACTCACAATAAAAATATTGTATAGCCGCTATTAGAAATCTGTATAAAGGTATTGGGACACTTGTGTTATGGCTAGTTGTTTACAATATAGCCGTTATTAGAAGTCTGCATAAAGGCAACAAAATACTTTTATAATGGCTATTTGTTATTCTTAATACCCTATTCGGAAATCTAATAGCCTTTATTAGACAAATGTATACTGATTAATAAAAAACAATATAAAAAATTCTATTAGAAAATCTGATAGTAGCTATTAGATGGTTTCTATTAGACAGAACTTATAACCAGTATTAGACACTTGTATTGGAGCCTATTTTATGCAGAAATCTGAGTAAAGGCTATGCAATTTCTATTAGTGGTTATTAGAAAATTCTCTCAGTGTAATGTGCTAAAGTTTTAAGAAAAAAAACCTTTTTTTATGATAACTTTGATATGACCCTGTACACTTTTGTGAAACGTGGTACGCATCTTCTATGCATCAAAAGGCATTTTCTGCTTTACAACATGATTTTTTATTTTTGCCAGTGCTGTTCGTGTGGGATTTGCACCGAATCATTTTAAAGAAAAAATTAATACGCCACTGCTTTTCCTTAAAGTAAAAATTATTTTTTAAATCCTCGTTGCTTTCTAGGCAAATCTGGTCTCTTCATTTTGTTTTGTTTGACGTATGGTTTTCGCATAAAAAAATAAAATTCATTCATTTGCACGTTGTTATGAAATTGGGTATTATCAAGGATTAAAAACGTTTCTAGTGGGTAAGAAGCAGATTTTAGTTTGTTAGTAAACATAAACAGTTTTGACAGTTGTCTACCTAGTCTAGTTGTTACGTATTTAAGTCATTAAAATTAATAATATTATTAAAAAAACATGGTCCATTTCACGAATTCTGAGTTTGCAGATATGCATTACATGTATGGGCTTGCTGATGGTAACGCACTGGAAGCCAGGCGTTTGTACGAAAACCGCTTTCCTAATAGAAATATTCCGGATGCACGAACATTTTCAAACATTCATAGAAGGTTGTGCGAAAAGGGAAGTTTTGAACCAGACAATCATCTAAAAGGAGTACAACGCACTATAAGAACACCAGAAATGAAGGTACCTACACAGAAAAAAACATATTCTCAAACAGAACATTCTGATATTTTCAGATATTTTTGCTTATATTTAAACTAGAAAATCTTAATTGAAGGAAACAAGTTTAAGTTAAACATTTGAAAATATTTAAAACAATATTTTCATATCTTCAATATATATTTTCACTTTAAGAAAGTTCCTTTAAAACAAATATTTGCAAATTTCTGTATGATTCGTTTATTTCTGTACTTCAAGATTTGATACATTTTTACTGTGACTAAAAGTTAGTTTTAGAACAAAGATTAGTAGCTTGAAAATAAAGTATTATATTCTCGAAACAAGGCATCGTAACCATTTGGTATAAAATTTTGAAATACTCAATTTGAGCTGCTATTTGAAAGTATAATCTAAATATGATAGTTTTAATAACCCAAAATACTTGTTCCTAGCTTTACGATTTTCGCCGTACTACGAAAGCAATCGAAATTTCCCCGAAGAGCATCGCGGGCGCGAATCGCAAGACAATCCAGTTATTGTGGTCCATGGTTTCGGTGGGTCGTGTCCTCACGCCTCAGTATTTGTTTAAACTTGTTTCAGTCAAAAACCTACGGAATTTTTGTGTGTGTCAAACTGTTCCATAAATTTTCGACGTTTCGCCAATAACGATTGCACGTGGCATTTGTAGGGATTTTTTTACTCTATATGGCTGATTAGATAACTGACTGAATTATTTCAATGTCTACCAAATCGATTCATTCATTCAGTGCTCTAATCCTTTATAGTTACAATCATTGAAGATGCCACGTGGAATCGTTTGTGAAACGTCGAAAAATAATGTAACAGTCTAAGGCCGTCTAATTCCAAGAATCATAACTTTCTCATTACAGGCTTTATTTGAATTTATGGTATTTTAATATTAGCAATATGAGTGCCTCAAAGTACTCAAACTGAATATTCCAATATGTTCAAAATAAACATATGATATGTGTATTTTGAAGGGTAGATATTTACAGTTTAAAACTATAAATGCTCAATTTTAGTATAATATGCTTTCAAAATAACAAAATGTCGCTTTGCTTTTAAAAAATAGTCTGTTAGATAGGTCGCAGGTTTAAAACTAAGATTTCATTTTTTCTAAAATCTTCAAAATAATGAAACCAAATACTTCTTTTAAAAAACTCATCATATTCCAGCTGAGTTACCTATGATGTTATGATTGAAGATATATATAATTAATTTAAATCAGGTTGTACAAGAATTTCCTATTCTCTTTTTAAAATGATATATTCTTGAGTATATACAAAGCTAACTTAGTCTTAAACTGAAACTAATAGTATTAAAACGAGTATTTTCTTTTTTCCGTGTAGCAGTTTTGAATTCAGTCGAGGAAGATCCCGAATTAATTAATTAATGACTTTTTATTATATCTCTACCATATCCAACGTGTTCAGGCTCTACTCCCACGGGACTTTCCATTATGAATGAACTTGTAGCAATGGTTTTTTCAAAAAGTAATTAAGAATCCATTATTTGATACTGAAATATTATTCACCGATGAAGCCAATGTTTCTAGAAACGCCATACAAAACTTTCACAATAATCATTTTTGGGCTGAAGAAAACCCAGATGCAATCTTGCAATCCCGTCACCAGAAGCAGTTTTCCGTTAACGTGTGGGCTGGAATGCGTTGAAGTCATGGTATAATCTATTATTATAAATCCTGCAGATGACAGCAGTAGCGACAGTATTGAAATGTTTGCATCGTCAGATAGTGAATTATCGCTGTAATGGTAATAATGAATTTAAAATAATTGTAACGTATTGTCATTACAACACTTTTTAATGTCGGCGTGGAATATAATTTGTCAAATTATTATCAATTAGTGTTCATTAGGTAACAATAGTTAAGAAAATTTATAAACATATATAAGTTAGGTTTAGGGTTTGCCCTTAATCCACTAATATATGTTTCTATTGTTATGTAGTATAATAAAAACATTATGAAAATAACATTTATCTTTTTGGATTTTATACCTGCGTAATTTAGTTTCTCTAATTACTTCGTTAGATCGCCAAATGTAAAAGCTTAATTTATTTTTCAGTTTAATTTATAATATTATATTTATTATAGCAAATGTAAATTTATTATAATAATAAACAAACAATTCATATATTTTATAAATTGTTTTGTGTAAAATGACACGCCTCTGGAATTGGCGTTCCCCTTACATCTTGCACACCCCGGTAAAAATGAGTCACTGCCAATTATTTTGTTACCGGACTATAGTTATGGTTTATTGAAGCTTATTGGATTCAATCCCATATAGAAATATATTTAACATTATACAGGGGAAGTTAAAATTATTTTTATTTCTAGTACTTCTAAAAATGATAAAAACTCCATTCAAATGATGTATAATTTCCCTATATTTAATCTTTAGGTTGTCTCACAGTCTCAATAAAGCCATTTTTTCAAATATTATCAAATTTTTAGTTCTTTCTGTTATTAGGTACATATCTATGTTATCTTTCTATAATGAACGAAAATAACTATTCTAACGAAGCTCTAATGAAATTATTTAATTTGTATGGACAATGTGACCAAATTATAGTCAGATCTTGCAGAAAGAAGAATTTTATAACTTATAGGTCAAAATTTAAAGGCGTCCATCAGTTTACCAAATCCTATAACTTCGGACGGAGATATAATTACAGTAAAATCTCTCAATAGCGACCACCCTTGGGGAATCAAATTTTGGTCGGTTAACAGGGGTAGTCGGTTAATAGAGAAAAATTAAAACATCTGGTCTGCATTTTACAGTGTTTGTTTATGAATAATTATCTACATATAGGTATGTAAATAATTTTAAATAGTATTGCTTAAATTTATCAGAACTAAAATTAAATGAGATGAAGCAAATCTACCAATATGTAAATTCATATTTGTTCGTCAGAGTAAATACTGCACGTGCATACTAACATATACCGGGTGTTGCATCGTCGAGCGGGACATAGGAAATCCCATGTAATTTTAAATGGGGTCAATTATTGGCTTCCCTAATTATTTTAGAGAAAAATTCTATTTAGGTTTATTAAAGAGCACTAAAACCCACATTCAAAAGAATAACTTTAGATATTTTTGATGAGCCCGTTTACGGGTTATCGCCGATTTCTTTTTAACTATTTCTTCTTTTTATAGCCCCGTATTTGCGGGCACCAGTCAAGGTAAAAGATGACTGTCAAATAAAGTTGTCATTTTGAAATGTGTGCTTTATTGTTATAAAAACTCGTACATCGAAAATATTAAAGGTGTATTTATGAGTACAAATTAATCTGAATAAAACTAAAATAAAGTATCCAATTACAAGGTTAATTATGACATTTTACATGTTTCAATATTTTACTAATTAATAGGTAGGTACTATTAAATTGTTAGAACTTAAGGATTTAAGAAGATGTTCAAATATTCCTAAATTGACTGCCAGACAATAACCGAGGCGATCATAAAATTCTCTTCTTACATTCGCTAGTTGGTAAACTGAAATTCTATTGCATTCGGCAGAAGTAGCATTTTTTAACTCGTCTAGATTTGGGTATTTTTTATCTTTGTATATCCTGTTTTTTAAATGGCCCCAGAGAAAGAAATCATTTGGCGATAAATCAGGAGACCTGGCTGGCCAATTTACTGTATGATTTAAGCCAATAACATTTCCATTAAAAGCACGGTTTAAATATTCCCGGACAGCCAGGGTACTATGTGCCGGGCAGCCATCCATTTGGTACCAAACTTCCTGATTTTCCCTGGCGGCATCATGTAAAGTAGGTAAAATTTGATCTTCAAGTAGTTCCAAAAAATATTCTGCATTTAAATTTCGTGTAAGAAATAATGGCCCGATAATATTTTCTCCGAAAATCCCAGCCCATGCATTAACTTTTTGTGGATATTGCGTCCTTGTTTCCACAAACCTGTGTTGGTTTTCTTTGCTCCAATATCGATAATTTTGAACATTGGGTTCATTGTTTAAGGTAAATGTGCATTCGTCAGTGAAACAAATGTTTTTTAAAAATTCCTTATCCATGTTTGCTCTTTCCATCATACCAAAACAAAACTCCTGTCGTCGTATTTCGTCCCTATCTCTTAGCTCTTGGTGCTTTTCATATTTGTATGAATAATATTTATGTCGTTTCAAAGCTCGTAACGCTGTGGTGTGATCTAATCCTATGTCATCCTCAAGTTTCCTTGTGCTGATCTTCCCATCATTTTCTTCCATGCACAATAAAACTTGCAAGGCCCTATCATTTCTTGCATCTCTTCTTTGTTCCTGCCTTTCTTCACATCTGCAGTTATTTATTACAGTGCCTTTTGTCTCAAATTTCTTGATAGTCCTTTCGACTGTAGATTTTGCAGGTATCGGTCTATTCGGATACAGAGCAGCAAACATGTCTGACACATTTTGATAACTATTTCCTTGATAATACCATTTAATCATCAATATTTTTTCTTCAGAAGTGTAATTCATGGCTAATATTTTCGATGTACGAGTTTTTATAACAATAAAGCACACATTTCAAAATGACAACTTTATTTGACAGTCATCTTTTACCTTGACTGGTGCCCGCAAATACGGGGCCATAAAAAGGAGAAATAGTTAAAAAGAAATCGGCGATAACCCGTAAACGGGCTCATCAAAAATATCTAAAGTTATTCTTTTGAATGTGGGTTTTAGTGCTCTTTAATAAACCTAAATAGAATTTTTCTCTAAAATAATTAGGGAAGCCAATAATTGACCCCATTTAAAATTACATGGGATTTCCTATGTCCCGCTCGACGATGCAACACCCGGTATATTATTCAATATACTGCATGTTTGATTTGAAATTCTTATTTCTAAAAATAATCAAATATTAATGATAGCTTAATATTTTTTATTTTATTTTTATAAAATTCAGTCTCTCAAACTTGCTTAGGCTTCAGATATGCTTGATATTTTCGATACTGGAGCAAGTTTAGGTTCTCCTTCCTCTGTCTCAGAGTTGAGACTAGTTTCATCCGTTTCTTGGATCTCTTCAATACACTCGATGATAGTCAATTCTGCACTTTCTGTTGGCAAATCGTTATCAATAGAGGCAAATTGTTTTAAGTTCACAATTGTGTTCTTAATGTTAGAAAGCAGTTGTGCGAGCGGAATATTTTCTTCTTCTTCGAAGCCGTCTACATTATGTGTATTACACATAAATCCGACTTTCATAAAGCATTTTTTTATTGTCACTGGGGACAAATTGCGCCAGTCCACCGAATCCCATATCAAGGCATTGGTTATGGTAATATTATTTTCGATTTCTTGAAGAGGACAACTACTGTCTACACATGTTAACAGCCTCTTAATAAGGTAGCTTCTGTAAAGCATTTTAAAATTGTGAATAAAGCCTTGGTCCAAAAAAGGTAAAAAAATTTGGGGACCACGCCCATATTTCGTAGGAATTCACCTTCCTTATACTACCTTGGGAACGGCGGTCTGGCCCCAAACGAAGTGAAAATCTGCTATACAGCTTGTCCAGAAAGCATCTTAACATATGGGAAACTTTTTTATTTTAGACTTTACGAAAAAAAGTGATTCTTCATAAAAAGTTCTGCATGGTCTAAAACCTAAAATGCAACTATCAGATATTAAATTCTCCCAGGCGTATACGAGGTAAGTCAAAAAATATGAATTTGGCTTAAAAGTAAAGTACCTTTATTTTTGATAATATCGAAAATTGTTATTAAAAAAAGTTGATAAGAACTAAAAACCACGTTCAAATATGAAATTACGCCCATTTACCTTGAAAAAATTATTTCGTCTTTTTTGAAACGTATGTCTACAATAACAATGCAAATTTAACTGTAGTTACATGTAATCTAGGATGGTTGTAACATACAAATTAATTATTGTTGATAGCAAGAAATGTTTGACAGCAACCGTCAAAACGCGTTAAAATTTATAAAACATAAAAATGGTAGCGTTATTAACTTCTGAGGAGAAAATTGAAATTGTTTTGATTGTGGAAGAAAAATTCGTAAAAAATAATAAAACCTAATTTTTCATTGCATTACCTAATTGTAATTTAAACGTGGTTTTTGGTTCTGATCAATTTTTTTTAATGACAATTTTCGATATTGTCAAAAATATAATAAATGGTCTAAAGTTGCCATTCGAAAGGCGACTTAGCTTAAAACAAAGATACTGTGGCGTAATGTTGTTGTTTTTCCTGATTCCATAGTTTCTCTAATTATCTCACAGAATTTTTCAGAAAAGGGCGAGCAAGATTTTAAGAAGCGGTATTCATTCTCGTTTAGTAGGTCCAGCACGCCTTGGAAAACTAAATGAAACCATGACAACTAATTATTTTATTTGTCAAGGCGGACAGTTTCCTTTTAATTAAATATGGTGCTTAAATTTACAATCGAGGAAAAAGTTGAAATAGTGTTAACTGTTGGAGACCACTACAAGACGTACAGAGAGGCTGCTCAAATTTGTAATGCAAGATATCCAAATAAAATTATTAGCCATGTAACGGTTGGAGATATTTTTAATAAATTTAAAAATACCGGATCTGTAAGTAATAAATTTTCTGACAATCATCAGGTTTGGCGTACGGACGAAGATACTCAATTGAATGTTTTGCTAGCTGTCGTGGAAAATCCTAAAATCTCATTGAGAAATATTTCACAAACTGTTCCACGACCTGTTACAAAGTCCACTGCCCAAGTTATTTTAAGGAAAAATAATTTTTACCCATACAAGCCAAAATTTCTTCACAAACTGCAGCCTAGAGATTTTGATTCACGATTTTTGTTTTGCTCTTGGTTTCAAGGTGAGGTAGAAGATGACCTACTATTCGCAAGAAAAATATTGTTTTCAGATGAGGCGATGTTCACCTCAAATGGAGTAGTGTGTTCTCAAAACTGTAGGTGGTGAAGTGATGAGAATCCCCATTTTGTAATTGAGTGTCGTGACCAGTATTCTTTCAAGACAAATGTTTGGTGCGGCGTTTTTAGGAACCAAATTGTAGGGCCGTACTTTTTTCGAGAAGATATTACCGGTGAAATTTACTTGAACTTTTTGGACACGGAATTATTTGAATTTTTTCATGGACTACCAATGAATATAAGACAAACACTTTGGTTCCAACACGACGGCGCTCCATGCCACAGCTCTGCAAGAGTGACAGAATTCTTAAACCGGACATTTCCACAGAAATGGATTGGACGAAGATCAGAATTTGCTTGGCCACCAAGGTCACCTGATCTAACACCTCTGGATTTTTTCGTATGGGGATTTTTAAAACAAAAAGTGTATACCCACAGACCTTTCGAGAACATAGACCATTTAGAGAGAATTATCAGAGAATGTGTCCAAGAAATTTCTCCTCAGATGGTTAGAAATGCAGTAATGGAATTTTCACGACGTACAACCGTTTGTATGGAAAAAAACGATGGTCATGTTGAAGCTTAGTGTAGTATTTCATTATTGTACTTTGTAATTAAAATTATTAAATATAGTTTTCCATTTACGGTATTAATATTATTGACTTTCTGAACACCCCGTATGCTGGCTCAAAACTTTTGATTTGAATGTTATTTTATCAACAAGCCGAACTTTTTATGAAGAATAATTTTTTTTCGTAAAGTTAAAAATAAAAAAGTTTCCCATATGTTAAGATGGTTTCTGGACACGCTGTATAAAAAAAATAGTAGGGGAAGGTTGCCTATATTGCACCGCTTCCTAAATTGGACCACCGTGCATGGTAATCCCTGAAACAAACCACCCTTGAAGCCACTTGGAAATACTGTACGGGACGCCTCCTCAACAACTCTCAGTACTAGAGAAATCGTCGTGAAGATTGTACGAATAAGCTTTGTGAAGCTTATAACGTGACTTTCGCCATTTTAATGTATGTTTTGTAATATTTCCGTAAGCATCTCTAGGGTAACCATCAAAGAGCAAGTTAAAACTTTTTTGTGGGTTGAAAAAGTTTTGCTCTATTTATTTTGCGAATAAAAGATTCACATTTGCCAATTATCTTTTTTTGGTAATAGATTTTGTAAAACAAGTCGTAAGTAGAGAGAAACTGAGAGAACGAGATCAGGTGGTGCTGGTGGTGCTGGTGGTGCAACTAACCCAGGTGGTGCAGGTGGTGCGTTTTACGATCTAACCCAAGTGGTTCGGTGGTGCGTTTTATGATCTAACCCGGGTGGTTCGGTGGTGCGTTTTATAACCTAACCCGGGTGGTTCGGTGGTGCTGTTTACAAAATAACCCGAAATTAAACCCGACTTTTTACGACCTAACCCGGATGCTTTCATGAGGCGGCTTCTTATCTAACCCTAACTTGAACCTTAATATTTATGAACTGACCCGAGATAAAACCCGACTTTTTACGACCTAACCCGGATGCTTTCGCGAGGCGGCTTCTCATCTAACCCTAATTTGAACCTGAATATTTATGATCTGACCCGAGATAAAACCCGACTTTTTATGATTTAACCTTAGTGAAACGCCGCTGCTAAAGCGGGATAATTAAATCCCAATTTTTATAAGCCATCCTTAAACCCAACTTTTTACGATCCGACCTGAGCCATCCTTAAACCAGACTTTTTATTATTTTCCCTTAGTTGAAACGCCGCTGCTAAAGCGGGATAATTAAATCCCAATTTTTATAAGCCATCCTTAAACCCAACTTTTTACGATCCGACCTGAGCCATCCTTAAACCAGACTTTTTATTATTTTCCCTTAGTTGAAACGCCGCTGTTAAAGCGGTATAGTAAAAAACATTATTTATATTTTCTATCTTAGTGAAACGCCGCTGGTGGGTAGTAAAGCGAAATAAAACCCTAATTTATATGGTCTAACAAGATAAGTATATTAAGGCGGCACATTTGTCACCCCGCAATAATTATTTATACCTAAATAACCCTCTCAAACCCTCTGCCGACTCGATTTAAAAAGAAAGGGACATAAACCTTTATTTATTATTCCGAAGGACCCTCATTAAAATTCAGTAGCATATCTAATAATTGATTCCAATTTTTGCACCACTTATATAAAATACAATAAAATAATTACCATCTAGAACCATTAACTAGAGATTTCTTTGTACTGGAAATGGATAAATTATAGGACTATCTTGTAATGAGAACAGAGTAATAAAAAGTAAATAAAACTTAAATACGTATAAAATACCAAGCAGGTATAGGTACTATACAACTTGTGTTCGCCATCAGGTAAAAGCCCTCATAATGCTTTTATAAAAATTTCGGATAATATCATAATATAAGTAAATAGGCTACAATTTCAGGAAAAAAGTAAAAAAAATTAATTCACAGTGTAAAATTGTAGTTAAATGGATTGTAAATACGAAATAATATAAAAAAGCTACCTTTTGTTTGCGATGATGTATGCACAATAACTCTATATTATTCGGCCCTTAAACTGAAAATACCCACTAGGTAGGTATCATAAGCTGTATTTGTCATCAGGTAGAACCCCCAATAAAATTATGAATATTAGGCGTAGGCATCAAAGTAGCAATCTTAACTTATTTTCAACACGAGCATAAAAATATAGGGTTGTTAAATATTTTACAACCCTAATTCTCAATGGCAACAATAAGCAAATCACGTTGGTTTTTTAATTTATTAATAATCTGGCTAACTTAAGAAACTCACAATATAACGACCATCCAAAAAAAATCATAATACATTACTGGGTGTGAAAGCAATTGCGCTGCAAAATATAGTGTATACCGACTCTGAGGTAGTTAATTAAAATCCCAATTAGCGCTAAAAAAAATCAATTAGATATTTACTTTAGATATTTTAATAAAAAAATTCAATATTCTCACCAACATTTAACTTTTGAAATTAGCATAATAACAAATCCTTTACAATGAATTAAACAAACGCATACATAATTTTAAAATCACATAATAAGAATATAAGCTAAAATCTAACAAGCTCGGACTACTCGAATGACGTCAGTTTACATCTGTAGAGAATACCCAACTCTCGAATCATAAAAAAATGGTCAAACTTTGTCGGCAAATACCCTTCTATGATGCAGGAGAAGGACAGGTAACTCGAGATGTTTATAAAGAAACGTTAAAGAACATTATTTGCTTATTTCTAGACTCTTAAAAATTACATGCAATCGAACAATAAATGTTTTCATCATGTATATTTATGAGTAACACATTACCTTCGACATACATAAATTCAAATTGATAATTACTTGCCTTAGTACTTTTTTAGAAGCTTGAATCATTGCATATAACCGTCTGAGGATACCCAAACTTCCCCTAACATATTTCTCCGCAACCGGGGAAAAAGAGGTAGAAAAAGTAAAATAACAACTCCAAGTGTCTTTGCGAACAATCGGCAATAAAATAGAGTATTTCAGTTTTTAATTTTTCGTAAATAAAAGTTGGTTAGATTAATAGTCTCTGTGAATATAATAACATAAACAAAGTGATATGCCGTAAATTTAGGAGTACAGTATAAATTATGCCTCTATTAAAATATACCGCAATAACTAACTACCAAAGGATTTTTGATATTTTGAATATATTTGATGCTCATAGCATTATCACATTTCCAAAGGCTCTAAATTTTAGAAAAATGTTCTAATAGAATATGTCTATCAATATAAAGTAAAGGTATTGTTAGGTTTTTTTTAAAAAATACGACCTACAACAGTCTCTGCTACAGCATGGCTGACTCTGTAGAAACTTCTGTGAAACCATAATAATTATATCAATAATCGAGTTGTCGTTATGATAATATTTTCTTCCAATATCCGACTCCACTATCCATAAAAGTTATGTTAGAAAATTCATAATTGAGCGCATTGTAATTTTTTAAAAAGAAATTCACTTCACACACAAAGATGTAGCCATTCAATCCATGAAAATAATGCAAGTCAGTATGCGTATGTTATGGCTAACTGTTTAAATGTCTATTCCTTCCACGTTTATCGGAAGAAATACTTTTTTATACTAGTATTTTAGTTGAAAATAAGATCATAAATCATCTATACAAAACAAGCGTCCCTTATGGATTTGAACGAAAATCATAGATTCGACTATTTTCATGAAAAATAAATCTAAGTACGGAATAATGCAGGAAGATTATCTATTTTCTTGGTTTAGAAAGTGATGTAGTTAAGATTTATAACTTAGGAATAAATAAATTATTATTAATCTTTTCGACCTATTTCTCTTGCATATTTAATTTCTTTGATAGTAAGAACTAATCTTTTTATTTTACAAAGTAAAAAAAAAGCTAAAGATCGGCGTTGTCAGTCAGGTATAAGAACTGATTTAACACGATGGTTTTTGTACAAACGTTCACATACAATTGTATACTTTTTAACCGATTGTGTCGGAAAAAATGACGATTTATAGATTAGATATTTAGACGAAGAGCTAACCTTCTCAATAAAGTATTGATTATTGCCCTGCTAGCTAGACAACACTTTTTTATGTTAGTCAAAAAAAAAAATTTTTTTTTTTCGGACGCTATTACAGATTTCATCGTTAACTAACAAACATTAAGACCAAAAAATTAGCGTGCAAGATGAAATGTATAGGTTCACTTCATTTCTACATTATTTTACAACTCTCAATCGCATTAAAAACAAGATCGAATAAAAAATAACTTATGACATATGGACGAAAAATGTTTTTCGGGCTATTTAGGTTAGCGACCGCATTACGTCTGAAATACTACATTTTTCGAGCTTATAACATAATTTACTATTTTAACGTTAAAATAGGGGAAATGATGTATCAAAATGGATACTTTTTTTTGTCGGTCACGAGATTATAGTTTCTTTTAAAATGAACTCTAATATTTACAACACAAATTATCCTTTAAACCACATTAGTTTAAAACTCGTCTGTCGCTTTCCCTCTATTGTGAGTTTGATTAAAGTATAGCGTAGTATATATTTAGATGAATTTCGCAAATGTTGAATACTTTCAAAACTGAAAAAGCCGCCCTTTGCAATAAATATCTCCGTAGAGTTAGGTACCCTGCAGATTAAGGGTATTTCAGCGGATAATCATATACAAATTCAAAGATTTTGTCTATTTTAATGGATTAACAAACAATATCTATAGGATGACTTTACTGATAAAAAAAAAATAACAAAAATCCATAAAGTCTAGGCTCACATGAAATTCCATAAAGAGCAGCTGCATAGCCTTATCACATCAAACTATATTTTTATTTCGTTCTATTGTCAAAAGTCTGTGTTTAGGAGATTATCGTTCATTTTAAAATGAACTCTAATATGTACATCACCATAAACTACCTCTTAAGCCGTCGTAAAAATACACTTTTCGATTTACCTCTATATTGATTTTCTAATATTAAATATCTACAATAGTCGAAATTCGCTCGCTAATACCTATGTATGCAAGGTTTCTTCAAAAAATGACAATTTTGTTGTTTAATGGCTTGAAAAAATGGAAAAAGGAGGTTTTTGCATCCATTTATTTCCAGATGAGTGTTAAAAATACTTATAAAACTCGGTATACCGAAGATCAAGCATTAATGAGAGGGTTGAGTCCTGTTTGCCAAATCCTGATTTTTTAATTTGACGTTGGCAACGGTACAATTTTTTAACATTTATCATAAGAGGCGTATATTTTTGGAGCTTAGATCTACCAGTTTATCCACGCCCCATTTATTGTTAGTGCTTTAGTAATTTTACTTTCCAATTATTTTTTACCAAAACGCGTAGTTGAAACAGTGTCTATATCAGACGATATAATAAATTTTAAGGATTAATTTGCTTACAAATACACTTTAATTTATTTAGGCTAAAGCAGCCAGACATATACTGGAACTACGAAAACCCTATTACAATTTGGTTGCCTAGAGAAAATTTTGTAAAAAACATAGCTTTCTACACAAATGCTTGCACATTATGTACCTATCATTTTAAGATACCTGGCGACATCAATGTAAGCATTGACATAATGACGCAAGATATAGGTAGGTACTAGAATATTCAAGATTTCTATTAACGATACACTTCAGCATACATGCGAGATGTCATTAATGTCTACGGAAGGCAACAGACATACCAGCTATTTTTACATGGGATTCCATAGACTTGGACGCTTCTTGTTTATAAATATTTGATGTCATCTTGAGGAGTTCCGTATTGAAGCATCAAACCTACCTGCCAAATAATTGACGAAATATGGGATATCATAAAATATGCCCCCCATCGAACTAAATGATCCTATAAACCAGCTTCACAGACCGTAATTTGTGATGCTAACACGATTAATACGCAATAGAACAAGATTAAGAAACAAAATTTAAAGTAGCTCTTTATCACACGAAAATAATTAAATAATTTACGGTTACAGAACAATAATTATTTTAAAAAGCTGTATAACTAAATATATTATGTTATTAGGAATATTCTGTCTAAAGTAACAGCTAATCTTAGTCGAAAATGAGATCGTATTATTGATTGTTGAATTCGTTAGGTATGAAATAAAATTAGAGATTTCGTCTATTTTTTCACGATTAAAAAAGAATACCTCTATTTAGCTAAAAATGAAACGATTACAGTGGTAGATTAATTCACTTTACCAAGCATGTAAACTACTAATTTTGCAATAAATATCTTCTATATTTCTAGGTAGGTTTACTCGAAAATGTGGGGCTATTTTCATCAAAAATCCCGATACGAAATTGAAAAATTTGCCTATTTTTGTCGGTTTACAAAGTGATAGTGGAATATTGGTTTGATCAAAGAACAATAATTATTTTAAAAATGTTGTATAATTAACTAAATGTCGGTGTTATCAGGCAGGCAAGAAGTTATTTATCTGAATCTTATTTGTACCATTAGCGTTTATATACAAATGTTAGTGGTTTTCAAAAATTGATATCTCGGAAATTATTAGGTTTAGACTTATAATACGCTTATTAAAAAATAATGACTACTTTATGCAAAATTCAAAAATATTATAAGATGTAGGGTATCCCAGTAACTTAACCAAAGATTTTCGGTCTTCGTAAAGCTTTACACGTTTCTTCAGCGTACCAAACATTCACTTTTTTTAAATATTGACATCGGGTTAGGATTCTGAACATAGGATTAACATCACTCCAATAGTGAACATGTTGCGTTGTCACAGTACCATTCGTTGAAAAGTAAACAAAACCGTTTGAGCTACGTGGGGAATAAATAAAGTTGGCTTGTTGAAAAATTTTAATATTTATTAAGGTAAAAGACTATAAATATATCGATACAACACTTTGGCATTTCTAATACTACAAACATGAATATCTAAAATGTGATATTTACAACCGTCAACTCTCTCTCCCTTCTCTAATTTTGGTACACCAATGCTGTCTTCTAAGTTTATAATATATGACGTCCTGCAGTTTAATTCCGAAAATGTTTTAACTAAAAATTCCTCTTTAACACATCCTTTAACGTAAATAATGTCTGCGTCTATCAGATTGTTGGATATGATATTATGTAGATCCTTGTAATCGGTATCACCATAATTATAAAGGATACCATGATGATTTCCAAATAGATATTTGACTTGTTTCTTGCAAGCCTTACTTAAGGTGTCGAATGGTTTAACTGGTTTAAAAAAGTAACTTTTCATACTATTCCCATCATAAATAGCCAATTCTTTCGCGCAAAATTCAGGTATGTTAAATCCTTGAATATCGACTACAACGAACTTCATTGTCTGAAGACTCAAATCAAACAAGTATATTTTCATATTTTTATCGCTCTTAAGTTCGATTTCAAAAGCACACCCCCACTTTTCGATAATTTCACAGTCTTAGCACATAGATCTTATATTTTTATTTACGATCAATTCATCTTTATTCGCCAATCGTCTCAAACGAGTCTGCTTTTGAAAGTAATATAGCCTTAGTATTCAGAAAATATTAATGATATCGGAGCCTAAAACATCCTTGACACTAAAAAATCATTGTGTTTCCTAACAAAACCCATCATCTTGTCTATTTAGCTTGCTTTCCTATTGTTTAGCAGGTTAAATAAAATTATTATTTCGCTCTTTTTGTCTGTACTGAATCGTTAGGGGAATACGTTTCTAGTTCTATAAGAGAGACAGTTAAAATTTATGTAAGCAATCAAAAATCCTACACTATGAGCTACTTAGTTAAAATTTCATATTTCCTTCCTGGGTCAGACAAAATTTGTGATGTGTCGGACAAAATTTATAAAAATACAAAAAAAAAAATGCTGGATGCATTTTTAGCGTGACTTTCTATTTAATACCATCTTATTTCAAGGTATAATTCGGTTGTCAAAATGAGAATAAAATAATTTTCCCATGGTTTATGTCATCTTAAAAAAGTCAAAAGGTTATATTCTGTAGAGGGTCAGATACATTTAAATTTAAATATTTTCTCCAAGAAGAATTTTAAGATAGTATTATAGTAAATAAAAATTCTATACCTCCAATATTTCATGGAAACATATCGTGTTCTAGCGACATAACCCAAAAGTACCTCTATTCAGAAACGCATCGTACTTTTCTTGTCAATAATTGTCTCATTGTCCCATCCATTACATTATTATAATCTTAAAGCACCTGTTACCAGCATTATCTGTTTTTATGGTTTTCGTAAAACATAGCGATTACCAATGAAAATTAAACGAAAACTTAATAAATAACTTTTTTTTTTTCAACTGAAATAGACTGATTTTCGATGGAAAAATGTTACTTATAACTAAAAATGAATATAAGACATATACGCAATGATATTTAGAATAAATCAATCTTTTCTAAAATTACTATGAAATATTCACAAAATCGTTTCGTTATAACCAAAGTAGCAAGGCTTGCAGATTTCGTATAGAGTTCAAACGCGATACTGAGATGATCTTTTTTTTTATATTTTTGTAGGATAATGCACCACTACGTTGTAAGTACTTGAGAGAGGACTTTCTTGAAAAATCCTCAAATTTCTCTGCAATTTTGTTCCTTCTAGAGTTAAATTCACACAGAAAACCCCGTATTCTTATCTTTCAGGTTGGTATATTAAAAAGGGCTTATTAGTATGGTTTAGAAAACAAGCAATATTAATTAACGGATGTTTTTTCGTCGTATGAAGAGTTGAAAAATTTTTTTTTCCACTCCAATGGTTACGATGCAGAGAGTCGGGTTTCATCATAATCTTTCAGGGTAGCTCAGGTTTGATTGCATGTAGAGAGTCGGGTTTCATCATAATCTTTCAGGGTAGCTCAGGTTTGATTACATGTACTAAGGTTAGTGCTCCTTGCAATCGGTTTCAGGTTTGACGCGCCCCCCTCAGGTTTGTTCAGGTTTCTCAAACGTTTGAGAAACCTGAACAAACCTGAGGGGGGCGCGTCAAACCTGAAACCGATTGCAAGGAGCACTAACCTTAGTACATGTAATCAAACCTGAGCTACCCTGAAAGATTATGATGAAACCCGACTCTCTACATGCAATCAAACCTGAGCTACCCTGAAAGATTATGATGAAACCCGACTCTCTGCATCGCAACCATTGGAGTGGAAAAAAAAAATTTTTCAACTCTTCATACGACGAAAAAACATCCGTTAATTAATATTGCTTGTTTTCTAAACCATACTAATAAGCCCTTTTTAATATACCAACCTGAAAGATAAGAATACGGGGTTTTCTGTGTGAATTTAACTCTAGAAGGAACAAAATTGCAGAGAAATTTGAGGATTTTTCAAGAAAGTCCTCTCTCAAGTACTTACAACGTAGTGGTGCATTATTCTACAAAAATATAAAAAAAAAAAGATCATCTCAGTATCGCGTTTGAACTCTATACGAAATCTGCAAGCCTTGCTGCTTTGGTTATAACGAAACGATTTTGTGAATATTTCATAGTAATTTTAGAAAACATTGATTTATTCTAAATATCATTGCGTATATGTCTTATATTCATTTTTAGTTATAAGTAACATTTTTCCATCGAAAATCAGTCTATTTCAGTTGAAAAAAAGTTATTTATTAAGTTTTCGTTTAATTTTCATCGGTAATCGCTATGTTTTATGAAAACCATAAAAACAGATAATGCTGGTAACAGGTGCTTTAAGATTATAATAATGTAATGGATGGGACAATGAGACAATTATTGACAAGAAAAGTACGATGCGTTTCTGAATAGAGGTACTTTTGGGTTATGTCGCTAGAACACGATATGTTTCCAAGAAATATTGGAGGTATAGAATTTTTATTTACTATAATACTATCTTAAAATTCTTCTTGGAGAAAATATTTAAATTTGAATGTATCTGACCCTCTACAGAATATAACCTTTTGACTTTTTTAAGATGACATAAACCATGGGAAAATTATTTTATTCTCATTTTGACAACCGAATTATAGCTTGAAATAAGATGGTATTAAATAGAAAGTCACGCTAAAAATGCATCCAGCATTTTTTTTTTCGTATTTTTATAAATTTTGTCCGACACATCACAAATTTTGCCTGATCCAGGAAGGAAATATGAAATTTTAACTAAGTAGCTCATAGTGTAGGATTTTTGATTGCTTACATAAATTTTAACTGTCTCTCTTATAGAACTAGAAACGTATTCCCCTAACGATTCAGTACCGACAAAAAGAGCGAAATAATAATTTTATTTAACCTGCTAAACAATAGGAAAGCAAGCTAAATAGACAAGATGATGGGTTTTGTTAGGAAACACAATGATTTTTTAGTGTCAAGGATGTTTTAAGCTCCGATATTATTAATATTTTCTGAATACTAAGGCTATATTACTTTCAAAAGCAGACTCGTTTGAGACGATTGGCGAATAAAGATGAATTGATCGTAAATAAAAATATAAGATCTATGTGCTAAGACTGTGAAATTATCGAAAAGTGGGGGTGTGCTTTTGAAATCGAACTTAAGAGCGATAAAAATATGAAAATATACTTGCTTGATTTGAGTCTTCAGACAATGAAGTTCGTTGTAGTCGATATTCAAGGATTTAACATACCTGAATTTTACGCGAAAGAATTGGCTATTTATGATGGAAATAGTATGAAAAGTTACTTTTTTAAACCAGTTAAACCATTCGACACCTTAAGTAAGGCTTGCAAGAAACAAGTCAAATATCTATTTGGAAATCATCATGGTATCCTTTATAATTATGGTGATACCGATTACAAGGAACTACATAATATCATATCCAACAATCTGATAGACGCAGACATTATTTACGTTAAAGGACGTGTTAAAGAGGAATTTTTAGTTAAAACATTTTTGGAATTAAACTGCAGGACGCCATATATTATAAACTTAGAAGACAGCATTGGTGTACCAAAATTAGAGAAGGGAGAGAGAGTTGATGGTTTTAAATATCACATTTTAGATATTCATGTTTGTAGTATTAGAAATGCCAAAGTGTTGTATCGATATATTTATAGTCTTTTACCTTAATAAATATTAAAATTTTTTCAACAAGCCAACTTTATTTATTCCCCACGTAGCTCAAACGGTTTTGTTTACTTTTCGACGAATGGAACTGTGACAACGCAACATGTTCACTATTGGAGTGATGTTAATCCTATGTTCAGAATCCTAACCCGATGTCAATATTTAAAAAAAGTGAATGTTTGGTACGCTGAAGAAACGTATAAAGCTTTACGAAGACCGAAAATCTTTGGTTAAGTTACTGGGATATCCTACATCTTATAATATTTTTGAATTTTGCATAAAGTAGTCATTATTTTTTAATAAGCGTATTATAAGTCTAAACCTAATAATTTCCGAGATATCAATTTTTGAAAACCACTAACATTTGTATATAAACGCTAATGGTACAAATAAGATTCAGATAAATAACTTCTTGCCTGCCTGATAACACCGACATTTAGTTAATTATACAACATTTTTAAAATAATTATTGTTCTTTGATCAAATCAATATTCCACTATCACTTTGTAAACCGACAAAAATAGGCAAATTTTTCAATTTCGTATCGGGATTTTTGATGAAAATAGCCCAACATTTTCGAGTAAACCTACCTAGAAATATAGAAGATATTTATTGCAAAATTAGTAGTTTACATGCTTGGTAAAGTGAATTAATCTACCACTGTAATCGTTTCATTTTTAGCTAAATAGAGGTATTCTTTTTTAATCGTGAAAAAAATAGACGAAATCTCTAATTTTATTTCATACCTAACGAATTCAACAATCAATAATACGATCTCATTTTCGACTAAGATCAGCTGTTACTTTAGACAGAATATTCCTAATAACATAATATATTTAGTTATACAGCTTTTTAAAATAATTATTGTTCTGTAACCGTAAATTATTTAATTATTTTCGTGTGATAAAGAGCTACTTTAAATTTTGTTTCTTAATCTTGTTCTATTGCGTATTAATCGTGTTAGCATCACAAATTACGGTCTGTGAAGCTGGTTTATAGGATCATTTAGTTCGATGGGGGACATATTTTATGATATCCCATATTTCGTCAATTATTTGGCAGGTAGGTTTGATGCTTCAATACGGAACTCCTCAAGATGACATCAAATATTTCTAAACAAGAAGCGTTCAAGTCTATGGAATGCCATGTAAAAATAGCTGGTATGTCTGTTGCCTTCCGTAGACATTAATGACATCTCGCATGTATGCTGAAGTGTATCGTTAATAGAAATCTTGAATATTCTAGTACCTACCTATATCTTGCGTCATTATGTCAATGCTTACATTGATGTCGCCAGGTATCTTAAAATGATAGGTATATAATGTGCAAGCATTTGTGTAGAAAGCTATGTTTTTTACAAAATTTTCTCTAGGCAACCAAATTGTAATAGGGTTTTCGTAGTTCCAGTATATGTCTGGCTGCTTTAGCCTAAATAAATTGAAGTGTATTTGTAAGCAAATTAATCCTTAAAATTTATTATATCGTCTGATATAGACACTGTTTCAACTACGCGTTTTGGTAAAAAATAATTGGAAAGTAAAATTACTAAAGCACTAACAATAAATGGGGCGTGGATAAACTGGTAGATCTAAGCCCCAAAAATATACGCCTCTTATGATAAATGTTAAAAAATTGTACCGTTGCCAACGTCAAATTATAAATCAGGATTTGGCAAACAGGACTCAACCCTCTCATTAATGGTTGATCTTCGGTATACCGAGTTTTATAAGTATTTTTAACACTCATCTGGAAATAAATGGATGCAAAAACCTCCTTTTTCCATTTTTTCAAGCCATTAAACAACAAAATTGTCATTTTTTGAAGAAACCTTGCATACATAGGTATTAGCGAGCGAATTTCGACTATTGTAGATATTTAATATTAGAAAATCAATATAGAGGTAAATCGAAAAGTGTATTTTTCCGGCGGCTTAAGAGGTAGTTTATGGTGATGTACATATTAGAGTTCATTTTAAAATGAACGATAATCTCCTAAACACAGACTTTTGACAATAGAACGAAATAAAAATATAGTTTGATGTGATAAGGCTATGCAGCTGCTCTTTATGGAATTTCATGTGAGCCTAGACTTAATAGATTTTTGTTATTTTTTTTTTATCAGTAAAGTCATCCTATAGATATTGTTTGTTAATCCATTAAAATAGACAAAATCTTTGAATTTGTATATGATTATCCGCTGAAATACCCTTAATCTGCAGGGTACCTAACTCTACGGAGATATTTATTGCAAAGGGCGGCTTTTTCAGTTTTGAAAGTATTCAACATTTGCGAAATTCATCTAAATATATACTACGCTATACTTTAATCAAACTCACAATATAGGGAAAGCGACAGACGAGTTTTAAACTAAAGTGGCTTAAAGGATAATTTGTGTTGTAAATATTAGAGTTCATTTTAAAAGAAACTATAATCTCGTGACCGACAAAAAAAAGTATGCATTTCGATACATCATTTCCCCTATTTTAACGTTAAAATAGTAAATTATGTTATAAGCTCGAAAAATGTAGTATTTCAGACGTAATGCGGTCGCTAACCTAAATAGCCCGAAAAACATTTTTCGTCCATATGTCATAAGTTATTTTTTATTCGATCTTGTTTTTAATGCGATTGAGAGTTGTAAAATAATGTAGAAATGAAGTGAACCTATACATTTCATCTTGCACGCTAATTTTTTGGTCTTAATGTTTGTTAGTTAACGATGAAATCTGTAATAGCGTCCGAAAAAAAAAAATTTTTTTTTTGACTAACATAAAAAGTGTTGTCTAGCTAGCAGGGCAATAATCAATAGTTTATTGAGAAGGTTAGCTCTTCGTCTAAATATCTAATCTATAAATCGTCATTTTTTCCAACACAATCGGTTAAAAAGCATACAATTGTATGTGAACGTTTGTACAAAAACCATCGTGTTAAATCAGTTCTTATACCTGACTGACAACGCCGATCTTTAGCTTTTTTTTACTTTGTAAAATAAAAAGATTAGTTCTTACTATCAAAGAAATTAAATATGCAAGAGAAATAGCTCGAAAAGATTAATAATAATTTATTTATTCCTAAGTTATAAATCTTAACTACATCACTTTCTAAACCAAGAAAATAGATAATCTTCCTGCATTATTCCGTACTTAGATTTATTTTTCATGAAAATAGTCGAATCTATGATTTTCGTTCAAATCCATAAGGGACGCTTGTTTTGTATAGATGATTTATGATCTTATTTTCAACTAAAATACTAGTATAAAAAAAGTATTTCTTCCGATAAACGTGGAAGGAATAGACATTTAAACAGTTAGCCATAACATACGCATACTGACTTGCATTATTTTCATGGATTGAATGGCTACATCTTTGTGTGTGAAGTGAATTTCTTTTTAAAAAATTACAATGCGCTCAATTATGAATTTTCTAACATAACTTTTATGGATAGTGGAGTCGGATATTGGAAGAAAATATTATCATAACGACAACTCGATTATTGATATAATTATTATGGTTTCACAGAAGTTTCTACAGAGTCAGCCATGCTGTAGCAGAGACTGTTGTAGGTCGTATTTTTTAAAAAAACCTAACAATACCTTTACTTTATATTGATAGACATATTCTATTAGAACATTTTTCTAAAATTTAGAGCCTTTGGAAATGTGATAATGCTATGAGCATCAAATATATTCAAAATATCAAAAATCCTTTGGTAGTTAGTTATTGCGGTATATTTTAATAGAGGCATAATTTATACTGTACTCCTAAATTTACGGCATATCACTTTGTTTATGTTATTATATTCACAGAGACTATTAATCTAACCAACTTTTATTTACGAAAAATTAAAAACTGAAATACTCTATTTTATTGCCGATTGTTCGCAAAGACACTTGGAGTTGTTATTTTACTTTTTCTACCTCTTTTTCCCCGGTTGCGGAGAAATATGTTAGGGGAAGTTTGGGTATCCTCAGACGGTTATATGCAATGATTCAAGCTTCTAAAAAAGTACTAAGGCAAGTAATTATCAATTTGAATTTATGTATGTCGAAGGTAATGTGTTACTCATAAATATACATGATGAAAACATTTATTGTTCGATTGCATGTAATTTTTAAGAGTCTAGAAATAAGCAAATAATGTTCTTTAACGTTTCTTTATAAACATCTCGAGTTACCTGTCCTTCCCCTGCATCATAGAAGGGTATTTGCCGATAAAGTTTGACCATTTTTTATGATTCGAGAGTTGGGTATTCTCTACAGATGTAAACTGACGTCATTCGAGTAGTCCGAGCTTGTTAGATTTTAGCTTATATTCTTATTATGTGATTTTAAAATTATGTATGCGTTTGTTTAATTCATTGTAAAGGATTTGTTATTATGCTAATTTCAAAAGTTAAATGTTGGTGAGAATATTGAATTTTTTTATTAAAATATCTAAAGTAAATATCTAATTGATTTTTTTTAGCGCTAATTGGGATTTTAATTAACTACCTCAGAGTCGGTATACACTATATTTTGCAGCGCAATTGCTTTCACACCCAGTAATGTATTATGATTTTTTTGGATGGTCGTTATATTGTGAGTTTCTTAAGTTAGCCAGATTAATAATAAATTAAAAAACCAACGTGATTTGCTTATTGTTGCCATTGAGAATTAGGGTTGTAAAATATTTAACAACCCTATATTTTTATGCTCGTGTTGAAAATAAGTTAAGATTGCTACTTTGATGCCTACGCCTAATATTCATAATTTTATTGGGGGTTCTACCTGATGACAAATACAGCTTATGATACCTATCTAGTGGGTATTTTCAGTTTAAGGGCCGAATAATATAGAGTTATTGTGCATACATCATCGCAAACAAAAGGTAGCTTTTTTATATTATTTCGTATTTACAATCCATTTAACTACAATTTTACACTGTGAATTAATTTTTTTTACTTTTTTCCTGAAATTGTAGCCTATTTACTTATATTATGATATTATCCGAAATTTTTATAAAAGCATTATGAGGGCTTTTACCTGATGGCGAACACAAGTTGTATAGTACCTATACCTGCTTGGTATTTTATACGTATTTAAGTTTTATTTACTTTTTATTACTCTGTTCTCATTACAAGATAGTCCTATAATTTATCCATTTCCAGTACAAAGAAATCTCTAGTTAATGGTTCTAGATGGTAATTATTTTATTGTATTTTATATAAGTGGTGCAAAAATTGGAATCAATTATTAGATATGCTACTGAATTTTAATGAGGGTCCTTCGGAATAATAAATAAAGGTTTATGTCCCTTTCTTTTTAAATCGAGTCGGCAGAGGGTTTGAGAGGGTTATTTAGGTATAAATAATTATTGCGGGGTGACAAATGTGCCGCCTTAATATACTTATCTTGTTAGACCATATAAATTAGGGTTTTATTTCGCTTTACTACCCACCAGCGGCGTTTCACTAAGATAGAAAATATAAATAATGTTTTTTACTATACCGCTTTAACAGCGGCGTTTCAACTAAGGGAAAATAATAAAAAGTCTGGTTTAAGGATGGCTCAGGTCGGATCGTAAAAAGTTGGGTTTAAGGATGGCTTATAAAAATTGGGATTTAATTATCCCGCTTTAGCAGCGGCGTTTCACTAAGGTTAAATCATAAAAAGTCTGGTTTAAGGATGACTCAGGTCGCATCGTAAAAAGTTGGGTTTAAGGATGGCTTATAAAAATTGGGATTTAATTATCCCGCTTTAGCAGCGGCATTTCACTAAGGTTAAATCATAAAAAGTCGGGTTTTATCTCGGGTCAGATCATAAATATTCAGGTTCAAATTAGGGTTAGATAAGAAGCCGCCTCATGACAGCATCCGGGTTAGGTCGTAAAAAGTCGGGTTTTATCTCGGGTCAGATCATAAATATTAAGGATCAAGTTAGGGTTAGATAAGAAGCCGCCTCATGAAAGCATCCGGGTTAGGTCGTAAAAAGTCGGGTTTAATTTCGGGTTATTTTGTAAACAGCACCACCGAACCACCCGGGTTAGGTCATAAAACGCACCACCGAACCACCCGGGTTAGATCATAAAACGCACCACCGAACCACTTGGGTTAGATCATAAAACGCACCACCGAACCACCCGGGTTAGATCGTAAAACGCACCACCTGCACCACCTGGGTTAGTTGCACCACCAGCACCACCAGCACCACCTGATCTCGCTCTCTCAGTTTCTCTCTACTGGTATCCTTTATAATTATGGTGATACCGATTACAAGGATCTACATAATATCATATCCAACAATCTGATAGACGCAGACATTATTTACGTTAAAGGATGTGTTAAAGAGGAATTTTTAGTTAAAACATTTTCGGAATTAAACTGCAGGACGTCATATATTATAAACTTAGAAGACAGCATTGGTGTACCAAAATTAGAGAAGGGAGAGAGAGTTGACGGTTGTAAATATCACATTTTAGATATTCATGTTTGTAGTATTAGAAATGCCAAAGTGTTGTATCGATATATTTATAGTCTTTTACCTTAATAAATATTAAAATTTTTCAACAAGCCAACTTTATTTATTCCCCACGTAGCTCAAACGGTTTTGTTTACTTTTCAACGAATGGTACTGTGACAACGCAACATGTTCACTATTGGAGTGATGTTAATCCTATGTTCAGAATCCTAACCCGATGTCAATATTTAAAAAAAGTGAATGTTTGGTACGCTGAAGAAACGTGTAAAGCTTTACGAAGACCGAAAATCTTTGGTTAAGTTACTGGGATACCCTACATCTTATAATATTTTTGAATTTTGCATAAAGTAGTCATTATTTTTTAATAAGCGTATTATAAGTCTAAACCTAATAATTTCCGAGATATCAATTTTTGAAAACCACTAACATTTGTATATAAACGCTAATGGTACAAATAAGATTCAGATAAATAACTTCTTGCCTGCCTGATAACACCGACATTTAGTTAATTATACAACATTTTTAAAATAATTATTGTTCTTTGATCAAACCAATATTCCACTATCACTTTGTAAACCGACAAAAATAGGCAAATTTTTCAATTTCGTATCGGGATTTTTGATGAAAATAGCCCCACATTTTCGAGTAAACCTACCTAGAAATATAGAAGATATTTATTGCAAAATTAGTAGTTTACATGCTTGGTAAAGTGAATTAATCTACCACTGTAATCGTTTCATTTTTAGCTAAATAGAGGTATTCTTTTTTAATCGTGAAAAAATAGACGAAATCTCTAATTTTATTTCATACCTAACGAATTCAACAATCAATAATACGATCTCATTTTCGACTAAGATTAGCTGTTACTTTAGACAGAATATTCCTAATAACATAATATATTTAGTTATACAGCTTTTTAAAATAATTATTGTTCTGTAACCGTAAATTATTTAATTATTTTCGTGTGATAAAGAGCTACTTTAAATTTTGTTTCTTAATCTTGTTCTATTGCGTATTAATCGTGTTAGCATCACAAATTACGGTCTGTGAAGCTGGTTTATAGGATCATTTAGTTCGATGGGGGGCATATTTTATGATATCCCATATTTCGTCGATTATTTGGCAGGTAGGTTTGATGCTTCAATACGGAACTCCTCAAGATGACATCAAATATTTATAAACAAGAAGCGTCCAAGTCTATGGAATCCCATGTAAAAATAGCTGGTATGTCTGTTGCCTTCCGTAGACATTAATGACATCTCGCATGTATGCTGAAGTGTATCGTTAATAGAAATCTTGAATATTCTAGTACCTACCTATATCTTGCGTCATTATGTCAATGCTTACATTGATGTCGCCAGGTATCTTAAAATGATAGGTACATAATGTGCAAGCATTTGTGTAGAAAGCTATGTTTTTTACAAAATTTTCTCTAGGCAACCAAATTGTAATAGGGTTTTCGTAGTTCCAGTATATGTCTGGCTGCTTTAGCCTAAATAAATTAAAGTGTATTTGTAAGCAAATTAATCCTTAAAATTTATTATATCGTCTGATATAGACACTGTTTCAACTACGCGTTTTGGTAAAAAATAATTGGAAAGTAAAATTACTAAAGCACTAACAATAAATGGGGCGTGGATAAACTGGTAGATCTAAGCTCCAAAAATATACGCCTCTTATGATAAATGTTAAAAAATTGTACCGTTGCCAACGTCAAATTAAAAAATCAGGATTTGGCAAACAGGACTCAACCCTCTCATTAATGCTTGATCTTCGGTATACCGAGTTTTATAAGTATTTTTAACACTCATCTGGAAATAAATGGATGCAAAAACCTCCTTTTTCCATTTTTTCAAGCCATTAAACAACAAAATTGTCATTTTTTGAAGAAACCTTGCATACATAGGTATTAGCGAGCGAATTTCGACTATTGTAGATATTTAATATTAGAAAATCAATATAGAGGTAAATCGAAAAGTGTATTTTTACGACGGCTTAAGAGGTAGTTTATGGTGATGTACATATTAGAGTTCATTTTAAAATGAACGATAATCTCCTAAACACAGACTTTTGACAATAGAACGAAATAAAAATATAGTTTGATGTGATAAGGCTATGCAGCTGCTCTTTATGGAATTTCATGTGAGCCTAGACTTTATGGATTTTTGTTATTTTTTTTTTATCAGTAAAGTCATCCTATAGATATTGTTTGTTAATCCATTAAAATAGACAAAATCTTTGAATTTGTATATGATTATCCGCTGAAATACCCTTAATCTGCAGGGTACCTAACTCTACGGAGATATTTATTGCAAAGGGCGGCTTTTTCAGTTTTGAAAGTATTCAACATTTGCGAAATTCATCTAAATATATACTACGCTATACTTTAATCAAACTCACAATAGAGGGAAAGCGACAGACGAGTTTTAAACTAATGTGGTTTAAAGGATAATTTGTGTTGTAAATATTAGAGTTCATTTTAAAAGAAACTATAATCTCGTGACCGACAAAAAAAAGTATCCATTTTGATACATCATTTCCCCTATTTTAACGTTAAAATAGTAAATTATGTTATAAGCTCGAAAAATGTAGTATTTCAGACGTAATGCGGTCGCTAACCTAAATAGCCCGAAAAACATTTTTCGTCCATATGTCATAAGTTATTTTTTATTCGATCTTGTTTTTAATGCGATTGAGAGTTGTAAAATAATGTAGAAATGAAGTGAACCTATACATTTCATCTTGCACGCTAATTTTTTGGTCTTAATGTTTGTTAGTTAACGATGAAATCTGTAATAGCGTCCGAAAAAAAAAAATTTTTTTTTTTGACTAACATAAAAAAGTGTTGTCTAGCTAGCAGGGCAATAATCAATACTTTATTGAGAAGGTTAGCTCTTCGTCTAAATATCTAATCTATAAATCGTCATTTTTTCCGACACAATCGGTTAAAAAGTATACAATTGTATGTGAACGTTTGTACAAAAACCATCGTGTTAAATCAGTTCTTATACCTGACTGACAACGCCGATCTTTAGCTTTTTTTTTACTTTGTAAAATAAAAAGATTAGTTCTTACTATCAAAGAAATTAAATATGCAAGAGAAATAGGTCGAAAAGATTAATAATAATTTATTTATTCCTAAGTTATAAATCTTAACTACATCACTTTCTAAACCAAGAAAATAGATAATCTTCCTGCATTATTCCGTACTTAGATTTATTTTTCATGAAAATAGTCGAATCTATGATTTTCGTTCAAATCCATAAGGGACGCTTGTTTTGTATAGATGATTTATGATCTTATTTTCAACTAAAATACTAGTATAAAAAAGTATTTCTTCCGATAAACGTGGAAGGAATAGACATTTAAACAGTTAGCCATAACATACGCATACTGACTTGCATTATTTTCATGGATTGAATGGCTACATCTTTGTGTGTGAAGTGAATTTCTTTTTAAAAAATTACAATGCGCTCAATTATGAATTTTCTAACATAACTTTTATGGATAGTGGAGTCGGATATTGGAAGAAAATATTATCATAACGACAACTCGATTATTGATATAATTATTATGGTTTCACAGAAGTTTCTACAGAGTCAGCCATGCTGTAGCAGAGACTGTTGTAGGTCGTATTTTTTAAAAAAAACCTAACAATACCTTTACTTTATATTGATAGACATATTCTATTAGAACATTTTTCTAAAATTTAGAGCCTTTGGAAATGTGATAATGCTATGAGCATCAAATATATTCAAAATATCAAAAATCCTTTGGTAGTTAGTTATTGCGGTATATTTTAATAGAGGCATAATTTATACTGTACTCCTAAATTTACGGCATATCACTTTGTTTATGTTATTATATTCACAGAGACTATTAATCTAACCAACTTTTATTTACGAAAAATTAAAAACTGAAATACTCTATTTTATTGCCGATTGTTCGCAAAGACACTTGGAGTTGTTATTTTACTTTTTCTACCTCTTTTTCCCCGGTTGCGGAGAAATATGTTAGGGGAAGTTTGGGTATCCTCAGACGGTTATATGCAATGATTCAAGCTTCTAAAAAAGTACTAAGGCAAGTAATTATCAATTTGAATTTATGTATGTCGAAGGTAATGTGTTACTCATAAATATACATGATGAAAACATTTATTGTTCGATTGCATGTAATTTTTAAGAGTCTAGAAATAAGCAAATAATGTTCTTTAACGTTTCTTTATAAACATCTCGAGTTACCTGTCCTTCTCCTGCATCATAGAAGGGTATTTGCCGACAAAGTTTGACCATTTTTTTATGATTCGAGAGTTGGGTATTCTCTACAGATGTAAACTGACGTCATTCGAGTAGTCCGAGCTTGTTAGATTTTAGCTTATATTCTTATTATGTGATTTTAAAATTATGTATGCGTTTGTTTAATTCATTGTAAAGGATTTGTTATTATGCTAATTTCAAAAGTTAAATGTTGGTGAGAATATTGAATTTTTTTATTAAAATATCTAAAGTAAATATCTAATTGATTTTTTTTAGCGCTAATTGGGATTTTAATTAACTACCTCAGAGTCGGTATACACTATATTTTGCAGCGCAATTGCTTTCACACCCAGTAATGTATTATGATTTTTTTTGGATGGTCGTTATATTGTGAGTTTCTTAAGTTAGCCAGATTATTAATAAATTAAAAAACCAACGTGATTTGCTTATTGTTGCCATTGAGAATTAGGGTTGTAAAATATTTAACAACCCTATATTTTTATGCTCGTGTTGAAAATAAGTTAAGATTGCTACTTTGATGCCTACGCCTAATATTCATAATTTTATTGGGGGTTCTACCTGATGACAAATACAGCTTATGATACCTACCTAGTGGGTATTTTCAGTTTAAGGGCCGAATAATATAGAGTTATTGTGCATACATCATCGCAAACAAAAGGTAGCTTTTTTATATTATTTCGTATTTACAATCCATTTAACTACAATTTTACACTGTGAATTAATTTTTTTTACTTTTTTCCTGAAATTGTAGCCTATTTACTTATATTATGATATTATCCGAAATTTTTATAAAAGCATTATGAGGGCTTTTACCTGATGGCGAACACAAGTTGTATAGTACCTATACCTGCTTGGTATTTTATACGTATTTAAGTTTTATTTACTTTTTATTACTCTGTTCTCATTACAAGATAGTCCTATAATTTATCCATTTCCAGTACAAAGAAATCTCTAGTTAATGGTTCTAGATGGTAATTATTTTATTGTATTTTATATAAGTGGTGCAAAAATTGGAATCAATTATTAGATATGCTACTGAATTTTAATGAGGGTCCTTCGGAATAATAAATAAAGGTTTATGTCCCTTTCTTTTTAAATCGAGTCGGCAGAGGGTTTGAGAGGGTTATTTAGGTATAAATAATTATTGCGGGGTGACAAATGTGCCGCCTTAATATACTTATCTTGTTAGACCATATAAATTAGGGTTTTATTTCGCTTTACTACCCACCAGCGGCGTTTCACTAAGATAGAAAATATAAATAATGTTTTTTACTATACCGCTTTAACAGCGGCGTTTCAACTAAGGGAAAATAATAAAAAGTCTGGTTTAAGGATGGCTCAGGTCGGATCGTAAAAAGTTGGGTTTAAGGATGGCTTATAAAAATTGGGATTTAATTATCCCGCTTTAGCAGCGGCGTTTCAACTAAGGGAAAATAATAAAAAGTCTGGTTTAAGGATGGCTCAGGTCGGATCGTAAAAAGTTGGGTTTAAGGATGGCTTATAAAAATTGGGATTTAATTATCCCGCTTTAGCAGCGGCGTTTCACTAAGGTTAAATCATAAAAAGTCGGGTTTTATCTCGGGTCAGATCATAAATATTCAGGTTCAAATTAGGGTTAGATGAGAAGCCGCCTCGCGAAAGCATCCGGGTTAGGTCGTAAAAAGTCGGGTTTTATCTCGGGTCAGTTCATAAATATTAAGGTTCAAGTTAGGGTTAGATAAGAAGCCGCCTCATGAAAGCATCCGGGTTAGGTCGTAAAAAGTCGGGTTTAATTTCGGGTTATTTTGTAAACAGCACCACCGAACCACCCGGGTTAGGTTATAAAACGCACCACCGAACCACCCGGGTTAGATCATAAAACGCACCACCGAACCACTTGGGTTAGATCGTAAAACGCACCACCTGCACCACCTGGGTTAGTTGCACCACCAGCACCACCAGCACCACCTGATCTCGTTCTCTCAGTTTCTCTCTACTGTCGTAGTATCTTAAATTGGACCAGCATGTGGTTACCTAAATTGAGGTGGCCCAATTTAGGTAACTAATAACTTTCTGTTTCTGGATATATTAATACAAAACTCTTTGTCACTTGGCTGCATTCGAGAAATATTGAGGCAACAGAACTTGCCCGCAATATTGATGTTATTATGCTACAGCTTCCAGGACATACAACACACAGGCTCCAACCGTTAGATGTGGCGGTTTTTAAAACCCTGGAGCTCTACTACACAGGGACAAATGGAAAATGGTTAATCCAGAATGGTTAATCCGGAATTGACTGTTTCCCAATACCAAATTGCTCAACTTCTTGGTGAAGCCTATACTAGAGCGGCAGTGATAGCAAATGTTCTGAATGGCTTTAGGAAATGTGGAATATGGCCGGTAGACCGCAACGTTTTTACCGAGGTTGATTTTATATCGGCAGATGTAGTTACTACGAAAAAAAGCACGGATCCCGAGGAAACCTTAAGAAGTCAGGCCACTTCCGATAGTGACGATAAGCCCGTAATTTAGTACGTAAGGAGAAATCCGATTATCTCACTAATTGCCGTGGAACAAAATGTGGCATCGACTTCAAAAAAGCTAACATAATTCTTATAGAAAAAATATTGAAAAATCCAGTGGTCGATGAAAGTAAGGTTAAGCAATACAGAGGCATTCAAATCTAGTCCATATAGAGATGAACTTCAAACTAAACAGACGCCAGACAAAAAGAAGAGTGCTAAGCGTAAGGTTATATTGGATTCAGGCAGTTAAAAAAAAAGATTGACTGATAAGGAATGGTATTGTAAACTTTGTAATTAATGTGTTATTAAAGATATGATTCAATGTCTCAAATGTCGAGAATGGATGCACGAAAACATGCGCCAACATAGAATGAAGAGAAAAATTTATTTGTTACTTTTGCATTTAGTCTTTTTTAACAAAATACGACTTTTTTTTATTTTGTTTGTTTTATATTTAGTTTTTGACCCAAATAAAAGTTTGTCTTATTTTATTAATTTACTTTTAATTTCTCTATTACTTATTTTACTTATAAAAAGTAGGTGGTCCAATATAGGAAGCCGCTAGTCCAATTTAAGCAACGGGTTTCTGAAACTGAACCACTTGCAAGGGTGTTAAATTTTTTTTTTGTAGGAAAAAGGTTGAGTCACAAAATGCTCAAAGAAATACAATAAGTAGAAAACATATCAGGCTACACCACTGGTGTGTACTACAGTCGCTGCCTGTCCTGCTTATTTATATTAAATCTATCAATTTATACGTTTTTTTATAGACGCCATGAACGGTAGGTATAGCTGTTTTAATATGCAAAAATTTATATTCTAAATCCTACTTCTAAAATGGGAATTATTAAAATTTTATTTATTGCCATATGGACTTATCAGCAAAACATTGACAACCTGTTTATTTCACGCCTAGTGATTATGTATCCACAAGAGGTGTCGGCAGGGATCAAATGCCTTATCCAATTGAACACGAGTGCTACAAACAATTATTAATAATTTTACCCTAAAAAAATACCCACAACAACAAAGATGTAAATTGGAATTTTTTTATACACGTACTTGCCGATTTCAACCTTCAACTTAAGTACTCGTGAAAAAAAACTATAAATTGATTTTCACTACGAATTTTATATATCTGATGCTTTAAAACCTATTAACCGTTTTAGATGTTATAATGCGAGCAAATATCCAAATTTTCTCTCATAATAATACGTTTTAAGGGGAGTTCTCATCAGTAGCGGCGTAAAGGGCCGCTTAGAGCTACTGTCACGTAAAGTCCGTCTATCTATCTTACCAACTCATTATAAATGCTAATATTTAATGCCGATAAGACCCAGCGGGTGATCGAATGAAAGCAGGGACGCACTCGTTGCTGATAGAATAAAAGGTTGCTTAAGATAATAATAATATAATATAAAAGCGTGGAAAAAATACATTTTTTATTTACCTGTATGCAACAAAAGTGTCGTACAGTCTTAACACGGTCCATTTCTGCCGCCAAAGTGTTACAATAATATTGCTTTTTTATTGAAATTGATTTTAAAATTTCGAGCAATTGCTTTTTTGTGTAATTTTTCTCAAAATACATATTGTTTTCCATCATATAGTCCTGGATGGTAACTTTTGTGTCATTGGAACACGGAACTTTATTTAACATACGACTGTGGTGGCTTGCATTATCCATCACTATCACTGGTATATTTGGTAATAATTTGTTTTTAAATCAGTCTTCAAATACTTATTCCTGCCGTAGTATTATCGTGATAATCAACAAGCTAGTCCTTTATATTTTTGGCTGATAAGGCCAAAGCGTTTGGAATAAATCCGTTTTTTGTCCCATCATGAATTATTAATTGTTATACGCTTACATTTATTTGATTGAGCTTTGGTTCTGCATTGACCCAATAAATCTACCCAACCTTTATCTGGAACTTCGTGTGTGTCATACCACGTCTCGTCCAAATAAATAATATCCCTTCCATCCTGTCTATATCCATGGACTGCAATTAGGTATTCCATCCTCCATCTTTTTAACCAGGCCGATTCCATAATTATTACTTGTCGTTTTTTAATTTTTTTCATTTTAAAACTGTTTCTTAAAATACATTTCCTTAGAGACGACAATACTCTATTTCTGTATAATATTTTTTTATCTTTGCAATATGGTTTTTGTAGTGGGGATTATACATGGCATATATTTTTCTATGAATTATATCGACATCCGTCGCGTCCAGTTTCTTAAAAGTAGAAGCGAGTCTTTCCTCTTCTCTCCACTATATGTTTATTTACAACAAACCACACTGTGCTCACTGGCCTGCGTGTCGAAGCTGAAGCTTCCTTCACTGCACCAAATTTTAAAAAACCACGTTTAAGAAGGGTGGTGCAAACGTCGAAGATTACTTTTTTTGTGTCAACTGATAAAATATCACGCTATAATTGGTTTTTATCACGACCCGTAGATTCACTTGGCGTACTGGTTTCTTCCCACGGACGAAACATTCTTAGATATCACGTTGAAATTGGCAACACATATATAACTTCTTGTCTAAACCAATACAAACATTTAACTGAATTTTAAAACCAAAAATCAGCATATTTAAATAACTAAAATAAACCTATTTTATTTTACCCCAATTATTTTTTTAAAATGATTTCTGAGAAAGTATAATAATATAATAGTCTTTAAATAGATCCGTACCTGGAGTCCCCAGATCAAGTGGCCGAATTTTACATCTCCCACAATAGGTTATTATGACGGTAAGAGAATAGCATTAATAATGAGTTTGTAAGATAGATAGACGGACTTTACTTTAACTAACGAAAGCGTCCGCAACTTCCTTGATTATACGACCAGCATTTCTTCCTAAGTGGTGGTCCAGTGCGCGGACTACCTTGGAGCTTCTGAGATTCATTTAAAAATGGGGCTACTCTGAGTCTGTTCCATTCAGTTTTTCGTGGCGGCACGAATCTTCTGATTTATTTCTTTTTATGTTTTTTATACTCCTTTGGTTTTATTTTGCGTGTTGACGATTTTGTTCCATGAGGTGTAATATCTCATGGTCATCCATTTCCGCTTTTTAGTTTGATTATTTGTTACAGAATCTTCAGTTACTAGTTTGGTGGTGAGTTCTTTAAATGATCTCCACATTGTCATCATATCGGTCCTCGTTTATTTCATATAATTGCGTTTAGGGTTCTATTGCTTTCCGTTATTTTAAGTTCATTTCGTCGTCGGTTATTATTCTTTGGTTTTTTAAGTTTGATTCTAATTTGGGCAATAACCCTAGATAGCTAATAATGTAGGTACGTCTGTAGGACGTCTATATACTTGTGTTATTATTCCTTAATGCGGGTTATGGTAGCATATATTACAGGGATTCATGATAAAGACTGGTCGATACTTAACGTTCATATTATTACTAATTGCTTTTTCACATTGGTTCCCTAATTATCACTTGAAAGTACACTACAAAAACGCCCCGGTATCGTAGGGAGTTTAGTTTCGTACGTCAGATGACGCGGAATCGCTATCTGCTTAGTTCTACTCAAAAAGAAACCATCAATTGCCCAAAAAGGCCTTACATTCGTGGAGCGCACATAAAGGCACTGGCTTTACGGAGCCATCTTGGAATGCACTATTTCAATTGCCCCAAAAAGGCCTAAAAGCTTGTAACTTACGTAAGAGCATTTGCTTCACCGAGCCATCTTGGAAGACTTCTTTATTGCCCAAGAAGGCCTTAAATTCGTGGAGCGCACGGAACAGCACTGGCTTCACGGAGTCATGGAAGGCTTATACTCTCTTCCCTTTTGCGCCGTGCTTCCTGTCTCTCGACCGACCGGCGCGCGATGCGGCCCAACCTATTTTGTGCCCAATACGCGGAGCTCGCGTCCCAATGACGTGTTACAATTACCGTCGTGACGCGCTTTTGACTAGCTACGTGACTGAATGCCAATAACTGCTTGAACAAATTATAACCCTTTTATAATTTAGGTACAACCCAAAAATAGCAGGGATTGAAATTGCACACAGCATTTGCCAACCTACTCTCTTTGGCCTGTCGATATACGTTTTTGGATGTCTTCAAGCCTTTTAAATAGACGTCAATAGGACTAATTTGGATTTATCTTGGACTTATGATCCTCGGCATATTTATCAATTCTTATTATAGTATTCGTAACATAGCCGATGTCTCTGGTTTCCAGGGTGGGAAATATATGGATAATGATTGTTCCAAGATCAAAATGCTCCGGAGTTAAACTCGCCCCCCGATCGAATCTCCGGGTGGGGCTGATGGTTCTGACGCCTCATTAAGCGAAGGTAACCCAACATCCCCCATTTCCAATAGCCGGGAGGGTCTTTCAACCAATATTCAAGATAGAATAATGATGTGACAACTGAAGTTAATGTTAATAAAATACCCAAGATTAGCAGCTTCCAAATTGGCTTCTGCAATATAAGAGAACTGAACTCGAACATCAATGCAATCCATCAGCATCGACAATCGATCAGACCTCATGTACTCGCATTAACCGAAACAAAGATCAGATCATCGATTAGTATGGTCAGCTATTTATATCCTGGATACGACTTCCATCAACGATTTAGGTCTCTCTGCATGGCTCTTTGCCTGTAGTGATATTTCTTGTCAATGAATGATGTAACGTGGTTTAAAATGTCAAGGCAGAAAATTACTAAATTGATCCGTTGCCTTTACCGACCGCTAAGCGATACCCATTATGACGACTTTAACGTTTATATAATGTCAACTCTGGCTCAAATACTTAAATATAACCGACGAGCAAGGTCGCGAAGCCGAATCCTTTGCCATCAGCTCTGGCCTAACCCAACTCGGATTTATTTTACCGAAAATGGCGTTAAAACCCTACCGCCGAAAATCGTACCATCTTTGTTAACGCCCGAAACCAATGCAAGCAAACGATAAACCAAAGCAAAGAAGCACACAACCATAGGATCAAAGACAAACTTCTTGAATATCCTTGTACAGGGCCTGGGTTTTAAAATCCCAGTCTCAGCAACAAAAAGTACTATTTTTCCATAGGGAGATTCACTGATTCTTTTTCATACTTTGACTCTCAAGAAAACACTTTTCTTCACATAAGCATTTCTTTATTCTACCAAACCATATGCCATTTGAACAGATAATGTCAGGTGTTTACATACGTTGTGAAATCATGCAACTACTTTACATAGGTAACTTATTATCGATTAACTAATTAATGGCCACATTGACTAATCACACTTAAGGGGGTTCGTGTAACCCGCGACAAACTATTATACGTTTACTTCAACAATCTTTGCAAGAGGTTGTTTCGTGGGAGGGAGACGCTTATATCACCACGAAAATAATCTGTAATTCGACTCACTGTTTATAGACACACTTGGCGCTGCTCGCCGCGAAGATACGTGTGAGGAGAACCCGTTCCGTCACGGAATGAAGTCTAAAACCCACCGACTGTAAAAAATGAAAACATTTGCTTTGTTGATCGCTCTTCCCACGCGACACACACAACACCGCATCCCCCAAAACACTCTTCATACTGCCTCCCATAACCGACCTGTCTAGCACAAGCTGTGTTATGGGGGGGTTTTTATTGTAATATTTTACCGAAAGGATTATTAAATGCGAAGTAAATTCGCAGTTAAGTTTTTATAATATGTTAAAAGACGAGTTTTATTTATTTCTTTAAAACAGTAGACATGACCCAAATGCGGCGTTGCCGATCATTATTAACTTTTCACTGAAATTCGATTATGGTTTTGGTCCAATTATTAAGTGATATTAGGAGTTTGAATTATGTTAATTATACTTGAAATGCACATGCATATTTCTCCAACAATCCTTACGACCAGTACCCATAGTACCGTCCCTTGAGTTACCACTTATACAACAATCAATTGCCAATAATTGACAGACTGAAAATGACCGTTCGGGGACGGTACTATATAGATACGGTTTCTGATGAGGTTGGAACAAACCTTATGGCTTCTGCGGGTATCCCACAATTCCAATTCAAAATTCAGCCCGCCTTGGGACTGTGAATTTAGTATAGCAATAAAACTACATACATATCATATCAAAAAGTTTTAATATTATTCAACTATTTCGTATTACTTGATCAGAACGTTAAGTATTCCTTAATTCTGTTGTTTATAGATCCGTTTAATATTAATAAACTATATTCAATTATACATACACATATACCGGGTGGTGCACCGCCAGACGGGTCATAGGAAATCCCATGTAAATTTTCCCATGCACCCTCAAATCTTGGCTCCCCTATTAATTTTACATCAGAATTGTATTAGACTTTTTTGAAGGTCCTTTTATGATGGACTAGCGTACCAAACTTTATTATTTTCTAATATGCCAATTAAAAGCTATTTAGAAAAAACACTGATACATACCTCAATGAATCCACCAATAATACTTATTATGATAATGTCAAATATTACTAGTCGTTCTAGTTCTTATTAATTTCAACATGTTTTACAATATTCAGGAAAAAATAATGGTTGAACTAATTTAATAAACCCAAGACCCAAGTACTTAAAACCAAAATAAATAAATAACTTTTAATTGGCTCATTAGAAAATAATAAAGTTTGTTGTGCGAGTCCTTTATGCAAGGGCCTTCAAAAATGACTAATACAATTTTGATGTGCAATTAATAGGGAAGTCAATATTTAAGGGTATCAAAATTTTTACGGGATTTCCTATGATCAGTCTGGCGGTGCACCATCCGATATAGGAAGAGGTCAGAGTGTACCTATAGCTATACAGGGACTGTCAGATAATTTCTATAGGTAAATCAATTTTTTTGTTGCAAATGTAAAATGTTTAAATGAATTAAACAAACTAAAGTCTGTTTATTACCAACTGGCAGCAGTGGCAGCGGCGATAAACAATGATGACGGGCGATTTTAGCGTTGGAGCTTTGCTGTTGGTCCCGTCGAAGGTTAAATTACCGCTGCCAGTTGGTAATAAACAGACTTTAGTCTTAACACGTTCACGACCACGTGTCACACATAGTTTATCGCGAGGACTACAGTCACATATACGTGTCATCGATCCTACTGCGTTTAAATGCAAATTGCTTGGCGGTTAACCGGTGACGGACGCGCTTTGGCTACAGTTTCTGCCAAAGACATTAGAACTATGTTTTCTGCTAACGTCTGGCGGTTTGTAGTTTGTATATACCCTTAAAATTCACTTGGCGGCTGTTGTTGACATTGGTTCCCAATTAATTATGAATATTTGTTGTATCTTGTCAACAATAAAAAAAAATGCGATTGATATGATGTCATTGCGGTAAGACTTATTTAGTATGGCATAATTTTCAATTACCGTAACAGAGAAAAGGATCTTTTGCTATTTTTCTCTCAGGAGGATAATATGGTTTTTTGTAATGATATTAAAGGTCTGTTAGAGAAAATGGGTATAACAGAGTACACACCAGACCATTGGCGTCTCTTTATCGACAGTTCCAAACAAAGTTTAAAGTGTGTCCTTCTACATAACGGTAACATATATGGAAGTATTCCATTTGGGCATTTTACAAAATTAAAAGTATATAAAACAATATCGTTAGTGCTTAAAAAAATTAAATATGACGAACATCAGTGGGTAATCTGTGTCAACTTAAAAATGGTGAACTTTCTTCTGGGACAGCAAGGTGGTTATACAAAATATCATTGTTTCTTGTGTCTTTGGGACAGCAGGGCTAAGGATCAACACTGAATTATAAGAGAGTAGCCTTTGTAGAAATGCTTTAGTACAAGAAGCTAACGTTATTAGTGAAGCGTTGGTTGAACGGGAAAAAGCTTTAGTACAAGGAGAAGGTAACGTAATTAATGAAGCGTTGGTTAAACGGGAAAAAAATCATATTTCCTCCCTTGCATAATAAACTACGACTAATGAAACAATTTGTAAAGGCCTTAGACCAGAATGGTGCGTGTTTTGAATAGGTACTTGTCCAGTAAATTTCCTGCACTCAGCAAGGAGAAATTGAAAGCCGGAATATTTGATGAACCTCAGATCAGAGAGCTGATAAAAGATTCACATTTTACAGAATCAGCGTTAGGTCTCCTGTGGTCTGGTCGGGTGGATAGATCGATTGCCACGAGATGTCGCCACGCGCAAAATCTCGCACATGTATCTTTACATTATGTGGTGAAATGCACCGTAAGGTCCCTTTTTATTTTCGTCAGACTCTATAGCCTTGCTGAGGAGCACCATTACAGCGAAACGCGTCCAAGGATTGGGTCTGATGGAAAGAAAAGGGACAAACTTCTTTCTTTTTAATATTAGGTGGTTTTAGCATTGTCAAATTTACGATAAGCGGTCGTGAACGTGTTAAAATACGTACCAAATAAAAGCAATACAATAATTTGTTACCGAAATTCAATTTTTCTTTAGGGAATGATTCAAACATTAGCATCATAAAAGGAAATACCATAGGTGTATAAAAAAATATATCATAAGTATTTTGTTCTTAATTGATTCCCCTAAAGGGATTAGTAATAATAATAATAATAATTAATCAATCGAATCAAAATTCACAACGCACAGGTGCATATTGATAAATGATAATATACATAATAATGAATATCCCCCTTTGTAGCAAAAATAAACTTGACCATCTAATGTCAAATTTTAAGTTTAAATAAATAACTTAAGGACAAAGTGATTTTAACGTTTCTTATAGATTAAAACTGCCTTTTTTTCACCAAAAAAAAAACCCAAATAAGACACCAAAAGTGCTCCATCATACAATTTTAATTATCAATTTTATTGCAACTAACTATTGGTGGCGACAGCAGTTCTAGTCTTATTTTGAATGGGCAAAAATAATTTAAATTCTGCCGGCAATTCGTCCTCAGAGTATAGTCTATCTGAGAAGTAGACCCTTCGTATTCGGCAGTTCGCATGGACCTGCACCCTCAATGTCTCCACATAATTTGTACCATAAGCTCTTCGTGTAAAGTCAGCTACATTAAATTGAATTTGGTTCCAACCTTCATCTAACCTCATTGGCATGGTGCATATAAATGGTTTGACTCTTGTGGTGGACTGGTAGTTGCTTGCTCTAAATCGTCGCCTAACATTTTTGTCATCCAAAATCTAAAAGATTTAAGTTACAAGACTTAGCGAAACAACTACCATAATCGTCAGAAAACACAGTCTTAACAAGAAGATATCCCTTTTATTTATTTATTTAATTTTTAGAAACGAATTTAAATATTTTTGTTAAAGCATTAAAATAGCTTAGTTTATCATAATGTTTGTTGATGAAATTCTGACTAACCTGTACTTCAAATGTAAAATATTTCTTTAAATTTTTTACAATCATTACCAAATACGGCAATTTTATGCCTAAAGTCTTTCTTGGGTCTGCAGGGCATGTTATGTAGGTCGTACTAACATTACAACCAACTATTTCTAATACCAAAGATTGAATGTCTTCATCTGTGATTCTTTTGATATGTCCATTTTTAACTTTTTTATCCCAAATTTGCAACGGTTTGCTACCTATACTGTACAGTATTGAAAGAAAGCCACTTTGAAACGTATTCTTAAACATGTTGCTCAACTTATGACCCTACAGAAATTTTTTATTTGGACCTAAACACCAACCCTAAACAAACTAACCAGTCGATTATCAAAAAAACAGAAATGTCAGAAATTGGGTTATGTTATGTGTGGTTACCACTGACATTATGTAATGTCAGTGGTGGTTACCACAGAATCACAGAAACCGAACAGATAAGAGGTTATAGTTATCACTTTGACTTTTGACACCCGTGCGTTTGACTAGAACGATCTAGTTCATAAAGATGCGAATCAAAATAATGAGATACGTGACAGCGTGAGAGCTGAGACGTGGTGCTCTTGCTTTTACCGCGTTGGGTGTTCTTGCTATTCCGTCGGAAGAATAGAAAAGTTGTGTTGGATGCACGAACAACTTAAAAGTTAAAAGAGGTTAGAGCATAGTAGGGTTAGTTATTTGTCTTTCACCTCGTCTAAGGTTTTTTGTGACACCAAAAGAGCGGGTATTCCGGGTATAAGTTGAGTAGAACCGGGGAACCACAAAACTGAAAAGAGAGAGGTCGGAGAACGTTACACAGAGTCACAGACCACAGAACTCGCAACGATCCTAGGCGAACGTTCTATTCTATCGCCCTCAAGAATCTAGTTCCTAATTGGTTGATAAAAATTTATTGTTGACATGCATGACACATAACACATATCATATTATTTTTTGAATGCCAATCCCCTAGTTCCAAGTGTGGTCTTCAGGAACTAACCTCTATTGTTCTGTGGTCACCAGTCCAGTCGTTGCAGCGTATCTATATTTTCTGTGGTCAAAGTCTATTTTATTTTTCTTTATAGTCTTTTAAGCTTCAAGTCTTCTGTCACTGTGATTTTTTGCTGTTTTTACGTAGTGTTCTTAGTAGTTCTGTGGTGGTTCGCTGCCTTTGTAATTTAAAATAAACTATTAATTATTGATCGTAAAGCCTGTTAAAAGTACATAATAAGTTTGTGTATAAAATCCGCCTTGTGATCTTGCTAAAAAACATATTTAAACCCTCCGCGCGTAATGCAAGGGGTTTGAAATATCTTCAACCATGTTTATCCAAATGTTATCTGCGTGGACAATTTGTATTTTATTGCTTGTTTTTCCTAGAAGTACCGTAGGAGCAAATAGAACAGATTCAAAGACATTGACGACACTCTATGATGTGGTTACAAATCAATGCCCTAACCTAGAAGCTACTAATTTAAAGGAGAATGAAATATTTACGAAAAAATGTTTGAATTGGCCAGAGATAAATGCCACTAGTTTCTTTGACGGGACTACTAAAAGCAATGTAGAATGTCTTGTTTTGTATGAGGCTTTATTATCATTTTGTAGGGGCATGGGAGACACCCTCTTTAAGATTAAAGACCTGATCCCATCAACATCAGGTATAAAAACATCACGTTACAATATAAATTCAGTATGTAATGTTAGTTCAAACTTGTATCCTTCAAGTAATACAGAACACAACATATCTAGCTTAATTCGAAACAGTAACGATTGTTTTTTGTTGTGTCTTAATTTTGGAGAGGATAACCTATCTGATATCTGTAAATTTGCATATTTTTTCAATACTTTTAATGTTAGCAAGTTCACTCAACATTTAGCAGCAAACGCAATCCATCGAAATGTGAATAACCCTGCACTTGGACCTGTAATGGCATCACCTAGTTTAAATGTACCAAAGAGCATAGCTAGTAGCACGAAGCCAGTACAAAATATACCAATGAACGCAAGTCTGGATAATACACCTAAAAAACTTACAGCTTCTCCAGAGAATAAAACACAAGAGCTATTAGTTGATAAAAATCAAAAATTAGTTCAGGTTGTTCAGAAACAGGAATTACATCTTGAAGAAAAGGTTCAAGGACCAAACCAGCCAGGAGCTGATGGTAGTATGCAAAAACCTCCAACCGAAGTCAAGGGCATACATAGTCAAGAACTTGCTGCTGCACCTCCAGGTGAAGAAAGTAATGGAGATATTCAGAATAAGAATGCAGTACTTAAACAACCAACAATCAAACCAAATGTTCCTGCAGAAAAAAGGTAATTATATTTAGGTAGGTACCTATGTACCTCTACCACCAAAATAATCCATAGAGGTAGACCTATGATGATACCTACCTATAATTTGCAGCTATCTTTAAAATACTTGATCTTTAATTATTAACATCTGGCATCAAATGTTTCCAAAGCAAAATTACTGCAAGTAGAATAAACATGAACGGCTTGTAAGTATGCATGAAATTTATATTCTGTATTTAATAGGTAGGTACTTTTATTAAATTACACAACATGAGCTACATGGGCCCACTAAAAGGGGAAAATAAAGGGTACCTTAGTACCTATCTATAATCTGTCTGGCTAATACCTTCATTTCAGTATGGATTAGAGCTAATTTTAATGCATAGGTAGGTACTGTATATGGGATAATTTTTGCAGTAGTATTTCATGATTTATAGATGATTTGGAAAAAATGGCAACAGGGGCAGTTTTCATCAGTTTGTTATGGAATAGTTATATTGATCCCAGATAGCCACAGGATTTTCCTTGGGGTTTTCAGAGATATTTTCGGCCATATCTATAGTTCATCACATGGTTCTAAAGCTACAACCGAGGCTACAACATCTGAGGTAGTCAAATGCATAAAAAGAGTTGCTGTAAAGCAATGGTGGCAGCATAGTCGTGCGTAATAATTTGTTTTTTTTTTTAATTAGGTACTTTAGGAGGAACTCATAACAAAAGGACTAATACCTGTAGAAACTTAAATTCGTTTCAACAGGGTATGCAAAAAGTAAAGCCAACATAAACTTTTATCTACAAATTATACTGATTATACCATAAGTTGCTTTTTTGTTTAATCTGTAATAATCATAAAACAAAATAATAATTGACACATTTAAAGCTACTTAAATGTGATTAAAAGATGTTTATGTGTTTTTAATAACACTTTGAAAAATGGAATCATTAAGATTTTATTTATTTATCAGAAGTTTATTTCTTGCAACGTCGCATCATGTCGGACTCCGAAATCATCGAGGATGAAAAAAGTAGTAAAAATACCGATAAAATGTTGTGTTGTCCAACAAAAAGCGCGGCAGTGTTTGTGTGCATTAATTGTTTTGGTTTATACCACAAAAGTTGCGTAAAAAGAGACCGGCCAACCATAAAAATAATCGACAAAACAAAGGTGGAATGCTGCTCATTGCAAAGAGCGGGAAGCGACCATACCCATAACCTACAACTTGCGAAAAACAAAAGGCTGGAAATGGAAATCCATTACCTCAAGAAGCTGCTAGAAGAGGCGATGGACAAGAACAATGTGTTAAGACTTAATAACGAGCTTCTAATGGACAAAATGGGAATCTTGGAGACTCAGGTAAATCAGAAAAATCAAGAAAAGGCAGAAATCCTGGCAACATTGTTGACAGAGAAAACTACTCCTCCTTCACCTCCACACAGTGACATAGAAATGACAGCAAACAGCAATAACTCTGAAAAAAGTTTGGCGCCAACTACATCATACGCCCAACCTGGCTGTAGCGACCTAAAAACAGCGGACCGAACGACGAACTCGGTCACAGCTGCACCGGTACCAGTACCAACTGAAAAAGAAGAAGAAGCTCCTCATAACCAAGAAACCAACAAAACAAACGAAAACATAGGTGATAGTACGGAAAAGTGGACCGAAGTTGTAAGGAAAGGGAAAAAAAAACGCACGACCGAGAATATTAAGGAAAACAGACCTAAACCTCTGCAAGGTACTGACGAGGAACAGACATTCCTGAAAGTTTCTGCGAGAAAGGCTTTTCTGTTTGTTTCTGGGTTTGATCCAAAAGTAGAGGCTAAGGACATCTTGAGCTTCCTGAGGATGAAAAGCTTGAATGTGGACTGTTCATGTGAGAAAATGGTTACCAGATTCCAGAGGCAAAGAAGTTCTTTTAAAGTAGCAGTTCCATATGACAAAAAAGATGAATACTTGAAACCTGACTTGTGGCCCAAGGGCTCAATTGTGAACCATTTTCTCAATATTCAACGCCGGACAACTCTGGGGAAAACTCAAACTCAACAAAGCAACCATCTATCACAGATACAGCCAAACAGTTAAGTATACTTAATATTAATGTAAGGTCGCTAAGAAACAAGTTGCTACAGTTAGAGACATTTATTGCGGACAAAGGAATAGATGTAGTCTGTGTGACAGAACATTGGATGTCAGAGGTGGAAATTAATGCACTTCATATTTGTGACTACAGGACACTGGGCTACTTCGCCAGAAAGGATTCCTGTGGAGGTGGTACTGTTATATTTGTCCATAGAAACTTAAAAGCAGATATAAAAGAATTCAGTATAAACTATAATGTAGAAAAATGTATAGAATTTTCATGTGTTTATTTGTATGATTTTAATTTACATGTTGTAGCAATGTATAGATCTCCGTCGGGCCATTTTGACACTTTTATGACATGTTTGAACGGCCTACTCACCACTTTTGGAACAAGCAAAAAAGTTATTCTGGCTGGTGACTTCAACGTGCATTTTGGCACTGACGAGTCGCCTGCGCTGCAATTGTGTGACACTATGGCTGGATTTGGCTTACAGCAAACTATAAACGAAGCAACCAGACAGGGTGTCTGTCTGGATAATATCTTTGTAGGTGCAAATGTGGATGTTAGAGGTTCTAGGGTTGTAGATCTTGATATATCTGACCATATGGGTCAGATTGTTGATGTTTCTGTTCCTTTTAAGAATAATGATTTTTCTCAGGCTAAAAAAGTATTTAGACCCGTAACTCAGAGAGGACTCTTTGTGTTCTACAATAGTGTTTCTGAGAGCTCATGGGACTTTCTTCAGTGTGAAAATTTGAATGCCAGTGATAAGTGTGAAAGGTTTATGGATATTTTGAGGGAAAGTTATGAAAAGAGTTTCCCAGAGAAGCAATACATAGTTAGGTCTGATCAGTCCAATAATATCAGCTGGTTTACTCGGGAGTTGCGAGCTATGAGGGATCATCTGGGATTGCTTGGTGATATATGCAGGCAGTATAATAGTTATGCAAACAAACATCATTATATGCAATTCAAAAGGGAATATACTAAAGCCATTCGTAGGGCTAAAATTTCCGCAAACGATAACCTGATTAGTACAGCCAGCAATCCCAGTAAGTGCATGTGGCAAATTATTAATAAAACTATTGGAAATACAAACAAAAAAACTTATTCAAATACTCTTACCTCTACCGATTTCAACAACTACTTTTTGAATGTTGCCCATACACTGGTAAATGGTATGCCAAGATCAAATGTCGATCCTCTTAAAAATCTTAAAGCACCAACAACTGGTTTTTCGTTTTCGGAAGTGAGTTTCAATGAGGTGCGAGATGTTTTAAATAATCTCAAGAATAAAACTAGCAAAGATATATATGGTTTAAACGTAAAGATAATAAAATCCGTAAAGAATTTGATTTTGGTACCCATTACTAAACTTGTGAACTTCTGTCTTAGGGAGGGAGTCTTTCCGGATTGCATGAAGGAGGCTCTTGTTATTCCTCTCTTTAAAAAAGGCAGTCCAAATGAGACAGAAAATTACAGGCCAATATCACTCCTCCCCATAGTGTCCAAAATAATTGAAAAGTGTATGTCAATACAGATAATACACTTTTTTGAGGAAAATTGTCTGTTTAATGAGAGCCAGTTTGGGTTTAGGAAGGATAGGAACACCGTCCTGGGAATCCTTAACCTCGTTTCAGATATCATGGGTGCCTTTCAAGAGCAAGAATATGACACCGTTCTGTTTTGTGACCTTAGCAAGGCTTTTGACTGTGTCGACCACAACATCCTTCTACAAAAACTAAAGGCCTACAACTTCAATACCCAAAGTCTCCAGCTACTAAAATCTTATATCACAGGCAGGTGTCAAGCTGTGCAGTATAATGGTGTGACTTCGGCAAAACAGGAGATAACTATCGGGGTACCCCAAGGTTCCATTCTAGGCCCCATACTTTTCTTGATTTACATAAATGATCTACCATTAAACGATACATCATCACATTTTACCCTTTTTGCCGATGACACAACCATTTCTGTTAGGGCGAGTACATTGGAAGCGTCAAGGTCTGGCTCTTTGGAGGCACAGAAGAGGGCGGAAGAGTGGTTCGGCACTAATAAGTTACTGCTGAACACAAGCAAGACGGAGCGAGTGGTTTTCTCTATGAGAGATATGGGTACTGTGAATGCCCATGTGGGGGGGACAAGATTTCTTGGCGTCAGTGTTGATCCTGGGCTGCAGTGGGGCGTTCACACTGAGGCTGTGGCGTTGAAGTTGCGCAGAAATCTATATCTGCTTCGCAGTCTTGCAGACAATGTATCTCCCCCTATACTAAGAACTGCATATTTCGCTGTGTTTCACTCCCATCTTTCTTATGCCGTTCTTGCATGGGGGCACGCTCCTGGCTCTCAGCGTCTGTTTGGTTTGCAGAGAAAGGCGGTTAGACTGATGGGTGGCTTGGGCTTCAGGGAGGACTGTAGAGCGTTCTTCAGAGATTTGGGCATTCTTACTTTTCCTTCTCTGTACATCCTGGAGAACCTCCTCTATGTCAAAAAGAACATCCACCTGTTTACCACTCACGAACAAGTCCATGATTATTCGACTAGAAATAAGGGTGCTCTTGTCACAGCTTACTGGCGCATAAAAAGATGTCAGGATGGCCCCGGATATTGGGCAGTAAAATATTTTAATGTTCTTCCGGCAGAAATCAAACAATTGCCGTTTCTTAGCTTTAAAAAGAAAATGAAACAAATTATGATTTTCAACTCATTTTATTCGCCTGAAGAGTATATGTCGCATTTCTCGTAGTTTTTGTATAATGTATCTACTATTGTAAATTTTACATTTTGAATTTTAAATCTGTGTGTTTTTATGTTGTCACGTAAACTTTACATTCTGAATTTTAAAATTTTTTAAATTTGTTTACTTGTCACGTATCAGAACCTTAACGGTAGTTTTAATTTTAAATTTATTACTGGTATAATCTGGTTTCTGAGTGAAAATGTTTTTTTTTTCCTGCAGACTGATTATTATTTTGACGTATGTATATTACATTTGTGATCCTCACATGAAATAAAGATTTTGATTTTTGATTTTGATTGATTACCCAAAAGGCCATCAACCAAAGTCCTTCAGGCTGTCATTGATTTGTACACGATTGAATTTTTAGTTTGAGAAGAGTTAGGTATCGGCAAATTAACCCTATATAGCTGGCGAGTGTTGTGTACCAAAGCTAAGTTTATTTCATTTCAAATTAAGCAAGTCATTTCTAGTAGAAATATACAAGGTAGGTAGTGTCAAGATTTTATGAGAAACAAAAAGTGGTCTACTAGAATCTCTAATTTTTGCCCTACACATATATTTTAGAGCCCTCTTTTGTAAAACAAAGATTTTATTGAAAAGGTACCGAGTGCAAACCCCCCAAAAACATTTGACATACCTCAAATGCGATTCTATGAGTGAGAAATACGCGCTTCTAGTACTTTTGTAATCCAGGCTGATCGACACTACTCTTACGGCGTAACAGTTAGAAGCCAGCTTTTTGCTGAGGTAAGTAATATGGTGTTCAAACTTTAGCCTATTGTCTATATATACACCCAAAAATCTATTTACATTTTCATTCTTTAGTACCTACCTGAGTGCCCAGCGTAATTTCGCTAAAATTACACTTGAAAGTCATTATGTTGGTTTTAATATTGAGAGTTAAACGATTTGCATCAGTCCATGTCTTTATCTCTGCGAGGTCACTCTTTGTTTTTGAGCTCCTGTAAGTCTCTGCCCGCCCACAGTACTATTGCGTCGTCTGCAAACAGAGTAAATTTGCCCTCGATATTAATTCCAACTAAGTCATTAATGTACAACAGAAATAGTGGAGGGCCGAGGACAGAACCCTGCGGCACTCCTGATGTAACCTCCAATCGATCCGAAGAATTATTGTTAAAATTTACTGATTGATATCGACCAGACAAGTATGAATGAAGCCACTCTAAAGCTATTCCCCTTATCCCATATGTCTCCAGTTTCCACAGCAGTATTCTGTGATTGACGCAGTCAAAAGCTTTTGACAAATCGCAGAACACCGCTGCCGCCACTTCGTTATGATTGAACCCCAGATACAGCCTCTCAAGAAATGCAAAAACGGCGTCGTTAGTTCTTTTTCAAATTCAAATTAAAATTCAAATAGTTTATTGTGCGGACATAAAATAACACAAATGGACATGGTACATAAAATGATACAAACACCAAGCCCTACTAATTGTAAAAGTAAAAATTTAGATATATGATCGTCTAAAACACTAATTACAAGGGGAAAAAGAAATAAATCTTAGACAATTTTAAGGTAGGCACATTAAATTAAAAATAAATTACATTAAAATAGGTCATAAAGGAGAGAGAAGGCTCAGGGAGAGCATTTTTTTTTTCTATTTTTCATTAGTCAATTAAAAGCAATTTAGATTGACGTTGCGCCTAAAACTGTCATTTATGAATTCGGCCTTTAATCTAGTTTTTAAAGTCGGAATGGAGACATTACGAAGATCCAGCAGATTGTTGCGGACGAAAGGAGCACAGTAGGAAAAAGATGCCCGAAACGAAGATGTTTTATGTTTGGGGATATCCAGTAGTACTGTGGAATACCAGAATTAAGGATTCTTTGTATAAAACAGGCATAGTGAATAAAGCGAGATTCATTAAGCTTGAGCAGTTTAAGTTCACGTAGATATGGTGTTATATGAGCGAACCTAGGCACAGGCGTCACAAAACGGACAGCATGATTAAACATCTTCTGCAGCTGGTTGCGAGCCTCATTAGTAATGCAAGGACCATAGACAACATCACAGAAGTTGAAGTGGGACATGACCAAGGAAACAACAAGTGTTTTCTTAGTTTCGGAGTCAAGGAGATCCTTAAATGGTAGTAGGTATTTAAGGCTGAGATATGCCTTCTGACAGATAAGATTAACATGTTTATTAAACTTGAGATGAGAATCTATAATAAGTCCTAGATTCCTGGCTGACTTTACAGTGGAGATTGGATCACCACAAATACTCAGTGGAAGTTCACTACAGGAATGCAGAACTTGTGGCGAACCGACAAGGAGATGGACTGTTTTAGAAGGATTCAGCACGAGACCATTCTTCTCAGACCATGCTCTCACAAGGCCCAAGTCAGTATTAATAAATGAGCACGCTTGACTCCTGTCGTTTGGTGAAAACTGGAAGATGAGTTGGATATCATCAGCAAACATATGAAGTTCACAATGCTCTGGGACATTCTCCAGGTCAGCCAATAAGATTGAGAAAAGGAGAGGACCCAAGACAGATCCCTGGGGGACCCCGGACTGTCTTGAATTCTGAAAGCCAAATTGTTCCCCACACAGTAAATTATATTTGCTTAAAAAAGATTTCAAATGCTCTTTCACGAGTTTTTCGATTATTTTTGATATTGTCGGAAGTAGGGAAATAGGTCTGAAATTTGAAGGCTTATCAGACTCTCCCCCTTTGTATAAGGGTATTACCGTTGCAACCTTTAAACATGTTGGGAAATGTCCAGTAAGAAAGGAGTTGTTTATAGCATCCGATAGAGCCTCTAAAACGTTATCGGGAAGATGTAAAAAGATATTTAATGAGAGTCCATCCCACCCTGAAGAATTTTTGTTCTTTATTTCCTTAAAAATATCCTTAATCTCCATCACATTTGTAGGTCCACGAGAAAATGATTGAGACACCGTTATGTTCCCCAGGAATTTTGTAAAATCACCTCCATTCCATCCAGTTCTTACTGTCATTGGCCTTCCTGGTCCCCCACTTCATTTCAATGTGTCTGTTTCATGAAGACCTTGATGAATACTTTGGCACGTTTTTCTATCAGGAACATTACGGTCAGGAAATCACTCAATGTATACCCATCCTAGCTTGTAATGAATTGTCATCCGCAAGTCTAAATGAAGTGCATGTCAGTCATCTCGGAGTTCGTATAGCGATTTATGATAGAGGGCTTTACTTTACACATGGAGCGGTTACTACAAAAATTGTCAAAAATGGCCCCCTTAATATGCATCCTTTCGCCCTCCTTGTAGAATTGCGCACTCGTTGAAATATCCGCGGAGTATTGCTTAAACTATTCTTCTTATTAATTCCTCTACAGTATTAATGAGACTTGTGTACACTAGTGCCTTAAGATGACCCCACAAAAAGAAATCTAAGCTGTTGAGGTCGGGAAATCTTGGTGGCCATTCTTGAGGCTCACCACGACCAATCCAACGAATTAGATAAACAGTTTGTAAATAATTGCGAACCACTACACTGAAATGTGCTGATGGGAAAAAAAAATAACTTGTAACTCTTATAGGGAACCCTGTTGATTTTGTTAAGCCCAGCAAAAACGCTAACTTTTTAAAGGATATCCTGTATTGTTTTGATTTACAATATGTTATTAATGAACCAACAAGGGTAACTGCAACTTCAAGCAGCTGTATTGATAACTTTCTGGTTAGTAGAAGCACTACTACTCAGGGAAGTGTTATAAATCTGGGTGTAGCAGATCACTTTTCTCAAATGTTGAAGATATTTTTTAAAGCTACAACACCAAAGAGAGGCATTACTAAGACCGCTCTTAGACGAAGGATAAATGGTGGTAATACCGAGATATTTACTTCATTCTTAAAGTCAGAAAGTTGGCATGAAGTTCGAATTCTGTCATGCCCAGATAGTGCCTTTAACATGTTCTCTGATACTCTTCTTTACTACTTTGAACTTAGCTTTCCTCTACAACGAATAAATCTTAACTCAAATAAAAACAGAAATAAGTATAAATTAAGTCCAGAACTTTTACGGTTAAAAGATAGAGTAATACTTTACAACGAGGTAGCTAAACACAATGCATGCTACAAAAATCTGAGTAAGTATTTGAATAAATGTTATCGTGAACAATTAAAACTTGCTAAAATTAAATATAACGATAACAAAATTAACGAGTCGTCCAATAAGTCCAAGGCAATGTGGGCCTTAATAGACAGTATACAAGGGAAAAGTTCAACGCACGCAGATGTAAAGATTGTGGAGAATGGTGTAGGGTTGTCTGATGAAACCGCAGCACATAATTTTAATACTTTTTTTACAAACACAAGTTGTAATTATCAGAATAAAGATATAGATTTTGATTTTGTGAGTGCAACCTTCCCTGCTTCGGGTAGAACATTTTTCATGCAACCGGTGTGTAAATTAGATATACAGAGATACATAAATAATCTAAAAAATTCTAATGCTAGCGGTGTAGACGGAATATCAAACAATTTACTAAAAAAATGTTCAGCGGAATTAAGTGATATTCTTCAATTTCTTATTAACTTATGTATATTTCGAGGTACTTTTCCAAATAAATTAAAGCTAGCTTCAGTAAGACCAGTTTTTAAGAAGGGTGATACCAATGGTTACTCGAATTATAGGGCGATAAGTTTGCTCACGAGTATTTCAAAGATTTTCGAAATGGTTATGAAAGAACAATTATTAAATTTTATGACTAGTAATAACTCCCTCTCAGCTGGTCAACATGGTTTCACGAAAAATAAGAGCACAGAGACGGCGTTGTGTTCATTTCAAAAAAAAATTGTTGATGCTCTCGATCAAAGGTTAACAGCTTTGGGACTCTTTGTGGATTTCTCTCGTGCTTTCGACCTGGTTCATCACGAACTACTGTTGATTAAACTCGATCGATACGGAATAAGAGGTATTCCTAATGAGCTTTTTAGATCTTATCTTGAAGACCGCTATCAATTTGTGAACATAAATAATACGAAAAGCGGGAAAATTTGTCTTAAACGGGGAGTACCACAGGGTTCAATATTAGGTCCTCTTTTTTATTTCATTTTCTCAAATGACATAATTAATTTTCTAAACGACGAATCGAACGTCTACACGGTATGTTATGCAGATGACACAAATGTATTAATTACTCACGAGGATCCACGTCAAGTTCAGGTTATTGCAGAGAATGTGTACGAGAAAATTTTAACTTGGACACAGAAAAATTTTCTACAGCTAAATCGGGATAAAACGGTAGTACTATCGTTTACTTTGTCTAGGCAGCCACAAACGGTAAATAATCTCCCTATTCTCCTGTCGGGTACATCAAATCCCATTTACTGCAGCGACAATACGAAAATGCTGGGAATAACTCTTGATTATAAACTTCAATGGAACAGTCATATAGACCTCCTATGCGCCAAATTGCGGAGTGTATGTTATGGTTTAAATTTTCTTTCTCAACAATGTGGTAAGGATACGCTACTGACAGTATATTATGCAAATTTCCATAGCCGTATGAGGTATGGAATTTCAAATTGGGGTACTGGGGCTCAGACCGCTCGTGTTTTTCGTCTGCAGAAGTATGCTATTAGAATAATTGCGGGGCTGAAAAGATTACAAACATGTCGCCATGCTTATAAAGATCTAAAGATACTTACCTTTTATGATACATACATTTTGGAATCATGTTTGTATGTTTTTAAACACCGTGAACAGTTTAATTTTGGAAATGCTCGACTGCATTATAATATCAGAAGCGGAGGGCTCTTGACACCTGGTAGGCATCGGACAACACTATACCAGAAAAACTTTTATTTTAATAGTTGTAAATTTTTTAATGCCTTGTCTCAGGACGTGAAAGATGCATCAAGTGTACTTATGTTTAAGAGGAAGCTTAAGAAGTTTTTACTTCAAAAGACTTGTTACTGTTTGGATGATTTTTTTGGTTGATGGTTGGATGTGTAATTGTTTGTCAGTGAGTGTTTGATGTCCAAAAATTCCATGTTTTATTAACGTTTAGTGTTACCAAGTAGTGTGTGTTTTACTTTAATTTTAACTAACTATTTTTATAGCTTTACCTTTTCTTTATTGAGATTTATTAGCTTTAAGTGATTTTGACGTTTCCTTCAATTATTGTATTGTGCTTTTAAATTGAAGAAATAAAGAATTTGAATTTGAATTTGAATTTATACATATGGCTGAAAATATGTCTGAAAACCCTACAGATGCTATTTGTTATTGTTTAAGTGTCCTAGCTTGACCAAAAAGAGCTTTGCTAGATTTTAATTAAAAAATGAATGACTATAAGTAAGTAATTAATCTGTGTTTTATGCTGTTCATAACAGTCCAGTAGTAGTAACCCCAGAGAAGGAAGATAATCAAGAATATCAGGAACCAGAAGGTGATGATCCCATGGGTGATAAGTCTCCAGTGGTGAACAATAATAACGCTGACCAAGCTTTGGGAGGAGGTGCAATGGACCCTGGAGATAATGTTATGAAAGATGAACATGGAATGCCTGTGGACAACGATGGTAAGAATAAAGAATAACCTGAACAGTAAAATAGTTTTGATATTCTTGCATTAATTCGGATTACCCGAAAAAAAAAAATTCATATCTGTGTACCCATAATTTTTATCGCATTATTTATTTTTTGATAATTTGCTTAGCAAATAATCATATCATTAATTCCCCTTAAACTAATATCTTATTTGATATATTTGCTTCCAGTAGTAAGTTTTCAACTGCGAAAACGTCATGTTTTGCAGGATCTTATCTCTTTTTTTTTATTTTTATAATGTTTACTTGTGATTTTGGTATGCTGCATTGTTCTATTGTACCTAAAATAAAAGAAAAACTAAGAAAACACATTTTAAAAATATTAAGAAGCTTGCTTTTGACATTTATTTAAATTTTGATGGTTACCAAACCATTGCCAGGCTAAGCTTTATTTATAAACTTCGTTCGAACTTGGTTAACATTGCGTTGGCCGCTGGCAAGATAACAAATGAAAAGTTCACGTGATTCTTATAGCAGGTTCACAATTGCTGGTAGTTTAGTTAAGAATGCTGCTTTTGATATATTTATTCCTGCCTAATATATCGACATTCGCAAAATCAATCGATCAAAAATCTTTGAATAAATACACTTTATATTACTATACAGTAAGTATACCGGGTGATGCATGGCTTAGATGAACATAGGAAATCCCATGTAAATTTTGAGGTGGCTAAATATTGGCTCCCCTGTATATTTTAGAGAAAAATTGTATTATAATTTTAATAAGCCAATCCTAACTTATTCAATTAAATATAATGGCAAAATTACGAAATATTCATAGTTTAGGTAATAAAGTAAACACCAGCAAATTATTGGAGACGATGCACTTAACTAAAGCTAGGTTAAAATTGTGCCAAATTCATATAATCAAATCAAATCAAATCAAAATATGCTTTATTGTCTAAAAAGTAAACTTTCGTTGACAAAGCCTAGAAGAAACAGTAAATAAATGATACAAAATAAAGGTACAATTACACTATAAATACTATGATAACCAACAACGTCAACAATTAAAAATCTCAGCATTACACAAACAAAAAGATATAAAAAAAATATGAGGACGAAAGAATTAAAAGCCCAAAGAGTTCTCACTCAAAATGCAAGTGTCAGGAAAAGTAAAGACGGTTATATCAGTAATAAAAAATTGCAGTCACAGACAACAACTCAATAACAATAATACTTTTTATGATAATACCCACCCAATGCAGTGCCGGTCAAACAAATCACGACGTCATTCAGAACAGGCCCGGCAGAAAAATTAAAAAACAATTAAAGGAAAGATAGCAAACAACACAAAAAAACTTATCACATCATTAAATCAGAAGACATCATTCAAAAATTCATCAATTGAATAGTAAGCTTTAGTGGCCAGTAGTGCTTTGACCTCTGTTCTAAACTTTCTTTCGCCATTTATTCCCCGGACATGCACAGGAAGATGATTAAACAACTTCTTACCACTACAAACAATTGAACCCCTGACTTGACTAGATGTAGGAATAGGCAAGTTAGTACTATATTTCTGACGCGTATTGTATACTGACACTGAGTTAATTTCATCCCTGAACTTTCTAAATATCAGACAACAGGTCTCTAACAAAAACAAACATGGTAATGTCAATATTTTATGCGATAAAAAGTATGGTTTACTAGAATCTTTAATTTTTAATTTAAAAATAGATTTTATTGCCCTTTTTTGTAAAACAAATAGAATATTAAACAGGTACTTCGGACAACTTCCCCAGAAACATATTCCATACCGCAGATGAGATTCTATTAGTGAAAAATATGCACTTTTTCTTATCTCCAAGTCTAAATCCTTAGATATAACCCTAATTGCGTAACAATTGGAAGCCAGTTTTTTGCTCAGATATAGGACGTGTGCCTCAAACTTTAACTTGTCGTCTATATATACACCCAAAAACTTATTTTCCGATTCCCTGTTTTGAGTCCCCATATTAATATCCCCAACAGAACATTTAAATGTAATTATATTTGTTTTGGAAATGTTTAGTGATAGAGAATTTGCATCTGTCCACTCCTTAACTTTAGCCAGGTCCCTGTTTATATCAGCTTCAAGCTCATTGGCACTTTTATTTATCCAAAGTATGGTTGAATCGTCCGCGAACAGTGTGAATCTACCCTTAATCTTAATATGAGTTAGGTCATTAATATATAGCAAAAAAAGTAATGGTCCAAGAACAGACCCCTGCGGTACTCCAGATCGAATCTCTAGCAGTTGAGAAGACTTCTTATTAAAATTTACCCTTTGTGTACGACCAGTCAGATACGAATCAAACCATTTCAAGGCGTTCCCCCTTATTCCATACCTCTCCAGTTTCTGCAGCAGTATTCCGTGGTTGACACAGTCAAATGCTTTTGACAGATCACAGAAAACCGCTGCAGCCACCTCGCCGCCATTTATACCCAGATACAACCCCCTAAGAAAATTAAAAATAGCATCGTTAGTACTTTTAGATTCACGAAAGCCAAATTGCTCTGCGCAAAGTAAATTATGTGCATTAAGAAAACCCTGCAATCGTGTTTTGGCCAATTTTTCTATTATTTTGGCCAGAGTAGGCAACGATATAGGCCTAAAATTTGAGGGAGTTTCAGGATCCCCTCCCTTGTACAAAGGTATAACAGTAGCGATCTTTAAACCGGATAAAAAGGTTCCCGTCTCAAAAGAATGATTCATACAATCCGCTAAAACCTCCAAAGCATTATCAGGAAGGTTAAGAAATACTTTCAGCGAGATTTCGTCCCACCCCGAGGCATTCTTATTATTTATATCAGCAAAAACATTTTTAATTTCATGCTTGTTTGTGGGCGCAATGACATGATAATAGTCCAAACTGAAGAATATTAAAATAAGTAAACAATCACAAATTTATTTTTCAACCAAAAGAACCAACACAAAGTCTCAAATACTTTAATATTTAAAAAATATTCGGTAACATGTTTCGCCTTTAAGACATCATCAGACCTAAAAATATGTCAATTAACACGCATATAAGTGAGCGAATCTTACTAGTAAACCTACCTGGTACACCAAAAAACAATTTAAGAAGAATAAAATTGTTAAAATATAAAAAATATAAAAAAAATGATAAACGTTACAATCACATCATTACAAAACAGTCAGAACTTAAACTAAAAATTGTATATAAACAAATGGGTACAACAACAAACTAAAAGTGTAAGGTTCGTTAAATAAGTACTAGGCATAGTACCAGATGCTGTATTGATATCACTGGATGTGAAGAATTTATTTCCTAGCATTCTCCCAGCTGATTGCATCAATTTAGTTGATAGATTGCTAAGAAGGAAGGGTTTAACTTATTAATTTCAGACCTAATCTTGTTATTATCTACAGTTCTGGAACAAAACTTTCAATTTAATCAGAGAATGTTTAAGCAAAAGTCAGGATTGGCAATGGGTTCTTGTCTTTCTCCATTTTTGACCGAGGTGTTTATGAACGAATTAGAGAACAAAATCATGAATAGCAGATTCTCTAGATTTCTGCTTGCATATAAAAGATATGTTGATGATATATGTATAGTTTGGAATGGCAGTGACTCAGATCTGAGAGATTTCCTCAGTTTCGTTAATGACTTACATCAGAATATTGAATTTACACTTGAGATTGAAAATAATGGAATTACCCGAGCTATTACCTTTCCTAGTTTTACTCCTGATAAGAAATAACAATAAAATTAACTTTGAAGTCTATAGAAAACCTTCATTTACAGATAACATTATTCAGTTCCAATTCAAATTCTCCCTTTTCTCACAAGTTTGCCACCTTCAATTCTCTTTACTACAGACTGTTCAAGTTACCTTTGTCTAGAAATGCGTTCACTAAAGAATTTAATATAATAAAACTCATGGCCAGAAATAATGGATATCCTTTGACATTAATCAATAAACTTTATTATAAGTTTGTAAACAAATATATACTAACCTATAATATCATACGTGCTGAAGAAGATCGGGAATAATTATCATCAGATTTCGAATCAGAATCGGAGCCTGTTATTAAGGAAGTTGATGGATTTGTAGGAATATCTGGATCATCTAACAGATGGTAAACTTCTGAAGGTAAAAATGAAATATTTTTCTTTTGGAGTTTCCTAAGTGATGAAATTATGGGATCCGACGTTAAAAGTAATCTGTGCAGCAAATTTACATTAGTAATAGTTCGTGAAAATTTTCTAGTATGCATCTCTCTATATTTTTTAATATCTTTATTTCTACTTTCTTGAGCTTCTTCAGATAACTGTCCTATTGGAAGGAAAGCCGTCTTAATTATGATTGCGTCGTGTAGTAAAATTTTATGTACTGTGGCTGGAATATAAAACCAGGCATACTTTTGAACAAGGATTCTGGCAGTCTCTTCAGCATATTGTTCCAGGGGAGTAATCTGGAGACCGCAGTGGCCAACCCCATGGACCATTGCGTATTATCCATCAATCTTCAAACATCAAATTTAGCTCCCCGTTTACGTCATTTGTACAATGCGCAGGAGCCCCATCCAATTGATACTAAGAACTTTGGGAGACAGTGGTCGTAAAAATTTATAGATATTTTTTGGACGTTAAATTTTTGTCATAAATGTGAACTGAAAATTTGTCATTCATTAACAACAAAACACATTAAACTACATTTTTGCTGATATCCCCTTTCTTTAATATAATGTGGATTTTCCAGCTCCTTTTTTATGTTGTATAGAATCTGTTTCAACTTTTTCACTTAATTTTAGTCATCATGTTCCTAATAGTCCGATGAACTATCCTCGTTGGGGTCCAGAGAGAAAATAAGGGGCTCTGCAGTGTTTTTTAGCATGTTATCAGCTTCACACATTCTTTCTTCTATTTCAATTACATGTTCGACGCACTTACTCCATTTTTTACAATCCACTGTCTTTATTCCCTCTTGCAAGAGGTCTCCAACGTCTCTCATTTTAAAAGTGGTGTTATGCCTTGCTACAAACCCTTTTACTTGCGCCCACACCGATTCTATGGGGTTTAATTCACTCTGATATGGCGGAAGGCGAAGTACCATTATATTTCGTTTTGAGGCGATTTCGTCGTCAGCAAATTTTGTACAAAGAGGTTTATTCAACTTTACAATCTCCAGTAGCTCCTTTTTCAGCATATCTTTATGAAATAGCTTCTTATTTACAATAAACCAATGAATGATGACATTTTTTTCCAAGAAGACGTTGGCATTTTTGCGGATTTTCTTGAGTGGTAGCTGACATTATCCATGACTATAACATAATCAGGAGGAATAAGATCTAGCATTTGCTGAAAGTATTCCTCAAAGACATCAGTGTTCATGTCTTTATGATAGTCTCCAGTCCGTTTTGATTTAAATGCAAGTCGGCATCGACAAATTCATTTTTGCTACCAATGTGAGTAATTATTAATCTTCTTTTCCCGAGGGTGCTTTTATTCCAGTGGAGTTCCTTTCATAAAAGCTTGCCTCGCGCTTTTTACATGTTTATCCTGCTATATTTTACCAACGGTATTCCTTCATTTAACCAAGTTTCGTCCATATAATAGATATTCCTGTTTTCCCTTCGAAACTGCCCTCAAATATCGTCGTCGCCAGCAGATGATTTCGTCTTTCTCTATTAAAAGTAATTTTCTGTTTTGCATTTTTTCATAACAAAAATTCATTTCCTTCAAAGTTTTCCATAGTTTCTTCTTACCCATGGGTGGAATGAAGTCATCCTTTTTCATTTCAGACATTATTTTGTCCAAGGTAGGTATTTTTTTTTTTTTTAATTTTACTTTTTTACGGTTCGTCGGCGTATCTGAGGCCATCTAGAACCGGTCATCGACCGTACGGTTTTTAATCGTGCGGTCTACCGACTGGGGAGTGTGAAACGGCACCTTCATCCTACGAGATATCCGATCTCATCCGGCCTGTCCGGCGTGAATAGGATGGTTTTGATGCCGATTCATTTTACACTCTTCGATAAGACAACAGCACGCGGTGTTTCCCAAGCGGTCACCCATCCAAGTACTAGCCGCGCTCGACACCGCTTAACTTCGGTGATCTGACGGGAACCATTTTAAAATTCGTTATTGTCCTATTGCTCTCTATAATAGTACTTTAATAACTAACTTAATCTAGCTTATCCTAATACATAATACTAAAACTAACTAAACTAAGTACAGAGTTGGGCGCATACGGACCGTAAGCATACGGCCCGAAATGCGCCCAAAAACCAGGCCTTGAGCCTGGCGGCCGATGTTGTGGCCTAAGGTTATTATTACTACCTTAAAATAATTCACTGTGTCACACGCGTTTCGGCGGTGCCTTACCGGTGTAAGGAGTTTAATATTAAAATTCCAAGAAAATTGTGAAGCGGTAAACTGTATTCCAACAGCAGAGCATTCTGGGAAAACTTTCAATAAACCCAGTAAATTTAGAATATCACAGACATTTTATGTTCGCCTACAGCGGACAATTTGATTGCAATGTAGCACAACCATCTCGCTCCGTCACCTCCTACAGCGGAGAGTGGCCATGTTTTAGTGTTCGGTCCTTGTTTGTTAGTCAGTCTGAGGTCTTGTAAGTCCCTCCCACTGCCGTTTCTCGTGTTTTAAACACACTTTTCTGGCTTCAAAAATACGCCGAACGATTCGGGAACGGACGGGAACCGGTGCTTTAGGTGTCGCTAGGCCCTTGCCCCGGTAGGTATTTCTTTTTTAAGTAAAACGAGTGTATGATCCTTCTGATGGCAGTCTTTTCGTCCTCATTTATTATAGTTTCTTTTCTACCTGTACTTCTCTTTGGTAACCTGATGGGGCCCCGTTTATCCTCGTGCACAAGTTGGTATATTGTCGACTGTCCGACTCCAGTCATATTTGAACACATTTCAACTATTTTTAACTCCGAATGTTGAATTTTGGTGGCGAAGAGCGTCGAACACATTGAGAATAATAATTTTCTCATTTTTAGAAAGCGCAGTTTTACTTATTCGTTTCTTAGCAACAAATTCAGAAACAATAGCCAGTTTCAATAAGAACGAAGTTTTCCAACAATTGCCGGAAAGTATCTAAACATTTTAAATTTTTGAAACAGCGAGGCACAGGTAGGTAAACTACCTGTGCCCAGCGTTGGGTACGTCGAAAATTTGACATATTCGACGCTTTTTTCGACGCGTCGAGAATTATTTTTTGACACCATTTATTTTCGACATATTCGACAGTCAAAAGCATATTTTGGAGATTTTAATTTGGAAATAAATACTATAACTATAAATCAGTGTGTTCATATTAATATAATTGTTTAAAAATATGAAAATACAAAACAGCAGATGGATAACAAAATTATAACAACTTAACAACAGGACTGTAAACTCAGAGTACATTCATTCCATACACTGCCATTTAAAATATCTTACAAAAATAAACTAATATTCATCACTTCTATTTTATCCCTTATTTTCAAGTGGTAATAGATGTAAGTAAGTTTTTTCGAACTTTCTGAGTCTATTTCTCAGCCTAGAGTGAATGAAGGACCAATTTGAGAAAAGTCTCTCGAGCTGTGCCAAAGAGGCTGGTATTGAGTTTAACTTGATGGCTAACTGAGCCAGTTCTGAATGATTTCTTTTAGCCAATCCCCAGAAAGTCTGCACATTCGCGATTTGTTTGGAGAAACGTTTCTGGAAGAAGTTTTTGTTATTTTTATACAAATGGAAATCATTTAATGCATCAGCACAACAGCATGGTTGTATATTATTCTGTTTACAAACATTTCTATGGCTCAGCAGTCTCAGCTGTATTTTGTAGGGTTGTGTCACAGTAGCTGCATAAAGCTGCACATTTTCCCTGAATTTTAATAAAATCGAAACCATATTCTTTCCAAAGTGTATGTTGAGGGCGCCCAGTTATTATGATGAATATATTTTTGATATCAATTCCGATCCGATACGCTATTACATCAACTACACAGACTTACAACCATACACAAACACAGTACATGTACATTTGTACATGTATCATGTACACACTAAACTAAACTAATAGAATTAAACAAATCGCCCTGTACAAGTATACTGTTCACTGTAAAATCAAATAAACTTAATTGAAATTACCGCTCGTCCACCGTACGCCCGTTCAATTTGAAGGAAGGCAATTCCCCGAATTATCCAAGTATTTCTTTCTGGACGTTACTAACGTCGCGTGCGCGCTACGCTGTGCGTCGTTGCCGTCATTCTGTATGCTAATATCGTCAAATGTATTTAAACAAGACGGAAACAGGCGCTTCTGTTTTAATTTTCCTCGTGAACATTTCGTGATCATGAACTAATGATTGATAATGCTAGTGTTTGCTGACACCCAACAGGTATTGGGCTCTTCTGCTAAGCAGTACGGCATTAGATGACAAGCCTACTTTTATGATAATTCTTTTTGCTTGTTATTTAACTTGCGTCAACAGTTCATGAGGCTTTTATGTTCCTCGATTGTAGGTTAATTTCACTGATTCTTTTATTTACTGAGTGAATGAATTAAATGAGCTTTTCCCTGTGGCAATTTGGCGTTTATTTCTCCAAATCACACAAAACTTCTTTAGTACATGATTTTACACATAACTACTATAACATAACTATTCACTACTGATTTTACAATCAAACTATTCACTACATTTGTTTAATACATTTGCTGGGTGCCTTTTTTTAGGCAATGCTATTTGTTTCAATCCGACGGAGAGAAACCACGTGCGTTTGTTGACATACGACCTTGCTTTATCTTAGCCAAAAGTGTAGTGGAGTAGAAAAAGGAAAACTATATTATCTGACAGCAAGGTTACGCCCCCGCTGTCACGATGACTAACCAACAATGCATTCTGATAGGCTACACAACCGCCATGTTTTCTCCCAACCAATCGGACGGCAATCAACAATGTGTACCATGCTGTGTCACCTTCCTAGAGCGTCAAAACACCGTCAAAGGGTTTTCGGATATACAAGATTCTAAAAATATGCTTTTAACATCTAAACGTGAAACATTGCTTTTTCCTGGAATAACGGTCGACTAGCCGCTTATTTTGGAGATATTATATGTATTTTAAAAGATGATATTTGCAAGTTCTATGTTTATCCCGGCGATAACACTATTCGTTCCGCAACCATTGATACATTTTGCTCCTTTATTAAAATAATATTGAAATCAGATATTTACCAGTAGTATTGATTCTAAAAACATTTGTCGCATTTAATTATATTATTTTTAATGCACCTGGATGATCGTTTCCCCAACACTACTGATTTACCACTTAATTACATGTAAAAATAATGTAATTCTTACATTTATAATTTAGAACCCAAGACATTACCCAGGAAACCAGATAAAGTGGAAGATGAAGCAGTAAACAATTATAGCACACCTGAGGATGATATGGATGGAGATTCCTATTTCTTCTCTTATTTCGCCGTGATAATGTGCCTCGTTATCGTTGGTTACGTTGGATATCACAACAGACAAAAGGTATGTGATAAATCATACTTTGTAATTTCTGAGGATACCATTTTTAGCTGTGTTATATTTCAATTCAATTCTTTATTGTTTGTAAAATATTACATTTTATAACAATAAAGGTCTGTCTAGACTAGTGTTGGTAGTGTATTAGTAAAGGTAAGAGAAACAAAAGGAAAAACAGCTGTACAAATACATAAGTGACTATGTTAGGAAATGCAAATACCGGAAATAGATGTTTATACAGGGTGTTAATTAATGTCACGTAGATATTTAAGGGAGTGATAGAATTCGTCAAAATAGAAAAAAAAACACTTATAAACATTTCAAGCTTTAATTTTATTTAAGTTTTTTTCGTTTTCTCCCATATTTTCCGAGATTTTTATTTAAAATTTAGTACACTTGTTAGTTTTTGGAATATCTACAATAAAATGTCTAGGTTGTCAGAGGCAGTATACAGAGTGGTACATTTCTTGCGGTACCAACCTTTCACTCTCTTGAACTTTTTTTTGGGATACTCTGTATAAAGACTTCCCGTTCTTTTATCGTTATTTTTGGTCCCCTAAATTTTTATCGTTTTCTGGTTATTGACGGAAATAGCGGTCGATGCAAACCAAGTATTATCCAAGTTACGTAATAAAAAAAAAAGTAGCTGGCCGGGATAGCTTATATTTGTTGTTAACTTTTTTTAACGCTTGGTGTCAAATAATTTTGTTAGTTGATGTTTCCAAAGTTAGTAAGAGCTATTTAATGATGGTGGAGTTCACAAACCAAGAATATGCATTTTAATTTATGGTCTTGCCAATGGTAATTCCGGTGAAGCTAAACGACTAAGATCTTAATTAGAGTATATTTTCCAGATTCTCGCACTTCTTCTAGAAGGGAAGAAGGGCAGAAGATCGGGAAGAGCTAGAAGGCCAAACTCGGCTAATTATCATAAGCTGGACACGAACTTGGAAGAAGCAATTTCCTCATCTTGTACCAAAAGCGCAAGTAACGTAATATATTAAAGAAGTTCGACTTTTTACAGTTTTTATAACGTTTTTAGCACATTTTTATTTAAAATGTCAGCAACAGAATTACATTTGGGGCAATTCCAACATTGGTTAGTGACTTTCTTTATTTTAAATTTAATTTACAAATCGACAGCCACAGGACTTAACACATAATTTTGCACACTTCCTCAACTTCTCAAAAGTTTTATTTCTCGAATATTCACAATTGTTCTAAGCATATTTCAACCAAATAAACAGTCTTTTGCGACCTTACTATTTTTCCTTCATCGTGGCTTAATATTTTTTTCTAATTAAAATACCTGCGCGGGGTTTTCAACAAACGAAAACCTATTTTCATTACTTATTGCTTTCTCAGAAACTTGGTTCATGATAAAAAAAAAGTCGCACGCACAACCATTGTGTAATCTTCTCTTTCTGTAGTCACAAAGCTAGTTTTGGCAATATTTAAAGTAAAGTCTATGCCAGCTTGAATGGCGGCCGACGCCATATGTCATTTCTAGTATGTGTATTGTGTGTATGTCCACAATAATTCGTTGATTTCCCGACCGCAATAAAATTTAAACCCAGCCATAAATAAGTGCCTTTTGAAAGGGTACAGGTCCTGATTACCTACTAAATTCAATAGTTTAGGTTAGCTATTTTCAACAAAACAACAAATATAAAATAATAGGTAAGTATCTTTATTTTAATCATGTAATTAAATAGCTATTAATATTTATACAAAAATACTAATCTACAATATTATAACAATACAATATTTAACTTAACCTACTCTATATTTAGCTCTGTTTCACTATCACTATCGTCTTCATCTATGCCTAAACTAATTATTAAGGGCCTTACGTTACTATTAATTATTGGATGGATGGGTTTGGTCATTATATCTTTAACTGTCGTTAATGCAACTTTGGTCAAAATACTCGTTTCACTAAAACTTGTACTCCGGTCATACCCTTTTTCTAAAAGGGTACCTACAGTAAACGTTCTTTATGATGTTTTTGGCATCAAGTGATAAATGTTTTTTCTTCGTTACACCATAACTTCCGGAAGCAATATTATCTCAAGTTTCAAACAGATCTGACATAATATTTTGGATGCTCGATAACACACACGAAAATACCCTTAACGCACAGCTTGACAAACACCAAACGACTGATGAACTAAGATGAAAAGACTCTGCTTTATATTGAACACCTGCAATTTGCCATTAACCTACCTAATATACCAATATAATAACATAATTAATAGTAACGTAAGGCCCTTAATAATTAGTTTAGGCATAGATGATATTATAATATTGTAGATTAGTATTTTTGTATAAATATTAATAGCTATTTAATTACATGATTAAAATAAAGATACTTACCTATTATTTTATATTTGTAGTTTTGTTGAAAATAGCTAACCTAAACTATTGAAATTAGTAGGTAATCAGGACCTGCACCCTTTCAAAAGGCACTTATTTATGGCTGGGTTTAAATTTTATTGCGGTCGGGAAATCAACGAATTATTGTGGACCATAACATTCTTTTTACAGAACCTAAATTTGGTCAGGACCAAAAACCATCTCTAGGGCCACTTGTACCAAACTTCTAAAGATTGTGTTGCATCAGCACTTAAGAAAGACTTAAGTTGGGTTTATGCAGAGCACTTTTACTTTAATTCAACTGTAGTGAAGCTTTAAATACAGGGTGTTACTTAATGATAGGCCGTAATTCCAAGGGCGCATTCTTGAACCAAATTCAAGTAGACAAGTTCATTATAAATATGAGTCCTAAAAAGTCTGATTTTCAAGATACAGGGTCTCAAAGTTTAAGAAAAAAATCGTTTTTTTTTATTAACATCTCAAAGATCTTTTTGCCGATTTTGGTGAAATTTGGCAGTGTTGTTCGTTGTGATAAGACGTTAAGTTAGCACTAACTAGATGATAATTATGAGTTCCAGTGGCGTCCCGGCGGGCAGTCTCACGAATAATATTAACGAGAGAAATGTACGGCACTGACTTGTTTAAAAATTTTATATTGTTTTCGGGTTAAGCAGCTAAAAATACAACTTTTTGTCTCTAGATAGTTTTTCGTATCTTCATGGCATGTCGAAAAATTCTCTTTTGTACTTCGCTACGCTTTCCTAGTAGAAAAAATGGTTACTTCACGTTAAAATTTGTTTTTTTCTACAATGTCTTTATATTATCCTTTGTATTATTTAGAGGTCTGAAAATGCTCGTTTAGAGCTCAACACAACATGTAACCTAATAAAGATAATCTTTTTTTGAGGCGTGTGTTTTTTTTCCTGATACATGTTTCTGTTGTGTCACGATAAAATATAGGTTTTAAACATTTCCATATCTTGGAAACGAACAAAAATACATAAGACCATTTAGCAATAAGTCTACTAAATTTAAAGAGAATCGGAAAATTAGTCATGAAGTAAAACTAATTAAAACAAATAAACTTCGACACCCTCTAATCTTGTCATTTTTGAGTTTTGAAATGAACCGTCTAAGCCCAAAAAAACGAAACAGCAGAAGATCTTCTAAGCCTAATTTTTCGAGTAGAATTAACCCCCATCATTGGTGTGCCTTTTCGGCAAATGGTTATTGCCTCATTAGAAAAAAATCGATGTATGCCGATAAACAAAACACACCTACACTCAACAATAAAATGTCTGCACGAGTGACAATACTTTCACTGATAACACCAACTTTTTAATGTCGATATAAGTTGTTTTATTTGTATGTGAGACTAGTATACTTAAGTAGATAATTAGCACAGTTCTGAGACCAGGATCACTGATGATCACTATCCCCCTATCACTATGAAACAGCCCTATTTAGAACAGACCCTGCTTAAAACAGCCTTGTTTTAAACAGCGCCCTGTTTTATAGTGGTAGAGGGATAGTGATCCTGGTCTCTGAATTGTGCAAATTATCTACTTATACTTAATGCAAAACAAGAACCGATGCATGTCATACCCTTCGAGTGACGTCAGTTATCGACAGTGTTGCCAGCTTGTAACTCAAATATGCGAGTAAGGGAATTACACAGTTTTCATAAAAACAAGATAAATATACAAAAATTTCCCATAGTGTATATATTTGTTTACTATATAATAACTTTTACCATCAACTTTGGTAGATCTAACACTTTTTTTATTTTCATCTTGCCAAGATCGACCAACGGTACCATTCTGAAAAATCCATGTTTCATCCAAGAAAACAAATTGGTACAAGGATGCTTCTTTTTCTTTAATATATTTCAAAAATACCAATCGTTTGAAAGCTACATGGGAAATTTCCATAAGCCCTCGCCTCGGTTCATCTTATTGCCGTCCGAAGCTTATTTCCTTTAAGAGGCTTCTTAAAGAGTTAAGACAACCATCAACATTTGTCTGTCTTTTAATATGTTACTTAAAGTTGTCAAAGTTACATGATGTTCTAAAAAAAGTTACAGTTTAAGCATAACCAATGTAAAATATTAGTTCTTGAATAATACAACTTACTTGTTTCATACATTCCATATAGTGTCACGGATAGAACTTATATCCAATCTTGACACATTTACAACTCTTTTTAAATTAGAACGTTTCCTTTTAGGTGGCTCCAATAATTTATTTTGCTTAACTGTTGTTGAAACAGCGCTTACAGTAGACATATTCAAATTTAGGGCAGCTGCTATACGCTAAAAATTAGTAAACTAGATATAAAATAGATACACCTTAACACACTCTTTAAATTTACTTCTCTTTTCACAAATAGTAAACAACGTAATCGACAGAGGTATCGATACATCAAAGCAACAGTGAGATATCTCGAAAACCATTGTTTTGAGATATTTCAATTTAAAGTTTTGCATTTTTTAAAATTAGATACATTTTACTTCTTTAGAAAATGTATATATATAATATTGGATTTTATGGCTTGATGGTTAAGATGAAGCCCGTCTAAAAGAGATTAGCTATGAATATTTTATTTTTATTTTGTTTATCTAAGAAAAAAAAACACTTATCTCAGTGTTACATTTATTTATTTTTTTCCAAATGAAAAAGAAGTCTACTTGTCTCAGTTTTACATCTATTTTAACACAAACGAAATAATATAAATTGTCGTATAAATTATAATGGGTTTGAGCTATATTGAATAAAAGATATTAGTTTTATTTATAAGTACAACAAGAACATGTAAAAAACCTCAGAATGTATAATTAACTTAATATACCTAAGTTTCCTACTTAATTATAAATAATAAAAAAATATTAATATGATTTTATTCGTCATCCGACTCTTCATTAGGAATTTCATCTGTGTCTGATACCCTTAAACTCTTAAAAAAATCGTGGTGAATTATCGATATTTGACCTTCTTCGCATAACTGTATTAAATGACTTTTTTTCTTGTTAGGTATTGTTGTCGCAGCGTTATAGCAAGGTTCTAATGATATCTGGGGTTTCTTGCTTCTAGCCTTCTGTCTTATAAATATTTTTTTAAATTCCGTTTGTTCATATTGTGTCTTATAAAATATTATATCCGTTTCTTCGTTGCATACTTTGATAACCTTGACTTCACTCCATACCACTTTATCGTCTTCCGTATTAATACTAAAATTTCGTCCCATTTTTTCTGTAACTTGTTTCCAGTTAATAAAATTTTCTGAATGCATTGCATTAACTTTGTACGGATGGCCCGATTTCTTGGCACCCTTAATAATGGATATTAACTCTGTAGGAACATAAATTGGTCCACTCTTAAGGACCCTAGCTTTTTCTTTTTCAATGCATGCGTGCATAGAATCTCCCTCAATTTCAGTATGTCCAACAACCAAATATTTATGAGTAATCGAGGTAATTTCTAAATTTGTTACACGGTAGAGGTACATCGAAAATAAAAATTAATTTTTATTTTGGGCGATGCAGTTATCGCTGTAAAATATCACTTCTGTTTTGTTATTAGTTACCACATCTTTTAAAAAAAGATAAACTCCAGTAGAGATCTCATTTGCTCCCCTTCGCGCTATGCCCTCATGCCAAAGGTAGCAGTATCCTTTTTCTCGCCCAAATCAAAAATTGTAAAATTAAAAACATTCAGCTTCGACTTATAGTAAAACTTGGCAACCTCCCCTTGAGGTAATGTCAAAACAGCCTGAAGATCAAAACAACATGTCATCAGATTTAGATTATTTTCACAAGTTTTCTTATCTTTTTCTTTTTCTTCCCTTATTAGTTTCACATTTCTTAGATGTACTGCGTTGTTTTGTATTTTAAGGGCGTCGTCTTTTTCAGGATGGTTTTTGAACTCTTCGCAAATAGAGCACTGGTCTTTTTTCGGTTTGTGGAAACTAATATTAAATTTCGTATTGAAAATATTTTCATAAGTTGATTTTTTTATCCATTCTTTCTCTTCTTGCTTACACTTTTCAACATAAAGACGATACATCAAACTTAAATTAAGACAACCTTCTAAATATTCTTTCTTTGTTCTGGCGCGACAATAATGCGACTCAATCCTTGGAAAGGAGTTAATGTGAGCCATTATCAATTCAATTTCGTTTTCGTTGGTCTTATTTACATGGTTGTTGTGCTTTCCTCTTTCTTCACCTTTTATACAGCCAGTAACGTTTGTCTTTGCTACAACTGTTGATATTACATTGTTAGATTGTCTAAAGTTGAAGTAAAAAATTTTTTGCAGACTCGAATTCTTTTATCTTGAACCGTAAAGTAATATGCTTTATTCATTACACGTTTTCTTTGATTATGCACCTTTTTCGGTGTAATGGATGTTATACACTTAGAAATGAAATCTCTTTGGCGAGTTTTGTCCCCAAGTAAATAAAAGTTGGTTAACAGCGATTCACGCGTTTCCTGGGTTATCCGTTCATTACACCCAAAAACGCAATTATCACAAGGTGGTTTAATCTTTTTTGCATTATGCAATTTACCTAATCTTGACACGTACTCTTGCCCTAAGTTAATTTTAGCTCTTTTCACATTTCTTTTCCATGTTTCCGGATTTCTTAACCTTTTTCTACATTTTTTTGTTGCAGTTGTAACCTCTTCAACAATAATTTTATTTACTTCAGCAGCCTCCTCTATTTCAAAGTTTTCGGAATTTGAAGACGAACTGCAATTCGCCTCTTCTTTTTCGTTTCTATCAGTCGGTATTTTCAAATCTGATTCGGAAAAAAACTTATTTTTTTGCTTATCTATCTCAGGAAAATAATTTGGATCGGCGTCAGAATCATCTTGCTCTGAATAGTCGCTTACGTTTAAGTTTTCATAGTAATCTTTTAAGGAATTCTGTGGTTTTGTCGAATTATTTTTGTCGTTTATGATTATTTTCGTATCAGGAACTTTGCCTAAAAAAAAACAAATTTTAACCTCTTATGACAAAAAATAAATGGTAGAAGTATATTTGGGTGTGTTTGGAATTCTTAAAGAAAAACAATCCGAATTGTGTTGTTTATTATTTGCATCTATAATATATTTTTGAATGTCCTTGTTGAAAATGTAAAATTATTTTAATTTTGAAGAGGGGTGGGACGGCGACAACAAAGGTTCCGCTAGACACACATAGAACTAGCCTTTCATAGCAAAGCATATTCATATTTGAAAATTGTAATACACTTTTTTTACTTACCGGCTTTTGTATGCATTTTTTGTTGGCTTAGAGCTAACGAAACTAATAACTTTCCCCTTTCAGACATTCTCATCTGATATGTTCTCTTTTAAAAGATATTTTAAGTTTTTAAACACAAAAACACTGGAAGTTTGTGACCAACAAGTAAACAACACTCTTGTAAATAAGGCAAACATAACCTATGTTTTAGCTAAAAATATAAATGCGACACTGAGACATGTATAACATATCCCACTGTAGCCTGCAGCGCAACTAAACTTACCTAAATGATAATGAATATTTCACTGTTGCAAAAGTATATATCTATCCAAATCTAGGTGTAGGTAAACAGTGGTTTATGTATTATAGCACTGTACCTTTAATTCGTACAGATATCCCACTGTTACTACACGATAGTATGGACTCTGCTTATTAAATTGAAGTAGTTATCTCAAAATGCAATTTTTTCGAGATATCCCACTGTTGCTTTGATGTATCGGTATGTGCACTTCTGTTGTTCTTAAATGACAGTTTTTAATGCTATTTATGAAAAGATCTGGAGTTTTTGTTAAGAAAATAGACGGCACAGCAACACAGAAGCACAAAATAATTAAGGTTAGTTTTCATGAAACGTCAAACAAGACCAACGAACGAGCTGGCACCACCGCACCGTTTACAGTTGTGTTGCCAACTATCGGCCAATAAAATTCGAATTATATTAATTTTTACATACTTAAATACACAAGATATTTGCTATAAGTGGGGTCGTATCAAAGAAGAATACTTTAAGTTTGTAGTAAATTTAATATCGCATAAAGTTTTAATACTTTTTGCCGAAATTTAATTTCCTCGTGTTTTTTTACAGACTTTATCAGCTGATTGATGACGTGCATCGGTTTTTGTTTTGCATCAACAAATATGTAGGATATTATCTTAAATAACCCGGCATGTAGATACGCTTGTTTTAATAAAGTGTTGAGGGACCCCTTTTTTAAAAATCGATTTATCTCGATTTCTACTGGTTGTAGACAAAAGATATTGGAGATGAAAGAGCAATTATGTTCTGTTAATTTGTAGAAGCCTGTTAAGTCTATTTTTAATTACCTATTTGTAAGTGGTGTAGTTGGGATGAAGGACCTCATTGGTATTTTGTATATAATTCTCTTTGTGATACTTGAAGTATTTATTAAAATAAAATTGTGTATAATACGCCAAGATCTCAAATTTTATTTGCCCTTACTCCCTCGGTATTATAGATTAAGGCTCTACAACAAGGTTAATATGCCCGCAAATATATATATATTTTTTTAAAGGCTCTGTACCTTAAAGGAGGCAGGATTATGGTACACTGAGAAAAAGTCCAGTTACGAATAATCGAGTTAAATAAAATTATCAGATTTGCCTCATATTAATGAGTACAACTAGAAGTGAGTAGGAACTTCATTAATTTGAGGCAACTCTAAGTAATTTTATTCAACTCGATTTTGGGCAAGTTATTATTCATTTTATTTTAACTGGTAGCTTTACCAATATGGAATCCCTTCTAGTATCCCCTGAAGATGTACGTCTGGACGCCCGAAACATGTATGGAACACTACCAACATTTTTCTACTAAAAATTTTGTAGAGGAAGACTTGATTGTTTTTATGGATTGGCTGTGGTGCCCACTGAGACGTCACTGGACCTAATAATTTCAATCTAGTTAGGGCTAAATAAGCGCCTTTTTTAACCAAATCGGTTTAAGGATATTTATGACCGTTTTTTTTTTAAACTTCCAACGCCCTGTATCTCAGAAACGAAGCAACTCCGGACATATGATCATAGGAGTTTTTTTCTTAAAACGACCTTACGTATCACCCTCTGAAGTTTCGTACCGTAGTTAGGAAACACCCTGTATATTTGCAGTGAAGTTCGCGTAATGCAAATAAAACAATCAAGTATTCCTCTACAAACACCCTGTATATTATACTAAATATCTAGCTACTAGCCATGTATTATTATATTGTGTATAATTTTAACCGTAGGTATTCTCTTGCATACAATACCAAATACTTATTTCCTTTCCGAAATTAAACCAAATTACCGGTAAGTAACAACGCGAGACGGACGCAATAATAAGTATATCAATTCGCCGAATTTGATCGGGCCAGCTTTCGACACAGTTTCGAACGTTTTGCAGTGTGTAAGCGGTGTTTAGGGTGTATTTTGCAGTACGTTGTGATCTCGCCAGTCTGTCCAGCTCAGATCTGTTGCAGTCGCCGATAAATTTCAAGTTCCTTTATAGTCTTAATAGACTAAGAATACATTACCTTGGCCTAAATATAGGCTATTTGCATTCTTTGCAAGTGAAGTGGGAAAAATGAAGGGGATAGAAACGCACGAATAAAAAATGGATCTGTCCAGCTCAGATCTGTTGCAGTCGCCGATAAATTTCAAGTTCCTTTATAGTCTTAATAGACTAAGAATACATTACCTTGGCCTAAATATAGGCTATTTGCATTCTTTGCAAGTGAAGTGGGAAAAATGAAGGGGATAGAAACGCACGAATAAAAAATGGATTTATTTTTAACAACTTTAATTAGTGTAAATAACAGTCTTTAGAAAACAAACAATCCACCCAGCAGATTGCTCGCGACATAAGGTATTTCAAAAATAGAAATGTCTATTAAGGTTGTTTTTTTGTTGAATTTCACATTTCTGAATAGACCATTTTCAAATACGTGGCTTTGACAGGTCGGCGATTTTGCCTGGAGCACAAACAAAGTTCTCACATGTATACATATTTGTATGTCATAAAGGTTCATGACCGTTTAAGCTAGGAACTTATTAGACTCTTTTGCTGTAATTTAATAAGTTCCCAAGTAATTTTAGGATTCATTTGTGACCATTTTTAAAAAGTTTCTATACCTGTGCTACCTGGACTTTTTCGTGTTTCAACTGTACTCATATCGTAATACTTATTAGAACTTCCTGGTGTGTGCTTCAATCTTTTGTTTATATTTTGTGTGTAAAATTTAAAAACATGGAAAGAAGTGAATATTTAAGACTTAGTGGCGATGTTAAATGTAGATACAATAGATAAAATTATTGGTAATATTGATCCTTATATCTGCTTGGAGAGACTGATTTTGGAAATTTAATGCCTTGCCAGAAATAGCAACGATGGACTTGGTAAACTACCTTATATTAACACATAGTTTCTACACTGGCCAGCAGCTGAAGGCATACAAAAGCTTGAGAGCATTCAAATTTTATGAATCTGGTTTACTGCAAAATGTTAATACTAGGAAAGTAAATCCCAATGCTTATGTTATAGGTTGTAGTCGGCAAGGTAAGATTAAGTTTATATTAAAGTTTGGGTTTTGGATAACTCTGTTACCATTTCATTGGGGTCTATTGGCAAACCAATTAAAATATTTATAGGGAACGAGTGTTGATCAGAGATTCAATGCCTTGATGGTCGTAACCATCATTCACTATATTTACTAAGGATTTGAGGCTAAGACTTTGTATTGTTTTAAAAATTTGTGTTAGTCATGTATAAGTCTGTTGGAGAACCATAAACGTATTTTTTTAATACAAGTTGCTCAAATTGGCTGTTCATTTCAGTTTTACTGTTCTCGCCTTCTGATGGATATGCAGAGGCAGGTAATTAGCTTGTATAGGTAACTGGTTTAAGGTTCCCCTATAAAAGTTCAAGAGCGTCAAATCAGGGGATGTTGCTGGCCAACCAACAGAACCACAATTCAGTATGCTTGAAGAAAAATTCTGAAGTTGTACGGTGTTGCTACCACATATGAACACCCTTAAGTAACGGAATTTTTCTTAAAAATTCACTTACTAAATTGAAATATTTTAAAGGCAAATATCGCAAAATTGGAGCGAAATCGATATAAAATAGTTTATACAGATACAATGAGTACAGGGTGTCCCAAGTTCGAGGGTGACCATTGGGATCTCGGAAACTAGAAGAACGACGAAGAAGTTTAAATTGTGGCAAAGTTGCACAATTTGGTGTTCGTAAAATGCCTTTTGAGGAAGTTCTCAGTACTTCTGGAGATAGGTATCTGGAAAAAAGCGAAATTTGAAATTTTTTTTATTTTTTCCTAACTTCATTTAAAGAAATATGAAATAAACTGCACTTTCTCATTGCCACTCTTTTGCCTCTACAAAATAGCGCTATCAGTTTCTAGATCCGACGTTTCGATGTCTTGGGCCCATCATCAACTTCATTTTTTTAAATACGGACCTGGATGTTTTATTTCGGATTTGGAGAGAACTAGTCATTCTAAAAACGGATATATATCACACTTATGTTATGTTAACTATATCTGCCTTCATTTTCTATATTATGGAAAAATCAGACAAAATGGAAATAACAAATTAAAGGTGGCTATGAGACAAAACATTATACGCTCAACCATTATGGCATATTTTATGTCGACATGCTTGTTAGTTGTTTAGCTATTTTCTCTTTTGTAATTTTATAGTAAAAATATGTTTTCAAATATAAAAATGGGTGATATGTTACACATTTATTACAGTTCAAATAGAAACTCTAGAATTTCTTGTGAACGGTATCTAATTCAATATCCCGAACGAGCGTAACTGCATGAAAATATTTTTGCTAAAGTAGATAAAAACTTGTTGGAATTCGGAAACTTTAGCAAGCGAAGAGATAAATACGGTCGTCGAATTGATCCAGAGGAAAATATTTTAAATACGGTATGACTTTATCTGTAATTAATGTTTTCTAAATTTGGCTATTGACATATTTCTATTTTAAGGTTAATAATGCTCCTCGCAGCTTTACTAGACTTTTTGAAAATGAGCTAGAAAAACCTAGAATGCAAATATGGTGAACACTAAATTCAAACAAATATCGACCTTACAAAATCCATCTAAGCCAAACACTTAGACCTGGTGATGAAATCCAGAATGGAATTTTGCAATGGGCTTCAAAATAAACTTTCAGAAGACAACAGTTTTTTGTCGAACGTAATCTGGACCGACGAATGTAATTTTTCAAGGAACGGTTTATTTAATCGTCATAATAAACATTATTGGTCAATAGAAAATCCCCGAAAACATCAAGGGGCGAATTTCTTTTAGTGTGTGGGTCGGCATGTGGAGAAACAAAATTCTTACCTCATAATATACGAGGGAAGCTTAACATCCGATCGGTATAGGGAATTAATATTAAATAATATTTTCGAACATCTCGGAGATGAAGAGCCTCTAAATATTCTGCGGCAATTATGGTGGCAACAGGACGGCGCTCCTCCTCACAATGGACGGGAAATAACAAACTATTTAAATATACTGTTTCCAAATAAATGGATTGAAAACCAGGGACCTGTGCGATGGCCTGCTACAGGTCCAGATCTAAATCCGCTGGACTATTTTTTATGGGGATATTTAAAAAATCGTTTGTATCGTGAGATACCAAATGACATAAATTGCGTCGGCTTAGTGCAAAATGCATTGAAGCTGAGGACTTACAATTTGAATATCTTTTATGAGATTGTTTATGTGTTGTTTATTAAAACATAATAATAATAGCAGTAGTTTTTACAGTTGATCTAGGGTAACAAAGTTTTGTTAAGTCATATTGACTGATTATATATATTTTTGTTTCATAATTTTTTTTTCTTTGTATGAAGGCAGCGACAAGGCAGTTGAAACGTTTAATAACATAATAAGTGTGATACATACCTGTTTTTAGAATAACGAGCTCTTTCGAAATTCGAAGTAAAACATCCAGGTCCTTATTTTAAAAATGAAGTTGATGATTAACCCATGACATCGAAACGTCGGATTCAAAAGCTGAAAGCGCTATTTTGTAGAGATGAAAAAGTGGCAATGAAAAAGTGCAGTTTATTTCATAGTTTCTCTTTAAACAAAGATAGAAAAAAATAAAAACAAATTTTCTGAATTTCGCTTTTTTTCAGATATCTCCAGAAGTACTGGGAATTTTCTCAATTTTAAAAGGGCATTTTATTGAACACCAAATTGTGCAACTTTGCCACAGTTTAAACTTCTTCGTATCTCTTATAGTTTCCGAGATCCCAATAGTTACCCTCGAATTTGGGACACCCTGTAGAGTTATTAATTTAACCCACTCATAGAAAAAAAATTAGTTAATTAATTTGATTTAGCTTAAACTTCCTATTTTTAAAATACCTTCTGTATATCTAAAGTTACCTTTCTAAACACTTATTTGTGTTTAAAGTTTTTTTTAATATCGAGCACCGATTTCGAGCAATCGGCTGGGTAAATAAAGTTGGGCCACCCTGTATAGATGATAATATTAAGAAAATTTGCTAAGTTACTCATGCCCGGACTAAAGTCTCTTCTATAAGCAACAACTTGGCTAAACTAGCCAATTTGGCTTACTTTATTTTTATAATTAGTAGATTAGTACATTTCCTCTAAAAAAAGAAATCTCTTAACATTGAACACCCAGCAATTCCTTCAGTTATCCTAAAATGTACAACTATTTCTACTATTTAGTAATACCTATCCAGAAAACTTAATTTGATAATAATTCTCCTAATAACAATATAATAAAAACGTGTATAAATTATCCGGTTTTCAAAAACGGAAAAAATAAAAAGTTTAATCCTAATTCACCCATCTTAATAACTTAAAATCTATTTGCTAAAGGACCCACTACCGGATGTAAAAACCAAACTTTACTTTTGTGTTATAACAGTGCTTCTATTCCCATTGAATAAACAAGGAAGCCGTCTGTAGTGACTTCTACGAAAGGTTCCCCACTATATGTATTTGAAGTACTAACCATGTCGCCAAAAGCAAGTTGCGTTTTTGCTGCAAATAAATGTAAATTATCACAGGTGGTTTGCATGGGTAAAATTGTCTTAAATCTAACCACGCACGGTAGATATTTGCTGGTGCGTCCATGTGATTTACAGATTTATAACTCCCCATCTTTATTTATTACAGCCTCATAAGTGAATCAATTCGGGCTTGCGCAATACGTCTCTTCAAAGTAATTTGCTAGACAGAGACAAAAGCTATTAGCAGAGTTGTCAATTGATTTCAAATTCATCGTTTTGATCTGTCAACTTTAATTTGTTTTTAAAGCGTTTTTGTGCCTTAAAATTCAATTATATACAGTATGTCCGTGGATAGAGGTCACAAGAGGACAAATTAACGAAAAATTTTATTGTTTGAAAAAAATCAGATTCAGACAGTGATAGTGACTCTAGAAGTAGTGCTTTGAAATGGTGCTCATTATTCTCCAAAAAGGGAAAGCGGAGATGGTATGTGCACTAGGGTGGGTCATTTTTGTATGGAGAAAAAAAAACCTTGCTCATTTAATTTCTAATAGTAAAATTATATTGCCTTTACCTAAAAACAGTAGAGTTGTAGAATTTGAAATGAATAGCACCTCATCTTCAGGTTGCGCCTTGTCTTGGAAGTTTAAAGGAATCTTTGGAAAATACGAAAAACTCGAATATATACTAGTAGTCATTAAACATAAATATCTTAAGAAAAACAGTTTTTTAGAATGAAAAAATCGTTTATTAATAGCTAACAAAAGAATAAAACAGAACAAAGAGTGCAAGTAATTAAATATTGAAGTCTTTTTTACTATCGAATTTAGGCATTTTCTTGTGAGATTCCAGTTTTAATTTTATCGAACCCTCTCTTGCCCTTTTAGTATACAATATTGTTGACAACTCTGTTACGGTTTTGACGGCTCGTACAACGGCCTGAGTGTGACTAGGTATAGCCTCAAAAATAAAAACTCTTCCGCTCCTTTATCGCTAGGTTAAGTTGTTCGTTTGAAATTGTCTTTAATATTGGTGGTACATGCAAGTTTTCTTGCCAATCGATCAGGTCGTAATAGCATTGTGCCATAAAATTTAACTTTGGTAGGTGATAAGGTCGAATAACATTAGTTTTAGCCATATTATTACGTGCTTTTAAAATACGTCGAGCTCCGAGTTCTCGAATTTTTTTCTCGTCATCGGTTAGCATTGCTAGTAAAATATTTTCGGGGTGAGCGAAGTAGCTGTTACGCTGAATCACTGGGTCAAAAATTTTTATTAGATCATCTGACAGGTAGCGTGAGTCTTCAATTAACTGGTATAGGTGTCGAGCTCCATCTTTACATGAAGGACGTAGTTTTACTCTAAACCACATTGGTGCGTAAATTTTTATGACGTAAGTTGCCAAATTTACCAGAGTGTCAGTAGGATTCTCGGTTGAAACGTATAAACGCAGGATTCTATTTGCTCGTGTTATCCACCTGGCATGTGAAAGTTTTCCCGGTGATTTATTTACTAAATCTTCTAAAAATGTTCCTGAGTTGACAGCACAACAAATTTTATACAGATAGGTATCGGTACTTAAGTCTGTTATATTTATATCGGGTATTTTTGAAGCTATTTTTTGGTATAACACAATTGGTCTTTTCTCACAAGTCTCGAGTAATTTTCCTATAGGGCCCGAGAATCCAATCTCACAAAGATCTGATGTGGATAAACCTTTTTCAAGAAAAAAACGTATAATTGACCTTTTAATGCCTTTGGCAGTCCCACAATCTGGCACAGTGTAACCCAAATACTGAGATTCTGGCTCTCTTATTAAAGATATATGTTCTTCAACGACAATTTCATTGTAATACTTGCTGCTTTTTCTTGTTCTCTTTGCTGTCTTGTCTTTTCGTCCGTCAAAATATAAAGCCTGCACTTCAGCTATTTTGGTTTGTGCTTCAATCTTTGTCCGCGCTTCAAACCTTTCTCTTCTGATTTTGCTTTTATCGACTATTATTCCAGGTTTTATTCCTTGCATTACACTTGAGACAATTGCAGCACCAGCTCTGTCTGAAACACCAAACCTATCACAGGTCATGGATAAAGAAGAATAGTCTATTTCGTCCTTTTTTCAGTGCTTTGACCTGTCTTGATAAACTGTCTCCTTCTGGACCTCCTCGTCTTCAGAGTCGCTCTCAGAGCTCGATATTAATTCAATGATTTGTTTACTGGATTTGGGTACTGGGAATTGGTGATTTTTGTTTTCTTTCACTTCTTTCTTGTCTATTTAACCGTGTTTCTAGCTTCTTACTTACTTCTTTGTCAATACCACCTATAATCATTTTTCGTCTAGATCGTTGATCTTTCAGAAAGGCTCTTTCTAACATCGGAACCTTCTTTTCTCTTGGGCAAACACAACAATCAAACTCCGGGCACTTGCAATACGAAATATCAAATAGTTTTTAAGTTTGTATCTGAAATTCCTTTACCTTATCAGCAAAACATGGTTTACTGTGAGATTTGTTTATTTTTTTACATTTCTCACGAGTGCATTTTATAAGTTGAATTATTCTTGTATGCGACACGACCGGAATCGAAGCCAAAACCCAGATTTCTTCTAATTTTGATGTAATAATTGTAGCAACATCTGAAAATGACGGGTCTTTCCCATTTTTTTCGATTTTTAATTGCTGTCTTGTCCACTCATAAAACTTTATTACATCTTCTTGAGTTGGCAAAACATTTGTTTTTAATTCACAACTATTTCCAAAGATAGCACACTTGAAAGCTTTTCGTGTTACGCTCATGACGAAATATTATAAAATTGAACAAATAACCACAAAGAACCACCCTATATCGTCAAGTGCGAGGTCGCGATTAACGGGAGAATACCTGTGAGAGACCTGTCACTGCAACAACACGCCCGCCCTCCCTCCCCCCTGAAACATTAGTGCGATATTGTACGGTATAAACGGTGTGTTTAACTTGTTTTAGGGATAAAAATGAGTTATTAATGTTAATATTATTAAAAATAGTAATTTTCCGTAAAACATTATGATATGATTTTTTTAATAAGATTTTAAAAAAATCAATCATAAGGCGCACCCTGTAAGTAACAATTAAATTCAAAAATATTTCGTAGATGTCATAACATCACTTAAAGACAACATAATTTTGCTATTAGGAAAACTTATCTGAAAGTTCGGTTATTTGACCCACCCTAATGTGCACCCAGTAAATAAAGAACGCACTAAACTTGGTGAATTCTATCATTTGTACTCATCAGCTAAAAGTTCCAAGTCAGGCTTGCTTACAACTACTTGCTTCTTTTCTTTATGACATGAGGTGAGCAAATTCGCATATCGTGACGTGTCACCTTTAACCAACATGAGGGTTTATTACTATTAGTGCAAGGACATTTATTGTGTTAGTTTCCATTCTTACTGGTGGAGCATGTTGTGAGCCCCTCGATCTAGGAAAAAGACCCGTTCGCATTTCTCCTTCCATATTTGGAAAAGTGCATAGAGTTAACTTCCACTTAACTAGGCGCGTTATGAATTTATCATAAACTTATATAGTGTTGTCTTGCTCAAACCAAGGTTAAAACGGCATTATAAAGATATCCGTAATATAAACGCGATAAAATTATTGGTTATTTATGAATCGGAGAGAGAAGCACATCTAATTATCAGTAATTATCAAAATGTACTGAAGAACACTCCCGTATTACATAATATCGTGAATAATCGCCTTAGTTTTGACAAATGTGTCATTTATTAAAAATATTGAGACATAAGCCGCGTTCGGCAAATACATCAGACCGCTTAGATTTGATCTGAATCGTTCGTTTATGACATCTGGATGTAGGGGAAGTAAATGTCAACCGTTCGGCAATTAAAATCTGAGCGCTCTGATGATGATCTTTTTGCTTGGAGTTTTTGATCGGATGAAAGCGATTAATCTCAAATCTCAGCCAGCTGAGTTAGTGAGGTTAAGTTTGATTTGAAGTTTGTTCTTACTTTTGGTTTGAAATTTGCTTTGGCGAGGACCTTGTAAGAAAGTTAGCCTAAAAAATGAAGGAAATAGAACTTTATGATGCGGAAGAACAAAAACGGTTTACCATATTGGTGACAGACGAAAATTTACCAAAATCTTTACGTCTTCCTCATCATCGTCTTCAAACATAAGTTGATAGCAAAGAGGATAGGACAGTTGATAGCCTCCTTCAATTATGGCCAATACAACAGTAGGAATACTCATTTTTAGTAGAAAAGGGGAAAAATAGGTGATATTTCTTGAATCAAAACAAAGCAGTTTTTATTTTTGACTTTGACAGAGATCAGTTGTTTGGTACCGTTCTTTTATTACAAATTTCTCCGACTGATCTGTGGTCACGTGACAAAAAATCAATTCAATCGCAGATGTATTTGCCGAACGTAACTATAAAATGACGAATATAAATCGGTTTGCAGGTTTTCTGCATCCCTAGGCGAAAAAAATGGTTCTCAATTTAATAGATTATTTTAAAAATGAACAGGAGAAGGCTACTGAAGCCGGCAAGTTATTAAATCCAAAGTCTATTAAAGAGAAAGTCTCGGAAGCACTAAAACTAAGTTTAAGATCAATACAGAGGATTGTTCATGAAAGTAGTAGAAGTATACCAATGGAGAAAACGCAACGACGATCAAGGAAAACGAAGAGTGAAACTTTACAGGAAGGTAAAAAAATGGATGTAAGGAATGTTATATACGACTTGTGTTAAACCAAAAAGATGGACAATTATAGAAGTATTACTGTGGTAGAATTTTTTTTCTCAACTTACTTGGAAAATTTTCAAGAAAACTGCAATTTTTATACGATCGAAGCAATTACGCCCCCTAGCGGTGGATATATGAATTTGAAAAATATTTCCAGCAATTTCTCTTGGCCGATTTCATTTAAGGGATTTTTTTTTCAAATTCGTACGACTATTAGTTCCTGAGATACGGTACCTCGTCACCCTTAATGAGTCACCCGGTATATGTACCAATAAATTATTTGTATTTGCAATAATATATACATTAGTTTAGTTGAGATAAATGTACATAAAAACATTCAAAATTATATACAATATAAAATGCAGACCAGTTCTGATGTTTTAATTTTTTTCTATTAAACAACCACCCCTATTTACCGATCAACATTTGATTCCCGAGGGTGGTCGCTAGTCAGATGTTGTACTGTATATGGTTTATCTAATTTTCTATCTTCACTTTAGTTATTAAATTTTTTAAATATAAAATTATTGTGTCGACCTTGTGCAACAATACGAACGCACCCCTGAGAAATTAATTTTGGAACGAGACCCGTCACCCGTCATTTTTATTATGATAGTTTCTAGTTTCAAATTAAGTGTTAACCTATTAACATTCAATTTTATGGAAACTCAGACCGCCATATTGGTTTTTATATTTTGAAACATTTTTAAAACCTCTGATTCTACTGATTTGATTCAGAGATCATAATATGCGCCTAGTTAAGTGGAAGCAGACTTTAGCGATTTTTTCTTGCACTCTCCATAGAATAGCAGCATGTCAACATATTCGTTGGGAGTAAAAAGTGACGGCATAGTTATAAAAAAATACTACTTTGCCTTCTAAGCTTCTAGTTAAAAATTGATATCACTGTTATAAATATCAGAATTTATTTTACAATGCCACCACAAATCACCGAAATAAATTTAGATACGCAACTGGACTCTTAGAACTGTCAAAAACTAATTGGCGCTGATGTCCTAGTATTTGCGATCCGAAACACGCGAGAAAGAAAGAAATCTGTTTGGCAACTATGGGTAAAAATAAAGAAAACTGTTTTACCAACTTTTGATCAAATCTGTTTTATCGGTAGATATTGGTGCCGCCATAAAATTTAAAATATTCCTTGGTTTTAAATATTCATTTTTTTCTGCTTTTATTTTTAGTTCAGAGATACACGTTATTTGTAACTCTTGTTTTTAAGTTTGGAGTAAATACCTTGTTGGTAAAGTAACAAATAACGTATATCCAAGAGCTCAAATAGAAAGCAGCAAAAAAGGAATTATTTAAACCAAGCAATACCTATTTAAAAAAATACAGCTGACTAAAATAAAGCGAAATAGGTAATAAAGCATTATTTTTATGATATATATAACATCTATTATAAATGCAAACAAATTGACACTGCATAAAACAACGTTTTTATATTTATTACCCCTGATAACACTCCACTTATACGAAACTCATTAGCTGTGTAGTGTAGTCTTCTGGTTTAATCCTCTCAATCCACTCTTCAAAAATTATCGGATCTCTTTTTGGCAAGCGGTGTCGCATGCCACGTTTATTTAAACAGTTTGGAACACAACATTTCTTAGGTTTTAACGGAGGTGCGTAGTCCATAACGGAAATAAATACGCGAACTTTAACTAAACAAACCGAAAACACACTAAAACTAAACAAAAAGTCAAAAGAACTATTAAAAAACACGCTAATACTACACACAAAGACCGAACGATCACAAACGGCATGAAAATTCAACACAACTTAAAAGAAAATCGGGAATAGAAAATTGACAATACACTTCAAAATTTTGACAACAACGAAATCTGGGAGGGCGCTTCTTCTCGATCGCAAATCGCAAATGAACGTTGTGCCCTCTATGAACCTAACCAAACCAAATTGGGCGATGCCACTACCGGCGCCATCTACGAAATGCGATCCAAACAAAATAATAATGTTTGGCGGGAACGCCCAGCTTACGTATCTAAATTTATTTCTGTGATTTGTGAATGCACTAATTTGTTACTATAGTAATAGGTAATTATTGTTTACCTAATATTTAAGGCCTTCCACTTTTAAACTTTTAATACTAATTTGATTTAATTCTACCATTATTTCGAAAACGGACAACATTATGCATAGAACATAGTATAGATTTTTGATTAAAGAAGCAATAATTGATCTAAAATAAAGGGTGTCCTATTAAAAACAGTAAAGTTGATATGAAAAATTGTGCCCTGTATTAAATGTACCCCCGGTAAAATAAGTTTTTTAAACCAAGAACTATTTCTTTTGAAACTTCTTTATATCTGTAGGCTGTGGATTTTGATACAAATATAAAGACTGTGTAAAAAAGCTGAAAATCTCTCAATGATTGATTTTTTAATAGATATTTACGTTATAAGTCCGGTAAATCAACTTTTACAGTATGAGTGAAATGTTTCGAGACGAGGCGACGAAGGAGCCGAGTCTGGAATTTTAAAACGAATACTGTAAACGATTTGCCGGACGAATGACGTACAATATTTTATTTCATACTGTTCTGTTAAAAATTATAATTATGTTTTGAAATTATAATGAAGTTTTATTCTGCGTCGTATATTTGAGAAGTGCTTATATTTACTGGTGGAAACATTGTGTGTTTGACATTGATTAAACTAAAACTTACAAATATCAGTCCGGTAAAGAAATTTTACAGGACTAGACCGGTAAAATATTTTTACCGGACTTATTGCTGTAAAACCTTATTTTCTGGACTAAATTCAAATATGTAAAGGTGTGTTTTACAATACAGTATGAAATAAAATATTTTATTTCATACTGTTCTGTTGAAAATTATAATTATGTTTTGAAATTGTAATGAAGTTTTATTCTGCGTCGTATATTTGAAAAGTGCTTACATTTACTGGTGGAAACATTGTGTGTTTGACATTGATTAAACTAAAACTTACAAATTTCAGTCCGGTAAAGAAATTTTACCGGACTTATTGCTGTAAAACCTTATTTTCTGGACTAAATTCAAATATGTAAAGGTGTGTTTTACAATACAGTATTAAATAAAATATTTATTTGCCCGAAAACAATGCCCGGGAAATCGGGAGACCATAATTAAATATCTGATCCATAATGATAAAGAAAATTCAATCGTTTGTAATTTTTGGACTTGCGGTAATGTTGCAAGCAATGAACTTACCTAAATTCCATTTTAGCCCTTTAGAACTAGCTATACACGGAGCTCCAATAGGAATTAATGCACACCACTCTTGTTTGGTCCTTAAATCTTCAGGTATACTAATCCGATGGTCTCCCGGACTTAATAGCCATGTTATCGAATTTGAAGCTATCTGATATATTTTTACGTCTTTTAGGAACGTTTTCGCTTTAAATAGGGTATTAATGTTGGCTAAAATTTGATCAAAACGCCCGGAAGTATCGCCCATTACAAATATGGTGTTTACCTAAAATATTATTATTTTATGACATATAAATAATATACCGGGTGATGCATGGCTTAGTTGAACATAGGAAATCCCATGTAAATTTTGAAGTGGCTAAATATTGGCTCCCCTGTACAGGGTGTTCTATTTTTGATAGTTTTATAGGGTATCTCGAAAATCATAAGGAATTTCATGAATCTGATATAGATGTTATGAGTTCTTTTTTTAAGGAAACAATTGCTGCGAAAACAGATCATGGCTACCTTGTTCCCCTAGACAGCTACAGGGTGATTTTCAAATTTTGACGGTTATTAAAATTCCATGTAACTTCTTTGTTATTATAGATACGAAAAAACTGTAAATTCATAAAATATGTAGTTTTTTCCGTAAAGTTCAGTGGCGTAGCCAGTTTTTTTCTATCTTGTTTAATTTTTAAGAAATTGACCCAACTTATATTTTTTCTTATGGGACACCCTGTATATTTTCAATTACGTTTATTCTGCTTACCATTAGCTTTCCAAATATATATACATTTTTGCAGTTTTCTAAAGAAATAGCTGAGTAATTTGCAAATTACTTTAGATAGGCCTATTTTGCACATAGCAAGCCCCGTTGGTAAGAAAAGGACAAAAGAATATGTATGACTAATTATTTTTTTATATGCTTAAAACTCTGAAAATATTTACCTCATCATTTAGTGTCACCAACTTTGGAAATACATCGATTTTGTATTTTTTAAATAAAAAATAAAGCATAGAAATATAGATCTACAAAACCATTTTTATTTTAAATAAACAACAAAAAAATATACATAACAATTACAACAAATGCTCAAATTGGAGCCTATTGGCATCGATACATAGCTGGCATCTTCTACGAACACCATTCAGGGAGTTCCGAATATTCAGGTGTTTTATGCTTCTTAAAGCGGCTTCAAAATTTTGTCTTAAGTTCTTCAACCGTATTACTTCTGACGCTGTAAATTTTATTTTTTAAAAATCCCCAAAAATAAAAATCTAATGGGGTGATATCAGGTGAACGGGCTGGCCACCTAATAGGTCCATTATTTGCAAGCCATTTTTCTCCAAAATTGGTGTTTAGGCAATTTACCACAATGGCTGCGTTGTGGGATGGTGCACCGTCATGCTGAAAAAAAAGCTTTTCCCTCTCTTGTAATGGTATATTGTCTAAATAACTGATGATATGTCTTTCCAAAATATTCAAGTAAATCTCGGAATTTAGATTTCCTTCAAACATTTCATAGGCTAGAACTCTATTTCCCAATAGAGCCAGCCACACATTAAATCCAAATCGACCCTGATATACTCTATTTACTTGCTGATGAGGATTATGATCGGCCCACAGATGATTGTTGTGGCGATTAAATATTCCGTCGCTTGTTACTCGTGTTTCGTCGGTCCAGATTATTTTGGTAAAAAATAATTCATCTTCACGCAATATTTAAATACAAATTGCAAAACTGAAGTCTCCTCTCTGAATCACCAGGATGCAAATGATGAGTTTTTCGAGGTCTGTAACATTTAAATTTGTTAGTTTTTAACAGACGGGATGATTTTGAGGGTACCACGCCAATATCTTTCTCAATATTTCTAAGTGAAGTGGTCGGATCCGCAGCCACGCATGCCAATACATTAATGGTTTCATTTGCTTTATTTTCCTTCTGATAGGTCTTTGGTCTTGCTTTTGAAAACGATCCACAATTAATAAGGTTATTTTCAAGCCTTAAAAAAATGATTTTGTTATCCATGGCTTACTAAGAGATTTTTAAATTATTATCTGGTAAAATGTAAAATTTGCAAATGCAAAGAAATTAGTAGATAAAAAGTCATCATGCATTTATAGAAAATTTCACTTTTAATACAAAAAATATAAAAAGAATTAAATAATTATATGAACAATTAAAAAAATTATTATTTTTATTTCTTTTAAACATAATTTTGGAAGAAAGCTATTTTAACAAATTACAGAAAATTGGTCGAGCCTTGGGCATAGTGTTGATAATAAAAAATTAATAGTTTTCAGAATTTTGTATTGCATGTACTAAAATTGAGATATGACATTTTAGAAATGGTGAAATAAGACTTACTCTTTTGTTTTGCTCCTACCTGCCATCGCCCGCTACGAAAAATGAGGAAAATTTATGAAAATCGCTTATTATCGAATTATTTTATCAAAAAACTGATTACAAATATATATATTTGAAAAGCTAATGGTAAGCAGAATAAACGTAATTGAAAATATACAGGGTGTCCCATAAGAAAAAATATAAGTTGGGTCAATTTCTTAAAAATTAAACAAAATAAAAAAAAACTGGCTACGCCACTGAACTTTACGGAAAAAACTACATATTTTATCAATTTACAGTTTTTTCGTATCTATAATAACAAAGAAGTTACATGGAATTTTAATAACTGTCAAAATTTGAAAATCACCCTGTAGCTGTCCAGGGGAACAAGGTAGCCACATGATCTGTTTTCGCAGCAATTGTTTACTCAAAAAAAGAACTCATAACATCTATATCAGATTTATGAAATTCCTTATGATTTTCGAGATACCCTATAAAACTATCAAAAATAGAACACCCTGTACAGGGTTATCCAACCAAGACTAGACAAGGCGATTCTTTGACTTTTCCTGTACTTTTATAAAAAAACTGAAATAGCCATCTTAAGTCATTTTCTCCCGCGAATTCGAATATCTTCAGCAAAAAAACAATTGAACATCAAACAAAAGTACTAGGGGTCACTTTGATATTTTGGGATGCCGTATTTTTAATGAGCTTATCCGATTTCTCATATAAATTTTGATCTAAAATGTTGGATTTAATTAATTTTTAATTTTTTTTTTTTTTTAATTTTTTTAATTTTTCCGAATTTAAAACTGAAGAAAAAAGGCGTTTTGAATTAAAAATCCAACATTTTAGATCAAAATTTATATGAGAAATCGGATAAGCTCATTAAAAATACGGCATCCCAAAATATCAAAGTGACCCCTAGTACTTTTGTTTGATGTTCAATTGTTTTTTGCTGAAGATATTCGAATTCGCGGGAGAAAATGACTTAAGATGGCTATTTCAGTTTTTTTATAAAAGTACAGAAAAAGTCAAAAAATCGCCTTGTCTAGTCTTGGTTGGATAACCCTGTACATTTAAGAGAAAAATTGAATTGTAATTTTTTGAAGAGGCCGATATAATAAACTCATGTGCCAAGCTTAAATAAATTTTAATAAGCCAATTCTAACTTATTCAATTAAATGTGATGGCAAAATAACGAAATTTTCATGTAATACAGCAAACACCAGCAAATAATTTCTATGCCGCTATTGTCAAAAATTGACGTATACATAACGAATAAAGATTATTTCACATTAAAAACATATTTTCGTTTCACCAATCCGGCAATCACGTATCCAAAATAAAAGACACCATTATGTTTTTCTTACTAAGCCTTTAATTTAACATAATATACCCAAGACTACGAATTTTCGCAAAAACATTAATTAATTAAATGTTTAAACAACCCTCCATTAACAGCTAAACAATATTCTAACCGATTATAAAATTCATTTATAACAATACTGAGTTGATATCGAGAAAATTTGTCACATTTTAACGAAATACAGTTTTTTAGCTGGTCTAGATTTTTAAATTTTACATCTTTATAAATAAAATTTCTTGTGACCCCACAGAAGGAAGTCGTTTGGCAAAAAGTTAGGAGACCTGGCTGGCCAAAGGATTAGATGCCGTGGGCCAATAATATTTCCCTTAAAAATATTTTGCAAGTATTCCCTAACCATGAGAGAATTATGGACAGGACAACCATCCATTTGATACCAGATCTCATGATTTTTGCATACAACTTCTTCTAGTGCGGGTTCAATTCGATTTTGTAGTAAGTCAAAATAGGTTACTGCTGTAAGGTTGCCTTGTGTCCTACAATTCCCGCACAAACATTTATTTTTTGTGCATATTGCGTCCGAGTATGAATGAACAAGACGATGCTTATTTTCCTGGCTCCAATAACGGTAATTTTGAACATTTGGTTCGTTGTTGAGGGTAAATGTACATTCATCGGTAAAATAAATATCTCTCAAAAAATCTCTATTATTATTTGCTCTTTCCATTCCCAACAAACATATTAAGTAATGTAGACCAGAACGGAAGGAAAATAATCCTAAATTGGCAAATATTTGCTTATTTTTGCCTTGTTTTCTTAAAAGTCACAAAAGATTCGAACTCTGAAATCTAAGTCAAAATTTGGATATCTACAACTTAAATAATTTGTTATAGGGAAATCTACTTTTAGTTTAATTTACCTAGTTAAAAATTACAAATAAATTACCTCTTTGAGACATTAAAAATATTTAATCCTAATAAGGAATATGATTAAGTCACAATTTACTTAATTGTTACTTAATATATGTATTCATAGTTAGGGAATTTTTTTGGCTTTAAGGTCGATTCTCATTAGAGCAGCATCGAGCGGCGCGGTGCGGCGCGGCGCGAAGCTGGGCGTAGCAGCATTTTGTACGGGGTATTCTCACCTAAGCAGCATTTGGTAGCGAAGCAGCGAAAATCTGTTTGTTTGTGAGTTTAGTGACGATGTATTCGTACACGCCCGAGAAGGATTCTACATCATCATCGTCATCATCATCAGATGATTTTGTGCTTGTAACTGCAATATGTCATGAACATAAAGAAAAGAGAAGAAAAAAAAAGCGGCAATATTGGGTTCATGACATATTATTTCGTGCAAGGCTAGAAGAAGGTGAATTTCATACACTCTTTAAGCGACTTCAGCTGGATGAACGTAAATTTTATAAATATTATAGAATGTCTTCAGGAAAATTTAATCAATTGTATGAGCGCGCCGCCGCCTTGCTACGCTTCTCGATTCCCACTTGTCCGTCAAGAGGCAGAAGCGCGCTTTTCAAAGCAGCAATGCCGCGAGTCAATGCTTCCCGATGCGCTAAAAATTTTCCGCGCTGTACCGCGACGCTTGGCTCTGCACCACTCTGCCTAGGTGTGGACGGGACCACTTAGTTACATGAAAACAATTGAGAGCAGCATTTTGCCGTGCTGCGCTGCGACGCGCCGCGCCGCTCGATGCTGCTCTAATGAGAATCGGCCTTAACGCTAGGTAAACATTACATAATTATTGCCTAAAAAAAGTCCAAATAATTTACTGACCATGTAGTTTTAGAAACAAGTAATATTTTGGATAATTTTGCCATATAAATTGTTCTGAAAGTTATAGACCTTATGAGGTTAAAATTTGGGCTACTTCATAACTTTCTAATTAACCTTAAAGGCTAACATTGCTTGTACAGTTAATAATAAAGGAAAAAATAACTTTAAGGTTAAAAATATAAAAACGGCCATATTTAATAATTATTAGTTTTCCTGTTTATCGACAACTATAAAAAAACAATAACTAAAATTTTAAGAATTACATAAGGTGAGTGGAAAATCCATTAGACTACCATATCTTTCGTTAACGAAAGTTTTTTTAAAACTTTAGGTACATACATATAATGTTCATAATGAAGACACTCTGTTTTTAGGTTAAAGGTAAAAATATTTAAAATTATCGTAATAATACATAAAAAAAACGCATATTTTAAGGGCGCGTTTTAATTTTTGAAGTATCATCACCATAATTCACAAACACATTTCTTTCGCATCCAAATTTCGGTCCAGAAAAATGATAAAACTTGATTATATCACCTTAGTGTTGAAGTTATAATAAGCGGCCATTCCAAATATCTACTTAAGTCGAACTCCATTTTATAATTTATTTTGTCCTGTTGGAAGTGTTGGCATAAGTTGTTGTCTTTTCTTTCTAACGCCAGATATAATATGATTTCTCTGTATTTTTGTCTAGTGTCTTATTGCTTCTATTTAGGTCAAAAGGTTGGTCTCACTTTCCACATTTAGACGTAAAATAGGTCTATATTTATTTCACTTCGTTTTAACTTATTGGACAGAAAAACCCTATCAAATTACTTTAGTTTCTTTCCCCACATTGGGCAATAGGAAAACAAATGTAGGTAAATTATCCCTATATATAATTTGTCATGCAAAATATTTGACCCGTTTAGAGGTCGAATAAAGGTAAATTTAACTTAAAATGTTTGTTGGGTTACCTCAAAACAGAATACCATTATCCGTTCTTTATCACCTTGATGATGATGATGATGATTAATACAGGCAGCAAGCCAAGGTTATTACTAATTCTACACCGCAGCCCAAAGAGACTTATTGTGACGCTTGTTGCTCGATTTCTCATTAAAAGAGGTTAGTCGCCCTTATTAGGCTGAGCAGCCCCTTTATCAGATTTTTTTCAGGGGATTCCCCCTGGAGGATTTGACTCCCCAGGTGGGTTGTTCTCCAGCGTGTCAGTGCGTAGCACTCTTTGATAATGTAGTAGGCTGTTTCTTCCCCCTCATTGCAAAGTCTGCATATGGGTTCGTCGTTATATATGCCCATGGTGTGCATGTGTTTCCTTAGAGTACTATGATCGGTTAAGAGGCCTGTCACGATTCTAAGCTTGTTTCGGTTTAGTTTTAGGATTTCAGAGGTCATTGCCTCCGAGGGGTTATCCAGCATTGATTTGCTGTGTCTTAGCCCCGAAATGTGGTTCCAATATGACCGATGTTGTCGCTTCACCCACCCAGTCACGCATCCTCTTGCCGAGGCTTTTGGAACCCCAAAAACCGGTTTTGGCCCCATGAAGGCAGTAGCTGATCCCTGCCTGGCCAGAGCGTCTGCTTTTTCATTGCCCTTGTGCCCCGGTACCTAAGCAAGTGTTACGACATTGCTGCTAGCCAGGTCTTGAAGACATTGAAGACAGTTCCAGACCAACTTTGAATTGATCTGATAGCATGCTAGAGCTTTTATTGCTGCCTGACTATCCGTGAATATTGAGATGTTTCTACCTCTGTAGCCCCTCCTCAGGTTCTCACGCAGGCATACCTCAATAGCATGTACTTCCGCTTGGAAGACTGTGGCATGTATAATGTAATGTAAGGAAAATATTTATGCTTTTCACTGTGGTTTGATTTTTTCCTACGACTTGCCCAAGAATCCTCGTGCTAATCATTTTATTTTCCTCCACGTGCAATAAAATATCAAGATCTCTATTATCCCTTTCTTCAGCTCTATTGACATTATGAGTTGAGCATTTTGAGTTATTTATTACAGCGCCTTTGGACTCAAATTTACTAATGATAAGTTTAATTAATGAAATGGAAAGGGCAAGCTTATTAAGAAATTAAACTGAAAACACTGCTCTTAAACTGTTTCCTGTATAATACCACTTTATCATAGTTACTTTTTCCTTAATGGAATAGCTCATATTTTATAATTAAAGCGCCTTCAATGAAGATGTTGTCTGGCGCTACTTTTCATTTTGTCAATGCCAAATAGTAATTTGCTGGTGTTTGCTGTATTACCTAAACTATAAAAATTTCGTAACCTTGCCATCATATTGAATTGAATAAGTTAGGATTGGCTTATTAAAATTTATTCAAACTTGGCACATGGGTTTATTATACTGGCCTCTTCAAAAAATTATAATATAATTTTTCTCTAAAATGTACAGGGGAGCCAATATTTGGCCACCTCAAAATTTACATGAGATTTCCAATGTTCAACTAAGTCATGTATCACCCAGTATGCCATTTGTAATAGGGTAATAGATTTTTTGGGAATGTAACAGATTTAGTACACATGTATTAGAAGAACAACACTGGCTTTGAACTCTTTGGTTATCGTCAATACAGGGCAAGCATGACAAGTGAGCATACTGAATATTGGAAAATCGAACCACCTTATAGGTACAATATTGATCTGCGTAGGCAGTACAATATAGGTAGCGCCATCTTCCAGCAGTTTCTAGCAATCTGAAGTGAAAAATACCGTATGGCGCTAGAAACACAATAGCAAATGAATATTACTTGACCAGTACTGACGAGAACCAACAAGTTCGAAACCGGTCTACAGGTAGCATCCTACCATTGGAAACAGAGATTCCTTTCTTTCCGGTAGTTTCTGCAATCTGAGTTTGTAATTTAGTACTAACAGTGTTAGTTAGGTTAGAGATAGGGTTGCCAGGTTTTAATTTTGGAAAAGCGTGACGGAGTGATTAAATAAAAGTACGCCGCAGGCGCCCGAAAAGTTTTCGGGTGCTACGCCCAGTTTTTTCCCTAAACTCCCTAAAAATAAGCCTCCGATGTTTGCTTCTAATAGTAATTGGAATCGATATTTTTGAAATGACGATCTTGTTCAATCGATGTTTAAGATAAATGTTGGAAGCAAGCCTATTTTTTACTGCCAAATAATTTATTTAGTAAGCGTTTACATAATATGAAAAAGCGTGTCACGCCCATAGTCAGGCGTGATGCGTGATAACCATTAAAAACTCGTGACAATCACGCCTAATGCGTGAGGCCTGGCAACCCTAGTTAGAGAACTAAGTCGCTCACATATTTAGGGTGTACCAAATTAAGTGCTAACTTTTTTATTATTGGAGATACAAAGTCGGTTAAATTAGCAAAGTAGTAGAATTTTTTCTGTTAATTAAAATGGCGAAAGCAGAAAAACAATTGGACATAACGTTTCTGAATAAATGAGGAAAATGTATTTTTTTTAAATGGCACACCCTGTATATTTTTTACCGAAAAGTTTGCAAATCGTATACGGAATAAAAAAGTTCATATGCAATATTGGCCTAAAATTGGAAAAACATCAACACAATCATGGAAATAAAAAAATGGTTTGCCTTTGACGTTTTCATCGAGACTACCATGAAAACAAAAACGAATTAACTAAAGTGTCCTCGTTTTGGGTAGCCATTATTGTTAACGAAGCCAAAATTTTCGTAGTTTTGCGTTAAGCTATCTAGTTTTTGGTTTTAAATATTACAAAATGGCGTTCACGCATTTAGAACATTGCGACATGTTAGAAGCGTTATTGTACTAGCACTCGAGCAATACGGTCATATGTATCCCAGTGGCGACGCCAGGGGGGGGGGCAGAGAGGGCCCGGGCCCCTCCTGAAATTTAGCCGGCCCCCCCTGTAATGTCAAAAGTCGCATGAAAAAAGCCTACAGCGTACTGCAATAATTACGAATAGCAGCACCCATTCGACTAATTTACTAAATCACACAAGATTCTAGCGGTATCTATTTTAAGTATTGAAAAAGAACGCATTAAAAATATTAATCTTGACAAAATTGTTGATATTTTTGCTAAGAATCATAATAACAGAAGAATCTTACTGCTTTAGGTTTCGGTAAAATATTTATTTATTTATTTAATAATTCACGGGCTGTAGCCCATTTCTACAAAAAAAAAATTTAAGTAACAAGACTTAAAACTAAGTAAAGTTAAAATTACAAGAGTAATAATTTAAAATAACTAAAATATAACATATAAACATATTAGGTACATCTCAACATAAAGTTTTTTTAAAAAAACAAAAATATTATACAATAATTGATAATAATAATTACAAAAATCAAACCATATCACAGAGGAGTAGTAATATTCAGTCTCAGATGTCTTTGAAATTCCGAATATTTTTTTTATTTGGAAATGTCTTGTATATACGTTGATGTTTTTTTGTAATGTTTCAATATAATTTAATTTAAATGTTTATTATTACCTTAACCTATATCTACCTACTTCTCTGTAGTGCCCCCCCCCTAAATTTTTCTGGCCCAGTCTGGCCCCCTCACACAACACAGAACCCTGGCGTCGCCACTGATGTATCCTGAATGTGAGCAACCAGACAGAAGGTATTTTCTAAGGCTGTATAGAAAATTTAGAAGTAAAGAAATAGTTTTTATAAAGACAAGGACTAAAAAACAGTTTATAATAAGTGAACAAGTAGAAGTAAATGTATTGGCATATTTTGAAGCGCACAAAAATAATTCAACTAGAGATTTGGTAAGAGACGGTGGTTTCAGCTTATTTACAATTTGGAGGATTTTAAAAAAATATAAGTTTGTACCTTATAAGTACCGACCAGTACAAACATTATTACCTGGTGACACTAAAAGAACACTAATTTTTTGCCAATGGTTACAAGATATGTGTAGGCAAAATCCTAACTTTTTAAAGAAAATTTTATGGAGCGATGAAGCGAACTTTTCAAATAGGGGTATGTTTAATAGTAAAAACATGCACTATTGGTCTAGAACAAATTTGTTTATTGCTGTTCCCAGAAATCCGCCAGTAAGATTTAGCATTAATGTTTGGTGTGGTCTCATAGGCAGCCAAATTATTGGATCAATTTTTTATGAAGGTACTCTGACCGGCAGGGGATACGTTGCCAGAATTACTAGAATAATATTTAGATGATGTGAACTTAGAGGACCGTGACCAAATTTATTTTCAACAAGATGGAGCTCCTACTCATCAGTTTCACGAAGTGAGATTGCTAGAAAGGCTTTTCAGAGATAGGTGGATGGCAACAAATGGTCCGATACGTTGGCCCCCAAGGTCTCCTGACGTAACTCCATTAGACTTTTACTTCTGGGGGTATGTCAAGGACGAAGTCTTTAAAACGAGATATGCGAATCTTGTCGAACTGCAAGACAACATTAGACACATTATAGCATCCATCGATGGCAGAACAGTTTTAAAAGCTACAAAATGTGTATTAAAGAATGCCCGCAAATGTATTGAACAATACAGTGATGTGTTTGAACATTTAATATAGTTTTTTTTTTATTTCTTCCGCTAAAAATAAAATCGAGTTTTAATTTCTGAAATAAATAAATAAATTCGTTTTTGTTTTCATGGCAGCCTCGATGAAAACGTCAAAGGCAAACCATTTTTTTGTTTCCAATGCCGTGTTGATGTTTTTTTCAATTTTCATATAAACTTTTTTATTCCGTATACGATTTGCAAACGTTTCGGTAAAAAATATAAAGGGTGTGCCATTTAAAAAAAATACATTTTTCTCATTTATTCAGAAACGTTATGTCCAACTGTTTTTCTGCTTTCACCATTTGATTTAATAGAAAAAATGCTACTACTTTGCTAATTTAACCGAGTTTGTATCTCCAATAATAAAAAGTTAGCAATAGTGCGCACTTAATTTGGTACACCCTGTATACATATTTATATGCAATATTATGATTCCCACTTGTTAAGTAGTATTCATGTGCTATTGCATTAATATTTTTATTTCGCCAATGATTTTATTGTAAAACTAATGCCAAATGATTTATCATAAACCTTTTTATAATTACCACGGTATTAGAGCGTCCACAATGTTCCTTAATTTCCTTAAGCGCCTTGGTGAAATCTGTTGAATTTTGATCAGGTGTTGGTATCACTTTCGATTGTCTTTTCTTAAAATAGTTCAAAACTTCTAAAGATAAAGAATCCATATCTCCAGTTATAAGGTCTGGATGAAGAACATCCGACTCTTCACATTGGTGGGCTTGCAGCCAGGTCAGCCATCTGCTCGTACCACCATCGACAGTAACTCGAATCTTTGCTAAAATAATACTGTTGTGCAAAAGAAGGACAATGCAACAGCAATACAATGCAGCGTGTACGAGTCCATCATACAAGGACCTTAAAAAAAGTCGTAATGCTGTTTTGATGTAAAATGAATAGGGGAGTCAAAATTTGAGGGTAGCAAAATTTGCATGGGATTTCCTACCCAACTAACAATTCTCTGTTTTATAAAAGCTGTATGAACGTTTATAGAGCACAACCTTATAAAACATCTATCAAAAGTCCGATAAACGTGTTTACAGCGTTCTTAGAGCGCTTCCTTATTTAAAATAAAGGGTAGTTTGTTATATAAACGTTGGTTCTAAAGTCAAACATTATTATGATAGGGGGTAGTGTATTTCAACCTTTTCCACTCATTTTAAAAAAATGAAAAAATATGCAGAAAGTGTTTTCATAATAGTAATACTTCCACAGAATTTCATTATTCTATCGCTTTTCGTTTTTAAGTAAAAATAAAAACATTATTTTACCGCCATATTTGTACCGCTATATCTTCCTTATGGTTGACTTTTGACCCGACGTTTATATATCAAACTACCCTTTATTTTAAACGAGGAATCGCCCTCTTAAGTTTTTCGCATTTGTTTTGAAACACCCTGTATAAAAGCTGCGAACACATTTATATAACCATTTTATAGACGTTTACAGAACAACAGAAATAAAATTATATAAAGCTTGCATACACAGTTATACTACTGTTATACAGCATGTAGAGTCATTATTGATAAAAATTTCTGCTTGCTAAAAAAATACGATTGTCGATGAAAAATATACTTTATAGAGTGTCCAAAAAGTTAAAAATTCCAATTTTTTACAAGAGTAAAGTAGATTATTCTAAGTTTTTAGCAAAATGCTATTTAAGAAAATTGTTCCAAATCATCACTTCTACCTTAGAAGATGTGATGATTTGGAACAATTCTCTTCAATTGGTTTTCATTGGGTTTGGTTAGCAATAATATTTTTGCTTAAAATTTGCATTTCACTGAATATTTCCCTCATATGTTAAAGTTCCCATAAGAGAAATGCAATTTTCGCAAAATTACAGCGACTATTTCCCTCATATACTGTAACTACAATGCGCTTTTCACTTGATTTTCGGTGAAAATCAGCCCTCGGTCGCGATTGAGCTAAAAATTGCACTCTTCTGGTTTTTCATTGTTGGTAACCTACGAGAATAACCGTCACTGTCACAACAAGTTGAAATTTCTGCTTTGACAATTTCGCGTCAATTTATCAAAATGATTCGTTTTTAGTTTTTCATTCAGGAAATAGTCTAAAAAATATATTTTGTGCATGTAAAATGGCTTGATAATCATGCACTCAGATTTGTTGCCCTAGAAACAGCTTGAATGCATTTTTATTGTTATTTACCTTAAAAAGTGCCCTCCCTTCGGTCGGGCACTTTTTGGTAAATAACAATAAAAATGCATTCAAGCTGTTTCTAGGGCAACAAACCTTCATGCATGATTTTCAGCAATTTTACATGCACTTAACATATTACTATTGAAAACAGCACTGCCAGAAATCGAAAATTGCATCGCAAGTTTATATTGTTGACGAAACGTCAAAGCGGGATTTTATTGTTAACAAACGTCAAAAAATGTAATATTCTGACAATTAACGTCATCTTATTGAGTGACAGCAGACAAAAAAGTGATTTTAATTTTATTGTTAGTATTTTCTGTTAAATAAAATATTTAAATTTACTTGATTCGAGTTCTTAATTAATTTGGGAAATATTCAAATAAATTACACTCGTGCATAAAAATAACCAGATAATTTTTTTATTCAATGTGTTTTTTACATTCAAAAATTATCGGTAATTTTGATGCACTTGTGCACTTACCCCCGAAAAGTTTGCTAGGTGTACCCTTGATTTTGTATTACCTTTGATTAGGCACCTCAGAAATAAATTATTACAATGTCAAGCAAAACGTCATTATCAGTAACGTTTAATGATTTTATTAGTTTGCAATGTTAACAACGGATCAACGAATACATAATTATTATTCATTTCAAATTACTTGGAAATATAAAATAAATGTTACAAAATACGATAAATATAAACCAATAGATGATTATAATTTAATGCATAATTCATAAAGATAGACCAAAATCAGATAGCATAACAATAATTAGTCAAACACCGCTCCACCATGAATTTTTCTAGTTGGGCTATACGATAGTCACAACCAACGACTGTTAAGTCGATGGTCACAACTCCCCATCGGGTTGGGGTTACTAAACCGTTTTGTAATTATTACAATGCAGGCTTTTTTGTATTTATGCTTACTTAAATGCTGTTAATTTAAAAACTTGATAAGTACTTCTATAAGATAGTTTTATTAAATACATTGGAAGAAAGTGAACTGTGATTTGCCAAAGTTTTACGAAGCTGTTTTATTAGAGTGCTCAATTACGTTCTTATAAAACAGCTATATACGCAAAAGTTACCGAACCATTTAGTTGTACGCACTAAACATAGTTGTAGCAGTCGTATACGAAGTACTATAAACGTTTATAGAACAATTAAAAAACAATTTTATAAACGTTTTATAATTTAGCTGCAGGAACGTTCTAAGAACTACAGAATAAATTAGTTGCACACAGCAAAATGGTAATACCCGAGACGATAATAGAGCAAATGTATAAAACGTTAATACTTTGCTAAAGGAAAGATTATTTAAAAATACCGAAAGGGCAATAAAACCTGCAACAAAGAATTAATTAAATTAATCATCTTTCTTTCTTCTAAACAAATCATAGGCATGAAATTAGCAAGTACCAACCCTTTATTGCCTCTCTTTGTCAGGTGTGAGAAATTAAAGCGAAACAAAGAACCTTTTCCCAGGTACTCAAAAACTCAGGTACGGGCGAGGAATTTTGGAGTTTATTCGACATTCGACTTAGAATATTTGGTGCAAAATGTTGAGACACGGAAAATTATTTTAAACGTTTTGGAGTATTTTTAAAATGAAAAAGAAAATAGCCTTTAGCCAATTTCAGCTGTGGAATGCACTTCAGCACCCTGTAAGATTAGTGAGAAAACTGTAGCCAGGATCCGAAAGGAATAGACAACAGGAACCTCTCCCAGGGTAAGTGGTTTGAAATTTATTCACATATGAATACAGGGTGTCCCACAGTGGATGGCGTATTAGACGTTTATGGACCAAAAAATTACGCGATTTTTATATTATATAATATATAAGGATTGTAATTTATTATAAGTATTTAAATTCAATCATAAAGTAATAAAAGAACATATAATCATAATATTCAATTTCCTTTTTAGGCTAATGGAAAAAAGCGTGCCTCAAAAACAAGGGATTTAACTGAGGCTAGGAAAACTAAAATAAGGAACGTAGTTTACAATATGATTGCCACGCATAAGTATGCCACACGGCAAAAGCTAAAAGAGGCATTGCATGCCAAACAAACTATTGACCTAAGCAACTCCACATTAGGCCATTTGTTAAAGCATTTGGGATTTAAATTTAAAAGGGACAGTGGCAGGCGCTACATTATGGAGAAACCGGATATTCTTTCAAAACGTATAAAATTTTTGAGACAATATACAGAGAACAGTTATCAGAAACTTCGTTAGATGTGGTTCTTATAGACGAAACATGGATACACAAAATGGTAGCGACATTAGAATATGGCATGATGACAACATCAAATCAGTTTTAAATAAAAAACCATCAGACGACAAAAGATATATAGATTTGCATGCTGGCACCAAAGATGGCTTTATAGATGGGGCAGACTAAGTTTTTTTTACAAAAAATAAAAGCGCTGACTATCATGACAACATGAACTCTACATTGTTTGAAAAATGGTTGGAAGAACAGCTTTTACCTCGGCTCGAAAAACCCTCGCTTCTTGTTATGGACAATGCAAAGTACACGGCTCAGCGAAAATGTGCCAAATGCTTCAAAACTGATATCATTTCCTGGCTACAAAGCAAAAATATCAATTTTATGGAAAACGCACTCAAACCCGAATTGCTACAAATAGTAAAACAAAACAGAGCAAAATTAGGATATGCCGTGGATGAATTAATTTGTACTATAGGTCATCAAGTTTTGAAATTGCCGCCCTACCACTGCATTTTCAACGCTAGTGAATTAATTTGGGCCCAAAGCAAAACATTTTTTAATAAACAAATTATTGGAATGAACAGGAAAGATGAAAATGCCATTTTGGATGTTTGGAAAGAGGCATTACAAACCATTACCCCCCGAAAATTGGTCTGATTGTGTTTGCCCTACAAATAATATTATAAGGGATTATTGACAAAAAGAACACATTCTGGATATTCAGGTTAAAGCTGGATTTATAAACTCGAAAAGTTGGCGAGGTTGACGTTCAGTTGGTGTTGGAAATAGGAGTTCAATTTAAACTAAAGGGAACACTCATACACTCGTTCATGTTGTTTATGTAAAGCTCATGTAAGGTTCGAAAACTTCCCGGGTAGTTCGAGATAACCAATTTTTATGCTCGGAGTTCGGAATATCTAACCTCACAAACTTGATCATAACTTCAACCTCACCAACTTTTCGAGTTTATAAATCCAGCTCTGCCACTAATAATTAACGTGTCAGATTCTGAAAGTGACATTTCTTTATCTTCAGATTCAGATTAACTTTTTTGTAAGTAGTTGTATATTTATTTCTCTATTTTTTTATAAAAATGTTATAAATATAAATATGAAATATATTTTTGTTTTTCTTTTCTTTTTATTATATTTATATTTAAAAAGTATTAATTAATGTATTTTTTAATGTACATAATTTAAGATTTGCTTGCTTGGGTACCTGGTAAAAGATAGAACACTAAGACTTATGTGATTTATCTAATTTATTCTTGCTTTTGATTTGTATGAAAACAAAGAATACCCTGTAGCGTTCTTTGTTGCACGTTTTATTGTTTTTAAATAATCTCTACTATAGTTGGGTATGGCCAGTCTGGCGATCTATGTAAGTATCAAGAGGCATTTTCTGATGTAGGTACATTTTTTTTTTGTTTCTACCAGTGGTGTTCACGCGGAATTTAGCTAAATACTTTTAAAGAAAAGAATGGTATGCCACTGCTGATAACTAATAACCCAGAAAAATATTTAGACAATAGCCAAGTGTTGCAATTCATCGGGCAGTATTACGCAGATCACCTTGGTAGGTATTTAGATAATTTGCCATACATAGCCCTTAGCTGCTCTTCAAATATATTTCCGGGTTAGTTAAGGTTAAAAAAATACGTTTTTTGATAATAAAGTTCCGCTATAACTACTTCTAAATTAATTCCAAAGCGATTTGAAATTTGAGGGCTGAGATAAATTATAATGTAATTGTTGATTGATTAGATTAAAATAATTTCCTTATTGGTTTGAAATATTGGATCAAAAACTAATTAATTTCAGACTACCTTACCAATGAAAATTAAACATAATAGGATTTAAAATGAGGCCACATTGTAGTAATTTATGATTTATATCCGGGGACCATAATGATTAACGAAAAACGCAGAAAGTCCATTTTTATGAATTTTTAGATTTTTCTGGAATAATACCCTTTTAAAATTGTTGTCTTTTCTTCAAGAGACTGTGTTTATATTAGTATTTTATGCAACAAGAACATAAAGTAGTGTCTTTTTTCGCGATTAGTTCCAGTTAATTTATGGGCCTAATTTAAATATCAGAAACTATTTATAGTAACAGCTGCGGTGTCCAAAAATACGTACTATAAATTTGTAATACTGACAGATTTGTCATAGAAGACCGTGGCTCTCGCTATAAATAGTTTCTGATATTTAAAATAGGCCTATATTATTATACGATTATACAATGTACTGTATGTTTGCTTTGAAATTCCTTTTTTTTTTAATTATCAGAAAATAATGATTTTTATAAATTCAAATTCACATTTTAATTGAGAAATATTTGTAGATTTGTCAAAATTGTTAACATTATTAAAAAAGCGTTTTTTTTATTGTCACTGGGGACAAATTCTGTCCTTCTTTTCTTATTAAAAGAGTCCTATCTAGCATTTCAACAGTTTCGACATATTTATGGTTTTAGTTTTTTCTTTATGCCATGCAGTCAAAAAGTATTAGAGTATTAACATTTTATGCAAATTTTTATTACTTCAGCACAAATTGATTCAAAAATTTAAATTTCAAAAACTTTAGTGGTTTTAGAAAAAACAGCAGATAGGACTATATTTCTTAGTAAATAGTCATTGAAACTATATGTTTAGGACATGTATAATAAAACTATTGGTATTAAAAAAAGGCCTATATTTTTAGGTATCCATTCGAAAACTGCCCTGAACTGAAACATAATATTATAATAGTAATATGTAAATAAATACGATGTACTATTTAATGAAAATAACTAAAAAAATAATTATAAAACCTACACTAAACTCGTTACCTATCTGTGGTGGATACAAAAACAAAAAAAAACAAAACAAAATAAAGAAGAAAAATTTATAGCTCATTGTTGGATTCACTATCGATAGCGGTGTTTTCTTGAGACACAGGCAAATTTTCCCAAAACTTAATGCGATAAGGAGGAGTTATTGCTCTTAATTTTTCAATTAAGTTATTTTTTCGAACGCCATTAATTCCTCTAGGAAGAGTGCATGTTTGTGGTTTTGGCAACTCTTATTTTACATATTTTGCAGCCAAAAAGTTAAGCTCCTGAAGCACTTCGTTACAAAATTTAGTTTTGTAAAACAGCCCTCGTTGGCCTCTTCTAGATTTTAATGTACCATGTTTCGCAAATACACCCTTGGTTGCAAATGGTCAATAGCCTTTCTCTCCAAGCAGTTACGTCCTCGATATTGATATCGGCTGATTTCTCCTGGGTCTGTTATAGTCATGGTTAAGGCCAGCTACCACTCAAGAAAATCCGAAAAAATGCCAACGTCTTCTTGGAAAAAAAATGACATCATTTATTGGCTTACTGTAAATGAGAACCCATTTCATAAAGATATGCTGAAAAAGGAGCTACTGGAGTTTGTAAAGTTGAATAAACCTCTTTGTACGAAATTAGTTGTCGACGAAATCGCTTCAAAACGAAATATAACGGTACTTCTCCTCAACCGTCGTAGTCACAGACCCGTAAGGCGGACCAATGACGACAAAGCAATTGTCGTCATTGAGGCGAACTATAAAAATATGTTAAAATTGTTTGCAGTAAGTTTTGCACGTCATGCAATTTACATAAAATGCAGTAACATCACGCTGCTAACAAAAAATACAGTACCTACCGTAAAACAGGGTGAATAGCTACTAGGTGGCGAATAGCTACAAAACTTTTATTTTTCATACTACAGGGTTTAAAATCTAAATCTTATTTTGCAAGATGAAATAAATAATTACGTAATTTTTTAAGACGTTTGGGTCATAAAGTCTGTGCGTTTTAAGAAGTCCGATATCGGATTAAATCACCAAGGGATGTTATCGCTTTTAAAACAGTAAGTCGGTTAAGTTACAATATCTTCGCACCTTCGCTATACTTGATCACACCGAACATCCCACTGGTTTACTGTATTCTATTACTGGGCGAAATCAGAGATTTCAAAACAAAATTGTCTTAGAATTACGCGTTGAGCATAAATAATAATTAAATAGATAATTAAATTATTTTGTTATTATTATAGTTAAATCTATATAATAATCGCTATTTTCCAAGAACCAATTAAAATTTGCTCAAGTGCGGGATGGTTAAATATGTTAAAGATTTTGTCAGGTATATACTTTTCCGATAATGACATTATTTTGGGATTATTATAATTAAATCTTCATAATAATTACTATTTCCCAAGAAATAATTAAAATTTGCTGAAGTGCAAGATGGTATGTTCTACTTTATTTTAAATAAGTAGTTGTGCTTTTCACTTTTAGTTTGTTTCTTATTGTGTGTGAATTAAAATCAGTTATTAAGCAAAGTTATGGAAAATGTTCAGCAAGGTGGCACATCGCCTAGAAGGCATTTATCTCCAGGTGAACGCCGTTTGGTATTACAAGTGGAACGTTATTTTACTTTAGAAAAAGATAACTCGGGCCCGTTAGAGTCTGTTTTGGCAGTGCAAAAACGAACGTCTGATGCTTGCGGCATTTCAGAGAAGACCTTAAGAAGACTTCGAAAAAAGAGTGAAGAGGATTTGGACAGACCATATAAAAGGGTTCGACTCCATTCAAAAACCTTGGATTTATCCCAAGGGATAAAACTCTCTATTAGGAATATTGTTTATGATATGTATAAAGCCAAGGAATATGTTACCCTCAAAGCTATTCTTGAAAAGATAAAGCAGAAAAAACTTTGCGATATTGGAACTAACAGTTTGTCCATCATCTTAAAACATATGGGTTTCAAATATAAAAAAACGAACAACAGAAAACTGCTTTGCGAGCTGTCCAATGTTAAAATGTAAAAATATCGGTAAGCCTAGCGTTATAAAGTTATGGGAGGAGGCGCTTAGCCAAGCGGGCAAAGAAGAATGGCGGAAATGCATTGAACACACAGAAAAAATTATTTTTGAATCTTAGACCGTTATTTATTACGAATGATGATGATGATGACGATGATGTTGATTCTGATGAGTCTGAAAGCATGGGTGAAATTTCAAATGCAGAGGAAGACTACTTTTAGTAGTACCTATCTACAAGTAGGTACGTTCTGTCGCAAGACTACAAAATCGGTTCTTTTTAGAACCAAAACTTTATAAAAAATAATTCGTAAAACTAATTTGTCTGAATACTACAAAAGCTAAAAAATATATTTTTCTTTACCTAAACTAATTTTTTATTTACTTTAAATTATTTTATTTAGAAAATGTAATTCATCAACATCCAAAATTACCTTCAATAGGTTTTATGGCTTAGCGGACTTCTTAAAACGCACATACTTTATAATACACGCATAATGAAAAAATTAGCTGGCAACATTGTACCGCTCTAGTCGTGTCAACTTTGGTGTTAATATAACCTCAAATTTGTAGTCTGCAAAACTTTGTTTACCCAACGGCAAGTGAAAACATTTGATAGTGGTGGATACTCGTTTATTTTGTGAAAAAGGTTAGTAAACTTTAAAGTAGTATCGGTTTGGACATATATATGACTGTTTTGTGAGAAATTTAGTTTAGGTATTTTTATTCACTTTCAGAATTTCGTTGGGGTGAAAAGCTACACCTACGATGCCAAGGATTTACAAATCAAATCCTCGTGGAAAACGTTATAAAAAACATACCAAGTTGGTTTTACAGCAGGCTTTGGATGCTGTGGCACAAGGAATGAGTTTGCGCGAAGCAGGTAAAAGATTTGACATCCATTTTACAATAATAGGCCGGTATATTAAAAAAAAGGCGCCGTCAAAAAACAGGGTGGTCAAACATCATTATCTGAGAAAGAGGAGAAGTTAATTATTGACAGAATATTGACCTGTGCCCAATAGGGATACCCCCTTGTTTTTAACGATTTGAGTGTCTTTGTTAAAGATTATCTTGATAGACAGGGCAAAACTATAAAAAAATTCAGAAATAATTTACTGGGCACCGAATTTGCTAAATCATTTCTTAGAAGACATAGAGATGTTTTGGCCCCCAGAATCTGTCAAAACATAAAAAGGGTACGAGCTGCCGTCAACCATGAACAAATAAACAACTATTTCGACAATTTGACAGAATCACTGCACCAAGCAATATTATCAACTATGACGAGACTAATTTATCGGATGACCCAGGCCGAAAGACTATTATAACCAAGCGAGGTTGTAAATATCCCGAACGCGTTATGAACTCATCGAAGTCTTCTACTTCCATCATGTTTGCTGGACCAGGAGAAGGATAATTGCTCCCTTGCTATATAGTGTACAAAGCCTCAAATTTATACGACTCCTGGATAGAGGGTGGGCCAAAAGGGACTTGTTATAACAGAAGCTTGTCAGGATGGTTTGACAGTAATTCCTTTGATGACTGGGTTAATAAAGTTGCCATTCCTTTTTTAAAACGAAAGGACGGTAAAAAAACTCTTATAGGAGACAACTTGTCAAGCCATTTATATGTCGATTCCATTAAGGTCTGTAAAGAACACAACATTGACTTTGTCTACCTACCCGCAAACTCTACGCACATCACGCAACCTTTAGATGTTGCTTTTTTTCGCCCTCTTAAAACGGCGTGGCGTAAAATAGTTATGGAGTGGAAAATGGGACCAGGGAAAACTACTGCAACCATACCAAAAAATATGTTTCCGAGACTGTTAACGAAGCTTATTAACGTAATTGACACTAACAGGGTGTCAAATCTAAAATCTGGGTTTGTGAAATGCGGAATCGTTCCTTTGAATCGCCAGAAGGTTCTGGATATGTTGCCTCCAGATATAGAAACTGACAACAACACTGCCACATCAGATGCTATGGACAATTCTCTTGTAACCTTTCTCAAAACAATGCGTTATGGTGACACAAATACCAAAAACCTCCAGAAAGAAAAAAGAAAATTCAAGTCGCACCAGGAAAAAGTGTTACTGCTACCTTCTCAGAGCCCGAAAACACATCATCTAATGAAGATGAACCTGATTTACCACCACTACCACTACCTCGAAGGGAGGACTCGACAGATGATGATAGTTCTAGTGAAGATGTTTCGTTGTCAATCTTAAAGGCCAAGATCGATCATGTCAAAAAAGTGGACATAAGCCAACTTAAAATAGGTGATTGGATTCTCGTGGGGTTCTCTCCCTTAACCAGTAAGGCTGGTTCATCTAAACCACGGGACTATATTTGTAAAATAGTCACCAACATCAATAAGGAAGAATTCGAAGGTTCCTTTCTGCGATCCAAGTTAACGAGGGACGCTAGGGGATTTATTTATGGATATCCTGATGTTCCAGACATTATGACCAAGTTATCGAAAAGCTGGAAGAGCCAAGACCATATGGACGCCCAACTAGCAAAGATATTTTATAATTTTTAACTCTCCGTGCTATTTTATTTTATAATTGCTTTATTACTGCTCGTCGAACGCAATATTGTTTTATTAAAATTGCCAGTGAGATAATCAAGCTTTTAAGAAGTATTTTGCTTTATAAGGTAGTCGTATGAACGTTCTTAGGGCAAAAATACAAAACAGTTTTACGACAAATTTTAATACTGCTTTATAAACGTTTACACAACAATTTTATACGACATTTTAGCTTACCGAACAAATTTGTTTTATAGTAGATTTATACTGGTGTTATCTGATACTGATACATTCGTTTGCGAACATCTATTAAATTGTTTTATTAGCGCTATGTGAAACATTTATAAAATTAATTTATTAATATTTTCTTTCCGATATTATTGATGTCTAAAGCATATTGCACTCAGATGGTACCTTAAAAAAATTATTATATAATTATCATAAATACTGTCATAATAAAAGCTATATATAATAATTATAAAACACAAAAATGTTTGTAACGATACAAAAGCATTTATTAATACATTTATAAAACGAATAAGAGATTCTTGTTTGCCAAGTTATTATTGGTAATACACTAGATCTCTCTATAAAGGAAGCAGCAGGTGACCGGGATAAACAAAATTATTTTGCTTCAAGTAATGTTGAACCAAGTGGTTCCAATAAAAATGCTTTTATTCAGGAGGTTGAGCCAAGAAGTCTTGAAGAAGATGAAGATGTAATCAATAATTGGGAAGTAGAACTGGATAAATTGGATGAGGAAAATCAGTCTAATATAAATAATGCGGGAAGTAATACAGAGTTTGTAAAGACTATGAGATTGTGGGCTCTGTCTTTTAATGTACCGAAAATGGCACTAAGGGCTTTATTTCAGAATATCAATAGTCGCTTTCCCAAGACACTTCCCCGAGACCCTAGACTTACTAAACAGACTAGACCTATATTAAATACTGGCTAATTTTTTATTTGTCTAGCAAAACGTGTGTTTAACTTACTTTAGTCCAAAACAAAAAAGCCCAGCATTTTACTTTACTTTTAAAAAAGAATAACAATCGAAAATGAGGTTAGGTTTTTAAAACATAAGCAGATGTTGCGCCAGACACAAATTAGCTCTGTTGTTGCTGCATCTGTGACATATTTGAGAAAAAATTATTTTCTAACTGATGCAGCCGGAGCATTTAAACAACATTGATACTAACCGTTTTGTTAATGTTTTTTAAATGTACTATTCAGAATTATTAATTCGGGTAAGCGTCGTGTGCGCGACTGTTTACTCCTGGTCTTATGCGCCATCTGGAGAGAGATGTTATATCTATGAAAACAATAGCAAACAAAAATTCGTTGAGCAAACACGTATTGAGAGTTCAGAGGTGGACTTCAGTCAGTTAAATTTCTTATACACCATGTGATTCACCATATAATGTACCATAATATATCCTTAACTTTTTTATTTGGATAGATAGAAAAGAAAAGTGAAAGGCAAAGTTTTAGTAAATTATATGTAGAACGTGGTGCCGTAGTGATTTTAACTGATATACAGGGCGATTTCAAAATACGCGAAAACTTAACATTTTATTTTATTTTATAGTTTGATGGGAAATTCTCTTCTGATTCCAGTTTTATAGGTAATCACTACGTTAGATGAGCTCGCTCGGACATTCATATTGCAAGAAATATCAATAGCTCTCACGCATGGTAAACAAAAGTGGGTATAAAATTGGAACTACTGAAAATAGACCACATCAACTAAATATACCTAAGATAATATATAGGATATTCAATTAAAAAAAATAGTCAGTAGTCGCATGTTTTAAAATCGCCCTATATATATCAGTTAAAATCACTACAAACTATAAAATACACAGTACATTATTATTATCCCACTGTATAATTACCCAAGTAACTTTGTACACTAGCAGTTTTGGTGCTGTTTGAAGAAACACGATTTTTTTTGCATCTTTGATATGCCATACAATCCGAGACAGTTTAATATAGAGAAGAACACTTGTACTTTCCTATCCTAATTTTCTTACAACTGTTCTCTGAAAAATTGTTTTTTGGAAATCAGCTACTGTCGATTTTTTTTTCACGGAAATTAAATTTATAAGAACTACCATATTTTATATATGCACAAAAAACATTTAGAGTGATCGATCTACTATGTAGGTACATCTATAAATTGTTTTTTTTTTTAAACCAACCCTTTTTTCCTGCAGTACGTCTCTGTTTAACTAAAACATACCCATAAATTAAATATTTTATAAACATTTTTTATAGAGCCAAAATATTTTATAAGGACTCCCAAGGTGCTAAAAGCGTTTTATAACATGGAAGCCATATTTTGTGTTGTTCCAACTTCACTTTACGACGGCCATTTTTAAGTGTATTACAAAAAATAATTTTTGCAGTGATAAAATGCCTTAACTAACTTCTTTAGTATTTATATAATGGTGTAAGATCGGTCCTTTGAATTATTTTATTACAATACAAACCAAAATAAGAGAATAATACATTGAATATTACAATCAAATTTTTGACTTTTTCTCCTAAAACTCAATAATAACTATTATATGTGAGGCGCTTAAAAATTTTGCTATATATATTCCATACATTATACAAAAAAATTTCTTTCGCAGTTAAATATCAACCATCAGATTGCAAATCGAATTTCTGTCTCTGGTATTGGTGTAGATATTAGAACTAAATATAATATGGCTGATGTATTTACCCAAGCATATTTTATGTGTTACAAAAGATGCAATGCTTACCTTTTTGTTATCTGAAGGACCACTAAAAAATAAATTATTCGCAGTGGGTACAATTTCACAACAAAAGCTTGCTTTTATAGTGTTAATCAAAACAAAAAAGCTACATCTGAGATAATAAAACAACTTTTATAAAACTGTTTTATTCTAGCTCGATAGATGTTGTATAACTGTCGTAATAATAAAATAATATTTCGCTCTATAACTGTTTTCAATAAAACTGTTTTATAATTGTTGCAAACTATGTTTTATAATAATTTTGTAAATGTTTAAACAATTATCCGGTAACAGCTGTGGAAGCCATAATAAAACAAATTAAAGAACAAAATTGCTGCACAAAAGTGCGCCCTTTTTGGGTTTATAAGCGTTGTATAAACGTTGTTAGAACATTTATAGCGACATAGTTATTTTATAAAAATAGTTCTGTAAACGTTGTTAGGCCATTTATAAAACATAAATTGTTAGTTGGGCGTGGACTCCTCAAATTTAACACAAATAAAGGAATGTAAAGTTTGATTTTTTTTTAGTTTTCTGCTTTTTTACACTATGATACTGTTTATATTAAAGAACTTTTCTCGATGAAATGTGTTTCTATAAATAGCCCATACTAAGAAAATTTTTTTTCGTTGTATTGATTGACCCCCTGGAGGTGGTCCATCGCTATAGGAATGAAATCACTATCATGTATCTTTTCACCACCTGTGCTGTGTGAATAGCTACACCAGGGTTTTATTTTTTTTTTAGCAAACCAAATTTTTTTTCGACTTTTTTTCACTAAGGCGAGTCTAAGAGAAGACCATAATTTTAAACCCACTAAACAATTTCCAACACTCTAGAAAAAAAAGTTACGCAGCTTTGAATTTGAAAATTGTAGCTATTCACCCCGTTTTACGGTATATTAAAAAGAAATACAGATTTTTTTAATAAACTCTAGCCTGAGTAATAATTACCACGTGATAGCTTTCAATTGACATCCATTAAGCTTATTTAATTCAATGACTCATCCGACTGTTTTTAACATTCAGATTTGTTTTTAAATCAATTCTCGTTAATCGTTTTTGGTAGTTGGCCAGAAAAATATGTGATTACAAATAATAATTAGGACACTGAAAATGATGACATTTGGGATACATTTCTGAATACCGGCTGTAAACGAAATCATTGTACATGGTGATTATTATAATGTCCCACGCCCTTAGCTTTAATATTTTTCATGCTATACTTATTATGTTTGAGATTGGGAGACTAATAAATCGTAATTAATAAGCAAAACGCTCACAAGGTGGTAAAAACTATTTTAATAGGTTCGGTAACATTTGCATTGCGTATCAGACCCTTTCTTTCTGCATTTGCCTACCTCACCCTTTAAAAGGCCTAAATACAATAGAAAATGGGGTTTGATCAGCCAGATATTGGCAGACATAGGCGTGCGCTCGGGGTCAGACCTTTGATTATAGTCTATCTATAAATGACGCGAAGTAATAAATGCTCATTAAATATGTAAAAGGCATACCGGGGTAAGAACAATTTAAACATCTTCCCTTAAATTAAAACAAAACTTCTGTCTTCCTCCACAAATGATATACAATTGTAAAATTAAATTTCTTAATAGCGATTATCCCTACATGTTTCGACCATACATACAGTCATCTTCAGGGGAACTAAATCGAGTTTGGTTTCAGTTTTAGTAGTTGCCTCAAATTAATGAGTACAACTTTTCAAGAAGTTTTAACAAGTTAAATTTTGTTAGTTGAAGACTAGCTTGGCTGAACCTGATGGATAAATAGATGAGTACAGTTTTCAAAAAATTTTATTTTAATTTTATATAAAAAAAAAAAAATTTTGAAGAAAAAAAAAAAAGTTAAAAGGAAAATATTTTTTCTTTTCTTTTTTGATTTCTGACTTAAAAACTTTCCTTATAACAATCATAAAATCCAAATCAAAATCATGCTACATATAACCACATTTTATTGCTTTTACCAATTGATATAAAATTAAAATAAAATTTTTTTAAAACTGTACTCATCTATTTATCCATCACGTTCAGCCAAGCTAGTCTTCAACTAACAAAATTTCACTTGTTAAAACTTCTTGAAAAGTTGTACTCATTTATTTGAGGCAACTACTAAAACTGAAACCAAACTCGATTTAGTTCCCCTGAAGATGACTGTATGTATGGTCGAAACATGTAGGGACAATCGCTATTAAGAAATTTAATTTTACAATATATATCATTTGTGGACGAAGACAGAAGTTTTGTTTTAAATTATATTACCTACTCCACTGTAAGTATGGACTACTTCTTCAAATCTTCCCTTAAAATATATTGTGTTTACATTAAAGGATCCAAACAATGAGCATTCTTTAGGTAGATCCACCCTGAATTTATCGCAAGATATTGTTATATTTGAGGATTTACCATTGTTATTGGCAAAATCCCTTAGCTAGAAGCGTGTATTGGGAAAGTTCTTAAATTAAAAATCTTAAACATGCCTATTCTCATAAAATTGTATTATTTATGGAATAAAACACAAAGTCTGCTCCACTAATTTAATAAAATAAATTTATATTATATGCCCATACATGTTTCGAAGGCATAAACCTTCATCCTCAGTGGGTTAATATTAAGACGTGAGTATATTATGAAGAGACCAATGACATTGTTAAATTATTAAAACTGAAAGGGGAAGGAAAAAATACAATTAGACAATGTGAAAGCAACACAGGCATCATCAATAAGAGTTTAATCATAGGAAGAAAATATTTTTATATATGTAATTTCAAGATTAATATTAAACCGCGATTAAAGTGAAGTAAAAGCTAGAGAATTACCTTATGTTGCAGAATTTTTTTTTAATTTTTATAAGAATACATATGTAACGTGAATTAATTTAATAATACATTATAACTAATAAAAGGTTTTGTTTAATTAATATGAGTTTTAAATTTATTTTTATTTTATTTTAAACTTAATGTAAAACCCAACTTTTACTGGGAAATTAAAATCAAAAACGAAATAGGGTACGACCATCATGGTGAAGTCATACCAAATAGGTAAAAATTTTTGTATAGCCAAAGTGTGAATGGATTATTCTATTTTTTATTTTATTTTATTCAAAAAAAAAACGGTCAGATCCGTCGCAATGCGACAATGTCAAAGGTTAACTCTAAATCTTTTCTTCCTATGATTAAACTCTTATTGATGATGCCTGTGTTGCTTTCACATTGTCTAATTGTATTTTTTCCTTCCCCTTTTAGTTTTAATAATTTAACAATGTCATTGGTCTCTTCATAATATACTTACATCTTAATATTAACCCACCGGGGATGAAGGTTTATGCCTTCGAAACATGTATGGGCATATAATAATATAAATTTATTTTATTAAATTTCTTTATTTAAAAAGAAACTATGAACTTTTTGCCTTATTCTCTGCATTAAAACGTCATTCAGCTCAAGTTTTGGTCGTCCTGGAGAAGTTTTTGGAGGCTTGACTACAACACTTTTTTCTTCTTTTAAAAGTTTATATATTGTTGTTTTTCCAACGTTAAGCATATCTGCTATAAATTGCACTTCATTGTCAACACTCAAATTCGCATTCTTCCTTTTAATAGAATCGTAACAGTTAAGAATTAAATTTTTTTCTATTACTGTACATGGACCGACTCTAGCGCGTTTAGGCAATTGTTGAAAATTTTCCATATTTAATTAAAAAAACAATGACACTTCACACTTTGTCTAGTTTCACTGAGAAACAAACACCCAATAAGGTAGGTATGTATAGATATAAATAGGTGTATTATTCCAATAGAGGCACCCATAAAGGCATAATAACCACATAATTAGCAAATAGGTAGCCACGATTAGGTACAAAAATAAATAAATAAAATGATTAAAACAGAAACGGAATAAGTAAACAACAACAGGTAAAAATTAGGTTGTTATTGTTAATACCTACATAATGAATTACTATTGACGGAACTTGTCAAAACCGCGTCAAGTAAAAATAATTTTAAAAAATGGAGGAATATTCTTACACAGAATATTATGCTGATATGCACTTAATTTATGGTGAAGCGCTGTCCAACCTTTCGAAGGCAAGAAGATTTTATTCTGAAAGATTTCCAGCTCGAATAATGCCAAGTCAAAGGGTTGATCGAAACCTAAGGGAAACAGGTAAAAGATAATTAGAAAGTAATTATTAGAGTTAACGAATTAATTTTTGAAATTTTTTATTCAGGATCATTTTGGCCGCGACGTGGCGGTGAGGAACCTCCCAGGACAGCACGGGACCCTCACGTAGAGGAACAAATTTTGCAAGATATTGCTAACAACCCTTAGACAGTATAAAAAAGATCGTGACACAAAACAATGTTTTAAAGTGGGTTGTACATGAAACAAAAAACAGTTACTTCATCCGAACCATGCTCAAAAAATAAACGCTCATGTCTCCGGATGATTATCCAGCAAGCCTGATTTACAAGAGGCATTATAAACTACTATAATTCAAAACAAACACCAACAAAGGTTTATGGTAAATGTGTGGGCTGACATTACCAAAAATAATCTCTTAGGTCCATTTGTTCTGAAAGAAAGACTCAATATGGTGGGATTTGTTTACGTGCCTCTTGATAGAAGAATTCAAATGTGGTACATGCATGACGGTTGACGGTGCTTCACCTCAGTATAACCGTATAGTACGTCAACACTTAATAAGCGTTTTTGGCCCTCTATGGATAGGTCGAGGTGGGCCAGTTTTGTGGCTACCAAGGTTTCCAGACCTAAATCCCTTATACTTTGACTTCTGGGGACATCTAAAAGACCTAGTTTATTTAACACCAGTAAATAGTAGAGCAGAACTACTAGCGAAAATAACACAGAATTCTAACGAAGTCCGTAATATTGCCAGAATATTATTTTCAGTACAGCGGGAGGATATTCGAAAACGAAAATGTATTGAAGTACGTGTAGCCCATATTGAGCATTTGTATTTTATATATTGTTTTTTAATAACATTGTAAATTAATTAAACTCCGATCAACCCTTTGAAAGGTTTTTGAACTTGACATCGTCTGAGCCGGAAATCTTTCAGCATGAAGTCTTTTCGCCTTCAACGAGTAGGAAAGCGCTTCCCAAAAATGAAATGCACATCAGCATATCCTGCGTATTTTATTTCCCTAGATTTAATATCAAGTTATAAATACCTACAATGTGGTTTCATTTTAGTTACTTAGTATATGATCAATATTTATTGACAAAAGATTATAAAATGAATAATTCTTTAACCCATTGTCAAATCAATGAAATTATTTTGATCAAATCAATCAATAATTGCATCACAATTTATCTCAGTCCCTAAATTTCCAATCGCTTTAGAAATAGTTATGTAGGGCACAGGGTACATTATTATCAAAAAACATATTGTTATAAAGATAAGGACTGCTAATTTTTGCCTAACATAACTGATAACGTAATAACCCGGAAATATATTTGGAGAGCCGCTAAGGGCCATGTTTGGCGAATTATCTAAATATATAACTGTGTTATCAGTTAATTTGTTTAGCCAATCTTTGTTCTTTAAAATTAATATTGATCAGAATATTTATTTTTTTCCAAAGTAAAAATAATTATGTATAAAACTATTATTAACACTTCAAAAAGTTTAATATTAAATAATAAAAATAGTTTCAAAAAACCAAAAAACGTCTTCATGTAGGTATCAATTACCCTATCACATTCTAGCATATGGCTATGCAGAAAAATTATATTTATTATTTTACGGGAAAGCCGTGCCTCTGACCAAAAAAACCTAATTCCAAGCTACCAACGCCTTGAAAGGTGCAGGGACGGCCCTAGCTGCCTGTCAATACATTATTTTAACAAACTTCCAGATGCTATCAAAGCTCTGTCTATCAACCATGTTTAAAAATAAAATAAGAAGTTTTCTGATCAGTTCTATAGTCCTATAGTTCTATAGTCAATAGTTTCTGAACTACTTAAAAATTAACCAGCACAACCGATAAATTGTAAAATTAGGGAAAACAATCAGTCGTTGCTTATGAGACCAATATCTACTGAACTAACTGAACTTTGCGACTTGGCTTATAAAATTAAAAATAAACACAGTTCTGGTATAGATGAAATACCCACTAGTATTGTAAAACTGGCGATTCCCATAATTAAGGAAGTTCTTTGTGATCTTATAAACAATTCATTTGAACAAGATATCTTTCCGGACCAATTCGAGACATCTTGGATAAAATAAAACCCATATTTAAGAAAGGGGATCCAGAAATGATGGATAATTATAGACGTATTTCTGCTATCATTTTCGAAAATTTTTAAACTTTCAATGTGTCATCGCCTTTTAGATTTTTTGAATAAATGCAATCTACTTAATAGTATACAACATGTATATCTACCCAACAAATAAACGCAAACCGCTATTTTTGAATTTACAAAAAACCTAATAGATTTTATAGAGAATATGGAGAGTTGGCTATGGGAATATGCCTGGACTTATCCAAAGCATATTATTGTATTAATCTAAAATTACTATTACAAAAATTAGAATTATATGGTGTAAGAGGCAGGACTCTTAAATTATTTCAGTCATATCTTTCAAGGAGATATCAAAAAGTAAAGATATAGTTGATGCAAAACAAAAACCGATGCACGTCATCAATCAGCTGATATTTGTAAATCCGTAAGAAAACACGAGGAAACTGAATATGGTCTAAAGTATTAAAACTTTATGCGATATTGAATTTACTACAAACTTAAAGTATTCTTCTTTGATACGAACCCACTTATAGCAAATATTTTGTTTATTTAAGCTTGAAAAATTAATATAATTCAAATTTTATTGGCCGATAGTTGGCAACACAACTGTAAACGGTTAATTGTTCGGGGTTCCTTGTTGCTGAGCGGCTATTTTTTAACAAAAACTCCAGATCCTTTCACAAACAGCATTAAAAAACTGTTCTATTAAGAGAAACAAAAGTGCACATACATATCTCTGTCGATTACGTTGTTTACTATTTGTGAAAAATGCCGAAGCATTTAAATAGTCGGTGCAAAGAGCTAATAGGTTTTCTAAGAAGCTATTTTCAGGAAGAACTTAACAACAGTGGCCTATTGTTACCCTTGACAGCAACACAGAGGAGTAAATTTATAGTCTGTTAAGGTCTAGATATTTTATTTCTACTTAACTAATTTTTATCGTGTAGCAGCTGCCCTAAATTTGAATATCTCCACTGTAAGCGCAATTTCAACAACAGTTAAGGTAAATAAATTATTAGAATCACCTTAAAACAAACGTTCTAATTCAAAGAGAGTTGTAAATGTGTGAGGATTGGATATAAGTTCTATCTGTGACACTATTTATGGATTGTACGAAAAAAGTAAGTTGTATTATTTAAAAATTATAATATTTTACATCGGTTATTCATAAGCTGTAACTATGTTTAGAACACCATGTAACTTTGAGAACTTTAAGTTACACATTAAAAGACAGAGAACTGTTTGATGGTTGTCTTAACTCTTTAAGACGCCTCTTTAAGAAAATAGGCTTTGGATGGTAAAAAGGTGAACTGAGGCGAGGGCTTATGGAACTTTCCCATGTAGCTTTCAAGCGACTGGTATCTTTGAAAGAATATATTAAAGTAAAAAGAAGCATTCTTGTACCAATTTGTTTTCTTGGATGAAACATGGATTTTTCAGAATGGTACCATTGGTGGATCTCGGCAAGATGAAAATAAAATAAGTGTTAGATCAACTTAAGTTGATGGTAAAAGGTATTATGCAGTAAACAAATATATAAACTATGAGGAATTTTTGTATACCTATTTATCTTGTTTTTATGAGAAAAAAACTGTGTAATTCCTCACTCGGATATTTTGGTTACAAACTTGTAACACTGTCGATAACTGACGTCACTCAAAGGGTATGACGTGCATCGATTTTTGTTTTGCAAAGAGTATAACAAGGAATGGACAAAGTTCTTCATCCGATTTGATGGAAAATAAACTAGGAATTGCTCAGGGCAATATTGTTTGTGATATTCCTCAACGACTTGTACTCCATAGCAGTTTTTAATGAAAACGTAGTATGTCATGCAGACGACACAAATCTCATCACTGGGGCGAGAAATATGGGTGAATTAATGGTTATGGGAAAATACTTATTTAACAAAACTAATATCTGGTTCACAGAAAATAAATTAATACTAAACAGCAACAAAACTTTTTAGATCAAAAATGTCACCAGCGAGTAGCCAAGTATAATGTCATTTGGGGAATCTGATGTAGAAATTGTTGAACAAACTGAGTTTTTGGGGATTTACTTGGACGAATTCTTAAACTGGTCATATAAACATATTGATAAAAAGTTAAATTCCATTTGCTATGGTGTTAGGGTTGTTGGGTGATGCTTGAATGAAAAGAGTCTAAAAATAATATATGATGCAAATCTCGAATCAATAATGAAGTACTGCATAATTTTCTAATAGAAAAAGTCTTTGTCATTCAAAAACTGGCAGTAAGAATTGTGAAAATAATGGGTTATAACGAAAGTTACAGAAGTGTTTTTAAATCGTGTGTATGGTGTCTATATCTACAAATGTTTAATCTTTTTCTTCAAAAACAGAAATATGTTTCAGCTACAAACATTATATGAATATAACACAAGGACCTTAAATGTAAACTACCCTATTTACAGACTAACCCTTATAGAGAAAAATCCACGATATATATGTTTAAAATTCTTTTAATGACTTACCAGGACACATAAAATGTATCAACAAATTAAAACTTTTTACAATCACAGTGAAAAAAGTGTTAGTTGACATGAAACTTTATTCTATACAGGATAATTTAAAGTAATGGAAGTTAGTTATTGTAGAATTTAGAAGATTAGACAATTAGATTTATTTTTATTGACGCCATTTGCTTCTTGTGCATGATATGTATGTATATTCTTGTACATAATTAGAAATAAAGATATTTATTATTATTATTATTATAGCAATAAGAAATACCTTAATCATGAGCTTTAATTTATTTTAATATGTACAGTCTGTTAAATTGTTGTTTAGTTGCCTTAATCTTGTCTTATACATTTATTTATCAATTCTCTCATACAACTAAGTTTTAAACTGTATTGTCTCTTCAATGTTAATTGTCATTAGTCTTCCTAATTTTGTCTTTAATGTATTTTTTTGACAACATGATTAGGAACAACTGTTAATACTATTATTTTATTCTATTAAGTGACATCTAATATTTTCATCTTTATCATTGTACCATAGACCAACCTACTTGGTCTATGATTGTACTGACACTGACCCTTTTGTATGATAACATGAATAGACTATACTAATTGAGGTAGGTACCTATACAAATGTAGGTAAAGTAACATATTTCGTTTGGCTTAATGACTGCAATAAAACCCCTCATAAACTCGGCTTTCGCTTTCGCAGACACGTATTAACCCACATTTATTTTTAATGCCAGTTTATAATAACAATAGATAGGTATATTACTTGATTGGTTATCAAAATTAATAAACTGTCTAATTAAGGTTTTCTAGAAACAACTTAATTATTAGGATATTTCTTAAAACTTTTTAGTTATAGGTAGGTACCTGTTTATATAGCTTATATAAATAGTAAACATAATATTCGAAATAGATTAGTACCTATCTACTTTACTTTGAAACCTCGTTTGAAACAGTGTGCAACAAGTTAATATTAAAAGTATGTGGATACCTTGGGAATCTTGAGCTAATGTGATATCTAGCTAGCCTAAACATTCCAGGAAGCATTTATCTTCTGACGCCAAAGTGATCGTGAAAAATGTATGTGAATCGTTATTAAAGAGCGGCCACCCTAAAGTAATTGACAGTAAAAATACTAGTGAAATGACGGTACGAGATATTATGCTAAAAGGACATTTTAAAAGAAAAGTTCGCAAAGATACCGGAAAAATGAAGTGCGTAGATGATTGTGACAAAGATGTTATTCGCAGGAAAATATACCAAATGTATCGAGAAAATGTTGTGCCCACGTTAGATTCTTTAAAAACACGCTTATAACTGACGATACAACGATATCATGTAGCAGGACAAGTCTTCACCGCGCTTTGCAAGAATTTCAAGAGATGGGATTTAAGTATAAGACAATAAACAATGAGACAAATTATTATGGAGTCCGAAAGATTAAGAAAAATTAGATTTCTGTACCTTAGGGAAATAAAAGTTTAGATCCGAAAAACGTTCAATAGTTTATCTGGATGAAACGTGGTTTGACACTCATGAGACTGTCAAAAAGGGATGGGTTGATTTAACTGAAAAATGCCAAAATAAAGACCCTTCAAATAAAGGGAAACGAATAACAATAATTCATGCAGGTTGGGAGAATGGATGGATCCCTAATTGTTTATTACTGTCGGCAAAAAATATAAAGGATTCAAGTCTGGACTATCATGAAGATACCAACGCCGCTTTTTTTAAGTAGGTATATTAATTGTTATTATTACTTTTACCTAAATGCGTGCGAAAAGTTGCCCTTTTCCGCACGCAAACTTTTCACACTTGTTTTGTACTTATATTACACTATATACATATAATACAAGTAATGGTAAAAATAAACATAATAAACATTCCTACTATGAGGTACTTATTACTATGCCTTTTCATTTGTCAAAATCCGTTCCTGTGCAAAGCAGTACCACTTATTTCATTTCATTTCAGTAATATAAACAGTGATGCCAACTGGGGCCAGGTAGATTTCCCTGGATGGCATGCTCATCCACAGTTTTATATGGGTAATTTTACCAAGAAATTCTTTAAAAACGTAGGTTTGGCAATCGAACAGGTAACGGGGTTTCTTTGGGTGTTCACAATATAATAAAACTATTATTGCAGTTATTAGGTCAAACCAAATATGTTCGGATGGACTTTACCTTTATATATTTATATTACAAAATTATTTAAATTTTTATCAGAACAACCTAATTATTTACTGAAGAAATAATTATGATTTCTGCCCTGGAATAGCCCAATAAATTATAATTTAATCTAATTATTCAAATCTGGCAACAAGTCAACAAAACAAGCTTAAGACAGTGACCATAAAAAGTAATTTATTTGACACAGGTTCCACATACTTAACCAAAAAATATTTGGTGCTGTGCATCTGAGAAGTGCCTGGCTTCTAGGCGTGTGCTGATTGCTCGTCATTACCGTAGCATTGTAAATGCGTTTTTTAAGATGAATGTGTATTATGAATGAATTATGTATGAATTAGAGACGTCTCAAGCAAGCTCATGTGCTTAGCTTATTTTATTTTCATATAATTCTTTTAATAAAACTTAAATTTATAATAAAAAAGTCATATTCAGAAAAGTTGTAAACACACTTCTACGACACATATTTATGGCTTTTATTTCCCCTTTCTCTTTAGGTATAGGTAGTAGTACTAGCCTCGTGTGGTGGACTATAGGTACCTTGTACCTTATTTATTTTTTGGTACCTACTTACCTAACACTTTGCTTAAGAGATATTACCTAATAATAGGTGTACCTATGTGTTTATCAGACACTGTTTATTTTAAATAAAAAATATTCCTTACCATTATTCCACAAATTGACTATTTTTCTGTGATCAATGTTCATGTTTATTTCACAGTTGAGAATCACAATTGCATAATTCTTTTCCTTGTAATTCTCCAAGGCATCTTCACAAGGTGTCCAAACTTCTGGATCTCTATTCTTGGTCATTGCACAGAAGTTAAAAAACTAAAAGAAATGGGTTAATTAAGTGGGAAATTCACAAATTGCTGGGGCACTGAAGGGGTCAATTCCCTACAAGGCTGTTGGAAGGTGACAATAATTAAGAAAATATACTTTTAAAATCTTCAGAATGTTTACTTACTGGAAATAAAATTTCTTAGAAAATAGTGACTTTGTTTTTATTATTACTCTTATTAGCAGATAGGTAACTTTTTAGTTATGTTTTGAAAATCAAGATCAAGCATTTTGAAACTATACTTAATTGGGTTTGTGATATTTTGACATACCTCGCACATGTACGTACAAGCTGCCATGATTCTTGCTTGAGACTTTATTGATATCTGCCGGCTCCTGCTAATTTACTTTAGCATTTTTCATGTTTCCTTAAATCTCGCCTTGTTAAAGATATGGACAAGTACTAATTATCAAAAATAATTTATTATTGGAGATATTTGTAGGTTAGGTCAGATGTTTTTAATTTTAGGTATTTTAGTACAGGCAACTTTCATTACAGATAAATGTATAGATAATGGCCTATTTAGAAATTTGACGAGAATATCCTACAAGGAGCAATCAAATCCGCTGACTGAAGAAAGTCAGAAGTCACGTTTCCCTTGTGTCTTGTGTCCTTTTACTCCTTTTTTCTTTTTCTATCTATTAAACAATCAACAAACAAAACAAGTTTGCTTTTGTTTATGCCTTGAGCTAGTTTCTTTAAACTACTAAACTTGAATTTATAATATTATTATAATATAAATAAAACAAAAATACTTAGAAGTAGATTTGGCAGCACAGGGTCAGGTGTTTGTCTGGTTTTGTAAATTAGTGACACTGACACTGACAGCTAAGGCGACACGTACTAATTTTTTGTTTATTTCTTGAAATTAGTGTCCATTTGGCACTTAAATCGTTAAAAACGTATTAAAAGCTGGAAAAGTACTTTTTTAATCTGTATAGTAACCCGGTTCATCTTCATCTGTATTAAATTGCTTCAAAATGAGTGTGGAACAGCCTTGTTACACGATAATCAATGTGTCTTCAGATTCGGAGCCCCACAATGAAATGCAACTTAAAAATGATCTTGGTAAGTTCCAAATTGATATATAATTGTTACTATTTAAGGATATTTCAACTGCATAAGAGCTCTGTATATAGAATAAGATTAGATGAGCGTGTTATTATTCATCATTCATTTAATTATTTATTCCAAATTGTAGAAATAGTTTTTAAAACCAAACTCTCGCAGTCAGCCACATAAAAGTATGCCGCGACTGTAGTCTATTATAGCCGGGTCTGCTTCGGGGGAATAAGTATCTATTTATTAACCTTTTAGTTCAGGTTAGTAGGATGTATCCATATCTGAATTAAGGTGGGGTGTTTGTTAAATCTACAAAACTACATTTTTAGATACGTTAATTAAAATTCTCTCCAGTCTGGAATTTAAAAAAAATATCTATTTAAAGAAGCCCATTGATGCTAACAAGAAGCGTATGATCTCTGTGTTAATTATGACCATTTACTAAATTTTTTTATGGGTATATATATGTAAAGGATAGTCATAGTAGGTACCTACCTAACTATTAGGGATTGCCGATTTTTTGCGCCGATACGATATATCGAATGATATCGATATTATACTGCTGACATATATATTGCATAGAGACATTGATTATTATTGACCTCAAATATTATACAAGATAGTTTGTATGATTATGTAGGTAGCTACATAATTGTTGTAAAATAAAAGAACCTTAAAAAATATCATAGACATATACCGAGACATATACCTAATAAAAAATACACATACACAAACAGAAGTAGGTAATTGTTCTTCATCTGCAGAAAAGGTTTCCAGTGAACAACAGAACTGTTCAGTGAATTGGGTAATATATGAACCTACCCGAAAAAGACTACATCCACAAAATGCCGAACAGTTGCCATTTCACACCATAATTTCAATTTTAATCATAATGTGCTTCTTTTTACATCCCAAAGGTTTTTTTTTTAATAAGTCGAAGAATGATTATAGATTTCATCATCATAATTTATTAATGCAAATAAGTATCTGCACCAATACCAATTTGATATTTTATGTTAGGTGTTTGTTATACTTTTAAATAAAACATGTTTAGTTTCCTTAAAATAAGTTAGAGCATGGCAAATTTTATGTTATTATGTTATATGAATTTTTAAATTTTTAAATTTTTAACTATTTTAAATTTTATATTTTGCTGCAATAATATGTTGCTTATATTTTAAATTAAGTTATATAATTTAATAGTAGTTTTGAACTATTTTAAGACACGTCCTACGCCTAATGGGCAAACATTTTGTACTGCGTTTGATTGTCGGATGATTGTACTTATGTTGTTTAATGGACAAATATAGACTTTTCATTTCATTTCATTTCAATTATTTTCGAGAATATTTAATGTAATAGTATGACTAGGTCAGTTTTCTAGAGTATGATGTTTTATTTGAACAATAACATCAGACTAAAAGTTGGAAATATAAAATTATTTTATTTTTTATTCACTTTTGATACTTAAGAATTTTTTTCTAAAAAGAGATTTATATCTTTTACTTACAGAAAAAGGGGACATAGAACAAAAGGTAGAGGCACTAAAAAAGACCATAAGGTTGATCTTAGCAGGAGAACGACTGCCACCTGGCTTTCTTATGTTGATCATTCGCTATGTCCTTCCTTTACAAGACCACACTGCCAAGAAGTTGCTTCTTATTTTCTGGGAAATTGTTCCCAAAACGACACCAGATGGCAAGCTATTACAGGAAATGATTTTGGTGTGCGATGCTTATCGTAAGGATTTGCAGCATCCCAATGAGTTTTTAAGGGGCTCAACATTAAGATTTTTGTGCAAGCTCAAAGAACCTGAATTGCTTGAGCCTTTAATGCCTTCTATCAGGTAGGTAGCTGGAATATCAAACTTATGTGTTAGAGCCATATTATATTTTGTATTGTAAATGCTGGTCAATTTTCCTGGATCATCCTGTATGGCAACAGATATTGTAAAGTATAATTTCACTGCATTAAATCCAAGGTGTAGAAGATTGCTAATAAAATCCTACCACTTGAGAAGGGTGTTTTTAAGGGTTCCGGTTTTATATTGAGACACCCGATATTATGAGTATATTAAGTGATATTTGGGTTTATTTATTGAACTTTTCAGGGCGTGCTTAGAGCACAGGCACAGCTACGTTCGCAGAAATGCAGTTCTGGCAATTTTCACAATTTACCGAAATTTCGAGTTTTTAATTCCTGATGCCCCAGAGTTAATTTCTAACTATTTAGATGGGGAGCAAGACATGTCGTGCAAAAGAAACGCGTTTTTAATGTTGCTGCACGCCGACCAAGATCGAGCCTTGTCCTATTTGAGTTCTTGCTTGGACCAAGTTACATCTTTTGGAGATATTTTGCAGTTGGTTATTGTTGAGCTCATCTACAAGGTTAGAGAATTAATGAGATACCTTTAACTGTATTTTACAAATTTCAATTCCCTATTCCTAGGTGTGTCACACAAATCCATCAGAAAGATCCAGGTTTATTCGTTGCATATATAACTTGCTGAACTCCAGTAGCGCCGCAGTAAGATATGAAGCTGCCGGGACTTTGGTGACGTTATCCAGTGCTCCCACTGCCATTAAAGCTGCAGCTTCATGTTACATTGATCTTATTATTAAAGAGAGCGACAATAATGTCAAGTTAATTGTCCTGGATAAGTTGGTAAGCCTTGGTGAGCACCCGAATTACAATAGGGTTTTGCAGGTAAGACTTTTAACTTACTACTTTTTGTCTATAATATTCTGAGCTAAGGTTTCCAATTTTGATAAAACCTTTTAGTCAATATTTGTGGGTGATTTTAAATTAATTGATATTTAATGATAAATTTGTTACGAACCTCAGCAGGTTTGTGCAAGTATTTTCCTAAAACTCTGTGTTTAGGTAAACAACCTTGTGATGGCGTAAGTGTTTTGAGGAATATTCGTTTTATCGTTTATGGGACACATTAACTGGCGCTAATAAACTATCCATGGTAGAAACGCCCGTTTTTAGACTACATATACAAATTACAATTTACCAGTGGCTTAGGATTGTCACACGGTGGGGGGGTTCAACCTTTTTTCCAAAAAAAGCACCGCAGGCAAAAAATTTTTGGTGCCACGTCTTTTTTTGGAATATCAAACTTCTACGTTGCGATAGCTCGACCGAAAAAAACGTGTAAATAAAGAAGTTTCTAAATATAAATGTCAATATTTGTATTTTAAATATTTTTTTGAAGGTATAATAACCTATATTATTTTACCCCCTGAAGTAGAAAACGGAACAAACAATAAAATTCAACAATTGCAACAACTGCGGAAATCCCCAAACATATTATTTACACCACAGTCCAGGATCAATTTGATGCAAAACAAAAACCGATGCACGTCATACCCTTCGAGTGACGTCAGTTATCGACAGTGTTGCCAGCTTGTAACCAAAATATTCGAGTGAGGGAATTACACAGTTTTTTTTTTATAAAAGCAAGATAAATATACAAAAATTTCCCATAGTTTATATATTTGTTTACTGCATAATACCTTTTACCATCAACTTCAGTAGATCTAACACTCCTTTTATTATTTAAAATGTTAAATATCTTCCAATACATCTATTAGATTTTTTTCTGGGTGTTTTCGTCGTCTCTGTTGAATGTTTCGTTTTGTAATTATTGGTCTCAATGTCTGAAGGTTTCCCGGTTTCTTTGCAAAGCTGTTTGTTATACTTTTAAGACGGTCTTGGATTGGAGTAATCAAGGTTGCTTGGTACAGGTACTCATTGGACGGGCTGTGCAAACAATTTCCTGGATGTCTTATTTTTGTGATTGTTCAATGAATTAATGTGATTTTGAGTTTTCTCTACTATCGAACCCACCGGGGGGGGGGGGGGGGGGGGTATTCAAATTCAAATTCAAATTCAAAAAGTACTTTGTTAATATTAAAATAAACCACACCAAAATGGATATATATATTTATTAACTTGTAGCACGTCTAACATAAACGATATTCATAAAACTACTAACTAACAAAGAAAACGAAAGTACGCATCTCCACAGTATCATAAAAAGCAAAAACACGGTCGAGCAGCGTCGACGTTTTTAGGTTCCTATCGCACCAACATAAAAATCAATAATCTAAAAATAGAACTGTTCTTTGAAACGGCATGTAAAACGCAATGGTAAAGACTCGAATATTGGTACATCTTTTTTGTTGCTTTACAAGAGATTCATTTTAATTATTAAGCTTTTAACACTCCCACTTATTCGAGGCTTTACAAATTCTTAACTAAAGAAAACTTTATACGACACAAAACAACAAGAATAATGAAATACATTATTAAGCCATTAACATATTTAATTTAACAAGTAGATTGTTAAGTATGGCTTTTGTAAGTGGTTTTGTAAATAAGTCAGCCAATTGCTCACTAGAACACACATAATTTATGAGAATATTTCCTTTCTGACACTCATCCCGCACAAAATGCACTTTAATGTCAATGTGTTTGGTTCTGTTGTGAAATTGCTGTGCCTTGGTCAACTTGATGGCTGATTGATTGTCCACATTAATTTTCACGCTTGAGCTGTTAATGTTCAGTTCAGTCAGTAAGCTCTTCAACCATAGCGCCTCCCTAACTCCGAGTCCCAAAGCCACATACTCTGCCTCTGTTGTTGATTGGGCCACTACATTCTGTTTTTGAGTTTTCCATGTAACGGGACCACCGGCAATAATGAAAACATAACCACTAGTTGATTTTCTTGTGTCAACGCATCCAGCATAATCTGCATCGGTATATCCCATTATTTCAATTTTGTTTGTTCTTGAATATTTTATTTTATATTGGATAGTACATTTCAAATAACGAAAAATACGTTTTACAGCCACCCATTGTTCATTACTCCAGTTATTGAAGAACCGACTAACCTGATTTACTGCATAGGTTATGTCGGGACGACTTGATGTAGCCAGAAATATTAATGATCCAACAGCTTCACGGTAAGGCTGATTCATATTACAGGTCGTAGTATTCATGGTGGATGACAAACGTATACCAGGTTCAGAAGGGATGAGCATTGGTTTGCTGTCAGTCATGTAAAACTTATCAAGAAGTTTTAATATGTAGCTCTTCTGGTGAACGAGGATTGTTCCAGCAGTTATATCCTGTTCAATTTCAAGTCCAACAAAGTTTATTTTTGGGCTATCAGAATATAAAGTTATTTCAAAAACTTCTTGCAAGACTTGAATAAGTTCACCAATTGCAGCTTTTGATTTTGATAACAGAAGTCCATCGTCCACGTATATTGCTAAATAGACTTTAAAATTTGCGAAACAGCCAACAAATACACATTGATCTGTTTTTAATTGCCTGAACTTATACTTGTTAAGGAAAGAAACAAACTTAAGATTCCAACATCGCGGTGACTGTTTTAAACCATAAATACTTCTATTAAGTTTACATACCAAATTTGTGTTTTTCTTATCTTCAAATCCTACGGGCTGCTTCATGTACACACACTCAGATAAATCACCGTATAGAAATGCAGTTTTTACATCGAAATTTGTAATTTCCAAGTCCTCTTCTGCAGCTAATGCAAGCAAAACACGAATTGAGTCAAAACGCACTACCGGAGCAAATGTTTCTTGATAATCTACACCTTTTTGTTGTGTAAAACCGCGCGCAACAAGACGAGCTTTATAGCGTACCGTACCACTAGTGTCATTATGTTTTATGCGAAAAACCCATTTATTGTCTATAACTTTGCAACCAGCAGGAAGTTCTACTAAGTTCCAGGTGTGATTCTTCTTAAGGGCATTCATTTCTTCTTCCATCGCTTGAAGCCACTTACTTTGATCTTCGGACTGCGTAACTTCTTCGTATGAAGATGGCTCTTCTGTTGCCATTACACCATAGTAGTCGGGCTTAGTTAGTTGGTTCCTGTCTCGAAGTTGCCTTCTGTCATTCATGTTATCTTCATTTTGTTGTAAATCACAGTCAAAATTATCATCATAAAATTCTGTACTATCTGACGATGTTACGAATGGACTTTCACTTTCGGTATCACTGGTGTCTTCATCATTTTCTTCTGTTAGATTTTCTGACTCACTTTCAATTTGATTTTCTTCTAAATCTTCAAATCCTGGAAAGAGAAAGGTGAAATTTTCTTTTCCAGGTTTTATTGTCTCAAGCTCATTGAAGTTGACATTGCAGCTTATTTCAATTTTTCGTTTTTCAGCATCCCATAGTCTGTAATTGGTAGAATAACCTTCATACCCAACAAAAATTAATTTTCGTGACTTTGGATCCCATTTCTTTCGGAATGATGGTGGTATTGACATGTATGCAGAACTTCCAAAAATTCTTAGATGTTTTGTTTCTGGTTGTCTTCGGAACCACTTTTCATATGCTGTCATGTCATTGACTTGGGTAGATGCTGTTCGATTCAAAATGTATACAGCAGTATTCACTGCTTCTGACCACATTTCCTGGGGTACATTTTTATTGATCATCATTGTTCTTGCACTCTCAACAATAGTTCTCATCTCTCTTTCAGATCGGCCATTCTGTTGTGGTGTGTAAGGTGCCGAACATTCATGGATTATGCCCTCTTTTGTTAAAAATCCCTGGAATTCTCTGTTTATATATTCACCTTTTCCTTGGTCACTTCGAACAACTTTAATTTTGTTTCCAGTTTGATTTTCCACTAAGGACTTGTAAATCTTAAATTTTTCAAAAACATCCGACTTATGCTTTAGGAAGTAAACAGTTCGATAGCCACTGGCATCATCCTTAAACAGGACAAAAAATCTTGATCCACTTGGTGACGATATATTCATAGGTCCACACACATCACTGTGGATCATTTCTCCAGGATTATTGTTCCTGATTGTAGTTAAACTTTTATGTGGTTTTCTTGCTTGCTTCCCAAATTGACATGACTCACAGAAGATTTCCTCTTTGTCATTAATATTAAGGTCACGGACCATATTAGCTGTTTTCTTAAGCATGTTAAAATTAACATGGCCTAGGCGATCATGCCATAGTTTCAATGAGTTTTTACTGCTAATGCCTAAGTTGCATTCTGGCTTAGATTTCACTCGGAACTGCATTATCCATAGATTGTTTTTCCGAGTTCCAACACATGAAACTTTTCCTTCCTGATCACGAAATTCACAGCGATTTTTAGTCGAATGATGGGTGAAATCCTTGTCGGTCATTGCTCCCACTGAAAACAGGTTTCGTCCAAGTTCTGGAATGTACAACACATTATTAATAATTATTATTATTAATTAATTAATTAATTATCATTATTAATAATAATTAAGAAAAGATTAACTGCACGGTTAAAAGACAGATGTGTTATTATCGCTCTCGTCATTTTTGCTACTTTTATGTGGTTTATAGTGTAATTTAAATAAATGTTTATATTGTTTAAGTTCCGAAATTTCGGTTGTGCACGGTAGAGACCATTTCAAGTTCGCTTCTTACAAAATAACGCTACAAAACAAAGAAAACCATCATATCTTCCCATCAAAATCCATCGTAAATTTCTTATCTCTGCTGTAAAACCACCGATCGCTGGGCCAATGTTTATGTTTTCTTTTTTGCTCCTGCGAGGAGTTTTGGCATGAACGGACGTTAATATTACGTATTGCTGGAATCTCTAAATCTAACTGCTAAAATGGAACGATCATTTAAATGCTGCAGGAATAAGGAATTTTGCAATTTTCTTTGCTTAATATGTTATTCGGTTTATCACCCTAGCTGTATGGAACGCTGCACCGAGGTAGTCAGGCTGGGTGGCTACAGGATTTTATGCTCTTCTGCTTGTCAAACAACACATAATGAGCAGAGCGGGGCAGTGTCCTCGTTCACTGGTAAAATCAAGCTGCTCGAGGGAGAACTTCTAGAGAAGAACAAGATAATCAAGAGACTGAAACGTAATAGTCAAGTATTTGAAGACTCTGTGACTGAAGCTGAGAGTGAACTGATATCTCGGGTGGAATCATTAACAAAACATAATGCCTCTTTGGTCATAGAGGTAAATGGGTTGAAAAAGAAAGAATCTGTTTTGACCTTGAAGTTGGAAAATTGGGATGGTGCTAGGCGGAAACTCGAGGAAAAAATTCAGGAATTAACAGACTTTAATAATAACCTACGAACTTCAATCGAATCACTGGAACAAGAAAATGTAGCCTATTCAAATGATCTAAAGGAGCTAAGACGGGTAATGGATGCGATGCAGAACGCAGTTGATAAGCGTGACTGCAGTAGCCAGACTGTAACCTCTTCCCCTATCTGGCCAACGGGAGAACACCCACCCTCCATTCTTGGGTCTACGGCAGCAAACGAAGCTCATGCGATTCTCTCTAATGTTATGCCTAGTTCGCGTGCAATAAGGAAACGTCAGACTTTAGTTATTGGAGATGAAAATGTTCGAGGTCTCACACACCTAATTAAACAGTTCTCTCAACACAAATTTGATGTAAATTGCCAGTGGCAAAGAAGAATCACTATCTCTGGAATTATAAGTCTTTGTTCTCTTTATTCTAGGAACTTCACAAAAAACGATTTTATTATTGTATTTTTAGGGTCGGAACACGCCATAAGGGGAATTACTTTGAAGGGAGACGATGTAAAAAACCTTTTTCATTCTTGTAGACACACTAATCTAATTCTTACCGGTCCTCCTCTTCATCTTAATAGGCCAGTTCTAAACAAAATTATTGAAGAGCACAACACTGTTATAATTAGGAACTTAGATATATCTAATCAGAACGTTTTTTTCCTGCCTTTGCTCCGTCATACCTCCTACGGTTATTTAAATTACAGCGATAAGTCGAACCTGGTTGGCTATATATGTGCTAGACTGCAGGCAGCTACTATCTGCAGTGACGGTCGGGTTAATCATTCGGATCGTAACGTTACTGTCGCTCAACAAACTGACAACGAAGTCGGTTTAAATTTCTAAATATCAACGACTCTTCCAAGTTATCAGTGTACTATCAGAATGTAAGAGGTCTTCGAACAAAAACTGATATACTATTGAGGTCTACATACTCCTCTTGTTATGATCTTATACTCTTGTCTGAAACTTGGCTTAATAGTAACATCTCTAATTCCGAACTGTTTGATGCTTCTTTCATCGTTTATCGTAGAGACAGAGACTACGAATTGCTCGATTGTCAGCGAGGCGGCGGAGTTTTGATCGCGGTTTCTAAGAGGTACAGTTCGTCTGCTGTACATACTGCAGCTGGCGACCTTTATGAGGATGTCTGGACTCAACTATGCGTGGATCAGGCTAAATTTATTATTTGCTGCATATACATCCCTCCGAACTCATCACTTCAATGCTATGAATCCTTTTGTCATACCTGCGAATCCATGAGGAATAAATATGATAATCATAGGTTTATAATATGCGGGGACTTTAACCTTCCCAATGTTCAATGGACTTTCGAGGATGATGTATTGGTTCCTGCGGCTCTGCGCTCCCCTACCGCTGAGATCTTGTTGAACACCATGGCCTTTATAGAATTACAACAAGTCAATCATCACCGTAACAGTATTGATCGAATTTTGGACTACGTTTTTGCTGACGAATTTCATGAAACATCTGTTTTGTCGTGCTCTGATTCCTTAATTGATATTGATACCTACCATCCTGCAATTGAGTGTTACTTTAATATTTATAATGTCCCAGAGTTGAAAAATAATGCCACATCTACCTTCTATCATTTTAATAATGCCAAGTTCAACGATTTGAATAATTTTTATAACCATGTTGATTGGGATTTTCTTACTTCAATCTCTGATATAGATTTGGCAACTGAGAGATTTTACTCGGTTCTCTTTGAAGGTATAGACCTCTGCGTTCCTAAGAAGACTATAAAAGGAGCGAAATATCCCTCTTGGTTTGATCGCGACCTCCGTAAACTTATCGCTAATAAAAATAAACTTTACAAGAAATTCAAAAAAACGGGTCTTCAGAACGATTATGACGCCTACTCCGTCATTAGACGAGAGGTCAAGTTTCGGACTGACGTATGTTACTTGACGTTTATTACCAATGCCGAACTTCTGATTCCCGAGAATATCAAGCACTTTTGGTCCTACGTCAGGAATTTGGGGGGGTTGTCCGGTCTCCCAGCTGGTATGCAGTACGGCGATCTTACCCTTAGTGAACCCACGGACATTGTTAATGCCTTTGCTACTCATTTTCAGTCTTGCTACTCGGATCACTCCAAGCCGATCAGTTCTGGTGCTTTGCCTACTGAATTCTCATCCATTTTATCTTCTCACATTTTTACTATCGAAGAAATTAGGGATAAGATAATGTCTCTTGACGTTTCCAAGGGGGCTGGTCCAGACGGTATACCCCCTTTACTCCTGTTAAATTGCTGCAGCTCACTCCTGGACCCCTTAAGAACTCTCTTTCAGAGATCTATCAACACCGGCTGCTTTCCTTCTTCATGGAAACATTCTAATTTGATTCCCGTTTTCAAGTCGGGTGACAGGACGAAAATAGTTAACTATCGTGGAATCTCTCTGCTCTCTGCTATCCCTAAGCTTCTTGAGTCCATGATTACCGTTGAGATCTTCAACACCTACAAGAATTATATTATACCAGAGCAACACGGTTTTTTTTCAGGCCGATCTACTGCAACTAATCTAGCATTATATCAGGACTTTCTGTTAACATCGGTTGAGTCTGGGAATCAAGTTGACTGCATTTATACCGATCTTTCTAAGGCATTCGACAGTGTCTGCCATGCCTTGTTGCTGAAAAAGCTTGGTGATATCGGCATCTCGGGACATTACCTTGGGTGGATTGAATCGTATCTGTCTCTACGTCATCAACGCGTTGTTGCTTGTGGTTCTGTTTCGCGCGAAATTTTCGTCACCTCAGGCGTCCCCCAGGGGTCCCATCTTGGACCCATACTGTTTCTGCTGTTTGTAAACGATGTCATTTCTTGTTTCGGGTCGTCTCGCTGCCTTCTGTATGCGGACGATTTGAAGTTTTATAATACTGTCTCTGCGAATTCTAATTGTCTGCAGTCTGACCTTGACAACTTCGTTGCGTGGTGCGAGGCGAATTATTTAAGTATTAATGTTTCTAAGTGTCGGGCTATTAGTTTCTGCAAGCGTCGAAACCCTCACAGAACGGTGTATAAGATTAAAGACTCGATCATCGAGAGTGTGTCATCGTTAAATGACCTCGGTGTAATATTTGACAGTGATTTGACTTTCAACCAGCATATAGATAGTATCGTTCTGAGGGGGTTTAGGCTGCTTGGGTTTATCAAGAGGAACACAAAACACATCGGCGATACTAAGGCGCTTACTAGCGTTTATAATTGTTTAGTACGCAGTGTTTTAGAGTATTGTTCTGTCGTATGGTCTCCAGGTTACGCGTGTCACATTGATAGACTGGAAAAGGTTCAAAACAAATTTGTTAAATACCTTTTGTACAAGCATAATTTTCCTTACCAGAATGTACCCTACTCGACAAGACTCTTACTCTGTGGCTTTCAGAGCTTGCTGACCCGGCGAAGGAACGCACAGGTGTTGTTTTTATATAAACTGGTGAATGGGAGTATAGACTGTAGCGATCTGTTGAGCTTAGTATTATTTTCAATTCCTAGTAGAAACACAAGACAAATACAATTATTTCATGAAAGGTTTCACAGGACTAACTACGGCTCAAATACCTTTGCTCACCGGCTGATGCACACATACAATAAATTTTACTCCGACTGCGATATATTTCTTATTGGCTTAATCGCATTAAAGACCATCTTAAGGCTTAAGGTTTAAACTGTTTGTATTGTATGATTTTAGTGTCGGGTATGTCTAGAGATTGTTAATTTTGTACCGTTTGTACCATTTAGAAATAAGATCTTTCTGTAGTGTACTGGCTTTAAATAAATAAATAAATAAATAAATAAAATTAATGGTTCTATTGTACCATTGACCTTCAACACAGGCTTGTATTTCTATTGATCCCTTTCCAGTTGCGTTTATTAATTTATCATTTGCAATTCGAACAAGTATTGGTTCATCGACCCAGTTCAATGTTGAAAACCAATCCTTTTGGCCAGTCATATGCATACTAGCTCCCGAATCACAAATCCAATCTGTTTTCTCGATGCCTGAGCTTGCAAAGTACAACGCAGAAATGTCACAAATGTAAGCGGAACTAGTACTTGCCATAGATGTTTCTTTGCGCTTCAAATCTGCGATCCTCTTTCTGCACTCTCGTATCCAGTGACCCTTCTTTTTACAATAGTTGCACAAGCTATTTTTCTTTAAATTTTGTATGTTATGACCACCTGGTTTCTTTTGTCCAACATTCACATTTTCTAACTTGCTCTGAAGTGCTTGAACTTCCAAAGCCAAACGAGAAACTAATGAGTCATCACTAGTCATCCTGGTTTCCTCTTTAAGTAATCTTGAGGTCAAATTGTCAAAGGTTTGTTGATCACTTGCAACAGAGTCCCACGCAGTTCGAAAAACATTATATTTTGCCGGTAGACTACTAATCACTTTCGAACAGATCGCACTTGAACTAATATTCTCCTTGACATCCTTTAATTGCCGCACAATCAGTTCGATGGAGGAAATATGTTCAGCGATATTCCCATTTTCACTCATTCTGTAATCATAAAATCGCTGCCATAATAGCTCTTTAGATATCTCCGATTTTTGTTCATGTATTGATAATAGTCTTGTCCACATTTCCGCTGCATTTTGACAATTTATTAGATGCTGAATCTGATCCTGACTTATCGTTGATAATAAAATCACTTGAGCCTTAGAGTTACCAGAATCCCATGTTTTCCAATCTGCTGACGCCTGATCGGTTGGTTCAGGTGTTATTCCATTAACTATGGAGAAAATCTTCTCTGCTTTAAACAAAATTGTGACACTAAACTTCCAGAGTTGAAAGTTTGAGCCGTCAAACTTCGGTATATTGCCACAATCAAATTTTACCGTTGATGATGCCATCACTACTAGTACAAAGTTTGTCTTTACACGACTTGAACGTGATTTTATACGACTCGAACGTAAATTGACAAATTCGCACTGCAAAAACGCGACGCACTACTCAAACTCAAAAATTTTCGCGGTCATACGGTATATATATCCACCGAATTATGGTTTCCCAACGTAACCTGGGCCCATAACCTGTTAATATTAAAATAAACCACACCAAAATGGATATATATATTTATTAACTTGTAGCACGTCTAACATAAACGATATTCATAAAACTACTAACTAACAAAGAAAACGAAAGTACGCATCTCCACAGTATCATAAAAAGCAAAAACACGGTCGAGCAGCGTCGACGTTTTTAGGTTCCTATCGCACCAACATAAAAATCAATAATCTAAAAATAGAACTGTTCTTTGAAACGGCATGTAAAACGCAATGGTAAAGACTCGAATATTGGTACATCTTTTTTGTTGCTTTACAAGAGATTCATTTTAATTATTAAGCTTTTAACATACTTTATTGTCAAAAATTAAAAATTTTGTTGACAAAGCATGTTATTAAGAACTAATAAATTACCTACTTAAAACTAAGAAACAAAATATAGATAACAGTAGCAATGAATGTCGCAGTTCAATAAAACATGAATGTAGATAAAATACACACAACACGAGTAAATACAAATATATGTATAAAAACACTAAAACACCAAATTACAACATTTTCAAGGGCATCCCGATAGAATTCATCCACACTGTAATAGGCTCTACCCAGAAGTAATTTTTTAAGTAAGCGACCCTCTAGACCCTCCCCCCTTAATACGCCACTGCTTTTTACAGTCTTGTAAAATACTTTTGCCTGTGGCGTAGGGTCAGCAGCTCCTGTGACATTGACTTTCTCGAGAATGGATCGTCGAGATGAACTTAAAATATATAGTGAAATGCGTTTTTTTAAATCAAATAAAAAAAAATAGAAAAAAAACATAATAGAAAAAGTATACCGAGTAATGCATGGCTTAGTTGAACATAGGAAATCTCATGTAAATTTTTAAGTGGCTAAATATTGACTCCCTGTACATTTTAGAAAAAAACTGTATCATAGTTTTTTGAAGAGGCCGATATAATAAATTCATGTGCCAAGTTTGAATAAATTTTAATAAGCCAATCCTAACTTATTCAATTAAATGTGCTGACAGTATTACGAAATTTGCATAGTTTAGGTAATACAGCAAACATCAGCAAATTATTATTTGGCATTGACACAACGAAAAGTAGCGTCAGTGACAATATTTTCATCGAAGGCGCTTTTATTACTGCTAAATATGAGCTATTCCCTTAAGGAACAAGTAACTATGAGTAAGTGGTATTATACAGGAAATAGTTTAAGAGCAGTGTCTGAAATGTATTCAATTCAATTCCCTGATAAGCCTATCCCTTCCATTTCATTAATTAAACTTATCATTAGTAAATTTGAGTCCAAAGTCCTCTGTAATAAATAACTGTAAATGCTCAACTCAGAATGCCAATATAGAACTAAAGAAAGGGATAATAGAGATCTTGATATTTTACTGCACGTGGAGGGAAATAAAATGATTAGCACGAGGATTCTTGGGCAAGCCGTAGGAAAACATCAAACCACAGTGCTGCACACTTTAAAAAAACATAATTATTTTCCTTACAAGTATGAAAAATATCAAGAACGGCAAGGGGATGAAGAACGGATAATGGTATTCTGTTGAGGGGTAATGAAAAGAGCAAATAATAATAGGAATTTTTTGAGAAATGTTTTACCAATGAATGTACATTCCACCCCCAACAACGAACCAAATGTTCGGTATTGGAGCCAAGAAAATGAACATTGTCTTGTTAATACTCGGACGAAATATCCACAAAAAATAAATGCTTGGGTGGGAATCGTAGGACATTACATTATTGGACCATTTTTTATGGAAGGCAACCTTACAGCAGTAACCTATTTGGACTTACTACAACATCGAATTGAACCCGCACTAGAAAAAGATGTACGCGAAAATCAGGAGATTTGGCATCAAATGGATGGTTGTCCTGTCCATAATTCTCTCATGGTCAGGGAATACTTGCAAAATATTTTTAACGGAAATATTGGCCCACGGCATCTAATCCTTTGGTCAGCCAGGTCTCCTGATCTTTCGCCAAACAACTTCTTTCTGTGGGGTCACTTAAAAAAATTTATTTATAAAGATGTAAAATTTGAAAATCTAGGCCAGCTCAAAAACTGTATTTTCTTAGAATGTGACAGAATTTCTCAATATCAACTCAGTCATGTTAGAACTGAATTTGCGATTATTAATTTTTAAAAATTATATTCATATCATTCATCATTATATTTATAAATTTGAACTAGGTATTCATTTAAATTTTTTAGATGACATGTATTTAAATTTTATTGAAAGTAGCTTAATTAGCGATAAATCGATTAATCTAGCTACAACTAAACTTCACATAAGTGTAATAGCTTAGATAATTTAAGGAATAATTTATTTTCTGATAAATTTAAGGAATAATTTTTATTTACCTTTGCGAACCAGGGTTGGCAAATATCATGATATTTATATAAATATCAAATATCGGATATATATCCGATATATATCCGATATATATCTGATATATATCAAATAATTTTTTTCAGCCAAAACAGATAAAATCATACTTATAGTAGAGCCAAGTAAAATCAAGGAAGTAGATATTTGAGTAAATATTTTTATTAAAACATAAATATTATTTCTAAACAGAACAAGCCTCGGAACAAGCATAAAAGCTAACAAAATAATAATAACAGATATTCACCTAGACAACAAATATTTACCTAGGGTGAATGCCTACAACAAAAAATAATCCCGAAAAAAAAATAATATAAATAACCATTAGCCTTATCAATGGTAAGCCATCGTCAGATTCGTCAGAATCGATGGAACGTCCCGGTAATTCTTCTGGTACAGTTCCTGCCCAAATCCAATCAATATTTTCTTTTTTATTTGTTTCTATTTGATTAGAGTATTTAAATAAAAACGTTAATTTTCCAGCTTTTTCATTTTCAAGCCTATTGCGTAGTTTCGATTGCACGAGTCCAAATGATGAAAAGGTTCTCTCAATGGACGCGGTAGACGCAACTGCAGTAAGCAGTTGTTCACATAAAGCCAGACAGGAAGTCTTTTTTATTTGGGCAATCCTCATCCTCAATAACAATTCTTTTCCACCACACCATAGGAACTATGTACCAAGCCAGTTAAATTACTAAATAGTGCTACCAACCGTAATACCAACCTAAACCATACAAAATTTGGCAGTAAATTAAAATTTATTTTTTAATAATAAATATCATGATATATATCGAGCTATAAATATCATTGATATATATCGTGATATATATCATGATTTATATCATGATATATATCAGTGATGTATATCATGCCAACCCTGTTGCGAACAACAACTTTCTTTGGCATTTGCAGACTTGTTCCTTTTGCAGATTTTAGCTTTGTAGGAATCGTCATTATGGATTCAGTTTCCATTGTTTCACTTGCCGGTGCAACCTCTATTTTATTAAAGATTAAACTTGTAGAGGGCTCTGAAATATCTTGACCTATCATTGGTCCCACCTCACAAGGTTTTGGCGCAGTGACTACAGCTGTATATACAATGTATACAGTTAGTGTTCTAGTGAATTGCAACTTACAATAATTGAACTAAAACCCTTGATCACTTAAATAACTCGACACCCCCAAATTTACCCTCTATTTTCATGCATTTTCTGGAAATATCTTCAGATTTAGCAAGGTACCCTAAAAGAATTTTTAGCATTACTTAAATTAAAAATAATGGAATATATGCCTTATTCGATTGATTAAATTCAGTTTCATTGGGATCACATTATGAGATCCCAATATTTTTTTATCTTTTTCTGAACCTGTTCTTCATTGCACACTACATTTATACCTACTAGTTAATTGTATAAAGTAGGTAAGTATAATATGCTGGGGGTTAATTCTCTTTCTTGAAAGATGCCAAACATTTTTACATCACTTACAACTTTATACAACTTACCTACTATGCATTTTTACATAGTCCCTCCCTTAAGAAAAAAAATGCCCTTTTATATAGGTTAAGTTAGTTAAGTATTAGCAAAACTTACCAGGAATATTTAAAGAAGGAACTGCTGTTTTTTTAAGCCCTTTCGACCAGAAACAATACAGTCTTGAGTAAAATGTTCCTCACAAATCACATATCGTTCGTACATTTCTTGAGTGCTTAAAACATTGTAATTAACCGGTTTTTTTCGCACTCCGGCATTGAAAATTTCAGTCTTCCTTGCCGATGTTGACAGCCAGAAACACAACAACTTCTCGCTTTTTCGGGCTTAATGTCATCGAAAAAGTACATAATTAGTAAGGAGGAAAACACTTCATTTTGAAAACACTGCGGGAAACACCGAACAAATAATAATTGAAAAGAACGATAGCCGCGTCGCCGAAGGCGTCGCATAGTGTCATAGTGTGGTTGCCGAGTTACGATTAGGTATCTACTCTTCCATCTATTAATAAGTTTTGGTATTGCTCTGATACAGATACCGACATTCAATATTTTAAGTATACCTGTCGTCAGCGCCCCCTTAGGTTTGTACACGGAAGTTTTTAGTATCGGACGAAAACAGTCGGACTTACTATACTAAAAATGTCTGTGCACTGTGATTGGCTCTTGTTCAAATAATTTTCTTAATAAAGATTAAACATGTATTTAAATAAAATTACATCAAAAAGAAAAGGTGCTGACCGGTTCCCAATTCGCCTTTAAAATGCACTTACACCATGTGTGTGGTTTACTTAGACACAACCGAAAATTTCACCTTAATTAGGAATGAATGTAGAGAATGAGCTTTACAGTAGGGTAGACTCGGCCAACAAGGGTCACTTTAAATAAAACTCGCGTATATCCGAAAGTATGATAGTTGGATAATGTTTCAACATTGATTGACTTAAAGTAGAGTTTCTATTTTCAATTGTTATAATAATTTTCATAAATGCGTGATTTTTTATTATTTGAATTAGATACATGTTAATCAGTGCTTTTGACTCTTCTTACCCTACCCCACCGGGCAAAAAGAATATAGCAAAAGGGTAAAAAGAGTCAATCCTGGGGTAAGAAAAATAGCACAAAAAATTAATTATTGTAATTGGGTTTTTTTAAATATTTATTCAAAAACAAAAAATAAAGACTTGTTCAAACTATAACAATACAAAACAACAACAACACAGTTGGCATATGTTGCACTGGATCCATTTTTCGCCGAACGCCGAATTGCCGAAAGTGTCACCACATAATAAACAGGAGAAAAAATTTCTTTTGGCTTTTTCGGCATGATTAAAGCTGGCTGTTGACTCGATCCTGAAATTTTACGCTTACCTGTATTTTTTTTCTCGCTGTTTTCTGCCTGGCTTCGAATTTCTTCCTTTACTGGGGTTGAAGTGAGTACCTCAGACTTCTCAGTTTTTCTTTTTGTAACTTTTTTTCGGTTTTGGCACTTTGGTAGTGCACGCAAATCCGAAAGTAGAACCTTTTTCTCCCCTTTGTCATTATCAACTTCGAAATTTTTATTTGTGACGTTACATGAGGTTGACAAATTCGACTTCTTCCACTTTGGAGAAAACTGGCTTATATCTGCCCAAAGTCTTTTCTGTACTTCCACTTTTTACATGTCTTTGTAGTGTTGAAAATTTTATTTCGAATTGTGCAGATGCTCGCCGTATCGACATTCCGATTTTCACAGCCTCAAGAGCTCGTGCCATATCTTCTTCGCTCCAACTGGTGGCTCTACCTGATTTTCTTTTGTATTTGTAGACCATCTGGAAAGAAGAAAATAAAAATTAAGAGTCTTACTAATATTTTGAAAAGAAAATTTGGCATACCGGGCAAAAAGGGTCATGATTCCTTTTGCCCGACTCTTCTTGTCCGATCTGACAACTATGGATATATCTAACTCTTTTCAAAACAAATATCAACTCAGATACAATATATTGAGGTTAAGTCTTACCTTAATGTCCGTTATTTGTAAATATATGCTTAGTTCGCTGGTAAAATGCGGGATGGTAAAGTAATCGCCTCAAACAAATAGGCAATTCTTGTATTCAACCACTTGAAATACACTTTTCACTAAATAAAAATCTTGCGGAAACAAGGTGATGCTGCAGAAGTCGGTCGCTATTAAACAATAGGTAGTTCTTGTGGAAAACCCTTGTTGCCAGATTTCATCGCACTTCTGACCGTAAATATTTAGGTGATTCTTCTTGCCCACTATACCCGTTTTGCCCGAGTCTACCCTATTTGACATTTTGTTGCAGGATTTAGTTATGGATATTCTAAGGGTTTTATCAAGCCCTGACTTAGAAGTAAGAAGAAAAACACTTAATTTAGCTATGGAACTGGTCAATTCCCGTAATATCGAGGAAATGGTACTATTCTTAAAAAAAGAAGTTTCCAAAACCTTAGGTAAATTTACAAACACTTCACATCTTAACAAAAAGTCATCCAGAAATCATAACCATTAATATTATCCTATTTAAAATCAGATTCTGAACACGAAGACACAGGAAAATACCGACAACTGCTCGTTAGAACTCTGCATTCCTGCTGCATCAAATTTCCGGATGTCGCCGCTACAGTCATCCCAGTCTTAGTGGAATTTTTATCGGATAATAATGAGTTGGCTGCCGCGGATGTGTTGGTTTTTATAAGGGAAGCTATACAGAAATTTGAGAACTTAAGACCTCTTATTATTGAGGTATGTTGTAAGGCTGATTGTCTGTTGCTGCATATTATGACTGCGATTGTTGCTTATTATTTCAGAAACTACTGGAATCATTCAAAGATATAAAATCGGTTAAGGTTCACCGAGCAGCGTTATGGATATTGGGCGAATACGCTACGTCTGTGACAGACATTGAAGCTGTTATTAAAGAGGTAAGTTTAAACTAAGGTCTAAACCGAATTTTCTTTCTTCTATTTTTTATCATCTTGTAAAATTTCGCTTCTTTATGAATACCTGCCTTGATTTACCTCACCATAACCATTGCTACCGTCCTAACGTGACTATTGCAATATCGCTAAGGTATAGTTTAATCGAGTTTAACTAACCTTTATTGAATCAGCTACAACTCAGCATTGTAAAATATGAAAATCTGGCCCTGAAGTGGTATGCCGCGCTTTGATCTTTGCACGGAGGATATTTCCGTGAATTTTTATCGTTTTCAAGGTCTGTTTTTATTGATCGAATAGAGTCTAAGACCATCATAATAGGAACTGTCATAATAGCCACAGAAAGGTATTCGTCAGACCTGATATACCCTCGCCTTTTTTAAAAATCAGTCATAAGTGTAGAAAGAATCAGTTTTCTTATTTACAAAGCTTTTTAATGTTAAAGTATCTTGAATATAAGTCAAAGATTTTGTTTAAAAATATCTTGAATATAATAATATGTCGATATACAGTGTGGCCCAAATTGGGCCTACATGTATGGGGATCTTGGAAACTATAGAAGATAGAGAAACGGTTAAATGGGGAAAGTTTTTGACAATTATATTTCTAACTGAAAACCGTTTAGTACGCGGCCCTATCTTTTTTGGTTTTTGAAATATGTTGAAAAAACCAAAAAGATGTATTTTCGAAAATATGCTGTAGATTTCTTATTATTCACTATTTTGGCAATCTGTAAAAACATTTTTAAAGCAACTTTTTAAGTAGATTTCAGTTCTGCAATTTAATTTTGAACACGACGTTTCAGTTATTTTATACCATCATCAGATTCATTTTTTCTTATGGGCGCCATATTGTATTTTATACTTAAAAGGTAGCTTATGACGTCCGATTTTCAACGATGTATTATTTGTTGGAAAATAAATGAAATTGACTTGAAAAATAAAGAAAATTAATTTTCGCAACACGTCAAATTTGAGAAGAACACATTAGGCAGGGTTAAATTTGTTTAAAATATCATAATATTATAATACATTATTTTATTTTTTCCTTATGGTTAAAAATCTCATATTAACATTTCAAATAAAGAAAACTAAAAACGCAATGAATAATAATTATTGTTTTGAAAAGAAAATAAGAAAAAATATCTAACTTACTATACTTATTCGAAATGTTGGCCGTTTTTATTAATACATTTTTGACACTTTTTTAACACAGTATTGATGACCCTGCGAAGCGTGTTGCCATTTATGCTCGTAAACACATTCCTCACTCTCTCTTCTAATTCTTGTACAGATTCCGGGGGTTCAAACTCATATACTTCATTTTTTACATAACCCCATAAATAAAAATCGAGAGGAGTTATATCAGGGGATCTAGCAGGCCAATTAACTGGTCCGCCGTTTGAAATTAATTTGTCATCAAATATCTGTCTTAAGAGAGTTTGAACTTCCCGAACATTATGTGCGGGACAACCGTCTTGTTGAAACCAAATATTATTCAATTGATCTTGAGGAACTCTTGCTCTAATTGCCGGTAATATTTGATCTTCTAACAGCTCCAAGTATCTTTGGCCATTCAACGTATGATTATAAAAGAATGGTCCTATAAGTCTGTTGTCTAAAATGTAAGGAGAAAAGTAAAGCTGGGTTACTTAATATCTGCTATGTATTTAGCAAGCTAGGTGACATTACTTACCATACATACCACACCATACATTAAAACCAAATCGGGTTTGCAGTCTTCGTTGAGCCAATTGGTGAGGGTTTTCTGTTGCCCAAAAATGATGGTTATGTCTATTAAATACCCCGCAGTTGGTAAAATGTGATTCATCGGTCCAAATTACAAGACGACTGAAATCATGATTTTGTTCGCATTGATTCACATACCAATTTGAAAACTGCATTCTTCTTGGATAATCCGTTTCTCGTAAACCCTGAACTATAGTTGGCTTGTATGGTCGATATTTATTATTTATAAATAAAGAGTCCTTCTTTGTATGGTACTTCGCGGGGTTGGTAAGTCTCTTGCCGACGCTCTTGTAGATGATGTCGGAGCGGCATTAAAATAGGCTGACATTTTCGTCACGCTCGTTATTACCTGCTTTTTCGTAACTCTTGGGCCGCGGTTTTTCAAAACTTCCATGGTTTCTCAGGTTCATAAAAATTTTTGGAAAAAGTCTGACACTTGGCTGCGGTCTTTCAGGAAAATTTTTAAAACACCTTTCTAATGCAAGGTTTGCATTTCTGTTGCAATGAATGTAACATTCTAGCAAATCAACTTTTTCTTCGTGAGAAAAACGCAATGCCATTTTCTTTTAAATTCAGAATACACAAATAAATCGTTATTATTAGATAATAATAATAAAAACTATTATACTTTTACTCGTTCTGACAAGTAATATTTTTGTTTCATTTTCAAACGGTAGTGGTTGGTCATAGGCTACTGGATTTTATTTTTGATTCATAGGTTATTGTAATATTGTTGATTGAAACAATGCAAGCAGTATTTTGTGAATACTACAAAATGTAAACCTTTTAATTGGTATTCAATTTAGGGAGTTATAGTGCAGTTGTCAAATTTGACGTGTTGCGAAAATTAATTTTCTTTATTTTTCAAGTCAATTTCATTTATTTTCCAACAAATAATACATCGTTGAAAAGCGGACGTCATAAGCTACCTTTTAAGTATAAAATACAATATGGCGCCCATAAGAAAAAATGAACCTGATGAAGGTATAAAATAACTGAAACGTCGTGTTCAAAATTAAATTGCAGAACTGAAATCTACTTAAAAAGTTGCTTTAAAAATGTTTTTACAGATTGCCAAAATAGTGAATAATAAGAAATCTACAGCATATTTTCGAAAATACATCTTTTTGGTTTTTTCAACATATTTTAAAAACCAAAAAAGATAGGGCCGCGTACTAAACGGTTTTCAGTTAAAAATATAATTGTCAAAAACTTTCCCCATTTAACCGTTTCTCTATCTTCTATAGTTTCCAAGATCCCCATACATGTAGGCCCAATTTGGGCCACACTGTATATAAAAAAAATAAAAAAAAAATAAAATAAGCCTAGTTTAACACAATACAATGGTGCAACAAATAGATATACAGAAAACAACAAATAAAAGTACAAACTTAACAAACAACCCTATACAAAACAGTGTTCCTCGGTAACGAGATTACCGTTTGATCTGAAAAGGCTAGATTCTTTATACAGACGTCAACAATAAATAAATACCTGTAAATGTGCAACATTCAAATCGAAAATGCGTCAAGGTTAAATAGGTATTTATAGAACCGAATTGGAGATCAAACCCCGTTCTATATGAGTTTAAAGGTAATAAACTAGTGTTTTATCCCTCAGTGTTCTAATTGTCGTAAAAAATCAAGTCTATAACGTGCTGTATTCTTAACTAAATAATATTAAATTAACGTCTACGAGAACCGTTAATCGGTAGCTTTGCAATAGGTTTGCGAGTTCAAAAATATGTAAATAAAAGCTGGATTTATAAACTCGAAAAGTTGGCGAGGTTGAGGTTCAGTTGGTGTTGGAAATAGGAATTCAATTTAAACTAAAGGGAACACTCAGTTTCATTTATACACTCGTTCATGTTGTTCATGTAAAGCTCATGTAAGGTTCGAAAACTTCCCGGGTAGTTCGAGGTAACCAATTTTTATGCTCGGAGTTCGGAATATCTAACCTCACAAACTTGATCATAACTTCAACCTCACCAACTTTTTGAGTTTATAAATCCAGCTTAAGGTTCTGTGATGTTATCAAATCAAATCAAATCAAATTTATTGATGTTAACATACATATATGTATATACACAAGTCACATAGTTCATAATTTAAAATAGAAGCAAGATATCCCTAATAGTAAGAAACATATTAAAAGTTAATTAAAATAAAAACACATAATATAAAGTATAAAATATAAAAGCAAGTACAAAATATAAAAGCAAAATCACAGAGACAGGACAGCACCAAGGTGTAAGGTCAATGTTGAAAGGTAAAGCTCAAGTACTCCTCTATATTATAGAACGCATTCTTACACAGAATATCCCTACATCTATTCTTAAAGCTTTCAAGAGATAACATCCTGACATCAAGAGGTAATTTGTTATACAATTTAATCCCTATAAAGTCTGGCCTACTCTGGCATCTCTTTAACCTACAGAATTTGCTAATTAGTTTATGCTTACCTCTGGTGTTATGGTCATGGACCTCGTCATGGGACTGAAATGTATCTTCATTTCCTTTAACAAGCAACAGATTTTGCAAAATGTACAGTGATGGGAACGTAAGGATACCCATGCTGACAAAAGCAGCCCTGCAGTCCTCCCTGTATCCGAGCCCACACATGACTCTAAGGGCTCTTCTTTGTAAGCCAAAGATACGAGAGGCATGTGCCGAGCCCCCCCAAGCAGTGATGCTGTAGGACATTACACTATGGAACAGTGCATAGTACGCTGTCGTTACAGTGCTCAATGACACACATCCTGTCAGATTACGCAACACAAACACACCACTTTTCAGCCTCTCACACACGCCCTCAACATGCTTATCCCACACAAGTTTGGTATCGATTATCACACCAATTAATTTTATTTGTTGTACCTCTCTGTTGTTAACCCCACGTAAAGAAAATAGTGCAGGTTGTGTTTTTTCTGCATTCAAGAGAAGCCTATTTGCCAGAAACCAGTCCTCTGTCTGTGTACGGACAGCTGCCAGTTTCCCAACAGCCTCCTCCTCAGTCTCCCCTGTGACATGTACGGTTGTGTCATCTGCAAAGAGAACACACCCAGCGCCAGGCTCACCTATGCATGTTGGTAGGTCATTAATGTAAATGAGAAAGAGGATTGGTTCCAGGACGGACCCCTGTGGTACTCCGACGCTCAGCGGTAGCTCCTCCGACAACACACCATCGACCCTCACCATCTGGGAACCGACGGCAATATCATTTAATGCTTCAACGTTACATTATACAATTTAAAGACCATAACCATAATACACGTTATAAAAATGAAATATCCATAAAACCTAAAATAAATAAGTCCGTAGGACAAAAAACTTTTAAATATTTATGCTTTTATTTCAACGATTATTTACCAAAAAATATTAAAAAAATTATTTCATTAAAAAAATATAGAATCGAAATTAAAACATTTATATTGGAAACAAGCGCTTTAAAAATATTTTTGGAAATGCTATAACTAATTAATGCTATTTAGTATTATTGTGAATCAATTATATAATTAATCCTTTTCGGAAATTTAAACATCAATCATCAAGAAAGTGGCGTTTATTGAATACTTGCAACTTTTTATAGAAATATTCTTAAATATTCATAATTTTAAATACTTAAACTCTTCCCTTATATCTGTCTTCATCGCTGCATGACTAATGCGTTGAGCCTGCTTCATCCCCGAGTATTTGTAGTTCTCGCCTTCTCCCATTATTATTATTATTATTATTATTATTATTATTATTATTGTTATTATTATTTTGCTGTAGGTACCTACCCTGTAATATTAGCAGCAAATAAAATCGAACCCAAGACTGTGGACTAGCCAATTTTTACTTTCATACCTTCACTCAACCATCTTTTTAAAAACACCCAACATGTAGCATTTAAGTCATGTTATTGTATGAGCTTATCATGATGAACCGTGTCAAAATCCAGGAACACGCCAATACACTTCCGTCCACTATTCTAGAATCCAAACTGTCTTTCATTTATAAAAGAAGTTGCCAATTACACTAATGGGTCTCACTAATTCGATATTATGCGCCTCACCTGAGTTAAAATTCGCACATTCTCGTATAATGCTTTACTTTATTTATTAATCTTTGTCATACAGAAGTTTATTTGTATTAGTTGGTTCTTACATTGGGCGAGGGATCTTTGGTTGCCGCTGAAAATCGTCTTAACCAGGGCGAAGTCGACGAAACTCAACCGGCAGTACCAAACACCGGACCTGTGGTTACAACTTTGGTTACTTCTGATGGAACCTATGCCACTCAGTCTGCCTTTAATTCTGTCCAGTAAGTACTGTGTTGTCTCTGTCTTGATTCAGAAAAACTTTTTTAACATTGACATTTGGAGGGGTCAGAGCACAAGTGGGCCAAGTCCGGTGTATCTCATTTTCGCAATAAATAACAAAATCAGAATTGCAAATAACGTGCGAAAAATGTACGCTTCATTGGATGAACCTATAATATATCGTTTTGTTAATTTAGAAAATCCAAAAAGGAAAAACGCCCCCCACTTCGCCAGTATCTCATTGATGGTGACTTTTTCATCGGAGCAGCCTTGGCAACGACTTTAACCAAACTGGGCTTGCGATATGGCAACCTGGTTGCATCTGAAAAACGAAACAAATTTGACGCCGAAATCATGCTAATTATGAGCGGTATTATACATTTGGGACAGTCAGGTGAGTGTTGACAACTGTCAAAGCTTATTTATATTAGTGATATTATGTAAACGGTCTCAAAATAATTGGCAAAACTGTTCATATAACCAGTAACGCTGTGTAACATTGTGCGGCGAAAATAATTAACATTGATTCGCCCACTTTCAAGTTAAATAAAAGCAATCCACACCGCTTGGAAAGATTGTGCATAAATAGGTCATTACATATTGCCAAGTTTTAATGGATTTCACTGAAATTTCCATAAAATTTGCCGAAATCGGCATGTCATTATTCATTAAGGGCCTTTTCACTCTACGGTACCTGTTTTACTTAATTTGGCAACGCAGGTAGGAAAAACCCATGTCTAAAGGCGCTCGCACGCTTTCTTATCGCCTCTAACCAACGTTCAGTGTCGTAGGCAAGTTTCAATCAAGAGGATATTAGCAATTCAGTTTTATTATTTTGGTGGTTATTCAAAACAGCAAATATTATAATGCAGGCGAGTTCTTCAAGTGATAGTAACCAACAAGTTACAAAACGACGTCATTTAAAATCTGGGGAGCGTACAATGGTAAAAAATGTGTATGAGGGAATTCTAAGTACACACAGTGGAATATCATTCACTGATGCAGCAGAACTTGTGCCACATTGACTAAGACATCTTGCTGTACTGTTTATAGAACTATCAAGGACAATAGGAATACTAAAGTGTCCGATCAGAAGGAAACAAGAGGACGGAAAGTGCATGAATTTTTTTTTCGAAATGAACTTCCGAATTTAAAAAAAAAATATTCTGCCGAAATTGAAAGGGATGAAAATATGTAAAAAATTTCACGAAGAGTTCTAATGCATACACTGCGAGAATTGAATTTTCGATTCTTAAAACGAAATCGCAAAAGTCTTTTGGTGAAAAAGGAAGAAATCGTATTGTGGCGTAGAAAGTATCTAGAAGAAATACAACAATATCGCTGTGCAGGGAAAAGAATTTACTTTACTGACGAGACATTGTTAAATGAAGGACATACTGTGAATTACATTTGGCAAGATCTCAACATTAAAGATGCACGTAACGCCTTTATCAATGGACTGTCCACTGGATTGAAAGCTCCTTCAGGAAAAGGTCGTCTGTTAGTTATAACCGACATCGGAAGTGATTCTGGTTTTCTTGAAGGTGGGTTAAACGTGTTTGAATCTCGTAAAACCGGTGATTATCATGAGGGTATGAACTCGGGAGTGTTTGAAGATTGGTTAAAATCCATCTTACCGCGTATTGAACGTGGGTCGGTAATCGTGATGGATAATGCACCATACCACAGCCGTCGGGTGGAAGTTTTGCCAACTTCTGCGTGGCGAAAAGGAAAGATTGTTGACCGGTTCGAAGAACAAAATATTGCATTTGGCGAAAAAATGCTAAAAGTGCAGTTGCTCGATCTTGCAAGACTTCACAAAAAAAAATATACGAAATATGTTTGTGGATGAAATGGCTCGTGAACGAGTGTTACAATATTACGTTTACCGCCTTACCATTGTGAACTAAATCCATTCGAGCTTATGTGGGCACCGATAAAAGGCGAAGTGGCGCGTGAAAATAAAACTTTTAAATTAAAAGATGTTAAAGAACTGTTAAGAACGGCAATAGCGAATGTACAAGCAGCAGATTGGCATAAGTGCGTATTACATGTCGAGGGCGTAGAAAAAAAAATGTGGGACTTAGATGTACGCGTTGAAGTCATGGTAGAACCTATTATTATAAATCCTGCAGATGACAGCAGTAACGACAGTAATGAAATGTTTTCATCGTCATATAGTGAATAATCGCTGTAATGGTAATAATGAATTTAAAATTGTAACGTATTGTCATTATAACACTTTTTAATGTCGGCGTGCAACATAATTCGTCAAATTATTATCAATTAGTGTTCATTAGGTGACAATAGTTAGGAAATTTATAAACATTTATAATTTAGGTTTAAGTTTTGCCCTTAATCCACTATTATATGTTTCTATTATTATGTAGTATAATAAAAACATTATGAAAATAACATATTATACCGTTGCTTTATTATTCTTTTTGGATTTTATACCTGCGTAATTTAGTTTCTCTAATTACTTCATTAGATCACTAAATGTATAAGCTTAATTTATTTTTCAGTTTAATTTATAATATTATATTTATTATAGTAAGTAAATATAAATATATTATAATAATCAACAAAAAATACATATATTTTTTGAATTATTATTGTTTAAAATGACACGCCTCTGGAGTTGGCGTTCCCCTTACGCCTTGCACACCCCGGTAAAAACGAGTCACTGTCGATTATTTTGGTACCGGAGTATAGTATTTTATTTTATCGGCGTCATATTGCGCCACATACATTTTTAGATTAATCTATCTGAAAATAATATATCTCTATTATCTAAACTTTGTATCATCCGCATACGGATTTATTTCTATTTAATTCTAATTTAGATTAAGCTAACATACACTCGATCCACTCCTCAGCAACTACCCTTCCCTAAAGTAAGTCGCCCCCGTCTTTCTTAGAGAGGCGAGCAGCTTCTATTATTTTAGGGTACTTAACTTCTCTCGTGCCACTGTTGTGGCATCAAGGATATGCCTTCTAGCGCAACCCCACCTACCACACACTCCTACCAAATGATACGAGGTCTTCTCTTCTACTCCACAGTTGGCTTAGAGTGGAATTACCCGATTCCTAGAAGGTGTAGGTCTCTTATTCTCATCCTTGAGCCGTCAGTACACCAGACCTGACCGCCGTCGGGTTGGGGTCAATTTCCTGCTTCCTTCTTCGTGGGGATTTCTACCTTAAAGTTTCTGTTCAGTATAAGATGTTCGGAGAGTCCGGGAATGTAGAGGTCTCCATGCAGGAGTTATCAATTTTGATATGCATCCCCATAGTTGGATCCCGTCTTTCGAATATGCTTGTAAAGCCTTACAGGATTTTGAATATGAATAGGCGTGTCCTGAATTCTCCAGTAGAACTTCTAACAGGGCAGTCCAGATTGAGGAAACACCTGGCTTGATAGATGTGGGGAAGTTCTGTTCTGTCCAGGATCCCTAGAGGATGAAGAGACACCGCTGCACTTCTGTGCGCTTGTGAGGCTCTGAGAAGACCTAGACGTCGAGTCTTTGGGACAGTGTTGTTTCGACTGGAGGAAGTTGGGACCCTTGTCTGGCTTCTGGTCTATATTACTTGTTAAGTTCGTGTGCCGCCCCTCAACTACTACTACTACTACTACTACTACTACTACTATACTAGTTTCTTGCCGGTTGGCTAACTGGCACGGAATATCGTTGGTGTATAGGTCGTCGTTTTAGTCCGTGTCTAGTGTCTACCAAAACGATTTAAAGAATGTGTGGACAAAGATAGCACGCTATGAATTGTTCCTGTTGAAGGAGTTTAACCTAGGGCGTCTCCCCTTGCGAATACCGGAATATTCTTCACCATGTTTGACTCACGTGATGTATGAATAAAGAATTTGGGTCTTTTGTCGTAGCAAATATATTCTAGGTCAGACAGATTTACAGTAAATTATTGACAACAGCAACTTTTTTTACAGGTCTTGCCACGAAATCTATAACAAACGACGACCGCGACCACGTTCTAGTCTGTCTACGTGTCATTTCTGACAGATCGCCTATTGTAGTTGACATATTTACTGATTACTGCAGACGGGCCTTAAATGACATGTTATTGGCAAAGGAGATAGAAGAAGCCAGCAATCAAAAAGCCAAGGAGCAAACAGGTAAGAGCATCAGATGAATTGCAGCGTTATTTGCTACTGAGTTAAACTGTATTCTCGAAAATAAACCAGACATTAGACAATTGCCTTGTGCCAGATGTAAGTTTTAGTAATTCGGAACACCTATTTATCTTTTATTATTTTCCCAATAGGTGCCAAAATACAAACTGATGATCCCATCAACTTCTTACAACTTGAAAGTGACAAAGGGGGGGAACTCGGCGAAAATATGTTCGAGACATCTTTGTCTCAGGCTCTTGTTGGCGGAAGAGGGCCTGGCAGTGATGCTTTGAGCGCAAACAAGTTGAATAAAGTTACGCAGTTAACTGGTAAGGAAGTATTTTATATTGTTATTTTATTTTTGAACCCCATATTTTTTAGTTCCAACTTTAGACCGATTTTAAATAATAAGTTGCTGCTGGTATTACCAGAAGAGTGTGGATTAACTCTTTTCACCACCAAGACGACGTTTTTACAGATTGAAATATTTTAAGGCTTTCTGACCACAAAAAAAAAGTTTTCTCTTTAGCTAATACCAACAGCAACTTAATTTTCGTTTTGTGTCTCCTGATGATGAATGTTTCTACGTTCGAAACATGTAGACAGTATAAATGAATAACATTTTATTAAGGAAGTTACGTAGCACTGCCTTAAGAGAGTCAATCAATTTTTGAAATATTTTTATAAGCAGACCTACTTTATGAAACCATTTTTCATTCATTTAAATTATTGCGTAGGTTTCTCTGATCCTGTTTACGCCGAAGCTTACGTCCACGTTAACCAGTATGACATCGTATTAGACGTCCTTATTGTAAATCAAACCAACGATACACTTCAAAACTGCACCCTGGAACTGGCCACTTTGGGTGATCTTAAATTAGTTGAAAAACCACAGCCTGTAGTATTAGCACCCAAAGATTTTTGCAATATTAAAGCCAACGTTAAGGTAAGAATATAACAACAATAATAACAAATATCCATAAATACTTACCGCTAATACGAAAGTACGATAAAATTAGCTTTGAAAACAGCTTTTAGAACTCCAAGGCACAAAAACGTTTAAATACAAATTAAAGTTGACAGTTTGACAGATCAAAACGATGACTTTGAAATCGTTCGTCGGGCACGACCATCGTTTTTCATTTTAATTTATTCAGCGAATGAAAGAGACGAAAATCTACATTTGAAACTTAAAATATATTGAATAAGATCACTTTCTACCTCAGTTTCAATTTGGTTTTCCATGCCATTGCGTGCGTTACCCGCGATTTTTTCGTCCGAACAAAATGTTTTATTTAAATTTTATAACACTTCCTGGCGTCCTAATCTTAAACAAGCCAAACCGAAAGTTTTGCTTTTTAACAGACAACACTTCTCTGACTTGTTTTTTTATTATTTCTTTCAAGAATAATCACGGATAACATCCAGATAAGAAATCTGGTCGATAATGAGTATAAGACTTAATCTTAACCTTACTTAAAACGGCACGAATTTGCTGACCTTGTAGTCTTATATTTGATCCAAAATACTAAGTAGTGTATGTTTGGTTGCCTATTTTCAAGCCTGAAATTCTTACGGTAGGGACGGCCAGCCGTCTCTGGGTTACAAGGCGATTTGAAAAGTAAAACAATTTATTTGGTGACTGTATAGTTTGCGAGTATGTTTGGGTAGTAAAGTGATACCTCAATTTAAAGGTCCTTGAATTCTCTTTTTAACGCTTCCTAGTTACATTTGATTTTGTAGTTTGCAAAAAAATACCGTTTAAAGATGTTTAAAAAAAAATTGTCATTAAATAGTTAAGATAGAATTTAAAATATCACGATTTTTTTCATTTTAAAGAGTTGCACTTTTGCATCATATTTAAAAGGCATTTTCTTGCAAACTACAAAACCAAATTTAAAAAACCGGAGAACGTTAGAAAGATAATTTAATGTCTTTAAAAATTGACGTATCACTACTTGTCTTTAAGGTGTGTTCCACCCCCGCTAGGGGGTTGAAGTCGCAGGTTATAGGTTACCAAACACGAATATCTCAACTAGCAAAATAAATTTTATAAAGGTAATAAACTGATACATAATAAGTTTTATAGAAGCTTAAAATTCCTATAAGGTGGTTAAATAATACAATATTTATAGGATTAAAAAGGGTTCACTTTCATAAAACATTTTGATACTATAAGAGTTCTATAGAAGTTGTGTACGACACTTTTAAAGCAATTTAATGCAACAACTATAAAGTTGTTTTGAAGTGTGTATTTGGTGATATTTATACAACAATATTCTATCGACACTTTAAAAGTCTTACACAAATATTATGTAGTGATTGTATAATGCAGTCTGATAATATAGCAATTTAAAGAGATGCTTGATTTTTTAGTGCAAAATTTTTGTATTTCGTATTATAATACTTTTATAAAATTTTTAAATAAACAAAAATCGTTTGTTGTATAGTAAAAGTTGTAGAAGCCCGTTATAAGACAATTTGATGCAAGTATTTTTCTTAACGAACAAAATTATCGCAACGATATGCGCTACAAAACAAAACTATTGTTAATTCTTAAAGCAAGGCTATTCCATAATTATATAATAATTTGCTTTCTTTAAAGTTCTACTTTACTAGTTGGGATAAATATCTGCAAAGTCATAATAAAAATAAGAACAAAGAAAGGTTGGGTTAAGAAAGATGCATTTACATTTTGACACGGACGACATTTGACAAAAGAAGAGTGAAGAGTCCCTATTGCCACATACACGAATATATCTCTAACAATTTCAAATTATTGAAAAGGGTTTGCTTTTTCCTTCTGCCAGAACCATCCTTAGACGCGTTTCGCTGTATAACAGCTCATCAGTGAGGCTATGGGTTCTGACAAAAGGAAAAAGCATCGGCGTCTGTTTTAAAACAGAAAAATCGGTTTGATACAGAGAATGAAGCCAGATGGCTCCATCTCGTGGTGCTGGTAAATAACACCAATTTCTAAGCATGCCTGCGTCCTCTGACATGGACTTATCAAGCCACAAATATCAGAGGAAAACCTGCAAAGACAGAACGTCACAATTAGAGGAGTCCTCGCTAGGCAGCGCTATGCGTTTTGTCGGTTTAGTAACCGAAAACTTAACACATTGACAAGGGTTTGCTTTTTCCTTCTGCCAGAACCATCCTCAGACGCGTTTCGCTGTATAACAGCTCATCAGTGAGGCTAATTGTGACGTTCTGTCTTTGCAGGTTTTCCTCTGATATTTGTGGCTTGATAAGTCCATGTCAGAGGGCGCAGGTATGCTTAGAAATTGGTGTTATTTACCAGCACCACGAGATGGAGCCATCTGGCTTCATTCTCTGTATCAATTTCAAATTAATTTCAACTATACTCAAAACCCATTGCTATTGTCAGTGACGTGGCAATCGAAACCATGGAAACCAATGCAAACCACTAACGACAACACAGTATTTTGGCTATTTCCATTTTTTTGACTGATACGTCAGTGACAATAATATTGGGTCTTGAGTATAAAACATTTTCTAGGTTGCCTCCACTGAAAACGGAATAATATTTGGCAACATCGTGTATGACGTCACTGGAGCGGGTTCGGATAGAAATGTGGTAGTTTTGAATGACATTCACATTGACATAATGGACTACATTGTGCCTGCTAATTGTTCTGATTCCGAATTTATGAGGATGTGGGCGGAGTTTGAGTGGGAAAATAAGGTATGTATAATTGTAAAGAAGTTTTAATTTTAAGTTTTCCTTTAATTTTGTTCATCTGTAGCGATACGACTTAGTTATTTGACCGACTCTTGTTTTTAGGTGACTGTAAATACACCTCTAACAGATCTTAATGATTACCTAATTCATCTAATAAAGAGCACAAATATGAAGTGTTTAACGCCGGAAAAAGCATTGTCTGGCCAATGCGGTTTTATGGCTGCCAATATGTATGCCAAATCGATATTCGGCGAAGATGCTTTGGCTAATTTAAGTATTGAGAAGCCGTTTAATAAGCCAGATGCTCCAGTTCAAGGACATATTAGGATACGAGCTAAGAGCCAGGTAAGATCTAAGATATATCAGCTGTATAATATTTACAAATGTTCAAATTCTCGAGCAAAAAGTCACAGTCAAGGTATAATTAATGTATTATAGAAAAGTTAACATGTTTCGTATTTAAGGCATTATCACAGGGTAGAATCAATATTATTGTGTTGACTCATCGTATACCGGGTGTTCCACCTAAGGAGGTAATCGGCTATATCTCAGAAAGTAATAACACTAGGACTTTGGGAAAAAATATATATCGATAAAAGCGGCCAAGAGAAATTGCTGGAAATTATTTTCAAGTTCGAAAAATGACCGCTAGGGGGCGTAAGAGAACTTTCAAAATAGAAATGCCGATTTTCTCTTGATTTTTCTTAATAAAAACATGATAAAAATATAAGCATTGTATTCTTCATACAATTATGCAACTTTATGTTAGGAATCGTTTTTTTCTATTTTCAATAATAAAGTGGTGGGAGAAGGTCAAACTTTTTTTCTTTCAAACGCTGATATCTCTGCTTTGGATAAACCGATTTTATTCAACTTGGTTTTGAAAAAAAAGCCCTTCTTTTCCTCTACACGTAGATCTATTAACTATACCATATTAATTCTGATGGTGGCCACTAGATGGCGTTTTTCCGTAATTCCTCAATAAATAAGGATTTTGTCAAAAAAATCAAATGTTATGATATGACTTTTTCATCATATTTTATTTTAGGCTTATAAAGGCTATTAAATAGTGGAATAAAAAATCCAGGTCCGTATTTAAAATAAAAAAGTTGATGATGGTCGCTCGAATCTGAAACGTCGGATTAAAAAACTAACCCCATCAGCTTGTAGAGGAGGAAAAGTTACTATAAGGAACTGAAAACCGCAACGTGATATCTTTTGTTAAACTAGAGAAATTAGGGATAATAATAATTAATATGGAAAAATAGGCCATTTTTTAAAACATTAATTAATCAATTAAATCTCTGGTTTAACAAAAGATATCACGTTGCGGTTTTCAGTTCCTTATAGTAACTTTTCCTCCTCTACAAGCTGATGGGGTTAGTTTTTTAATCCGACGTTTCGGATTTGAGCGACCATCATCAACTTTTTTATTTTAAATACGGACCTGGATTTTTTATTCCACTATTTAATAGCCTTTATAAGCCTGAAATAAAATATGATGAAAAAGTCATATCATAATGTTTGATTTTTTTGAGAAAATCCTTATTTATTGAGGAATTACGGAAAACGCCATCTAGTGGCCACCATCAGAATCAATATGGTATAGTTTATAGATCTACGTGTAGTGGAAAAGAAGGGCTTTTTTTCAAGACCAAGTTGAATAAAATCGGTTTATCCAAAGCAGAGATATCAGCGTTTGAAAGAAAAAAGTTTGACCTTCTCCCACCACTTTATTATTGAAAATAGAAAAAAACGATTTCTAACATAAAGTTGCATATTTAATGAAGAATACAATGCTTATATTTTTAACATATTTTTATTAAGAAAAATCAAGAGAAAATCGGCATTTCTATTTTGAAAGTTCTCTTACGCCCCCTAGCGGTCATTTTCAAACTTGAAAATAATTTCCAGCAATTTCTCTTGGCCGCTTTTATCGATATATATTTTTTCCCAAAGTCCGAGTGTTATTACTTTTAACACCCGGTACACTTATACACTTCTCCAAGAAATTAACGCACCACCCAAAAATAACCAAAAGTTTAAAGTAAATTTTTGTCAAAACTATTTGACCGATTTGAATGAATTTTTTTTTTGAATCACAGGTTGACTCTTCCAGGAAGTTAGTGTACTACTGTATTTGCATACGAACTTATTTTTATATAAATACAGGGTGTTGCAATGATAACCTGATTTTTTCATAAAATTTGTAACACCCTGTGGAGTTCAACAGTTACAATATCACCTTAAAATTAAAATCAAACTGTAGCTTTATCTTTTTGTAACATTTTGTTTTTTGATTTACCTTATTATCTTGGTCACAACAAGAGAAACACAATTTTATAGCATAACATGTTTTTATTAATTTTAATTTGCATTATATGCACTAAAGTAAGTAGCAGGCTACGAAAAAACTTAAGTTACAGTAAATTGTCATTAGCTAAATACAGGTGTCAAACAACATTTCATAGAAGTGCATTTTCAGTGTTAGTTCTTACGTTTTTTTTGCAAAAACCTTTATTTTGATTAATATGCAACGTGAGACACGAAGTCTTACTCGCGAAAAATGTGCTCAAGCATTAGCATGGTCCGAGGAAGGCTGGAATTACCGAAGGATTGGTAGACGATTTAATGTATGTCATACAACCGTTTCACGAGTTATACAAAGATTTAGAGACACTGGCAGTCATGATCGCAGACCGGGACAAGGAAGGAATCGAATAACAACCCCTATTCAGGAGCGGTTTTTAAGACTATCAGCATTAAGACAACGTTTTGTAATAGCCCGGACCCTTCAAATCCAGCTTCGATATACTAATGGTTTACAAATTTGTGGTGAAACAGTTCGTCAGCGACTAAGAGAACACAATTTGAGACCTAGAATTGCTGCTTAACCAGCTCTAACTAGAGATCATTAAAGAGCTCGGCTGAATTTTGCCAGGGAACATCGTAACGGTTAGAAGCTGAATGGCAACAGGCGCATGCGTGTATATCGACGCCCTAACCAACGATAAGCTTAGTGTAATTTCTCAAATACCACATTATTTGGAGGAGGATTTGTGATGGTCTGGGGAGGTATTTCTTTGACTGGTCGCACAGAACTTGTGGTCATAAACAATGGAAGCCTTACAGCTGAAAGGTACATATTGAAGGTTTTAGACCAACATGTAATGCCATTTACGCCATATATAGGGCAAGGATTTGTGTTGATGCAAGATAATGCCAGGCCTCATGTTGCTGGAGTTGTGAGGAATTATCTAGAGGAAATCGATACCATGGCATGGCCAGCTCGAAGCCCGGATTTAAATCCCATAGAGAATCTCTGGGACACTCTTGGGAGGAACTTGATCAAAACAATAATATACGGTCGCTTATTTTAAGTATGAGCCTTCGTTGCCAAGCAGTTATTTGTTCCAGAGGCGGAAATACTCGCTACTGACATTTTTTTACATTTTGTTTCTTTGTTTTTCGTTGTTAAATTTGGATAAGAAATTTTAATAAAAACATGTTATGCTATTAAATTGTGCTTCTCTTGCTGTAACCAAGATAATAGAATAAATCAAAAAACAAAATGTTACAAAAAGATAAAGCTACAGTTTGATTTTAATTTTAAGTTGATATTGTAACTGCATGTTGAAGTCCACAGGGTGTTACAAATTTTATGAAAAAATCAGGGTATCATTGCAGCACCTCGTATTTATACAAAAATAAGTTTGTATGCAAATACAGTAGTACACTAACTTTCTAGAAGAGTCAACCTGTCATTCAACAAAAAACTCATTCAAATCGGACAAGTAGTTTTGACAAAAATTTACTTTAAACTTTTGGCTATTTTTTGGTGGTGCGTAAATTTCTTGGAGAAGTATAGTATTTTAAGGTATGACCGTATTTTATTATTTTTTATTGTTTTTTTTTGTGATGTGTGAGGGCTGATAATGCCTTAAAAGCGAAACATGTTACCTTGTGTATAATACGTTAATTAAAACCATGACTTAGTGATTTCCTTTTCTCGAACATTAAGTTCAAGTCTCTTGATATTTTAAACTAACCTTTTTTTACCATCTCTAGTAGATTCCTAACAACCTTAAGAGATATTAATTAATTTCCATTTTTCTTCGCAAAACTGTAGCTGCAATAAATGCGCATATTTTTAAACTCTGAAATTCTAAGGCACTGAAATTTGGTTTGGAGTTAGGCAATACCTGGAGGCTTCTTACGCTATAGCCGAAGCTTAGTTGCAAAATGCAGGGTGGTCCAAAAATACAGTTATTTTGGTTACTTGAAAGAATGTCTCAAATTATATTTTTGCAAATGAAACACCGTGTATGTTTTTACTGATTTGAAGAGCTGCTAAAGTTCGCTATTAACTTAATTAGTAACGTCTGACTTTAAGCATCGATTTTAAAAATATATATTCTGTGTGTCATCTCACTGTTGTTATGGATTCGACATTCTAGTATTTCTAGCCGTTGTCAGCCAAACACATCTTTGAAAACTATTGAGGCGCAGTTCTAATGAATTTATTTATTTTGTTTGGAGATAGTTATAAAATTATAAGGAGGACATGTTTTTTTTTATTTACTATTTTTTGCGGTTCGTCGGCGTATCAGAGGCCATCTTGAACCGGTCATCGACCGTACGGTTTTTAATCGTGCGGTCTACCGACTGGGGAGTGTGAAACGGCACCTTCATCTTACGAGATATCCGATCTCATCCGGCCTGTCCGGCGTGAATAGGATGGTTTTGATGTCGATTCATTTTACACTCTTCCCTAAGACAAGAGCACGCGGTGTTTCCCAAGCGGTCACCCATCCAAGTACTAACCGCGCTCGACACCGCTTAACTTCGGTGATCTGACGGGAACCATTTCCATTTTAAAATCCTTTATTTCCTATTATTTACATTTCTAACTTACAACTAATATATACTAGCTTAGCCTAATTACAAACTAAAACTAAACTAGCCTATTTACAGTGTTTTGGGCGCATATGGACCGTAAGCATAGGGCCCAAAATGCGCCCAAAGAACCTGGCGGAGCCAGGCGGCCGATATTCTGGCCTGTGGTTGTAACACTAGAAATTAGATCACTAACACTGTCAGACACTCGTGCCGGCAAGTGCCATGACGAGGTGTTAAAGGCATACATTTCGCACAAGGCGAATAACGCAGTTCTCCGAACTACCATACATTCATTAAACAGTTAACAGGTATGGAATGCAATGGAAACACTCTGGGAAAAATTGCAAAAAACCCAGTCAGATTGGCTATCACAACTCATGTTACATCTGCCTATAGCGGATGATTGTAAATGCAAGAATTATTCCTTCTCGCTGTGGGCGGAAAGAGGTAAAATTTTGGGGGCCTGTCTTTGTCTGGGGCGGTCGGTGTCTGGTAAGTCCGTCCCACCGCCGTTTCTCTTGTCTGAACTGTGCGTTTTAACGGATTCCAGGCTGCAAAATCGCCAAACGACCCGGCAATGCTGGAAGTTCAGCGAATTTCACAGCCTTTCCTCCGCATAAATTTATTTTGTCTGTTTGTTAATTTTGTGTCTTTTTGTAATTGTTCGTTTATTTTTCGTATTGTTTGTTTGTTTTGTATTTTCTGTTGTCATCATACGTCTGGCGGTGGGAGATTGTAGATCGGTAGTCTGTAGTACAAAGGTTTGTGTACTGTATGTCCGTCATTTTCTGCTCGTCTGTTTGTTATGTCTCTTGTTAGCGGTGATGCGTCTAATTTGTAAGTGTAATATTTGTCCGATATGTCTCGTATATACGTAATTATGTCGTCTATTGCCGCCATATGGTGCAGGTCTGCGACCGTGACGTATCTGTTAGATGACGTCACGCATCGCAAGATCTTGTTTTCTAACCTCAGCAACCGTTGTTGCTGAGTGTTAGAAGCACTGCACCATACGGGGGCTCCGTATGTAAGTACAGGTCTGATTATTTGTTTGTATATAGGTATTTTGTTTGTTGGAGAGAGATGGGAGTTTTTAGATATGATGGAATAAAGGCTTTGCATTGCTGCAAAGCCTTTTTTCAGGATTTCGGTGATGTGGGGTTTAAATAATAAACGTTCGTTGACGGGAACCGGTGCTTTAAGTGTCGCTAGGCCCTTGCCTCTAAGCAGGACATGTAGAAAGTTTAATAAAAATACAGTAAAAGCTCTGTTTGCGATCGCCTCTATAAAGTGACCACCTGCGTTAATCGACCGGCTAGCTTCCGATGTTATGTATGCAGTCCGATTGCTGAGAGTTCGAGCTTAAATTAGGATATTTTATGGCGCGCCAGAAGTTATTTGGTCTCTCTTAAAGGTGTATTAAAGGCAAGCTTTTTTTTTCTCGCCCTAAAGGCGATACGCGAGGCTTCATATTAGGTCCTCGCAGCATCACTCCTGAGTTTTTTCTATTCAGAAAAGCCTTATCTCAGTTTCATCATAAATAAATAACCGTTTATTGTCTAACAGAATACAAGCCCAATCTAAAGACAATTGTACAGGGTTATCCAACCAAGACTGGACAAGGCGATTTTTTGACTTTTCCTGTACTTTTATAAAAAAACTGAAATAGCCATCTTAAGTCATTTTCTCCCGCGAATTCGAATATCTTCAGCAAAAAACAATTGAACATCAAACAAAAGTACTAGGGGTCACTTTGATATTTTTTTAAATGGGATGCCGTATTTTTAATGAGCTTATCCGATTTCTCATATAAATTTTGATCTAAAATGTTGGATTTTTAATTCAAAAACGCCTTTTTTCTTCAGTTTTAAATTCGGAAAATGTTCGTCTACCGTAAGATTAATACCTGATAGATGGATACCCGTTTCACCTGTTCACCCTTTAACCTGCTTTAAAGCGTCCGTCAGTTAGACAAAATAATCAAGTTTCAAATTTCTATATATTTTTCACGAATTAATTACAAATTTAGTAGTTTTTGCAAATCTATTATTGCTTACGTATAAAAAAAGTATGACATATTAGAAAAAACTATAAACTAAAGTGAATAACTTTAATCTCAATAATATAATTGTTCTATGTGTCCTCCATTATTTTCAAAACATGACCGATGCCCCCTTTTCAATCTCTCCAAAGAATCTCTTACAATATTTTGGTCCTGGTTAAGTCTATTAATTTCATTTATAATTGTTTGCTGAATGTCCTCCAGACTTCTGTTGGGTCGTTGATAAACTACATTTTTTAAATGACCCCATAAAAATGTATCCATTGGCGTGATATCGGGGCTATTTGGTGGCCAATGAATTGTTCCGTTACGGCCAATCCACTGATTGTAACGCTCGTTTAGGTATGTTACCACTTCTCGAACTGCATGAGGCGGAGCACCATCCTGCTGCCAAATGATATTGTTGTAGGCTTGCAATGGCAACCTTTCCAAGAAATCCTCGATATCGTTATGAAGAAAATGGAGGTATCTTTGGCCTGTTAAAGAGCCACGATAAAATAGTGGTCCAATAATTCGATTTTCTAACATCCCACACCAAACATTAAGTGAGCTCCAACCTTGAAACTTTATCATTTCATATCTATGAGGGTTAACTGCTGCCCAGTATCTTGTATTTTTCCGATTGTATACCCCCGATGTTGTAAATGACGCTTCGTCACTCCATAGAATTTTATTATATAAATTATAATCTTCGTCTTGCTCTCTCATCAGCATTGAAGCAACAAATCGAAATCGCAGTTCTTTTTGAAGCTGTGTTAAGTATTGAACGGGAAGGATGCAATATGGTTTTAGACCACATTTTTTTAAAGTTCTGTGAACTGTTCCATAGCTTACTCTCCGGAGCCCTGGACCATACCTTACTTCTCGTACCGCTTGCGGAATAGAACTCTTCGGATTTATAGTAAAATATTGAACAATAGCTCGATCCCTTATATTCCGTCTTTTCATCTTTCTTGGCTTATCTTTCAATGTCTTACTTTCTTCAAATAGGGTCTTAATTCTGAGAATTGTATCCACTGAAATGTGTCTCTGGAAACTCTCAAAAAATGTTCTTTGTGTTTGTCGAGCATTCTCTCCACTTTTGTAATATAATTTTATTACATTTAGCCGTTCTTCTAAAGAATATTTCATTATTTGTAATTAATTCGTGAAAAATATATAGAAATTTGAAACTTGATTATTTTGTCTAACTGACGGACGCTTTAAAGCAGGTTAAAGGGTGAACAGGTGAAACGGGTATCCATCTATCAGGTATTAATCTTACGGTAGACGAACATTTTCCGAATTTAAAACTGAAGAAAAAAGACGTTTTTGAATTAAAAATCCAACATTTTAGATCAAAATTTATATGAGAAATCGGATAAATCATTAAAAATACGGCATCCCATTTAAAAAAATATCAAAGTGTCCCCTAGTACTTTTGTTTGATGTTCAATTGTTTTTTGCTGAAGATATTCGAATTCGCGGGAGAAAATGACTTAAGATGGCTATTTCAGTTTTTTTATAAAAGTACAGGAAAAGTCAAAAAATCGCCTTGTCTAGTCTTGGTTGGATAACCCTGTACAATAATAATGAATTAATGAAAATGTTGTACTTAAAGTAAGTAAGAAAGAAGTAAGAAAAGTAAAATAAGTTACAAGTTATAATAATAATAACAATAGTAAATAAAAAATAACAATAGCGAGAGCTAAGTTGGATTTTCCATCATAGCGAGCTTCAATTTGCTTTTAAATTTTTGAAAAGAGTCGCTGAATAAATCAACCGACGCCAGACTCTCGATAACACTAAAGTTCATACATGTCCGATAGAGGGGTGCTTTGGTGGCTAGGTTAGTTCTTACGAATGGCCGATAGAATCTGTTGAGATTTCTGGTATGAAAGGGTGGAGCTAAAAAGTTTAACTGACATAGAAGGGCAGCACAGTCAATGTGGCCATTGCAAAGCTTGTATAGAAAGGCTAAGGAGTGTAGCATATTCTCTTGGTGCAATGCCAAGAAGTTAAATCTATTCAGAAGCTGTAGGTGATCAAAGCCGCGTTGGGGATACGTACCGTCTAATCTGTAAGCGAGATGCTTCAGGAATTTTCGTTGAATGCTTTCTAGTCTATTAATGTGTATTTGATAAATGGGTGACCATATCTGTGATGCATAGAGCAGCTTGGACTTTACAAGTGTGTTGTACAACACTATAAAATACAGTGGAATTTCAAAGTGTTTTGTGGATCGGAGGAGGAACCCCAGCGACTTTAGTGCACTACGGGCAGTTGTGTCTATGTGGATGTTGAATGTTAATTTCTTATCAAAACAATCTCCCAAATCTTTGACATGGTCGCAGTTGTCAAGAATGGTGTTGTTTAAGATGTAGGGGTGATTAAGTGAGAAGGACATTTTTTAACATTTATTTGTGTTCAGGTGAAGCCTCTTTGCCGTACACCACTGCGAGATAAGGTCCAGGTCTAATTGCAGTTGTATGCAGTCCTCCCACCAACGAATACAATTAAAAAATTTTAAGTCATCCGCGAATAAAAGAGTGCAGCTTTTTACTTCGAGCATAATATCATTAATAAAAATGGAAAATATTAATGGGGCTAGATTACTGCCCTGCGGGGCTCCACTTGTATTAGGAGTGATCCATGGCGCCGGAGATTTAGTAATTCTAGAAGTTCTTGAAGGTGCATGCACGTCAAAAAGATTTAAAACATTGTTATTAATTATTATCAGTTGATAATTCCCAAGTCTTGTAAAAAGTTGTCATAGCTGAAGCTTTAGTAGTTTTGTATAAGTTTTGTAACAAGGCTTGGGTTTGGGTTTAGTTATTCTAATCGTAAAACTAACCAACCTGTGATCCGAGATATCTTCCGTAGAGATTAAGGAAATATTAGTAATAAGGTTATTGTCGTAACACACCAGAACGTCTAAAAGAGAACTACCGGATTTAGTGACAAATAATTCCATATAAAGTCTGGAAACGGCTTAATAACATCACAATTTATTGGCCGATTTAAACCAAATTTGGTACAGTTGTGTAAGAGGATCTGATGCACCGAATGACGATATTGGCGTTGTTGCCAGCTTTTTAGTTTGTCTGGAATTCGAACGAATTTTATATTTTTAAATGTAACACCCTGTATATTTTTTCATTTATAGTTTTTACTTTAAATTTGTTACGCTTTTGGTATAACATATTTAAAAACGAAAATCCCATTATTTTATACTCCTCTTTACCGACCAATCTGTTAAAGGACCGCGGGCACTCATCATCGGAATTTTTAGTAAACATTAATGCTAAAAACACCCTCCATTAGGGGCAGTAAAACCCGACCCGACAATTCTTAAGAAATATAGGTGCATACACTAATTACTTTATTGCAGGCGGATCCATTCAATTTGCTTTAAAGGCTGATAAATCGGTTGTTAACATTAGTCCTGTTTTGAACAGTTTTTAGGTGTTTTGTGACTAACGTGAATATTTAAAGATGGCGTAAAAAAGCGAAAAATGTTCATTATTATGCAGTTGAAACGTTGCGTGATATAAATAAATAATGACAATGGAAGTCCAAATCACATCTATCATTCAATATACAGGGTGTTTCATTAAAAAATATAGACATTTTTTTTAAATACCTAACCAAAATAACTGTATTTTAAGAAAACCCTGTATATCGCAACCAAGCTTGACCATAGCGTAAAAAGCTTCCGGGTATGGTATAACTTGCAACAAAATTTCAGTGCCATTAAAATAGAACGTTTTTGGACGTCTAAGTTATAATAAACGTAACGAACAATATTTTTTCTCTTGCAGGGTATGGCATTAAGTTTAGGCGATAAAATCAATAATAGTCAAAAAGCCGCTTTGCAGAACAAAGTTGCCGCAGCATGAAATGCGAATCCATAGGTTTGTGGTATTTTATTTTTTTATAATTAAAGTCATTACTATTGTATCATTATTTTATTTGTATTTAGTTTAAAGAATATATGCTGTGCAACATTTAACGAAATTATTATTATTAATTTCAAGAACATAGTAATTATCCCCTCCCATAACTTGTAGAAGGACGTAAATATACCGGGTGTAAACGAAATTATTGTACAGAGCATCACAGCGTTATACAGGGTGTTTTGGGAGTACGGCACGTAACTTAAGGGGGTGATTCCTTATGATATTCTAAGAGAAAAGGTTTATACATGTTTTAATTACTTTGGAATACATAGGTATTTTTTCTTGGACATGCAATAAAGTGGTTTTTATTTTTTTTCTCGAAAACGAAGCAAGATACAACTTGGACTCAATAAATTTAATCTTAATTATCATTATGAATAACGGTACCAAGTTTCAATAAAATCGGGAAAAGGATAGTTAAAATGATGATAAAAAAACGATTATCTTAAAAGAACTTTAACACCCTGTATATCAAAAACGGGCAACTCCGGGAACATGTTCATATGAACGTTCTCTCTTAATATATCATAAGGAATCACCCCCTTAAGTTACGTACCGTACTTCTGAAACACCCTGTATGTTACAGGGCGTATACAATATACAGACATCGTTTCATTGTTTTATGTAATTTATTTGAATTACATACAAATGAATATTTTATGGAAATTTGAACAGGACATTACGGCAACAATGTTTATTTTTTGTCCACATTCCTTAAATTCCTTTCGTAGCCCACGAGCCATGTTGCGAACTATATGTCCTTGAAAAGGGAATGCTGGGAAGAATTATTCGATTGTGCAATAAAAAATACAGGTTACCATTTCAAAATAAGAACTTGACGTAACTTCCGGTCAAACCGGAAGTGACGTTTATTTGGTTTTTATAAATAAAATTACTACCTGTAGTAACGCCGCTGTTACATTACTTTCATTCACCAAACTACAATGCAAATTAGGGTGCCCTAATTTAGGACCGATTCGGGATTTGTTCATCCTGCTTAATACAATTTACATTTTATTACTGTCTGGTATTAAGCTACAAGAGTATAGAGCTATCAGTGGCGGTTCGTGGGTGCATAAGGGGCGAGGCTACAAAATAGCGCCGCAGGCGAAAATTTTTCGCGATTTCAAGGTCATTGGCTTAAAATGAAAAATATTTAATTTGCAAGGTCAGGGTCTAACTTTCTTAAATATTACGAATTTAGCTAAATTAAGTTGCTTTTGATAAAATAATATATTTTTTTTTTTATTTTACTTTTTTACGGTTCGTCGGCGTATCTGAGGCCATCTAGAACCGGTCATCGACCGTACGGTTTTTAATCGTGCGGTCTACCGACTGGGGAGTGTGAAACGGCACCTTCATCCTACGAGATATCCGATCTCATCCGGCCTGTCCGGCGTGAATAGGATGGTTTTGATGTCGATTCATTTTACACTCTTCCCTAAGACAAGACCACGCGGTGTTTCCCAAGCGGTCACCCATCCAAGTACTAGCCGCGCTCGACACCGCTTAACTTCGGTGATCTGACGGGAACCGGTGCTTTAGGTGTCGCTAGGCCCTTGCCCGATAAAATAATATCTAAAACGCTTTTGCTTCATTTTATATAATAATTAAGTATATATAAAGGCGGGTTTTCCTACACCTTCGCCAGTCGTCGACGACTACGACTGAGTAGCTTCGACCGGTAGTAGCCGCGCTCATTTTCCGTCGACCCGTTTTCCTACCGCAGCCGTTTTTAAGTGTTCGGCGCTCCTTGTGGTTTGTTCTAGCCTGAAGAAATATGAATATTTCTAAAAAGTCATTACTACTGTTATTAAGTTATCAAGAGCAGGAGGAAAATCTGCTTCTTCTTTTAACATTAGAATCTGAAAAACATAGGAGTAAATAATTAGCCATTTTTAAAAATAGACGGTCTGAAGGATTTCAGGCCATTTTAATAAAAAATTTATTATTGAATTGAACACTTTGTATCTCGACAAAGTTTGAAGGCCTACCTTTTATGTTTATAGCCACTACAAGTAAAAAACTATTTTATTATTATTATTATTGTTATTATATTATAAACATACCTGCCTAATATCACCTACTACGACAAACGTACACAATGACGAGTTGAAGCTGAAAAACAATGCGCTTTTGTTGACCAAATTAGTCGCAGCACCCCTCTCGGAGATGAGCGGCTACTCACGACCGGACGAATGGCGACCGCTCGCTAGTAGTAGCGACTGCGTAGCGGGTTGGAAACCAGGCAGGTTTAAAATGCATAGGAGATGTCTTGACGAATCGGTCGCGGCTACTCGGTCGCAGTCGTCGACGACTGGCGAAGGTGTAGGAAAACCCGCCTTAAATAATATTGATTCATTATATTATAAAATTGTTACAATGTAAATAAATATTTACTAGATAGGTATTTGAAATAGAGACAAAAATGCAGGTGGAAGTGGGTGCCCTGAAAAGGTAAATTTCGTTTAAACATGGATAAATTTCCACGTCACCCGGGAGGTATTATTCTGCGACGCGTTGACCTTTTTTTAAATGTAGCTCATCGCAGATAGCCCTACTATACTCCAAACTTAATAGTGTAGTAAGTAAAAGTAAGTAAAACCAAAAAAAAACCATTTTAGGCCAAAAAAAAAGTGAGATTTGATAATAACTCTTGTTCTATTGACATCGTTGCTAACCCGGAGAGCCGTTCTTGTGTCATTGTACTGGGTTAGGCATTTGGTATCACCTATTTTCAAAAATCTGTTATAAGACCAAAAAACATTTTATTGAAACAAAATTATGAAAAATAACAATACTAATATGTGCAATTTATGTTTTAAAAATAACATCCTTTAAATGACTTCCTTGACTATACATTTTTGTAATCGGGATCTAAAATTTTGCATAACTCGTTCCAACAATTCTGCTCCAATATTATTTATTTCTTCCAAACTACGTATTTTAAGTTCTTGGATGGTATTGGGACGCCTTTCATAAACGTTTTCCTTTAGATATCCCCAGAGGAAAAAATCAGGAGCCGTCAAATCGGGGGAATTAGCTGGCCACATTATGTCACCAAATTTTGATATCAAGCGACCGGGGAACATTTCTTGCAACAAAATTCGAGTTTGTCGTGCTGTATGTGCGGTAGCCCCATCTTGTTGGAACCAAATATTATTTTGTCCTAGTCTTCGCAATTCGGGCCGTAAAAATACCCGTAACATGTTAACGTAACGTTCGGCATTTATTGTAACAGTTCTGTTGTTTTCTTCAAAAAAATATGGCCCTATGATACCAAAAATTGAAACACCACACCATACGGTGACTTTTTCATCATGGAGGGGTCGTTCATGAAGCTGTTGCGGATTTACGTCGGACCAATAACGATAATTTTGCTTATTCACATATCCGCTTAAATGGAAGTGCGCTTCGTCTGACATCATCAAGAAATTTAACAGGTTTTCATCATTTTCTAAAATTTGTAAAAATTGTCTACAAAAAGCAATACGAACTGGTTTGTCTGCTTCTTTTAACTTATGAGCAACTTGGATTTTGGAAGTGCAAATCAGAATGCAGAATTCTTGGCAATGTCCTGTTGGAAATGCGCAACGCAAGTGACTGCCTTGATGCAGATCGATTCGGACTTCTTATCACAGCTTGTCTTACCCGTTCAATATTTTCGGGTGTTCTGACTGTACGTATACCTCCACGAAAATGTGATGCAACATTCCCTCTAACTTCAAAATCTCTTACCCACCTCATTATGGTTTCGCGTGTTGGAATTCTTCCGTGTCTTTCCACATTAAATTCGCGACGAAAATTTCTTTGCACTTGCACAACTGAATTAGTTAATATGAATTGTTTTACGACATAAATTCGTTGATTTATCGGAAATTTGTCCATGACAAATTAAATTGCAACTGTTGACATATAGGAATGTGTCACTAAAATTGTCAAAATCAAATTATTATTTCCACAGCGCACTATGATAAATAGATGAAACCAGATGCCTAACCCTGTATTTCTTAGGTAGGTTTTAATTCGCTTGAGACATGAGAAGTTTCGTTCGACCGATACACTTGTTGCAGGGATAGTAAAGTTAAAACTAAATTAAAAAGTTTATATGCTTCCACAAAAATTGTCTTAAAATTTTTAAATAACATATCTAAACTTTTTTCGACACTTAAATTTAAAAACTGTTCATCCCTATACAAAACAGAAAGCTCATTTTTTAACCTATATAACTATATATATAACTAAATACAGAATACCCACCCCCTGAACTCCAATTCTTTTTTACGCTACCTAATAAAATACAAGGCCAACTCTATATGTGCTCGAAGAGGCCAACAATATAAGCTTTCCTTATAAATACTTCCGCACAGCCACTTATAGGTTTCGTACCAAGTTACCTGAAAAGCTCTTGAATATTGCTTACCCTGTCTCTTATCGTTGAATATTGCCGAAATTTTTGGTGTCGGACGACTACATAATATATGTCTTTTTTCCGTTTCGTTTTTCCTTAAAAATGACGTTTCAATGACTGAGAGAATAATATCATGAACAGGATTCATATTTTTTAAAAACAATAAAATTCAGCGTTTAATAATTAATAACATAATAAAGAAATCTTAAAACTTACCGGATCTTGAAAATATAACTTTAATTTGCCGAACACGAAATTATAAATTGCCCAAACAAACACTGGCAACACTTCTACATTACCTGCTTCGCACCTGTATCCTAACTACCCTGCACAGTCACAACAATATTAACATAAAATAAACCAATAAAATATGACAATTTGTAATTTTCCTAAATTAAACCAAACACCAAACACACACAGTTCACACACCTGCTACGATATACGCCAGACAGAATTCGCAGAATAAAATATGTGACTTAAACAGCCAATCAACAACCAGCCAAGCTAGGTTCTTATATCCTTAATGAGAGAAACAAACGCGAAATGACCCCCGAGTAAGAGAGAGACAAACCAAACAAAAGACGTTGAGATTTTCGTATGAGGCTTGCCAAAATAGGTACGAACACTCGGAGCAGTGAAGCTGAAATCATTTAGCCTCTCGGCCGTCGACGTCGCCAAAGTTTACAGAATAAAATAGTCGCTTATAGCGCGGCGCTCGGTAAAGCAGTATGAAAATTATTTTTCATATGGAATTTATATTTGAAAATTTATAAATTTACAAAAAACATATTTGTATTTTTTGAGAGGAGATTGGGAGATTGAGGGTGAGGCGCGGCTTCAGAAGCCTACCCTGAGGAGCCGCCACTGAGAGCTATACGTACACACTAAACATATACACAAACAGAACTTTATTAACACAAACTGTATTTATTTTATTGATGAAAGATACTTTTAATTCACAAGATTATTAATAGCGTAAATAGTTTCTTATATTTATTCTTCTTCCTCCTCATCGTCATCTTCGTCGCTTTCGTCTTCCTCTTCATCTACCTCGACTTCCTCCTCCTCCAGATCATCTTCTTCGATTTCTTCCTTTGGTGCAATTTCTTTAATTAACGAGTCTTCAACATCCACGTCGTCACCTCTTGCTCCGTCTTCTTCTCCTAGTAATAAATATATTTGTTACAGTTGCATTTATGGCATACTTAATTTGTATTATGGTTTGTGCTACCTTGTTTCCTTCAAAGAATAATGAGGACATTCCTTTGACATAAATTCAGTATATTTTACCTTCAGGAGTATCAGGATCTCCAGGTCTCTTTCCAGGACGTTCTCCGCACCACCTCGGAAGCCTTCCTAGAAAAAATAATTAGTATTAATTTCTTTTTACACTTATACAGGTTAGTTAGTCTTATTACATAAATAATATTAGCCCATAAATTAGAGGTATTGCATCTCAACAAGGACCCAGAAGAAATCCTGTCTTGGGTAGAGAGTAACCAAGTAGAACCGCTAAAAAAACTAGGTAATGATAAAGAACCAGATATTATAGTCATGGCTGGACACTCGATTCTTTTGGCTTCATCAATTACGTCAATTTTTAAAGTGATATGTCTTGGTTTAGTTAAGTTGCGGCCGTAGCTAGTAAAGCAGCCTCGCAAAAGCTCCATACGCCCCAACAAAAATATCCAATAGTTCTTTAGTGGCAATCTTGAAGTTTATGCCTTTTGCAGGGAGATATTTTTCTGTATTGTTCAATTCTTTAGATGATAACCATGGTTCTCTGGCTTTGTCTTTGTAGTGTTGCAGTCCCTTGATTGGCTTTGTTGTTAAGATTGGTGGTAATTTTTAATGGATAAGCTGTTTTTCTGTACTTAACATGATTATTTTTTATGGCCTAACATGATTATTTTTTATTGCCCGCTTTAAAACAAAACCAATGTACTTACTTCTTGGGCGCGTCATGAAATCTTTCATTTTTTCTCTCCAGTTTTTTTCCAGAGTTTCAAGAGCAACCATATCATAACCCTGAAAATGAAATAATTGATATTAATCTTAGCTTCTTTTTGAATTTACATGGTGTCCCACTTATAATTTTGAAAATAAATGGACTGGTCGCAATAGTCCTTTTGTATAGCTTGACCTCCTAGACCTCCAGACTTGACCCCGCTGGATTTTTATCTATGGGGTACTATAAAGTTTACAAAACTCGGTCATCGACTTTACAAGCTTTGAAGGTTCGTATAAGGCAAGCATGTGCAGTAATCTAGCTTCAAGAAGTTCGAAAAGTTTGTTTAAGGGTTAGAAGAAATATTTATAACAATGCATTAGAAATGATTGTGGTTTGGTCGAATATATTGACTTTTAACTTTGTTTTTAGTAATTATTAAATAGTTTTTTGTTTGAAATAATTACCTATTATGTATTATTTTCGTGGCCAACTGAGTTTTTATATTTTTTTTTCAGTGGAGGTTTTAATGTAGGTCTAAATTATTTTCTAATTTTTCACATTGCAAATTTAATTTAATAGCAGAAAATATAGTACGCCACTGCTTTTAACGTATCATATTCTTTTAGATTAAGCAGTTAAACAGTCAACTTTGGTAATTTGGTAGTTAACTTGTTTCTTATGTAATATAATATGTATAATATTATGTATGTAAATATTTTTAACAAGAAATGAAACTAAAATTGGTCATATGCACGCCACTGCTTGGGTCAATTTATTGAAATTTTGTTGTTGTGAGGGATGCCAAATAGACTTCTGATAACTGGCGACGACGATGTTTGAGGGCACCATACAGTTTCGAAGGAAAAACAGGAATATCTATTATATGGACGAAACTTGGTTAAATTAAGGATATACCGTTGGTAAAATAAGGCAGGATAAACATATAAAAAGCGCGAGGCAAGCTTTCATGGAAGGATGGTCCACTGGAATTAAAGCACCCTCTGGAAAAGGCAAGAGATTAATAACACAGGACTGCTTTTAAATACATTGTAAAATGTGAATTGAATTTTCCAACTGAAATTGAGTATTTCAGTGGTGCTGATTTCAAATCTGTTTTCAGTTTTTTTCTATCACGTAAGGTTTTTAAATAAAATGGTAAAACAATACAAAAAGTAAAAATATTTATATATATTTAGCAAAAACAAGAAAAATAATAAAACAAATAATGAAACCGCGGAAGTAGTAAACAAAATAACACACATTAACCCTTTATTTTCTTGGAAAATCTTTCTCTTTTCCCAGAAAAGCTTCTTTTACTTGTTTTTCTTGCATATTTTGCGGTAGGACGGTCCTTTTTAAGCATCTAGCAATAGTCGGCCATCATTCGAACATCCCAACGCCCCTGATATCGCCGTTCCATCTCTTTTATGTCTGTATAACATCGTCAAGGTTATTCGGAAAATAGTCCAGATGAGCAAGTAGCAAATGAACTTTAATGCTCATGTTACCAGCCTAACTTTTTAAATTTGTCCAACATGTTTTCAACAATACTTTTAAATTCCGGGTCTTTGTAGTTTCCTAGAAACTTATTTACAACTTCTTTAAAAGCTGTCCATGCTTCTTTTTCGTCTTCCTGCATAACCATCTCAATTTCATTACTTTTCATCAACCTTCTTATTTGTGGCCCAACAAAGATGCCTTCTTTTAGTTTAGCTTCAGAAAGACCCGGAAATGTTTTACACAAGTACTTTAAACGGCCACCATTTTTGTCTAGAGCTTTGACAAATTATTTCATCAGTCCCAATTTTATATGTAGGGGGGTAATAAAATTTTTTTGGGGTCAACTAGGCTTTCCCAAATTACGTTTTTGCCAGGTGTTAAATTTTTTCTTGGTGGCCAGTTTTTTTTGGTCCAGTGATCATTTCGTCCCTGTTATAACGTAAAGGCGTATCTCAAATTTAGGCGAAATTGAGTTAGACCCGGATTTAAACATGTAGGTATGTACTCTATGTTGTGACGGAAAGGCGTATCTAAATCTAACACCGCTTCCATAAAATTAAATTTTTCCTCTTTGTCCTATCTCAAAAATTCGATAAAAATATTTTGACGTATAAGCGTATCTTGAGATACGCCACAAAATAATATATTTTTTGATCGCCCTAGGGCGAATCTTGACTTACGCCTTTTTGTTACAATTTTATTTGAAGAAAATACTTAAATATTTGAGGCCTATCTCAAATTTTGCTTATTTATGCCTGTCGGTGCAAGACAATGTGTTATGCCGCGGAAGGTGATTTATTCTCAGTTCTTTTTCCAATCTTTGTGTGATGACTCTGATGACTCTACTTTGACTTTAAAGAAACGACCTAGTAAGAAAAAACAAAGTAAAGATATCCAGGAAAGAATACCAGAAGATTTTTATATAGAAGGAGCTCCAAGAGAACATCAAAAAGAGGAAACTATTAGGGTAAACAAAAAGAAAGTAGCCCAAACCCTACGACGCAGTGGCGCACAATACATTTCAGTTAATACTAAAAAAACTGTCAAGGAGCGGGTATTGGGTCCAAGGTGTAACACTGAATGGTGTAAAAAAGGCGGAAGACAGTGTGTTAAGTTTAGTGAAGAATATAGGCAAGCTATATTTACAGATTTTCAAAAATTAGGTGACATTCAACTTCAACGAGAATTTATTTCACGGTACGTAAAACAGGAAAACAAGAAATCGACCACCACCAATAAAGCTCAATCGCGACGTCAGAACACAAATTTCTTTTTTCTGCCATTTGAAGGTAGTTTAGTCAAAGTGTGTCGTAAACTATTTATAAACACGTTATGTATAAGTGAAAAGACAATCAGAACAGTATTTGAAAAACTTCAAGTTACTGGTGTAATTGAAAAGGATCGCCGTGGTGGTAGGTGTGATGCAGCTGCGTTAAAGGATCAAGCTAATAGAAAATTGGTAGAAGATCACATTAATCGATTTCGAAGAGTGGAGTCACATTATTGCCGAGCCAAGAGCACTCGAGAATATCTGCACAGTGACTTAACTTTAAAGAAAATGTATGCAATGTTCGTTGAGGAATTAGAACCCGTGACTGAAAAACCATGTTTTACAATATACCGTTCTGCTTTTAAAGGCATGAATCTCTCATTTTATAGACCGAAAAAGGATCAGCAGTGCGGTTTATGCAAAACTTATCATGAGGGTTCTGTAGAAACCAAATTGGAAATGCAAGAAATGTATGACGAACATACAAGATCAAAAGACGCTATACGCGAGATCAAAAACTTTTCCAAGGTTGCGGCCCAAAATGATCCTAACTTTTGATTTGCAACAGGTAATATACTTGCCTATGTCAAACCACGGTGCAGTTTTCTATAAACGAAGATTTGCTATTTATAATTTAACCTTTTACGACATAGTGTCTCGGGATTGCTACTGCTATACCTGGAATGAATGCGATAGTGGACGTGGTGGTTGTGAAATATCAACAGCACTAGTTAAAACGTTACTAAAATACGACGAAAAAAAAATCCGTGTAGCCAACTTATTCGCAGATGGTTGTGGGGGGCAAAACCGAAATACCATTGTGGCAGGAGCTCTTTTGCACTTTATCTCACAATCAAAAGACCTAGAAGAAATTAGCCTTCGGTTTTTTACCACTAGTCACGGTCAAAGTGAAGGCGACTCCGCCCATAGTGCGATTAATTACGCAATTAAAAAGGCCAGTGAATTGTTTGTACCGTCTCAACTGATACCCGTATTTCGTCTTGCAAGACATGCAAAACCTTATGAAGTTTTCTCCTTAACCTTTCATGATTTCTTGGACTATAAATCATTAAGTGAAAACTTTAGGTTGCGTACTATAAGAATCGATGATGAGGGAAATGCTTTTAAATGGACAGACATGGTTGAATTTATGGTGAAAAAAAATGCCTTAGATAAAATATATTTTAAAACGAGACACCAAGATCAAAACTATCGATCACTAACTCTAAAACGCCAAAATACACCAATATTGATGAACCCGCTTAATACATTTAATAAAGGGCTTCGCCCAATATCATTGGCAAAATACAATGACTTAAAAGCTCTATATTCGGGTAAAACGCCAGTCATAAAGATACCTGAGCATGACCATTTTTATGAGTCTTTGCCTCATATGAATGAATGATTAAAATATTACCGTTTTGTTTTTTTCTCCCGATTTTAAAATGTTAGTATTTCGTTTTGGTCTCAATAAAGGTATTCAGAAGACCCCATTTATTGTAATCTGTCATTTCGTTTTCCTTATAAAATAAAATATTATAATAAATACCCGTTTCTCCTGATTATTTTCCATCAAAATTTAAAATTAAATCCTTTTGCATCTTAATTTGAACAGGCGTATCTCAATAGATCAGTGACCAACAATTTGTTACTAGCAAAACGTAAAGGCGTATCTCGAACAAAAGCAGATATTTATATTTAATAGTAAATTTACAAACTTTCGTTATGGCCTTTGGTGTTTCAGGGACGATTTATTTCGTATTTTGTATATCCGGATTGTTGACCCAAAAGCAATGCTAAAATTTTAAGGTCACCGCATAAGATCCAGTTGTGTTGCTTATAATTTATTCTCAAAAGCAGTTCTTCAAGATTTTCGTAATTTTCTTTTAGCTGATTAGAATGACCAACAGGAACAGATGCATATAAATTGCCATTGTGAAGTAAAACAGCTTTAAAGCTTCTCTTCGAAGAGTCTATAAAAAGTCTCCACTCGGTAGGATTATATTCAGGAGCACCAAGGTGAATAACCAACTCTGATACGTTTTGGCAATATACAAGTGAACCAGCTGCGGCGAAGTAATCGACAAATTCAGCCTCACGATTTCTGTACCAATAAATTGTAGTAGGTACCTGGAGCAAGTAAAATTTTTTCTCTTAACCTGGAACCTAAAATCTCTCTTTGGAAGTCCTAAATCCCTGACTAAGTCGTTTAGTTCTATTTGAGAAAGTAGCTGCGGTTCACGGCTTAATTCCTGAGGCAGATGGCTCAAAAATGTCAATCTCTGAATCTGTTGAAGGTTCAGATTCGACGGACTGTAAAACTTTCGGTGGAATAGGTACAGGTATATCAGCATCATGTAGAACTGGTCTTATTGCCGACGGAAGATTGGGATAGTTGATATACTTTAGAAATTTTGTGTTATGACCTTTAGTATCACAAAGACAAAAATAGCAGTCGTCGACGTGATTTCTGGGTTCTCTCCAGACCATTGGTACACCAAACGGTAGGGCTTTTCTTGTTCCTTTAAACTCATGCCTCAAGGCTTCTTCGCAAACCTTGCAGATAACGTGTGGTGCCCAAACTTTATCTTGATCATAGTAGAGGAAATTAACAGGAATAGCGGACCACTGTACCTATAATAAATAACCACTCAATATCCAACAAAATAAAACCGATATATATTCAACACAAGGGTAGAAAACTCAACCTATTAGAGACATTAGCAATCAAAAAAGCTTTAAAAAATCGATGTAATGTTGTTAACAATCAAATTGAAATACCTTCAGGTGCTAATCTAATACTTAATAGCCTAATTACTTAAGATAATAACAATAAACACTGTCTATAATTACCAACGAAAAAACCCATAATTATTATACACAGTATCATTTTCTTAATTTTATTACTTAGATGTAAATACCTCTATAATCACACCTGTAATTTAGTTGTACCTTTGGCCAATACCTGTTAATTAAGGACCAAAATAACCTATCTCATCTGTCAATTTTTATTTTTATTTTAATGGCATGTAGAATAGAATAAATAGAAAAAAAAATTTTAACTGTCGTTCTTATAATTTATAATGGCCCGCAAGGGTTGAAACACGTGTCAGGAAACTGAAATATATTGTGAAATATAACAAGTACTACTTTAATTTCCTCTACTATGGAATATCCATTTCACCAAGCATGTAGCCCATCACATATCAATTATTTATCTTGATCTCCAAGTTTTACTTTAAAATATGCAAAATATGCATTTTTTACGAAATCAGTAATGTTTCTTTTAAACTTTTTCACTATGAACTGTCCACAAATATAACAAAAGTCATTAGGTCTATTTTTACAACACCTAGTAGACATTTTGCACAATGAAAATAAAAAGTACACAACGAAACGCCGATAAATTTTGGTGGACAAGGCCCGAGAAATTGCCTGTATCAATAAAGTCTGTGCGTTTTAAGAAGTCCGATATCGGATTAAATCACCAAGGGATGTTATCGCTTTTAAAACAGTAAATCGGTTAAGTTACAATATCTTCGCACCTTCGCTATACTTGATCACACCGAACATCCCACTGGTTTACTGTACTCTATTACTGGGCGAAATCAGAGGTTTCAAAACAAAATTATCTTAGAATTACGCGTTGAGCATAAATAATAATTAAATAGATAATTAAATTATTTTGCTATTATTATAGTTAAATCTATATAATAATCGCGGGATGGTATGTTCTACTTTATTTTAAATAAGTAGTTGTGCTTTTCACTTTTAGCTTGTTTCTCATTGTGTGTGAATTAAAATCAGTTATTAAGCAAAGTTATGGAAAATGTTCAGCAAGGTGGCACATCGCCTAGAAGGCATTTATCTCCAGGTGAACGCCGTTTGGTATTACAAGTGGAACGTTATTTTACTTTAGAAAAAGATAACTCGGGCCCGTTAGAGTCTGTTTTGGCAGTGCAAAAACGAACGTCTGATGCTTGCGGCATTTCAGAGAAGACCTTAAGAAGACTTCGAAAAAAGAGTGAAGAGGATTTGGACAGACCATATAAAAGGGTTTGACTCCATTCAAAAACCTTGGATTTATCCCAAGGGATAAAACTCTCTATTAGGAATATTGTTTATGATATGTATAAAGCCAAGGAATATGTTACCCTCAAAGCTATTCTTGAAAAGATAAAGCAGTAAAAAACTTTGCGATATTGGAACTAACAGTTTGTCCATCATCTTAAAACATATGGGTTTCAAATATAAAAAAACCAACAACAGAAAACTGCTTTGCGAGCTGTCCAATGTTGTTTCGAAAAGATGGCAATTTTTAAGGGATTATTTAAACAACAAAAAATCGGAATTGTCAAGACAAGTTGTTTTCTTGACGAAACATGGGTATTTGCAAACGGAACTTCAACAAAAACGTCTTGGCAGGATGACTCAAAGCATTGTTATTCAAGTACCCGTGCAAGTAATGGAAAAAGGTATATTATATTACATGCTGGTAATGAAGAAGGTTTTGTTTTAAATGCCAGTTTGATATTTTCATCAACAAAAAAAACTGATGATTATCACGGCAATATGGATGCTGAAATTTTTGAGCATTGGTTCGAGGAAAAACTTTTAAAAAGTTTAGAAAAACCTTCCTTAATTGTTTTAGACAATGCCTCTTACCATACGAGACTCGAAGAGAAATTCCCTACAAGCAGCTGGAAAAAGGAAGAAATAAAGGGTGGTTGTCAAAGAAAAACACAAACCATGAAAATTTATATTTAAAAAGTGAACTTTTAAGCAAGTGTAAAGAGCAGTCATTTAAAAAAAAGTATGTTGTTGACGAATTAGCCCTCAAATATGGGCATCAAGTTTTGAGATTGCCGCCCTACCATTGTCATTACAACGTAATTGAATTGGTATGGGGTATTAGCAAGAACTATTATGACAAACATGCCTGTAAAAATATCGGTAAGCCTAGCGTTATAAAGTTATGGGAGGAGGCGCTTAGCCAAGCGGGCAAAGAAGAATGGCGGAAATGCATTGAACACACAGAAAAAATTATTTTTGAATCTTATGAGACAGAACAGGTTAAAGACGAAGTAAGACCGTTAATTATTACGAATGATGATGATGATGACGATGATGTTGATTCTGATGAGTCTGAAAGCATGGGTGAAATTTCAAATGCAGAGGAAGACTACTTTTAGTAGTACCTATCTACAAGTAGGTACGTTCTGTCGCAAGACTACAAAATCGGTTCTTTTTAGAACCAAAACTTTATAAAAAAGAATTCGTAAAACTAATTTGTCTGAATACTACAAAAGGTAAAAAATTATTATTTTTCTTTACCTAAACTAATTTTTTATTTACTTTAAATTATTTTATTTAGAAAATGTAATTCATCAACATCCAAAATTACCTTCAATATAATTTATTGTTTGAGAGCCACCGACATAATGCTCAAGAGGTTTTATGGCTTAGCGGACTTCTTAAAACGCACAGACTTTACCACATCGATACTAAATAATATTGCTCTCTGAGCCTAAATAAACTGAGTCTCGGGGAATCCCCAACAATATTCTATATACTTCCGTATAAGTACTGTGATTCTAGGAAGGACTGGTAAATCCCTCAACGAATGTTCAAATAAACACGGGGATTTAACGCGTCTCAACGTTTCGAACAAAAGGAAGCAATTTTATTTAATTTTTTCTGTAGTGTTCAGAGATAATAACTTGATACTGGTTTACAAAAAAGTGTACGTGATAGAATAAAAAGGGGGTTATTTAAGCTGAATGTAAGTCCTAATTAGGCGAAAAAAATGAAAATGGCTTAATCACAAATTTTTCGCAGGCCTGTGAATTACTCACAAGAAATGACATCATTCATTAGCTTACTGTAAAGAAGCCGTTTCATAAAGATATGTTGACAAAGGAGCTACTGGAGATTGAAAAGTTGAATAAATCTCTTTGTACGAAATTTGTTGTCGACGAAGTAGCTTCAAAACGAAATATAACGGTACTTCGCTTTCCGCCATATCACTGTGACTTAAACCCCATAGAATTGGTGTGGGCGCAAGTAAAAGGGTTTGTAGTAGTGCATAACACCACTTTTAAAATGAAGGACGTTAGAAAACCTCTTGGAAATTTTTTGTTGCTATTTTCTTTTTAAATTCTTGTACATCTCCTAACCTTACTTTTAGTGTTGTTTTTAGTGTGTTGTGAAGATGTCGAGTCTACGTCTTTATATATTTTAACTATAATACTGTAATTGGACCATAGTAATAAGGTAAAATTTCATTTCTCTTGCACGTTTTCTATACAGGTGTATATTAGGTAATATGCTTGTAGGTCTGATGATGCCCGATAATTGTGAAACGCGTAACCAATATAAAATTAGAACTTGAGACCGTGACTTCGATTTTTTAGTTACACTACAATACTAAATTCAGGTTTCTTTGTGACCATGGACGGATTCCTTGAATTTCTATTGTATGCTAATTGGGGCGACCCTAATTTAGGACCGATTCGTGGTATGTAGGTTTGAAATACGGAATTTTTAAAAACTATGATTGCAATTTACCTAAAATTTACAATGCAACCTTTAAGTTGTCTACCCGGTTTAATGGGTCCTGTCATTGCAAATTTACATTTTATTGCCCTCTCGCATTAAGAAACAAAGTATAAAGGTACGCCGTACGCCAATGAGTTAATTAACGTTTTAAGTAATAGAAAAGTGCGCCCTACGGTTATACGTAAACATACCAAAATTCAAAAACATCATTTCAGAAATAACGAAAATATAGGCCTGTTTCCATTATAAGTGGGACGACTTGTAGATCTAAATTAATTTGGATCTGTTACGACGGGTCATAAGCGCAGTGATGCTAATACTCTTCTTTAATAAAATTATTGCAAATAATACTCACTCCTTGAAACAGTCTTTGTCTTTCATCAAAAGATCTTATATCTACACGACGCTCATATTTTGAGGCAAGTTGAATTTTTGGCTAAAATAAAATAAAAATACCTATAAAATTCATGATTTAAAGTAAAAAAGGGATTGGAGTAAAGTTTTCGCACTCAGTTTTCTTGCCAGATTGCCTTTCTTACTCTAAAATTATCTACAAGTCTTACCGGATGTGGTCCAGTTAGGGCTTCAGGATCAAGCCCTTTCTTCTGTGCTCTGTGTCTTAACTGCTGCCTTTGTCGTTCCTTTAGTTCTTTAAGCTAAAATACAAATACAAAAGGAAATATCGATGAAAATTTATGGATAAAGTTACTTACGTCATAATCCTGCCTCTTCTCTCGTTCCTCCAAGTCATATTTTTCCGTTTCTAATTTAACAATAGCTTCCCACAATTCAGTGGCTTTCTCTTTTAGTTTGTCCACCGACAAACCGTTTAGAGCCAAAGGCTTAATTCTGATAGACAATGAAATTTTCTTTTCTTCTTCCAATTGTTCCTTGGTTTTCGTTCTCTCGATTTCAGCGTCTGTTAAACTAGCCTAAAATGCTCTTTCATTTGAAACAATTTTCTTTCATCAAGAGAAAGTAAGTATACTACGATCCCAAAATAATTGGCAAAACTGTTCTTATCACCATTGACGGTGTGCGGAGAAAATAATTAACATCGATTCACACACTTTTAACTGAAATAAAAGCATTCAAAATCGCTTGGGAAGATTGTGCATTAATAAGTCGTTACATGTTGCCAGGTTTTAAAATATTTCGTTTAAATTCTCATAAAATGTACCAAAATCAGCATGTCATTAAGGGTCTTTACACCCTACGGTACTTGGTTTACTCAATTTGATAACGCAGGTAAGAAACCCCCATGTTTAAAGGTGCTCGCACGCTTTCTTATCGCCTCTAACCAACGTTCAGTGTCGTAGACAAGTTTCAATCAACGAGGATATTAGCAATTTAGTTTTATTATTTTGGTGTTATTTTGGTGGTTATTCAAAACAGCAAATATTATAATGCAGGCGAGTTCTTCAAGTGATAGTAGCCAACAAGTTACAAAACGGCGTCATTTAAAACCTGGGGAGCGTATAATGGTAAAAAATGTGTATGAGGGAATTCTAAGTACACACAGTGGAATATCATTCACTGATGCAGCAGAACTTTGTGCCACATTGACTAAGACATCTTGCCGTACTGTTTGTAGAACTATCAAGGACAATAGGAATACTAAAGTGTTCGATCAGAAGGAAGCAAGAGGGCGGAAAAAGATTTTTATTGATCAGCAAACAAACTTAGCTATTCGTCGGAAAGGGCACGTAACGCCTTTATCAATGGACTGTCCACTGGATTGAAATCTCCTTCAGGAATAGCTCGTCAGGTAATTATAACCCACATCTGATTCTGGTTTTCTTGAAGGTGGGTTAAACGTGTTTGAACCTCGTAAATCCGGTGATTATCATGAGGATATAAACTCGGGAGTGTTTGAAGATTGGTTTAAATCCATCTTACCGCGTATTAAACGTGGGTCGGTAATCGGGATGGATAATGCACCATACCACAGCCGTCGGGTCGAAGCTTTGCCAACTTCTGCGTGGCGAAAAGGAAAGATTGTTGACTGGCTCGAAGAAAAAAATATTGCATTTGGCGAAAAAATGCTGAAAGTGCAGTTGCTCGATCTTGCAAGACTTCACAAAAAAAAATATACGAAATATGTAGTGGATGAAATAGCTCGTGAACGAGGTGTTACAATATTACCGCCTTACCATTGTTGTGAACTAAATCCAATCGAGCTTATATGTGCACAGATAAAAGGCGAACTGGCGCGTGAAAATAAAACTTTTAAATTAAAAGATGTTAAAGAACTGTAAAAACGGCAATAGCGAATGTACAAGCAGCAGATTGGCATAAGTGCGTATTACATGTCGAGGGCGTAGAAAAAAATGTGGGACTTAGATGTACGCGTTGAAGTTATGGTAGAACCTATAATTATAAATCCTGCAGATGACAGCAGTAGCGACAGTAATGAAATGTTTGCATCGTCAGATAGTGAATAATCGCTGTAACGGTAATAATGAATTTAAAATTGTAACGTATTGTCATTATAACACTTTTTAATGTCGGCGTGGAATATAATTTGTCAAATTATTATCAATTAGTGTTCATTAGGTAACAATAGTTAGGAAATGTATAAACATTTATAATTTAGGTTTAGGTTTTGCCCTTCATCCACTATTGTATGTTTCTATTATTATGCAGTATAATAAAAACATTATAAAAATACCATATACCGTTGCTTTATTATTCATTTTGGATTTTATACCTGCGTAATTTAGTTTCTCTAATTACTTCATTAGATCACCCAATGTAAAAGCCTAATTTATTTTTCAGTTTAATTTATAATATTATATTTAATATAGTAAATGTAAATATATTATAATAGTAAACAAAAAATTCATATATTTTTTGAATTATTATTGTTTAAATTGACACGCCTCTGGAATTGGCGTTCCTCTTACGTCTTGCACACCCCGGTAAAAATGAGTCATTTCCAATTATTTTGGTACCGGAGAAACTATTTGTAGTTTGTTTCCTCTCCGTAAGGAGCATCCTCAGACTTATATAAATGCTTTGGAATACCTACACGATTAATCGAGCAAAAATATATTTAGAGAAAGGAAAATACTGAAACTAAATAATGAATTTAAACAGTTTATATAACTAAATAAAATTGACCCTGAATCTACAAATCAATAAGCCAACAACAACTAAGAAATATTAGGTATTACCCACCGCTAAAGCTTTTTTCCTAACGACAAAATTCAAGGTCTTATTTTTGTGTTGTTCTTTTAGGGCTGCCATCATGGTCTGCCTCTTCTTCTCTGCTTCAATTAAGCGTTGCTTCTTGGCTTCGGCCTCTTTTACTTTGTTTTCTTCGATTTCTTTTACTCTGCGCTCTTCCTCGGCCTTCTTGCGTTCTGCCGTCGCTTTCTCTTCATTTGCTCTGGCCACTTTGCGCTTTGCTTGCTTTTCCTTTAGTCTATATAAATTCGATATGAAATTTCAGGTCATGTAAAAGATTGAATATGATTTTTATATACTTATATTAATTTATTTACTGTCAATTTATAAAAACACAACATTAAGTAACATATTCACACGCTAATTATTACTACAGTAAAACCTCTGTTTGCGACCGCCTCTAAAAATGTCGAATAAAATTTAAAAAATAAGAACTACAAAGCAAACATACAGTACATTGTACAATATACTTGTTAGTATGCGCGTGCAGTATGCAGGGTGAGTAGGGAGGAATGGGCCTAACTCTACTACTAACTACACCCTTAGTGTAATCTATGCATCAAAATAATAAGAGAAAACCCAAATGTTGTTATCCAATATTCATTTGTCTTCAAGTTACAGCGTTAAATAAACTAATAATATTGTTAAACCAAAATATCCAACATTAACATTGTTTTAAATAAATCACTGGTGTAGTAAATTTTCAAAAATACCGCCATTGACTTCCAAACATCTCCTGCTTCGTTTACGAAGGGCGCGCGTGGATCTTCTAATTGATTCGTGCCTTTCTTTAATATTGAGTACAGCATTTCTAAGCGTCTAATTAATGCATCTCTAGTATCTACTTTTACTTTGTAAACCTCAGTTTTTAACCAACCCCATAAATTGTAGTCCAACGGCGAGAGGTCTGGCGATCTAGAAGGCCAACTAATAGGACCACCGCGACCAATCCAAACCCCTGGAAACTTTTGGTCTAAATATTGCTTGACCCGACGATCGAAATGGGCAGGCGCTCCGTCGTGTTGATAATGCATTTCAATTTTGATGTTTAAAGGAATCTCCTCCCGTAGTCCTTGCAATTCATTTTGTAAAAAACTTAAGTAGTAATATTCCAAAAGAAAAGGGCTAATTAAATTATTATGGATCATGCCGCACCACACGCTTAGTGAAAACCTGTGTTGAAAATTATTTTCGACTATTGCGTGAGGATTTTCGTCCGACCATACATGGGAGTTTCGATTATTATTGATGCCGTCACGGGTGAATGTAGCTTCGTCAGTAAAAAGTATGTGCGGTAAAAGATGACGATTATTAATTATCCACTCACAAAATTGCATACGCTTGGTGTAGTCTCCAGATTGAAGATTCTGATTCCCCAACTGAATTCCAATTCTTCGTGAGCTTGTCGTCTCATCTTCTTCTATTAAAGCTAGAACATTCCAAATCCGAAAGTTAACGGTGAATCAATGTAACTTTTTATGCTGACACTAATAGGATAGTGATAGCACAACAATCAAAAGCAAACAATAATAACATTTATTACAGGAAAGCTAAATTAATGCAATATATTGTTTTTTCCTTATAACTTGAAAACAAATGAATATTGAATAACAACATTACAGTTTTTTCTTATAATTTTGATGCATAGATTACACCCTTAAAGTTAGGCCCATTCCTCCCGACTCACCCTGTATACATATTGGTAATTGGCTTCATCTCATTTAATTTTAGTTTTGATAAAAATGTTAGCAAAAATATAAAAATTATTTACGTATATATGTTGTTTTAATTTTCCTGTATTAACCGACCACCCCTGTTAACCGACCAACATTTGATTCCCCGAGGGTGGTCACTATCGAAAGGTTTTACTGGATATCGATACAGTTGAAACCTGTAACTAGGTCAGCTCAATACCGATCCCAAAATATCTTCGGAGATACCTTAAAAACGCAATCAAAATCATTTTTAATGCAACTTGTAATTCAAGCATAACCGCAAAGATTAAAATGTGAAGACAAAATAAATAATAAATTGATTTCCTCGAAGAGCTCACACGTTTCACTATCCACCAAAGCAACAACATGAGAACCCTTTATTGAGTTGGCAGAAACCGTCGCAGCAACTGACAGTTGTTAATCCGTACCATCAACTGTTCACAAAACTGACCTTTAAAATACTTATTTCTCTTTTTGAATTACTTAAAAGCAAGTATTCTTAAATTTTTTGGAAATTTCAGCAAGATATATGAAAATTTTTGATGGAACTGTTGTATTGTTCTGGACGAGAAGTTATCGACCACTATTTGTACCTCTGATGAAGTTTAATACCACCTGAACACGTTTCTTTGTAGAGCGAATCGATATTTTACGTAGTTCCTAACTGCCCTCAAGTGTAGAGATAAAGGGTACGAATGGAACAAAGAGTATATATTTTTTATATCGGAGAAATCCATATTAAAGACATTTTCCGGAGTTTTTTGGCGCAAATTTAAACCTGTGACCCTTAACTGCTCAAAGTTTCAGCTAAATTGATTCAGTAAAACGAGGTCTTGCTTAGGATTGAATGTCTTAACGCGCCTGTGTTAAAGAATGCATTGAATAAATCAAAAACAAAAAAGTACATAACCTGAACTTTTTTTTTACTGGGATGAGCTATCTGTCCAGTATCTAACAAAACATTTTGACAATGGAAGATAAACTGTATGTCTGGCGAGAAAAAAAATCAATATGAGGTCAGCTAGTATCAGAGAAACAATTGAAGTCGTTTGTACAAGGGGTAACAAAAATACAAATTTTATTAACGAATTACGCGCCATTTTAAAATTTTCAGGCAAGCGGTGGCGTCAAAACACGCCAATAATAGTAGCAATTCTTATTCCCAAAGTTAGTGATAAAGGAGCTTAGAAATTATTCCAAAAAAACGATATTATTATAAGAACTTTAGCTCCCTGTAGCGACAAAACGAAAGCAAAATTGCATTTAGGTAAGTTTACCTAGACCGCCTTACTTTTGTTAAAGGAATTTGTGGTTCAGCGTTGTACAGTCATTTCAAGGACACCCTGTATATTTAATTGTTCATTACTCTACTCTATACTTACTTTTTTAATTCATCTGCTTCTTTTTTTCGCACGAGCCTCCATTCTGCAATGTATTCCCGAAGTTGTTCGTCTAGTTCAGATCGTTTTTGTTCTTGTTTTTTAATAAACTCTGGATCTCCGGTATCTCCTCTTTACAAATTTAATAAGAATTAAAGAAAGTCATTTACAAAGCCTTCCAGGCACGGCGTAACTTCTACATGTATTTTTATCACAGAAAAAAATATGGAAATAAATCTGTCAATTTTTGGTATTTTTTAGAAATATTTTGTTTCCTTGTGCATGTCTTTTTAGCTTTTTGAAAGATGGTTTGTGTGACTTATTTATATTTGCATTTTGAAACCATTTTGCTTTATTGCGATCTGCAAGGTGCCGTGCTCCCAAACATGTCTGAGGACAAAGCTCTTCTGTCTGGTGTAATTAATGTGACACTATTCCTGTTGCCATTAAACCAGGGTAGAACATGCTGAATTCTATCGCAATTATCCAAGAATGCCCGAAAGTCTTTTCAATATGCTGTTCAATACAATTGATTTATAATGTCATATTGCCTATCTATCTCACAAAGTTATAATAAATGTTTATCCCTAATGCCGATAAGACCCAGCGGGTGATCGAATGAAAGCAGGGACGCACTCGTTGCTGATAGAATAAAAGGTTGCGCTGCTTTAAGATCATAATATATATAAAACCGTGGAAAAAATATTTTTCTTATCTACCTGTATGCAACAAAAGTGTCGTACTGATTTTTTATGTTAGAAAGAAAACGCAAAAATATATTTTAAACGTAATTTAATAATAAGTAATAATAATAAAATAATAGTATAGCAGTATATATAAGATACAATACAATTAAAATTATAACACATAGCTACAAAAAAGTACCGTGTGAGAAAAATAATTATTACATTTTAGCCCAAGTCAGTTTCACTGTCCCTGTCGTCATCCAAGTTCACAATAATTCTTTCTCTGGACGACAGATATATAATTACGTACGATTCTTCTACATTTTGAACATGCGCTACACAATTTTCCCAGCTTTTGTTTGGAATATTTTGCATCTCTGACTGTACCAAAGCTGTCATAGAAGAATTTAAGGTTGGCGAAACATTATTTCTTGTCTAAACCAATACAAACATCTAACTGAATTTTAAAACCAAAAATTGGCATATTTAAATAACTAAAATAAACCTACTTTATTTTACCCTAATTATTTTAGGAGAATTACTGAAAAAACATAATAATATAATAGTCTTTAAATAGATCCGTACCTGGAGTCCCCAGATCAGGTGGCCGAATTTGACATCTCACACAATAGGTTATTATGACGGTAAGGGATTAGCATTTATAGTGAGTTTGTAAGATAGATAGACGGACTTTACGCAAGTATGGTTTGATTGTTTGCTTAACAGGCTTATGATCTACGACTCCACGACATTAATTATAACACTTTGAATTTGTTTTCCATTTCCCGGTAAGGACAGCCGACAGACTACAATAAACTACTCTACAAACCGAAAACCAAATATAAGTCGAAACCCAATATTTTGAATTTATGGTTTTATTTAAAGTTATATTTCTTGTTTGACAATATATTAAGCTTCTGTGTCGATTTACGCGCATTTATACCAAAAAAATTAGCACAAGTTCTAAATATTTCTCCTGCAGAAATGCGTGCTATTTTTTCGTGGCAATTTGATATCACACGCTGCAATAATTTCATGCAGAAGTACATGTAGAAATTGCAACTGATGCCAGTGCTGAAAGTTGCATTATTTTTTCCTCACTAGTGCTGTCAACTGTGTTTTTTGACGAAAAAGTATCACTTTTAGCACTTGTTAGACCTATTTAACAATATCTAAAATCATTTTTTAAACAGCCTAAGGCTTTTAAGTTCAAACATAAAAGGGAACCATAAAAGATTTCGCAGAAAAGAATTATTATGATATTTGATTCTTAATTGAATAATGTGTAAAGTGCTTCCCAACATATTTCGTTTGGTTTAATGACTGCAACAAAACCCCTCATAAACTCGGCTTTCGCTTTCGCAGAGACGTATTAACCCACATTTATTTTTAATGCCAGTTTATAATAATAATAGATAGGTACATTACTTGATTTGTTATCAAAATTAATAAACTTTCTAATTAAGGTTTTCTAGAAACAACAAAATTATTAGGATATTTCTCAAAACTTTTTAGTTACAGGTACCTACCTGTTTATATAGCTTATATAAATAGTATAATATTCGAAATAAATAAGTACCTATCTATTTTACTTTGAAACAGTGTGCAACAACTTAATATTAAAAGTATGTGGAGACCTTGGGAATTTTCAGCTATTTTAATTTAAAAGAAATGTTCGCAAATATACTGGAAAAATAAAATGCGTAGATGATTGTGACAAAGATGTTATTCGCAGGAAAATATACCAAATGTATCGAGAAAATGTTGTGCCCACGTTAGATTGTTTAAAAACACGGTTAACAACTGACGATACAACGATATCATGTAGCAGGACAAGTTTTCACCGCGCTTTGCAAGAGATGGGATTTAGGTATAAGACAATAAACAAGAGACAAATTATTATGAAGTCCGAAAGATTAAGAAAAATGAGATTTCTGCACCTTAGGGAAATAAAAAAGTTTAGATCCGAAAAACGTTCAATAGCTTATCTGGATGAAACGTGGTTTGACACTCATGAGACTGTCAAAAAGTGATGGGTTGATTTAACTAAAAAATGCCAAAATAAAGCCCCTTCAAAAAAAGGAAAGCAAATAACAATAATTCATGCAGGTTGGGAGAATGGATGGATCCCTAATTGTTTATTACTGTCGGCAATAAAATATAAAGGATTCAAGTCTGGACTATCATGAAGATACCAACGCCACTCTTTTTGAAAGCTGGTTTAAAGACAGTTTGCTTTCAAATGTACCAGAACACAGTGTTATTGTGATGGACAATGCAAGCTACCACAGCGGGCAACCGAATGCATCGGGCACAAAATCCGCAACAAAGGAGTTCATATTTCAATTGAATTGACTGCCACCCTATTATTGCATTTTTAACCCTATTGAACACATGTGGCATCAAATTAAATCGAAAATGAGAACTGAAAATAGTACACCTACTTTTAGTTGCAGTGTAATAGAGCGAATAAAGAAAGTTTTCGGTGAAATTCCAGATGAAAGTTTGAAAAATTCGGTTAACCATATCTTAAAAATTGAAGACTCTTATATAACTACACAACAAAATGAAATACATCCTATTATTATAAATGTGGATGATAGTGATAGCGAGACTGAATTAGGAATAGATTAAAACGTTTTATAATTACAATTAAACCTTCTGTGTATATATGTAAATACATTTTTTTAATTAGGCATATTAACTGTTACTATTACTATTACCTAAATGCGTGCGACAAGTTGCCCTTTTCCGCTCGCAAACTTTTCACACTTGTTTTGTACTTATAATAAACTAATATACATATAATACAAGTAATAGTAAAAATAAACATAACAAACATTGCAACTATAAGGTATTACTATGGTTTTTCATTTAACTACAAAATCCGTTTCTGTCCAAAGCAGTACCCCTTATTTAATTTCATTTCAGTATTATAAACAGTGATGCCAGCTGGGGCCAGGTAGATTTCGCTGATTGGCACGCTCATTGACAGTTTATATGGGCAATTTTACCAAGAAATTCTTTAAAAACGTAGGTTTGGCAATCGAACAGGTAATGGGGTTCTTTGGGTGTTTACAATATAATAAAACTATTATTGCAGTTAGTAGGTGAAACGAAATATGTTCGGATGGACTTTACCTTCTAAAGGCTCTATCTAGTTTTTATTTCTAAATTTTTGCTATGTGCTATCGAATATGAGTCAGTTATGAATATTACTGTCATGACCCATAGAGTTCAACTTAATTAGTTTGTTCAGGTTAGACCTTAGTGCTTATAAGGGAGTTAGTCATTACAAAGTAAAGATAGCTTCTTTTTTCACTTCGACCCCTTAGAAGTCGCTTTCCAATTAGTCTACAACATAACAGTACATTGTTTACATGAATGTAAAATAGCACTTACTCTTCTTCCTCCATGGTGCCCTAAAGTTGAATTTGAAAAAAACTAAAAACGGCGATGTTACTCTGACACTCGATAAATCGCTACTAATCAAATGCCAGTCAATTTAATTAGAAATAAACTAGTTATTATTTAACTCTTAAGAAATTTGGACATTAGACAAGTAGAGATTTATTTTTAGACAGTAGGACATATCTTAACTGCATGTTAGATGAACAGTTACAGGACAGGAATGAGTAGTGCAAGTATTCTAGATTGGCATTTTGGCTTATGTAGCATACTTACAGGGTGGTCTACGTAAGATGAGCCTGTTCATTATCGCGGAAACTGTAAGAGTGACAAATATATTCGTTTTAAAAGTTGTTTGATTACTAATGCATTTTTACATCACTTACTATACCGGGTGTCCACGGAAAGTGGCTCGCCCCTATACCTTTTGTTTTTAAAGATAATGGAATGAAATTTGGGGGATTCGTATACGATATAAAACTGCCTTTTTTGGCGGGTGATTCAACTTTATAGAACTTTCGGTTTTATCGGAAGTGACATAAACTTTCGATTTTTCAATGAGACACCTGGTATATTTTTACTTTCTTTGAATCCATATGACATTCTAAATACAACCATGTATCACTTGTCCCTCGACACAATTTTTTGAAATCATGTTTTCTTCAACAATTTTTTAAAATAAGGTATTAGATATTGGTATCAAATTAAAGGGAATTAAAATAAAGACAAGGGCCTAGCGACACTTAAAGCACCGGTTCCCGTCAGATCACCGAAGTTAAGCGGTGTCGAGCGCGGTTAGTACTTGGATGGGTGACCGCTTGGGAAACACCGCGTGCTCTTGTCTTAGGAAAGAGTGTAAAATGAATCGACATCAAAACCATCCTATTCAGGCCGGACAGGCCAGATGAGATCGGATATCTCGTAGGACAAAGGTGCCGTTTCACCGTCCCCGGTCGGTAGACCGCACGATTAAAAACCGTACGGTCGATGACCGGTTCAAAATGGCCTTTGATACGCCGACAAACCGTAAAAAATAGTAAATTAAAAAACAAAATATCTATTCGAAAAAAATGTAAAATACAGGTTGTTACATTAAAAAAAAAGAAACGAAAACTTGGTTTGGTAAGTTTAGACCAAAATGTTGAACACTCTGCTAATAGGAAACCCATGAAGATGGTATTTTTCAGATTATTCCCAAACAGTTGAACATAGAAACATGAGAATTTGGTATTTTAGTAACTCTTATATGCTGAATTTAGATCTAAGATCAAAACTATCAAAATTTAATCATAGGCGTAACATTTGGGGGGGTTGAGGAATAAAAACAAAAGTAACTTTTTTCTAAGTTAATGTTTTACATTTTTTTTCTGGGATTATGAAAGTTTAGGGCTTTCTGACAAAATAAGATACTCTTGATGTACTTCGCTGAGATGCACCATTTCTGAAAAAAAAGTCCTTAACGATAACATTGTGTAGCAAACACGGATCAAATTAAAATTGTGAATTTTTTTAAAGTTAACAACAACACTCATTTACTTGAGTAAATGTTGAAATAAATTCCCATTATGTTGAATACACAGTCTGGACCGTTTCCTAATATTTTGAGTAGTACGAAAAATTTCGAACCGGTTTTCTTTCATTTGATTTCCAGCATCATGAATTCGTCTTAAAAGCTCTCCTGGGCTATCTACTTCTGTGGCATAAACAATATTGCACATATTGCCCCACAGATAATAATCTAAAGGATCTAGATCAGGCGATCGAGTTGGCCAATTTACTGGACCACCTCTACCTATTCACCTATTGGGAAAATTTTCAATTAGCCAGTTTCTTACAAGCTGGCCATCATCTCACTAACCTCTCTAACAGAATACGTATAGGAACATCCTCTAGCAATTCTGCCAGCTCATTTTGGAGAAAACTTAAATAATGATGGGCATTTAATCTATCTGGCAAAATAATAGGACCTATTAAAACATCTCCTATGATCCCTGCCCATACACTGAAAGTAGACCTATGTTGGTAGTTAGTCCTTCGAACCATATTCGGATTGTCTTAGGCCCAAAATTGAGTATTATGGCTATTAAAGGCCTTGCCTCTTGAAAAGGTTGCTTCATCCGACCATAAAACTTTTCTCAACGTATTTTGCTGGTTATTATTATTATCATTATCTTAGAAAAAAGTTACTTTTAATTGTTTTGATTTTAGATCTAGATTCAGCATATAGAAGTTACTAAAATACCAAAAGTTCATGTTTCTATGTTCAACTGTTTGGGAATAATCTGAAAAATACCATCTTCATTGGTTCTCTATTAGAGGGACGTAGCTCCCTTAGGGGACAATTTCCGATACTTGTTTATTAAACAAATTAGTAGTATTTTCCGATGCAGATTCCATTCTTTTCCTATGGCAACCTAATTTCGGGACACCCTGTATATTATAGCAGCAAAAATTATTATATGCATAAAAAACTTTTAGTTGTACAATATTTTTATTCCGCCACTTCCTAAATTTGGTAGAATCACTGACAAAATTTGTGAACTTTGGATATATAAAACCCTGCATATAATGTCCCAAATTTGCATAAAAAGTTACTACTTATTGCATCTTAATTAAAGGATTATATCTCAGAAAATGGAAATGGAAGAAAATCTAATTTTTCTAGATCGATTTATTTATTACAGCATGGCGGTTTGCCAAAAGTTATATCAGTTTGTTATTTAATCAAGTATTAAATCATCTTGTTTACCCAACAAAATTATGATGTGACATTAATTAGAAACGATGTTAATACATTATAAAAATGGATAGAAAAGCAACGTTTAATTAAATATTAAATTAATTTTTTTTTAATTGGTTTGGGCTTAGAAGTTATCACTCGTAAATTATTATTAAAAAAATATAACCCTTTGACGTTGCTTTGTTATTTTTGAGGTTTTTCTTCGTGGGCTATGTTTATTTAGCGGCTAAGTATATAAATTTGGAGTTATATACAGAGTGGCAAAAAAGTCGCGCATAATGCCTGCCACTTTTGAGTTACCTCGTATAAGAAAAAGTGGCCTTTATAAAGGTTGTTCAGTAAATTATTCCCCACATTTCCACCTGTAATAATTTTTTCTGTCATTTCTGGTTTGGTTGCCATAGAGACTAACTCACTTTTTTAAATCGAACACCCTGCATATGATTGCATATTTAGATTCTACTGGGACAACTCTGAATTTTTTGTATTTCAAATTTTCACCTACTTATTATCTGCAAGCGTTTCCCAGATAATGACAGGTCAAAAATGAAAACTTACTAATTATAATTATTCCTACTTAATACCCACCAGTTGAGTCAAGGTGTTTTCATGACAGCGGCCTAAGAGGTGTTATTTTCTGTTGTCTGATTTCTAATTTGTTTATACTATGGTTCATCTGAATGAAAAACAACGAGTTGAAATTTCAATAATGAGCGGTTACGGAAATATGAAGAGATCGCAAGATCAGGTTTGTGAACTTTTCTGTGCGGACTCACGTTTGTAACAATGAGGTACACAAAACTTTAACCTGTATCTCCACAAGTCGACTGGTTCAAATTTGTTGAAAAATTGGAAAATAAAATCCTTTTTGAATTTTACTGCATTATTTCTTTATTAAACGACTAATAACATTCCTCCTCTCTTCACCCTAGCATGGGCTACAACATTACTAACAAGACATGTTAGGTAAACCACTTTTGTAAACACTTAACAACTTTTAACAACTTTTTAACGTGATGGCTTTATCCACTCACGGAGCGACGATCTAATCTCTTTAGATTGCCACCTGACACTTTACTAACAAGACATGTTAGTTAGAACACTTTTGACTACAAATAACAACTTTTTAACGTGGTGGCTTTTCTCCTACACGGAGCGACGATTTAATCTCTTTAGATTTCCGCCTGACACTCTTTAACCACAACTAATAACTTTTTAACGTGAAGGCTTTTCTCTCCACGGAGCGGTGAACTATCTCGTTAGAATTCCACCTGACACTTTAACACTTTTAACTACTTTTTAACGTGAAGGCTTTCTCCCCTCACGGAGCAGTGAACTCTCTCCTTAGAATTCCACCTGACACTTTAACACAATTAACTACTTTTAACGTGATGGATTTATCCACTCACGGAGCGGCAACTTATCTTTCTAGATGTTTGCCTGGCACTCTTTGTTTACATTTCAGAACATATATTAACCCTATCCAAACACCTTGACCAATCAAATGTTAACACGTCAAAACCAAAATGGCAACGTACATCCATCAGGCCACTACCGATCGGCCAATCAGAATCTTTGCTTGTTACTTGGGTTGGTGGCACGTGGGTGCTAATATTACTTGATAGTTTTAGAGAATATTATTTAGATTTTAAATAGCAGACAGTCTTTGTTTGCATTATGGAATTTAATTTGAACGTATATTATTTGTACGACGATGTCACCACTTTGATATGCGGTGTTGCCATTTATATTGCCTTTGAAACTAATGTATATTTTTCTATTTATTGCATTTAGTGATTAAAGAAAAACATAGTACTTTAGCACGAATGCAACGTTGCCGCTTGGCTTAGTAATACATTACATTATATCCCCTAAGATTGATTTCAACCTTGTTACTTTATTTTCCTACTGGGTCACGACAGAAATATGAAGTGTGTCCCAAACATTTTCAATGAATTATATACAAATAGGCCTCCAATAAATCAGTCAATGGTGTATCGAGTGGTAAAGAAATTTCGAGAAACAGGCAGTGTTAGGGAAGCCGCTAGATCAGGTCGACCTAAAACAGCAACCGGGGGAGACAAAGCTTTGGATATCATGCTCTTAATACATGAAAATCCAACACAATCATCCAGGCAAATGGCAATGGATTTTAATGTGTCTCATCGTCAGTGAAAAATTTGTTTAAGCAGGAGAAGTTGCATCCCTACAAGATAAAGTTGGTGCACGAGTTAAACGAGGACGATTTTGATAGAAGAGCTGAATTGTGTGAGCTGATGATGAAAAGATGCAATAACGGTAATAACTTCGCAACAAATATCATTTTCTCGGATGAAGCTACTTTTTAATTTAATGGCATTGTTAATAGACACAATTATCGTTATTGGTCGGCTGAGACTACTCACTGATTCCAGGAAAGTCATACTCAGAGGCCCGAAAAAGTTTATGTTTGGGCGGGCATGTTGGTAGACATATTGTGGGACCTTTTCTCATAGATGGTAATTTGAAAGGCTAAAAATATCTGGACCTCCTCGAGAATCATATAATTCCTTCTTGCAGAATGGTTTTACCCGATGTATATAATGGAATAAACGAACAGGTATGGTTTAGCAAGATGGAGTACCTGCGCATTATGTGGCAAATGTTAGACAATACATAAGCGAACAATTTCCATGACGTTGGATAGGCAGAAGAGGTGCTATTGACTGGCCAGCGCGATCCCCGGACTTGACCCCGCTCGACTTCTTTTTGTGGGGACGCTTAAAGAACAAAGTCTACGTTAACCGTCCAAATGACATAGAATCTTTAAAAGTCAGAACTGGTGCTGAAGTTCTGGCCATTCCAGAGGACCTCCTTTTAAACGTTGGAGGCGGGTTCAGGGATCGACTGGCGCTCTGCTTAGCAGAAATAGGTGATCACTTTGAACACCTGATCCACTGAAAAGGTTTCACTTGTTTATTATTTCGATGTTAAGTAGTTTAATTTTCTAGACAATTTATTTTGTTATTATAAAGTTTGTTACAATTTTAAATAAATAAGAATTTGAAATACAAAAAATTGAGAGCTTTTTCAGTAGAATCCAAATATGCAATTATATGCAGGGTGTTTCATTTAAAAAAAGTAAGTTAGTCTCTATGGCAACCATGGACTATGTTGAGGTTCTAACGCGCCTACATTTTTTATTATGTCTCTCGCCAGTTTGTTAAGGTTATATTTTAACCAACTTCTTTAACGACCGGTAACGACGGTCAGTTCACACGTTCACAGATGGCTGAAACATTTGAACAAAAATGTCCAAGATATGCGAAAAGCCCCAAGTTTAGTAGTTTAGCGCTTCAGAGGATACATATAGGGAGCGTCTCCTTGGATTTGTATAGCTACATCCCCAAACCGTATGCTTGGCGTTGAGGTCGCCCCCTATAATCGTTCTATTATTGGCTTGAAACAAGTTTTGTACGCAGTTTCCTGGGAAATTTACCGACGGACTAGAGTAAACGGATCCCAGATATATGCGTTGACTGTTTTTGAATCTAATGGAAATAAAGATCCCTTCAATATGGGCACAATTAACAGGACCTGGCACAACTTAAGCTGAGATGTGTTTCTTAACTAGAATCATAGTTCCGGTTAGTTAGAAAAATTGGAAAATAAAATCCTTTTTGAATTTTACTGCATTATTTCTTTATTAAACGATTAATAACGCTTCTCCTCTCTTCACCCTAGCATGCGCTACAATAGATAATAACTTTCAACGTGATGGCTTTATCCACTCACGTAGCGGCGACTTAGCTTTCTAGACTTTTGCATGACACTTTAACACTTTCAAATACTTTTACCAACTTTTAACGTGATGGCTTTATCCACACACGGAGCGGCGGCGACTTAACTCTGTAGAATTCCACCTGACACTTTGTAAACAATAACAGCTTTAACGTAAAGGCTTTCTCCCTTCACGGAGCGGCGACTTAACTCTGTAGAATTCCACCTGACACTTTGTAAACAATAACAACTTTAACGTGAAGGATTTCTCCCTTCACGGAGCGGCGACTTATATCGTTCGATCTGTGCCTGACACTTTACTAACAATAACTACTTTTTAACAACTTTTAACGTGAAGGCTTTTCTCTCCACGGAGCGGTGAACTCTCTCGTTAGAATTCCACTTGACACTTTGTAAACAATAACAACTTTAACGTGAAGGCTTTCTCCCTTCACGGAGCGGCGACTTATATCGTTCGATTTTCGCCTGACACTTTGTAAACAATAACAACTTTAACGTGAAGGCTTTCTCCCTTCACGGAGCGGCGACTTATATCGTTCGATTTCCGCCTGACACTTTGTAAACAATAACAACTTTAACGTGAAGGCTTTCTCCCTTCACGGAGCGGCGACTTAACTCTGTAGACTTTCGCATGACACTGACTTTGTTTACAAACAACAGAATATAATATAACCCTATCCAAACACCTTGACCAATTAGATCTTAACACGTCGAAACCAAGATGGCAACGTCTGTATCAGGCCACTGTCGATCGGCCAATCAACTTCTCCTTGTTACTACGCACGTGGCTTGTGTCGTACTTAGAATTGAGTTTTAGAGAATATTATAAAATAGCAGACAGTTTTTTACATTACAGGATTTTGTTTGAACGTATATTTTTATGGATTTGTACAACGTTGCCACGTTGATATGCGGTGTTGCCATTTATATTACATGTGAAATTAATGTGTTTTTCTGTCTTTTAGCATTTAGTTGTTGAAGAAAAACTTAGTACTTTAGCACGAATGTGACGTTGCCGCTTGGCTTAGTATTACATTACATTATATCCCTTAAGATTGATTTCAACCTTGTTACTTTTCTACTGGGTCACCACAGAAATATGAAGTGTATCCCAAACAGCTTCCATAGCGGGTTTCCTTGCGATGGATTATTTGTGGTCGTCTTCGCATTACCATCGCTAGTTAGTTTACTAATATTTTGTTGAAGTTGCTTTTCGGTGTTATGTTCTTGTTGTTTTTATTGTTTTTCTGAAAGAAGTGCTTGGGTGTCTTGGACAACTCTTGAGATATTATGGATGATAATGATAGAGTGCATATAACTGGGATATCGAGTAAAAAAAAATAATAACAATTCGAAGAAAGTTGGATTTATACGTTAATATAAATGTTAAAAAACTTGACACCTTGTCTACTTACTAGGTTTAGATATTATATAGATATATAGATTATTATATAGATATATAGATTATCCTGGTTTCTTGAGGATTATTATTGAACTGACTCAATCTTTAATAGGTTTATTTGTTTAAAGTTTAATAGTATCAATACAGGTAAAGAAGTCCCAACGCGGGGTTAAAAATTTAGCACGCAAAACCCTATTACTCGAACAAATCGTACTGTATGGTATGTACACTTAGAACATATAAAACCTATATGAGTTTGGTGTTTAGAATTTAGTCAATACAACTGAGATTTCAGAAATACTTTTATTAACTCTTAACTCTAAACATTTATAAATAGATAAACAAATTAGTGTAAACGTAGTAAATAAAACTCACTGTGAAAGTGGTTACAATTACAAATATAACTTTATTTTTCACAACTGGTTTTAATTAACATATTATAGTTGGGAATAAAAGAAAGAACTTAAAAAATATCGTAGGTCTGGAGTGGTTTCCTATCTAGATTGATGTTATTTTTATAATTACATTATATAACTTGGTGAACACCTGAAACAAGAAAATACTATTAATTTGATAACAGAAAGTCAAACAATGTCAAGCATGCCAAGCTGTTATAAATTTGGTTTATTCTATTTTTAATCATTGGTTCGTAAAATGTTATTGGTAATTATTGTTTTGTTAAACATTTTTTATATTTTGTGGTCTATTTATAATCTATCAACAAGTGCGTTTATCTACCAGGCCGAACGGAAGCTTAGTGTACCAATTAGTCATGATGTTACCATCCTTATCGTAAGAGAAGTTGATGTCTAGGAAGTTTATTGATCTATTGTTTTCTGTTTTGTGTGTAAAATTTAATTTTTCGTGAAAATAATTGTATTTTTTAAAGGTATATTAAATTGATATGCAAAAAATGCAAACTCAACAAATCTTTTAAGAAAATACGGTTTATATTTAAGGAGATTTTCCAATACAAGATCTGGTGATCAGCTAGTCAGCAGAAGACAAATTGACGTTAAGCATAATTTATAAATGACCTAGAAAACCCATGAAAATCAAAAATGAGAAAAAAACTTTACTATTGATAAAAGTATGATTATTTTTGCACGAAGCCCTGCAAATATGGCTCCCTAATTTCGGGACACCTAGTATAGCAAGTGGTTGGTTGTAGCTACACCTGAACCTACCTCAAAGAACGACGCATTTATTCCTCTTCTTCTTCGTCTTCCTCTTCTTCCTCCTCTTCAATTTCCTCCTCCTCTTCTTCCTCTTCTGGTTCAGGTTCATATACAGGTGCTGGTGCTTCTTCCTCTACGGCACCGTGAGCTTCCTCGGGGGACTCGGGGTCACCTTGCTTCTTGCCGGGACGTTCGCCGAACCATTTCGGTAGCCTAGCTGTTTTGGTACAAGAAAGCGCGTAATGTAACGTTCGTAATGTTAAAACTAGAAAAGACGGAAGAGTAGTAAGGCTGGATTACTAGAAATCATTATTTATAGAGGAATTTCAATGAATAAATCGTGCATTTTAAAATAAAGGTTGGATCTACAGCCTTGTACTCTTCCTTTGTTGTAAAAAGTACAATAATTAAAAGAAACTGAATAATATGGATTATTGCAAACAAGAACACTGCAAAACTACTTTACAAATATCTTCACAGTTTTCTGCATGTACGAGGGCATTTTGATAAGTGACTTGGTTCCCATACTATAAGAGTGCACGAAAGAGACATCTGTCTTTGTGGTTTTAAAGCTATGAAAGAAAACTAAATAGTTAAAGGTCATTCTGACACTAGCTCATTGTTTTTCAGTTTGCAATACAAACGCTTCGGTTGAAAGTGAAAAACTAATAAAATTAGAACAGGCTGAGAGGAGGTCGCACTTCATGCTCTTGCAGATTTCATTAATGTTTGTTTTCTGCGGGTGAATTTCCATCCTGTTTAAAAAAGGCTATAGTTATTCCTTTACATATGGGGGAGGACCTGTGGATCCTTTAAACTATCGACCTATTTTGCTTCTTTCCACCCATTCCAAATTAATCGCAAAAATAGTTGAATCAAGACTACTTAACCTTTTAACAATTATTAATCTTATAATTTCATATTAGTTCTTATTTTTGTCATTCAAAAGTACTGATTATGCTAGCTTCTCATTCCTAGAAAATATTTTCTTTAATTTTAACGATGGAGATGCTGTTGTGGCAGTATTCTGTGATAGTTTTTTCAAAGCATTTGACTGTGTTAATTATCGAGTACCACTGCAGAAGCTTCATTAATATGGCACATGGATGATTTTCATTGTATCTCTACGGGAGATTGCAGATTGTATCCGTTGATGAAATATGCTCTGGTTTGTCGGGTGTCAAATTTGGGGTACCCCAGGTTCCTCTGTTACTTTTATTGCATATAAACGACCTTAAAAATATAGATATTAGTGGTCAGTTTACAGTTTTCGCGATTGACACCACTCTTTTGTGGCATTCAAGCAATGGCGACATTCTGAACAGTGCCATAAATCAAGACTTAAAAAAAATCAAAACTTGGTGCGACTCCGGATAGGGTCTGATATAAAGAAAAGAGACAAACTTCTTTAAGCCTTTGTAACTCCCTTCGTCTAAATGTAAAAAAACTAATATTTTAACTTTTAGTTTCAATTATAATGATATTGTCTTGGATAACAACATAAAGTTGTATAATCATTTGAGTTTGGAGTGTAGATCTTTGGATTGTGTGCGCTTTAGCAGAATAGTGAGATACCTCTTGGCTCAAAAGGCATTTTACAGCCTGAGATAGTATTCTCGGGACTCAGTTTGATTTAAACTTGAATGTAATATTTTTGGTGGTTTCTGTATTTTCTTAATCTGGGTCGATTAAGAACCTATCCAGATTATTAACGATCAAAAGAGATTCGCTTCAAGAAAGAAATCGAGAATCTGGAAAAAAAAGTGCATTAAACTTCGAGGGGACATCATAATATGTCGAAAAATAACGTAAGATACAAATCTCAGATTGTTGTCTTTCATATCGCAGCAAGTTATTTACTAAGCCACCCTTGCATCTCTGGAGCTAAACCTATGGTTTGAGAATCAGTATCACATCCTGACTCATCACAGCTTTATGAGGAACCTCAGAACTTCGTCTTGTGTTTTTTTTTTTAAATTACTAGCTAACTTTAAAGAGAACCAAGCCCTTTGATTTGTTATGGTGGCATCGGTAAAAATCAAAAAATGTGCAGCAGAATCTGGTGTAGACTAGTGAGTAGCACCTTAGTTAAGTTTTAAATCCCGTAGTAGGTGGTCTAGGGGTGGGTCTAGATATTAGAAATTATGCAATTTAATAAGAACTGTAATCATGCAAGATGCAAGGAAAAATATTAAACAATTTTTTGGGAATATAAATAGGTTCCATACCCTTTTGTCTGGAGTCGAATTGACCGAACTTCTCTTTCCACTCCTTTTCACTTGTTTCCTTAACATAATCTAAATATCCCTATAAAATGAAAAAAAAAACTTCAGTTATATAAAGGGCAGAAAGAAATTAATAGAGTCGATAAAATACTAAATATACACTACAAAAATATTAGATATCAAAATAACGTAAAACATTTGTAACAGGGAATTAACTCACTTTTAGAACAAAACCGTTCTTCTCTTTTTAACCACCTGTTGTTGGTTTCTTCCAACATTAAAGCTATCTTACCCTATACAAAATTAAATAATTTTAAAGGGCTTTAATTTAATAGAGATTTTGCATTTTTTTTTGGAGGATATTTTCGTATATTTCTTTGAAATTAGATAGGTACTTACGCCTTCAAAAAGCTGCTTCTTGTCTCCATACGACCTCGTATCAACACGACGTTCATATTTGGAGGCTACCTGGATTTTAGGCTAAAAAAAGCAACTTTTGATTAATACATCATCCTTAACATATCGTCACCCTAATTGTAAAACCTCTTAAGTCCAAAAACTGAATTCTTACAGGGGAATATAAAAACTGTTTTATAATGTCTTCAAGGCAGAAATATAAATTTTTAAATTATTTCTTGAAGAATGGAGTTATGATTGAACTATGTTAAAAATAAATTTAAAGCTATTTTGTTTTTTTATTGTAATTTACTGGAGTTAGGAGATAATACTATGTAAAGAATAAAACAACCGGGGAGTTAAAAGTTTTTCCTTACGACGATTTTATTTTCTTAATAACAAATTAATTAAGCTTTTACATATTATGGAAACGCAGAAAAATACTTTACTGAAATTACAGCTAAGTATTATTTATTTGAAAAAAAAATTAATGAGTCAGTTTATTGATAAGGAATATTATCGTAATGATAATCAAAATTTAAAGATTGTTTCAACGCTTGCAGATCTTCAAATTTCCTTTTTTTAATTTTAAGTCTCTCTTTGTGCAATTGAGGCAAGTCATTGAAGAATACGGTTGAAAATTTTTTATTTTTTCTTGAAGGTACTTCGGTCCATTGATCGCTAAATCTTAACTTAAAAAATATTATCTTATTTGGATTGTATTGTAGGGCACGTAGATCTGTAACTACTGAGTCGCCAGTTATTTTACCAGGACGAATAGAGCTATTAAACTGAATTCGATCGAAGTTTTTAAAAAATAAGTGATCCAAATACTTGACTTCGTAGGGACGAGGATTCTGACGTGCTTTTAAACAAACAGCCACATAATTTGCAGGAACGTTGATTATTGTATTTTTAAGACGGCGTTCAATGTATGAATGCATGGAGTATGCTTCCATTTGTGTATGACCGTTTTCCAGAAATATTTGTTCAATTACCACGTCATCTGTTACAGCAATATTAAGAAGAGCATTTGCTTAAATAGCGTTTCTATTTTAATATGTGCACCCGTCACTATACTAGATAACTTTTTTATTTTGAGTCAATGTTGGAATCAGTTTATTGAAAAAATCGGATAGAATTGAGAAAAATTCTTGTGCAGTAAGTGCTCCTTCTGTTTCGTTCCATAGGTAACATGTCCCGTCTTTCGTTTTTGGATTATATAAAGTAAGATTATGAATTACCAACTCCATTTTATAATACATTAACGACACATTGGATTTCGGCGATAAAAGTACCGACTGCATGTCCATATAGTAAAAACATTGTCTTCATTTTTCTTGTCTTCTTTTTTTTGTTCCCTTGCTTCTTTTTTGTTCTTCTGATGTATAAAATATTTAGCCTCTTCGATATTTTTTACTTTGTAGACCATACAAATATCGCACTCGTCCTTTTTGGGGCGAAATAGGCTTAGATTTTTTTCTTGAAACATCTGTGAAAATTTGGCTATGGAAAGTGGCTTTTCATTTTTAGTCTTGCACCAGTTGCTCACGTAAACTTTAAAGAGTCCTTCTTTGGATTTCCATATAGGTTCTAGATATTTTCTCATTGACTAAGCCCTACAGTAATGTGAGTCCATAGACGGAAGACTTGATAAGAAGTTCTCCAAACACTTTATTTGGGAAGCGAATGGTTGTTGTTTGACAGTGAATCCTTATCTTGTTCCTGATGTTTGATAGTCCTTCCTTGTATTACCTGCTGTGGTTGATTTTTCTTCCAGTTCAAGCTACTCCAGGATCTTAAACCTAATGTTCTGTAAAACATTTCTTTGCACACTCTAATTTTGTTTCCATTAACCTTTAAATAATATTCAATACTGTTACATCTTCTTGATAGGTTTTCGTCTTTTCTATCTCTAGTTCGGCACACAGGTTTAATTACAATAAGCATATTGCTGTAAATGTTCTTTTCAGGACAAGTTCCGAAAGTAGGTAAATATTTGCTGCCTATCGTCATCAGAAACTAATCCACAATTAATTTCAGATTTTTTATTCTTCAAACGACAGTCACATCTAGGTTGGATAACTCTCTGATTTTTTTTTTGACGGTGTAGGACACTTTTTCTTCTTTCTTTCTTCCCATATAAGGTCTTCCTTTCTCTCCATTTGCTTTTTGCTCGTTGCTGTTCCAATGATTTGTTTTAACTTCATGCCTTTTGCGTCTAGTCCTCTATTATTTTTCCTCCTGCAATACATTCTTCTGACAATCCCCACTACTTTCTGGGTCTCTGTAATTTACAAGCATAATCTTTTGGTTTGTAGTTTTAGAGTTCTCTTTTTTGTGCGAATCAGAAGAATCTGAGTCTGAAATCGTGTTATCTGGATTTCTGTTTTCATTTTCAATATTCAAATTTCCATATTCTTCAGAGGTTTCATGAACAGAAAATGTATCGTTGCTTGTGTTTTCAATGATATATATAGAGTATAACCTTACTTTGTGAGGAGTTAGCAGCTTTACGGTTTACATATATTCGACGACTGGAGATACGAGGTTTACGTTTCACGTGGCACAAGCTTGTAGAATCATTTTGGAGTTACAAGCTATCCTAGGTATATTAGTTGTTTGATTAAACATCCGATACCGCCTAAATCTTGGTTTGCTTAAAATGTGGAGTTAGGTGGTTTTACAATTAGGTTGACGAATTATTATCATCATTTCATTTGGTACGAAGATAAAAGTACTTACTGGGTATTTGCCGGTGAGGGCTTCGGGGTCAAGACCCTTTTTCAAGGCTTTGTGTCTTAACTGTTGCTTCTGTCTTTCTTTCAACTCTTTAAGCTAAAATAAATTGAAAGGTTAGTAGGAATATTATCGGATGCATAATATGCGGATTCTAGACAAAATAACGGGATACTCACATCGTAGTCTTGACGCTTTTGCCTTTCTTCCAAGTCATATTTCTCAGTTTCCAATTTGACAATGCACTGCCATAATTCTGCGGCCTTTTCTCTCAATTTGTCTACGCCAAATCCATCAATGCTCAAAGGTTTGATACGAATGGAGAGGGAGATTTTCTTTTCTTCTTCCAGTTGTTCCTTGGTCTTGTTCCTTTCAACTTGAGCGGGGCTAAGGTTGGCCGCCTGCAAGAATTTTGTTATTATTATTAATTAATATGTTATAATAACGTATAAACGTATAGTGTGTATGGTCACATGTTATAGGTACAAGGCGTTTTTTTTCTTAAATTCGGGTCGTTGGATTTTGGCCGTTCTTTTATGGGGGATATAAGACAAAATATTACCCCAAGTAACAATTTAAATGCCAACAAGTATTTATAGGGTTTTATCACAGGTTTAGGAAGGTAAATAAACCGAAGTGGGTTTTATTATTTCTTTTGTGCATACCAATTTATCTGCAGATAATATGTACTTAAAAAAAGGACTTCAAGTTATCTTCAAAGCAAGTTGTTAAATATTTTTGCTCTTTAAGACCTATTGGTTATATAACCACTTAATTGCTGCATTAATCGAAACCACAATAAACTCATTAAGGTTTATAGAGGATTTTAAATCTTTTAAGTTTTGTGGTAGACATCTATAAATCTTTGGGTTTTATGGGAGTTTTAAAATATGGTTTTTAAGTACCCCTTACGATCAAGCAATAAAACGAATAACTCTTAAGTAGTCTTACCCTTAATATATGTTATCATAAATACTATTTACTTTGGACGATAATTGGTAAAGGCTCCTTGAAACCTAGTAGTTTTTGGGTAGCTTTAGTAAGATAAGTTAAAACCTTTTGGTTTTTACAAAGCACCTATAAATCCTTTGGTTCCCCCACTTACGCTTTTAAACTTTGAGAGAGGGGGCATATAACGCATAGTAACCCACACGAAATCACGAAATAATGGTTTTTTTAGGTTGTGTTATCTAAGTACATTTGTATTAGAGGTTGTCAGAGACAAATCTTAAGTGTTTTAAAGAAGAGTAGTAAGGCTGGGTAAAGTCTTACAGGTTTTAAAATTGTAATAAAGTGGAGCAATTGGAATTTAACAAAGCCTTTTGCTCTATAAAAATATTTCACACAACCACAAACTCTTAATAGGGCATTCTATTAAAATAAACGGCTTTATTAATTTTCCAGCCATGTTTTTTTTTCCGTTAACTGCGGCATACATGTTTAAACAAAGTTAGGGCAACAGCGTCTGGTTATATTTTTATTTATTCTAACTGTTTACATTTAGCCTCCAATTATCAAAAATTTGTTAATATGTTATATAAACCCCTAAATAGCCCAAAATCATACTGATTAAGCTAAAACTACGGTTACAATTTTTTTTATCAATTATAAATAATAATTAATAAGCTAACAAATGAAAGGCGCGTGATTTTTTTAAAAGTTTTTTTTATATACTTTATCAATAAAGTGGCCGGGTTGACAATTTTTTATTACTAGGTTGTTTATTAATATCAAATTATAAAATGTTAGCAAATGCAGATATTTTGATCGAGGCAGACATATTTAACTATGCTTGGTGACATTTTTTGATATTGACAATTTAAGTGCAACAAGTCTTTGACAAAGAATTATTAAAGACCCAATAATAATAAAATTATTTATGATGGTTTCAAATCACGCATAAAATTTGATTGCAAGTACTAACGGTTTTAAGAAGGCTTTATAAAATGTCTTGTGGTAGACTTAAAAACATCTTGCAGATTTTGGGTTTAAAAATACTGTTGGTTTTATTGACAGTGTTAAGGAAGATATTTATAACCTTTACAAAAGGTACTTTTTGGTTTTATGCCGGGTTTGTTGGAGCTTTGAAGAGGTTATCTAGTATAAACAGTTTTACGATGAGTTTTATTATATAGACTTAATAACCTCTTGTAGATTGTGATAAAACTTAAAATGTTACTTGGGACATTAGCTTCGAACCATAATTTGACCCAATCTACTCGATCCCTAATTTTTGACCATACCTTTTAGGCCACCCTGTATTTACATAACATCTCTTAATTTTAATCCTTAATATTGGCAGGGCCCTATGTCATGCTCCATTTATATTGTGGCAATCTGTATAATTTATAAATAAAAAATAAAATATGTTGCCCCATGCTAGATACAGAAATGATACTATTATATTTTTGATTGATGTTCTATATTTATCCAAGCTTTATCTCAGATCTACCACTAAAATAATAATATTTTCCTTAGAAACCTTTTCGATATAATGACAGCTATCAAGAGAAAAGGGTCGTTAAAACTTTTATACAAAATTAATCTTTGTGATGGCATTATCGATATTTACGTGTTATTTTATCTACTATCTATAACAATAAAAGAACGTTGCAATGAAATATTTCTTTTTCATGGAGGAAAAATGAAAAATTTCCAACCCCTTAATGTTTCCTAATGTTGCAATGTAAATAAACGGAACTGGCAAGTACTGAATTACATTTTACAAACCTCCTTTGAATTTAAATGGAGCTTATTTCTGTGTTTATATGAGCTCCAAAACACTTCGCGGAAGATACTAGAGCCATTACAAATATAAATCGTTATTTTAAACAATTTTATGCTAAAGGGAACATTACTAAGTTGTAGAATATTAAAGGATTAGTTTTTGGTGCTAAACTAAGCAATTTAAAATAAGTCCCCGTTGTTCAACTATTATTATACCTAAAAGCCTGCTTTCATATTACTATAATAAATGAAATATCAAAAATACTGGTGTTATTATTATTTATTTTGCCATATTTACCTTCGGTTTTAAAATCTGTTTTGTAGTTCTAAAGTTACTTTGAGTCCTATTGCTTAATGCAGAGGGTGATCTAATAAGTAACTTGTTTCGCCTACTAAGAGACATCTGGATATGTGATTTTGAAATCTCCTCTATATTGATGAAATCTTTATAGTTTTATATGCATGACATTCCGCGAGATAGGCAAACCCAGCTTTATCTTTTCGCTGACGACACTGCAATAACTTTAACTTCAAACTAAAATGGTTTTCGTTTGAATTCTTTCAGGACGGGAGTAATTTTTTTCTGCAAAAGTCGCCTTAGTCGGTCCGAAACAAGGCTTAGAGTCAGTAGGGTTTAAGTGAATTGATGCCAGGAAGTGAAGTACCTGGGACCTATCTTTGATCAAACACTGAATTGGAGATTAAATTAAGCGGTGTGCCAATTAAGCTTAATGTGCTGCTTTACAGGCGGAGTATGTAGACTTGTCCGAGCTGAATAGGTAAGGTGAATTAAAACAGGGCGTTAAAACTCATTGCAAATGCCCCAAGATTTACAATGAACCGTGTTTTCCTTCAGGACTCTCGAATACCGACAATCAATGAATTATTTTTAAAAATAATCACAGGCTATTACAGACGTACGGACAGATCGACCAACATACAATAACGGACTCCCACACTACGGCCAGACCAAACTCCTAATACAAACTGCCGAAAGATTGGCTCCCGTTCTAACAGTAGAGAAGTACTATAATCATCGTCTAAAAGACAGGTAACAGGCACCAAGAACTATGCAGTAATCTTTTTAAACGACACTCAATAGCCGAATAAGAATTCAAAACTTAAGCGACAAGAACCAAACTTCGATCAAGTAAATTGTTTGGCAGTTAATTGAGTACAAGCGTTTAGAGTGGATACAATTATTGTAATTCATATTCTTTAATCCGCGGAAGGAAAACGTGAGAAGTAAAGGGGATTGAGCCAACATTTGGTGACTCATGCCCTTCCAACGATACCGTAGGACCTTGGGTCAAAGAATTCAAACGAGGCAGGATAAAAATTGGAGACGCACGACCTCCTGGGCTACAAAATGTGCTCTGGTGGCCGAAAATATTGACAGAGTTTACAATATCGTCTTGTCAGACAGGCTATTGAAAATGTGAGAGTTAGAAGAGGTCACAGGTATTTCAATAAATTGCTGCACGAGGAGAAACTTCTCCAAAAAAGGCAAAATACGTTTCAGCATCTGGGAAGGCGATAGTGTCAGCATTTTGTTTGCGAAGCGAACTCTCATCATCGCCTACCGATATAACTGAAGTATGACAAGCCACAGAGAGACTTCCTACAATAAAGACAACATCTCCTTCTTCGAGTGTTATATATTTTCTTGCGATTTTGTGCCAACCGGAACAGTTCTTCAGCACTGCGAATGCTAGTCCATTCACTAATGTTCCTTTACCAGAAGGCCTGCTTCCTTCCAATGCTTCTACGGTCCTCGACTTTGCCCATCATTATTAGCTGGAGGATTTTGTATTGCTCTCCTCTGAATATATATACCATAGTATACCATATACACGTCCTTATTTTTAAAGTTTTTAACCGGTTCTTTCGCTCAAATGTATGGCGATGACACTCAGCTGCATTTTTCTTTCTCGTCCGCAAATATTGACTACGGCTGCCAGGTTCTAAATAGAGACTTAAAAAGAATACATAATATTTCCATGGAACACTGTTTATCGTTAAATCCCAGTAAGTGTAACGCTATGCTATTTGGAGGACCTATTGACAGGGCTCGTTATGCTGACCGGGTTGGGATTTCTATAAATAACGTACCTGTGCCCTTTTTGACTGTAGCTAGGAATTTGGGAGTTTGGGTGGACTCATCCTTGAGATTTACAAAGCATATTTCAGAATGTATTGGGAGGTCTGTTGGTGAGCTCAAATTGTTACTTAGTTCCAGAAAAATAGTAAATATGAAACTTAAAAAAAAATTATGTGAATCCCTTGTTTTATCTAACTTCAACTTATGTAGCACATTTTATGGTTCATGTCTAATGGCCCTAGACTCTCAAAGAATACAAAAAAAAATCAAAACTACTGCTTAAGATTCATATATGGCATTCCGAAATATCAACACAGTTCCCATAAATTAAAAGATGCGGGATGGCTCTCATTGAAGAAAACAAGACGTATCCATCGTATCATGAAGTTATTCTTTCAAAAACACCATCATATCTTCACAGAAAGTTATTGTTTAGATCTGACGTACACACTTTGAATTTGCGATTTCGAGGTCTCCTGACACCTCCTCTTCATAGAATAACATTTTTTGAAAGATCATTCACATATATAACGTTCCGCAATGTATAATGAAATCCCGAATAGTATGAAAAGCTTTTCCCAATTTGTTATTAAGGGGAAGCTGAAAAGTGTATTACTTATAGAATAGTTAATAAACTTTTCTTTCTCTTTTAGTTCTGGTATATATTATTATTATATACTTTTTGCTGTTTTTCTTTATTATGTGATATAAATACTTACTACATTTATTCCCGTGATTAATGCTTTTTCAGGTGTACCGATTGTATATTTTGTTAGTCTTTATTTATTGTTTTTTTTTTTAAATATTTTTTCTTGCTTTGAGCATTTAAATGAGTGGACGTGCTGTTTAGGTTTTTTTTTTCTCGGGTTAAGTGTAAAACCAACCTTTACCTTTAGCGGTAAGGGATGAACTTCGCCTATTTTATACAGTACCTAACTATAAGTGACAGTTAATTTCAAATATATTGTGTAAATTGTAACTTGTGCTGTTTTTAAATAAAGATTATTATTAATATATGTTCAAGATATGTTGTCTTTCTGCACCTTCTTGGAACGTTGTTCGGGAGCTGTGTCTACTCTACATTTTATTTCTTTTTCTGGATCTAGATGCTTGGTAATATGGCATCCCAGGCAATTAAATTGAGCTGCCCTATCTATTTCTTCCTCATCGATTTGAGACCAACACCTGTCGCATATCAAAAATGAAGTGAAATTCGCTTTAATATCCAGTGTATTCACCCGGACTATCTATTTTGGAAACCTAAAACTTTTATGGTTGGACAAAATCTAGGTGCAAGAAAGAAGCCATCCTTCTGTGTGGTTAACAACTGGCTCGACGGCCAGGAATCGAGAACCTGGAGAAACGTATACAGAGTGTACCAAATTAAGTGCGCACCATTGCTAACTTTTTTATTATTGGAGATACAAAGTTTTTCAAATTAGCAAAGTAGTAGCATTTTTTCCGTTAATTAAAATGGTGAAAGCAGAAAAACAATTAGACATAACGTTTTTACATAAATGAGGAAAATGTATTTTTTTAATGGCACACCCAGTATATTTTTTATCGAAGCGTTTGCAAATCGTATACGGAATAAAAAAGTTCATATGCAATATTGGCCTAAATTTGAAAAAACATCAACACAGCTAACGAAATAAAAAATGGTTTGCCTTTGACGTTTTCATCGAGCCTGTCATGAAAACAAAAACGAATTAACTTAAGTGTCCTCGTTTTGGGTAGCCATTAGTGTTAACGAAGCCAAAATGTTCGTAGTTTTGCGTTAAGTTATCCAGTTTTTGTTTTTAAATATTACACAATGGCGTTTACGCATTTAGAACATTGCGATATGTTAGAAGCGTATCTTGGTTGCAGAAAAAATAGTGGACTAGCACTCGAGCAATACGGTCAAATGTATCCTGAACGTGAGCAACCAGACAGAAGGTATTTTCTAAAGCTGTATAGAAAATTTAGAAGTAACGAAAGAGTCTTTATTAAGACAAGGACTAAAAGACAGTTTATAATAAGTGAACAAGTAAAAGTAAATGTATTGGCATATTTTGAAGCGCACAAAAATAATTCATCTAGAGATTTGGTAAGAAACAGTGGTTTCAGTTTATTTACAATTTGGAGTATTTTAAAAAAATATAAGTTTGTACCTTATAAGTACCGACCAGTGCAAACATTATTAGCTGGTGACACTGAAAGAAGACTCATTTTTTGCCATTGGTTACAAAATATGTGTAGGCAAAATCCTAACTTTTTAAAGAAAATTTTATGGAGCGATGAAGCGAACTTTTCAAATAGGGGTATGTTTAATCGTAAAAACATGCACTATTGGTCTAGAACAAATTTGTTTATCGCTGTTATTAGTAAGACTTAGCATTAATGTTTGGTGTGGTCTCATGGGCAGCCAAATTATTGGGCCAATTTTTCATGAAGGTACTCTGACCGGCAGGGGATACGTTAATATGTTGTCAGAATTACTAGAAGAATATTTAGATGATGTGAACTTAGTGGACCGTAACCAACAAGATGGAGCTCCTCCTAATCAGTTTCACGAAGTGAAAATATTGTTAGAAAGGCTTTTCAGAGATAGGTGGATGGCAACAAATAGTCCGATACCTTGGCCCCCAAGGTCTCCTGACGTAACTCCATTAGACTTTTACTTTTGGGAATATGTCAAGAATGAAGTCCTTAAAACGAGATATGCGAATCTGGTCGAACTTCAAGACAACATTAGACGCATTATAGCACCCATCGATGGCAGAACAGTTTTAAAATCTATTTTTAATTTTTGATTTAATTCCTGAAATAAATAAATAAATTCGTTTTTGTTTTCATGGTAGTCTCGATGAAAACGCCAAAGGCAAACCATTTTTTATTTCCATGGCTATGCTGATGTTTTTTCAATTTTAGGCTAATATTGCATATAAACTTCTTTATTCCATATACGATTTCCAAACGTTTCGATAAAAAAATACAGGGTGTGCCATTTAAAAAAATACATTTCCCTCATTTATTCAGAAACGTTATGTCCAATTGTTTTTCTGCTTTCACCATTTTAATTAACAGAATAAATGCTACTACTTTGCTGATTTAACCGACTTTGTGTCTCCAATTATAAAAAAGTTAGCAATGGTGTGCACTTAATTTGGTACCCCCGGTATAGGGCTAACGGCATTGTATTATAGAAATAGACACCCAACTTAGGTTGTTGTGGTTTATATCGACCAAAGTTACTTATCCTCTCTTTCTTTTCGTTTAGGTATTTGCTTGCGGTTTGATCTTGCATAATTTGTATCATTGAATTTACTTTGTCATGAAATTTAAAAATATACCACGACAACTTTTGGTCTTTTATTAAAAACATAATACAGAGACATCTATTTCTGAAAGCACAAAAGACCGTTCGGAACTAATATTCTCTGCTAATATTAAATTTTACAGCCTCGCTTTGCGTCGTCAACGTCGTTTATTGTATCATTTTCTATATGGGCGATAAGTTTTTTGGTGCAATCTTGTACAATGCCAAAATAGGATTTGTATACGACACATGTATTACAAAATTCGTAAAGTTATATTGTGACAATCTCCAAACAGTGTGTCAAATTACATAAAGGAAAATATTGTGTATACAATGTTGTGTTTAACAAGATAATAACTACTGCCAAATAATAGCGAAATCAAATTACAAATAATAATTTAAATTCAAATGATAATATAAATAACTTACTCCAGGATCCTTCTTTGTGACGGTGAAGTTGGGGCCCTTCTTGTTGGCAGCGTTCATGGCTTGCAACATAGCTTGGCGCTTCTTCTCAGCTTCTTCCAAACGCAGTCTCTTTTCTTCAATATCTGTGAATGACATTATATTGGTTAGTAAGAATTTGATTCAAAAATACCAGTGGCGTACTTTTTCTTTCACTCAGTATAGTGCATACCCATGATCAGTGTAATATCTAAAATCGATTGCGAGGTAATTAAAGAAAACATTATATTACTTTTTTTTACACCCTGTATCTCGAAAAGAAAGCATTATTTCCGGACCCACATTTATACAGGGTGAGCCAAGAGGAATGGGCCTAACTCTAAGGGTGCAATCAATGCATCAAAATAATAAGAAAAAACTCAAATGTTGTTATCCAATATTCATTTGTTTTCAAGTTACAGCATTAAATAAAATAATAATATTGTTAAACCAAAATATCCAACATTAACATTGTTTTAAAAAAAAAAAGTAAAAGTAAAAAGTATGTGCGGTAAAAGATGACGATTATTAATTATCCACTCACAAAATTGCATACGCTTGGCGTAGTCTCCAGGTTGAAGATTCTGTACACGCTGTACATGTTACGGGTATAAGCCTTGCTTGTGAAGCGTATTGATCACTCTTTTTGGGGGAATCCCCAACTGAATTCCAATTCTTCGTGAGCTTGTCGTCGCATCTTCTTCTACTAAAGCTAGAACATTTTCTATTTCTTCTAAATCCTGTTAAATGGCTTGTTCGGATGTTACATTAGCACTTGGAAGCGTTCCGGTCTCGAAGAGTTTGTTGAAAACTCTGATAAAGGCCTTTCTGTTCGGTGTTCTATCATGTGGAAATCGTTCACGATATTCTTCAGCAGCCGCTGTAGCATGCCCATTACACAAACCATAAATAAAAACCATATTTGCGTATTCGACATGTGACACGATAGTGACAGTACAACAATCAAAAGCAAAAAATAATAACATTTATTACAGGAAAGCTGAATTAATGCAATATTTTGTTTTTGCCTTATAACTTAAAAACAAATAAATATTGGATAACAACATTTCAGTTTTTTCTTACTATTTTGATGCATAGATTACACCCTTAGAGTTAGGCCCACCATTCCTCCCGACTCACCTATGACCTTTTTTTCTTATATTGCCCTATACTTATCATTGAAATGATTTCTAATACTAATGTTCCTGTAAAATATTCGTGAGTATTGGTTAACAGAATTATAAATTAAAGCGATTTTAGCTCACAAATTAAGGACAATGTTTAAGCTTTAGGACTTAGCTATACTCTAAATACCCCCGGAAATAGGACTAAACTATTCCATTTCCGGCAGTTCAGTTCTGTTGATCCCGTTTCTCTAAATTTTATTATGTTGCCTTAATACTTTGGTTTGAAACTATTAGTTTTCAACGTTAAGTTGAATCTGTTTCACTGTAAGTTCAAATTTGTCAAGAAATGTGGCGTAGAGTTCACGATACAATCGATACACGATACTGTACGGTTGAATTTATGCTTTAATTGAAGTAATTTTGTATAGTTATAAGTTTGATAGTATTTTATTGATGCAAGAGGCTTGCATATGAAAGGACTATAATTATTTTTCCACTTCTAACCTATAACATCGCCATTATTGACCGATTATTAACGTTAGAAATCGTTTTTCTCTGCCTTATAAGTTACTATTGGCCATGGTCAATAATAAGGCATTGAAATCCATTATTGACCGATCTTCAAGAACCTATTTGAACGCAGGTAACTTGATTATTTGATTCTACAACATGAATTCCTAAACATGAATAACCTGAAAGTTGATTTCTTGTGGTTAGGCAACCAGATAATTATCAATACATATTAGATTATTTGAGATGCTTGATATTGTAAAATATCGATACAATCTACATTTTTTCTGCTTCCGTCCTTAATTCTGGAGGTGTACACATAAATAATATCACTAACATTTTCTTCGCTCATTTTTTAAATAAACGGAAAACTCGTGAAATCTGATGACATAAATGAACAAAAATTGACATTAACAAAGCCACCTGACAAAACAAAAAAATATTTTGCCAATTCCAAAGCGCAGGTAACTTGATTAAAAATATACTTATACCTACCTATAATTTTTTATAATTATTAATAATATAAAGATAAATGTCTTATAAAAGTTTGTAGTAGTGGAAAAAAATATTATATTAACCACGGTTTAGACAGCTTATAGCCCTCGCGTCTTAAATCCCTCGTCGCTCCGCTCCTCGTGATTTAAACTTGCCGCTCGGGCAATACTGATGGCTGTCTAAACCTTGGTTAATAATATACTATTATTTTTAGGAACATAATACCTTTCTGTTTCTTCTCTTCAATTTCACGTTGGCGACGTTCTTCTTCTTGCTTCTTGCGTTCAGACAATTTCTTTTCTTCTTCGGCACGGGTGACCTTGCGCTTAGCTTGTTTTTCCTTTAGCCTATAAGTGAACAAACGAAAATTGCTTGACAAGGTATCCTTAATATGAACAGGTGTCAGACATTTATGGATTACAGTTTTTTAAGTAAATTTCGTGACAAAACTTATTTAGGTATTTTTCTCGAGGTATTTCATAGGTGTATTATGCAGTTCCAGAAGTAATGTAAATAAGCACGCTATACAGTGCGTTTATTTTAAGGCGGGATTTAGGGTTTTACATGGTAAATTTTTAAGCCTACGTTAGGCACATTTCTATTGAGAACTACTAGTTAAAATTTTACAAAAATATTTCTTGTGGTATCATACCCAAGATAGGATCATGTTTGTATTACTTTACTAACGCAAAATATTTAAAAATATCATTTTAGGTTATAATATCACGCTGTTTTGCCTATCCCTGTATATTAAGTTTACTTAGGCATTTTTGACATAGCTGGTATGTTACATTATTATAATGTTAGAAAACTTGTAAATTATACAATTTTGATGATTACTTGGGGTTTTTATTTCAATTAAGTTTAATAATTTTCCTAAATATAATCTACAACAATAAACTTAAAACTCATATAAACTGTTTGAAGTGCCCTCCATTTACAGCCAAACAGTGCCCCAAACAATCATAAAAATGCTTTCTAACATTCGACAACTGTCGCGCTGTGATGCTGCGTGAAGCCTAGATTATTCTGTTTTTTTTTATTCATCTGCATCATTTGGTCTTCCTCTTACGTTATTAAAAACGTTTGATGTGAGGTATCCTCAATAGAAGAAGTCCAAAGGCGTGATATCCGGGTTTCGAGCGGGCCATTTAAAAGGTCCAAATCATCCTATCCAGCTGCCCGGAAGCACATTATTTAAATACAAAATAAATTTATAATAAAAATAATTTCCTCCCTTCTGTGGGCTAGTGCAGGGCCTACTTCCATATGTAAAAGGTCGATGTATTTTTCTTTGGTAAGTGTATCGTCTATAAAAAATTTTCTAGAATACCTGCCCATACATTTACATTTTGTCGCCACCAGATTCTTACCTTATGCTTGTTTACTGTTCCATTAATATTAAAGGAGCTTTCATCTGTAAACAGTATGTTACCAGCAATACCTGGGTTATTATTAATTCGATCCATCCATTCTTTACAAAACTGCATCCGTTCAAAATAATCATGCGGTAAATGTTCCTGTACGTTTCGAATTTTAAAAGATTTGTATTTTTCTTTCTTTAATGCGTTGTAACAACTGCTTCTAGATTTGTCGAAGCGATCAGCAAGGTATGTCAAATTGGATGATGGTTGTTCTTCTATCGCCATGCACAGACCCATTCGGAATTCTTCAGTTAACACAAAGGAATTTCTATTCCGTGTTTTATGAGAATCATCAAGACATCCACTAGTCATAAACTTTACATGCAATCTTTTAAGAAGTAGTCCATGTTCTGTGGCGAGATTGTAAATAAAAATAAAGGTCTGTCTTTACCACCAAATAATTATTTGGTGGTAAAGACAGACCTTTATTTTTATTTACATGCAATCGTTGTACGGTCGACTTGCTGGAAATGGGACGGTTTTGATAGACAGCGGCAAAATTATCAGTAACTTCTCGATATGACATTCCTCTTATGAAGTTTGAAACCATTTTAATTCGTTCTTTTACGGTGTAGATAGACATGATAAATTAAAAAACTAATTTCATGAAAGTCACGAAAATACTGACAGCGGCGTCATAATATTTTTCTTTATCTAAGGTAGTTAATTATTTAAATTACAAGGGGGTTAAAAAGTGTAATTTATTTACAAATGAAAAGGTATTTTTTGGGTATCTTTTAGAGCTTTTTTGCACAGATTATACTATAACTTATTTCCCCCATCTTAAATTTTGTCTATTCTCAAGTTTTGTTTAATACAAATGTGCCTAACATAGGCTTTAAGATTTACCATGTAAATCCCTATGTCCCGCGTTAAAATAAACGCACTGTATATCTCTTAGAGTATCAGATAGATTTGCCCCTGATTATATACTTATATTATTGCCCCTGTATTAACTTTGATAAATATAATATTTTCTGAAGGTAAGGCAGTCTTTTACAGATTAAATAATTTAATAAAATTTTATCGGCTTAATGAATTGATGAAGCTAACATAAAATCAATTCAAGAGTTTCTGTGAGAGGCATAAAAAGTTTAAAGAAGTTTTAAGGTTTAGGGTGAAAACAAGGGACTTTTTAATTACTTATTACCTTTTGATACTTAAAAAAAAATCGTTGTATTTTTAAAATTAGGTTTGATTTGAGGAGAGAAAGCTCCTTTGTTGTGTCGAAGATTATAATTCAAAAAATATTAAATATGTACTCGTTTATGTTCGATATAATTTATTGTTGGGACAGAAAATCCTATTAACTCAAACAATCGTTTTATATTTTATATAAGCGGGTTCTTAAAAGTAAAATATGCACGTGGGATTATTGGTAAAGAATAAGAAAGAATTTTGATTTCAAAAATGTGTGATTAATAATTCGTAAAGACATATCTGGCAATATTTTCTGAGCTTATACGAATGTGACAGTTAAATGATGAGGTTGGTTTCACATGCATATGGCAGTTTATTACGCGGCATTAAAATGCATTATCAATAACGAATCTAAAACGATATTATTTTGGAATTTATTGCAATGAGCTATGTGCCGTTGGGGTTTTTGTCTAGCACTTGAAACTACTTTAAAATAAGTTTTAAAAGTAGGGGCTACGCTCCCATTTTTCCTTGCCGGCATATGACGTCACCAAAGTCGTTCAGAAAATAGTTGAATAGGTAGCCTGTCCAGAGATATAAGAAAGTTACAGTTTGCCTTTAAATGGGATTATCTAAGGGTGGCCATAAACAAACAATGAATTAATGAATAAATGCAGGTAAATTATGGTCCGTACTTAAAAATGTCTTAAAGTAAACTGCAAATCCGGAAGACGTAATTTCATTATTAAAGTAATAGTTTGGTGATTTTAAGCCGATTTTTACCTGATACAAAATGAGAGGGTTAATCCCATAAAGCAAATTATGTTCTAAATACTGTATATATAGCCACTCAAGTTAGTTTTAAGCTTAGTAATTATTCTTACTTCGTGTAGAATACAGCATTTGTTTAATCGTGTGTGAGTCATGGAAAATATGCGCAATGTATCTCAGGAGATAACCCTGTCGAAAAGCAGAAAACACTTTTCTGTGGAAACTAAGGAAGTTATAAACAATGTTTATTCAACTCTTATTGAACGTGCGGTCAGCAAGCAAGCAACGTTAGAAGAAACGGCCACATTAACAAAAATTCCAACATCAACTGTATGGAAAATTGTAAATAATCCCATTTTAGCGAGAAAAAAAAGAACCGATAATGACATTTTCTCAAAGGTGGATGGAAGTGATCAACATATAATACGGCGTAAAATTTACAAGTGATACGAGGAACAAAGCGTACCTACATTAGATAATTTAATTAAGAGGCTTGAAAAAAATGAAGCCGGCGTTAAATGTGGCAGAACAACGTTATGGAAGTGTATCCAACACATGGGTTTTAGATTTAAAAAAATTAACATAAGACAAGTTTTAATGGAATCCAGTAGAATTCGGTAATGGCGATTCGAATATCTACACAAAAGTAGGATTTACAGAGATTAGCAAAGGCCGATTATTTACTTGGATGAAACCTGGTTCGACACATATGATATCCCGGAAAAGGGTTGGGTTGACTCAAGCGACAAGTGTAAAACAAGCGCGCCATCAAAAAGAGGCAAACGAATTACGATTTTGCATGCTGGATCTAAAGACGGATGGATTCCAAATGAACTTTCTCTGTCTGCAAAACACATTAAAGATTCTTCTCTGGATTACCATGAGGACACCACTGCTGATTTATTTGAAGATTGGTTTAACAACAAGCTAATTCCAAATATACCTCCGAATAGTGTAATGGACAATGCAAGCTATCATAGTAGGCAGTTGACCAAGATTCCCTGCTCAAATGACACAAAAGCAACAATCCAAAACTACATGTATGATAATAACATTTATTTTCAGGAAGATTACACCAAAAGGCAATTAATTGAGGTTTTACAAAGTTTAAAACTACAAAAGGAATACTTCTGTGATAATTATGCAAAAAATCTAGGGCATACAGATTTAAGGTTTCCACCATACCATTGTATATTTAATCCCATCGAACATGTTTGGCACCAACTGAAATCTGCCATTTGTCGTAACAATAATTGCCCTACTATTAACTCCAGTGTACTTGAGCTTATAGAAACTGAAGTTTTTAACATCCCTTCACAAAGTTGGGCAAATTCTGTTACACATGTTGAAAAAGTGAAAAAATCCTATATACATATAAACAATATAGCACATACCGGGTGTTGCATCGTCGAGCGGGACATAGGAAATCCCATGTAATTTTAAATGGGGTCAATTATTGGCTTCCCTAATTTTATTTTAGAGAAAAATTTTATTTAGGTTTATTAAAGAGCACTAAAACCCACATTCAAAAGAATAACTTTAGATATTTTTGATGAGCCCGTTTACGGGTTATCGCCGATTTCTTTTTAACTATTTCTCCTTTTTATGGCCCCGTATTCGCGGGCACCAGTCAAGGTAAAAGATGACTGTCAAATAAAGTTGTCATTTTGAAATGTGTGCTTTATTGTTATAAAAACTCGTACATCGAAAATATTAAAGGTGTATTTATGAGTACAAATTAATCTGAATAAAACTAAAATAAACTATCCAATTACAAGGTTAATTATGACATTTTACATGTTTCAATATTTTACTAATTAATAGGTAGGTACTATTAAATTGTTATAACTTTAGGATTTAAGAAGATGTTCAAATATTCCTCAAAATGACAACTTTATTTGACAGTCATCTTTTACCTTGACTGGTGCCCGCAAATACGGGGCCATAAAAAGGAGAAATAGTTAAAAAGAAATCGGCGATAACCCGTAAACAGGCTCATCAAAAATATCTAAAGTTATTCTTTTGAATGTGGGTTTTAGTGCTCTTTAATAAACCTAAATAGAATTTTTCTCTAAAATAATTAGGGAAGCCAATAATTGACCCCATTTAAAATTACATGGGATTTCCTATGTCCCGCTCGACGATGCAACACCCGGTACCTATAATATTAATATAATAATTAGAACAGATAATTATAGCGATAGCGATATTGATGAGTACCGAATAATTTGTATATTTTTGTTATCGCAAATATAATTTTTAATAATAAAATAACTTGTAATTTCACATTTAAGCATAAATAAAATATTATTTAATGTCTTACTTATTTTTATTACAAACCATGATTAAATTCTAAGCAAAATACGGACCTGTTCGGCCAAATTTCAATTTTACTGCTGGCCCATGTCTTTCCTAATAGGGATCATTGAGTCACTTTCTTATATCTCTGAACAGACTTTATCAGTCTTAGTTTTATTGCCTTATTTAATGTAAAAACTGCGGATTATTATACTATATTCAAAGTTTCTATGGGCCAGGTATAATAAAGAACTGTAGTGTTCCTTGCAATTCTTACCGTTTGAGTTCTTCTTCTTCCTTTGCACGTTGTTTGCGCCATTCCTGAATGTATTCACGCAATTGTTCATCTAAATCAGATCTTTTCTGGTCCTGCTTCTTGATAAATTCTGGATCGCCAGACTGTTCCCTATTAAAGGAGGAATGAATAATAATTATTGATAATGCATAAAACCAAAATTAAAGCAGTTTTAAAATGCAAAAGTCTTTAATGTTTTAAGATGATTCTAGCCAATAACTAACCTTTAAAAGCATTTAATGCAGCTCATTATTTTTAAAAACGGTTAGAAAAGCAAAACAAGAAGGTTATGGTATCGTTTTAAATTGGATTTATCATAAAATATACAAATAAAAATTTTCACTTGAGTTATAATGTGTTCATTACTCAATGAATTTTTATATTAGATAGATTAAACATCATCTAAATATACAGGGTGTTTCAGAAGTACGGTACGTAAGTTAAAGAGGGTGATTCTTTATGATATTCCAAGAAGAAAAGTTCATATGAATATGTGTCCGGAGTTGCTTCGTTCTTGATATACACGGTGTTAAATTTCTTTAAGTAAAACTGTTTTTTTATAATTTTTGGCTTAAGTAGCCCTAACTAGATTAAATTTATTGAGTCCAGTGGCATCCCGGGGAACACCTTAACGAATATTATTGACAAAAAAAATGTACGCCACTGACTTTTCCTAATTTTGATATCTTTTTCGGAATTACCAACTAATAATACAACTTTTTTGTTTCTTGACTGTTTTCGTATCTTGCTTCGTTTTCGAGAGAAAAAATAAAAACCACTTTATTGCATTTACAAAAAAAATACCTATGTATTTCAAAGTTAATTAAAATATTTAAATTAAAAATAAAATATTCTTTTTAAATAATGATACAAAAAAAGTTCAACAGTTATTCAAAGAAAATGTTGAAAATGGCCACCTTCTGATAAAACGCACGATTGCAATCGTCTCACCATTGATTCCCTTACAGGTTCAAAAATTGCTGCATTATTTCGTATCGCATTGCAACTTTAAATAATTCGAATTCGTAACTCGTTTTCATCTAGTACAGGCGTCTTGTATACAAGATACTTTAGGTGACCCCATAAATAATAGTCTAGATGATTCAAGTCAGGACTGCGAGCTGGCCAACCTTGGGGACTAGTGCGTCCAATCCAGCAATTAGCCTCTTCTAAATCAGGCGTCGTTACTGTTGCAGGTCTGCCAGGAAGTTTTGTACTACGTTTAAAACTCTCAGTCTCACCCAATCTGGCATGGAGCTGTGTAAATGTTTTGGCACATGGCAGTACTCTGTTTGGATAACGTTCCTGATAAATTCGCCGGGAGCCATTTCAGCGTTAGTAAAGTTATTCATTTTTGACTTGTTATTGACAGAATAGGTAAATTAGACATCAAAAATTACCGTTACCTCATATTTTAATTAATTTTAAAATACATAGGTATTTTCTGTCGAAAACCAAGCAAGACAAGAAAACAATTCAGGGAACAAAGAAGTTGTATTATAAGTTGGTAAATCCGAAAAAAGATATCAAGATTTAAAAAAAGTCAGTGGCATACATTTTTTTGTTAATAATATTCGTCAAGGTGCTCTCCGGGACGCCACTGGACTTGATAAATTTAATCTAGTTAGGGCTAATTGGGCCCCTGATCATTATGAATAACTTAAAGAAATAGTCCATCCTCAAAGAAAAGAAAGTCAAAAGTCTTTCTCCACTAATTTAATCGATCAAAGGCTCAATTTTATATCAATAAGTCTATATATTTCGAAGATAGTGACCTTCATCCTCAGGACACAAAAGAAATGTTGCTGTTAGTATGAGCAGTAGAGAAAAAATTTATTAATGGAATTTGACGTTGATGGAGCTTTAGAATTTGAAAATGTATTAAGCAGTGAAAGCAATCAGCATACCAAAATGTTCGATAATTCTTATTTTTTTAATTCAAATGTATTTGTATAAGGTTTGTCACATTTGGCAGGTTATGAAAAAAAATATCTTTCTATGAAGGTTTTAATGAAGGGGTATATAAAGAGGATTTGTGGGACATTCTAATTCATATCATGATATTTGTTTGATAGAATGGAAGAAAGATTTTGTTAGAATTTAAGTACGATTTCCACTTTGCTTTGCTTTCACTGCTTAATACATTTTCAAATTCTAAAGCTCCATTAACGTCGTATTTCATCAATAAACTTTTTCTCTACTGCTAACGCTAACAGCAACATTTTTTTTGTTTCCTGAGACTGAAGGTCACTACCTTTGAAACATGTAAACTTATGAATATAAAATTGAGCCATTGATTGCTCTTCGATTAAATAAGTGAAGAAAGACTTTTTGACTTTCTTTTCTTTCCCTATTATGAATAACGGTACCAAGTTTCAATAACGTCGGGAAAAGGATATTTAAAAAAATTATAAAAACCCGATTTCTTTTAAAAATTTTAACACTCTGTGTATCAAAACGGGACAACTCCGGACATATGTTCATATCAACTTTTTCTCTTAGAATATCATAATGAATTTCCCCCTTAAGTTACGTACCGTACTTCTAAAACCTGTATACAGAGGGTTTCTAGAATGTTGAGAAAAAATTCAGGACGAGTTTCCGGAAATGCGTCGTTTCGGAGATAGAGGTTGTTAAAGTTTTATTTTTATTTTTGTTTTTTATAAATAATTTTTAAAATAATGTCGATATTTGAACAAAAACTGGTATCTAAATAGCGGTTTTTTGAAATGAGAAATTCTAATTTGATGTTAGTACGGCTCCCGCTGGTAGAAGGCCCTACCTACATGTCTTTCCACCTTTTTGAGAAGCCTTAACTTTTTTATGCGTACTTGTCTAAAATTTTTAATGAGAAAAACACTTTTACGTGGAAAAGGTATACGTGGCAGAAGTTTCTACGAGCAACCGTTCTCGAGAAAAAGGTTAATATAAAAATAAATTACATTTATTTGCATATCGTTATGTCAATATCAGAGTTTGATAAAATTGCATTTATCTCCTAAACAATTCCGCAATTCAAAAATTATCATTCGCATTAGAAATTAAAGTGTTTTCAAAAGAGGAAACCAGGGGCGTACACATTTTTTGTACCGCTTAAAAATTGTAACACCCTTTATCTCCGAAACGAAGTATTTCCGGACATGGGTTTATATTTATAATACTTCTTTTCGTATTTTTAAGCAGAAAACTCATTCTGATTCTTTTTGTAATATTAATGAAAGACCCTGTATAATGTCAACTTACCATGTCGTCAAATATATAGGACAAAAAGTTCAGTTTGCGGATTTAATAAATTAACCAGAACCTACTAAATATGTTTCTAAAAAAATTGAGGTAATTTGGAGATGTCAATAAGACCATTAAATCTCTGGTCTCGAACTAAATCAATTCAATCTTTAAAAATAGACTGCGCGTTGTAATGGTAAGATAGGATCTCAGTTATTTATAAGAAAGGTAAACAAAACTTTAGAAGAGCTGCCAGAATAATTATGGTCTTAAAATAACCATTGACACCCAACGAGGTGGTAGATATTTAAAGACGACGCTGTTTATGTAACAAGAGATTAACTCTAGGGGAAACCAAGGCAAAATCACATTGCAGACAAAACTACACATCAGAAGTTCATCGGTTGAAATCGACGTTATACGGGTTTCTACATAATATACAGTTTGTGCTACTCGGTGTAATTACTGGCAATGTTAGAAATCTCAACAGGGGAGGTTGGTGTCAGAAGATCATTTTTAGTAATACATGCTATAACTCAGTTTCAGTTTAAAATTTTTAAAAGTGGTTGAGCAGTACCTAAATAGCATTAGCATACCTATACAGGGTGACACTGAAACAAGTACAATGCATAGTACCACACGATAGAGGGCCTGTTGAGTGCTATTTTCAGTTCTCATTTTCGATTTAATTTGATGCCGCATGTGTTTAATAGGGTTAAGAATGCAATAATAGGGTGGCAGTCGCAACACAGTGTGACCCATTTCTTCCGCCATTTTATCACACACATACTCTTTTTTAATACTAAATGCCTTTAACACTTCCAGCAGCTGTTGTTTACTATACGTTTCCTCGAGTACAAGTCATTTTTTAACAGAAACTCCTTTATTGCGGATTTTGTGTCCTGCTACATGATATCGTTGTATCGTCAGTTGTTAACCGTGTTTAAGAATCTAACGTGGGCACAACATTTTCTCGATACATTTGGTATATTTTCCTGCGAATAACATCTTTGTCACAATCATCTACGCACTTCATTTTCCTGGTATCTTTGCGAACTTGTCTTTTAAAATGTCGTTTTAGCATTATATCTAGTACCGTCGATTATGGAACTTTCGGTTTTTCACTAGTATTTTTAATGGCAATTACTTTAGGGTGGCCGCTCTTTAATAACAATTCACATACATTTTTCATGATCACTTTGGCGTCAGAAGATAAATGCTTCCTGGAATGTTTAGGGTAGCTAGATATCGCATTAGCTGAAGATTCCCAAGGTCTCCGCACATAGTTTTAATATTAGATTGTTGCACACTGTTTCAAAATAAAATCGATAGGTACTAATCTATTTCGAATATTATGTTTACTATTTATACAAGCTATATAAACAGGAACCTGTAACTAAAAAATTTTGAGAAATGTCCTAATAATTAAGTTGTTTCTAGAAAACCTTAATTAGACAGTTTATTAATTTTGATAATAAATCAAGTAATGTACCTATCTATTGGTATTATATACTGGCATTAAAAATAAATGCGGGTTAATACGTCTCTGCGAAAGCGAAAGCCGAGTTTATGAGGGATTTTATTGCAGTCATTAAGCCAAACGGAATATGTTGGGAAGTACTTTAAGTTAGTACGGCCCTGTAAAGTGTGCAGGAAGTTTTTACATTCTTTTGAGATCCTCTATCTTGTGGTACTATGCATTGTACTTTTTTAAATGCCACCCTGTATACATTTCACACTGGTATTAAACATTCCACAAAAACTGAAGGGGTTATTCCCTGGATCATTCTAAGAATATTTTGTGCTTTGATGATTTTTGAAAAACCACTTTGTTTTGAAGATAGAAGGCCAGAGAAATTCTTGACAAAACCAATTTTGATATTTTTCAAATTATTAATGTAGTCAAAATAAAATTATGACGTACTACACTGGGCTTACCGAGTATAATTTCTTTTAAAAATGCGTTGTTATCTTTTAAGCGAATCAGCATAAACGTGGATTTCATTTGAATACGTATCGTAATTGATCACTTTGTATGTGTCGAATTTGTTGGGACCGATTGACGTTTTATTGCTTGATGTGTACTTTCTGTCTTTAATACTTAAACTTTTCCTAGTGAAGTCCTCTATCATGAATTTCTTTACGAACGCCGAGATGACTGACTGGCATTTTATTGAAGCACAAGCTAGGTGTACATTTTACGATTTCCTGACCGTAATGTTCCTGATAAAAGAAAACTTCCAAAGCATCCATCAACATCTTCATGAAACAGGCACATTGAAACGAAGTGGGGGACTAGGAAGGCCAATGACAGGAAGAACGGTGGAAATGGAAGATAATGTGCTGGACATGATGCAGGAAGATCCAGGTACTTCTACTCGAAAAATTGTGCAAATACTTTGAATGATAATGATACTGTTTGGAAAACCCTTAGTGATTATTTGTTGTACCCATACCACATGCAACGCTTTCAGGCATTTCCTCCATGGATTGCATTTAGTCAATGGCTTTTGCACACATTATTTCACATTCCTCAACTACTGACGCTAAATCCTTTTACCGATGAATCGAATTCAATGTCAATAAATGCAATAGGAAATTTTCACAGCAACCATGTGTGGGCTGAAAAAAATCTACATGAGGCACTTGAAGATCGTTTTCAACGTCAGTTCTTGTTGAATCTTTGGGTTGGAATTGTGGGTGAGTGGCTAATTTCTACCAGAAAGACTTACCGGCGAGGTATATCGCAACTTTTTGGAAGAAACCCTACCTTCTGGAGAATATACCATTGGTAACAAGAAATGCAATGTGGTTTATGTACGTTGGTGCACTAGCGCATTTTAGTGTAGTTGCTCGTGAGTTCTTAACAGTAACATACGGAGATGGCCTGCTCGATCCCCGGACTTAAATCCCCTGGATTATGTATAATATAATATATTGTATTTTTGTACTACTCTATCAAAGGACAAAATATTCTTAGAATAGTCCAGGAAATAACCCCTTCAATTTTTGCCGCATTTTTAATAAATACCCTGTATAATGAAAGCCAAAATAAATTTATAAATATCAGAGTTCGTTCTTGGGTATAAATCTTTTAGGTACACTTTTTCTGCATCAAAATCTCCGTCGTTTTATAGCACAGACTTTCGATAAATCCAATCTGCACCAGACGGTTAGATCATTTTTCATACTTTATTCACTTTTTACTATAATTCTCTGACTTCTAAAGGTCAACTTCTGCTTTATAAGCTGAAAACTCGATCACTTAAATGATCTGGATTAGATAGAAATGAGCTGGAAGCAAGATGGACAAGGCAATGCAAAATAAATGAAATATTTGCAAATTTTTTAAATCAATACAGAAGAAGCACTTTTGGAGAATAATAATAATAACAATGGAATCTTTACTTCAAAAACAAACCAATTCACGAGTACGTATACCGGGTGATGCATGGCTTAGTTGAACATAGGAAATCCCATGTAAATTTTTAGGTGGCTAAATATTGACTCCCCTGCACATTTTAAAGAAAAATTGTACTATAATTTTTTAAATGTGCCAAGTTTCAATAAATTTTAATAAGCCAATCCTAACTTATCTAATTAAATACTTAAATGTGATAGCAATTACGATACTTTCATAGTTTAGGTAATAAATACAGCAAACACCAGCAAATTATTATTTGGCATTGGCAAAACGAAAAGTACCCTCAGTGACAATATTGAAGACGCTGTAATTATAGGTAAATATAAGCTCATCCATTAAGTGAAAAGTAACTATGATTAAGTGGTATTATACAGGAAACAGTTTAAGAGCAGTGTCTGAAATGTTTTTAGCTCAATTCCCTGATAAGTCTATCCCTTCCATTTCATTAATTAAACTAATCATTAGTAAATTTCAGTCTAAAGGCACTGTAATAAATAACCGTAAACGCTTAACTCAGAATGACAATAGAGCTGAAGAAAGGCATAATAGAGATCTTGATAATTTACTGCACGTGGAGGAAAATAAAATGATTAGCACGAGAGTTTTTGGGCAAGCCGTAGGAAAACATCAAACCACAGTGCTGCGTAGTTTAGAAAAACGTAAATATTTTCCTTACAAGTATAAACAACATCAAGAGCTAAGGCATGGTGATGAAGAATGGAGAATGGTATTCTGTTTTGAGATATGGAGACAGTAAATAAAAATAGGCATTTTTTAAGAAATATTTGTTTTACTGATACATTCACCCCCAACAGCGAACCAAAAGTTCAAAATTGCCGGTATTGGAGCCAAGAAAATGAACATCGTCTTGTCCGTACTCGGACGCAATATCCACAAAAAATAAATGTTTGGGTGGGAATTGTAGGACATCACATTATTGGACCATTCTTTATGGAAGGCAACCTTACAGCAGTAGCCTATTGCGACTTACATCAAAATCGAATTAAACCCGCACTAAAAGAAGTTGTACGCGAAAATCAGGATATTCTGGTATCAAATTGTTGGTTGTCGTCCCCATAATTCTCTCATGGTTAGGGAATACTTGCAAAATATTTTTAACGAAAATATTGTTGGCCCACCGCATCCAATCCTTCAGCCAGCCAGGTCTCCTGACCTTTCGCCAGACGACTTCTTTTAGTGGGGTCACTTAAAAAATTTTATTTAAGATGTAAAATTTGATAATCTAGACCAGCTCAAAAACTGTATTTCGTTAGAATGTGACAGAATTTCTCAATATCAACTCAGTAATGTTAGAAATGAATTTTATGATCGGTTAGGATATTGTTTAGCTGTTAATGGAGGTTTTTTTTTTTATTTTTTTTTTTTTAGTTTGTTTAGCGATAAAGACTTGGGCAAACTTACTATTATGAATCCACAACCACCAAAATTATACCCTAATAAAATTACATAAAACAGGTTTGCCGATTAGACCGGTAGTCTCCTTTGTTTCAGCTCCATCGTATAAATTATCTAAAATACTTATAGAAATAATTAAATCACACACCGAATTTTCTGCTAAATTTATGGTTAAGAACTCTTATGATTTAGTCAAAAAAATCGAAAATATCAGTCTACCTGCAAATGCTAAACTAATTTCATTTGATGTTACTAATTTATTTCCTAGTGTACCAATCAAAGAGACGATAACTTTCGTCGAAAAACTACTTACTTTAAAACAGGTTAATTTTATCAAAAAAGAGGAAATATTGAATCTACTGACAATATGTCTCGAACAAAATTATTTTGAATTCAACAACAATATTTACATTAGCAAAGAAGGTTTAATAATGGGTAATCCATTAAGTCCCCTATTAGCTGAGATTTTTATGGATTTTTTAGAACATCAAATTTCAAAACATCCTCTTTTTAATCAATTTATATACTGGCATAGATACGTTGATGACATTTTAACCTGTTTTACAGGAACAGATAGACAGCTAAATCAGTTTCTTGACTATATAAATAATTTACATAATTCCATTAAATTTACGGTAGAAAAAGAAGTCAATAATAGCATTAACTTCCTCGATTTAACTATAGCAAAAGAAAATAATAAACATACTTTCTCAGTTTCTCATAAACCTACACATACAGATACTATCATACATAATAAGTCATGTCATCCCATACAACATAAACTAGCTGCATTTCACAGTATGATACATAGGCTAATATCACTGCCATTAAATCAAGAAAACTTTAAAATTGAATTAAATATAATAAAACAAATTGCCGTAAATAATGGCCATACCCCCACATTAATAGACAAAATTCTGAGTAAAAAAACATATAAAAAAACAATTGACATGGTTTATCCCAATATAAAAAAGAAATTTGAACATTTTAAACTAGTATCATATGTAGGACAAACGAGTGACAAAATAGGTACATTTCTAAATAAGTTAGAACTTAAGGTTGCTTACAAAACCAACAATTCTTTAGGTAAAGCTATAAAAAATAATAAAACAAAAACGGAAAAAAATAAGAAATCTGGAGTATATAAACTAACTTGCAATGATTGCCCTAATACCTATATAGGACAAACAGGTAGAAACTTCGGCAAACGATTGAAAGAACATCATTCAAGCTTTATCAAAGGAAAAACCGATTCAAATTACGCGAACCATCTAATAGAATGTAATCATCAATTTAATGATAACTATCAAATTTTACATTTAGAAAAGAAAGGTATAAAACTAAATTTGCTTGAGTCGCTTGAAACAAACTTAAAAATTCCGACTATTTGTTAAATGAACAATTAGACCTTAATAATTCTCCTTTGCTTAATATGTTTTGAATAATTATTTAGGAAATACCCTTAATCTTAATAGTTTTATTACTCTAAATATACTTTGTAAAATCCTTATTGCTAATTAGACCATTATTATACATATAAATATATCCACTATTTGTAAATTGAGTACATCTGAAGAAGCTACCGTGTAGCGAAACATGTTATGTGATATGTGTTAATAAATAACTGGAAAAAAGTGTGTAAAAGTCTTTACATTTCCAAAAAACATACTAGTAATGGAGGTTTGTTTGAACATTCAATTAATTAATGTTTTTGTGAAAATCTGTAGTCTTAGGTATGTTATGTTAAACTGAAGGTTTAGCAAGAAAAACATAATGATGTCTTTTATTTTGCTTGTGTGGTTGCCGGACTGGTGAAACGAAAATGTGCCTTTAATGTGAACTAGTCTTTATTCGTTATGTCCAGCTTTACGTAAATTTTTGACAACAGCGTCACAAAAACTATTTGCCGTATTACCTAAACTATGAAAATTTCGTAATTTTGCCATCACATTTAATGGAATAAGTTAGGATTGGCTTATTAAAATTTATTCAAACTTGGCACATATGTTTTTTATATTGGCCTCTTCAAAAAATTATCATGCAATTTTTCTCTAAAATGTACAAGGGGCCAATATTAAGCCACCTCAAAATTTACATGAGATGTCCTATGTTCAACTAAGCCACGCATCACCCGATATACTGGCTTTTAAGACAGGAATTAATTTTTGACAGTAATGTTATTTAGATTCAGTTTTCATTTTCAATTCCAATATGTTGAATTTGACAGGCTTTGTTAAATTTAAATTCTACTTGCGTTATCGTACAAAGGATGCCCCCAACTCTATTTTTTAAAGAAATCTCTTCTTTTCGCCTGCACATGGTATAAAAAAAGTTTGAAGACTAATAGTTCTTGGTTTGAAAAACTACCGTTGGCTGGAGTACATTGAAGTAGGTATACCTAGACATGATGTCTCAAAAACTCAAATTTGGATATCAACTTAATATTTTTAAATAGAACCCTGTGTAGAGTATGTCTTTAATCAATGCTCTATAAACATTTGTCCGTTCTCTGGATATTGTCTCAATGTTGTCACAGTAATAAGTAGTAATACAATTGTTGCTAACCTAATGTTTAATACCTTGTGCCCTATACCTTTAAGGCATTTTTATATTAATTTGATTTAGTTGATCGCGAAAACGGACAACAATAGGCATATAACATAGTATACATTTTTTGTAGACACTTTATTTATTATATTTGACAAGATATATAGTCTGCCCTACGAGTCTGTGGCTACGACGTCTGTGGAGACAGGGGGGCAAAAGGTGTAAAAAGAGTCAATTTTAACTGTAGCGGCATAGGTGCTTCGTTTCATATTAATATTTTAGAAGTTATTAAATTTGTAAAGACATAAACATACAAAAAAGTGTCTCTAGATTTATATAATCCGTTTCAAGTAGAGCGATTTCATTTTGACCAGCCCATCCTACATACGCTTACATATAATTATTAATTATAAATTACATAATATAATTCTAAACTCCGCCATTGCCTGTAAAATTTGTGAAGATGTCCTAATGACAAGCACTTCACCACAAATTCAACATTATATACGATGGAAAGAGACCAAACCAGTATCAAGGCACAGGTGATAATATCTGGCACAGGAATCCGCGATCTATTAGAAGTGGGTTGCCAAATTTACCAAAATAAATAATTAGTTATTATTTCTTAAATAGGTATTATCTTCACCGCTTTTACGATTACAATTTGCAATGTAAGGGGGAAAATAATGGTTTTATGTAATATATTTGAATTCCATACAAATTAAGTTTTTATAGAAATATTAACAGAGTATTACAAAAATTTTGATATTAAAAATTGTACTACTCCCACTAAAGGTGTTTTGTTTTATAAACCAAGATTTATTTGTCTTAAAAGTTTTTTTATATGATATAAAGGGGAGAAGATATTATGTGTATTAATAGAGTTGTGACGTCCTCTATATTCTGTGGCGTAACTATTGACGGGCCGGAGAGACAAGTTGTCAACAAGGGGCACGGAACTTTCGAAATAAGTAATCGCATACATTTTTACCAGAAAGTTAACTTATATAATCCTATATTGAATGTGTTATAGTTGAAATGTTCATTTATACTTTAACTCTACTCTAAGCACTAGTAGGTGAGGTTAGATGAAACGTTTTTAGGTTAAGGTCCCTCCAGTGAAAAAGGAATCTTATAGGCACTGATAGCATAAGTACCTACTATACTCAATATAAAATGCATACCGTCAAAGAATGTATACTTAGCCAAGAAAAATGCAAGCAATTTTAATATGTATATATCGCATTAGCTTGATATATTACTAAATTAAAAGCAAAACAATATCTGATCAAAAAAAAAATGTAGTTAAAAAAAACTGTAAAAATCCTCAAAAACACTAAGTTCACAAAAATCGATTTGATTAGGGACAAGGCCAAAAAATTCGAAGCAATTTCTAATGGGAACTTACTCGACTTTGGTAGTGGTGGTGGTGGTCCTATGGGGGTACACATCACAAGGGTCAACGAGGGTGCACGGAAAAAAGGAAAAAAATCGAAATGAAAAAATGGGCTATTTACAAAAATAACGTGTTTTGATGGAACATAGTGTTGATTTGAAATTTTCCATGTTTTCTTTAGATACCTTTGGACTTTTGGACGACAATTTAGGGCTCTATCACCTACAAGTAAGGGCAATGTAATATAGGCATTGTTAATATGGTCTAAACATTCTGAATAATGACCAAATATTCATTTCATCCCATAGTGTAAAGAATGTATTTTTAAATTTAATTCCTAAAGGTGCCTCACTTGTGAGTAAATTATTATAGTTCATTAAGTTGTGGCCATATAAATCAGTAGAATTCGATACTACCAATAAAATGTGCTTTAATGTTTATTGATAATTTACTATACAGAGTGGCAAAAAAGTTGGGCATAATGCCTGGAACTTTTGAATTGACTCGTATACTTTTTTTGTAGAAAGGCAGACAGCCTGTTTTCCTTTCAAAATTTTAAATTAAGTGAATAAATAATTAATTCTTTTGTAAGAGGTAATCCTCGAATTACCGACTATTCGAATAAGAGTAGAATGTTGATATTTACGAATAAGGCTTTTTATATCTCTAAAATTTGAATGTATATGTGTGTTACGAACAGATAGCTATTTGATTCCATCACACCAAACGAATTCATTTCAAACAAAATCCAGCGTGGGTTCTGTAAGTTGAAAATAGTACGGTTGGTGTATTTTATCTTTGATGAACTTTTTATTGGCTCGTAATGTTTTATTTTTCATGCCGAAGCTGTTTTCAACATACCTGGAACAACAAATGAAAGTTGTTCAGTAAACTATTCCCCACATTTCTACTTGCATGAATTTTTCTGTCATTTCTGGTTCTGGAAAATCTCTGAATTTTTTGTATTTTAAATTTTCACCTGTTTGCAAGCGTTTCCGAGATAATGACAGCTCAAAAATGAAAAACTTCCTAATAATAATAATTCCTACATAATACCCACCAGTAAAGTCAAGGTGTTTTCATGACAGCGACCTCAGAGGTGTCAATTTTGAATTCCTGTTTAATTTTTTGTTGTCTGATTTCTAATTTGTTTGCACTATGGTTCATCTAAATGAGAAACAACGAGTTTACGGAAATATGAAGTAATCGCAAAATCAGGTTTGTCAACTTTTCAATGAATTATATCCAAATAGGCCCCCAATAAATCAATCAACGGTGTGTCGAGTGGTAAAGAAGTTTCGAGAAACAGGCAGTGTTAGGGAAGCCGCTAGATCAGGTCGACCTAAAACAGCAACCGGGGGAGACAAAGCTTTGGATATTATGCTCTCACTGTATGAAAATCCAATACAATCATCCAGGCCAATGACAATGGATTTTAATGTGTCTCATCAGACAGTGAAAAATTTGTTTAAGCAGGAGAAGTTGCATCCATACAAGATAAAGTTGGTGCACGAGTTAAACGAGGACGATTTTAATAGAAGAGCCGAATTTTGTGACTTGCTGATGGAAAGATGCAACAACGATAATAACTTTGCAACAAATATCATTGTTAATAGACACAATAATTATCGTTATTGATCTGCTGAGAATACTCACTGGTTCCAGGAGGTCATACTCAGATGCCCGAAAAGGTTGGGCGGGCATAGTTGGTAGACATATTGTGGGACCTTCTTCCACAGATGGTAATTTGGATGGCGAAAAATATCTGGACCTCCTCAGGAACCATATAATTCCTTCTTGCAGAATGGTTTTACCGGGTGTAAATAATGGCATAAACGAACAGGTATATTTCCAGCAAGATGCGGCAAATGTTAGACAATACATAAGCGACCAGGACGTTGGATAGGCAGAAGAGGTGCTATTGACTGGCCAGCGCGATCCCCGGACTTAACCTCGCTCGACTTCTCTTTGTGGGGACACTTAAAGAACAGAGTCTATGTTAACCGTCCAAATGACTTAGAATATTTAAAAGCCAGAATTAGTGCTGAAATTCGGGCCATTCCAGAGGACTTCTTTTTAAACGGTGGAGACGGGTTCAGGGATTGACTGGCGCTCTGCTTAGCAGAAAATGGTGGTCATTTTGAACACCTGATCCACTGAAAAGGTTTCACTTGCTTATTATTCCGATATTAAGTTGTTCAATTTTCTAGGCTATTTATTTTGTTATTATAAAGTTTGTTACAGCTTTAAATAAATAAAAATTTAAAATACAAAAAGTTTTCCCAGTAGAATCCAAATATGCAATCATATGCAGGGTGTTCCATTAAAAAAAGTAAGTTAGTCTCTATGGCAACCAAACCAGAGATGACAGAAAAAATGCTGCTTTAAAAAAAAAACAGCTCAATTGTAAAATAAAATATGTTTACTATGTTAAAAATGTTAGTGCATGGTGTCCGGCATTTATGTTTTACATCAAATATTACATACAAACTAGGGATATGCCTGAGAGTATGTCATTTACTTACTGGACACATGTAGGTATAAGTACAAATAAAAATTTCAGGTTTGTCTAACCTTATAAACCCCTTTACATTATTAAAGAAAACGAATGCTATAATTGTAGTCACACATTTCTGTGACAATATTTAGATTGATTTTTCTAGCAAACATTTTCCTCGTACACTAAAGAAAACATGAAAATATTAACAAAATGTTTTTTTCTATTTCACATAGAAATACAACATCGTCTTTTGATTAATATGTGGGGGTAAGTGATGAACAAATACACGCAGTGATTGTTTTAGAACAGGGTTTAACAAACAGGTAAAAACTAGGTGTCAAAAGAAATCGTTTAAACATTATTAATGATTGGATGCTTCTTCCATAGGTAGGTGTATACATATATTTATAGGTGTACAAAAGGTTATCACAGAAAAAACTGGGTGGTAGTTACAAACTAATTCTACACACATACGGTTCATCTACTGTACTTTTCTATACTATACGGTCTACAGATACGGGGGGTGTTCGAGAAATAGATTCTCTAGGGGGGGATGTTGAAAAACTTACGTTTTTCTGGAAAGAGAAAAATATAAAAAACATTAATAAACAAAAACACTACGGATGAACTAAATACTACTGTGAAGTATGCTGGTTGTGCTGTAAACGAGAACATGGGTTATACGGAATTTTGAAATACATCTTGCTAACTACTTCTACTGATGCTACAACACAAAACCTCAATTCTGCGTAATATAGCCATATAAGTATTATCAAATTAATCGGTTTTTGAGTCACTTTGGCTAAGCCCTTCATTGAGACTTTATTTAGTTTACATAATAATATACAGGGTGTTTTTGTATTTGTGACTGAAAAGGCAGGAGGGTGTCTTTCCTTAAAGACCCAAAATTCGTATAAATCCTAAACTGCTTTAGTGGTTAGATTTTCAAATTTCTTTATTTCTCTAGACATTCTTGAGAATATGGACATAACCTTCGGATGTATGGCACTATTAATTTAGAATCATATAATTAAAATCAATTAGAAAAAACAATGCAAAACTCCTAAAGCTAAAGAGTTTGGTTTAATATATTTAACTTGTTTAAAAATTCTTGGAAATTAACTAACAAAAACAGTGTATAATATCGCATATAACTAAATAACAGAACTAATTTATGTTTTGATGTTAAAAAGAAGACGTAAAAGGTAAAATGGCCCTTAAACGATCTTTTTTTGGTAGTAAACATGTTTTTATTTACCTTTTTTTCGAAGTTATTATAATTGCATTACAAATTAGAGACCTTAAAAAAGCTGGTATTTCTCGCCTCTCCTCATAATATTATGTTTATTTACTGCAGAATGTAGGTTTTATCCACATAAAAAAAGCCGTTTTTCCAATTACTACTAGTACGAAAAAATGGAAATAAGACCAGCTCATTTCTCATTGGTTGTTGGTAAATTCTGACTTACGTCTCAACGATTTCCTCCTCCTCCTCTTCTTCGCTGAAAAAGAAGAAAACAGTTAAGAAATTTGGTAATATTATCTATACTACACTATCAAATATTAAAATATTCAAGTTTCTTATATTTATTTTTCTGTACTTTTTAATTCCAAAAATTACGTTAACTGTCATTTTGGTTCAATTTTTTAATTTTATGGATCAAAAAACAGCAGGAGTTTATCAAGCTTGTGGTGTGTAAGAAAATAACTTTGTATCATAATTATAAATATTTATTTTATGCTCAATTTATTACTATTAATATACTAATTAATAAAATATACTTACGAGTAAACTTCTTCCTCGTCGGACATGACTGAAGGGAATTAACAACTGCAAAAGAAAACAATAAAAAATGTAATGTAATGTAAAAATGGTTTTAAAGTATTATTAAATGAGCGGGTAATGTTGGATATTACTAATAGGGATGAGGGATAATTACGATTACCAGCGAGTTTTACAATTATTTTATTATCTGTGGATTTTAAAGCTTAAAATGACAACCATATACAGGGTGTTTCAGAAGTACGGTACGTAACTTAAGGGGATGATTCCTTATGATATTCTAAGAGGAAATGTTCATATGAGCATGTATCCGGAGTTTTATAATTTTCTTTAATATGCTTTTACCGATTTTATTGAAATTTGGTACCGCTATTTATAATCATATTTAAAAAAAAAATTATTTTTAATTTAAATGTTTTAATTAACTTTGAAATACACAGGAATTTTTTTTGTATAAGGTGGTCAACGTAAGATGACCCAGTACTTGTCTTGGAAAATGTAAGAGTTATAAACAAATTTCAAAACAAAAATTAATTAATTGTAAAAAAAATTATTTTGTTGTATTTTTATACAGTATGTCCACGGATAGACATCCCCATAGGACTAATGGACCAACAATTTCGTTTTTCGACAAAAAGTCATTCTTGATAAAAAGTTCTGCATCTCGATGAAATGTAGCCTACGAGGAGATTTTTTGATTTTTTTATACAGGGTACCCAAAAAATAAAAAAACATGAAATACCATCAAGAATAAATTAACTTTACTTATCGTTTTAAAGTAAAATCGCAAATAAAAAAAGGTTTTAAATCATATTCAATTCTGAGTTGGGGATTTTCTCTACTCCAGCATCATATTAATACGTGTATTATTTTTACTGAACAATCTCTAGTTTTACCTTTTTTACCTATCCCACCTAATGCAGGTATCCTATAAAAATCTGATAAAACGTCATGATATTATTGTAATGTTATGAAGTTGTCAAAAATTTCATTTTAAAATATTAAAAGAAATATGCTGTCCGTTGAACAAAAAATATTTTTGGTCCAGTGTTATGGTACCGGTGTAAACTCTTACAATTATGTACAAGAAAGGTTTTTAGAAAAGTTTCCTGGAGTTTATGTTTCGACGTATGCAATTAGACAATTAATCAAGAAATTCAAACACACGGGGTCGGTGGAAAACTTAAAAAGGAAGAAGAAACTGTTTGATGAGGATGATGCAGCTACCGTTGTGGTCTTACAATCTGTTGAGGAGAACCCACTTGTCTCACTAAGGAAACGAGCTCAACATTTGCTTATTGTCCAAAAAAGTCAAATTCAAATAATTTTAAAACAAAATAAGTTTCACCCATTCAAACCGCATTTTAATCATGCTTTAGAAGATGGAGACCATGCGAAACGAATGGATTTTTGTTTATGGGTAGGGGACAAAATTTTAAATGAAAATAACCAATTTCACAAACTTATTTTATTCACTGATGAATCGACTTTTTCAACAAATGGTACAGTGGCTTCCCAGCACGTACGATACTGGAGCACAGAAAATCCCCAATTTAGAATTCCTGCCCATCGCCAATATTTTAAAAAAGTTAATGTATGGTGTGGAATTTCGTATTTTGGAATAATAGGTCCGTTTTTTTTTGAGAACACGTGCAATAGGAATTCATACATGGAAATGCTACAAACCTTTTTTTCGGATAAGTTAGATGAGCTGCCATTGCAGTACAGGGGACAAATGTACTTTCAGCAAGATGGGTGCCCAGCGCATTGTGCACGCGAAGTTACAGAGTGGCTTAACATGAAATTTGGAAATCGATGGATTGGCCGGTACGGTCCAGTTATGTGGCCTGCAAGGAGTCCTGACCTCACGATTTCAGACGCGTACCTTTGGGGCCGTTTAAAGCAATTAACTTTTCAGCAACCCATTGAATGTAATGTTGATATTTTGAAACAGAGGATTTTACAGTCAGTACAAATGATTTCCCTCGAGGAGGTAAGAAGAAGTTATGATCACATTAGAAGGCAATTTGAACAATGCGTCGAAAACGGGGGAGGCGTATTTGAATAAATAATAGTTCTTGCTTTGCAATGCAGTTCTTTTTGTTGTGCAATGTTTTTGTTTAATACGTTTATTATGTAAGCACTGAATATGATTTAAAACCTTTTTTTATTTGCGATTTTACTTTAAAACGATAAGTAAAGTTAATTTATTCTTGATGGTATTTCATGTTTTTTTATTTTTTGGGTACCCTGTATAAAAAAATCAAAAAATCTCCTCGTAGGCTACATTTCTTCGAGATGCAGAACTTTTTATCAAGAATGACTTTTTGTCGAAAAACGAAATTTTTGGTCCATTATTCCTATGGGGATGTCTATCCGTGGACATACTGTATATACAGGGTAAGTCGTTTTTCTGGAGTTGATACCAACTTTCGTTTTTTAAATAGAACTTACAATACTTTTGGATTCTACATAAAATAACAATTATTTTTACTAAGTGCATTATGAGTGTAAACTTAATAGTTTCCGAGATATCAACTTTTGAAAATTGACATTTTTGAATTTTGTCTGCTTCTAGCCCTCTAACGGTACGTCTTAGAGTAAAACAGCTTACAAGTCCCTATCTTACTTTTTCAACATCTTCCTAAAAATATCAATTTCAAGTTAAAGCGGAAGTATTATATTTCCAGCTTGTGAATTACATCAGGTTTAACCGGAAGTTTACACTTTTGGGAAGATATTAAGAAAGTAAGATAGGGATATGTAAGCCGTCTTGATCTAAGACGTACCCTTAGAAAGCTAGAAGCTGTCAAAGTTCAAATATGTCATTTTTTAAAAGTCGATATCTCGGAAACTATTAAGTTTAGACTCATAATGCACTTATTAAAAAATAATTGCTGTTTTATGTAGAATGGAAAATATTGTAAGATATAGGGTGTTCTATTTAAAAAAAGAAAGTTCATATCAATTCCAGCCAAACGACTTCCCCTGTATACATAAAAATATAATAAAATAAAACTCCCCTTACAATCAATTAATTTTTTTATTATACTTTTTTTATCACTCTTACAGTTTCCGAGAAAAGGTAGTAGGTCATCTTATGTGGACCATCCTGTACATGAAAGTGGTTTTTATTTTTTCTCTTGAAAACAGAGCAAGATACGAAAACAACTCAGTAATAAAAAAAGTTGTATTATTAGTTGGTAAATCCAAAAAATAATATTAAAATTAGAGGAAAGTCAGTAGCTTACATTTTTTGTCAATAATATTGGTTAAGGTGCTCTCCGGGACGCCACTGAACTAATTAAATTTAATCTAGTTTGGGCTAGTTGAGCCGTAACGATTTCCTTTTTAAAACTTTAACACAATGTGTATCAAAAACGGGGCAACTCCTGACACATGTTCATATGAACTTTTTCTGTTAGAATATTATAAGAAATCATCTCCTTAACGTAAAGTACTTCTAAAACACCCTGTATAGCAAGAATCAACTGAGAAAAGGTCACCGCGGTATCCGCATGAGAAAATAAACCGTATTCTATCTCACGCTGCCTTTAAAAAATTATTTTGTCTCTTATCGCTCGAGATCGACAATGGGTGGAGTAAGCAAATGACGCGGCGACATTTTCTTAGTTGATTCTTACTCTACTTTATTACAGATCGGATCCAGATACTTCACATACTGAGACTCTGCAGTAATTAGAGTTTGTCATTGCACACGCTATAGTCTATAGTTTTATTATAACATTCTGTATGAATATGGGTCGCTAACCCGTATTTATTATTACGTTAGTGTAACAATATCTATGATTACTCAGCAGAAAATGTACAAGTAATTAAATTATTATTAAATAATTGTGGAAAAAGACACTACTCTAAAAATCCTTTACAGATTAGAGTCATACTGCAACTAATGAGTACCAGATAAGCATTTCGAGGATTCTTCCCTGATGAGTCTTCAAGTATCGAAACGGGTAAAATATGTGACTTTCTCCTGAGTTTCTCCTCAATTATGACTTTAGGTGAAAGTACTTCTTTATAGATATTTGTAGGCAACTAATTTTTTTACCGAGGAACATGTATTAAATCTGCACGATTTATGTGCTAGTTTAGCAAAAATCTTTAAAATAAATTCTCTGAAAACCAGCAGCTGAAATTTAAAACGCGACGCCTCATACTGTATTTGGCAAGAGCCGCTTTCAGTGATTTAAGTTATTTTCAGATCGGACTCGCGCAAGCTGTTTTGTATTCTAAATATAAAACTTTTAACATAAACTACTGACTGGATATTTTTGTAACACAAAAGTGTGTTTGGAAATTATAATGAAATATGCGGTGGGCACAACGGTCTTTACATAGGTATAGAAAAAATGACACTGATATTATAAAAGTTGAATTAGCCTCTACAAGGAAACTTCAATGCTTAAATGTCTATAACTACATTTTAGTTCAGCACCTCATTTTTACAATGCTAATATCTTTCCAATAACAGAAATAATATTCATAAAGCCCTAATACGTAAAAGTCCGTTCACAGATTTAAGAGAATGACTTACCGACTCGTGTTGAGGCCTGTTTAAAACCAGACTGGGGTCTACACAGGCCCGCACTGAATTGTGTTTCAAGCATAAATGATTTGACACAAATAATAAAGAATTTAAGATAGAATATATTATAGTTATATATTATACTTAATTAATGCAACTACAGTTTACTCATTTAATTCATTTTCACTGTCACTCTCAACACCTATGTTAATAATAAATCTTTCTGTAATATTCCCAATTTGAATGTATGAATTTTCAATAGTTTTAATATGCGAAACACAATTTTTCTAGCTACTCACAGGCACTTTGCCCACTTTAGTAATAATAATATCCAGTACACTAGCGTTTATAGTTGGTGATACATTATTACGTCTAACGGCAGATTTTAATTGATGCCATATGTGTTCTATGGGATTAAATATACAGTGACACGGCGGAAGCCTTAGCACTGTATGCCCCTTACTTTTATCGTAGCTGTTGCAGTAGTACTCCTTTTCCAGGTTCAGAAATTTAAGTACATTAAGTAACTCTCTTTTAGTGTAACTTTCATGAAAATATATATCATTCTGATACATGAATTCCTGTATTGCCATTTTCGTATCTTTTGAACAAGGGTGCTTGTTTAACTGTGTACTGTGTTAACTTGCGTTGCCCATAACAACCACACTGTTTGAAGAAACATTAGGAATTAACTTATTTACCAACCAATCCTCAAATAACTCCGCCGTGGTATCGTTATAGTAATCCAAACAGGAGTCTTATATTCTTTGCAGCCAATGAAAGTGTATTTCGTACCCAACCATCTGTTTGATGGTGCCTTTGTTCTACATCTGTCACTAGAATCAACCCAACTTTTTGATGGAGTATCAAGGGTATCAAACCAAGTTTGTTCTCACGTCTATACTGAGCGATTTTTGTCAAATATTCAAATCGCCATGCCTTAAGTCGTTGCGATTCCATGATAACTTGTCGTTTATCGACTTTTTTAAATTTAAAGCCGATTCGTTGAAGACACTTCCACAGCGTTGTCCTACCACAATTGATATCCGTGTTATCTATCTCAAGTCTTTTCAGTAAATTATCCAGTGTTGATACCGTATGCTCTTCCTACGTCTTATACATTTTGCGTCGGACTAAATCTTCATCGCTGCGATCTAATTTTTTGCAAGTCTCAGAATATTTTCTGCTTTTCCTTTCGGTGATGGATTTATTCACAATTTTCCATACTGTTTTTCCGAAATTTTAGTCAATGTGGCTGTTTCCTTAATACATTCCATTTTACTCAACTTTTCACGTTCTATGAGAGTTGTATATCCATTTTTTATAATCTCTTTAGAATCTAAAGATAAGTGTCTTCTTCCATTTTCATTTCCGCACTGTAGTTGTACCTGTACCCCCTTCGGCTGTTCTATAATAGATTCACCAATCCACGGACGCCAAAATTTGGATAATCAAAGCTGCGTTTTTATTTCACACGAACCAATAAAATGACTGGTTTTGCAACACTGATTTGTCTACTTATTTTTTTCCCATTATTTAATAAGGCTTTGTAACTTAATTACGGCCAAGTACAGTGCCTACCTGGATAATAAAATCATTATCTCTATGATCCTCGAAACCCTTTCAACAAAGAATTTTATGATGGGTGATAACTAAAGGCAGGTAGTCATTCTCTTAAATCTGTGAACGGACCGTATCACTTTTCAATGGCCTCATTATACCCCTTTATATTGGAAGGTAGTAAATTTTATGAGAAGTCATTTAAAAGAAGTGCATTTTGAAACAGAAAGCTAACCTAAAATGGTTTGTTGTTGTCGAATGCTTTAGAAACATCGAAGAAGACTGCTCTTGTCGACATGCGGTGGTTAAATCCACTTAGGATATTGGTTGCCAGTCGTGTTGTCTGGCGCACCGGGCAATGAGCAGCTCAAAACAAACTGCTTTGGTGGTAAAATGTCGTTGTTTGATACAAAATCTTTGCCTAGACATGATCACAGAGTTATTGGTCTGTAGCTGGCAGCCAATCGTTCCCAGTTTTTGGTATTAACACTACCTTGGCCCTTTTCCAAGCGTCTGGAAAACAGCCCTTTTCGAGTATTGCTTGGGCTATGTTTACTAAGTCCACTGCTGTTTTTTTGGGCAAGTTATTCAGCGCTTTATTCCTTGTGCCGTCAAAGTCGGGCGCCTTTTTTGCGTTAATCTGACTACTGAGCGAACTTCCTTACCCGATACACGTGGAATACTTCTCACGTCCCTCTGCGTACTTTTGTATATATTGACAGTCCTGGCGACTCGCGCGTCTCTTACAGGGTCTGTAGAAGGATTTTCACTGAACTGTTCTCTGAGGCTGTCAGCGAGCAGTTCAGCTTTCCCTACGGGGTCAGATAATGTTTGACCTGTTTCAGGATTTTTGATATATGACATAGCTTTCCTCCCTCCTTTTGTTATTGATCTTGTGAACTTATTGACTGAATTGTCCTCATGTCTTAAATTTTCTGTTTTTCTATGCCATACATCAGATTCCTTTTGCCTTAGTATGGCCCTTATTTCAAAGACCGCTCTGTTTGCTTGTATTTTAACACACGGATCGCCAGTTCTATATGCTTGCCCATTAATGTATTTTTTGACTTGATCTTTTGAGCATGACCATTGACGCCCTACTTTAAAAATCTGGTTGTTGTTGTCACCGAAGATTCGGTCATGGCTAAGTTTATATTGCATGTTAGTTTTTCAACTGCTTGTGATATTTTCATTTTCTTTCAGCTTTCGCTTGAAAACCAACCAGTTTGTTCTGGTCCTGGATGTAAATCCATGGCTTTTTTCATCCTGATTTCCATGCTCAACCATGACCGCCCTGTGATCAGAGGAAGTACAACCGGTATAAATGACAGAGATGTGGCGATTTAAAAGTGATAGCAATTTTAGTGAGATTTTAGGAAGAATTTACAAAATATTGCTCAGTTCTCTGTTTGTGGGACAGTCGTGCAGTAAATGAACACTATGTATGTTATGAAAATTTGGCCGGAAAGGAGTGAAACATTAAACTTGAAAAACTCTGTGAAGGCTATGAATCAAGAGGGTGAAGGATTTAAGTACCTAAGACAAGTCTTTCCGCAGTTAAGTGACGCTAAATTAAACCTTTAAGGCATTTTTATTGGGCCACAAATTAGAAAATTGCTGGCCGATGTTAATTTTATAGAAAAGCTCACTACCCAAAAACTCAAAGCTGGAACTCATTTGTGTGGTGTTGTGGTGAGGGAATTTTTAGGCAACAATATGGATGCAAACAACGAACAACCAGTTAATGAATTTTTAGACTCCTACAAATTGCTTGGTCGCCGAATGTCATTAAAAATTCACATTCTCCATTCCCATTTATCATTTCTTCCTAAGAATTTGGCGATGTCAGCTGCTCGTCGGGTGAAAGGTCCCATCAAGATATCAGGACAACGGAACCTCGGTACCAAGGACGATGGGATCCAGCCATGATGGGTGATTACTGTTGGTTTTTAAAGAGAGAAGATGTTACCCCCCCCCCCCCCCATAAAAGGAAATAAATAGAAGTAGTGTATTTGACATAAATATTTTTGATGTTTGCTATTTTCTTAGATGTTAAATATAAATTATTAACACAGTCGATTAAACAGCTTTAAAAAGTTAGTAAAATTAATTGTTCAATAAATATTAAATGACACCGTTCTATACAGGGTTAGGAGAAATTACTAGAACGGTCGATTAATTCAAAAGATATACGAGTTAGCAAAAAATGTATTTTATCGAAGTTGTAAGGCTTTTAAAAATCTACATATCTGAGATAAACTGGAATATACAGGTACGCCCAAAAAGTTGTGGAGAGTCAAAGTTATATTTTTTTAAATAGAACACCCCGTATATTATTACTTATTTTGATCGTCCAGTTAATTTTAAATATTTTCGATTAACAATATGCTATGCCTAAATTTATTAGTTTCCGAGATATCATGACATTTTGATCAGTTACAAAAACAAAATAAATTTCAATAACCAATTTAATAAGTTAACATGAAAAAAAATCGGTATAACAAGTCATGGAAACACAGCTCTATTTTTTAATAAATGTTGAAAATGGCCCCCATTTACTAATTGACAATGATTCAAATTGTCGCAAAAATGTCTTTGGGCATTTAAAACCATTTCCCTTGTTATTCTCTCACTTTCATTTAAAATTTTAATTCTTAATTCTTTTAAATAATTGGATTTGTTCCGATAAATATTGTTTTTCAGGTGACCCCAATAAAAGAAATCTAAGGGAGAAAGATCGGGGGATCGTGAAGGCCACTCGATAGGCCCTCTTCTTCCTATCCATCTATTTGGGAACGTGACATCCAAAAATTCTCTTACTTCACGAGAAAAATGCGGAGGAACTCCATCTTGCTGATACCAGGTTAAGTTAATATCGAGAGTTAAATTGTTTATAGTTGGAACTATTTCTTGCCGAAGAAGCTGGATATATCGTTCACCGTTCAAATTTCCCTCGATAAAAAAGGGTCCAATTACATGTCCCGCTAACCATCCAGCCCAGACATTAACTTTTTCTGGAAACTGTGTATGCAGTTGTTCATACCAGTTTGGGTTATTTCGCCCCCAGTAACGGTAATTTTGTTTATTGACCATTCTGTGTAGTGTGAAGGTCGCTTCATCCGAAAAAACAATATTGTTTGGAAAATGCGGATTCTCTTCAATCTTTCTCGTAATTATTTCGCAAAATTTTAGTCTTCGATCATAGTCAACATCACAAAGTTCTTGTACAACATGAACTTTGTATGGACGCATTTTCTCAGTATGAAGAACGGTTCTTACAGATTTTTGATTAATTTCATGATCCAAAGCAATGTGATTGGTGGATTGTCTGGGATTTTCTTGTATCGAAAGAAAAATGTCTAATTTTTTATCATCGGCGGTAGCACTCCTAGGTCTTCCAGATCTTGGTCGGTTTTTTACACTTCCAGTCATTCTGTAACGCTCCACAGTTCGAAAAACTGCATTTTTTTTAAAATTTGCCTATCGGTGCAAATTGTTAAAAAAAAAATATCACATACCTCCTGATATGATCTCTGCTTATCGCCATATCCCCTTAAAATTAAAATATCAATTCTCTCTGTTTCAGTAAGTGAAAACGCCATGCTATTTTCTTTTTTGCTCAATTCTGACAAATGTCAAAGACCATACCTAATTTGTTGCTAAGGTAAATACGACTACGTTCGAATAGAGCATTGTTATCCGTTATTATTTAAAACGCCGATACCTCGAAAACTAATAAATTAAGGCATAGCATATGGTTAATAGAAAATGTTTAAAATTGACTGGACGATCAAAATTAGTAATAATATACGGGGTGTTCTATTTAAAAAAAATATAACTTTGACTCTCCCCAACTTTTTGGGCGTACCTGTATATTCCAATTTATTACAAATATGTAGATTTTCAAAAGCCTTACAACTTTTTTGAAAGACATTCTTTGCTAACTCGTATATCTTTTGAAATAATCGACCGTTCTGGTAATTTCTCCTAACCTGTATGTGTATGTAACAAATTTAGTATTCGTTTTATTTAAATCAGGTCAAAATTATTTTCCTCAAAAACGGTGTACCCTAGCGACATAGACTAAAAGTACTTATTTTGTTTGAAAGTATCAAAGTTTCCAAATTTGGTTGAAAAAACGTTTCAAATCTATACACCAAAAAATTATGACTAGTGTGTTTTCTCTTATGTTAACAATTAATAATTATATTACTTGGTCATATTTAGCATTTAAAGATAAGACTATATTTAATGTAGACCAAGAATAATATTTTTATTAAAAAAAATACTACATCAATTAATGAAAAAAATTTATAAGGGTCTTAAATGGAAATTTATTAAGAAACGTATAACTCCGAATATAAAAACACCACGGGCATCCAATAACACCAATTTTATTAGATCATTATTTACAGGGTTAAATATTTTTTATAGCGTAATAATACCGTGTTTCAAAATAAAGAATTTATTGGTTCAAAAGTCTTTATTACAGAAAATACTCAAGGAAAACTAAAGAATTTTTCAGACGAGTTGAACTAAAATGAAATAATTTTTGAGTAAATCATCATTTATTTTAATAAAAACATAATTATTTTTTTACTTTACTTCAAACAAACAAGTCTAAACTTTTTCAAATGAATCTCACTGAAAAATATAACTGATTTAAAAAACACGTGTAGTGTCAGGTGTCAAGTCATTGTTGTTATCAGAATTGGACTCCAAGATCACCCGATCTTAATCCATTCGATTTTTACCTATGGGATGTGTTTAAAGACACAATTTACAAATCACCACTAAACTCCAGAGAAGCATTTCAAGGTCTGGATCCATATGAAATAATATGTCGCGAGAAGCCTTGCTGGTTGCACGCGTACAGGTACATAGTATATTAGAATGATCGTCCGCTCAAAAATGCTCGTTATGAAAATTCATAACGGCTTCTCTTGAAAAAGAGGCATCACCAGTAAATAAAATGTTCGTTTGTTATGTGCTACTGTATACAGCAAACACCTACTAAAATTAATCCTTTGCTGAAAATCACAGGGAAGCAGAGCTTGCATACATTGTATATGGTATGTGTATAGTTGATAAAGATGCAAAACCCTCCAAACAGTTGACGCACTTATTTGAAGTTGCACTGCTATCTTCCTGGCACTAGTTGAAGGATCATCTCTCGAAGTATAGCCTCTTCTAACTCAGGCGTGGTTATTGTTGCAGGTCTGCCCGAAAGTTCTGTACTACCTTTAAAACTCTTAGTCTCACTCAATCTTGCATAAAGCTGTCTAAATGTTGTGGCACATGGCAGAATTCTGTTTGGATAACGTTCCTGATAAATTCGCCGAGCTTCCTCGGCATTTCCATTTGCTAGGCCATAATTGAAATGTATCTGGGCCATTTCAGCGTTAGTAAACTTATTCATTTTTAACTTGTTATCGACAAACAGGTAAATTAGACATCACAACTTACCTTTACCTCATATTTTAATTAACTTTGAAATACATAGGTACTTTTTTTGCACATGCAATAGAGTTGTTTTATTATTGCTCTAGAAAACGAAGCAAGATACGAAAACAATTCAAGGATCAAAAAAGTTGTATTATTAGTTATTAAATCCGAAAAAAATATCAAAGTTGGAAGGAAGTCAGTGCTGTACATTTTTTTCTCAATAATAATCGTTAAGGTGCTCTCCGGGATGCTTTTAAAGTTTTAATACTAATTTAATTTAATTGTACCATTATTTCGAAAACGGACAACATTAGGCATAGAACATAGTATAGATTTTCGATTGAATAAGCAATATCTGACCTAAAATAAAGAGTGTCCTATTAAAAAGGTAAAGTTGATATGAAAAATTGTGCTTTTGAGGGACCCTGTGTTAATATAAATGTAATGTAAAAAATTATATAATAAGTTTTTTAAACCAAAAACTATTTTTCTTGAAACTTTTTTTTATATCTGTAGGCTGTGGATTTTGACACAAATATAAAGACTGTGTAAAAAAGCTGAAAATCTCATTCGTATTTTTAGTTGGTAAATCCGAAAAAAATATGAAATTCAGAAAAAGTCAGTGGCGCACAATTTTTTGCCATTAATATTCGTTGAGGTGCTTCTGGGACGCCATAAATTTGATCTAGTTAGGACCAATTAAGCTCCTTGTTATTATGAATAACGGTACCAAATTGCAATAGAATCGGGAAAACGATATTTGAAGAAATTATAAAAAACTGATTCTTAAAAAAGAACTTTAACAACCTGTATAATCTTAAAAACACCTCCTACATTTATCTAAATTGATGATTTTTATGCGAAGAATAAATGCGATCCTGTTTACGGTTTAGAATTTCGTAGAAATTTCTCCTCAGGGATTCTACTGTTGAGGCGATAAAGCAAAGCTTGTCTCCCGTTGCAAGCTTTAAGGTTTCGTTTTATCAAACGCGTAACTTGAAGATTTTGTAAATATATATTGAAACAAGCGTGAAATATTCTGTAATAATAATAATAATAATAATAATAATAAAGACTTTTTATTAATACGTAACAATAACAACAAAAGGAAAAATACAAAAGGTGGCGAGATCCAGCATAGCTGTTCATCTAACCACCAGACAATTAAATTTCAAAGTTTAACAATAATGTCGAAAAATCAAAAAATAATTACCTTAAGTAATTTCAAAAGTAAAAAAAAGAGAAAAAAAAAACGACTAAACTACCCATGATCCGGAATTGGCCGAAAAAGCGCAAATATTGGATTTATCTTAAAATAGACAAGAAAAACAAAAATATAACGTAAGTAAAAATTTGCTAGAAAACAATTCAGCCTCTCTCACTTATTACACACTTTTTAAGGTGATTCTTAAAGCTATTTATAGATGAACATGATTTAATTATAGGTGGTAAGTTTGTAAGTCTGGGAATCTGGAAAAGTTCATTGTAGCGCGTAACCCTGTTGTGAATACACCTTATACAAATAGCGGATGCCAACAAAATTATTGTACGGCAATATTTATAGCCGTTATTGACAATATTTATTGAGAGAGAGAGGAGCTAAATCGAATTATAATAGTTATTTGCGTTATAAGTAGGATATTTATCAAAAAATAATTACCTTAAGTAATTTCAAAAGTAAAAAAAAGAGAAAAAAAAAACGACTAAACTACCCATGATCCGGAATTGGCCGAAAAAGCGCAAATATTGGATTTATCTTAAAATAGACAAGAAAAACAAAAATATAACGTAAGTAAAAATTTGCTAGAAAACAATTCAGCCTCTCTCACTTATTACACACTTTTTAAGGTGATTCTTAAAGCTATTTATAGATGAATATGATTTAATTATAGGTGGTAAGTTTGTAAGTCTGGGAATCTGGAAAAGTTCATTGTAGCGCGTAACCCTGTTGTGAATACACCTTATACAAATAGCGGGTGCCAACAAAATCATTGTACGGCAATATTTATAGCCGTTATTGACAATATTTATTGAGAGAGAGAGGAGCTAAATCGAATTATAATAGTTATTTGCGTTATAAGTAGGTTATTTATCAAAAAATAATTACCTTAAGTAATTTCAAAAGTAAAAAAAAAGAGAAAAAAAAACGACTAAACTACCCATGATCCGGAATTGGCCGAAAAAGCGCAAATATTGGATTTATCTTAAAATAGACAAGAAAAACAAAAATATAACGTAAGTAAAAATTTGCTAGAAAACAATTCAGCCTCTCACTTATTACACACTTTGTAAGGTGATTCTTAAAGCTATTTATAGATGAACATGATTTAATTATAGGTGGTAAGTTTGTAAGTCTGGGAATCTGGAAAAGTTCATTGTAGCGCGTAACCCTGTTGTGAATACACCTTATACAAATAGCGGGTGCCAACAAAATTATTGTACGGCAATATTTATAGCCGTTATTGACAATATTTATTGAGAGAGAGAGGAGCTAAATCGAATTATAATAGTTATTTGCGTTATAAGTAGGTTATTTATCAAAAAATAATTACCTTAAGTAATTTCAAAAGTAAAAAAAGAGAAAAAAAAAACGACTAAACTACCCATGATCCGGAATTGGCCGAAAAAGCGCAAATATTGGATTTATCTTAAAATAGACATGAAAAACAAAAATATAACGTAAGTAAAAATTTGCTAGAAAACAATTCAGCCTCTCACTTATTACACACTTTGTAAGGTGATTCTTAAAGCTATTTATAGATGAACATGATTTAATTATAGGTGGTAAGTTTGTAAGTCTGGGAATCTCGAAAAGTTCATTGTAGCGCGTAACCCTGTTGTGAATACACCTTATACAAATAGCGGGTGCCAACAAAATCATTGTACGGCAATATTTATAGCCGTTATTGACAATATTTATTGAGAGAGAGAGGAGCTAAATCGAATTATAATAGTTATTTGCGTTATAAGTAGGATATTTATACTACTAACGCACGTGAAAATCGTGTAATCATGTAAGTGCTTTAATAATATAGTATCCTACGTGTAACGTAAAAAATTTTGTATACAACTATAAGTATTATTATTATTATAATGATTATTTAAGTTAAAATGATCAGTTTAGAAATGTAACACAGAATACAGGTAGGTAATAAAAATTTGCAACAGGGGCATAGGTACGACTGTCACTAAATTGCTCCTCTCAATCATTGTTACAGTTTTGTCTGAACATTGCACATTTTAATATGAGTTGAAACGATGATCTGCCATCTGATATTGAGAGGGAAGCTTTCAATGCTATTTCCAATCATGTGCCAGATAAATCACAGAAGAAATACCAAGAAGCTTTCAATCGGTACGAGAAATGGTGCGAAGAAAATATACTCAACATAACAAGCGAGGAAAGAGTATTATTATATTTTAACGAATTAAGCAAAACACAGAAGCCCTCATCTCTTTGGTGCTATTACTCGATGTTTAAAATAGAAATTTCAATCAAGAACAATGTTGACATCAAGAAATATGGAAATTTGATTGTATTCCTGAAACGAGAATCTGATGGGTATAAACCTAAAAAGTCCAAGGTATTAACAAAGAAGGAAATACCTAAAGTTTTGTTAGATGAAAAAGAAATTACAAATCTTATTGTAGAAAACGTGAAAGATCAAGGAGTATGCTTTCAGGTCATAATCCCAAATACCAAAACCAAAGTGTCTAGAGAATTTTTTGTAACATTTGGAAGTATAAAGGGTTTAAATCTAGTAGAAGTTATCAGAAAATACACTAAATTAAGATCTAAAGACTGCGACCATGCACGATTTTTTGTTGGATACAAAGCAGGGAAATATACAGAGTGGCAAGAAGTCGCGCACAATACCTGTAAATTTTGAATTACCCCGTATACGAAAAAGTGACCTTAGTGAAAGTTGTTCAGCAAATTATTCCACATATTTCTACTTGCATGAACTCTTTCTGTCATTTCTGGTTTTGTTGCCAAAGAGACTAACTTACTTTTTTTAAATAGAACACCTTGCATGTGATTGCATATTTGGATTCTACTGGGAAAACTCTGAATTTTTTTGTATTTCATCTATCTGCAAGCGTTTCCGAGATAATGACAGCTTAAAAGTGAAAAACTTCCTAATTATAATTATTCCTACCTAATAGACACCAATTCAGTCAAGGTCAAGCGACCTAAGAGGTGTAAATTTTGAGTTCCTGTTTAGTTTTCTGTTGTCTGATTTCTAATTTGTTTACACTATGGTTTATCTGATTGGGAAACAACGAGTTGAAATTTTAATAATGAGCGGTTACGAAAATATGAAGAGATTGTAAGATCAAGTTTGTCAACCAAATTATGCGCGAACTTTTTGCCGCTCTGTATTAAGCAACCTATTGTTATAAATACTATAACTGGTGTTCCAAAACGTATTGCCGACTTTTTTAATTGCTTAATGCGAAAGAGTATATCGAGCAGTATTTTCGACGATCTTCAACCTCTTTTTTGGCTGATTCTGGGGCAGATCTTTTGACTGTAAGAAGATATGGTGGCTGCAAATCTAATTCGATAGCTGAAGGCTACATCGAAACTTCTAGTGAAAACAGGAAATGAACGGCTATGACAATTCTAGGTGCAAGCGAGGATGTTTTCCCGGAAGCGGAGAATATTGCCTCAACATCCAAAAATACTCTATTAACATCCACAAACTACGTTCACACTCAAAATATTTCCAGCAAATTATCAGGCATGCCAGCATCTGGCATTAATTTATCATCTATTTATTAAATGTTAATATTATTTTTATGCACAAAGCTTTAGCAAATGCGAAATATCATTTAGACCGACTGTCGCTGCTTTATATTATCGACAATTCCCCAGTAACTGATCAATAAATAACTTTTAACCAAGCGTTTCATTTTCCTTGCCCAGTAATTTTAGACGGAGAGTTAAACTTTGCTTAAATTAAATACATTGTTTAAAGGTCAATTACAAGTTAAAGTGAAACTGGAATTGCAAGGTTAGAAATGCATAAAATACGTAATTAATCTTAAAACCAATAAAATCTATGTAGAGAACTGCAAAATAATGTTTATAGATCAATGCTAAATAAAATATTAGTTTAGAAATCTAAATATTTCGTTGGCTCTTGGATCCTTATAATATTTAAGATAAAATAGCTATCATACTTTAACAAATTATGAAAGGCTAAAATTTTGTAAAATGCTTTGAACTGACTTGTATCATTCCTTTGAAATGCCTAGGAGGGGCACATATTTCGTAAGCGGAAAAAGCAGGAAAGCAGAAAAGCATTCCAACGTTTTCGGACTGTAGCAGAGTGCTTACATGTGATCGATATTGCCAGCTCAGCAAAACGAAAGTATATAGAAACAAACAAATTGAGTACCTACATTCAACATAAAATTTAAAAATTTTAATTCGACGACTATTTAATACAATTTTTGAAAAATAATATTAGAAGATCTGTGCTTTGTTTTACGTACTTTATGTTCTATGGAACCTATAGTTTAAAATAATTTATTTTCTTTTAATGCTGGTTTATTATGCAATTTAAAGATAGTATTGTTGTCTAGCAATCATTTAAAATCAGTGCTTTTAAGCAGCAAGCTTGAATAAATACGGGATGATATTATATTGTTGACTTATTTATCTTTAGTAAAGTATGGCCTTGCATGAAATAATTCCCTGACAGTTAACAGAGCCTATTTTTTGTTCTTATTTCAGTTAGTAATGTTTTTTGGATTGTAGATTTACAGTTCTTTTATACAGGGTAAACAAAAACAGCCACCAAAATTACCTGCCCTAATATACAGCGTGTCCAGAAAACTTCTAGATATAAGGGAATTTCCTTTATTGTTGATTTTACGAAAAAAAGTTATTCTTTATAAAAAGTTCTGCTCGATGCCGAAATAATATTGATATATAAAAAACTTAAGATACACTGGGCGGCAAAAAATATAGAAACACAGAATTACGTTGAGAGGGAAGTACCCTCAATTTTTATTTTAGAGCAAATTGTAATAAGAAAACTTTACAAAGGACTACAAGACGTGGTCAGATACAATTTTTCGTTAAAAAATTTTAATTTACAGGGTGCCATCAAAAAGCCTTTGGAAAATATTTTTTTTATTTTATTTTTTTAACAGTTACCTGCAACAATCTTGCAACAACTATGTGCAATACTATAGTAACGAATATTGACATGTTAGTCAAAAATCATTTACTATTTTTCGACTTATTAACAAGAGTTTTTCGTTACTTTCGTCATGGTTGTACTGTTAACGCGGCAGGAGAAAATAGAAATTGTACTTATCGTTTGCTGCTAGCTTTTCCGAGATAATGACTTGATGAGCTTAAAAATGAAAAACTTACTAATTATAATTATTCCTACCTAATACCCACCAGTTGAGTCAAGGTGTTTTCATAACAGCGACCTAAGAAGTGTCAATTTTGAGTTCCTGTTTAATTTTCTGTTGCCTTATTTCTAATTTATTTACACTATAGTTCATCTAAATGAGAAACAAGGAGTTGACATTTTATAAATGAGTGATTACGGAAATATGAAGAGGTCGCAAGATCAGGTTTGTCAACTTTTCAATGAATTATATCCGAATAGGCCTCCAATAAATCAGTTAACGGTGTGTCGAGTGGTAAAGAAATTTCGATTTTCATCTAACATTTTACATTAGGTACCTCAAAAAATCCTTTAACAGGAATCCATAGTGTAAGAGACAGGCATGTAAAACTTACTGTCAGTTTTCATATTAAGGAAAGAGGCCTTGATTTGGTGTAGGAGTGCTCAAACAGTTCAATGTTAATAGGAGTTCAGGAGTTGCCTGTGTTAATTGGGGTATAATTATTGGAGAAAGAGCAGGGCACTGTTTAAAATGCCGTTAAATAAGTTTAAACACAAGTAAAGTATTTAATTTAAGGGAATATTTTAACCGCTTGAACTGAAATCATGCGGATACTAAACATTTTTAAAAATACCAGTTTGCGGCATTGAAGAATTAGAGCAGTTGCTGGTTTTGAAGTTATAAGAAAACAAACCTGATATAGAATCGATTTACAGATTTAGTGATAGCATTGTTTATTATATTGCTATGGATTTGTTGGTATTCATTATTCAAAAAAAGTTTCTCTTAGCATTAAATTCGTTCTCGAAATCGGTCGACTGTACGACTATACAGGGTCTCCAGAAACTTCGTTCGTATATTTTATGGGGATATTCTACATATGAAAATATGGAAAAAAGTTCATATGAATGTAGGTCCTTAAATGTCTTATAAGGAAGCTATGGCCGCCCAAAGGTGACCTCTAAAGATTAGTTTCTCTTTTATATCTTTGCGACCGCTTGAGGTATCGATGTGCTTTTTGGCACACAAACTAATATTAATAATTGCTAATTTATGATATTGAGAGCTAGTATGAAATTTAGTCAGGGACGTTCTTACGGGGGGGGGGGGGGGGGGCTTAGTTTATTTATTCCTAATTTTTGTACACGTAACATTTAAAAAATTTTACCCAAAAATTATAATTCCAGTGATTTTTCTACAAAAAAAAGGTATTGTTAAAAAAAATTATTGGGCCAATGATTAAGGAGAAAAATCGATTTATTTAAATCATTGCATTAAGTATTATCGAATTGTGTTTAAACTAAAACATCAAAGTAGTCTTATGACAAATACAAATTTGAAGTCAAAAAAACATCAAGAAGCCCATGGTTAGGGTTAAAATAAATTGACAATGACAATAATTAAGTCAAAACGTTGTTTTATTGTAATTTTTAAACAAAACAAATCTAGAGTTGTTGGTTTAACAATAATAAACTGAAAAAAGTAGAAAAGTTACAACAAATGTTAAAAATGGTTTCCATTCATATCAATACAACCAACTAAACGATTTCTCATTGATGTTCGTACTCTTGCGAAAACTCCTTCCTTATTACGAATTTCCTCGCATCAATAAATAACACGTTGTTCCAATTGTTGTACATTTTCGAAAGGTACTGAATATACCAGAGACTTCAGATATCCCCAAAGAAAGTAATCCAATGGATTGAGATCAGGTGAACGGGGAGGCGAGGCAATGGGTCAACCTCGGCCTATCCATTGGTCTGGATATGTTTGATTTAAATTATCTCGAACCAATCTACTAAAATGAGGTGGAGCCCCATCATGCATAAAATAGTTTGTAAGTCTTTGCTGGTACGGCACATCTTCAAGTAGAACAGGCAAAGAGTATTGTAAAAAATCTAAATATGCAGGCCAATCTAAACGTTGAGGCATAATGTATGGTCCTATTAATCGATGACCCAATATACCTGCCCAAACATTATATGAAAATTCATTTTAAAACCGACTTTCGAATATTGCATGGGGATTTTCTTCTGTCCATACATGGTTATTATGGAAATTTACGATGCCTTCACGGGTAAACCCTGCTTCGTCAGTAAACAAGACTTTATGTAGAAAAAAACGGTCTTGATGACATTTTCTCTGCATCCACTGACAAAACTGTGCACGAAGAAGTAGGTCTTGAGGCTTAAGCGCCTGAACTCTTTGTATATGGTATGGATAAAGAAGTTGTTCATGCAAAATTTCCCATGTTGTACTCTTAGGGATACCCTCTTGTAAGGCAATTCTCCTTGTGCTTATACCTGGATTGGCTGCAAGGCATTCGAGCACTCTTTCTTCTGCTTGTGGAGTCCTAGTAGTACGGCTTCTTCCAGTTTCATTCATATTTGGCCTAAAAGTTCCGGTTTCTCTTAATCGTTGATGTAAATTAATAAATAATTTCTCACAAGGAATTTGACGGTTTGGAAAATATTCTTAATACAATCTGCGAGCTTCTCGAGCACAACCATTAGCTTTGCCATACATAAAATGCATATCAGCTAACTCGGTAAATAAATAATCTGCCATCTTTTAAAATTTGCACCTTAATTAATCAAAAACACTTTGCACTTGATCAATGATCACTACAATAAATCGCAAAAACGTCATTGTCAATATATTTTAACGCTAACCATGGGCTTCTTGATGTTTTTTTTACTTCAAATTCGTATGTGCCATAAGACTACTCTGATGTTTTAGTTTAAACACAATTCGATAATACTTTATGCAATGATTTAAATAAATCGATTTTTCTCCTAAATCATTGGCCCAATAATTTTTTTTGAAGAATACCTATTTTGTGAAGAAAAATCACTGGAATTATAATTTTTGGGTAAAATTTTTTAAGTGTGTCGTGTACAAAAATTAGGAATAAATAAACTAAGCCCCCCCCCCCCCCCGTAAGAACGTCCCTGACTAAATCTCATACTAGCTCTCAATATCATAAATTAGCAATTTTTAATATTAGTTTGTGTGCCAAAAAGCACATCGATACCTCAAGCGCTCGCAAAGATATAAAAGAGAAACTAATCTTTAAAGGTCACCCTTGGACGGCCATAGCTTCCCTATAAGACATTTAAGGACCTACATTCATATGAACTTTTTTTCATATTTTCATATGTAGAATATCCCCTTAAAATATACGAACGAAGCTTCCGGACACCCTGTATACCCAAAGAACCCTTTTTACGTAAAAATATTCAAAAAAATAACGAATATAAAGGGTGTTACTTAATGATAGGCCGTAATTTCAAGGGAGCATTCCTGAACCAAATTTAAGTAGAAAAGTTCATATAAATATGTGTCCTAAAAAGTCTGGTTTTCAAGATACAGGGTGTCAAAGTTTAAAGAAATCGGTTTTTTATTAATATCTCAAAGATACTTTCGCCGATTTTGGTGAAATCTGGCAGTGTTGTTCGTTGTCAACACTAACTAGATGATAATTATGAGTTTCAGTGGCATCTTGAGGGGCAGTCTCACGAATAATATTGAGAAAAAGTGTGCGCCACTGAGCTGTAGCCTGTAGCTCCATATTGAAGCATTTGCGGATATATGTTATTGTGCAATTCTTTTCATATTTTTATCATCATTTCCGGACACCCTGTTTAGACATGTTCAGACTTAAAAACTAGATTGATTAGTATGAAGTGAGTTAACGAGGACACGACGTGTCCGGAAAAGTTTTTAATAAATCTCGGTTAAATATGTTGTTGTAGTCTTTTTAAATATGTTTGTTGACAATTTACATTATTATTGGGATCAAATATGACCACACACGTTTCGGTTTCTGGTGTTGGAATTGTAATCAACACCTCTTGAAAAATCTATGAGCTTGGTGTAAAGCAAAAAACATGCTAATTTAGTAGTCGGTTTGAGATAGAAGAAAACTAAACTTATTACTATTAATGATAAATTTAATAATATATTTCTTTTTATTTATCAATTGTAAATATCGGGCATGTTGTCAAAAGTAAGGTATAAATAAATAGTACTCGTAATAATTGAAAGCCTATCTCTCAAGCTTATCTCCAAAATCTAGCGCTGTTTCTTGTACCTTGATACTAAAAGTTCTTAGGAAGCTATATGAGGCTTTGTGCCTGAGCTTACTCTTTTCAATAGATACATTATTTTTATTACTTTGTTTCTGAAAAGCAATCCATAAAACAGTTTCGAATATCTACTTTTTTGGGAAATAATGAAAATTTAAAAATAATAGAGAAAGGGGAAAAAAAGTCAAAAAGTCTTTCTCCACTAATTTAATAGTGAGCTATTAAAGGCTCAATTTTAAAATTAAATTGTCTCTACATGTTTCGAAGGTAGTAACCTTCATCTTCAGGAGACCAAAGTAGTGCTGCAGTTATTATTAGCAGTAGAGAGAAAACTGTTGGTGGAAAATGACGTTGATTAAGCTTTTTTTATTTAAGAATATTTTGACAAGATATTATTAATTGAATGTAATCAGCATGCTAAAATTGGAATTGAAAGTGGAATGTTATATTTAATTCAAAGTTTCTGAAAAGACACTGTCAATCTGTGGTCGAATTTAAAAAGGGAAGATATTCGTTATTTGAAAATCATAAGTCAGGATATATAAAAAGGATCTTTTGGACATTCTAGGTCTTGTTAGAGAAAGATTTTTGTTTGTGATTTGTTTTATGAGAAATTATAATCTTAAAATTTCATTTGTAAAATTAGTTATTGAAGACCTAAGGTCTCGTCACCTTGCGTTATGTTCGACCCATTATGTAGGGAGAACAAAAGAATTTGATTTAAAATAAAATTATTAAAAAAACAGATCTTATATTTTATATACCCTTAAAGATTAAAATAGGGAGACGAACACAGTTAAAAAAAAATTTTTTCAGAAACTTTGAATTAAATATAACATTCCACTTTCAATTCCAATTTTAGCATGCTGATTACATTCAATTATTAATATCTTGTCAAAATATTCTTAAATAAAAAAAAGCTCCATCAACGTCATTTTCCACCAACAGTTTTCTCTCTACTGCTAATAATACCTGCAGCACTACTTTGGTCTCCTGAAGATGAAGGTTACTACCTTCGAAACATGTAGAGACAATTTAATTTTAAAATTGAGCCTTTAATAGCTCACTATTAAATTAGTGGAGAAAGACTTTTTGACTTTTTTTCCCTATATTTCAACTCCACTTCGAGAATGGACTATTTCTTTAAATTATAAAAATAATGTTTTTATAAATTATTGAATTTATTAATTTACAAGAACCTAAATATTTGTATCGTCTCACAAATACCGGGACATTTTACATAACTGTAACCTGAACTAACCCTTTTGATACGACGAAACAGCGCTGGGTCTTTAAGTTACCAGGAACACATAATAGAAGTATTAGTATTAGAGCTACGTCTGGCTTTGACAGAGAGGCACTAAAACGATATAGAGCGGATTATGGAGGCTCTATAAAAATATTCAGGGAAAGGATAATAGAAATGTAAAGGAGGAATTTGCATTAGACGCTAGGAATTGATCTATATCGGGTTGTTGGCCTTTTGTTTTTGATGAAGGCTCAATAAATTATGAACAAGAAATTATTATGGATATTCTTGTACAGGGTTGACAACTAAGCGAGGTAAGCGGCTGTATCTCAGGAATCGTTAATCGTACAGTTTTCGGAAAAAAAGATATACGGCCAAGAGAAATTGCTGGAAATAATTATCGAGTTCGCTAAATGGCCGCTAGGGGGCGTAACACTAAAGGCAAATTGAAAAAAGGGGGTTTCTTTACAATTTGCCTAGATAAAGTATACTAAAAATATGTGCAAATAAAGTTCTCGTATTTTATCTACAATTTTTTTTCACACTTTTTCCTCTAACTCTTCAGATAAAGTGGTGGGGGTAAGACAAACATTTATTTGAAAAATATTCAATATCTCGGGAATGCCTTATCGGAAAATACTATGCTTAGCGGAATTTGAAAGAGTTTTTTATGCCCTATCAGCTACATTGCAAGACATGTTTTCATTTCGTTCACTATGGTCGCTAGATGGTGCTTTCTAAATTTTTTTTAGTTTTATGATTTTTTCAACAAACCCAAATGCAATGATAGATATATTATCACGCAGATTTAAAGAGGACTAAAGTCCAAAGCAAACGGTAAAGACTGGAAGTTTCTATCTTTTTTCTAACCTTGGATATCAATGAAAAAGTGATAAACCAGATAATATAGGCTTTTTGTTCGCCCTGACAATAAAATTATGCCCTAAATCACGTAGGCTTTGGAAAAAAAACGGCTTAAAACATCACATTAAAGGCAAATGTCAAATTATTCCATTTAAGTGTGTTTTGTGTTCAATTTGAGTTTTAAAAATGCCTTTTACAAATGAAGAAGCTGTTGATTTGATCGCTGTTTACTTTGAATGCTTTGAATGCTTTCAAAAGTATGCGTTGAGGTATCCAAGCCGGCGTCCTTATGGCAGAAGAGGTTTTCCGCGGTTGGTACAACGCTTACGTGATACTGGAAGCTTTCGCCGACCTATATTTCGAAGACATCGTAATGGGAGAACCGAACAGAATGTTATTAATGTTCTAGCATATATAGAGTTTAATCACCATGTTAGTACTAGAATATTGTCCTTCGACTTGGGAATATCACGCACTACCGTTCAGAATATTTTACAAGAGCACAGGTAAGTTGATATAATCTTAAAAAAAATAAAATAAAAAACGTTTTCCTTGCTAGAATATTCTCTAAAATTAATTTTTTATATTACGACTCATTAAAATTATTTTATATTTTTAGACTGCACCCTTACCATATAGTTTTGCATCAAGCCTTAAATGAAGAGGATTTTAATCGAAGGCTAGATCATTGCCATATTTATCATTGCATTTGGGTTTGTTGAAAATAATCATAAAATTAAAAAAAAATTTAGAAGGCGCCATCTGGCGACTATAGTGAACGAAATAAAAACATGTCTTGTAATGTAGCTGATAGGGCATAAAAAATCTTTCAAATGCCGCTAAGCATAGTATTTTCCGATAAGGCATTCCCGAGATATTGAATATTCTTCAAATAAACGTTTGCCTTACCCCACCACTTTATCTGAAGAGTTAGAGAAAAAAGTGTGAAAAAAAAATTGTAGATAAAAGATGAGAACTTTATTTGCACATATTTTTAGTATATTTTATATTTTTTATATTAGTATATTTTATTTCTATTTTACTCATATTTAGCATCTAGCAGCTATCCTTAATTTGAATATCTCCACTGTCAGTGCAGTTTCAAGGTCAGTTAAGAAAAATAAATTATTAGAATCACCTAAAAAGAAACGTTTTCATGCAAAGAGAGTTGTAAATGTGGCAAGATTGGATATTACTTCTATTCGTGACACTAATTATGGAATGCATGAAACAAGTAAGTTTTACTATTCAAACACTATAATATTTTAGATTGGTTATGCTTAAGCTCTTACTTTTTTGGAGCATGTAACTTTGACAACTTAAAGTAGGAAATTAAAAGACAGGCAAATATTTCACGGTTGTCTTAACTCTTTAAGAAGCCTGTTAAAGTAAATAGGCTTCGGATGTAACTGTCTCATGTAGCTTTGAAATGACTGGTATTTTGAAAGAATATATGAAAGAAAAATCTTCATTGTCAGCGCAGTTTCAACATCAGTTAAGGAAAATCAATTATTAGAATCACCTAAAAATAAACGTTTTCATGCAGAGAGAGTTATAAATGTGGCAAGATTGGATATTTCTTCTATTCGTGACACTATTTATAGAATGTACGAAACAAGTAAGTTTTATTATTCAAAAACTATAATATTTTATTTATGTTATGTTCGCTTTTTTGGAACAAGAATATATGAAAGAAAAAGAAGAACCCTTGTATCAATTCGTTTTCCTAAATGAAACATGGATTTTTCAAAATGGCCATTGGTTAATCTTGCAAGATAAAAGTAAAAGACGTGTAAGATCTACTTAAATTGATGGTAAAAGGTCATGCACTATATAAAGAAATAAATAAACTGTGGGAACTATGGAACTAGGTGAAACATATTTTTCTTCGAAAACCAATTATTGAAAAATTTAACAAAGTCATCAGTAGTTGTAGTAGACAACTATGCCAACACCATAGCGTGTTGTTAACAAAAATAAAATAACTTAATAACCAAAACATATACCGGGTGTTGCATCGTCGAGCGGGACATAGGAAATCCCATGTAATTTTAAATGGGGTCAATTATTGGCTTCCCTAATTATTTTAGAGAAAAATTCTATTTAGGTTTATTAAAGAGCACTAAAACCCACATTCAAAAGAATAACTTTAGATATTTTTGATGAGCCCGTTTACGGGTTATCGCCGATTTCTTTTTAACTATTTCTCCTTTTTATGGCCCCGTATTTGCGGGCACCAGTCAAGGTAAAAGATGACTGTCAAATAAAGTTGTTATTTTGAGGAATATTTGAACATCTTCTTAAATCCTAAAGTTCTAACAATTTAATAGTACCTACCTATTAATTAGTAAAATATTGAAACATGTAAAATGTCATAATTAACCTTGTAATTGGATACTTTATTTTAGTTTTATTCAGATTAATTTGTACTCATAAATACACCTTTAATATTTTCGATGTATGAGTTTTTATAACAATAAAGCACACATTTCAAAATGACAACTTTATTTGACAGTCATCTTTTACCTTGACTGGTGCCCGCAAATACGGGGCCATAAAAAGGAGAAATAGTTAAAAAGATATCGGCGATAACCCGTAAACGGGCTCATCAAAAATATCTAAAGTTATTCTTTTGAATGTGGGTTTTAGTGCTTTTTAATAAACGTAAATAGAATTTTTCTCTAAAATAATTAGGGAAGCCAATAACTGACCCCATTTAAAATTACATGGGATTTCCTATGTCCCGCTCGACGATGCAACACCCGGTATAGATATTGTCATCCGGGGAGATTTTTAAAATAAAATAAATAAATGTATATTTATTTATGTAAATTTGTCTTCATTATATGAAATAAAACCGGTTACAATTGGCAACACTGCTAATAACTGACGTTACTCGAAGGGTATGGCGTGCAACGGGAATTGTGTTGCATTAACTATACTTATTACATTTTTCTACTTTAAAAAAAGTACGTTTGGATCTTGCCCTTATATCTTCAGACATTAAGTGGAATGTATGGTGTTTGGTGTAGTATTATTTTAAAACTTGGTGAGGGTTACAGTTTTTCATAATATTTTATTAATTATGTGAATTATAATTAATTTTTTAGTTGACCCAAAAATATGTACCTATCCCGACTTACTCTTGCTGTCGATGAGGCTTCAGAAAAAGTACCTATTTTACAAATGCTATCTCAAGATAAAGAAAGAAGAAAAATAAAATTATGGGTAATAAACAGTAAGCTTTGTGATTTTCTTTTTTATAAATTTTTAACAAGCTAAAACTCGGCCTAATTTGAAGGTGAAAGGTTACAGGTAGGGCAAAACGTCGAAAACACAAATATCGGGAGAGCAGAATACGTAGAGGGGCACAAAGCGGAAGAAGGATAAGCAGGAAGTGATCACAACTGGGGCATGATGTAGTAAGATAATTCAACTAGACGTATTATGTTATTTCAATTAAGAAAATGTAAGATAATAACATATTTTTTTCTGATATAGAATGGGTGATAATCACAATTAAAGCTAATTATTTTTCTACTTTCCAATTTAAGGCCAAATATTCTCGTAAATTGTAGTCTCGGATCCTCAACACCTCTTTGTTAAAGGTATTATGACACTTTGTGATGACACTAAGGCCTATTTTAATAACGTTGTGTTAATATCAACTACAAGATAATTGTCAAGGATACCGTTGTTGGATAAGTAATAAAATTGTTGTCGTGGAAGTGATCGCTAACAGGATATTGCTTAAATTGGTCCAAGTCAATATCAATTTATCAGTAGGTAAAGTCCGTTTACACATTTAGGAGAATGACTTACCGACTCGTGTTGGCGCCTGTTTAAAACCAGACTGGGGTCTACACAGGCCCGCACTGAATTGTATCTCAAGCATGGATGATTTGACACAAATAATAAACAATTTTAGGTAGAATATATTATAATTATATATTATAATTAATTAATGCAACTACAGTTTACTCATTTAATTCATTTTCACTGTCACTATCAACACCTATGTTAATAATAAATCTTTCTGTAATATTCCCAATTTGAATATATGAGTTTTCAACAGTTTTAATATGCGGAACACAATTATTCAAGCTACTCACAGGCATTTTGTCCACTTCAGTAATAATAATATCCAGTACACTAGGGTTTATAGTTGGTTATACATTATTACGTCTAACGGCAGACTTTAATTGATGCCATATGTGTTCTATGGGATTAAATATACAGTGATACGGCGGAAGCCTTAGCACTGTATGCCCCTTACTTTTAGCATAGCTGTCGCAGTAGTACTCCTTTTTCAGGTTCAGAAATTTAAGCACATCAAGTAACTCTCTTTTAGTGTAACTTTCATGAAAGTATATATCATTCTGATACATATTTTCCTGTATTGCCATTTTCGTATCTTTTAAACAAGGATGCTTGTTTAACTGTCTACTGTGGTAACTTGCGTTGTCCATAACAATTACACTGTTTGGAGAAACATTAGGAATTAACTTATTTACGAAGCAATTCTCAAATAACTCCGCTGTGGTATTGTTATGTTAATCCAAACAGGAGTCATTTATATTCTTGGCTGTCAGTGAAAGTGCACTTGGTACCCAACCATCCTCGGACCCTGCATGTACTATACAACCTTTTGATGGGGTATCATGGGTATCAAACCAGGTTTCATCTAAGTATATAATAGGTCTCTTCTCACTTCTGTACTGAGCGATTTTTGTCAAATATTTAAATCGCCATGCCTTAAGTCGTTGCGATTCCATGATAACCTGCCGCTTATCGACTTTTTTAAATTTAAAGCCGATTTGTTGAAGACACTTCCACAGCGTTGTCCTACCGCAATTGATATCCGTGTTATCTATCTCATGTCTTTTCAGTAAATTATCTAGTGTTGGTACCGTATGCTCTTCATACATCTTATAAATTTTGCGTCGGACCAAATCTTCATCGCTGCGATCTAATTTTTTGCAAGTCCCAGAATCTTTCCTTTTTTTCCTTTCGGTGATGGGTTTATTCACAATTTTCCATACTGTTTTTTCCGGAATTTTAGTCAATGTGGCTGTTTCTTCAATACATTCCATTTTACTAAACTTTTCACGTTCTATGAGAGTTGTATATACATTTTTTATAATCTCTTTAGAATCTAAAGATAAGTGTCTTCTTCCATTTTCATTTCCGCACTGTGCTTGTACCTGTACCCCCTCCGGCTGTTCTATACTAGATTCACCAATCCACGGATAATAATAATATTTGGATAATCAAAGCTGCGTTTTTATTTCACACAAACTAATAAAATGACAACACTGATTTGTCTACTTATTTTTTTCCCATTATTTAATAAGGCTTTGTAAACCAATTACGGCCAAGTACGGTCCCTACCTGGATAATAAAATCATTATCTCTATGATCCTTGAAACCCTTTCAACAAAGAATTTTATGATGGGTGATAACTAAAGGCAGGTAGTCATTCTCTTAAATCTGTGAACGGACCATACTTTTGCTCTGTCAAAAATTAAAATAAAATAGAATTTAAGTGTAGTTACAAAATTTAGGTAGGTACCGACAGGCGCGGATCCAGGATTTTTTTATACTTTGTAAGTTTAAATATATTGATAATATACATATAAATGTGCAAGATCATTCTATCTTGAGTGATGTTAGACCGGAGGTATGTTTCTAAAAGTGTCAACGTGGAGAAACTTCGCCAGTAGTAGCTACAGAGACAGGAAATTTTTACGGCATTATATTATACAGGGTGTTATTTAAGTTCGTGGCCAAACTTCAAGGGGTGATTCTAAGATGAAAAGTTTGTATAAACATAGGTTCGGTAATGCTTCCTTTTCAAGATACATTTTATTAAAATACGCTTTTTCGTAAATATCTTAATAATTCTTTAACCGATTTTCTTTAATTAAGCCCTTACTAGATTAAAACTTTTAAGTCCCGTGGCGTCCCAGAAGGTACCTTAATTAAGATTTTTAACAATAAAAATGTGCGCCACCAGTTTTCTTCCAATTTTTGTATTTTTCTCGCATAAGGCAACTAAAACTACAACCTTTTTATTTTTAGCATTTCTTTCGTATCCTGCTTAGTTTTCGAGAAAAAACATAAAAATCGCTACATCGCAATCAATAAAGAGAATTTTGTGTTTAATGCATAATTAAAAACTGTTTTTATTGTTGTCCATGGACATGGAATAAAGTGATTTTTATTTATGATTAAGCAATTAAAATGAAACGAAATTCATCTTTTGAATATTAGTTCGCGTCTTCTTGTTACTTAAGATCTTTTAAAAATATTTCAACACCCTGTAAAAAACATTTTTTTATTATGTTCTTCCAGGGACACGCAATAACGTGATATTTATGTTTTTTCCCAAAAACCGAAGCAAGATACGAAAAAAATGCTAAATGCCTAATGCAAAATAAATACAAAAATTGCAAAAACATCAGTGGCGCACAATACCTTAGTTGAGGTGCCTTCCGGGACGCTACTGGACTTAAAAATGATAATCTACTTAGGGCTAGATAAACTCCTGATATTTACAACAAAAATATTTTTTTTTAAAGTTCGACACCCTGTATCTTGAAAACGAAGCATTACCAGACCTAGGTTTATATAAACTTCTCGTCTTAGAATCACTCCTTGAAGTTTGGCAATGTATTTAAATAACACCCTGTATATTTGATGAATCATCCTGGTCACTTGCTCTAAAGCACCTAAAACGTTACTATAGAGATTTTTGAATATCGTCTTTTTAAAAAGATCTACTTAACCGCCATTAGTCGTGTGACTGAGGAGTTGCCTAAAATAGTGCCATATTTTTCTAAAATTTGACAAGCTGTTTGCCAATATTTCAGTTTTGGTTGCTTTATCCTAAGAATTATTATATATTTTTAGTTCCTAAGGAGGGGGGGAGGGGGGACTGCACCCCTTTCCTGGAACCGCCACTGGGTATCGAAGTAAAAAATATTGAAAAATTATGAAAAAGTCTATCCTAGAAAATACCAATAACGTAACAAAGGGAACCTGTTTCATTTTTAGTAATTTTAATATGCTTTAACAAAACTAGGAAAATATAAACTTAGAAGAAGTAGTCCATGCTTGCAGTGGAGTCCATACAATCAAATAAAATACAGACGGTCTACTTCCATAGTATACAGGGTGAGTCGGGAAGAATGGGCCTAACTCTAAAGATGTAATCTACGCATCAAAATAATAAAAAAAAAACTCAAATGTTGTTATCCAATATTCATTTGTTTTCAAGTTATAAGGCAAAAACAAAATATTGCATTAATTTAGCTTTCCTGTAATAAATGTTATTATTGTTTGCTTTTGATTGTTGTGCTGTCACTATCCTATTAGTGTCAGTATAAAATGTTACATTGATTCACCGTTAACTTTCGGATTTGTATCATTTTAATTTTATAAAATGCCACACATTTATTCACATCTGGAATACGCCAATATGGTTTTTATTTATGGTTTGTGTAATGTGTAATGGGAATGCTACAGGGGCTGCTGAAGGATATCGTGAACGATTTCCACATGAAAGAACACCGAACAGAAAGGCCTTTATCAGAGTTTCCAACAAACTCTGCGAGACCGGAACGCTTCCAAGTGCTAATGAAACATCCGAATAAGCCATTCAACAGGATTTAGAAGAAATAGAAAATGTTCTAACTTTAGTAGAAGAAGATGCGACGACAAGCTCACGAAGAATTAGAATTCAGTTGAGGATTCCCCAAAAAAGAGTGATCAATACACTTCACGAGCAAAGCTTATACCCGTACCGTGTACATGGAAAATCGCCTTATAGGGGTCACTACTTAAGTTTTTTACAAAATGAATTGAGAGGACTTCTGGAGGAGATTCCTTTAAACATCAGAATTGAAATGTATTATCAACACGACGGAGCGCCTGTTCATTTCGATCGTCGGGTCAAGCAATATTTAGACCAAAGGTTTCCAGGGGTTTGGATTGGTCGCAGTGTTCCTATTAGTTGGACTCTTAGATCGCCAGACCTCACGCCGTTAGACTACAAATTATAATGTTGGTTAAAAACTGAGGTTTACAAAGTAAAAGTAGGTACTAGGGATGCAGTAATTAGGCGCATTAGAAATGCTGTACTCAATATTAAAGAAACGCACGAATCAATTAGAAAATCCACGCGCGCCCTTCGTAAACCAAGCAGGAAATGTTTGGAAGTCAATGGCGGTATTGTACAGAATCTTCAACCTGGAGACTACGCGAAGCTTATGCAATTTTGTGAGTGGATAATTAATAATCGTCATCTTTTCATTATTTCACGCATGATGCATAGATTAGATTACACCCTTAGAGTTAGGCCCATTCCTCCCGACTCATCCTGTATATTTAAAAGTTATTAGAAGTTTATTTTTCCCAAGATGTTTCGAACATAAAAATGTTCATTATCAGAGGATACAGTGATCGACCACAGTAGTTTTGCTTATTGTAATTGGTATAAATAAGTAGAAGTTTTTTTGAGTGGATAATTTTGTGAGTGGATAATTAATAATCGTCATCTTTTCATTATTTCACGCATTATTTTGATGCATAGATTAGATTACACCCTTAGAGTTAGGCCCATTCCTCCCGACTCACTCTGTATATTTAAAAGTTATTAGAAGTTTATTTTTCCCAAGATGTTTCGAACATAAAAATGTTCATTATCAGAGGATACAGTGATCGACCACAGTAGTTTTGCTTATTGTAATTGGTATAAATAAGTAGAAGTTTATTCTGAATAGTGACGTAAACAAAGTGATAATTTTTGTGGGTTTCTTGTTTAATCTTTATTCCATCGATGTTTTTAGTGTGTTAGGACGTATTTCTTAATAATTCCAAAACTTATTATTGTTTTGTGACTTGTCGGTTGTTAAAATCTATTTGTTTAAATGTCGGAAACGAAGCTTAAAAGTTTTACATCGTGTGCTTACCGTGGGTATCCTAACAGAGCCGGCAAAGGAATTTCATTTTTCAGATTTCCAACGGATACAGGGAGGTATGTTAAAAAAGTGTTAATCTATTTATATTAAATATAAGTAGTAGTAAGTTACACAAATTAACCATTAAAAAAATCCTTTTAAATATACAATGAATAGAAACAAGATTACCAATTAAGCCAACAATTTTGTATTAAAGCATAGCTGGGTTTATGCAACATTAGTTTATCGTATTTAACTTTGTAGTAGTTTGTTTTCTTTAATGATCTTAAAGTGAACTGGAAGTCAGCATGCTTTTTTACGTACATAAGGACTAGGCACTTAGCTATATGAATAAGATGAAATAAGGTTACACAAAACAGGCCTAAGTTTGAATACTATTTGCATTCAAATATATTGAATATTCAATTAATTTAATCATAGTTTTAGATGTAAAGCCTGGCTTCTTGCCTGTAACAGGACCGATTTTTTTCCCGTGTAGACCGTATTCGGATATAAACTTTTATCCTATAAATGTATCCTGTTTTTTACTGTGTAGCTGGTGGTATCAAGTCACAAGCTTTGGGTACATCAACATCAAAGAAGCTCACAAAGCTTTCGCCTCTTATTGGTTGGGTTACTCTTCGACCGAAGTTAGGAAAATTATGTTAGACATAATATTTACAAGAAAACATCAACTTATTTCCTTTTAATCGACGAAAGCCATAATATCTTATTTAACATTTTTCTTATGCTTTTTAGGGCTATTTTTCTAAATACTTGGGAAAAAATATGATAAATGATATACCAGGTTAAAAATGTTCGATTCTTAAGTTCATATAGGTAGCTAAAAATGTCAATTTACAAAAAAAATTGACCTATGACCTTTTAAACGCCTTCTAGAGAATTGTAAGAAAATATGATACTTGTTGTAAGTATAAGTGTTGCCAATGTTGACTATTAGAATCTAAATATCTTAAAATGTGCCAATGATTTGAAGTGGCTCTTTTATCAAGTGTCAAATTTTCGAGAAAATCGTTTACAACTGTTCTTTAAATTTTGAACTATCTTTCGGAATTTAATGACAAAAATAACAAAATAACAAAAAATATTAAAACTAAAACCCCTTCTTTAGAAAATTTTGTCTCGTCAGTTCAAATAACTTTTCATAAAAAAAATGTTTATCTCCCTATATACGAACTAAAAGTGTTTCACAAAAATTTACTCTTCCATGATATCTTCCGGTTTTAGAGCTTAAACTTTGTTAAATTTAAATAGACGCATGTGATGACTTACTAAAATTCGCAGATATGTCCAGATTCAAAGCATTGAAAAAATTAGTGCTGCTATGAATCATTTGGTCCTTAACGCAATTATATTTGGGTTTTTAATTATTTCAAGAAGGTCTAATTTATTTCTTGCGTTGCAAAAACGTAAGAATTTAGTGTTTGCATCTGGGCTAAAATTATGTTTATTTGTAGATACATGTCTAGAAAAATTGGACTTGATTTTAGAAGGGGATAAGTTAAGGTTAGAAGCTCTTACTATCCCTTTACAATGTTCATTGATGCGAATTTTGAATTTTCTTTCTGTTTGTCCAATATAGGAGGTAGAACACCCTTATTCGAACAACTCACCTTCATATACACCAGAACTATTTGAGGGGGGGGATATGGTCTTTGGAATTACAAATGAATGAGCCTAGTGAGTGCTTAGATTTAAAACTGATATTGAAATCAAAGGATTGCGCAAAGCCACTTTGGCACCTAACTCCCCCCCCCCCCCCCCTTGTAATATATTAACTCGATTTCTATATAGGGGATTCAATCCATTGGGTTTCACCAAACTATATATAACCAAAATTATAACGCGTGAGAGCGAGAACTTACAAATTTTTAAGTAGGGTCATGTTTTGTGCAAAAAAAACACACATTATTTTGTATCTCGGAAACAGTAAGAGATAGATATATAGGTTAGTATAAAGAAGGTATTATTTGATCGGTGATTCTAAAAACTTAATAATGTATGGGGTTTCCATTTCAAATAACAAGTTGCAAATATTTTTTGATAAGAGCGGCAACACTGGAAGACTGAAAATAATTTGGATATATATAGAGCAGGTGCGCTTATACAAGAAGCCATATTTTCAAAACGATCCTATTACCCGTTTTTGATATATGTCTAATCGACCGTGAATCACCCTGATGTATAACCTTATTAAAACATGCATATTTACAACTATGTTATAAGGCTCCAATTAAAAGCTATTTGTACAAGTATACGACTCTTTTCCAATATGGTTGCAATGCGTATATATATAAGTAGTATTATAATACATTTGTAAAATTCTTAAACAAACAAGAATCATTTGTATTATATCACAAGTTGTATAAAAGCCGTTATAAAAAAAATTAAGCAAGTGTTTTTCGTTACGAGCAAAATTATCCAACGGATATGCGCTACAAAACCAAACTGTTCTTAAGACAACGCTAATCAACAATTATAAAATAATTTGCGTCTTTTAAAGTTCTATTTTGCAAGTTGGACTAAATATTATATTGGCGATCTGAACCAAAAACTCATTCGGTATTTCTTGATATTGCTCTCTACTTTCGGCTTGCTTGGGGTCTCTTGTCTGCCTGAGCATGCGCAGAGTAGAAAATGTATCATTAACCAAATGTGGTTGTGAATCTCATTCTAGTTTTTAAAATAGATAGCTAGCTATCAGTGCTATTTTTATCTTAGAGGGGGCGCTGTATTGTTTTTCTTACCACTATAGATGTTTTATCACAGCTAAAGGTATTGAAGTTGTTATCTAACCGGGGAAACACTTCTTTCTCATATTTAAAAGTAATTAGTGCTAAATATTTCCTATATTTTTATAGTTTAGATCGATTAAGATGTCGATTTGGAGCATCCGTAAAGCTTTCTTATTATTAATAATTATTGATCTTACGGGTATATCCATGGCCTTACAAATATGCCAATTTGCCGTTCTTTATTTGCAGGAAGCAGTACTAAAAAGCAACAAATAGGTTTATAAATAACTCCCCTAAATCGTTTCGTATATAAAGTGACTCTTTGGCAAACGATGCCTTTTTTACGTTTAAAAGTCGCACAGAAACACTTAATCACACACAGAACGGTTAGCAGAATCACAAAGGCAGTTGAGGAAACGGTTAAAACACACAAAAACTTACAAAGAACAGGGAAAAAATGGCGTATCCAGGAGCACCACTTAACTCGAGGAGCCCGCAGTGACTGCCTGCAAAATTCCTGAAAATCCAGCAGGAAAACAGACCTTAGTTGGAGTGGCGTGCGCATAGGATCGAAATACTCCCACGGTCCCGAGTTATTTTGGAAACCGCAGATTTTCGGCTGGCGGGAGTTACGTTACTTCGTAGAGAAACGATATGCTGTACATTTTTGGCTAACGATTTGACCTGTCCGATCTATGTGCATTTCATTTGAAATAACATGGAGGGAATGAGTTAATTTACTTTTGATTGTGATGTGATTCAGATTCTTTTTCAGTGGCTCTTTTTGGGGTGGCATGCAGCAGTCTCCGAGTATGTACGTTCATATGTTAACAGCTTTTTGATTATGAAAAACGTTCTTGAACTTCTAGGAGGTTGCATTTGCTATAGCTGCAACGTGCTTGGCTATCCCAATGCCCTAAAATTTAATTGTTTCGTAGACAATATACTTAAAGGGGCCACGAAGAAAGAAATTTAAGGGTGGTATATCTGGTTATCTTGCTGGCCATCTTATCGGTCCGTTGGTTTAAAACCATCGATAGTCTCTGTCCAATTGGGTCCCAACAATTTGAACATTATTATCAAGAGGCACATCCTGCTACAGTCACATATTCATTTTGTACTTAAAGTTCATGATATCCCTAGAGACAGATTTAACAAGCTGTTCTTATTTGCTGACGACACTGCAATTACTTCAGTTTCAGATCAACCGCGACTGGTAATGGCTAGATTGCACATACGAGTTTTAGGAAAGTGGCTTTCGAGGTGGAGCATTCGCCTGAATCCTGCCAAAGCGAAAGCCATTTTCTTCTCGAAGAGCAAAGTTAGAAGACCCGAGACTACGCTCTTGGTTAACGGCATTTGAATAAACTGGGTCCAAAAGTCAAGTACCTACTTGGGACTTTTTTTTTATGAGAGATTAAACTGGAGAAATAACTCCGAAATAAGATTTAAAAAAGCTGCCAATTAGTTTCGTTCTATATACTGCTTGTTAAATAAATGGAGCAAGATAGGTTATAGAACTAAAGTTAATTTATACAAGACTCTCGTCAGGCCGGTCCTGACTTATGGAGTGCCAAAATGGTCCACCATAAGCAGGATAGCGCATAGCAAGTTCCAGGTGCTACAAAATAGAGCGTTAAAAGTAATTGCGGACGCTCCGAGATATACTGTAAATAGAGTACTACACAGAGACTTTGAAATACCGACACTGACAGAATTTTATGACAAATTTATAAGCGGATTACTACAAACGTATCCACCCACCAATCTACTAATTACAAGTTCACATGCACAATCACTGCCGAATTTTACCTACAAGTTCCCTAAGAATTGGCTGCCTCCAGCAATGGTAGAGAGGCACTAACGATGAAAGCCTCGACAAATCAAGCGTTTATTTAAGTTGAGAGAAGAATAAGTCCAAAAAGACGCTCATACCCTCTTTTTAAACGATCCAGGCCTTCGATCAACTCCATTTCCTTATTTGAAGTTTGGCCAATAAAGGTCCCAAAGAGAGATTCGGAAGGAAGGGTACCTCTACTAACAGTTCTGCAAATGTAACTTGAAGAAAATGTAAATAACGTTCTCCAGTTAAAGTGCCCCATAAAATGATTTACAAAATATTTACATTTTGGCAATACAAATCGGAAAATCTTTGTAAGAATTCCAGTTTTCCTGTGGGTTCCCCCCTGGCTCCAATCTATGAAACACGCCAGCATTTTGTTTGATTTTGGCTAGTAAAGTTTTAGGATTATCAACTTGCTGTAAAACTTGGTCGGTATTGTCATCATTTGTAGCAATTTTTCTTCTATCTTTTTTCCGTTTTAGAAAACAGCCATATATTCTTAGGTTTATGCACTGTGCCGTAAAAGTTGAATATAAGGGAATAGAGGTGTGTAGTTCGCGAACGAACTAGTTCAAAATATATAATAATATCAGTAATTCTTTAAAGATTGAATCAACGCGAACTAAAGCCTTGTACTAGACTCAGAACGCGACCGAGAGCGAAGCGTCCGTGAAGCAAATCCTGAACTACCCGGATCCTGGAGACATACCAATGGTGTCGGATTTCGGACAGGTGGACTGCTGCCTCACGTACAACTCCGCCAAGATAGCGTGAACTTATTCGATGCGCCGTGGCTAGAGACAAAATTTGTCTTACTTATCGAGGCTTTCATAGAGTAAAAGAACGGTATAGTTGCACTGTAATCTCCACGAAGCAACATGCTTCTCTTTTATTTATTTACTAGGTTTTTCATTGTTATTTATAATATCACTTCGACCAATACCAAACGATTAAACACATCACAGAGGAATGTCCCACAAGATCCTACACCGGTAGACCTGAAGACTTCCTGCTGGCAACCGCTGGGTCAATAGATTACATTAACCAACTTGATATTTGTTTGTGAACTCCTAAAGTTTGTTCTATTGACTTATGTGTAAATTAATTAGCTTTTAAGATTACTGTGTCTAAAATGCCATACGATAAATAAATATCACTTCGAAACATTTCCCTTATATATTTCTTTTGCTTCACTGTGCGTATGCGAGTATAAATCAGTGAACTAAATGAACTAAGCGAACTAGTTTTTTGTACTATTCACTTGATTGAACGAGATCGAAAGATTGAAATCGGCAAAGTGTACTAAACTTCCCAGCACTACAAGGGAATCAAGATTCATAAAATGACTGTATTCGGTTCAATATATTTAACGATGCAGGATAAAAATGGTGTTTTTGACTTAAATATTTGCATCCATAGCAGAATATACTTTTAACTGAAAGTGATGTACCAAAATACTTACTCATTGGTCCTAAATGTGATATAATTTTTAATAATGTACCGTGTGTCCGAATAAGAAAGGACGCCGGCTATGGCTCGGGAACTATGAAAAAAAAATCATACCAACGCATTTTATTTTGTTGAAAAAATTAACCATTTCTGTTGGAATGTCGAAAAAAGCCCTCTAGCGGCGATATATGAAACTTACAAAACTTCCAATATAATGATGTTTGTAGCCCAAGAATAGCTCCTTTTAACGAGCCCAAGTTTGTTCAAATCGGCTTAGCCGTTTCGAAGATACAGGATGTTATTTACGGAAACGTTTAAATACCCCCCACCACTTTATTTTTAGAGATACTGCAAAAAGTGTGAAACAAAAAAGGTTCAGATTACCCTCGACTTTAAAGATCAGGATTTTTTCTTATTAGGTTAATATAGCGGAATTTACAGAAACCTCACTTTTTTAGATTCAAGATTGCAGTCACGCCCCCTAGCGGCCATTTCAGAAACTTGAAAATATTTTCCAGGTTTTTCTCTTGGTCGTTTTAGTAATTTTTTTTTTGCCGCAAGCCTCTACGATGGATAGTTTCCCAGATACAGTACCTCGCATTCTTAGTTGGCCACCCTGTACATAAATGATTATTTTATAAATATTATTATTTATTCCAATTTATCTGTTTTCATATTATTCTCACTTATATATAAGTTTTTATCTACTTAATATTAAAATAATTGATATCTCAATAATCTGCCTATCTCTATAATTATAATCAAGTATAAATATTATTATACTTTTATTCTAATAAACTACCTGTAGTAACGCTGCTGTTAAATTAATTTCATTCACCAAATTCGTCTTTCTATTGTACGCTAATTAGGGTCACTCTAATTTAGGATCGATTCGGGGTGCGTAGGTCTAAAATACGGAATATTTACTTCATTGCAATTTACCTGAAATTTACGATGCAACCTTTAAGTTATCCACCCTGCTTAATGGGTCATGTCATTGCAAATTTACATTTTATTACTCTCTGGCATAAAGCAACAGAGTATACTGTGTGTTTGAAAGCTATTATGTTGCTGCAGTTTTTTTACCTAGGTTTTTGACTTCTTAATCCAACATTAAGATTTGAGACACAATTTTTGAACAAAAGATAATTTTTTAATAATTTTAAATGATATAATAATAATAATGAATTATTTTCGATTGACTTTGCCTATGGTCAAAAATTAATTATTTATTTGTAAGTAAGTAAGTAATATTTCAAATCTTTATACCGTTCAAATCATTTGACCCGTAATAACTTGATCCATTTACCAAATTGTCCAACTTTTGGCATCCAACCGTCGAGCATTATTCAAAGCGTTTGAAATATCTAAACTGTAAAAATAGATCCGTTGAGTATTGTATATAAATATTTTTCATTTAGGAATCGTGAAGGTACTCGTAAATAAAAACTAGGTGAGCACAAATAACCTAGATCTTTGCGTAAAAATATAATTTAAATGTACAGGGTGTCCAGTTTTCGTATGTTTCACGGGTTATCTGCGTTATTAGTAAAGATAGAAGGTTGCGGTTTTCGCGGCACTGTGTTACTTTTTTGAAAAACAAATGATGCCACAAACAGAATTTTCATAGCCCCTTAGTTTTTTAGATACGGGGTGTTTTTCAAAATTTTGCATTTTGGGACATCCCCCGTATCTCGGTTACGCTGGAACTTATTAAAAAGGCAAAAAATGAACTTATTAGTTTTTTTCACGTAGAATCCAGTGGCTTAGTCAGATTTTTTCTATCTTTAATTGTTTTCGAGAAAAAGCATTTTTTTAAATGGGACACCCTATATCTTTTTAGCTATTATGATTCAGTTTATCACAAGCTTTTTAAAAATATATAAGACTTTATAGCTGTTTTTAATGTGAAGTTCAACATTTAGATTTTTCAACAAATTTACATTTTTTTTTAGTAGGACATGACGGGGATTTAGCGTCAACATATCGCGCGACAATACATCGAACGACAATTCATCGCAGAGATAATTCATCGCAGAGACAATTCATCGCTACGACAATTTATATGGGTATTTAGGAAAACAAAAGATGAGAGGCTTGTTATCTGAAAAAATCTTTATTGACTGTCAGAATATAGGTTATCCATTTTCTGTTCTTTATTTCTATTCAGTTTCAATAAATAGCAGTTTTTTCTTAATTATGGCTGTGAATGCAAAACTCGAGAATTATGAAAAGTACGATAATATGTTCGTTTGTTATATTCAGTGTAACGAAAATTCAGATGAAGCATTAGAAGTTTATTTTAACAGGTATGGGGCATCTTTTTATATTTTTCATCATATTTTAAAATTTATAAAAACGTAATATTCGCAGATTCCCAGAAAGAAGACAGCCGGATAAAAGAATATTTTTAAAAATAAAATCAAACTTAATTGAAGTCGGCTAATTTTCCAAACCCCGACCTAGTATTTACAATAAGGAAAACCAGGACATTGATGAAGTAAACGTTTTGGCTTCAATTGAAACAAATCAAAGTAGTTCTTGTAGAACAGTGGAAGGTTCTGTCGGTGTTACAAAATCAAGGGTTCAAGATATTCTAAAAAAACACAAGTTAAATCCATACAAATTTCATGTCGTACAAAACTTACATCTCGGTGACACAGAGCGCCGCGTAGAGTTTTGTAATTGGTATTTACAAAATGTAAATAGAGAAAATCATTTTGAAAGAACGATCATATGGTCTGATGAGAGTCATTTCACCAGTGCCGGTATATTTAATCGGCAAAAACTAGGTTTTGGTGCCAGGAAAACATGTTATATTTCCACGGGAACGGCAAGGCAGATTTGGGTTTAGCGTTTCATGCTTCATACTGGGAAGTAAAATTTTATATAATATATTTGAGGGCGGTCTTACTGCAAATAAATATTTAGAGATTTTGGAAAACATTGTGCCCGAAATAGTAGAGAATGTGCCCCTAGCTCGTCTTAATAGCTTATATTTGCAACAGGACGGAGCTCCCGCTCACAATGCTCAAATTGTAAGAGCATATCTTAACAATAATTTTCCTGGCCGTTGGATTGGAACACATGGACCTGTAAGATGGCCACCCAGATCTTCCGATTTAACGGTTTTGGATTTTTTTTTGTTGGGCTACCTAAAAAATAAAATTTATACCGTCCAGTACCAAACGATCGATGGCAGATTTAAGAGAAGCCACTGAAAGAGCCTTTAGGGAGTTACAGGCACGGCCTTTTATTATTTTAAATGCACTGAGGCGAATCAGAACAATGTGTGAAACATGTCTTAGGCATAATGGAGAACAGTTTGAGCAATATTTATGAGACAGTTTCCTAAATCATCAAATAATTGTAGTTTTTAATTGTTGATCGTATAACACAAGTGAGTTAATTGTTATTTATATTTATAAAAGTTATTGTTATAATAGGTATATATTTTTAAAATTAGTGTTTTATATTTGTGAGAAGCTTGTGACAATCTGAATTGTTTAATCTTAAAATTTATACGGTGTGCCGTTTAAAAAAATGTAAATTTTGAGCTTCACATTGAAAACAGCTATAAAGTATTATATATTCTAAAAAGCTTGTGATAAACTGAATCATAATAAATACATATTATGCGAGATGTTACACGTGGCGACATCTCGTAGCAATCGAGCTATCCACCCAGCCAGACCAGCGAGGTCTAGACCAAACGCTGGAATGGATCCTGCATAAGCAGGTACCTAAAGTCAGGTGGCGCTGAAAGCCAATCGTCGCCGTCGGTTTCTATGAACCGAAAACGTGATATTAAAGAAAGATGTTTGCCCTTTTTCTTTCCGTCAGACCCAATCCTTGGACGCGTTTCGCCGTATTACGGCTCATCGGCAAGGCTATAGAGTCTGACGAAACGGAAAAGGACCTTACAGTGTTGAATCATAATAGCTGAAAATATATAGGGTGACCCATTTAAAAAAATGCAAGTTTGCTCTTTTTCTCGAAAACAATTAAACATAGAAATAATCTGAATCAGCCACTGGATTCTACGTGAAAAAAACTAATAAGTTAATTTTTTACCTTTTTGATAAGTTGCAGCGTAACCGAGATACGGGGTGTCCCAAAATGCAAATTTTTCAATCGTATCTAAAAAAACTAAGGGGCTATGAAAATTCTGTTAGTGGCATCATTTGTTTCTCAAAAAAGTAACACAGTGCCGCGAAAACCGCAACCTCCTGTCTTTACTAATAACGCAGATAACCCGTAAAACATACGAAAACTGGACACCCCGTATAGGGTGAGTCATTTTGAATCGCTTTTTTGAATAATTCGGAAAAAAGAAAATAGAGAAATAAATCAATGGTCGTAAGAGGGTCATTTAATTACGCTGTAGGACTTACTACGATTTTTAATTGCGAGATAGTTTTGTTTCCCGCATATACGGGGGTGAGTGGTTAGTGCGATTTTAAAGTGGTGATATAAGAAATCGTCTGTTTCCACACCTGGTATAAAAGTAAAAGATTTGGAAACAAAACTAGTATAATAATTAGAAACTACAACTTTCAAAACAAACGTTGGTAGACACGTTTTTTCTTCATTTGTTATATGGTCTTCCAGAAATGGCATGCAATATAAGAACGTTTTTCATAAAATTGTCTAAAAAAAACTTGTTGAGATGTTTCTCGAAGAAAAAAATAGTAATTAATATCTCAAAAACGGCAATAGATACAATAAGAAAAGTAATTCGGAAACTAACACAAAATTCTAAAAATAGGATAATTTACAGGGTAATTTATTTAAAATTCTGAAGTTGCTGCCATTGTTAGTATGATCCGGCAACTCCGCATTATGCAAAGTATTGTAAAAATTTAATTAAACTCTTTTTCGTTTGCAAAATACTTCCAATGGGCCACTTTGTTTGGTGTACTATGTACAGCGTGTCCAGAAAAGTTCTAGACATGTGGGAATTTTCTTTATTGTTGGTTTTACGAAAAAAAGTTATCCTTTATAAAAAATTCTGCTTGATGCGCAAATAATATTGACATATCAGAATTTAAGATATCATGTACAGGGCGGCAAAAAAATATAGAAATACAGAATTACGTTAAGAGGGAAGTACCCTCAATTTTTATTTTAGAGCAAATTGTTATAAGAAAACTTTGCTAAGGACTACAAAACGTGGTCAGATACAATTTTTCGTTGAAATATTTTAATTTACAGTGAACAATCAAAAACACGTTGAACATTGATTACCTCTTGTTGGAAACCAATTACGTAAAAAAATAATGCGAGATTATTTCATGTTCTAAAATCAACCTATCTACCTATCAGGAATATTAAAAACATTTAATTTCCTTAGAGCAAAAATAAATTGTGAATGTGAATAATAAACAATATTTTAGCAATTACATGATAAAAGTGATCTAAAAACAGATAGTTTAAAGTGAAAAATTATGTCTCCACATGCTCCCCTTCTTCTTCCATGCAAACTATAGTACGCCTTGTAATTTCTATTACTGTCGCCGGTATCATATTGGAAGTGATGTCTTGAACACAGTTTGTTATTACTGCTTCAAGATGGCCAATATCCTGAAAAGGTCTGTTATGCCCATGCACCATTTATTTTAATCGGCCCCATGAAAAGAAGTCCAGGGGTGTGATGTCAGGCGACCTGGCTGACCAAGGAATATTTGAACGTCTGCCTATTCAACGGTGCGGAAATACTTCATTCAAATACCCAGTTACTGTGTTAGTACTATGGCAGGGGGCTCCATCATGTTGATACCAAATTGTACGTCTTATATTTAGTGGCAGTTCGTCAAGAAATTGAGACAACTGGTTCCTTCAGAAGTCTAGGTAAATGGCAGCATTTATATTTTGTCGAAAAAGTATATTTCAACGATCGGATCATTAAAAATGCCACACCAAACATTGGTTTTAAATGAATATTGACTACGACATTCGATTATCAAATTTGTGCTTATTTGTAGTAGTTTACATTTACAGTTCATACAATATATTATAACAAGGCATAAATGTCTATCAATTAACAAGGTTATAATTCTCAATAATATATATATATATAAGTATATAAAACACTTAAAGCTTTAGCCTAATTTAAATTTGCTACTAAAATATGCAAAACTTCTACTTTAGTGCACAATGATACTTAAAGTACTGTGTGTGCACTAATTTTCTTAAACCTTTTTACAGTAGTTTATACGTTAACCTTATATGATAAGAATAATAGTAATCAGACTATATGTTTATGGCATATTAATATTGTACCTGTTAGTGTTAGTGAAATATGTAATATAATATTTGAGTTCTTATGCTTTAGTGTAAGTGTAGGAGTGCATGTACAGAATGCATCTAATTTAGACTACATACCTAATTATATAATTACTTTCAAGAATTCATTGTTTTATTTCTTTTTTACATTTGTAGTATGGTTTTAATTTAATGTTGTTAGGGATGCAGTTGAAAACCTTTGGACCCAGACAGTAAATGTGGTTTTGGCACGCGGTATGCTTAGGGTTTTGACGCGTGACACTGTTTTGTGCTGCATTTCTAGTGTTTATTCCATGAATGATTGGTTCTTTATAGTATGGTACTTTTATCATGAATCTAATTACAGCTTTTAAGTGTAATTGTCTGATATCTAATAGTTGGCTTTCTCTGAAAAGAGATTCAGTAGGAAACCTTTTATTTTTAAATAGCATGATTTTTATAATATATTTTTGTGCAACTTGAAGTTTATTTAAAATTGTCACTCCGGCACTACCCCAAGCCACCATCCCATAATTCAAAATTGATTCAACCAGAGCATAGTATACCATTTTTAATGAGCTTAAGCATAAAACATTTCGCAGCTCATAGAACTTATATATTAATTTCCTTATTTTACCTGTTACGTACTTAGCTTGCTCCTTCCATACAAAGTTTTGATCAATGTATATCCCCAAATACTTCACAAATTTTACTCTTTCTATTAGTTCATTGCATACACAGTCCGGGCTCAAATCACAATCAAAGTTGTGGATTTTCAAGTTTTGGAAATCCGGCAGAGAACGTGAGGACAGTGAAAAGGCAACCCATTTCGTTTTGTCAACATTTAGAGATAGTAGGCTGTTGTCTAGCCAACTTTTTATTTTTTGCATGGCCTTCTCTGCTAAATGTATCGCATTCTCCCAGTCATCACTCCAGATCAATATACTCGAGTCATCAGCGAAACAGAACGCCACTCCATTCTCCGCCAGAACTCGCATTAGTCCATCAATATATACATTAAATAACAATGTTGAGAGAACCGTCCCCTGTGGCACACCGAATTCTACATCCATCTCATCGCTAACTTCCTCCGCTATTTTTGTATTATGCTTTCTTTTTAAATATGATTTTATTAGATTATTCGGCGTTCCCCTGATCCCCATTCCATTTAGTCGTTTCAGCAGTATTCGGTGTGCCACAGTGTCAAATGCTTTCCGAAGGTCCAGGAAGACACCTATAACTTTTTTCCCTTGGTCCAATTTTTTTAAAATTGTTTCAGTAACTCTGCAGAGTGCATTTTCCGTGCTTGAACCCTCCCTAAATGCAAATTGATTTTCATGTAGCAGGTTATTTTTTTCCAGAAAAGATATCATTCTTAATTTGATACATTTTTCAAGTAGTTTACTTATAGAACTCGTTAGGGCTATAGGTCTATAGTTGTTTGTACTTTTTTTGTCACCCTGTTTATATATTGGAATTATAGTTGCCGTTTTAAAACAATCAGGGAAGATTCCAGCAGTAAAAACCACATTGACTAAGTGCAACAATGGCCGTTTTAAGTAATCTTTATATTTCTTTATAATTTGGATTGTTGTCACTCCACCACCGACAATTTTGGGAGCATACCACGCCGTTGGAAGTAAACATGGCTTCATCTGTAAATAATATTTTTCTTGCAAAAAAAAAGGATCAACTTCACACTCGCCTTGAAACCACGCGAAAAATAGGAAACTGGATTCAAAATCTCTAGGAAGAAGCGTGTGAATGTATTTCGGTTTATATGGATGAAATTTATTTATTTTCAAAATATTACTAGCAGTAGACTTTTTGACGTCAACTAGAATAGTTTTTGACAATTTTCTTACAGAAATCTTCGGGATCTTCGATAACCGCTTGCATTACATTGAGTTGCTTTTCTTCTGTTGTGGACCATTTGTTGTGTTGTTTTCGATGAAAACAGTAGCTTTAAATTTATTTATTGCGTTTGCTATGTTGTCTAATATTAAATATGAGTACGGCTTCCCTTATAGGTTAATAGTGATCTCCGACGATAAGTACAATTTCTATTTTCTCCTGCAGCGTTAACTTTTCAACCATGACAAAACTAACGAAAAACTCTTGTTAATAAGTTGAAAAATAGTAAATGATTTTTGACTAACATGTCAATATTCGTTACTATAGTATTGCACATAGTTGTTGCAAAATTGTTGCAGGTAACTAACTGTTAAAGAAATAAAATAAAAATATATTTTCCAAAGGCTTTTTGATGGTACCCTGTAAATTAAAATATTTCAACGAAAAATTGTATCTGACCACGTTTTGTAGTCCTTAGTAAAGTTTTCTTATAACAATTTGCTGTGAAATAAAAATTGAGGGTACCTCCCTCTTAACGTAATTCTGTGTTTCTATATTTTTTTTGCCGCCCTGTACATAATATCTTAAGTTTCGATATGTCAGTATTATTTGCGCAACAAGCAGAACTTTTTATAAAGAATAACTTTTTAAATTAACAATAAAGAAAATTCCCATATGTCTAGAACTTTTCTGGACACGCCGTATAATAACAGAATCTTAGAAAAAAAAAATCTTATAAAGTTGCAGTTGAAAAAGTAGTCCATACTTACAGTGGAGTCAATGTAATGTAAATAAAACAATGCAGTATTCCTCCACAGTTTAATTTTAAAGTCAATTTAAGTTCCCAACATGTTTCGAATGCTTAAGCATTCATCATCAGGGGATACTAACATCCAGTTTAAAAGCGATGTATGTTGTCTCAAACTAATGAGTACAACTTATAATGTGATACAGTAATATGTAAAAGTTGAAGACTTGGTATGAACTAGCTAGTTGTGTTGAAGTTAATGTAAAGATAAAAATTTAAGTAAAATGTGAGATTTTAATAGAAAAGGAAGCATTTTAATGAGATAGTTAATTAATTTAAAGCATATGAAGGAAAAGTTTTATTTTGTATTATATAATAATAAATTTGTTAAACTTATCTGTTTAACTAAATTTAGAAATTAAAATTGGAGAATTAAAAATAGAAATTTCAAATTAATGTCTTTTATTAGCTGACATGCTGGTATGGGGATATACCCCATATTTTAAAATTTATTAGTAATTTAAACATTTTAATAAGTTATTTATAATTTAAGAGTTAATGGAAAATTTTTAATTTATAAATGAATTAAATATAACCTGTGCTACAACACGACCGTAGGGGTCTAGGACGTTCAGCCGTCGCCGTTTCGCCGTCGCCGTTTCGCCGTCGCGACAATTCGCCGGCAGCTGATTCGCCGTGGGCCGTTTTGACGTCAAATAGAAATTAATAAAATACGTAAAAAGCAATGGTCTAACGTTATAATTGTAGTTTAATAATAATAATAATAATAATAATTATAGACTTATATTGGTTAAACAGCGCTAACACGGCATCTAATCCACCTTTTTGGGTCCAATTCGGTATATGCTAGATATAAAAAAATTGTAATAATTATAGACTTATATTGGTTAAACAGCGCTAACACGGCATCTAATCCACCTTTTTGGGTCCATGATAATGAGCTTACCTGCAATGGGGCCGAAATTTCTTGCACCACGTCAAAACGGCCCACGGCGAATCAGCTGCCGGCGAATTGTCCTGCCGGCGAAACGGCGACGGTGAAACGACGACGGCGAATAGTCCCATCCCCCGACCGTAGTACTCGCCTGCAACGTGGAAGTTCAAATTTCATAATACAAAACAAAACTTTTCCTTCATATGCTTTAAATTAATTAACTATCTAATTAAAATGCGTCCTTTTCTATTAAAATCTCACATTTCACCTAAATTTTTATCTTTACATTAACTTCAACACAACTCTCTAGTTCATACCAAGTTTTCAACTTTTACATATTACTGTATCACATTATAAGTTGTACTCATTAGTTTGAGACAACATACATCGCTTTTAAACTGGATGTTAGTATCCCCTGATGATGAATGCTTAAGAATTCGAAACATGTTGGGAACTTAAATTGACTTTAAAATTAAACTGTGGAGGAAGACTGCATTGTTTTATTTGCATTATAAGGTTGCGTTGTGGACCGCAGCACACTACTTGTCTCATCTTCTAGTTTGGATGCTCAACGTCTTGGGGATAAAAATATCCAAGTAGAGCATCAAGAGGTCTCACATCTCAATCGTTTGGGGTGACAGTAACCAAGTGAAATTTAACGCTAAAAAATCCAGGCGCCAGTTTTTTCTAAAAAACTTAATGTTGAAGAACCGGATATGGTCATAGCGGGGTACTCAATTCCCTTGACTTCAATAATTCATTTATTGGGCGTAAATTTGGATAGTCATATTATGTCTTGGCATATGTCACGTTGCGGTCATATCTAGGGATGTATAGAGGTTCTTAGTTCGGAGAAGTATTTCAAGCTTCTGCGAGGCTGCCTTATTGTACAACGTGACTATGCCACGGCATATGACTATTCAATCTCGCATAAGCTTAAAGTACTTTTCCGAGCTAAGAACCTGCATACGTATACACAACAACATTTTTTTTACATTCTGTAAAGTCCAAATTCATAACCATACTAATAATAATAATAATAATAAAAAAAGCATTTTTTATTGATGACATTATAAGAAAAATACATTAAGAAAAGAACTGAAGAGTTCAACAATAAATACAATACCCACAGGAGAAAACTCGTGCTTGGGTTTGAAATATTATATAATATTATATTTAAATAGTATATTATATCTAAATCTAACATAGAACGGCATAAACAATAATGTCGGTATAAGAAGTATATTATAATACATATACAGAGAAAAAAAAAACAATATTAGCTAAAGCATAATTTTTTAGCGACCTAAACCAATCTATAAAATAAAATAGAATAAAATAAAGGCACCATTAATTTACTGGATAATAATAATTATCCGAAATCCTAAAAAAAAAAAAAAAACAAAACTAACAATTCTATTTACAATCAATTGTACCCAATCAAGACAAATTTAGTGCAATTAATACCTAATCACCATTATAAAAATTCATTTTTATGCAAGGGTTACGTTGTAGGAATTTTTTTCATCTAATAGTTGATGTATAGAGTTTGTGGTTGCTACATTTAATAAGTAATTCTTTATCAACTTCTTGAAAAGTCCCCTTGAATGCACTGTCCTGACAATTCCAGAGATTTCATTAAAAACATTGGATAGCAAGTAATTGAAACATCTTTGTCCCACAGTTCTGATAATTCTAGGCTTCCTCACAAAGTCCTCCCTGTGTCTCGTATAATATTCATGTTCTGCTGACGGTAAATGATCTTTTTTATGAAACAATCTTAACGTCATTTTTTCAAAAAATAGCTGCCTTATATCTAAAACTCTAAAATCATTAAAGAGACTAGCCGTTGGATAGAGGACGCTTTTCTTAAGCATAATTTTCAAAATCCATTTTTGAATAACATTTAACTTTGATAAATATTTATTCACGACTCCACCCCATGCAATTATACCGTAAGTCAGATGAGATTGAACAAGTGCAAAGTATAATATTTTAAGGTGTTGTTCATTAAAGATATCTCGATATATCCTAAACTTTGATAATAAACATCTAATCTTTTGAGTTACATAATCTATATGGAAATTCCATCGCAAGTGGCAGTCGATAATAACTCCTAAATATTTTATTTTATTACATGATTTTATTTGGACAACCTGGTAAACCTCATAAAGATATTCTCAGATTGTCGGATTTCATTGAAAGAAACGCCTTCAACTACAACATCGAGGAGGTTGGTGATTTGAGTCTCATTCTAAGGCGGTACATGACAGAAGTTCACCTACCTTGTGGCGTTTTCTGTATTAAAGACATCTCTAGCCTTAACCTCACCTACTAGTTCAGTAGCGGATCCAAGGGAGGGGGTGGTTTGAATCACCTTGGAAGTATTAGAACCCAAAATCCTTGTATTACTTTGTCGAAATTTTCGCCTGCGCCGCTATTTCTTTTCACTCCTCTCCCCCCCCCCCCCCCCCAATAAAAATTTGTCCAGATTTAGTTAATAATTTATTTGCTTCAAAACCCATTATTGTACAAACACTCATAAATTACATAAATCACAATTCATTACAGGGTGCGCACATAAATATACTATAATAGCCTAGGAGTAATAGGAGGAATCTTTTATACAGAGTGTTTCCTATGTAAGTCTAGAAATAAGAAAATTATTATTCTCAATATCTAGAATACGGAATTTTTAACAAATATCACTGCAATTTACAATGCAACCTTTAAGTTGCCCACCCAAGTAACAATTATTTAAATGCCAACAAGTATTTATAGGGTTTTATCACAGGTTTAAGAAGGTAAATAAACCGAAGTGGGTTTTATTATTTCTTTTGTGCATACCAATTTAAAGTCTGTGCGTTTTAAGAAGTCCGATATCGGATTAAATCACCAAGGGATGTTATCGCTTTTAAAACAGTTAAGTTACAATATCTTCGCACCTTCGCTATACTTGATCACACCGAACATCCCACTGGTTTACTGTATTCTATTACTGGGCGAAATCAGAGGTTTCAAAACAAAATTATCTTAAAATTACGCGTTGAGCATAAATAATAATTAAATAGATAATTAAATTATTTTGCTATTATTATAGTTAAATCTATATAATAATCGCTATTTTCCAAGAACCAATTAAAATTTGCTCAAGTGCGGGATGGTTAAATATGTTAAAGATTTTGTCAGGTATATACTTTTCCGATAATGACATTATTTTGGGATTATTATAATTAAATCTTCATAATAATTACTATTTTCCAAGAAATAATTAAAATTTGCTGAAGTGCGGGATCGTATGTTCTACTTTATTTTAAATAAGTAGTTGTGCTTTTCACTTTTAGTTTGTTTCTCATTGTGTGTGAATTAAAATCAGTTATTAAGCAAAGCTATGGAAAATGTTCAGCAAGGTGGCACATCGCCTAGAAGGCATTTATATCCAGGTGAACGCCGTTTGGTATTACAAGTGGAACGTTATTTTACTTTAGAAAAAGATAACTCGGGCCCGTTAGAGTCTGTTTTGGCAGTGCAAAAACGAACGTCTGATGCTTGCGGCATTTCAGAGAAGACCTTAAGAAGACTTCGAAAAAAGAGTGAAGAGGATTTGGACAGACCATATAAAAGGGTTCGACTCCATTCAAAAACCTTGGAATTATCCCAAGGGATAAAACTCTCTATTAGGAATATTGTTTATGATATGTATAAAGCCAAGGAATATGTTACCCTCAAAGCTATTCTTGAAAAGATAAAGCAGAAAAAACTTTGCGATATTGGAACTAACAGTTTGTCCATCATCTTAAAACATATGGGTTTCAAATATAAAAAAACGAACAACAGAAAACTGCTTTGCGAGCTGTCCAATGTTGTTTCGAAAAGATGGCAATTTTTAAGGGATTATTTAAACAACAAAAAATCGGAATTGTCAAGACAAGTTGCTTTTCTTGACGAAACATGGGTATTTGCAAACGGAACTTCAACAAAAACGTCTTCTTGGCAGGATGACTCAAAGCATTGTTATTCAAGTACCCGTGCAAGTAATGGAAAAAGGTATATTATATTACATGCTGGTAATGAAGAAGGTTTTGTTTTAAATGCCAGTTTGATATTTTCATCAACAAAAAAAACTGATGATTATCACGGCAATATGGATGCTGAAATTTTTGAGCATTGGTTCGAGGAAAAACTCTTAAAAAGTTTAGAAAAACCTTCCTTAATTGTTTTAGACAATGCCTCTTACCATACGAGACTCGAAGAGAAATTCCTTACAAGCAGCTGAAAAAAGGAAGAAATAAAAGAGTGGTTGTCAAAGAAAAACATAAACCATGAAAATTTATATTTAAAAAGTGAACTTTTAAGCAAGTGTAAAGAGCAGTCATTTAAAAAAAAGTATGTTGTTGACGAATTAGCCCTCAAATATGGACATCAAGTTTTGAGATTGCCGCCCTACCATTGTCATTACAACGCAATTGAATTGGTATGGGGTATTAGCAAGAACTATTATGACAAACATGCCTGTAAAAATATCGGTAAGCCTAGCGTTATAAAGTTATGGGAGGAGGCGCTTAGCCAAGCGGGCAAAGAAGAATGGCGGAAATGCATTGGCCACACAGAAAAAATTATTTTTGAATCTTATGAGACAGAACAGGTTATAGACAAAGTAAGACCGTTAATTATTACGAATGATGATGATGATGACGATGATGTTGATTCTGATGAGTCAGAAAGCATGAGTGAAATTTCAAATGCAGAGGAAGACTACTTTTAGTAGTACCTATCTACAAGTAGGTACGTTCTGTCGCAAGACTACAAAATCGGTTCTTTTTAGAACCAAAACTTTATAAAAAAGAATTCGTAAAACTAATTTGTCTCAATACTACAAAAGCTAAAAAATTATTATTTTTTTTTACCTAAACTAATTTTTTATTTACTTTAAATTATTTTATTTAGAAAATTTCATTCATCAACATCCAAAATTACCTTCAATATAATTTATTGTTTGAGAGCCACCGACATAATGCTCAAGAGGTTTTATGGCTTAGCGGACTTCTTAAAACGCACAGACTTTATCTGCAGATAATACGTACTTAAAAAAAGGACTTCAAGTTATCTTTAACGCAAGTTGTTAAATCTTTCTGCTCTTTAAGACCTATTGGTTATATAACCACTTAATTGCTGCATTAATCAAAACCACAATAAACTTATTAAGGTTTATAGAGGATTTTAAATCTTTTAAGTTTTGTGGTAGACATCTATAAATCTTTGGGTTTTATGGGAGTTTTAACATATGGTTTTTAAGTACTCCTTACGATCAAGCAATAAAAGGAACAACTCTTAAGTAGTCTTACCCTTAATATATGTTGTTATAAATACTATTTACTTTGGACGATAATTGGTAAAGGCTTCTTGAAACCTAATAGTTTTTTGGTAGCTTTAGTAAGCTAAGTTAAAACCTTTTGGTTTATAAAAATATTTCACAAACCCACAAACTCTTAATAGGGCATTCTATTAAAATAAACGGTTTTATTCATTTTCCAGCCATGTTTTTTTCCGTTAACTACGGCAGACATGTTTAAACAAAGTTAGGGCAACAGTGTTTGGTTATATTTTTATTTATTCTAACTGTTTACATTTAGCCAAATCAATCAAAAATTTGTTAATATGTTATATAAACCCCTAAATAGCCCAAAATCATACTGATTAAGCTAAAACTAGGGTTACAATTTTTTTTATTAATTGTAAATAATAATTAATAAGCTAACAAATGAAAGACGCGTGATTTTTTTAAAAGTTTTTTTGTATACTTTATCAATAAAGTGGCCGGGGGCGGGGGTGACAATTTTTTATTACCAGGTTGTTTATTAATATCTAATTATGAAATGCTAGCACATGCAGATATTTCAATCAAGGCAGGCATATTTAACTATACTTGGTGACATTTTTTGATATTAACAATTTAAGTGCAACAAGTCTTTGACAAAGAATTAATAAAGACACAATAATAATAAAATTATTTATGATGGTTTCAAATCACGCATAAAATTTGATTGCAAGTACTAACGGTTTTAAGAAGGCTTTATAAAATGTTTTGTGGTAGACTTAAAAGCATCTTGCAGATTTGGGTTCAAAAGTACTGTTGGTTGTATTGACAGTTTTAAGGAAGATATTTATAACCTTTACAAAAGGTCCTTTTTGGTTTTATGCCGGGTTTATTGGAGCTTTGAAGAGGTTATCTAGTATAAACAGTTTTACGATCAGTTTTATTATATAGACTTAATAACCTCTTGTAGATTGTGATAAAACTTAAAATGTTACTTGCACCCTGCTTAATGGATCCTGTCATTGCAAATTTATATTTTATTAGTCTCTCGCATTAAGCAACAGACCAGAAAAACACAAATGGTAGTTTCCGTAGAGAAAAAAAAATAAATTCCGAAAATAATGCAGTGATATAAACAAGTTACCTGGTATACCATACGCACGACAATGGTGAATCGTGTGATGTTTACTGTAGTGTAATCAATGGCTTTTAAGGTCCTATGTAATGCTATGTATGTTTTCTAATGTATCAACTATCATTCAAAATGTATTTGTAGGTACTTAGAAAACACTCTGTATAAGAATGGTTTCTGTTTTGAATAATTATTACAGATCCAAGTAATTGGTTACATGCTTGCGATAAAGCGAAGCGGCGAAGAACAGATAAACTGGCACACTAAAGGTTAAAGCATTGTCAGACATTCGCTGGTTCGCTTTTCCGCCAATTGAAATTGCTATTTTTGGATTTTTAAGGAAATCATCTAATACAATACCTATATCTTACAAAACCTTTCTTTTATATAAATGTCACGTAATTTAAAAGAGAAATATTTCCTATAAATCCTTAACATGGATCAATTTACAGCATTATACAAGTTTGCTCTAATTATAGCTGTGTCTACACGTGGCGTTACGGCTGTTTTAATAACTTATTGTAGTTTAGCGTCACAGGGAAATTACGATCATCGATTCGCCTCCAATACAGCGATATACTATGTTGGAATGTTGCCTGTAAATTGTAACGTTAGTTTTGGTGACCCAAGTGTACTGAACGCTGATAATATTGCGTACTGCTTTTATCATAACATTTAAAGATACGTTGATTGCGAGAACTTTATATCAAAAAATCAGATGTGTGATGCACTCAATAAGTACTTATCGAGATTTAAAACAAACTTAAAGTCTGCTGTTTATCTTACAGGCTCATTATAAATGCTAATCCCTTACCCTCATAATAACCTATTGTGTGAGGTGTAAAATTCGGCCACCTGATCTGGGAACTCCAGGTACGGATCTATTTAAAGAATATTACATTATTATATCAGTAATCCTCTTAAAATAATTAGGGTAAAATAAAATAGGTTTATTTTAGTTATTTAAACATGCTAATTTTAAAAAAGTCATCTTTGACGTTTACACCCCCCTTCTTGAACATGGTTTTTCAAAATTTGGTGCAGTGAAGGAAGCGGCAGCTTTGACACGCAGGCCAGTGAGCTATAGTGGAGAGATAAAAAGAGGAAAGACTCTTTTACTTTTAAGAAACAGAACGCGACGGATGCCAATATAATTCGTAGAAAAATATATGCCATGTATAGTTAACAAAGGATCCCCACTTTAAAAACCCTATTGCAAAGATTAAAAAAAGATGATACAGGAATAGAGTGTTGTCGTGAGAAACGGTTTTAAAATGAAAAAAATTAACAACGGTTAAAAAGATGGAAGATGGCATACCCAATTGCACTCCATGGATATAGACAGGATGGAAATTGGACAAGACGTGGTATGACACACGCGAAGTTCCAGATAAAGGTTGAGTAGATTTATCAGGTCAATGCAGAACCAAAGCTCCATCAAATAAACGTAAGCCTATAACAATAATTCATGCTGGGGCAAAAAACGGATTTATACCAAACGCTTTGGCCTTATCGGCCAAAAATATAAAGGACTCTCTTGTATAATCAACAAGGGAGTCCACGATGATACTATGGCAGAACTATTTGAAGACTGGTTTAAAAACAAATTATTACCAAATATACCACCAAATAGTGTGATAGTGATGGATAATGCGAGCTACCACAGTCGTAGGTTAAATTAATAAAGTTCCGTGTTCCAATGGCACAAAAGTTACCATCCAGGACTATGATGGAAAATAATATGTACTTTAAGAAAAATTCCATGAGAAAGCAATTGCTTAAAATTTTTAAATCATTGTCAATAAAAGAGCAACATTATCGTGACACTTTGGCGGCAGAAATGGGTGATACCGTGTTATCATTGCATGTTCAACCAAATTGAACATATATGGCACCAGCTGAAAGCATCGGTAAGGAGGAATAATGTTTCGCCAACCTTAAAATATTTTGTGACAGCTTTAGTACAGTCAGAGATGCAAAATATTCCAAACAAAAGCTGAGAAAATTGTGTAGGGCATGTTCAAAAAGTAGAAAAATCATACGTAAATATAGATCTTTCGCCCAGAGAATAGTATATTAAAGTACATGTTTTATAAAGCATCATCTTATAGCACGCGTCCATGTTAAAAAACGAGCCGCTTGCGGCGAGTTTTTTAACGGGACAAGTGCTCTAACTGCTTTATAAAACACGTACTTTATACTATTTTTTCTATTTTGTATTTTTTTCATTAAGAAAATACATATTTAAAAAGAAAATCAACCCTTCAAATTTTGTAAATTTGTGTGTCTAAATTCTATGTTGGTAATACTCTAAATTTCTTTTTATCATAGTAGCCTTGACAATAAATAATATTTTCTTTGTGTCATTGTCACGAAATTTGTGATTTAATATTTCATAGAGTTGTTCATAATTATAATTAAAAAAATATGGAGCATGATAATCTAAGCTTAACTCCCCCTGAGTTAAGGGATATTGCTAATAAAACGATAAATCAACTTTTACCAGAGAAATCCCGAAAACTTTCTTTTCTCATGGATAACAATAACAGGAAACGTCAGACGTCAACAGAATAAAACATTTAAATATAACCAATGCCAACTTTTAAAAAATAAAATTCGGAGTTCGAAATGGATATATTTCGAACTCGCTAGCGCGTTCGAAATATCTATTTTTCGAGACAAAATTAGAAAATAGTATATTAAAGTACATGTTTTATAAAGCATCATCTTATAGCACGCGTCCATGTTAAAAAACGAGCCGCTTGCGGCGAGTTTTTTAACGGGACAAGTGCTCTAACTGCTTTATAAAACACGTACTTTATACTATTTTTTCTATTTTGTATTTTTTTCAATAAGAAAATACATATTTAAAAAGAAAATCAACCCTTCAAATTTTGTAAATTTGTGTGTCTAAATTCTATGTTGGTAATACTCTAAATTTCTTTTTATCATAGTAGCCTTGACAATAAATAATATTTTCTTTGTGTCATTGTCACGAAATTTGTGATTTAATATTTCATAGAGTTGGTCATAATTATAATTAAAAAAATATGGAGCATGATATTCTAAGTTTAACTCCCCCTGAGTTAAGGGATATTGCTAATAAAACGATAAATCAACTTTTACCAGAGAAATCCCGAAAACTTTCTTTTCTCATGGATAACAATAACAGGAAACGTCAGACGTCAACAGAATAAAACATTTAAATATAACCAATGCCAACTTTTAAAAAATAAAATTCGGAGTTCGAAATGGATATATTTCGAACTCGCTAGCGCGTTCGAAATATCTATTTTTCGAGACAAAATTAGAAAAAGAATTATTGTGAACTTGGATGACGACAGTGACAGTGAAACTAACTTGAGTTAAAATGTAATTATTATTTTTGTGACACGGTACTATTTTGTAGATATATGTATATTTGGTTTTAATAACCGTCCCATATGTTATAATTTTAATTGTATTGTATCTTATATACTGTTATATTATTATCTTATTATTATCACTTAATATTAAATTACGTTTAAAATATGTTTTTGCGGTTTGTTTCTAATAAAAAATCAGTACGACACTTTTGTTGCATACAGGTGTAGATAAAAAAAAAATATTTTTTTCCACGCTCTTATAGGGTGCTTGGTTCACCGACGTATACCTGAAAGGGGGTGATAGATAAGATGATTTCGAACATATTTAACCATATATACCATTATAACAAAGTGTTACCCATATAGAGATATCATCGTTTTTCCGAATTGAGTGAGTAGTCCATATAAGTTATAATAAAAGTTTTGTCAAACATTATTTTATCTGATTGTATATTTTTTTCCTATAAAGTTGGATACGTATTTCTTCGATATAAGATACTTAATGGAATCTACATGTGGTGAAAAAATTTTGTGGCTTAGAAGAATTTACAAAATGAATTTTTATATGTGTAAATAAAATATTCGGGGGTAATACCACGAGTGCTTAAAAATTACCGATAATTTTCATGAAAGCTTGTTATTTATAATTCCACGAGTTCGAAGAACGAGTGGAATTAGTATAACAAGCTTGAATGAAAATTATCTGGTTAATTTTTATGCACGAGCGGTATTTAGGGAGAATATTTCTAGAATGAAATAAACTGTCTCGTCAAATAGGTTCGATTGTTGTGTGTTGGATATACAACGTTGTCTAGGCAACGTTGTATATCCGCTGATATTTTTTTATTTTTAACGTTTCTTATGGGAAAATTTATACATGAGTGAAATATTCGCTCGAATATCTTTAAAAACTTACTTGGAATTGTGTGTTTAATCGAATGAATAATAACAGATGCAGACTTAACGTTGTATAGGATATTTATTTTAAAAAAATTATAATTTGTCAGGAGAAAATTGCATATGACTCTTTAACAGAATAAAATAAAACAACTATAAGCTGGTATTTATGAGTATTACTTTTCATGCTCGAAATGAGAACCACCGTTTCTAATACAACGTCGACATCTTCGTGGCATCTCTGTAGTGGTTACGCCTAGCCTCATTTCCGCCTTCATTATTTCTGCTGCCCCATTAATTTTTTGAATAAGATGGTCTCGATCTCGAATTTCCTCATTGTACACCAGTTCCTTTATTCGTTCCCAGACATGATAATCGGTGGGGGTCAGGTCTGAAGATCTAGCTGGCAATAATGTCGGTCCATTTCGCTCTACCCATTTTTCAGGAAATTGATTATTTAGAAACTTCCTTACAGTTCAATCCGGTAAAGGGCAGGACATCCGTCGTTTTGGTATATGATTTGTCCTCTTACATCCAAAGGCACTTCATCCAAAATATGGGGTAAATTATTTCCTAAAAATTCTAGATAATTTTCACCATTTAAATTGTTTGGCAAAAAATAAGGACCGACCAAAACTCTGCCTAGTTGGATTCATCCGTCCATAAAATCCTACGTAAAAATGTTGCATCTTCTATGTCGGCATTTAAGATGAATCGACAAAAGGGGGCTCTTCGGACTGGGTCTCCTTCCTCAAGTCCTTGCACGGGGGTGCAGTGGAATGGGTGCATTTTCTCAGAGTAAAGAACTGACCACACCTTCCATGTAGATATATTTAGCTGTTCCGCTATTTTCCTGGTGCTCACGGTGGGCTCTGCTGCAAAAATATCCAAAATTTGCACGATATTGTTGGTTGTTCGCTCTAGGTTCTGTGTGATGTATATTACCAGTTTCGCTTATTCTACGATATGTATTAGCGAACACGGTCACGTGGGGTATACTCTTCTTTGAGGAAATCTTTCAAGATATAATCGTTGAGCAGCAGCTACGTCGGCTCTGCCGTACATAAAAAATATATCAGCATACACAACATTCGAAAAAGCAGCCATTATACTTAATTGTTGAGCGAAAAAGTCACAAAATAAACAGAATAAAATAAATCAATTGACAACTAATCAAATCTTCAATAATAAGTTTGTGCGTCACCGAGCAACGCTATTTAAAAGCAACATCAATAACAAAAATAAAATTTTGGTGCCTGCACCACATCGATAAACCGCACTCGATAGAAAATAACTAGCATTTAGTGATGGAATGTCATATATCACTAAACAGGGAAAATATAAAGCAAATTTTTAAAGATATTTAAGGGAATATTTTATTTACACACTTTATTTTATTCACTGATAAAGTCAAATTTGGATGTTACAGTATTCATTTTGTAAATTCTACTAAGCCACAATTTTTTTTTATCACATGTAGATTCCATTAAGTATCTTATATCGATGAAATATGTACCTATTCAATTTTATAGGAAGAAAAGCAGCCCTATGATCAAACGCACAAGTTAACGTGAGCCGTTAATTTCAAAATTAAGGCAAGTGGTAGAAAACCCAATGCTATTTTCCATTTTGGTATGACGCAACAACAGTTAACGGTCGTGTTAATTCTCGATCTCGTCATCCTAAACAGGAAGATCAGATAAAATGTTTGAAAAAACTTTTATTATAACTTATATGGACTACTCACTAAATTCGGTAAAATTCGGAAAAACGATGATATATCGATTTGCGTAACACTTTGTATAACAGTATATATGGTTAAATATGTTCGATATCATCTTACCTATCACCCCCTTTCAGATATATGTCGGTGAACCAAACACTCTGTATATTGTCAATAAAATGGCGGGCTCTACATTTTTAATTATAATTTTCACACTTCTAGCACACTGTGCATTGAGATCGCGGACCACTGTGCCATCCAATGTCAAGTTCAATTAAACCAGAATCAGCACTTTCGGTGTATAAATACCCGAACATTGGATGGACACGGTACCTTCGTCTCAACGACTGGTCAACGACCCTGCGACAGGAGTGCCCAAAGTGTCACATATACTCGAGGCCCCTCTCCTGATCGATCTATAAGTACTCTCCAGAAGTCCCCTCAGCTCCAGGCCTCTCCGACTTCCGTCCTCTGGAGGCAGAGCTACGTAAGGCCCGTCAGGCGCACCCCGTGAGAGCCCCCATCGACAGTGCCGGACTGGTCCGCACCCCCCGGAGACATGCTGGGTTTTCTCCGAGCCTCCTGGTAAATTTTATAACGAAGAATCAATAAAAACCAGTATTGTTTTTTAGCCGAGTGGTTTTCATTCACCCCCGTTAGGGAAACAACCCCCAGTTGTGACAATATTATTATCTTAAACCAGCGCAATCATTTATTCAATAAGCAACGAATGCGTCCCTGCTTTCATTCGATCACTCGCTGGGCCCTATAGGCATTAAAGATTAGCATTTGTAATTAGTTTGTAAGATAGATAAATGAACCATACTTATTATTTTTTTTTAGTATTGAATTATGTTTCATTCACACGCTAGCGGATCGCTCATTTAGATTAAAATACTACCCGTAGAACCGGACCTGATATTAAAAAAATATTTCTTTACATAGTTTTCTTTTTGTTGTGGGCCGAGGGTGTCAATAAATAATTAATTTTAACTTTTACAACGAACTTGCGAAAATGATGGGCTCATTTTCTACGTGATCGGAAAATCCAATGATATATTCTGGAACAGTTCTTGACAATAGCATTTTCTCCCTATTAGTATACTGAAACAAGAAGAAAACAGTAAATGTAATATGCAGAGTCCTATATAAAAGTAAATTTATGCAAGTCAACAAAGCGATCCTGTTTAAACCCATATTCTTGTTCCAATGCAAAGCGGTTTAGTTTAATTCGAATTTTTAAATTTGTTTATGCTAGGTATACAGGGTGCTATTTGATGATAGGCCGTAATTCCAAGGGTGCACTCCTGAACCAAATTTAATTAGGAAAGGTCATATAAATATGTGCCCTAAAAAGTCTAGTTTTCAAGATACAGGGTGTTAAAGTTTTTTTTATTAATATCTCAAAGATCCTTCTGCCGACTTTAGTGAAACTTAGCAGTGATGTTCGTTGTGATAGGACGCTAGTTAGCACTAACTAGATGATAATTATGAGTTCTAGTGGCGTTTTGGGGGGCAGTCTTACGAATAATGTTGACAAGAAAAATGTAAGCCACTGACTTGCTTAAAAGTTTTTTTATTATTTTCGGGTTAACGAGCTTAAAATACAACTTTTTTATCTCTTGATATTTTTTTGTATCTTACTTCGTTTTCGAGAAAAAGAATAAAAGTCACTTCAATGCCTGTCGAAACATTGATAAAATAAAATCAAATCATATACATCCTTGAAAAATGCATGGCTCTACTACTATATCTACAAGCGTGCGGTAAGTAACTACTTACCGCACTAATTTGAGTGCAGTAAGTATCACTTTACCGCACTACTGCTGTAAGTAATTACATACTATAAAAACAAGTTTTTATATTATTCAAGTGTATTTTTTTATTTTTAAAAGAAACTCTATTAAACATTATATGTATAACAAATACTTACATATTTAAATTTCTAAACTAATCCAAACTTATAAATTAAGAAAGATTAATATTAATTGTAGAATTTGTAACAGAACCAAACGATATCGATGAAGGAAGTGTTTTACTATCCGATGAGACACAAGAATTGAAATTTACAGATTTACTAAAACATGAGGTTCTCTCTGCATATTCTTCTACGCCATTTATTTGCTTTGTAATTCCTATTTAATTTTGCACCGAATTTTCAATATAGCCCTCCGCAACACTGGAGGACTTGCATCCACCATGTCTTTTTAAACTTATGATATCCCCGCCAGCATCTACTAATAATGTAGCTGACGTCCTTCGATAACAATGTCTCGTATATTCTTTGGGACTGGACAACTTTAAATATGATGCAATTTGAGAAGGTATTTTTCCAAAAGTATTTATACCCAGTGGTTGGATAGTGCATCTTCCTTTTTTATATGCAGTAAATAACCGTGTATGGGCAGTATGATCAGGTCTAAGGGCTCTGTACTTCTTGAAAATTGAAATATTATTAATTTCTGATGAAAATCCTTCCACGTAAACCACGAACTGTCGATCTACATGTGTCTTTGTATCCGGGACAGTTACAACAAGGTGGGTTTCAAATTCCTTAATATCTTCAATTTTCATTTTACATAACTCCACTCGGCGACATGCCCCAGCGATGCCCACAATGAGTACCACCTGAAACAAGCAAATAAGTTGTTATTTAAAAGTAGATTTAAAAAAATCGCAATTAAGTACCTTCATTAATAAAAACTCCTCATCTGGTGCCGTAACAAGGAATTTTACAACCTCATTCTTGGAGAACGCCTTTGATTTCTTAGCTTTGTATCCCACAGACTTCCTTTTTAAATATGCCATTAGTTTTGCATTCCTGCTTATTTGCTTATGTCGACATTATTTTTGATACTTATAGTAGATCTGAGCATTGAGTAATAACTCCATAAAGAGGATGATTTACTGTCCTTAAATTTATCCACAAAATAGGCAAGAATCACATCTTCACTAATTGCTTTAACTTTCTTTGATGAACACCAGTCCATGAAAAGCCCATATTCCTTCTCATATCTATGCGGTGATTTATCCGGCAATAAATTAAGGGTAGCTGCTTTAGGAATGTCCAGAGCTTCTTTCGGAATTACATCATCACTGTTGCTACTGACTTCCATTTAAAGGACGTAAAACACACATTCACGAAATTGTTACAAAAATAATGATCGTTTATTCCGTTGTCAAGTTTTATTAAATTTCTATAATTTATTTCCCTAGCAACCTGATGTTAATGCATTGTTGATAACGACTTACGAGGCACCTACGGGGTAAATTAAAACAGTGCTCTTTTAGAGTTTTTAATATTGGTGCCCTAAAACATGCTTGTAGATAAAATATCGTACAATACACTTACGGTAGGTGTCTTTACCGCATGTGAGTGATTTACCAAACTCGCCTTCGGCTCGTTTTGTTAAACATCACGCACATGCGGTAAAGACGTACCTACCGTACTTGTGTTGTAATATACTATTTCTGAATTAAATGAACTTTTTACAGATTCCCAATTCGGGTTTCTAAAAGATAAAAATACGGTAATGTGCATTCTAGATCTCGTTTCAAACATTATAGAGGCCTTTCGTAAGCTTTAATACAGTGCTGTATTATTCTGTGACCTGAGCAAAGCCTTTGACTGTCTTGACCATGGTATTCTTCTAAGGAAACTCAATACTCGGAGCTTACAACATTTCAACTGATAGCATAAAACTTATAGCATCTTATCTTGACAACAGAAGTCAGGTAGTAAGGGGAGGGGGGTGACATCGGCTGAGAGGAGAATTACTGTTGGTGTGCCGCAGGGATCAATTCTTGGTCCAATTTAATATGCTTTAATGACCTACCTGCAAACGATATGGCAGCAAGTTACTTTGCTGATGACACGACCCTGTTCTTTGCTGATGATTCAATGGATGCTTCAAATGATGGATCCATGGCGGCGCAGACAAGGGCCGAGCAATGGTTCCGTTCAAACCGGCTTCTTCTCAACAAGGATAAGACTTAGCGAACGGTTTTTTCAATGCGTGCTGCAGAGGCAAAGTCTCTTGGTGTTACCTTGAACCCTAAACTCCAGTGGGGAATTCACATCTGTGACTTGACTGCAAGACTGTCTAGGAGTGTATTCGCGATCCGTAATCTTGCTTTTTCTGTGTCCCAGGATGTTTTGAGATCGGCCTACTTTGCACTTTTTCACACACACATTTCCTATGCTATTTTAGCTTGGGGACATTCTTCGGAGGTTCGCGGATTGTTTTCGTTGCAGAGAAGGGTCGTAAGATTGATGTCAGGTCTGGGCTACAGGGATGATTGCAGGGAAGCATTCACTTTTATGAAGATACTCACAGTATCTCCCTTGTACATCCTAGAGAATGTCCTATATACAAGACGGAATATAGGAACATATCAGACACATGCTGATAACCATGAGTACGACACGCGATCAAGAATAAATATAGTACCCCACTACTGGCGCCTTCAGAGGTGTCAGGACAGTCCTAGCTATTGGGCTGATTGCAATTAATGTAAAGATATTAGTGTGTTATTTTTTTTATCTATTGAAATGGCAGATTATATTAGACTTAGACTATTATTGTAATTTTGACGTGTAAAACTTTTTTTGTAACTTGTCACGAAATATATTGAGTATTGAGTATTGAGTATTAAAGTAACTTTTTTAAGTCTTATGACAACGAACAACACTGCAAAATTTGTAACTTTTAAACTTTTGAGGACACATGTTTATATGAACTTTTCTACTTGAATTTGGTTCAGAAATACGCCCTTGGAATTACGACCAATCATTAAGTAACATACAGCTATACAGCTTTTCTACGGCGTAAAATACTATGAAAACTTAAGTAAAACTTCAACTTGTTTCAATACACAGTTAAAATAATAATATAACGGAATAACTTTATTTCAATGTTAATAATTATACCATACAATTTGTAGGCCTCGGTGCCAGTTTTATTGTAAACTGTTTTGGGGTCAATAATAAATTATTATTAAAAAAAAAAAAAAAAAAAAAAAAAAGCGAAGCGTTGTAGCTAACAAGGGAAATCAGCTATTATAATTCCTGTTTCAAAAATATACGAGATTCCACAAAAACTCACCAAAGATTCAAAAACATGTCTATTTATAAATTAACAGTCTTTAGTGCAGCCAAGAAATAAATATCCATAATAATAAATATGGTGATAATGGTTTATTTAGTAAGTGCCATGTATATGTGGCACATATAGTCTTAAGACTTGTCTAAGCAGATATGAGCTGAAGGCCAAATTCAAACGCTTGCTTGTGTACTCATATCAAAATAATTATTACTTTTATCTACTACTAAGGAAATACCGTAAGATACGCAGGCGCAGTAAATAAAACAAGCAATGACAACTCAAATACCGTTTGCGAGTACCGTTATCTTAGGTAGATATTGGAAGCATTTCCGTAACTGTATTGTCACGAGGGGCACCGGGGGCTTGATTAAATGATGGTCATTATAATTATTGCAGCTTTTATTTATGTTAAAATCGAATCCAAACGAATAAAATGATTAGGTTAACCCAGTTCTACCTTATTCTCTGTTCCCTTAACGTCGCGGGGGAAGTGTTTCGAGGCGTCGGTCACAATTTGGGGCGCTACTCGCTGGCTTCTCTGTGTCTTTCGTCGTTCACGGAGGTTAATCTCTAAGTCCGCGCGCGGCGCCGACTTCGGCAGGCCGGTGGACACGCACGGCCGCTGCACCCCACTTCCGCCCTGCCATGGGCGCTCTTTGAACGTGCAGAGGCAGTGTCGTGCGTGTGGGAATGCAAAAAAAGTACCTCGTGACAGTATTATGTCAAAATTAGTTGGACGGAATGCCGCCATTTGATTCCTTTACTTTCAGACCATCCGTCCATCCATGACACAATAAAAATGATATGTATCACAAAGACAAACACGAATTAAATTTTTAACGACAGAAAGGATATAAAATATAACGTTCAAAACAGACATAACGAGGACGGTGTCTAAAAACTCTAAAACTAATGAACCGCTAAATAATTTTACCGTTTGATAGCGTTACCGTAATAGTGTAGCGTGAGAAACACAAGACCTTTCTACTACCTTATTCTCCGTAGGCATATACGTTAACATTTTATGAGTGAACTATTTCTACTTATTTTCAAACTTACATTTTTATTCTTTTTGCATGAACACTGCCTCTTTTTCCTGCGTTGGTGACGAATATGCTTTTTCTTTCTTACATTTTCTCCGAGAGACATACCGTTTTCTAGAATGTCGTAACTTTCAGCAGCTGTGATGTTCTCGATATCTATGATTCCGAAATCTTTGTGAATTTTATCCCTAAACAAATATTTAATATCTTTATATTAATATGAATTTTTGTTATTGGTCTTTAGCGTTAGTTGCCATCTTCTTATAAATAATACACAAATTGCATGAATAGTTTGAAGGTCCTAAAGAAAAATAAAGCGTGATGTTTAAAATAAATAAGTGTTGTCCAACAGCTTGGTTCCAGATTGATCATTTTTTAAATTTATTTTTTTATAGCTTTACAGATTCGTGGTATGCTCAAAAAGCACACATCGTGTAAACGACGCTTGACGCAAACATAAAGGAATGACATGAATACTTACTCGTTACGTACCTGGCAATAACTGGTTAAAATATACCATACACTGCAGGATTCCTTGCAACATTCATTCACGATTGATCGCCGGCGTCTTCTTGCTGAAATAAATAAATAAGGCATTTAACCGAAAGGTCAATAGTATTGTTGTTACATGAAAAAGTAATACATTTTTACTTATAGCCAGCAGCAAAGAAATAAGAAATATGTACAGTGTACAATCTATCTGTCAACGTTCAATTTGATCAATTTTCTTCAAGTGTACTTTGTGTTGGTACACTTACCTTCTTGAGGACCGTTGAAAGCCGTGCAATAGTCGTGCAAAAAGCGTTCTAGTTTGAATCCACAATACTTAGATGGTCCTCTTAAATTCCTTCCGCGTTTTTGGTTGTTTGGCCCATTGGATGATGTAAGTTGGCATAAAAGCAGATCACAAATTAACAGCATCGCTAGGACTTGATATGTTAAAGCACTACGAGGCATTGTTGAAAATGCGGTCTGGAAATAAATAAATAAAAAAGTCTTGCTACTTAAGAAGAGAATGGATAGAAGAAGATATTTATACTGGACATTGTTTTTTATAAAACCTCTTAACCTTACCACTTTATATTACACTTATTTATGAAGCACAATCCCTAAGTTTCTAAGTGTTTCGTTTTTACTACCACTATTCTATGAAACACTAAGAAGATACACCTGGTTTACGAGAATTTATACTTACTTCATGATTTCTATTTTCCCATTAAATTTCCTAATAGACCATGTAAGTACCTATTCATAACAAATATGGTAGAATTCATTTTAAATAAAGTAATTTGATACGTATCAGGTATTTTCCATTATTTCCGCTCCCCTATCAAGTTTCATTGTGTGGAAAACAGATCGTTTTTAGTAAGTTTCCTTCCCTAACTAGATTTGTAACAGATAATTCGGCTTTTCCTTTAAAATTGATTGTTCCTATTATCAGGATTTTAGCCATATCCAAACTTATATCTCTTTCTTAACCGGGTGGAACTAAAAGAAATTTAAACTTTCTCTTTGGAGAATATTTGTTACGTCTCATATAACTAATTAATAGAATATATATCAACGAAAATATTCGATTTAAAATAATTAATCAGCAAAAATAATAAGTTCCTAATAGATTATCAAAAAATGTTTACAGGGTATCCCAGATAAGAATGCACTTTACTGGGATCTTGTAAACCATCGGACATACAGAGATAATTAAATTAGGGAAAAGTTCTGCATTTTAACACTAAAAAATAATCCTGTTTTAAAGTATTATGTCAGAGAAGAGAAAATTTTATCAGACTGCTTGATTCCTTTGTATTGATGTATTATACAGGATGTTTATTAAGCATGCGGCAAAAGTTATAATTCTTTATATTCTTAGAATATTTGGTCCCTTGATAATGTTTGAAAAGCCGGTTTCGAAAATACAGAACGAGAAAAATTTTCGACAATAACAACATTTTATTACCAAAAAGTAGATGTTAAGTTCCTTAATTTACAATAACTGTTGAAAATGACTACCTACAGTTAGGATGCAAGAATCCAATCTTCTCCTCATCGACAACCGAACTCTTTTAAAAACACCAGGGTAATTTCTCATTGAGTTACACGCAGCAATTATCCGATTCCTTAAATCTTCTACATTCTTCACTGTAGTGGTATAAACTAATGACCTTAGATGGCCCCATAGGAAATAATCCAAGGGGTTTAAGTTCGGGGATCGAGCAGGCCATAAGCGGGGTACATTTAGACTAATCCAGCGACTCAGAAGCAGGCGATTGGGCTTAGAGCTAGGAGTATGCAAGGATCCTGTTAATAGGGTGACCAGAGAACAACTACTGCACCCATTTAATATTCAACGGATACATGAACATGTCTATGCTGAAGAAAATCCTCATGCGACTAAGATAACCCATTATCAGCATGAGTTTAAGATCAATATGTTGCCAGGAATCATAGACACTTTCATAATTGGTCATGTCATTTTACCACTTCGACTAAATGGCGAAAATTATTTGGAACATCTGCGAAACGAATTACCAAACTTATTAGATCCCCTGCCCCTGGAACTTGGAAGAGAAATGTGGTTTATGTATGATGGTGCTCCTCCACATTTTTCGTTAAACGTACCTAATTATTTAAACGAACGGTATCCAAATAGATGGACAGGTAGAGGCAATGATGCACCCGCAAATTGGCCAGCTCGATCCTCTGATATGACACCGATGGATTACGTTTTATGGGGAACTTTGAAAGCCCTCGTGTATTCTAGGCCAGTAAATACAGAAGATGAATTAAGGAGACCTATTAAAACTGGAATTGATGCTTTGAGAAATGATGACGAAATGCGCCAAAGAGTTTAATTTAATTTTTTTAAAACGTGTTAATCTTTGTACACACGAAAATGGAGGTAATTTTAAACATTTGTTAAAGGCTTTTTTTAAAATTAAATTGAATTAAATTTGGAATATATTATAATGGAATATCCATTTTACCAAGCATGTAGCCCATCACAAATCAATTATAAATTTTTGTTGTTCATAAATCTTTTATTGACCGCTTTTACTAGAGAATAATAGTATATTATTAACCAAGGTTTAGACAGCCATCATTATTGCCCGAGCGGCAAGTTTAAATCACGAGGAGCGAAGCGACGAGGGATTTAAGACGCGAGGGCTATAATATATAATAATATTATATAAACCGTTGTTAATATAATATTTTTTCCACTACTACAAACTTTTATAAGACATTTATCTTTATAGTATTATTAATTATAAAAAATTATAGGTAGGTATAAGTATATTTTTTAATCAAGTTACCTGCGCTTTGGAATTGGCTAAATATTTTGTTGTTTTGTCAGGTGGCTTTGTGAATGTCAATTTTTGTTCATTTATGTCATCAGATTTCACGAGTTTTCCGTTTTTTTTTTTAAATGAGCGAAGAAAATGTTAGTGATATTATTATGTGTACACCTCCAAAATTAAGGATGGAAGCAGAAAAAATGTTGATTGTATCGATATTTTACATATCAAGCATCTCTAATAATCTAATATGTATTGATAATTATCTGGTTGCCTAACTGTTTAAAATGTTTATGAATTCATTTTGTCAAATCAAAAAATCAAGGTTCCTGCGTTCAAATAGATTCTTGAAGATCGGCCAATAATGGATTTCAATGCCTTATTATTGACCATGGTCAATAATAACTTATAAGGTAGAGAAATAGTATATTATTAACCAAGGTTTAGACAGCCATCATTATTGCCCGAGCGGCGAGTTTAAATCACGAGGAGCGAAGCGACGAGGGATTTAAGACGCGAGGGCTATAATAAGCTGTCTAAACCGTGGTTAATATATTATTTTTTCCACTACTACAAACTTTTATATGAGATTTATCTTTATAGTATTAATAATTATAAAAAATTATAGGTAGGTATAAGTATATTTTTTAATCAAGTTACCTGCGCTTTGGAATTGGCAAAATATTTTGTTGTTTTGTCAGGTGGCTTTGTCAATGTCAATTTGTGTTCATTTGTGTCATCAGATTTCACGAGTTTTGCGTTTTTTTAAAAAATGAGCGAAGAAAATGTTAGTGATAATATTATGTGTACACCTCCCGAATTAAGGATGGAAGCAGAAAAAATGTTGATTGTATCGATATTTTACAATATCAAGTAATCTAATATGTATTGATAATTATCTGGTTGCCTAACCACAATGAATTGATGTTGTAGAATTAAAAAATCAAGTTACCTGCGTTCAAACAAAATTCGGTTAAGGTCAAAGATCGGTCAATAATGGATTTCAATGGCTTATTATTGACCATGGTCAATAATGACTTATAAGGTAGAGAAAAACGATTTCTAGCGTTAATAATCGGTCAATAATGGCGATGTTATAGGTTAGTAGTGGAAAAAACGATTTCTAACGTTAATAACGATTATAATCGGTCAATAATGGCGATGTTATAGGTTAGTAGTGGGAAAAATTAATAACACATTTATGTAATTATTTTTTTTAGTTTTTGTGACATTAGTGAATTTTAATTTAACGCCTTCGCTTCAAATTGTGTTCAATTATTACAATAATTCAGACCAGGCCATACCTATATACAGTATGTCCACGGATGGGGTTTACAAGAGGACAAATGGACTAAAAATTGAAAGATACGAAAAAAAGTCACTCTTAATAAACGTTTTTGCTTGTCTAGAAAATACGATTCATCATAAGAAACTTCAATTTTTTTATACAGAGTGGTGGGTAAAAACTGCAAAAATGTTATTTTGCTTCAGAGTAAACATACTTTATTTTGAAAGATACGAAAAAAATCCACTCTTAATAAATGTGTTTTCTACACAACAAACCGAAGTAGAACAATACCTTACCTATGTAAAAATTATTTCCCAAAAAGTATTCGCTGGCACACCTCTGACTGGTGAACCTAGTTAAAATAATAATGACACTTAAGGTGATAGGTACTTCTTGTCAATGTCTTTATTTAATGAAGTTATTATTTAAGTAGAAATGCTATCTACTGAACAAAGAGTTTTTATAATACAATGTTATGGGGATGGTCAAGTTTCATACCGCAACGTCATGGAACAATTTACCGAGAAATTTGTAGGAATCCCAATAACTAGGATGACAATCTGCAAGTTAATAAAAAAGTTTCAGAGAACTGGTTCGGTTTTGGATCTCAAAAAAAAAGAAGAAATACGACCATGATGATGCTGCTACAGTCTTAGTTCTTCAATCTGTTGAAGAAAATCCTATGACGTCCCTTAGAAATCGTGTTACACAGTTGGAAGTTGTGAAAAAAAGTCAAATTCAGAAGATCCTTAAAGCAAATAAATTGTATCCGTATAAACCGCACTTTAATCAAAGATTGGAAGAGGGAGATGACGCGAAACGACTTGATTTTTGCTTGTGGATAGGAGACAAAATTTTAAGTGGAAATGTTGACTTTTATAAATGTATTATATTTTCTGATGAAAGTACATTTTCTACCAATGGAAAATCCCGAATACAGAATTATGACGAGAAGACAATATCTCACAAAAGTGAACGTGTGGTGCGCGATATCCATCCATGGCATCATAGGGCCATATTTTTTTGATAACACGTTCAATAGATTATCATATTTAGAAATGCTGGATACATTTTTCAATGATGAACTCGAAAATCTACCATTAAATTTTCGACAAAATATGTATTTTCAGCAAGATGGTTGTCCAGCCCATTTCGCTCGTGAGGTTAGAGAATGGCTTGACCGCAGATTTGGTCCAAGGTGGATTGGCAGGAATGGCCCAGTTTTGTGGCCCCCAAGAAGCCCCGACTTAACATTGGCGGATATGTTTATATGGGGCCGTTTAAAACAAATTGTTTTTGCTACCACAGTACCAAATGATATTGAAGTGCTGAAGGGCAAAATTATCCAGGCTGTCCAATCGATATCTCAGGAAGAAATCAGAAATTCTTTCACTTATTGGAGAAAGCAATTAGAAAAATGTGTCGAGTATGGGGGTGGAGCTTTTGAATTGTGAAATCGTTATCGTATTCTTTTCATGTTAATAAAAATGTTCGTATTATTATTATTATTTTAATTACTTCATTAAATAAAGACATTGACAACAAGTATCACCTATTTATTATTCAAGTAAAAACGTTTATTAAGAGTGGATTTTTTTCGTATCTTTCAAAATAAAGTATGTTTACTCTTAAGCAAAATAACATTTTTGCAGTTTTTACCCACCCTGTATAAAAAAATTAAAGTTTCTTATGGTGAATCGTATTTTCTAGACAAGCAAAAACGTTTATTAAGAGTGACTTTTTTTCGTATCTTTCAATTTTTAGTCCATTTGTCCTCTTGTAAACCCCATCCGTGGACATACTGTATACATATTATTTATGAAAAACTAAAACCAAATTGAACTTTAGACACTCTGTATCCCTAAAATTATCCACTTTTAGACTGAGCTAAATTGGGTTAGATTGTCATATTTAAGCTTCAAAAATGTGTCGTAGCTATGGAGGGCTTTAGGAAGGAGACCGATCGCAATACATCGATTCCGGTCCAACTTTTGCATTGCTTCAAAAACTGCCGCCAGGGTCGCATTGTTCCATTATCATAGCAAATTTCATGGGTTCTTATGGGAGAATTAACTGTTTTATCGAAATTAGTTAATTTAAACAGTCTACAGACCGAGATATGTGTGAGAGGCGGGTGCGGGATACTCCCTAGATACATAATTCTAGCATGTAAAAGGGTGTATTGCATTTTAAGACACTGTATTATTATTACCAGGAGGATTAATTTTTTCAAATACTGGCGGTCTTTACTCTTTATAGACACTCAAACAACTTATTATTTGGAAAGGAAATAATTACACAATCTGCACGTTACTATATATATTTTTTATTTAAATTCAAACTAGAAATAAATTAACATATGTTCATTATAGGTAGTACGTACACCTTTTAACAGACCTGTAAAGAAGAAGATTCTTAACTTATTTATTTCCCAACTAACTTTACAAAAGATTATAAATGGGGATTTTAAAATTAAATTGAAAAGAAACGTAATAAAAATTATAGTATACATATATACTAACAACTAACTATAAACTTTTATTATTCTATCATATATAATAATATATACAATAGGTAGATATCTATAATTGATTGTTTTCCAAAATTGTAGGTAGGTATAATATAATTAGGCGCCTTGAATGCATTTTATGGTTTTATGTTGTAATTTTTTAAAGGATTAATATTCGACGAACTGGCAAACTGATATTAAATATTGAAATTTTGAGTACCTACCTACCTATATTGTAAAGTAAATATTTCTTAAAAGTTTTAAGGGGACGTAAGTAGGTACCTATTATAATATCTTAATTTGTATAAAATACCAATTAAAGGAGAAATATTATTTCTTAAATTATTAATACCTTTTTAAAGTTAGTTTAACAGTTCGTAACAATGAATAAATTTTGATTAACATTATCAAAAATTTGGTTACTAGAAATACGTCCATTGTCGGATAATCTATCTTTAAGATCTATGATGACCGTCTGAGATGATGAAAAAATCAAGGATAGACGACACAGACAGACGAGTAACGAAAGACCACTATTAATAAACAATATTGTGAACCTTTTGTGGTTTTTGCTTACCTTAGAGGCTTGAAAAAGACTAGGATTTTTCTCACCACGATTTTTCCTGAGCTTTCTATCAGACGAATAACTAGTTTTACACCCCGGCACGAAGCAAACGCTACTTGTAAAACATTGTACGCCACTCATTGTTTATATTAATAACGCAAAAAAATGATTCCAAAGCTTATTTTTCAAGATATTCGAAAAAAATACCGCACTCGCCTATCAAAACCTGCAAAAAATATATGGGAAGCGTGCAGTGGCGCCCTCGACGGCCAACCAGCAAAGTAACGAAAAACAGGGACGTAAATTTAAAATTCGGCCATATTCGATCGGCCTCCTTCCTAAAGCCCTCCATAGTCGTAGCATTTTCTCCGCACCTTTTAGAGACACCCTGTATATCAAATGTTTTGAATGAAGCGGTATAGTATATTTTTTTACCAACATTTAAAAGGTTGTCGTCATGCACGATGAATATATTTTATGTTTAGGAGCGTGGGAGGGTACACAAAAAAACTAAACTGATTGGTCGATTTCACAACTTTAACTTAAATTAAACGTGAAAACGAAGTATACCATGAAAAATGTCACAATTCTCTGTAATATCTATTAATAAGTTAAAAAGCAATATAAGTTTATTATTTTTTGCTTGCAACAATATTATATTTAACAAATAATTATAAAATTACTTTTAAATTAGTTATGTGTATTAATTACATCGTATAAAAGCCCTGAGCTACACTTCGTTGGCAGCCCTAGCTTCACATCTTTTTGCATGATTCTTCATTTTGCGCATTACTTAAGCCACCCTTATAATTTTTTGCTGCAATATTCAAATTATATTTTGCAGAGCCTCTTGTCATAAGCACTCAGCACTTTGAATATAAATTATTACTGTACACATAGCAAGCCGCTTAAGGATATAAATACAGGGCTGCCCAGAAGTCCGGAATAAAATTAATATAACCTTAACCTGTAACTTTTGGGGAAAATGCTCGAACACGTCAATTTAGTTTTATATATGCTCACATTTTGACGTTATTCGTTTGTTTTTTTTATAGACATTTGTCAAAGATATGACGACATATTTTTTTTAAATAGAAACGTACAGCTTGTGATACATCATTTGAAAGCTAATATCTCGTACAGTATGCTCATAAATTTTGACGCGATTCTGTCAAGCTATTTCAAATTGGCGACTGTTAAAGTTTAAAAAAAAAATTCCTATTTAAATAAGCGGAAATGATAAATCATTGATGTTTTTTTTACCTTTCAATGTAAGTAATCTTCATTGTTTCACGTTCTGACATTTTGTGACATTGGTATCATCAGGCTGTAAAGACTCAACTGAAGATTTACATTTTCTATTATAAATTTTAAAGAACCCTGTATATTTTAATGAAATTTGGTAACTTTGTACAGCTTGTATAGACTAAGAAACTAATATACTGGAATAAATTTTGTCCATTGCCAGAGAAGCCAGGAACAGGCATGGCACCGCACTAGTAGGATCAAGATTTTGATAAGTGTAATTTTTGGAAAACTAAAAGATAATTTTTTAAATCCTTTGGGCGTTTCTCTTTAAAACAAAGTACGCTTTATTTGTTACCGTTTTCGAAAAAATCTACTTTTAAGTATGAATAACTTTGTTAAAGTCATCATCTGAACAGGGTGTTTCCTCAAATTTTGACAGCTTCTAGCGACTTTATTATTTCAGATAGAAAAAAATTGTTGAAATAAAAATTGTAGTGTATCATCCAAACAGTCCGAATTTACTACTTAAAGACATAATGGAGCATTACTGGTGAACTTTTTGACTTATTGTATACTTTTGTTTAATGGAGTACCCTATATATATTATGTGTTTATTGGATAGCGCTTAAAATTCCCTTTTCGAAAATATATAAGTTGCCTATTATTACTTCATTCATTGTTGAAATATCCGCTAATAAAAAATCAAAATATTACTAATTTACTATATGAAATAAATCACAGTAACCATTGGAAAACAAAGTTATCAAATCACATTATTGGCGGCCTGCGACATGGAACATTTAGCTGTCAATTCGTTTTTAGATTTTGATAATATTAAGTCGCAAAATGGGTTATACTGAAGAGAAAAAGAGGGAAATAATTTATTTCTTTTACAAGAATAATAAAAATGCACGACCATAATTAATAGAACCGGGCGCAAACCTACCAGTTTCACGAAGACGTCTTTCAACTGCCGCGAAGAGTTTATGGTTTGGTAAGCGACGATTCGGAAATCTTTCACTGTATATTCTGCAAGATTCTAAACCATTTCCTTGGCAATATCCAAAAACCATATCGGTCATTTCTTCGTTGGTATACTGTACGGCAGGGGTGGCCAACCTTTTCCGCAGCCGGGCCAAATTTTAGAAATAAAATTTTCCGCCGGGCCGCAAACCTAAATATATTTTGTCAAGAAAAAAAAAACAAAACTAAGATTTATAGATATTTATTTTGGCATAACTTAAAATTAGTGAGACGTCTGACTTTGTTTGTCAGAACTAAGTTCATCGATGTTAATTGCCACTGAGGTCGTTGCCACGCGCAAACAGTTCTCCAAATGAACATCAGTAATTCTAGTTCTCATTTGCGATTTGATATGTTTCATCCGACTAAAAAGCTGCTAACATGTATAAGTATTTCCAAATAGTGAAATCATCGACAGAGCATGTTTGTAAAAGGCAGGATATTTTTCCTTGTCCAAATATGTTTTATAGAACTCTTCCAATTTAACCTGATTGAATTTCTCTTTTAACTGTGCATTACAACGAATCTCACAACCTTCCATTTGTAAACGTGCTGGTAATGAATTAACGTCCGTGGAGAAAGGCGTTGCAAAAGCAGAAAATAGCTCATGATGTTTTTTAAAATCTTGAAATCTGTTTTCAAATTCGATTTTCAAGTCAGAAATTAAAGAAGCGTATTTTTCCGCCGCCCTCTGTGTGATGTCTGTTTGCAACATCAATGTTGGAAAATGAGTGAAATTTTTCGCGCCTAACTGTTGTTCCCAAAGTCCAAGTTTTATTTGGAATGCAAAAATAAGATCACACATATTATTAATTAATTGGCATTTTCCTTGTAGATGAGTATTAAGGTCATTAAGGTGGCTAGTTATATCGACCAAAAAGGCAAAGTCGCAAATCCAATTTTTGTCTTCAAACTCTGGTATAGTGTTTGACTTACTTGCATAGAATTATTGTATTTCTTGCTTCAAATCAAATACTCTTTTTAACATTTTGGCACGGGTCAGCCATCTTACTTCTGCATAAAATGTAACGTCACCATGTTCTGAATCTGAAAATTTGAGAAATTCTTGGAACTGACGATGATTCAATCCCATTGACTTAATGAAGTTCACTATTTTAACGACAACATTCATGACATGTTGCATTTGGAGGGACTTGCCACATATTCTCCTGGTGAATAATACAGTGAAAATTTAGCATCGAAGTATTACCAACTTTGCAGGCCTCATTTTCGATCAACTTCACTAAACCTTCGTGTTTTCCAATCATTGCTGGAGCACCATTCGTTGTTACGCCCGATAGATTGTTAAGTTGTAAAGAAAATCTATTTAAAGTCGATGTAACTGCTGCCAACAAATCTCGTGATTTAGTACTATCCTTAAGAGGACACAGTGCTGCTAATTCTTCTGTTGTGTTGAAATTGGCATCAATACCTCTGATAAAAATCGCCACTTGGGCAGTGTCTGTCATATCCGTACTTTCATCCAAGGCTAGAGCGTAAAATATAAATTTGGTTGCTCGATTTTTCAAACCATCTTCAATTTGTTTTCCAACGTCATCAACACGCCTAGTAATAGTTTGACGAGACAGGCTTATTTTTGAGAAATCCTTTTTCTTTTCTGGGCACAGAATTTCGGCAATGCTCTCCAAACATTCCTTAACCATTTCACCATCTGAATATGGCTTTGATTTTTTAGCTAGAATTATGGCTATTGCATAGCTTGCTTTTACATAGCATGTTGAATCCGAAGCAGCTCTAGTAAATATCTGCTGTTGTGCAGAAAGTTTTTTCTTTAAGTCATTTATTTGGTCTTTTCGAAATTGTCCTTTGTACTTATCAAACTTATTTGCATGTTTAGTCTCGTAATGCCGTTTAATGTTATATTCTTTTAATACAGAAACAGATTCATTGCAAATCAAGCATATGGGCTTTGTTTTAAATTCGATGAAAAAATAGCTTTCAGTCCACCTGTCCTGAAAACTTCTTAATTCTTCTGTCACTCTTCTCTTTTTTGGTCAAGCGTCTTTACTACTTGACGCCATCGTAGGTCTTCGTTTTTAACTGAAACGAAAAAAGCCAATTATACCTACATAATATTCTAATAAAGACCTTGTATTTATGTATTTTGTATTAACAAATTTAAAACAGGTTACTGCTTTTGGTTTTTAATTGTATTGTTAATTTAAGAAAATGAAACCTGTATTTACTTACCTTTACTGTACTACTGTATAAAAGTCGGTATAGTAGGTCGGTACAATTCTTATTCACTTCAATCGCAAAATGCCAGAACGATAACCTTACCCGAGAACTTGCCGCAAACAGTTGCCCCTCTTATTTCCTAAGGTCGTATTACAGTAAAAGCCGTATTACAGTCACGGAACTAATTGCAGCAATAAATGGCAAGGTCAAAGTATTGCATGAAAGAAAGTTGCACAATGTAAAACAGCGTGCAAGTCCATGCAACTTTTTTAAACTTCTAACCTCAAACTTGTTATTGTTATTGTTTTATTTTGTGATTTTCTGGTGTTTGTGAAATATTTTTTGTTTGAAATGAAATAAATAAACTAAATAAATAAATTAAAGCGGAGAAAAGTACTCGCTGCATCATTATACACCATTAATACTGTTGGTAACACAAAAGTAACTACTTTTTCCCCAGACTTGCACGAGCAATGCAATAAATATCGCGCCAGACCGATAAAATTTTCGTGCAACTTAGTTGCACCAAGGGATCAGCTGAGCTTCGACTGCTCATGCCTTTGGGCAATTCTTATTGCGTCTTGCATGGACTTGCATCGAGTTGCGTGACTGTAATACGGCTTTAAGGGATTTTTTATTGCTGCAATAAAAAATTGCAGGATTTTTGTTGCAAGCATGCGCAAAGCTAGTTTAGTGATCAGCTGTTGCAATTTTTATTGCGATTGCGAGAAATAGCTCCGGACCTATTTTTATTGCAGTTGCAAGCGCAAGTTTGGGGAATTATTTGGTAATTTCAGTGCAACTAACCTGAAAAAATATAAGTATTTTTGGTTCTACCATTCAGACCTAGATTTCTATCATTTTTATATTGGTGTTTGTTTTTGTTGTTATTCTCACCATTTACACGAAGTTTATTTATTTTAATTCCCATAAATAACGAACCATCCATACTCAAAACAACGCGAAAAAGTTAGGTTATCTGCCAATTTATTTTACTTAGTTGGCAGCATGTCTAATAATAATGTAAATAATTGCACACTGTAAAGCGATTGGCAATTTTCATTGCCGCAATTAAAAATTGCTGCAATAAAAAATTTCAGGTGAAAGAAAAACTTGCCAACTGTAATGCGGCTTTATGAAACAGACTGGGAAAGTGTGGCGTGTCGCGCGGAGTCTCCCCTCCTTTTGAAAATAACCAGACGTGGTGATTGTTCCGTAATACTAATCTTTAACTTTAATAGTTTTGTTCCGTAATACAAATCTTTAATGGTTCGTTTTTCGTTTTATATTCAAAGAATGATTGAGTCAATGTGCTTTTTTAACATTTTTGTTCCTTTCGGCCTAGCTATGCAGGCTAGTTCTGCGGGCCACAAGTGGATACCTGCCGGGCCGCGGGTCGGCCACCCCTGCTGTACGGCCATGACGATAAGAAGTTTGAAAATTGTTTGACAATTTAAATGTACGCTTGAATTATTTTTTAGATTTGATTTGACACCAGTCAGTTTTTAGTTACAGTTATTGTAATTTAATGCCTTCGGTTCAAATTGTGATCAATTATTACAAAAATTTAGACATGGCCATACACGAAGTGAATTTCTTAAATCTCGATATCTCAAAAACGGCTGCTCAAATCAACTCTCACCACGTATACCTTTTTTAGGTAAAATACTTCGAAGAATAAGAATGTTTATTTAAGAGTTAAAAACAGGGTGACCCAAAAAGTTATTTCGTTTCAAATGTGTGCAAGGTGCCGCAGGTGGCGCCCTCTAAATTTGACAATAATAATGAGAACATATTCTAATTTTTCACCCCACAAGACCCCCCGTGGTGAATATTGTGATAGTACACCAATTATTAAAAACATTATTTATAAAAAACTAAAACCAAATTGAACTTTTGACACTCTGTATCTCCGAAATCATCCACATTTGGACTGAGCTGGGTTAGATCGTCATATTTAAGTGTCAAGAATTTGTTGTATCATTTTTTCCGCACCTTTTAGAGACACCCTGTATTGTAAAGTGATTGTGCTCTAATAAAAAAATAATAAATATTAAGTCGTTTTTTCTATAATAATTTAAAAAAAAATGATTCAATTGCTCATATACCAACTGAATTATCAAAATGTAATTAAGTTACTTGGAGAGTAATTTAATTCCCACCAGGAAGTGCCTGATTAATAGATTCAGAGTAGTTCAATTACCTTTAGGGTAGTTCAATTACTAGAAAGTAATTGAATTCAACTTAGTAATTTGAATGCGGTAATTGATGAAGGTATCACTAATTACTTTTTAAATGGTATTTACAATATTTTTATTATACTGTTAGTAATTGGTAATTAATGCTTTTTTCGGAATATAATGGATAATTGTAATTGAATTACTTTGAATTGCGGCAGCTCTGCCCTCGGTTATATTTTAGCGTTACGATTTGTGCTAGCATTTTGTGTATAGACCTTTTATCGTATTCTATTTAAAATATTAAAATTCCTAGTTCTTTCTAATAGAAGCGGTAATACCGCATTTCTGAAAATATTTTAGCTACGTAGAGCATGTCAACATAAAACAGTTCTCTGATTTATGTGTTTTAGTAAAGTCCATCCGAACATATTTCGTTTGACATAATAACTGCAATAATAGTTTTATTATATTGTAAACACCCAAAGAAACCCCGTTACCTATTAGATTGCCAAACCTACGTTTTAAAATAATTTCTTGGTAAAATTACCCACATAAAACTGTCGATGAGCATGCCAACCAGCGAAATCTACCTGGCCCCAGCTGGCATCACTGTTTATATTACTAAAATGAAATGAAATAAGGGGTACTGCTTTGCACAGGAACGGATTTTGTAGTCAAATGAAAAGCTATAGTAATACCTTGTAGTAGCAATGTTTATTATGTTTATTTTTACCATTAGGTACTTGTATTATATGTATATTAATTTATTATAAGTACAACACAAGTGTGAAAACTTTGCGTGCGGAAAAGGGCAACTTTTCGCACGCGTTTAGGTAAAAGTAATAATAAGAATTAAAATACCTACCTAAAAAAAAAATATTTATATATATACACAGAAGGTTTAATTGCAATTATAAAACGTTTTAATATATTCCTAATTCAGTCTCGCTATCACTATCATCCACATTTATAATAAGAGGATGTGTCTCGCTTTGTTGTGTAGTTATATAAGAGTCTTTAATTTTAAGACATGGTTAACCGAATTTTTCCAACTTTCATCTGGAATTTCACCGAAAACTTTCTTTATTAGCTCTATTACACTGCCACTAAGAGTAGGTGTGCTATTTTCAGTTCTCATTTTCGATTTAACTTGATGCCACATGTGTTCAACAGGTTTAAAAATGCAATAATAGTCCCATGAGTGTCGAGCCACGTTTTATCCAGATAAACTATTGAACGTTTTCCGGATCTAAACATTTTTATTTCCCTAAGGTACAGAAATCTCATTTTTCTTAATCTTTCGGACTTCATAATAATTTGTCTCTTGTTTATTGTCTTATACTTAAATCTCATCTCTTTCAAAGCGCGGTGAAGGCTTGTCCTGCTACATGATATCGTTGTATCGTCAGTTGTTAACCGTATTTTTAAAGAATTTAACGTGGGCACAACATTTTCTCGAAATATTTGGTATATTTTCCTGCCAATAACATCTTTGTCACAATCATCTACGCACTTCATTTTTCCGGTATATTTGCGAACTTTTCTTTTAAAATGCCCTTTTAGGATAATATCTCGTACAATCGATAATTGAACTTTCGTCATTTCACTGGTATTTTAATGGCAATTACTTTAGGGTGGCCGCTTTTTAAGAACGATTCACATATATTTTTCACGATTACTTTGGCATCAGAAGATAAATGCGTCCTGAAATGTTTAGGGTACCTAGATATCGCATTAGCTGAAGATTCCCAAGGTCTCCACATACTTTTAGTATTAACTTGTTGCACACTGCTTCAAAATAAAATAGATAGGTACTAATCTATTTCAAATATTATGTTTACTATATTTATATGAGCTATATAAACAGGTACCTGTAACTAGAAAGTTTTTAGAAATAAATTAAGTTGTTTCTAGAAAACCTTATTTAGACAGTCTGTTAATTTTGATAACAAATCAAGTAATGTACCTATCTATTGTGATTATAAACTGGCATTAAAAATAAACGTGGGTTAATACGTCTCTGCGAAAGCGAAGGTCTAGTTTATTAGGGGTTTTATTGCAGTCATTAAGCCAAACGAAATATGTTGGGAAGTACTTTAAGTGGATTTTTATACTTATGCGACGAAAAATTCTTCAATTCTAATGCTCTGTACAATTTCGGTCTTGTTTTTCCCTGTTGAATGTGAATGATTAAATAACTATTTAATTCATAAATAATAAAGCAGTGTGATGAACATGTTCAAGAAATTTTAAAAGTGAAAGTATTATTTGATCCCGATGATGCCATAAGCTTAATCACTTCTTGTATTAGGACTACATTAGATGACGGAATAAGCACACTTAAAAACTTACCCTTAAATTTTCAAACCACCAACAACAATACCACACATTTTGGTGCTAGACAAATCTCCAGTGCTACACAGAATATTTTCAATTAAGTTTAATGATTGTACTTGTTTGCTATCTTTGAATAACTCAGTTGGTTTTAATTTTTAATTATTATGGTAAAATATCCGATTCGTTAGGCCGTGTTCGAAATAAATACGGAACTAAAACTTAATAGAAGCGCATATTATAAGATTTTTCATAATATTGATAAAACTTAAATAATAAGTGGACCAAGTGCTGATAAAATGTAAAAAACAAGAGGTTGTCAACAAGACAATCACTTAATCAACAGTGCCTCGTGTGCCCCCCAAGTTCTAGTAAATAAGTTAAAATGTGGTAAACTATATATCGAATCTAATTATATAAATACATTTTGTGAATAATAATTGAAAAAGGACATTTTTGTTATAGTTTGTATCAAAAACAATAAATTTTCCAGAATGCTTAGATAATTTGTATAAAGTCTTAGATAATGACTGTAATTCATGTAAGGCTGTAACGTTCTATTTTTATATAAATTCACTTGTTGCTATTTGTCCAATTGGTAAGGAGTTCATTTTTGGTAACATTAAAAACATGCCCTAACAAAATAAACGTTATGGGATGCGAGACATAAAATTCTATAAAAGTTCGCATTCAATTTTAATAACCTACTTACTCGGTTCGCTCATTCGTAGAATTTCTTTCATTGCTTCCGTATAAGTTATTTATTCTAAATCATATTTATAGTGACTTGTTCTCCTCACTTGTTAATACTATCGACTTTTTGCGAACCCACCATCCCAATTCCGAAGTTGTCATCCTTGGCTACTTCAACGTTCATAATGTCAATTGGCTGAAATACTGAAATTCAACTGACGAACAAGATCGCAAAGCCGAATCCCTTGCTATCCGCTCTGGCCTCACCCACTTGTGGGTGAACCAACTCAGATTCCAGACCGAGATGGTGATTTTGCTAGGTTCTTGGATCTTCTTAACTTCAAACCCCGACTTGCACACTGCCACCGTGAAGCCTCCGTTAGGTCTGACCACAATCTGATTTCGGCACTGAACAAACTACCAAAATTAGTACCTAACAGCCTCCTAGTCTACGCAAGATCTGGCATTATACATCAGCTAAGTGGGATGAGCAAGCCTTGGTTTACCAAAAATTGCGAACGAGCTCTTAAAACGATAAACCAAAGCAAAGAACCACACAACCAGTGGACCAAAGACAAACTACTTAAATGTCCTAACAGCTCAAGATCATTTTGGTCGGTAGCTAAGGCCGTCAGTCAGAACTTCACAAAGTCAACTATTCCACCTCCAAGACGTTCTGATGGCACCATTGTGTTCCGTCACCGCGATGTTAAGCGAATCTTGAGGAGCTTTTGGTCCTTCCAGTCATCGTAATTAATACATGCGCTGACGAATTGACACCGGTATTTTGTAGGCTTTTTAACTTATCTTATAGAAAAATAATATTTCCTTCTTGCTGGAAAACTTCGCGAGTCCAGCCTATACCCAAAAAAGGCAAGAAGACCTTGCCAAACAACTATCGTCCAGTCGCATTTCTTTCAGTTATATCAAAAGTTATGAAGAAGGCTATCAACGAAAAATTATTAAAGTACCTGGAAGGCTTCAACATTATTAGTGACCGCAAGTATGGATTCCGTAAGTCTAGATCAACAGGAGACTTCGCTTATGGTACTCATGGTTGGAACAACGCAATAGAACATCGTGGGGAGTCCCGGGCGGTAGCAATGGACATTTTTAAGGCTTTTGACCGAATATGGCATGAGGGCTCCTAACTAAAGTGAGAGCATACGGAATGCCGGTCCAATTTTGTTAATGGCTGTCAAGCTTTCTTAAAGACCGTTCTCTGCGAGTGGCTATGGACGGATTTCTTTTAGACACATTTAACATCAACGCCGGAGTCCCTCAAGGTTCTATACTGTCGTCCACTCTCTTTCTACTATACATATATTAACGATCTTTTGGATAAAACTAAAAATCCTATATATAGCTTCGCTGATCACAGCACACTTGTTTCATCTTTTCCGAACTAAGAACCTCTATACACCCCATCAACTTTTGATGTTCTATTAAGCCCAAATTCGACCATCGCTGGAGTACTGTTCGCATATTTGAGGCTCTGCTCCTAAACATAACCTGAGATCGCTAGATTCCATTCAAAGAAGAACAATTTGCTTGATCAATGACCATGATCTGACAAACAACCTGAAAAGCCTTGAGCATCGAAGGGAGGTTGGCGACTTGAATCTATTTTACAAATATTTTCATGGCAAGTGCTCAACTGAGGTTGCTCGCTTGATTCCACCTAAAGCGGTGCATGGTAGAAATACACGACGAGCCACTGCAGCCCACCCGTACGTGGTTCAGCTTAGTGCCCCTCGAACGATTCTTTCATCTGGAGAACGTCATCACCTTGGAACTACCTCCCTGAGGCCGTGTTCCCCAACGAGTATAGTCTCCAAAGATTGAAGACCAGCGGGAATCGTTTCCTGCGCACACGCCCGCTCGCAGAGCGCCATAAAGGATTAATCGTGCAGTGCTGTGCCTTATCATAAAAAAAAAATAGTTATGGTTACCTATCTATTCTTTGTAAACTGTTATTTACCTACTAACAACATTGATATCAATAATTCTATTTTTTTAATCCTTTTCAGTTTTTATAGTGTTCTTATCTCTATAAGGCGACTTTGCTAGTGACCTTTTATTGCATTATAGAGTTTCAACGCAAGGATAAGCTCTTTCTAAACCTGATAACCTCGACTTTACCTGTTTTAGGCTTCACCTATATTGCTTCAGTAGATTCAAGTCGATTTCCATAACCCAGATAAAAAACGCATTTGAAGTACAATAGCTTGTTGAGAAAACTATGTAAATTTGTTCAATTTAATAGGAACGATACTTGTGTTTTGTGATAAATAGATAGCATCATTAAATTCCTAAAGGGTATGTATGCTAACTTCCTAAGGACTGACAAAAGATGACGTTAAAATACCTCAAAACAAAAGTAAGTATAGAATGGCAAGCCATTGCTTTTAAAACGCGAACAAATTTCGAATCTAAATAAAAGATCCCACAGGCATCTGTGCGGGCTGTAAAGCTTATCTTTATTGCCGAGTTTCATCCATTCTGCTTTTATATGTTCAGTTAAGTGACTCATTAGCTTTGCATGTAAACTGATCAACAAAAAAGTCGGGAAAATATTTTGTTTCCGTTATTTCCAAACTTCTATAGCTTAACTTTAAAACTTGAACCTAATTATTGCAGGTAGATCATTTCTTACTTTTCTACTTTCAATGTGTATTATCGAGAAAGACAAAGCCCAACCCTGTTGACTAAACAACTATACATATACACAAATTGGTTTTAGTTACACGCCCACTACATCACGCCCAACTTTATTGGGATTCTGATTAAAGTTTATAATAGAATGGTTACTTTTAAAGAAAAAAGGTATATCTCATTTATTGCATTAAAGCAATCCGTTTCCGGGATATTTGCAATTTAATTATATATAATAGTTAGTCACATTGGACGTCCAAAGGTAATCACTGTCGCTCAAAGGGAGGAAATTCTAGTGAGAGTTGGTAAGAATTCGAAGATAACTAACTGATGTTAAAGAAACCTCAGTTTTAAATAGGTACAAAAAGCAGTCCACTCTCACAGTGGATAAAATTTGAAATGGTATAGAAATTCGTAAATGTTTTACGCACAGAAAAATTATATCGATATTATTTTAATAATGTCCATCATTTGCTACCAAATAATTTACAAACAAGACTCCAGTTCTGTCAGTTTGTACTTCATAAACAAAGCCAAGATCTAATGTTCATTAATAAAATCCTTTTTACGGACGAAGCGACCTTTACCAGACGCGGTGTGTTTAACTGAAGAAGCAACCATACTTGGGAACTGGAAAATCCAAACTCAGCGAGAGAACGCCATTTTCAATATGAATTTTCTGTAAACATTTGGTGTGGTATATACAGTGTGTATAAATTCTGGAAACGGCTTAATAACATCATAATTTATCGGCCGATTTAAACCAAATTTGGTACAGTTGTGTAAGAGGATCTGACGCACCCAATGACGATATTGGCGTTGTTGCTAGCTTTTTAGTTTGTCTGGAATTCGAACGAATCTTATATTTTTAAATGTAACACCCTGTATATTTTTTCATTTACAGTTTTTACTTTAAATTTGTTACACTTCTGGTATAACATACTTTGTTCCTAATATCAGTAGTTTTCGAAATAACGAATACAATTTAGAAAAAATATATTTCTTATATTAAATGTTTAAACTGTTTTCCCTGTACAGCTTGACAGTGTGTTAATTGAAAATAAAATTTTTTAATTGTGTTGTAAATCATTTCTGGCGTTATTAATTCAAATTCGTCCAAAGTTTGACGCTGCAAATCGGCCAGATCTTGAGTTTTTGTGGTATAAACTCTGTTCTTTAAGTGTCCCCATAAAAAGTAGTCGTTAGGCAACAAATCGGGGCACCTAGGTGGTCACTCGATTGTACCCCCTCTACCGATCCACCTATTCGGAAAAGTGTTGTTCAAAAATTCGCGCACGTTACGACCAAAATGGGGAGGAGCTCCGTCCTGTTGGAAGAATGTACTTGCATAATTTGGACCCATCACATTTCGTATAGTAGGCAATATTTGCATTTCCAAGAGCTCAAGGTAAAGTTGTGATGTCAAATTTCCATCAATAAAAAATGGACCGATCTTGTGGTTACCCAGAATATACTCATTCAATTTTCCAGGGCGTTTTATATGACCTTCTCTCATCCAGTGGGGATTTGTTCATTTGAAAACTTCCCACCACGGATTTATCGAAAACCACTGATTAAAAGAAAAAACGCCGAGATACGTCAAAAGATTTGCCAAAGGGGACAACTTTTTAATCAAAAACTACTTCACCCCCTTTTACCCTCTGCCCCCCGGGGTCATCCCCTTAAAAATTTTAAATGACAAGGGGTATCAAGTAATAGCTTGTTTGAAAGGTCTTTCAAAGTGCTTTATTTTGACGTTTAATTTTTTAAAATCGGTCGATTCGTTTTCGAGAAAATTAGAAAAATCTTTATTTATCTTAATTTGTTCAGATAGAACAAAAAACACACGAAAATATCACTTTTATTTCAATAAGTGTTCAAAATGTTGCCCGTTATTTGCCAAACAATGATATAGGCGATGTTCAAATTCCTAACGGACATTTTCAAAAACATGTTGTGTGAGATCATGGCAGCTTTCGATGATGCGTTGACGAAGTTCATCCAAACTTTCAGGTTGGGGAGTGAACACAATAGATTTCAAATGGCCTCATAGAAAAAAGTCTAATGGCGTCAAGTCAGGAGACCTCGCAGGCCATTCTGTAGGCCGTCCTCGCCCTATCCATTTATCTGGAAACTCGTCGTTTAGCCATTGCCGAACCGGAAGAACATAGTGAGGAGGAGCGCCGTCTTGCTGGAAATATATTTTAGTCTCATCAAGTATAGGGTTTCCATCGTCTTCGATTTGGTTTTCAATGGTTTCAGTGATAAGCGGATTGATGGTATTTTCCAACATATGTAAATAAATGCCTCCATTTAAATTCCCATTAATAAACAATGGCCCAATCACTTTGTTTCCTTAAATGCTTGCCCATACATTAATTTTTTGGGGGTACTGAGTATGCCCTTCTACAAAAGCATGAGGATTTTCATTGCTCCAATACCTGCAGTTATGCTTATTAACAAATCCATTTAGATAAATTGTGCATTCATCACTGAAGCAGATATTCTTTACATGAATGGTATTATCATTAATCGCTGCGTCAGTCAGTCATTTGTTCACAAAACTCAACTCGCCTATCGAAATCATCTTCGGTTAACTCATGCAATATTTTCATTTTGAATGGATGAAATTTATGTAATTTAGTAACTGTGTGTACAGAGCCTAATGAAATACCAGTCGCATCAACAATTTTGCGTATTAGGATTTATGCCAAAATGACCCAAAACTTCAACTTGAGCGGCTTCATCCAAAACTCTACGATGATTACGTTTTTTATTTGCAACAGATCCAGTTTGAGTAAATTTAGTAACAAGGTCCAAAACATACCTATGCGAAGTTATCTTTACCGGATGTCTGGCGTTAAATGTGACGGCAGTTTGCCGAGCACATTGATTTTGGGCACCATAAATTAGAATAATTTCCACTCTTTCGGCTAGTGTGTAAACAATTTTGGAAGTAAAATCTGAATCAATTAATTAATTTTCACTGTCCCAAGATTGTCACAAAGGTAACTGACAGCAAATTAAATTCTTTCTTTTCCTTAGCAACTATAAAAAACTAAACAGGTATAAGAATAAATACAGTTCGCCCATGTTATCTGTGTTTATAAATAGATGGCTGAAAAAAAGTCGGGTTGCTATTTGGTTGCTGCCACGTCTAATCTTCCGAATTGCTGTTTATGTTGGTTCTTGAACACTTATTGAAATAAAAAGTGGTATTTTCGTGTGTTTTTTTTTCTATCTGAACAAATTAGGATAAATAAAGATTTTTCTAATTTTCTCGAAAACGAATTGACTGATTTTAAAAAATCAAACGTCAAAATAAAGCACTTTGTAAGACCTTTCGAACAAGCTATTACTTGATACCCCTTGTCATTTAAAATTTTTAAGGGGATGACCCCGGGGGGCAGAGGGTAAAAGGGGGTGAAGCAGTTTTCGGTTAAAAAGTTGTCCCCTTTGGCAAATCTTTTGACGTATCTCGGCGTTTTTTTTTTTAATCAGTGGTTTTTGATAAATCCGTGATGGGAAGTTTTCAAATGAACACCCTAGTATAGTATTATTATAGAGATTCAGACACGCGACCAACTGTTGCAAAGGATTCAGGAGGCAGCCCAACATAATTGAAAATAACGAAAGAACTTTATTTAAAGTAAGGCGTTATTTCATAAAAGGTTTAAGGAAATGCATAGAAGTGGGCTGTGGATATTTATCACGTTTGTTGAAATGGTTTTGATTCATAATTTTTATTACATTGTTATCTAATTGCTTGTCAACATTGATTAACTATTTTTGTTGTAATTAAAAACTTCCATGCAATGTTGTTTAAGAATGCAAATATCCCGGAAACGGATTGTTTTAGTAAAATAAATAAAGTATACCTTTCTTCTTTAGAAATGATTATTCTATTATAAATTTTAATCATAATCCCAATAAAGTTACCAGCAAAAAAATTTGAGTGTTATATGTAGTGGGCGTGTAGGGTGTAACTAGCGCCCTCTACAACTGATTTAAAAAACAAGTATAGATTCTTGTTACTCGCATTAAAAACCCCACAATAATAAATGTCCATGCTTTTATCTCAAAAACAGCTTGAGCTATTAGAAAAAAATTAATTTAGAAAAATTTTAACACTATTTTTTAACGACCTACATTTTACTAAGGCACGCTTACCGCAATTATTTTCATGTGTAGAATTAGTAGTTACTCCATGACGCATTCATTACGGACCATCCTGCGTACTCTCAAAACCAAGAGTCAGTAAAAAATATCCCGTTTTGATTCACCTCGACGAGATATTTTTTACTGATTCGTTTCACGCGGCAGGAAACCAATCTTGGAATAAGTCACTTATGGCCGCAAAACTGTACAAGAAAAACACGTTTACAGCAGTTGTTGGTGATTCATGTAAAGGAAAAAATGAGGAACAGTTTTACTGGTGTATTTTCAAACTTAAGATGAATCATGGAAAAACTTTGCTAAGAATGACGCTGAATAATTAGGGTAAAAGTGGGAGAGACGCCATAGTTTTTGCAATGTGAGAACACAAGCAACTTGTTTGCGTTTTACTGTTGATTTAAGTAGTGTTGGAATTGGGTTTGCTTGTTCAAGGACCTTTGTAGGTGTCTTCTCGTTAGCAGGCGTGCCTGACGTAGATGGTTTAGCTGGTGATACAACTGTAATACTCGCAGAAGGTGCTCTTGAGGGCACTACATCACTTAGATCAAATATGGCGAAGAAATGATCTGAAATGATATTTGAGTTCAGGGGAAATATCCCCTTCTCACGTGGTGTGATCACATGAACGTCGTAAACACCTTTTGCAGTTAGGGCTTTTCCCGGCTTATTTATTAACTGAATTCCACTCTCGTTAACATTGAAAATGTTTTGAGGTTTATTAGTCAAATCATTTTTAACCATTTTTTTTTCTAACAGCTTAAAAAACGCATTAACTTCTCTCCTATTAAGACCTTGCGCTCTTGCCACCGAAAGACCTTCTGCTTGCCGTACAAAGATATCTTTATTTCTTTCGAGAAATGATGTAAGCCAATGTTGTCCTCTTTTTCCTTGAAACATTTGTGTGGAATACCAAGCTTCTCAGCAAATTTATAAGCAAAGCAACATATAGTATACCTATCAGGTGGAAAGCAAGCACTAGCTAAACGTATAATATACGATGCTAAACGGCTCTAGTCCAAGTGATGCTGAAACAATATTAAAAATGTGTTAATGACTGGACTAACACTCACTATTGCCCCCTGATACCCATTGCCTCGTTTTACCTTAAACTCATCAAAAGCATACCTTGAGGTACTAATTCGGATTTAATAGTATTGCCAGTCTGAAGTCGTCTAGATAAGGTACTAATCGAGATTCTGTAACGTCGTTGTGCTTCATTTTTAGATAATTCGCCTTTTTTGACTTTTTCTATAGCCAACTTTAATTTTCTTCAGTCCACAGACCTCGGGCTGTATTATGCTTCCTTACATATTTTCTGGGCATTCTGAAATAGTAAATGCCTTGTTCAAATTTAACAGTAAAACACATATCATATAAGCCGTGGCGTGGCGCCACTCATTTTGGAGGATAGATGCCATAGAGTTAAAATATCACTCAGTATAAACAATGATACAAAAATATTTTTTATCACGTTAAAAATAAGCTAAACAAAACATTAAAATAGGTACTCTCTTCAACTTATCTCTGCGATACTTATGGCATTCACTAAAACACAATATGCTCAAAATTTTCATCGAATAAATTACGCAGAAAAAAATATTTCTTAACAGTACGTAACGCATTCAAGGGTAGCCGAACAGGCACTGACTCGCGATGACAGCGTCGATAAGTAGTTATTTTCAGTATAAGGTATAGTGCTATCTCTTTCACATCGCGAGATAAGGAACGTGTGGCGTCTCTCCTCATATGGCGTCTCTACCACTTTTACCCTAATTCTTATTATATATCCCGAGAAGCGTAAAATTGCCTAATAATTTCCTCAATTGATTGCATTATAAACAATAATTTATTTTAATACATACAGGCGCCAGATCTAGTGCAGGAACATTTGGGTCATTGATACAAAAAAACAAAATAAATAATCTATTTTGTCAACATTAAAAATTAATCGATTGTTTTGGTTCTAAAAATAGACAATGCATTTACCATTTTTTTTCTTCCATGCGTATTATTCAATTAATGGCAGTGATAACGCAATCTTCGACAAAAATAAATATAATTATTGTTTTTTTTTTAATAATTAGATAAACATTTTGATTCATTATTCTATTTCAAACTTTAGTGAGGCCAATATAGAAAAAGTTATAATGAAATGATGACACAGGTCTGCATGGGTAAAATGCTTGACATTCAACAACTGTTTCTGACAAATCTAAAAAATCCGTTGTGTAAAGTTCATTACAAATATTAATTTGTATTTGCTAATTACCTATTAATTAAGCTAGAAATTCTTGCTTATCACTTAATTACCTACCTCACAATCTAATCAAAGTATTTATTCCATGTTTGCGGCCAATAAGCCAAAAAAATTATTTAAGTGGGTCTAAGTTATAGTCTATCTTTAAATGATGCAAAGTAATAAATCAATCAAAACCGTCTTCTTCATGGGCGTGCGAGACTTTTCGGCATGTATAGATTTAAATAGACCTGAATTTTAAAATTTGTGCAGAATTGGTACAAGTATCGACATTAAATTCAAGTTTTGTCTTAAAATATATATTTTAATATAAAATTATTTAAGCTTAAAGTTATGTACAGCTCGTACCATGTACCTAAAATTTTAAAAGGTAATTATATCAAAACTAATTAGAGTCTAGGTACTTATTCCGTTTCTGCCCTAATCATTTTATTTCTTTTTTTTGTACCTAATCCTGGTTACCTGTTTTCTAATTATGTGGTTATTATGCTTTTTTGGGTTGCAATAATACACTTATTTATATTTATACCGGGTGTTGCATCGTCGAGCGGGACATAGGAAATCCCATGTAATTTTAAATGGGGTCAATTATTGGCTTCCCTAATTATTTTAGAGAAAAATTCTATTTAGGTTTATTAAAGAGCACTAAAACCCACATTCAAAAGAATAACTTTAGATATTTTTGATGAGCCAGTTTACGGGTTATCGCCGATTTCTTTTTAACTATTTCTCCTTTTTATGGCACCGTATTTGCGGGCACCAGTCAAGGTAAAAGATGACTGTCAAATAAAGTTGTCATTTTGAAATGTGTGCTTTGTTGTTATAAAAACTCGTACATCGAAAATATTAAAGGTGTATTTATGAGTACAAATTAATCTGAATAAAACTAAAATAAAGTATCCAATTACAAGGTTAATTATGACATTTTACATGTTTCAATATTTTACTAATTAATAGGTAGGTACTATTAAATTGTTAGAACTTTAGGATTTAAGAAGATGTTCAAATATTCCTCAAAATGACAACTTTATTTGACAGTCATCTTTTACCTTGACTGGTGCCCGCAAATACGGGGCCATAAAAAGGAGAAATAGTTAAAAAGAAATCGGCGATAACCCGTAAACGGGCTCATCAAAAATATCTAAAGTTATTCTTTTGAATGTGGGTTTTAGTGCTCTTTAATAAACCTAAATAGAATTTTTCTCTAAAATAATTAGGGAAGCCAATAATTGACCCCATTTAAAATTACATGGGATTTCCTATGTCCCGCTCGACGATGCAACACCCGGTATATACCTACCTTGGGTGTCTGTTTCCTAGTAAAACTAGTGAAAGTATGAAGTGTCAGTATTTTTTTAATTAAGTATGGAGAATTTTGAACAATTACCTAAACGCCCTAGGGTTGGTTCATGTACAGGGACATTTTTTTAAGTGTCTCACCCGATTGGCGATTTTCCTGCTGACTATCATAAAAAACAAATTACATATTTCTTAATGATTTAATGATTTTCGATAAGGAAGCCGAATTTAATGTCAAAAAATACATAGATTTACAAATTTGACAGATGAGGCTCCATTTTGAATTTTCTTCACACGATTGAATTGCATTTGGCGATCCGATTCTAAAACTATATAGTTCCTAATTTGCCTACATCGATTTTGTCTTTTAAGAGTCTCATCCCTTTAATAAATATACCTTCTAAACTGAACACCTTAATTTTTTTCACAGTGACATAATTTCCCGTGAGCAAGCGATCTACGCTATAGTCAAATCCGATAGATGTCAAAAAGTGACAGATACGACGTCATTTTGATTTTTTTTTAAATGGAAACCCTCATAAATAACTAAACGATTCAATTGCATTTGGCAATCCGATTCTAAAAGTATATAGTTGTTGATATTATTTATTTTCAGCCGTTTCGGAAATACGTCAAATTATGTCACTGTGAAAAAAATTAAGGTGTTTAG